>OZ024935.1:84972679-86208851 GCA_964017235.1 Sabellastarte sp. h YS-2021 | reverse complement strand
GAGGTAAATTATGCACCTACATATGAAAGAAATCTTTGTAAATATTACTTTGTAATTTGTACACATGTTTTAAAGGGAATAGATTACTTGCCATCCAGCTACCACAACATGTTGAAGGATGAGAAAAGGTTCCTTATTGTGGCAGAAGTGCAAACAGAAATAGTGAGTTCAGTATGTAATAACATAAAGGACAGTGTGTGGTCCTCAAAACTTGCTATTATTGCCACAAACTAACACAGGAGCAATATCTATACTAAAAGTATCATAGACATCTTATTCATATATCAATTAGGAACAAAGTACATACCTTTTGGGATTCATTTCTTGACCATTTTATCTTATTTATAGATAGGTTTTGAGATGCATTATATGGTGGATGAAGACCAGGTTATTGTGAGAGAAGCAGGCAGGATCATGGAGAGATACAGGGGGAAAGGCCTGACTAAACAAATGCTGCAATACGGTAATCTGATTTAATAAGGAAAAAAAACACAAAAATAGCATTCTAAGGCTGATGGATGATATAAATGAAAGTGAGTTAAATTTATGTGCCCTAAAGGATATGGATTCAGATTGAGAAAGTGGTAACATATCTATGAAAAACCTAGGAAAAACAGAGTGGCATCAGTGTCAAAACAATTTCCTGAAAACAATTTCCTGATACAGGGCACACAGTTAAAAAGATCTCCCCTTCTCAATATTGGAATGGTGTTCTTCTGAAATACAATACACCTGAACCTGAGCACAGAAAGAGGCGAGAGAGGTGCTGGATGTGGAATATTGGAGCTCTCCATCCAGTCAGAATTAATCAATGTATTTAACTGGCTTCTATTTGCGACTTCTGTCACACTCAGAATGCTATTTGCCTTTTTGTTTTTTTTTTTCCAATATGAAACTAGCTAAATAAACACTGTCTGATTAATAACACATTATATTTTTGCTTAAATTTACTTAAAAAAGATTAAAAATGAATAATTGGTTTTAATGTAATACCAGTGCCCTGTGATGTCACTAAGATGTCACTAAGTTGTGTGACGTGAATGAA
Source organism: Sabellastarte sp. h YS-2021 (assembly GCA_964017235.1). Lineage (NCBI taxonomy): Eukaryota > Metazoa > Annelida > Polychaeta > Sabellida > Sabellidae > Sabellastarte > Sabellastarte sp. h YS-2021. The sequence goes on along the minus strand of OZ024935.1, from coordinate 86,207,806 downwards.
ATGTTGGTAACCCAATGACATCACAGCCATAGTTTCCGGTTCACGCTTTGTGCACAGCGGGATTGATATAAAATAATTACTATTGTGAGACTTTGTATTTTATGTCTATTTAGGGTTTATTTTAAAAATCAAATTGTTTTAAGTTGAATTAAGATTTCTCCTTTAGCCTACACATGTATATACTTGTATTAATCATAATGACTTCCTGTACACATTGACAGTTAATCTATGTAATTTGTAGTCCAGGATTCTGGCTCATCAAAACATGTTATAATTGATTCTAAAATTTTATACTGCACAAACAACAATATTTCACTGTCATAAACAGTCACTAGGTTAAACAACTAGCAAAACAGGAAGTACCTTGTATGTTAGTAATACAATAATTTAATCATAACTACAGCTTTAAACCACCATATGTACTCTATGACTTTTTAGTGGTGCCCACATAGATATAAGAAAACAGATGCTTTGATGTTATTGATACAGTTCAGGATATGTCAAATAGGAGGAAGTCTTTCAAATTTATTATTATTGGTCACACAGTAGTAGTAAACGCGTCCTTCCAAACTAAAAGGACATAAGTTCTCAAGGTATTTTATTACTTGATGCAGTTTATTTACTGTTTTAAAGTACACAAACTTTGTTTAAATTTTCAACAGCAGATTCCTACATAAGTCCCTCTTATAACAGTTGTTAATTATCTGAGAGTACATGGCAGCTGTTAATTATCTGAAATACATTACAATGCATTTGCACTTAATTGCACATTTGTGAAATTTCATGTTATATTTGCTAACAACTGACAGGTCAGTAAAAATATTTTGTTTCAGTACTTCAGTAAAATGTTTCTGAAACACCAGTAATATAATCTCATCTCTAATCCAAAGTGAATTAAATACATGTGGATAAAGCCAAATTGATCAGTAGCCAAGAAATACCAGGCTAAAAAGCATCATGTACATATGCATTTAAGCTCAGTTATAATTGTCTGAGTTCTGACAAAACTTTAAAGAGACATTGGTTAAATGTTCCAAGATTTGCCTGATCTTGAAGGAAATACTAATGGGCCTAGCACTGCATAGGTGTAGGAACTGGGGGGGCAGCGATCACCCCCCAACCAGATAGTTGGGGGCGGGGATATCTTTTCATCCCCAAACTTTTGGAAATGGAACTAAACTTCATATTGAAGTTTATGCAAATGTTTACAGGTAACTCAATAATATGTTGTCAAATCACACTTTGATCCTGTTCACTGTTTACTTGTACTATTGTGTATATGCTACAATTTGACATTCTTGAAAGGAATATTTTCAGGTAGCCCGCCATGGGATTTGTAAATTTCTGTGAAACATTTCATTTGTGCAGACCAAAATCATGCGTATACTAATCTTCTACATTTAATTTACCTTATTGCTAATTATTTAGAGCTTAAATATGTAGTTCCAAATTCACATAGAGCAACGGTTTTGCACAGCAGTTTGTCAGCTGATGAGATATTTCCCAGAAAAACTCTTCTTTCTTTACTGTGTGTTTATTTGACCTAGCCAGTACAAAGATTATACATAATCTCTACTTGTGGGCTTAACCTTGCTAAAACAGATCTTGCCCAGCTTGGCATTTGGAGGAAAGATCACAAGTTCTGGAAACATCTTGTAAAACTAGACCAAGTGCATCGGAGAACCGATGCAAATTGTATCCACCAGAAAGACAACTCACCAAAGCCAATCAACCATCGCTTAACCTTGAAGAAGAAGCCCAAGGTCAAATCTGACCACATCAAAAGATTCCTAGCCCATAACGTACTATAGGATAATTTCATATTACAAACCTCTAGGACCATGAATAAGCAAGTTATAAGCACTTCTAATTTTGGCTATCCTTGTTTGATCTTGAAGGAGGGGCCAAAGGTAAAATCTGACTACATCAAAAGATTCCCAGCCCATGCTTTCCTTTAAGTGGGTTTCACATTGCAAACCTCTAGGACCAATAACAAGGGAGATATAGACACTTTTGAAGTCTATGTGGGGTACTTTGGCACTCCGTGTATGACCTTGAATTAAGAGCAACAAGGTCAAATGTCTGCAAGGTTGTAGAGTATATCTGTTATACATATCACCTATGAAGAGATTAAACCTTCTACCCATGATAAACAGCCAGTAGAAAAAGGTAGATAATTTTCAAAGAAATGCCCACAGCGGCCATCTTGTTTTTCAGAATGAGGCTAATTTCAGTCCCAGAGAAGCTTACCTCCCAATAAAGATATCCTGCAAATTTGGTGAACCTATCTGCTGTAGTTTTCCTCTGAGCGTTAACGTTGAAAATCTCTCTACATGCCGCCGGGTAGTGAATGCTGGATACAATTAACAGAAAGTAATTTAAAATAATTAAAAGACATAAAAGGAAACCAAAGACAGTTACAGCAACAGATAAGCCAGGAAGTGTGTAGGACAGACCAGCTTTATTTTGATGACTCACGGCTTGTCGTTATGGAATCTGTGTTTATAAAAGTGGAGCCAGTGCAGAAGGCATTAGTTGGATTTTTCAACTCCAACGGATTACAAATGGCAGCATTCAGATAGGTTTTTGTTTCTTTTTGTAAATAAACTTAGGATTTATTGTACAGATATAACTTTTGCTGGCAAACTGATAGGCTTTTGCCTTTTAAAAACGCTACCTTGATTTGATTTTTAAAATTGGTCCTAAAAAGTCAAAAAGAATGTAAGTAACCACAGACATACCTACAGAGTTTGAGTTGGGACATACAGGGGGAGACCAGAGAACAGAGGGAGAGGGAGGAGGCATAGAAACAACAAATGGAGTAGATGGAGAAGGAGAAAGACAAGAGCACAGAAACTCCAGTCACAGATGGAGGAGGCAGTGGCCAAAAATGACCAAGAACTGAGAGGAGTGAAAATGGACACAGATGGTGGAGGAGAGGCCAGCCAAATATCTAGTGAGTGTCAATCTAGATGCAAAAAGGACATATGACAAACAATTATTAAACAGACTCATATGAGGAGGCTATGGTAAACTTCGTCAAAGATCATGAGGAGCTTTATGACAAAACCAACAAACACTTTAAGGACAAGGCCAGAAAGAATTGGGAAAGATTTTCAAGCAGCCGCAACATCTCAGTAAAATTGTGCAAGGCTTAGTTCAAATCCCAAATGACTCACAATGAAAAATTAACCCAGTTAAAGTCTCTAGGATCCCAAGGAAATGACACAGAGGCAGTGGATTCAATACAAATTTAATTTTTGACGACCCACATCAGAAGGAAGGGCCTCAGCAAATCTTCCGAATGAAAAATTAACCCAGTTAAAGTCTCTAGGATCCCAAGGAAATGACACAGAGGCAGTGGATTCAATACAAATTTAATTTTTGACGACCCACATCAGAAGGAAGGGCCTCAGCAAATCTTCCGGATTTAAGTCACCACTTAGAGGAGCCAGTGTTAGTGCAGTCTCAGCCCATGGCATTTTATGAGGATTCACAGATATTGACAGTATGGAGACCAGCATCCACTCTGACACCACACACACCAGTCATCCATTTGCAGCACTATTAAGGTCCTCAATAGCCTAGTGGTTAGCACGTTTGGCATCTAATCACAGGCAGTCATGTCTGTGAGGGTTTCACTCCCACAAATGGCAAAGCTGAGGACCTGTCCCAAAATTACCCTGGCTGTTCAATGAGACATAAAACCCTCAGCTTTGAACTTTCCAGCACTGCTAGTACATTTGCAGTGTCTCCAGCCTTTATCAGTCAACTAGCAGGTCATGGATTAATATGCCCAGATGAACACTATGCTCACATCTTTCATCGGGCCCAGACAGGAGAGCACCAGAACAGCCTTTTACAACTATCTGGCATTTGAAGTTGAAAACTTGAAGGGAAGAGACAGTTAAACTTTAAAGTGGGATACAGAGCAGGGTAGAGGAAAGGAACAGTCAGCTACAGCAAACTACACTTTCTAACAGTTCCAGTACCACTTCCACATATGTCCCACAGACTTATCCGCAGCCTCTGCCAGTGAATACATCTTGACTATTTGAGATACTCATATGCCGTCAAGCCAGGTCATGGGGGCCACGGTGGCAGAGTGGTAACACTCTTGCCTCCCACCTCTGAGGCCGGGGTTCAGTTCCCGGCACAGCCTCAAGTGAGAAAGCTGGTAGTTGCTTGCCATTGGTCAGCAGTTTACAGTACAGAACCCTAACGAACTGTATGTACTGGTTTCCTCTGCCCTTCGAACTACCCGTCATGATATGACCTGTACAGTGTTGGAAGCAACGTAAAACCCCAAATAAATAAATCAAGCCAGGTCATACAACTAGCGCAAAGAAGCCAAGTGGTATCAAGAGGACAACAACAGTCCAGAGGGCCATAGACTTGATACTTCGTTGTCAACAAGCAACAACCCAGGATTTCAAGATGGCTACATTTCACTATCAGCCCTACCAAGGTCTTTAACCCACATTCTGTAGCCCCTGTCACCGAGGAAGAAAAGTTATACAACATCTCAGGCCTCTCTAATATTTTTGAGAATATAAAGTCAGCCATGAGGTACCAGCAGATGGATACACCTCAACTGTTTACACCACGTAACTCACATCAAGACGTTGCCTCTCCTCCAATCATCCAGCAGCAAGAGCCTCCTCAGCACCTAGCCCAGCTCCTCCAGCATTCATCCTAGCCCAAGCAGCAGCAGCAGTAGACTTACTGTAACTACCTACAAAAGGTCCTTTTCAGAACCACTGCTGTAAAATATCCTTTCAGGACAACTGCTGTTTCATAGGACCACCCAAAACTTCCAAAAACATATTCAGGTTAAACCAAAAATATTACACTATCCCATACCAAACACATGACTCCAACAGGCAAGAAACAACATAGGTGAATAAGTGAATGAGTGAGTGAAAATTTGAAGTTAAAAACTTCAAACTTGGATATAAAAAATTTGACCTTCAAAGAAACTTGAAAACTTTCTAAAACATTTAAATCTTAAGAAACTTGGAAATTTTAAACAATATTTTGACTTTTGAGACATTCTCAGATTTGAAAAATGCTTTAACCTTACAACAATTTTGACCAGTTTTAAGTTGCTTTGAACTTTGTAAAATTTCAAAAATGGGTAAAGACTTTGACTTTGACAAACTTTGACAATTTTAAATAATTTTGACCTTTTGATTTCACATTTGACTTTTGACCATTGAGAAACTTTTAATGTTATAAAAATATTTTGACACTTCAGAAAGTTTTAAAGTTAGACATCTTTTTAAAATTCCAAAGAAACGAAAAGAGAAAAAAACTTTTTAACTTAAATCCATTTTGAAAGACGAACAAAATCTGAAGGTGTACAAATTTAACATTTACTGTGGGACAGTTTAAATAAAAACTTGTGTTGACCTTCCATCTTGTTCTGAAGTTTTATTTGATGTGTTTGCAGTCTGTTTCCCACCAGTGGTAGGGAAGGTCAAATAATCTTCCTCCAAACAATAGGGGTGAATTTACATATGGTGGTTTGACCAACCAGCTAGTAATACTGTAATGACTTGTAAGATTCTCCTGTTGCCAACTGTTTTAATGTTATTGTCAGTTTCACTCCAACTTGTAAGGGCTTCCTAAAATTGATGGCTTAATTCTTGATTATGTGGTCTATGCATTCTTCAATGAGTTCAAAAACTGCATATGACATCCTGACAAAAGTCTGGTAGCGTGGGATGTCAATGTGTATTAATTTGGCCAGAAGGTTGTTATAGCATTCTTTTTCTTCTCTTTGAAGGATACATGGCATGACCCAGGGGTTTTGTGGCTTTTTTTCTTCGCCTGGGTGGTGGTGGGGACAGTGGTGAATGTGCTGGAAGTATGGCAGGTGCTATCTGATGTTAAGCTGGCATCCTTGCAGTGATAGCCACAGGGGATTTATATAATGTTGCTTTGATCCCAACTCATGATCCCGACTACAGAAATTAATCAGTCTATTCAGTGTGGATTGGGATACTGCTCCAATCTTGTCAGTTTATCACTACAGCTTGTCGTTACCTGATACTGCTTGTCGGTTAGGGGTTTACGGTTTGTCATGATAGTATCACATCTGGTCATGGGGAAAAACACACCAACACCAAGTCAGGTTGGGATCTAGATGCAGGCAAGCCGGGATGTATTATTTCCTGTCGGGAGGTGAAACTGACCCATATTGTTCACACACTTTTTTTCTACATTTTGTCTCCAATCCCTTACTCAGCTTACCAACCCTAGACTCATAGAGTCAGTTGTAGGGTCAGCTCCAGTGGAACACCGCCATAAACAGCAACTATGATACACAGTTTAGTATGTATTAAAGGACAAAACAGGTTTTACTTAGCATGTACACACATGAAGTTCTGATATGCTATTTTAATGTTAATATGGCTTTTCATATAACATTCACACATTGTTAACAAACAAAACCTTGGTAAGCCTTAAACTTAAGTTTCCAGCTCTGATTGTGTTTTGTTGTTTTGCTGTATACATTGCAGAGTAGTATGACAAAGTCAAACTAATATCTGCAGCTTCTGGTGATACATATTCAAATGTTACAACAGGTCTGTCAAATGTGTATCAGAAGTATCCAATGGTGAAATGGTTGACACTTACAACCACAAATGATGTTGAAGTTTGCAAATTTATGCAACGCCAATCAGTGGAGAAGTTTTTCTACAGGGTGAGCCAATGATTAACCTGCAATATTGATGTCCCCTAAAAATAGTAACAAAAATATTTGTATATAAAATTAGAATTTTCAATTGCAATATTTTGACAATATATTTATCATGTATAATTCTTTTATATGTTTAGATTCCCAGAAGAATTGTATCTTACAACAGTAACTTTTTGTGCAATTTGACATGTTCACGAAGATTTCAGAATCTGTGCAAAAATTTGCCCATGGATGAGGCTAGACTACTTACACCATCTGATGCTGTGCAAGTCTTAGACAGTTTGATAGGTGACACAAAGATCTTGTTTGATCATGCATGGCTAGTTAATGTTGAGCCCTTTAGGCCATTGCATACTAACCATGTAACAATAACTCACAGCAGCACTAAAGGGGCTGCCACTGTTTTGGTGAGCCATAATGATCATGAGAATATTGTGTCTCTGAGCTTTGGGACTGTAACACTGGTAAGAAGGATTGCATTGTTTAGAATTGACTATTATTGCCACAGAAGTATATTGGGATATCCAATGGTGAAAATGATGCTAAATATCCATATTTCAAAGCATATTATTTCCTTTGGTCAATTGAAAATGCCTGTTAGTTGTGTAGTTTTGGATGTCTTCATACCAAATGAGCAAAACCCAGATGATGTGTCTGAATATTTCAATCAACTTGGTGCAGAAGATTATGAAGTTGTGGATAAACATATCATACTTTATTGTGTGGAGAGAAAAATAGAAAGCATGATTAGTAACAACATTTAGTTACCAACACTATTGTTTGTTCATAATGACATTAAATGGCTTAGACTAACCTCTCCAGCTTCACAGAGAATATGAAGCATTGTCTACCTGTGATTATTTGCACAAATTTTCGTGAGTTCTCCCAAATACTGTTCCTTGACCTAACTTGACACAACTTGGACACAGTGTACTTAAGCTGCTCTACTAATAAACGTTAGCATTTTAGAATTGTGTATTAGAGGGTGATAATATAATTTTCACTTGAAATAAACACCCCTGTTTTTAAAAATATGCACAACAAATTGGTGTAATTAGGCACCTAGGCAACCTTAAATGTTACTGATACATCCCTGTAAATGTATGACAGTAAACAACTAATTGTTAGGTTTACTCTCATTTTGAGCCCAGTGAGGCATGTGCGAAGTTATGTCATCAAGTAATTTAGTACTTCACCTGGGTATACTCTTCAACGGAATCCATAATTGATATTATATATCAACTGCACAAGTAATCATGCTACTTAATTAGAATATCAATGAAATATATGATAAAACAAATGTATATTAAGTTTTCCACAACTGTGAAATACTTAAAAAAACATTATTTAGGCAAGAAAATCTCGCACTAAATTGCTGATTGCTGTTACTTATTTGAACATGAATGTCAAAGGTAATATGTCAGAGAATTATTTACCTACTTTTTATGCTGTTGCTCATTTTAGAAACTTTAAAATTTAAACACTTCTACACAATAATATACAAAAAGATATTATTGTTACTAACCTCCGTATGGTGTTTTGATTGTAAAAATTGGTTTTGTACTGACAGATTTGAAAGCAATTAAAGTTGAACAAAATTTCACATTGCATGTGTAAAAGTTAATGGCAAGCAAAGTTTTGTTTGAATAAAAAAAATAGTTTGTTGAAGTGATATTGAAGTATCTGATTCAGTAACAAAAATGACAAATGTATCATTTGAAACACAATTATGGCAGATTTTGACAGTTTTTAAGCGCAAACTCTAGCAAGGCTAGGGCTTCTTCTTTTTTTTTGTTCCTGACATTCATGAATTGTGGCTCAGTGTAATGAGTATCTGTTCACTGAAGGTAAGAGGCAATGGCCTACATTAGTACTGGGATGAGTGACTGCTTTGGTGCATTTCTTGTGTCTCCGATGGCTTTGCGGCTCTTGCTAGTAGGCTGAAACCCCTTTCAGCCTTGTTATGTGAAGCAATTGCATTTTATATTGGCTGAGACATTGTTAAATATGCTGCAGACACATGAAAACGAGTGCTAGCACAAAAAACTAAACCTGAACTAACCATATATTTATATAGTTCATAAATACACCAATATTCTTGAATGTTCAAAATTAGATCATTATATATTCTTTTTAGACTGTCTCACATATGCCTTATGCCAGGAAAAGTACATTATTTGGGAGAAAACAATATTCTCTTTCAATGTCAGATACTGTTTCTTGGAGACAGTGATCTAGATCCAATGCACCAAAACATTGCAGCTGTGTCTAGTTCTTAACTTGCAAACTGCTTTATAGAAATACATTTCAAAGACTTAAGCTTGATATCTGATTTGATGACACAATTGCTGACTTTTCCTTTTTGCCTTTTTTTGTCTCCAGACTTTCTTGAATTGTGGTGTAGTGTGATGAGTGTCTGTCTCTTCACTTAAGTTAAGCAGCAATTGGCTACATTAGTATTGGGATGGGTGACCGCTTCAGTGTACTACCTTTCAAGCCTTGTTTAAGACATGAAGCTTATTCTGTAGAGGTTTTTTAAGATTGGAAGCAATAAACTTTAAACAAACCAAATAGGCCAAAATAAGCTAGTGCAAAAATATTGCAAAAGGTCTGAATTGTAAGAAATTCAACTTTACCATTAACTTTATCACTTGGGATCGGGACAAAAATTCAAACCAAACAAATCAATATTTCAAGATTGACATAACACCAAGCCAATACCATATAATATTCAAATATGTATTTTTAAGAATACTGCAACTAGAGCAAATTGGTTTCTTTGTTGTTTGATATATCTGCAGCAGGGTCATAATGTCACATAACCACATTGATTCTTTGACCAAATATTGAATTCTAATTAGAATTTGACCTTTATAGTGCTTTATCTCTACCTAAGGAATAACTCTATGGTGTATATTCCAAGAAGTGAAATTTTTTTTTTAAATCATTGTTTAGAGACATCAAAAGGGAATCTACACAAGGGAGACAGTCAGAATGATACAATGAACCTAAGCTGGGTATGCTTGAAGTGATATAATACCTTACAGCGACAGACGAACAGATGCATGCAGTAATTTCATACATACAGTAGATGACTCAGTTTATGAGTGTCACATTTTCAAAAATAAACAGTGGTTAGAAGTACATTCTACTTTTTTTTATTTTGGCTCTAATGTCACTTTCAACACTGTATATATCACAAGAGGTTACTTTGTGGGCATAGGAAACGAGTACATAACGTTGGTCAAGGTTGTGTACTGTAAACTGTAAACCATAGGTAAGTGACAACCAATTTTCCCACATAGGGTTGAGGGTTTGAACCGCAGACCTCAGACTTGGGAGGCGAGTGTGTTACAACTGCCACCATAGCCCTAGAACCTAGAAGTATATTCTAATTTACAGGTGTATGTTAACTATAGCTCTTGGGAATAATAGAATATTTAAAAGCTGTAAAAAAATAAGCTTGGCTACATTTTCTGGTAAAAGTGTAAAAATACTTTTCATTGAAACAATATGTAACTTCCTCAGGCACAACGCATAAAGCTGCAACTTCCATATCTTTAGATTTTCTGGCACAACCTTGAAAGATATGACCACATCCAGTGGTTATTTTTAATTTGGAATCAGATGGAGCAGTTTCAGGGCCACTGTAAAACCATTGCTTTGGTTAAAATCGCATTATCATTAGCATAGGCTTGTAAGTCCAGCACATTGGATTAGTCTTGTCATGAGAGTCATTTTAAGTGGCTGAGGATTCTGCCAGGTTGAAAATTTCTGGATTATGGGATTCAATGCCCCTATAGTTGAGTACGATTTGACACAGAATGAGAAGCACAAATGGGATAAAATATTTTAATTATTATTTTCTACAATACTTACCAGTACATACAGTTGGTCAAGGTTCTGTTCTGTAAACTGCCGACCAATGGCAAGCAACTACCAGCTTTCCCACTTGAGGTCGGGTCAGGAACCGAACTCCGATCTCATATGTGGGAGGCGAAAGTGTTACCACTCTGCCACCGTGGCCCCTTGACTTGTGTATAAAACAGCCCTTTAGACAGAGGCCAAAATAAAGGCAAATGAAATCTTAGGAAGGAAGAGCAGTCTTCATATGGAGTCAGGTCTTTATATAGAGGTAGTCTCTCACGCAAGTTAGACTCTATTCTACTTTTTTATCAGGCCAGTAAGTACCTCAAATGGACAATGTTAGGAATCAGCGAGCATATTAACAAATAAATCATCTCAATATTCTTCAGATTGACAGCATGCACTAATAATGGGGTCAATTATGAAAAAAAAATTGTGAAGGGCTTGTTGGAAATTCTTTGCACATTTGTGATAATTTATGATTACATTAGGTCTTTGATCTGTCTGATGCAAAACGTGCACAAATTTTCATGGTTGACAATTTCACATTTTCAGTTATCCACTAATTCAGCTGATACTGCTTTAATGATGTCACCTAAAGAAGTGGCACCAAAGGTTTCTATGAATTTTAGAGATCATGAAACTTCTTGCCACTTTACTCGTGAAAAAAAACCTTTAAAAATAATATCTCTCTCTGATAAACATAGAGAATATTTCCATTTGGGTATTTTCAGTTAGGGGATTTTACCGCAACTTATGTTTTATTTGTTTTGTGTGTTTTTTTCGTTGTATTCAATTTGTTTTTGTACCACAATAAATCAAAAGTAAGAGTCGCATAATGGTGTTTAAATAGAGTACCTTATCAGCTCACTAGAAGTATATCTATGAAGTAGGTATAAAGTTTATAAACTTAGGATATTAACACCATTCAAAGTCTTGTGTAGATTTTCTTATATCGGGGGAAACGAAGCAATGTTAAGAATAAATATAAATCAGTTACACACGTCTCTCAGCAGCCAAACAGTCAGTAACAATGACAAAGTGTGCGCGGTCGCTTATATAGTCCCAGACCTGCTCATTGCCTCGTTTTAATTTCCGACGCACGGAAAACAGTCAGTTCTTAATCGGTTGTTAGTCCCAAGCCTCCTGGCGCGTCCTCAGACCATCGCAGACTAAATTTGTGCTGTCCCAGGCATCCTGGGGAGGCCGGTTTGGATCGGTTAGGGTCGGTTACCCTTAGTCGGGGCTTAGTCCCAGATCTAGATTTTTGGGTCCCAGGACACCGCAGACGGTCTGAGGCTTCTGGGGACTAATGCAACCGACTAACTTTCAGACGCGTGAAATTCATATGCATCATATTTGAGTCTGGGATTAACAACCGGCCTCCTGGGACTAAGCTACGGAGGTCTGGACAGGCAGACGGCCTGGGACAACACACGACTGTGTAAATTTGGGTCTGAGGAGGCCTGAGGACGCCTGGGACTGGACATTTTGTTGAGGGCGGGAAATATGAATCGGTTTGGGTCGGGAGAAATATCAAACATGTTTGATTTTTCACACGGCTCCAACCGACCACAACCGACCCTTACAGAAGGTCTGGGACTAAGCAAATATTTTAAACCGTCCCTCAAAAACCCTTAATCGGGAGCCTTAGTCGTGTGGTGGAACACCCACATTAGAAAAGCAACGGAAGAAGATTACGAGGGGGTTATTGGAATAGTTTACAATCTGAATGACGTATGTACAATAGCAAAAACTTCCTGATTTATGCATACATAAAAAATATTAAAAGTAAGACTGAGTACACAGAACCAGTAATATACTGTTTATTTTCATCAGTTTTATATATATATATATGATGTTTTGATTTTATTATACAATTTTAGTTAGTATTTTACAAGCCAGTTTCGCGAAACACACAAACATGGGGTTCTGTCACATATGCAAAAAAAAATGAATGTATTTTACACGGTTTAGAAAATATACAACTTTTAGTGAATAATAAAAATTTATTTATTGTTTTGTACTTGAATAATACCTAGGTCTCATACAGACGTTTTATTTCTGTTTTAAACCAATGTATTGCATTTTAAAACTGGACAGTGGATCCATATAATGAGCTTCTTGGAGACAAAGACTGGAAAATAAAAAAAAATTCCTGTGATCTGAATTGTGGGGTTGAAAGGTGATTCAGACTGGGAGACTCGATTCCTGAATTTAGGGGAGGGAAGAAATCACATACTACTTCAAAATACTCAGGAATATTTGAATATAAATGTGCAATTCATTTTTGCCTAAATTATGTATATATTGTTTTTGTGGGTTTGGGCACATTTCCTGTAGAATTGTTGCCTCTTATGTTGGCATATTCATTGAATAACCAAGTAATGTATCCTGACCTTGGTTCAGGAACGTTTCAGACAAGAAAAAGGAGCCCATGTCCTATGATCCCATCTGTTTAAGTTGATTAAGAATCAAACATTTGGCATTAATACAGTTCATCTGGCTTTGGGGGAAATTTTAGGTGTCCTCTGTGGTCTAGTGATTTGCAGGTTTGGCATCAAATGCGTTTGTGGGTTCGGCTGTACAAGTGGCAATGTTAAGGGTTCACCCCAGTATGACACTGGCTGTTGAATGAGATGTTAAACTTGAATTGTGAGGAAAGTTGTTTTTTCACATATGTGAACACTTGCCACCATAGGTAAAAACAATAAATGAATCACAATGCTTAGCTCATAGTTTCACATTCTAAACTCAACTGAAATTCATGTAGATTTGTAGTCTGCTTGACTATTGTAATTCCTTGTTCAGGAGTCTTTCACAATTTAATGTTAGGCAACTACAATAGTCTGTAAGAATCATTCAGACTGGTTATCCTAATTATTTCAGAGCATTTTTGAATCCCAGGTAAGGTTTTTATAGTACTAGGCGTAGGCAGATAGAGGGTGAAGTTTTTTGAGGTGCCATAGTTTATTCCATCTGTTCGTAAGTCAACGGAGCAATTTGGCTTTAGTTTTTTCATATGATGAGCCAAGGTATGGAATGAGTTGTTGGATGTCATCCACTCTGCCACATCTCTCCTATCTTATTGGAAGAAGCTAAAAGCTTATCTCCTCACAAAAGCTTATCCATCCAAGGTTTTATTGTATTTTCCAATTGTCTCTGTGGTGTGGGCCCCCTTCTGTGTCTCTGGATTATGAATTCTTTGGACTTACTTCTTGGTTCTTTTGTCTTAGTTCTTCTGATGGAGATTTCAGTGCTATGAAAGTCATAATAGAATTAGATAATTTAGCCAAATTTGAAATCTACGAATTAAAAGTATGTACTTCAAAAAATCTCTGTTTCTGACTGGTAGTCTGTAATGCTTTACAATAAACTTGTGTATACAGGAAATACTTTCACCAAGACTCTTTCAATAACCTCCTCTAACTTTGTGGCTTTGTGGTTAGGATGTGGGTGAAATTTCTGGGTTTTAATGCTTGGCCTGTGATGAAGAGTGTAACCTTGGACAAGACATCCTTTACATATGTGTTCCTCATTACCCTGGAGACAAAATGGCTGTTAAAACTAGTTAGGGAGGTAACCTTTATCATGCTAGCCTGTTGTCCGTGGTAGTAGGAATACTTAAAACCAAAGGGGCCAAAAGAATGACTTAACCCTACTGTTTAACAAGCCACATCTGAGTAACTCCACACATAATACAACCAACAAAATGGTTCAATACAATCTACCGTATTCCCAAAGCCCTTATCTAAAATCTCAGAGACACGTCAATAAAAAGGTCTCTATAAAACTGTGTTGTAATCTTTCAGTCAGCAGGTCTTAGAGCACTCAAATTTTTACGTAAGTTGGTAGTTGCTACATTTTATGTTTTACAATATGATCAGTTTTAGAACCTCAAGGGTTTTTCAATATTTTGGGTTGTATAAAAACTTTTGCTTAAGAACGTAAAACTTCAGTCATGAGGTAGGGTAGAAATGATATTATTTAAACTCTCCAATTGGACTGCCCCATGCAATCTTGTTATAACAAGATGGTTCACCCTGTGGCCACTAAATACACTTGAACTTCAAATTGAACTGAGATTAGACAAATAGCAAGTAAATAAGAATAAGAAGGAAGCACAGCTCAAAAACAGTGGTGAAATATGAAACGTCATAGAAATTATGTTGTGATTAATGAACTTTTAAATGTGTAAATGTAAAATGAAATAAAAATAACGATCAACAGATGCTTAGTGAACAAAGAAAATGATCTTTAAATGTCTAATATGTTATTTGTAAGTATATTTATTTATTTGGGGTTTTATGTCGCTTTCAACACTGTACAGGTCATATCACGACGGGTAGTTGGAAGGGCAGAGGAAACCAGTACATACAGTTTGTCAGGGTTCTGTACCGTAAACTGCCGACCAACGGCAAGGATCTACCATCTTTCCCACTTGAGGCTGTGCCGGGAACCGAACCCCGGCCTCAGAGGTGGGAGCTGAGAATGTTACCACTCTGCCACCATGGCCCCCGTAAGTATATTTCAAAGTTGTTTACTACAATAACAGTAAGGCGAGGTGATGAATCAACCAACTAGTTTACTACATAGTATTGTAACTTGCCACACGTCAGCTTGACACAAACTGGGACTCAGAACCTTTATTGACAATCGAATATTTTTGACAACACTGGAGGTGCAATAGTCTAGTTGGACCTTAGTGTACACTGGTTTATTTATAGTGAAAACCCTTTTCTGATGTCATCATCAAAGCAATGTAAAGGTCACATCACCTTGGATAGTTGCATGGATAAAGTAAAGTATCCCATTTCGGTCAGTAAAGATTTTGCACACAAAACTATCAGGTACAGGCAACCAATTACTCACTTTCCCAGTCAAGGTCAGTGCCAGAACTTACATAAAGAACCTGGGCTATGATCAGTGAGTGTAATTCCCACTACACTCCCATGCCTTCTTGTTGTCTCAGTTTCTTGTTAGTGTAGTGATTTTATTTGAAAGTATTGTTATACATCAATCACAATACAAGAAATAGCTTATTCTATGAGGTGTTGTTTTTTACCGAGTACACATTTTATGTACCATTTAACCCTATGTCATCACCAACAACTGCCAACTTCCTGCCTAAGGTTGAGGCTATGATTGACGCCAAAAATGTCACCAATTGCAGTAAAGAACACCAGTACATACCCATAACACATGTCTGATTCTGTGCTAAGCCATTTTCTAATAATAAATAAATCTATACATAAGATATTTAGAAATATATATGCTTAGTAGATGGAGTTATATCATGCAGTTATATATGACGAAATCTTTACAAATATTACTGCAATTTGTATGCATACTTTAAAGGGAACAGATTACTTGCCAGGATGCTACCACAACATGTTAAAGGACGAGAGAAGGTTTCTCATTCTGGCTGAAGTGCAAGGAGAAATAGTGAGTAGCAATATGTATTAAGGTAAAGGACAGTATGTATTCTCCAAAACTTGCCATATTCATGAAACTAACATAGAAGCAATCTATAACAAAAATTAAATCTTCAAACATGTAATATAGTGGCCATTCGGGGAAGTGTTTTCTGGCAAAATCAACTAAAGCATCATAGATATGGCGTTCATAAATCACCAACAAAGTGCATACTTCTGAAGTTTTGAATTAATTACTTTTTACAGATAGGTTTTGAGATGGATTATGTGGTGGATGAAGACCAGGTTGTAGTAAGGCAAGCGGGGAGAATCAAAGAGAAATACAGGGGTAAAGGCCTCAGTAAACAAATGCTGCAATATGGTAATCTGATTTCATCAGACTTTTAATATCTTCCGAAAAGGTTAATTCCAAAACTACTGCACAGATTTAAATGATATTTCATGGAACAATAAACCTAAGTGACACTATTACAATAATGTTTCCCAAAGTGTCAAAACAATGAGAAAATAAGAATATTATTTTGATAGTAAAAATAAAGCCTCTGATAAAAAAGTTTATGTAGTTCCTCTGATAATTATAATAATCTGCCACTATGGCCTTGCAGGTAACACACTCACCTAGGAGTGCAGAGGAAATGGGTTGAAAACCAGGTGCAGGCAGATACATAGTGGCTCGGATGACCACGTAAAATGGTGGTCTTCTGTCATTGGGTCCCTTCCCCAGTGGCAGGCTAAAGAACCTCAAGGACGTTGATAAATGGTCATCCTTGAGCCTCTGTCTTTCAATTAGGTCAAGTCACTTGAGAGCTTGGACTGTACTTTGTTCAGTTGGATGTGTAAAATAGCACTTTGAGTCCTGTAGTATATGCAGATATTGCACGAGTATCAAAACCCAATACAATACAATAATGTTTATTCAATGTAACTAGGTTTTATGGTGCTTAAATGTGTGTACTCTGTTGTTGTCAGGCTCAAAGAAGTAAAATAACTGAAGTGTTTCAGCGGTTATATATAACATTATTTATGCCTCCAAGTACCACATGTGATTACTCATGAAGAATATCTTCTTTTCTTTCGAATGATTCTGTTTGGTATAATCTGAAAACTGACACTGATAACGTAACTTGTGTTAAAACAACAGCCAGGACACAAAAAAATATTAAAAGGGTTTTCAGTAAAAAATGTTCCCATTTGAAGTATGTTATTTTGTTATGATTATGGACAAATCAGCACTGTGTTGAATTGGCCCCTGGCAAATCGCCCCATAAAACTTTCTTGCAATAACAGTTCTTTTATACTGCTAATTTCTATCGTACAACAGATTCTAAGACTAACATATATTTGTTAATAAAGGTTCATCAGGTAAATATGTGTCAGGTTAGCATCCCTAAATTGTTTACCGGTTCCTTTTAATGATAAATAGTGTGGGCAATTCTTTTCACAAGGGCAACAACTTCTGAAGTGATATTTGATGAAGAGTTTGTGTTGTAATAATAATTAAAGGTACAATTGGTTTGTACTTAATGTCAAAGTATTTTGTTATTATATCTATTATCACCTAATGTCAAGGGTGATAATTTACTTAAATGATATTTAGCAAAATTGCAATTAACAAAGATCAAAGATTTTTGAACACCTTGACAAATGACACCTTTAATAAAGGATCCTTTATTAAAGGAGTGAATTTGGTCATCTGATTGGTTAAAACGTTTGTTTCCAAAGGCTCCTTTATCTTTCCCTTACTTTTGTATTTTCTTCTTTCCATATTAATTATTCAGCATAAGATCAGTGTTATGATGTGTTTTCTGTTGTCGCTTAAGATAATATCTTATATTTTAGGAAATAAGTACCTAAATTTTAAAGATTTTTGTCTTGCTTACCACATTGTGGTAATAGCCACTTTTCATACAGATATTGTGACACACACATCAAATACATTTTCAGTCGATTTGATGACATATCAACTAAATATTCCATGAATTTTAGAGAAACATGTATGGTGATATAAATAATGTGGTATGGACAAAAAAAGGTGCAAATATCATGACACTTCACCAATTAATTCAATTTTTACTAAAAAAGTCAAACCACCAAAACTCCCATTTATCATAAAGGTAGTCATACACTAACCTTAAAATTTAAGGAAAAAAACAAGGATTCCTCAGTAAAAGAAGGTTATTGAATATCAAAATTCAAGATTTCCGTGAAAGTTAAGGATTTCCTAGATTTTTAAGGTTTCCTTGAAATTAAAGGAAAGAAAGTCAGGCTTTTTTGTTTGGAGGAAGTTTAATGAATACCAACAATGTACTTAACAAACATCTGTTAATTTGTCTCTTAGTTTAATACAAATCACATTTGGCATTCTTTCCTTAAATTTAGAACATGAGGTTTTAACTTTCTTTTCCATTTTGCTAGAACAACATTTTTAAAAGAATCAGAATTACATATAATTCAAATTAATATTAAATTTTCTGTTAAGGGCTTGTTTGTCCAGCAAGCAGTTTGTATCTTTATCAATAGTATACAAAATTTTCTGGAATTTGTAAAAAGTGCCAAAATGTCCTCATTTAAAACTTTATCTCCAGTAAAAAATGTATTCATTCAAGATCTCTGCACATGAAGTTGGGATGGTATTTTTTATGGAAATCCAACTCTCTAACATTTGTTTATAGAAATTACTTTTGCAATAATTTTTGGACAAGGGAACTGGGAATTTTATACAAAAACTCCACACAATTTTTGAGGTTTTGTTGACTTGAAGGACATCTCGCATTTTAAGCCCACCATCTGCAATACGTGCAATAATTGTTTCTTGTTTCACTATTGAGGTATTTTATCTTGTGGGCCGATTTGACCTAGGCCAGTTTGGTAAATGGCCAATTTATCCCTGATTCTTTTCCCATGTTGCTGAGAAGAAACATCAGGAAACCTTTCTATACTTCTAAACATTACATAAGATTCTAGATGGTATTTTCTTTGGTTGTTTTGTACGAAAAAAATCAAACTAATATTTATGGCTTTTGATGGTAAAATATTCAAATGTTACAACAGGTCTGTCAAATGTGTATCAGAAGTATCCAATGGTGAAACGGTTGACATTTACATCCAGAAATGAAGATGAAGTATACAAACTAACGCATCATCATCCATCAGTGGAGAACCTTTTCTATAGGGTAAGCCAATACTTAATCTATAAGATCAATGTTCTTATAAAAATAATGGAAAAAAATAATTATAATATAGAATTTTGAAATTTTTAATTAAAACATTTTGACAATATATTTATCATGCTGTACAGGTGTTTCTATCCTTTTTAGATTCTCAGAAAAATTATATCATATGACAAGAACTTTTTGTGCAATGTTACATGTTCACAAAGATTTGAGAATCTGTGTAAAACATTACCCATGGATGAAACCAGGCTACTCACACCATCTGATGCTGTTCAAGCCTTAGACAGTTTGATAGGTGACACAAACATCCTGTTTGATCATGCATGGCTAGTTAATGTTGAACCCTTTAGGCCATTGCATGCTAACCATATAACAATTACTCACAGTAGTACCAAAGCAACTGCCACTGTTTTGGTGACCAACAATGATCATGACAATATTATGTCTTTGAGCTTTGGGACTGTAGCACTAATAGGACAGGATGTATTGTTCAGAATTGATTTTTATTGCCACAGGAGAATATTGGGAGAGGAAAAGGGGAAAATAATATTAAATGCCCATATTTCTAAGCATATTATTTTCTTCAGCCAATTGAAAAGGCCTTTTCACCGGGTAGTTTTGGAGGTCTTCATACCAAAGGAGCAAATCCCTGATGATGTATCTGAATATTTCAATCAACTTGGTACAACAGACTAATGTGGGTGTTCCACCACACGACTAAGGCTCCCGATTAAGGGTTTTTGAGGGTCGGTTTCAAAAATATGCTTAGTCCCAGGCTTCCTGTAAGGGTCGGTTGTGGTCGGTTGAGGCCGTGTGAGAAATCAAACATGTTTGATATTTCTCCCGACCCTAACCGATTATTTTTTCCCGCCATAAACAAAATGTCCAGTCCCAGGCTTCCTCAGGCCTCCTCAGATCAAATTTACACAGTCCTATGTTGTCCCAGGCCGCCTGCGACCCTTAGTCGCCGACCCTTAGTCCCAGACCCTCTGTACCTTAGTCCCAGGCTTCCTGCGACCCTTAGTCCCATTGCAAAGCAAAAATCGGCTATCTCGGTCTGGGGACGCCTGGGGACGCCTCAGGACACCTTGTGGGGTCGGGACTTAATCCTGGGTTAGTCGGGGCTTAGTCCCAGGAGGCCTGAGGCGTCCTGGGACCCAGTCGGTTTGTCTACGACAGGATCGTGGTTCAAACCGACCAGAAAAATGGCTTAGTCTGTTCTTAGTCCCAGACCAGTTAGGGACTGTCTGGGGCCTCCTGGGGCGTCCTGAGGCCGATCTGTAGTTAATCCCAGACCTTCATACCGATTCTGTCTTCCACCCCATTGGTCAATTTTTTTTCCATTTTTTCCAAGACTACCCACGATTAAGGGTCGCCAACAGGATCGGGGCTTAATCCTTTGGTGGAACAAGGGCATATGAAGTTGTGGAAAAACGAATCAGACTTTATTGTGTGGAGAGAAAGACAGAAAGCGTGATCAGTAACAAAATTTAGTTACCAACATTATTCTTTGTTCATATTGACATTAAATCCAGCTTTGAATTCTGAACTGAAATACTGTCTCTCTGTGGTTATTTGCACAACTGTCAGTGAGTTCCCATGAAATATGAGTAATAATGCTCGTCATGCTAACTTGGCACAAGTAGGCCAGAGAAGCCTTATTTGCATGCTATGGATGTACTTTATCAGTAACAAGTTAGCCTTTTTAAAATTATTGATAAGGGAATGGTAATTTAATTTCTACTTGAAGTGCCTTAACTTGGTAGATCTTGCATATAGAAATCCACAAAATAATGAATTTTTGTCTTTGGTTACCCCAGTCACCAAATATGGCATATAAACATCCCTGTTAATGTACTGGAGTGACTGTCAACAACCAACTGCTTACTTAAGTATATTCTATGTTGAGATATGTGCCAAGTTAGGTCGCCAAGCAGTACAAGTTTCCAATAATTTAGTTCTTGACCACAGCGTAATCTTCAAAGGAAACTATAACTGACATTACACATTTATATCCATAGTTTTTAGACTGTGTCGCATGTACATTACCCCAGGAGAAACACAACATTATTTGAAAAGAAGCAATGTTATCTTTCAATATTAAATACAGTTTCTTGCATACTGAGATCTTGATAAATATATTTCAATATTGCAATTGTATTGTGACAGTTGTAATATGTATTTTCAAACCATTTTACAGAAACACAGTTTTGCAGACTTTAGTTTGACATCTGATTTGATCACACAATTTCTGTTTTTTCCCACTGGTCAAATTATAGGTCAAACTAAAGCAGTGTTTGTCTATAATTGAAATTCATTGGTGGCATGATATAGGATTCTACCTGAATCTATTGATGGAGGTGGGAATGGTGAAAGGCTATTCATGTTTTACAACTGACTACATTGACATCTTACACGACAACAACTAGATATTCCATTACCATGCTGTGACTATGGAAAATAGAAATGATTAGACAGTTTTTGACCAAGTGCATTTTAATTTTTTTGTTTTTGGTTGAGAAGTTTGTATCACACGTTCGGTAAAGCTAGTTTCAGTGTCAATTAAGTCATGGTTCAAATTATTGAAGCTGACTCTGGTTTCAGTAAATTTGATGTAAATATGCTTGCTTAAGTTTGTATGAATGTAAATAAATTCGAAATAAAATGCATGAAAGTTTCACTAAATTGATTCATTTGGCCTAAACATGATCCACCCTTGCATCAGTTTCATAAAATCATAAACAATAACATATGCAAAAACTAAATAAGCCAAAATAATCTAATGTAAAAAATTGCAAAAATTCTGAATTGTAGAAATTCAACTTAAACGAAAACTTTCTCACTTAGGATTGGGATTAAAATTCAAATCAAAGTAATTAACATTTGAAGCTGGAAAAAAAGCACCTAGTCAATAATACAAAATAATCAAATCCGTATTAGATTACTATATATAGAACAAGTCACTACCAGTATGACATTACTATATATAGAACAAGTCACTACCAGTATGACATTACTATATATAGAACAAGTCACTACCAGTATGACATTACTATATATAGAACAAATCAGTACCTTTTTTGTTTCATATATCTATTGCAGAGTCATAATACTACATAACCACCATTGAATTCTAATTCCAAAATTGACTTTTAAAGTGCTTAATCTTCATCAAAGAAAAACTCTGGCACATTAACCAAGAGATGAAAAATGCAACAATTCATTGTCCAGAGACATAAAATGAGGGTCCACACCATGGAGACAAGTTCAAAAATATCATGAATTTTAGTTGGTAGTCTGAAAGTGATACAATACTCTTCAGTGACAGGTGAGCTGATGCTGTCATTTCATACCAACGCTGATTGCCGCAGGTTTTAAGTGTCACATTTTTGCAACAATGACACTGGGTTCGAGTCATGTCCATAAGGTCAGGACTATATTTAATTCTCGATACTCTCACAAAGACTTGGTGGCACTTTCCGGTTGGTCCAAAGCTTACATAAAGCAAAAGTTTGAATCTGCTATGACAATTTTTAAAATCAGAGACCATAGAACCTATGCCCAAGCCTTACTTTCAAAACAGGACAATGGTCATAAAAGTAACACTGGTCGCACCACTGCACACCACACAACACTACATGGTGACCAAAATGCACTTAAACAGCTGGTGGTTAACACTGATTCCAATACTTCTAAGGTCAAGGGAAGTATTGTTAGTATCAACAAACAGAGCTACCATAACGTTGGGCAGAACTACATGGCAAACAATGAGAAGGCTGGCAATAGTAAGGCGGATTTAAGCAGTGAAAATAAACAACTACAGCCTAGTAGCAGACAGGTGAGCGAATGCTATCCCATACCTACAAGTAATAGGTTTCAGTTACTTGATAACAATCATGAGCTCCAGGTAAACACAACCGGTGAGGTCGACTCACAGATTGTAGATAGCTATGTCTGTAAACAACAGCTACAAACTCACCCTAGCATTGCACAAACTATAGTACAACCAGATCCGGAAAGGACTGTAGCTGACTCTTGTGTCATTCCAGAATACCAGAAATGTAAAGAGCAGATTGGCACCAAGTTTGGCTGCGTTCCCCTTGTGCCTATATACGTTTATACAGGTCCTACAACACACTGGGATATCATTCCAGATATCTTAACTGCTCATAAGCTCATCCGACAATCTGGACTCCCTAACTTTTTGGGACTTAGGATACCAGTTCAAACCAATTTAAATGTCAGTAATTGGAGGCATCATCTAGTCGACTATTTCGACCAACAGCTTCCGGACCTGATCGAATTTGGATTCCCTCTCAATTTTGATAGATCCAGAGACCTCCAAAGTACATTTGTCAACCATGCTTCTGCTAGGTTGTATCCGGATCATGTAGACAAATATATCGAAGAGGAAGTCGGCTTTCAAGCAATGCTAGGCCCCCTAGATATTCAGCCTTTTGATATCCATATATCACCCTAGGGCTAAGTCGGATTCTGAGTCCAGAAGGACTATTATGGATCTCAGTTTTCCAAAAGGTTTATCCATTAACGATGGAGTACTCAAGGGCACATATTTGGGCACAAATTTTCAGATGCATTACCGATCTATTGATTCCATTATACGAACACTTAATAAACTGGGTCCTTCGGCTGAAATTTTTACGGTCGATATTAGCCGAGCTTTTAGGCATATCCGCATAGATCCGGGAGATATTGACCTACTTGGCTTGCAGCATAGGGATAAGCTCTATCTGGATCTTTCTCTCCCATTCAGATATCGCTTGGGTGCTTTTTTCTTTAGTAAGATCAGCGATGCTGTAAGGTATATTATGAATAAAAATGGTCATAATGCACTCATGAATTACATTGATGACCTCATATACTGTGGCTTGCCTTCAAATATAGGTTATTCTTATCAATTTTTGTTGAATCTCCTCCAGGAACTTGGACTCGACATTAGTGCTAAAAAATTGTGCCCTCTTGGTACAAAGGTCATATGTTTGGGTATCATGTTTGACACTGTTAATAGAAGTATCTCTATTCCGGATCATAAGTTACAGGAAATATGTCAAACATGTGATGCATGGTCGGATAAGACAATTGTCACTAAAAATGAGTTACAGTCATCATTTGGCTTACTGTTATATATTACAAAATGTGTTAGACCAGCCAGATATTTTCTCAATCGTATGCTTCAGCTGCTGAGAGATAGCCATAATGATCAGAACATCTGTCTGACGGCTGCATTTTTCAAGGACTTGAAATGGTTTCAAGTATTCCTAACTTCTTACAATGGCATCACATTCTACCATCAACCTCCCCTTCATAAGCATATATATTTAGATGCTTCTTTAGAGGTTTAGGCGGTTGTTATGATAACTCTGTATATGCACTACGCATTCCCAGAGGTTACAAGGACTATAATATAGCACATCTAGAGATCCTTAATGTGGTGGTAGCCCTTAAAATCTGGGCTCCTTGCTGGGCCAATAAGTCCATCCAGATTATGTGTGATAATATGGCAGTGATGGAGGTCCTTTCCAGTGGCAGAGCAAGGGACTCTATTATGGCAACTTGTGCTCGAAATGTATGGCTGTTGGCAGCTATGTTTAATGTTAACATTATTGTCAGCCATATCAGAGGTCGGGATAATTCTATAGCTGACCTTCTTTCAAGATGGCACCTAACTGTACATAATATACAGGAATTACATAATTTGGTGGAAAATCCTGTATGGATTGATACGCATATAGATTTAACCTTGCTTAATCATGATATTTAGACACATTTTCTTATGTTTTTTCAGATTCTCAGGCGGCGACAGCTCCACTGGCTACCCAGACTTGCAGAAGGTTGCGTTTTGGCTTCCGCCCTAATACTTTGGCTTCCTATGAACGAATTTTCCAACTCTTCATAGCTTTCCTGGTGATGGTGGACCTGTCGCTTCCTAGAATCTCAACTATGGATGTGCTTGCCTTTATGGAATACCTAGCCCAGTCTGGTATGTCTCCTAATAATATCACTAACCATATTACTGGCATTAGATCCATGTCCATTGTATATGGCATCGACACTACACCATTCAGAGACCAAAGGATTCCCTTGTTTATTAAATCCTTAAAAATCAACCGTCCTTTGGCTCCTGTTGTTAAAATACTCATAGATCAGACTTTGCTTTTGCAAATAGTTACAGTTTTAGCCCACTTACAATTCCCTTTGGTTTATACAGCATTGTACTTATTGGCGTTGTTTCCTTTCTCTGGATATCCAACATACTGCCTCATGCTGCTAAGAACTTTGATAAAACAAGGCATCTCTGTGTGGGGGATGTGGTCTTTGCTTTTCAGAGGGCGGTTATTGTTTTGAAATGGTCTAAGACTTTGCAGGACCGGGTGAAGACCACTACAGTAGATATGCCTTACTTAGGGGCTTCTGCCCTTTGCCCAATTGCAGCTCTGGAAAGAATGCTGGCCACACATCCCTCTCATCCGGATTCCCCTTTATTTCAGATACCACAGGCTGACTTACTGGCACCCCTTACAGATTCGGCTGCTAGAAAACATCTTAAGCAGGTGTCCCTACTTCTGGGCCTACATAGGTCCTTGACCTTCCATGACTTTCGCAGGGGGGGCTCTTGGGCTTTTTAGCATGGACTTCCCATTCAGGATATCCAGGCCCAGGGTACCTGGACATCCAATTGTGTCTGGCGATACATTGCCCTTCCTTCTGCCCAGTCATGGGTTGCAGCTGCATTCAGATCATACTTGTATTTCTAGCCTCTTCTCCCTACCTCTACTGGGTGCTTGAGGCCCTTCTTTCCATTATTATATCACATTTCTGTCATAATCCTACATGTTTTATACTATATTATGACCTCCTCACCTGGTGGGACCTCTCCACTTCTTAACTCGAGGTTCATGATCTGCTTGGGTGACCTTGACCTTTGACCTTAATTCACATCTGTTTGTCATTGATCAAGGTATTGTTTTCACCCCTTCATTTCTAAGCATAAGTAAATACTACATCATGGGTTACCTTGACCTTTGACCTTGATTCACCTGGGTCTTGACCTCTGGGTATTGTTTTCACCTTTCAACTTGCTTTATAAATTCATACTTCATTTATGATATCAAGTACATATGACCTCAGGTAGTACTTTAGAATTTGACCTTCAGGTCAACCCCAGTTAGATTGGGGTCATGGGGGGTCTCCACATCTGTATTTATGCCATTATAATGTCATTTTAATACTCCTTTATTAACATACATTATGTACTCTTTCATGTTTTTTTCTGTATTACATGTCTTTAAAAATATTTTTAGTAGCAACATTTATTGTATAATAAAAATATATAACCCCAGTGCATCTTTCTTGGGGATGGGGACAGGGACTGTGCTAAAGGGCCGAATTGTCTATGATTCCACATAGCATATGAAGTTTATTTACAGTTTGGTATATAAACTTCCAAGAAATCGAATCAAAAGCTTTTTCAAAATCGATAAGCATAAGGAGTAAGATGATTATTTGATTCTGTAATGTGCATTATATCATATATAAGTCTGATGTTTTCACTAATCCTTATACCACTTATAAAACCAGTTTGAGTAGGTGATATGATCAAGGAGAGAGTTTTTTTAATCTTTGAGCAATAGCCACTGATGTTATCTTATATATTACATTCAATAAGGTTATCAGCCTCTAGTTTTTCTTTTTCTTTGATGCCCTTTGGAATGTATATTATGATACACTGATTTAGCGACGTTAATAATTTGCCCTTGGTAAAACAAGAGTTCAGTGCTTTGCAAATAAAAGCTTATAATTTTCCCCAGAAGTCTTCCGGAAATTCTGATCTTATGTCATCTATACCAGGTGATTTATAATTTTTCATTGACCTTAAAACTTTGCCCAACTCTACTTCTTCTAAAATATTCCCTAAAACTAATTTGAAACTTTATTTACTTTTAGGTTTTCAAGAATCTTATGTAAATTGACCCCATCCAGTTTATTAAACATGTACAGTAACTTTTATGTTATGTAGCAGTTCCTTTTTGGTGGGTAATCAATTTACCTGTGCTAGTTCGAAGCTTTTTGACTGTTTTTTATCAACAAAATTTTTATTTTCTAAATTGCAAAAAAAAAAAACTTGGTGGGCTTTTCACCCTCCTTAAGCCACTGTAACTTGCTCCTTATTTGTCGATCCTTCATTTTACTCTTTTTCCATGTGTAGTCCTTTTAAACAAGTTTAGCCCATTTTTTTACTTTAGAAGTATCACTTTTTATCCAGTGAGTGTATCACTTCTTATCCAATTTTAGAGCTAAAACATCAAAAAATGTATTAAATAACAATCTTGATCTGTTTCTAGTTATGGTATCACAAGTTAATTTTTTATTTCGCAAATTTTCTGTAATTTTTTTTATTTTTTGCCTAGCAGCAGTGAATTAAAACTAAGCAAGTAGTCCTTTGATTCAAGAGTTTTGATATCATTTCAATGACAGTTACTTGTCATTTCTGTCAACTTCTTTTTTTATTTGTAAAACAAACTTTTTTTGTTTTTCTCCATATTCTGAGCAGTAATACTTCCAAAAATATTTCATCATTTACTGTGAGGGATATATTATCAGGACTATTTCCTATGTAGCCTGTAGAGTAAACCAGTACTGCATATTGCGTTACTTCCAGTTTAATTAGCATGGTAACCATATTTAAGTACCCTGGATTCAATAATAAGCTGTTATTAAACTTCCAAGTGCCCTTCCCTTGAAAAAAATTGTTTAAAAGAACGTCTATTGTTGTAATAGAATGGCTTGACCGATACCCCGCTTTTATGTCACACTCTTTAATTAGATCAGCCATTGTATTGGTGATCAAGAAAAAATCCAACCTCCCCAGCTTTAAAGGGTTTCCTTTTCTCCATGTGTATCTTGTGCAAGTTTGGTTCAGTCCTCGATAAATATGTGATAGGTTTAAATCAGTCATAATATTAAATACAGCTGTTGGGTTGTCTGTGTTTGTAATTATAACTATCTATTATTTGGTGGAGGACTAAATTATAATCTGTTTCATTTTCTTGTATAATATTCTATACTTCAGTAAAACATTCTGGGCTGTCAATATTAGGTGCATAGATAGTCATTATATTGAATGTCCAATCATTTATTTTTGATGTCAAGCAAAATATAATTGCCTTCAATATCGAAATTTTATGCAAGTACCTCATACTCAAAATCATTATTAAACAATATAGCTACACCAAGTGCATTAGTCCTTTTAGTTCTTTTTTCATTTAGTCATTTTTGCATTACTCTTTTTCCATGTGTAGTCCTTTTAAACAAGTTTAGCCCAATTTTTTTTACTTTAGAAGTATCACTTTTTATCCAGTGCGTGTATCACTTCTTATCCAATTTTAGAACTAAATCATCAAAAAATATATTAAATAAAAATCTACAGTGTGATTTCTGGTGCAAAAATAGGATTGCCGGCTGATGAAATGTTGAAAGCTGAAGACTGTCATTGATGATTAACCAGTCCAAATACAATGCAATGGGTATCTATGGTTGTGTGTTTAATTGCTGAACCTGATCAAGAGCTTCAATGCTGGCAGGAACTTTTTGACCCACAATGCATCTACAAAGTGTTCCAACAGAGCCTCCACCAAGGTGAATTCCACACAAACTTCCCCACTTGGCCAAGGACAATTGCTGTGTGACACCAAATAACAAAACATCAAATATCTTGAAGTCTATTTTATAGGGTTTTATACAAAATGTGATATCATGAAATAGCTGACTTCGTGTTCAAAGAGCAGAGGTGATTGCACCATCAAGTTTTCTCTCTACACTGTGAGCCCTGATGTTTATATCTGACATCTTGTAGTCACGTGCACCCACTTTTGCCAAATATTCAAACACAGACTGTGTGTTCATCTCTTTGGGCATGAAGACCTGCAAATAAGTCTGCTCAGCAAAGCCTCTCCACTGATTAAATAGAATGATGTGCTGTGTCATGTGTGTATGCAGCAGTAACGTACCTGCCTGTTGCTCACGCAATAACTTGTGACAGTAAAAGTCAACACGGAACATCACGCCCACTTTAACTGGGGTCACAGTCCCAAAACTCAGTGTGCTGATATCAGTACCATCATGTTGGGTAACAAACACAACCGGTGTACCTCTGGTGTTGTTGTGAATCATGGTTACATGGTTACTGTGTAGTGGTCTAAATGTTTCATGGTTAACAAGCCAAGCATATTCAGTTAAAATGTGTTTGCTGCCTATCAAGCTGTCTAAGGACTGTACGGCATCAGACGGTGATAGTGGCTTTGTTCTGCTCATCGGTAGTTGTTTGCAAAGTTGTTGAAACCGAGGAGATGATGCCACAGATTTGATAAAGTTGGACTTGTTGAATAGCAGTCTTATAGTCAGCTGAAAAATGAAGTTTTTATGATATTCTTATACCTCTATGTTTAATACATCCATGATTACTATCAGTATCAGAAGGAAAAAATATATCATTGTAGGATTATACTTCATGAAACTTCAATATGCACCATTCCCACTTTTAAAACACCTTAATGTACATGTGTTTAAAAATATGTCGCTAAGTCTCAGAATGTATTACACCAGTGACATATGTTGCAAAGTAGGCACAAATATATTGTTTTTACCACATGTTTTTCCTAATGTTGGGCTCTTGTGGAAAAGTTAGACCAGTCTTACAAAACACACATAGGGGATCACAGTGGAGCAATGATAAAACACCCGCCTCACACCTCTGAGATCAGAATTTGAATCCTGGCCTGATCGCACATGGGAAAGCTAGTAGGTGCTTGCCGTAGGTCAGAAGATTACAGTACAGAACCTTGACCAGCTGTATGTATTGGCTTCCTATGCACGTCTAACTACCAATCACAATACAAAAATTGAAAACAATAAATAAATAGAAATATATGCAGCCCAAAACATAGACCAGGAGAGATATTCACGCAAGGATTTAGCCAAGTCTTTGGCTGAATATAGATGTAGCTAACTTTAGCCTAAGATTTTGTTCTATGACCTTTTGTGGGTAGCACCCCTAAAAATATGACAACCTGTTGGTTGATATTTAACTAATTTTAAAAAAATAATACATTGCTGAAATAAATGTGTTGATTTACTGGTATTATATGCAGAAAATATGAATGTGCTTCAATGCACCTTCGTTTCTAGGGTTCAGTATACTAGAGCCTATTAAATTGTGGGCCTGCCTTCTGGCTAGGTCTCCCTTATTTAAATCAGGTGTTTGCTAATGCGTTTCCATGACCTCTCTCATTTCATTGATTGAGGAAGGGAAGCTAGGGGACATAGTCAGTTAAATCCTCTGTTTGAAATACATTTGTGAAGGAGAAACATGTTTTATGGAATTGGATTTTATTATTTTATGAACTTTATATTTTACAAACTTTTATCAACTCATGGATGATACTTCTCAAGACTCTTGATGGACTTTGATACACAACTTTATGCTTGTTGCTTGCGATTTTAAGGGACGGTCTAACCTATGTTATCCTTGCAATAGCCTATTAATACTCTGCCGAAATTGTAAGCAAGTATAGCAAATTTTTGTCTGTCAAAGTATCAACACGAGCGTGTTCTGCATTTTGCAGATTAATTATATGTAAATTGCGTGCATAGAATATAAGTACTACTGCACTAGTATAGTACAAGAGTGTTGTGACAATGTGCCAAAAGGAGAACTTTCACTGTTCTAACTGTAATAAAAAACACCCAAGACCAATTAGAAAGAACTGTGAAAAAATGCCACTTGTTGCTGAGGAAGATATAATGGACGCTAGTTCTAGTGTGTCAGGTGAAATATCCAGTGCTAGCTCTGACATGGAGGACATAAATGTTATGTTGTTAACAGAGTTTAAAACTCTAAACGTGAAGATGGATTCTATTGAAAAGTGTTTAGTGACCACTAAGCATAAGCTACAGTCACCAGTATGTAAACAGTGAAACAATATTTCCCTCAATAGATGATATTACCTCTCAAATTGCTAGACTCAGTCGGGGTTGCGTACTTTATAAGATAGACATTTGTTGTGCCTTTAGGCCCATAAAGATGGACTCCGATGATTACAACAAACTGTGTCTAAAGTAGGATGGCTCTTACTTTGATCCTTGTCTGCCATTTGGATTCAAACATGGAAGCAAATTTTTTCAAGGGGTCAGTGATGCAGTTAGATTCATTATGGCAAAGAAAAACCCACACAATTTTGAACTATATTGATGACTTAATTGGTTTTGGCCTTCCTAGTTCCATTCAAGATAGTTATGAAACTCTGTGCTGTTTACTCACAGATCTAGGTTTGGCCATAAGTGACAAAAAATTAGTTCCTCCCAGTACTCGGGTTACCTATCTAGAGGTGCAAATTGACACTGTGAAAGACACAATCTCTGTACCTCCTGAAAAATTACAAAAGATCACCACCATTTGTTCTAATTGGGAAAACAAGAGATATGTTACCAAAAGACAATTGCTATCATTGCTAGGCTACCTGTTACATGTCAAAAATGTGTAAAAAATTCTCGAACTTTCCTAAACAGAATGCTTCAGACTCTCAGAAATGCAAAAAACTAATCATATTCAGCTAGACCATGAATTTTATCAAGACCTCACCTGGTTTTATACCTCTTTTTAACATCCTTACAAATTAACCGACCTTTGACCTTGTCTAAGAAAGCTATTGTTGATATAACAATGCTACATAACATAGTGAGTGTCTGTGATTTTGTGTACATGGGCCAAATCTATAAAGCTGTCTATTTACTTGGATTCTTTAGTTTCCTTGGATTATAAACATTGTCCCCCACACACATTCTCAATTTGATTGTTCAAGGCAATCTTGCCAGAGGGGTGTTATCAAAGTAAAATCTTCCTTCAAAATTCTCATAAAATGAATAGAGACACAGTTAAGATATTTGACATTCCAAATCTTCCCTTCTCCTCCATCTGTCCTGCAATGCACTAAAAGTGTTCCTGTCTCTTGTCTCTTACTCCTGCTGGCAACAATTCCCCCTATTTCAAGAAAAAGTCAATGGTGAGTGACTGGTGTTAGCCGATTAAAAAGTTAGGTATCCTTTCTCCTTAATCTCAAAACATTTGTCTCTTCAGCATAAAGGGTTATCATTTTATATCTTCAGAAGATCTGGGGCTTCCTTTGTTTTTGATCATTATGTAAGCTGCAAGATATAAAAGCACATGGCACGCCGATTCAGTGTGGAAGTATTTCGTTCAGAATCAAAACTCCACCTCTCATGTGGCTCAAGCATTCAAAAATCATCTGTCCGAATGTACTACTCTCTAGGTCAGACTTTTTCCCTTCCTTTACCCCCTCTATCCAAAATTCATAATTTTACTAGTGATTTTACTGCTTAATTCGAATAATTTAATTAATTGTGAAGTCAGTCAGTTGGGTTAAATTGCAATTACTTATGTTGTATAATCTCTCTGTATTTTTGGCCTAGTAGTTTCTCTGCTTTGAGGTCTTCGGACAACTTGATTGTATATTAATAAATTCTTGTATTATGGCTATGTATGTACCATAATTAAAGTAAGTATTATCTAATTCTTTGTATGTGATCTTCTAAATTAAGAGTTCTTAAAGCTTGTGATATAGTTGTAATTCTAAAAATTGATGTGGTGTATATTGTAGGTGTATTTATAGATACAAGGGTTGCATAACTTTTGCGAGCTCATTCCTCTTTGCTGAGTTTAAATTAAAATTTTTTTGTTTTTGTAATTTTCTACTTCTTTTGATAATAGTTTTCCTGATAGAAAGATTTATACTTACTGTAAATGTCTGAATAGATGTATGTATGCACTGTACACAAAAAAAAACAAATAAAAAAAAAATAAATAAATTCTTGTGATTGTAATTAAATTACCTTTGTATTGAAACTATGGAATTTCGGCTTGTGATAGTGAATGTAAATCTGTAATCCCTATCTTGTCATGTAAATAATCCACTAGTATGTAGATGTAAAGAAATTTCAATGTGGTATTCTAACACTTGGGGTGACCTTAACTTGAGTCTTTGTCCTTTGCTGGAACAATAATAATAATAAAATAATTATAACAATAGATTTATGTATATTGTTGCATAGTAAACAGAACTAAAGGTAGTAAATAATGAATAGAATAAAATATTTTATCTTCAACCGTGTTTTAGCTTTTGGGTACTGAGCTCTTTTACACAGAATTTTCTCGATTTAAACAGATAGATTAACCAATACATTACCCTGTAGAAACTATTCTCCAGTGATGGCTCTTTCATTGATTTGGATACTTCACCTTCATCTCGAGATGAAAAACTTGAAAATTTCACATTTGGAAATTTGCAGTATATTTTTGATATACCTGTTAAATAGACAGTTTTAATATGTCGTTGACTCCTCAAGGCTATTGATTTAATACACAAAAAAGTACATAGCAACCCAAAGTTTCACTGAATGTCCCTCAATTAAGCTTTATGCTAGAGTCTTTTTCTGAAGCTCCAAAACTACTATTTAAGTGAACTTTGTTTTAAGTTCACTGTTGAATTCATTTGACTAAATGCTTACACGCTGAATCTACTTTTTTGCAATTATTTTAGTTGTGTTTTCAGTTCCAAGAAAGGATTTGGTGATGCAGGAAGATATGACACATCACTTTCAACCACTGCCCTCTTCCAACCAATATATAACAAACACTAGTGTGGCCATTTTTGTGGGACTGTTTCCTACTTTGGTAAGGAACTTCCTTTTCTGCCTCACACAACTTCCTTTTACTTCGGTTATTAAAGCTCTTCTTTAAAGTTAAACAAGGAGTAATTTGAAGGAATAGGTACGCACTATGATTTCAGTTGTGTTACACCCCCAAATTTGTTAAATTATATCTTCTCTCTGGCAACAAAATAAGACCAAAATTAATGCGGTCCAAAGGTTGTGCAGTGCTATTACTAGTATGGTGAAATAGAAAAATTCTTTTCAAGACATTGCTTAAATAATACTTAAGGGAGCTGTTTATCTGACAGAAACTATCTGACAGAAGCTCTCCTTATGTCATCCCTTGCCGTTTCAGCAAACGGTTGTCCATCTGTTTATATACAGTTGTTGCTAAAATTGATCATCATTGTAACATTGCACTGAAAGTATTATTCTTTTTTTTCCAATATACACCACTGACAGGTTGTTTTGCACTATCTTATCATGGAAAAATAGATGGCGAGACACAGAAATAATTCATAAAAAGCTTCAAAATAGCTTATGACTGTAACAGAATTCCTTCCTATAATTAAAAGTACGTAATTCGATGTTTATAAATTAGTTTGAAAAATATTTAGGAAGCAACTTTAGTTAGGTCATTGTTCACTTTACATCACCAGGCAAACAACTACGGTTTCCTATTGAGGAAATGGACAACATTATAACAACATGATGTCTTGTTGACTAGTATGTCACACCAAGGTCACACCTTTAGATGTTGGAGTCACATTCCACAGGAATGGGCTCATTATACCTTCAGTTGTTGATCCTTGTGGTACGGTCCACTTTATTTCTTGGTAGGATACATTGGGTTGGATTCGGTGATAATTGCATTTCAGTAAGATGTTTTCGACACAATATCTAATGTGATTTGCTTTCAGAAATAACTTTTTAATTGTTTTAAAAAAACAAGAAACTCTCAAGAAGCTCAAGTAAAAAGTACACTCTGGAGGGGCGAGGAGGCTTGGCTATACATTGCAGCTCATTTTGGAGCAATAAGGACACGGTGAAACCTAGGCATAAAGGTGGTTGGGGAGCAAAAGAAGTATAGATGCAAAGAAAGACAGGTTAAATAAATGAACCAAGTAAGAAATCATAATGATAATTCTATGAAAATATTCATTCCATGTACCATATTGCAGCATTTGTTTACTGAGACCTTGGCCTCTGTAATCCTTTTTTATTCTCCCTGCTTGCCTCTGAATGACCTGGCCTTCATCCACCACGTAACCCATCTCAAAGCCTATCTGCAAATAGAGTATTACTACCTTACAAAGAAGTAATTACTTTCGCAGAAGCAATTTTTACCCAAGCAGTAAGCATACAACCTATGTCATCCATAAAGAGGGTGTTTGAAAATGATATTAATCATAAATTATTTAAGTCTTAGAAAGACATACAAGCTCCTTCAAAAGCTAAAGACATAAAATCTTCACCAAGCTCATTTCCGGTAACTCTGCTAATCAAGAACTGATTTTACACTGCTCACATCGAAACGGTGGACATTCCTTTTTATGGGCGACAAAACTATTAAATACTACTTGGTTGGTCTTTCTTTGTGGGCGAACTTTGACAAATTTTGACCAGATACTGTGTACTGCCTTCCACCATTATAAAACTATCCATCATTTGAATTACACCCATGGTAGGGTGTAGAATTCATTTAGAGCCAGCCTCGTTACTTTAAGCTACTCTTACATCCCACAGTACAGCCTACAACATGTCAGGGTGAACAAGTTTTTGTAAAATTTGTGGCCATGGCCAGCTTATGGGGAAGCAGATGTTTTACAAGTGTATCTTACTTACAAGGAAAGAAAATGTTGTGGTCTCGCTGTGTGTTTCTACGATTTCATAGAAATTAAACTACATACAAATTTCTTCTCTATGGCCATGAGATGCTGTCTGAGTGGCGCAAATACCTACAGACCATGTGGGTGTCACTTGGGTGTAACTTCAAGGTTAGCCCATTGTTAGCCATAGCCATTATTTATGTGCAAATGCATTGGTATGTAAGATAGGATTTAACTACTGAAAAGGAAGCATAATCCCAACCACACCTTAAAAAGATACTTAAACTGAAAGAATACATCAACGCCATGTACTTACAATTTCTCCCTCTACTTCAGCCACTGTCATGAACCTTCTGGGATCTTTGATCATCGCATGAAAGCAGACAGGCATGTAGTCTCTCCCCTTTAAAAAGTATATAAGCTTACAGGATGTATAAACAATGTCACCTTATATTATGATATAAGTGGACCGTTGGCATTACCATAAGGTTTTTACAAATATGACCTGTAGCAATTAGAAAATAAAATGTTTGACGAGTGTTGTTACTGAGGTGCCTGCTTGTGCATTTAATATCTCCACATTTTCATAGGACAGGTTTGTGATATATATGTTATGTTAATGTCAATGTGCACATCACAACAGACATGGATGATCCTGCTGGTATAGAGGTTTAGAGCAATCATTATTGTTTTACCTCATTGAAGCTGCCTAAACATAGTATAAGGCTCACCAATGCTATTATCGATTGTTACAAATATATGAAATATACATAATATTCAAAAGCTACCCAACTAGGAGCTCCAGTACAAAAACTAACCATTGTGAGTCTCCCAGTGACTGGATGTCTGCCTTTTTAAGGTGCCTTTTATGGTGCCTATCTCATGTAGAAACTATTACAGATCTGTAATCAGGCTAAGTCTATTTATAACTTGTCTTTGTATCGTTGAATATATTACTTAAATGAAACCCACTCTAATTTACATATACCATGCACAAAATTTTGTGTTCCAGCTGATTGCCACTGGAATCAGTAGCTTAAGTGTCATATCAGTCAAATAGATATGACAGGTCAACATTGGCCACAGTGACAATGCATACACACATGTAAACACTGGATGGAGGGGGGAGTCATGCAAATGGTAGAAGCAAAAGTCAAACAACATCTTAGAATCTTATAGTTTCTGATTATATAACTAGACACGATTTTAATGGTCAAGGTCACTACAGTAAGGTCAAAAGTCACATTAAAGTCGCGCTCTGTCTTTGCACACCTACATCTGCAAACCAATGTCCTTACCAAGTGTCAACTTGTTACAGCTTATGGTTTCTGAGGTATTAAAGATCGGTATCACTACAGCAAGGTTTAATCAAGGTCACAGCATGACATTGCACATCCATACTTCCAGACCAATGTTCTTGTCAAGTATCAAATTCCAACACCATAAGATTTCTTAGAAATAGCCTGGACAAAATTTTGCAGGTCAAGGCCACTATCGTTAAGCCGAACAACCAATCATGGTGACGTTGAACATCTACACCCCAACCAATGTCCCTGCCAAGTATCAACTTCCTGCACTATGCTATTTCCAAGATATATCCCAGACAAATTTTTTAAAGCTCAAAGCTAATATGTCAAGATAAAAGATCCAAATAAGGTTACATCATGACAGTGCACATCTACATCCACAAGTCCATGTCCCTACCTAGTGTTAACGTCCTATATATCACAGTTTCAGAGATACAGCCCCGACAAGATTTTTCCTGTTGCCGGCCCAACCACTTACCGAGCAGAAGGCCCCTAAAGCAAGTGCCATACAATACCTGCACAGCCTGTAAAGGCTGTCAGGTAAAACCAAATTTGGACTTTCCAAATTCCATTGTTACATTCCAATATTTAATTGCAAAATTAAGGATACATCCAGTCACTGTCCTGCCAAATATGGGCTATCCCATTGAACATTCTGAGAGTTAATAATTTAATCCGGAAATATATAAACTTCGTCAAGCTAAAAAGTTAACTTACATCATATAAATTGGGAATAATTGTCATTATCCCATCAAAGTCCTCTACAGTAGCACTTCTGATGTTGATCTTGGACATCTTGCTAATTTTTTGTTGATTTGCAGTTTTATCTAATTGTTTAAGATTACTATCACAATATAGCAGAAATACTAGATATCATACATCTAGTCAAACAATAAACAATGACACAGTAATTTGTTTAACTTGTGCACAGACTCTTTATCTGAAGATGGATTAATTTTATCAGAACATGCATTGACACATAGGTACCTAATTTGTTTAACCTGTGCACAGACTCTTTATCTGAAGATGGATTTATTTTATCAGAACATGCATTGACACATAGGTACCTAAGTATACATATACTTAAAATTTATACTGACAAAACAACTAACTGGCATTCTGGAGGCCCTGACACTTGCTAGCATAAAACAGCTACATTGCAACATTGATAAAATCTGAAACCAAAGTTCAACAATTACAGTCAACACGTATTTGTTTGAACAAATAACATTATAAATCTTAATTCCAGGAACTTTGATTCCTGTATTGCTGAGCTCACTGAGTGTCTTGCTTGCGTTCAAAAATGGATGAATGGTGTCAGATTGAAACTTAATCCAGAGAAGACAGAATTCACCGTCATTGGCGACAGACAGGCCAGGGGGTCAATTATTCAAAAATTTCCCACCCAGTTTCTTGAAAACTCAATCTCCCCGACTAATGAAGTTAGGAATTTAGGTGTTACTTTTGATTCTGGAAACACCTTTGCCAGTCATATAAACCAAGGTTTGTTGTGCCTGCTACTACCACCTCAAAGATCTCAGACACTTCGTAAATTCCTCAGTGTGGAGACTGCTGCCCTGCTGGCCAACGCAATGATCAGTTGTCAAATTGACTACTGCAATTCCCTACTTTATGGTGTGAATAAATACAATGTGGCTAAACTCCAAAAGATTCAAAATGCCCTTTGCAGAATTGTTTTCAGCCTTGATAAAACAAGCCATATTACTCCCTATCTGCAAAAGCTACACTGGCTCCCCATTTCATACTGTATCCTGTTCAAATATAATCTTATTACATTCAAGGCTATCAAATTCTCCCAACCCTCATACTTATCATCCTTAGTCAAATCCAGTAGCCTTACTCGTGGAAATCGGCTTTCTCTTTCTTCAGTTCGTCCCAAGAAGACCATTGGTAGGTGAGGTTTTGCAATGGCTTCTCCCACTGAATGGAACAGACTCCTACAATCAGTCCGATCACACAACACTAATAGGATTTTAAAGCCAATTAAAGACCTACTTGTTTAGATTTGCATACCCCCCACCATAGTATATCTCCCCTTGCGGCACTAAATTAGGATTTTGACCCGGCATGTCCATCGACTTTCCCTTTTTACCTCAAGCACATCAGAGGATGTTGTGTCAGTTTTGCGCTATATAAATGTTTCTATTCTATTTTAGTAGGAGATCATTGTTTACTTTATCTTTATGCAATTTGAGGCATATGCCAAAATACTAAGTGAACTGGTGTACCATTGATGTTCAAGGCTTCTGAGTTAGCACGCATACACATGGGAGTCATTCTTTTTAGCTTTTAAGGATACAATGTTAATTACATTACATGGACACTATTGAACAGGGAGTAAATAGTCAAACATCGAAAACAATTTTCGGCTATGGTACAAAACTTTTATTTAGCCTGTGAAGGAGTAAACGCTACTCATGGTTGTTAAAAAGATATATTATGTATGATGCCACTCTTGTAATATGTTTAATAATGTTTCATTATTCATATATCCTCCTGTGAGTTAACAGAGGCAGATCTAGGGGGTGTGGCGGGCGCACCCCCCCCCCCCCCTTTCAGAGTTTGAAACCTTTGTATTGAGGCTTTTTATCCCTGTCCATGTCGACTTTAATTCCCTCGGTGCGCAGACAATTGGCCGGTGGACAATTGGCCGGTGGACATTTGGCCGGTGACTTTTTTGAGGGGTAGGTCAATTGGCCGGTGACTTTTTAGATGTTGTTTTAATATTGTGCCAAATGAAATAAAACTCCCCCCCCCCCCTCAAAAAAAAAAATTTTTTTTTTTCAATTTTATTGACACAAAACATAATATAGCAATACGTCAAAACATTACAACATCACGAGCACTGTCATTAACTGGGATGTATACTGACACTTTTTTTGACACAAAATATAATGTTAGTCCAGTAGACAAACCCCCAAAATTAGCTGAAGCGTGAAAATCTGTATGAACAAAGTTATTTTGCTGAAATCAGTTCTTTAGGGGGTGTAGATCAATAATCTGATGGGTGCCACTCTGGCATTGTTGAGCAATTTTTTTTATTTAGCGAAATTCAAGATGGTCTCCATATCAGTTCTCTTCTATCAAAAATGGCCATTAAATCGTTATTTCTTTATCAGTTTTCAAGTGTAATATGTCATTTTTTCAGACTTTTATACTCTATCACATGGTCAAAACAGTTGTTAGTTTTCCCTAAAATTTAAAATGGCCACAATAATAAACTTTCCAAAAATTACGATTATGCAGTCATTTTGTGAAGTGGCAATAACTTGTAGATGCAGTCTGTTATTGACTAAGTTTACTTTGACACAAAATAGTGAATGCATAGATTTAATATAGGCATATTTCTCAGCATAAATTAGTAGACTTAAATTATAATATTTGTATCATAAATAAAGTAAATCTTCATTCAAATAATCTCACATCAAAAAGTAGAAACCATCAACATACTGAACGGATATTTGAAAAAGCTTCATAGACATCAAAATAAAAATTATTCTTCTGAGTCATCAATAAAAGACAGTGTTACAGTGTTCTCATTTCCACAGTTGGTTTCTGCCTCACAGTGGCAGTAAGATGTGCATGAGAGTCCAGCTTTATGACAACTACAGTGATTACTATTACATGGAGTTTGTGATGAATATGAGCAAGCTACAACTCGAGGAAGACTTTGCTGCTGCCACCTCTGCAGGCCCATAAATAGGCCACAGCTCTCCTTTATTCTTAATTTCCCAGTCAAACTTAGTTATTTCTATGTTTGGGGGATCATTGGAATATGCTGCACACCAAAGCAGAATTTGTAAGTGTGCTCTCTTGATGTGAAAAAGCAGCTTCATAAGTTGGTGGCAGGACTATAACCTTACGGGGTTCTCCTTTTTTGTTGAAGAGTTGGTATCTGTAGCTATTAAGGTCAGTTTCTGTAGATGTCAACCATAAAGATATAGCAGTACTGTCCAATTTCTATAATGGTATTATCTGGTGTGTCAATGTTACACATGGCATCCAGATTTATATCTGATTTGAGTAGGAAGTTAGCAGCACTGATTTTTCCCTTTCCTAAGGGGTATGACACACTATCACACCCTGTTAAGACATGTATGGGTAATAAAGTGACACACTTGCCACCAAGTCTTGATGTTGTTTCACTGATGTTAATGACTTTTCCATCATGCTTCTTCATAGAAACCTAGGTTGTGATGTTATGCTTCCAGACATAGTAGACTAAAAGGACAAATATATTGGAATCATCTGCTTTCCCCTGAACATACTGAGGTTTTTCTTGAACAACAGGAGATAGCTGATGATGGTAATGTCTGCTTTCTCATGATTAAAATGGCTTTGATCTTCACCTTCAGGATTGTCAAGATTATGTCTGTTGATACGTGGCAAGAGCTGTTTGACAACTACGCAATCAACCAATTTTGACATGAAGTGTAGTCCTGATACCGGTCGATACCTTTGCTTGGAAGTGATGCTTTCTTTATGAGGGAGCATCAACTGCCTTCTTGAATTTTTGAGGAAACACACCCTCAGCTAAAGACAAATTGACAAATTTTGTAATTGACAGAAGTAAAATACCCACACAATCTTTCAGAAGGAACTGGATCTAAAACACATGATTTTGTAGGAAAATTTTTGATGATATTAAGTACCTCGTTCTCTGAGATATTTTAAGTGAGATAGATTGGGAGGTGGACACA
Source organism: Sabellastarte sp. h YS-2021 (assembly GCA_964017235.1). Lineage (NCBI taxonomy): Eukaryota > Metazoa > Annelida > Polychaeta > Sabellida > Sabellidae > Sabellastarte > Sabellastarte sp. h YS-2021. The sequence continues at coordinate 86,166,023 of OZ024935.1, read as the reverse complement.
TGGGTGGTATAACTGTTCAGGAAGAAATTGTGAACATGTCACAAATCCTTTTGATTTTTTGATTGAAGAAGGAAGCAAATTGGTTTTCAAAGGATTTTTCTGACTGATGAGGAGGGAGAATCATCTCTTGGCCCTTATATAGGACATGCCAAAGTGCCTGCCATAGCTTCTTTGGGTCATGGCTGTTGTTACTAATGACAGTGCTATAATATTCAGCCTTCTCTCTGTTTATGATTGCATTGCACCGGGCAATCTGTCTGCGCAATCTACTTCTGCTCAACTGAGACCTATCTTTACCCCACATGCACTCAAATTGATGCCTGATAGATTTGGCACTAGGATATAAATCAGACAGCCTTCCAGCTCATATTTTCTTAACTCTTTGACAAATCAATGGTGCATGGCTGTCTAACACACCACCAAAGTCACAAATATACTGATCATACAGGTCAGCAGCTGTGCTAGCAGGAGACATGACAAAGAAAGTATTTGCAAGATCCTCGCAAAAGCTCTGCATGTTGATTTTATGATCCCTGTGGTAAGAGATACTATTGACCTTTGGTATTGCAAGACATTGAAAATCCAGAAGACATTTTATCAATGCGTGATCCGAGACCAAATCACCAACTGTCACATTGCTGACAAAAGAGGAATCACTTGGGCTGAGTATCAGATCCAGTATATGGCCATGTAAGATTTGTTTACATTTTGAGCAAGGTTGGAGGTATCTAGTAGATTATGAAATTAAAATCATCAATTATATCCTGTTGCTCAAGGAAAACTTCAGTATGTTCAGGTGAAAGCAGATGATACCGATATATTTGTCCTTTTAGTCTACTATGTCTGGAAGCATGACATCACAACCCAAGTTTCTATGAAAAAGTATGATGGGAAAAGTCATTAACATCAGTGAAACAGCATCATGACTTGGTGGCTGTAATACTGTGTCAAATATATAAATAACAAAGTTTATCTGGGAAATTAAGGATAAAGGAGAGTTGTGGCCTATTTATAGGTGTGCAGCGGTTGCACCAGCAAGTCTTCTACAGGTTGTAGCTTGCTCCTCTTCATCACAAACTCCATATAATAGTAATTGCTGTAGTTGCCATAAAGCTGGACTATTATGCACATCTTACTGCCACTATGAGGCAGAAGTCAATGAAAACACTGTTTTTACTGATGACTCAGATGAAGAATAGATTTTTTATTTTGATGGCTGTGAAGCTTTTTTCAAATATTCGTTCAGTATGTTGATGGTTTTCACCTTTTGATGCGAGATGATTTGAATGAAGACTAACTTTATTTGTAATACAAATATTATGATTTAAGTCTACTAATTTATGCTAATAGATATGTCTATCTTAAATCTATGCATTCGCTACTCTGTGTCGTAGTAAGCTTAGTCAATAACAGACTGCATCTACACCTAGTGATCAGCAAATATGGGATCTAATCACAGGCAGTTACCCCTGTGTGAGTTCAATACCACAAGTGGCAATGCTAAGAATCTGTCCCAATATGTCCCTGTCTGTTGAATGGGACATAAAAGACCAACTTTGACTGCATCTGCAATTTATTGTCACTTTGTAAAATGACTGTATAATCATAATTTTGGGAAAGCCTATTACTGTGGTGATTTTAAATTTTTGGAAAAAACTAACATCTGTTTTGACCATGTGATAGAGTATAAAAGTCTCAAAAATATGACATATTACATATGAAAATTGATAAAGAAATAACGATTTAATGGCCATTTTTGATAGAAGAGAACCGATATGGCGGCCATCTTGAATTTCGCTAAATAAAAAAAATTGCTCAACATTGCCAGAGTGGCACCCATCAGATTATTGATCTACTCCCCCAAAGAATTGATTTCAGCAAAAAAACCTTGTTCATACTAAATTTCATGCTTTTTCAAATTTCTACTGGACTATATAGCAATACGACAAAACATTACATCATAACACTGTCATTAACTGGGATGTATACCGACACTTTTTTAAAATTTTATTGACACAAAACATAATATAGCAATACATCAAAACATTACATTATCATTAGCACTGTCATAAATTAAACAAATAATAGGGCCTTTATGAACATGTAAATCCTAAAGCCTTTTGAATTAAATGTAGCAATCCTAAGCAGTTATCAGAGACTAAACTTAGCAGCAATTAGAAATTTTGAGTGTGGGTTCAAAGGGCTTTTGGTTTTTTTATGAACATTACATTTAATACCATTTGGCACAATATTAAAACAACATCTAAAAAATCACCGGCCAATTGCCCTACCACTCAAAAAAGTGACTGGCCAAATGTCCACCTGCCAATTGTGCGCCAGATTCAATCCCCTCAATGTAGATCTATTGGGGTAATATACCTGTTTAAAGTGACACTTATTTACCTGTGTCACAGTCAAACTGTCCCAATATCAATTAGGGGGATTAGGGTCTTTTATGTGTGTACTAAGTTAGGTCTCATCATCAAAGAAAAACTGGGGATTACATCTTTTATGGATAACTTTGTTAATAAAACTTTTTTGTAAACCAATGTATGTTTAAACATGAGATAATGAGATATACAATTTACAAAAATGAAATCACTCTTGCCAATTAATAATTTATTACTGCATTTCTATGTTTCAATTACAATTTGCTACAGTAGCTATAAGATTAAATTGAAAAAAGTTAAATTCTGAAAAAAGTTTCATCAAATTTAATCAATTAATTTATGTGTTTTTAAAGGAAAATGATGAAAGAATCAGTTATTTTAAAGGAAAATGTTGGAAACAAGAAACTTTGCGGAATACAAACTTAGATTATAATATATTTCTCTCCAAGCTTTTTTATAGTTATATATTTGTTCATTAAGGAAAGCCCCTTTAAAGTTTACTCTATGCTTTAATGTTATTATGTTTATGACAGTAAACTGCTGTATGTGTCTAACAATTAAATGTAGAAAAAAACCCTAGTGGAAAAAAACTGCAGAAAAATTCACAGTAGAAACTAGTGTATCAACATATAATCCTAGTAGAAAAAACCCTGGGGGAAAAATACCAAAACCTATGTCTCATGGTGTAGAGCATACTATTTGGCTGTGTCCTACTTGGCAGTGCTTGTGTAAATGTGTTATGTATCATTTACTTATAGGGCTTTTATACTGAGGAATTTTCTACTGCAGGTTTTTACAGAGCCTTTTTTCTGCTAGAGGATTTTTCAGTTTACTTGATCATCAGTACGATATAATAAGTGTTTTGATAAGATTGGCATTTTGTCCTTCCTGTCCCTTAAAATGGCCAGTGTTGGTAGTCCTTCCCTGCAATTTTGACTGGTGTTTTGCCCACCGACATTTTGTCCGCTGGGGTTTTGTCCGTGCACCACATGATTTGTCCTGCTATGAAATGTCCAAGTATGAAGTATCCATACCCGCGTTAACCCATGCCCCCCCCCCCCCCCTTCGGAAAATCCTGTATCTGCCTCTGGTTAAATAATTCACCAGTTGTTGTACACAAAAAGTGAGGAAGTGTATTTGTGGGCTGAACCTACGCACAAAGAGTTAAGTTGGAATTACCCCGAGCATGATTCTTTTTGTCTCATTCTGTGTCCACGCCGCAATGTCAGTGTCCAATATACTAATGCTATATGGCTTGCTACAATACAGTCAAATGACCCGTGTACATGAAGAAAAAAGAATAGGGATCCTTTACAGGTCATGCCAAATTACACTGTTTTATTGTGATAGATGGCAGTTATAGTGGAAATAGGTATGGCAGGGTAAGGAAACTGAACAAGGAAAATAATATACTAGGTGTAATCCCTACTTTAAGGCTAGTAAGCCCTTTATGCCTTCACATCACAATATTGTCAGACTGTAGCAAATGGCTAATAAAGTGACATATTCCAGGACAAGTCAAGGTCAAGGCCCAAGATAAGTTGATATTGAATAAATAACAATGTAAAACAACAAGATAAGTTGATATTGAATAAATAACAATGTAAAACAACAAGAATACAAAAACAATATATGTATGATGGGATAAGAGCCTTTTATTTTACAAAACACTCAAGTATTCCATATTAAATTTCAACATAAATTGGACACGCACAAATTACTAAGTTATTAAAAATGTAGCAGCAAGTGTTGACTTTTTCAGGAGATCGATAATTAATTTGTCGACTGCAGTATTTTATATTTACGGCTAGTTTATTGATGGCTAGTTTGTAGAATATAAATAGACTTAGCATGAGATCTATGTGCAGAAAGGTTTTGAATTTTAACTTTAGCAGCCATGTTTGTGGGTCGAGTCTGTGAATTTTGGTGATGGAGTTTTAATGTGTTAGAATGCAGCAGTCATGTTGATAAATTATTTTATGATTTCATGATGCGCTTGGTGTGATTGCTTATTTGGGACACTTGCGGGTTTGTTGATTTGATTGAATGTGATTGAGTGATATGACTTTTTATCTGTTAATACTATTTAGTTTCTATGATATCTGCATGTTATTTAAATAGAATTCATGTTGCATATTATTCATTATCTGTGGTTATGTTGTGACTGATACTGAAGTAATTATTCTCGTTAGATTTCTAGTCAGTTCAATGTGTTCAGCAACAATGATGCAGTATTTTTGATTTGGACTACATGAATTAATCATTATAAATTATTTAACCAGTCATTTCACAGTAGTCGTTTGTAGTTGTAGTGTGCAGTTTTATTTTAGTGGTAGTTATAATTTATTGTATTTCTGTAAATTGTTTGTTGCAAATTAATTATGCTAATTTGTGCTATTAATTTGGGAGTAACTTATCTTCCAAGTTGTAATTAGTGCAACGTGTATTTTTGATATGTTGTTATCAGTTATTAAGGTTCCCCTGGTAATTTAAAGTACAGAATAAGTGTTGTGTCAGTGAAAGGGTTAAGACTCAAATATATCTCTCCCTTATATTTACACCTTTTTTTGGCGTCAATATTTTGATCTGAGTTGTCATTTCTCATCAGAGGCTGTGAGATGGACAGGTTTGGTTACTGAGGTGCATTTCAGGAGTCCGCCTTGATCCTGCGGATTTGCTCCTTAATCCTAAGGATAACTACTCCCTAGGATCTATTATGTTAATGAGGGCTTATATGACAACCTTGGGGACCAAAGTGAGTAGGGAGATTATAATTAGAATAATGTGGTGGATATTATAATTATCATACTCCTGTTATAAAAATAATGAAGATAATGCATATACCTTATTTTTGAATAAAGTAAAAAATTAAGCATAGCCACCAACATACACTCAATCAAGAGCCACCTCAAAGAAGGCAAGTTCCCAGTCTCATGCAATTTCAAGTGTACACCACCAGTCTCTGTTAATGAGTCATTTAAAACCAAATGGACAGAGATTGTGAACAAATGCAAAAGACACCTGACTCTAGATGAACTCAATTCTAAATACAACACTATCAAGACTGAGATTCAAGACACTTATGCTGAACTGGAATCTATCACCAATAATGACCAGTTCAAAGAGTTGAAGGACTCATTAACAGTCAAGTACAAGAGTTCTGCCTCAACCAGGTTACAGAAGAGATTGCAACCAGAATCTAAACCCAAGTTCAAACCCAAAGGGAAGCCACAGAAAGGCCGCCAGTTCAACCAGAACAGACAGAGAAAAGCTAACAAACAGCTGCAACTCCCCATTAAAGGACTCGACAAACTTTTTAAAAATTAATTTTTTTTAATAATTCTACATAACTATTATTAATGTTTAATAAATTAACATTACTAAATGCTATCCTCTTGTTTGTTACCCTCTAACTGGTTATCCTCAGGATCCCAACAGATCCCATATCTTGACCTCGGGGAACTTTTTGGCATTCCACAATGCTATGATGGAAGGCAATAACCATCAGGAGATTTTGAACTAAGTTAAGGAGGAGGCAAAAATATCCCCCCAGAACTTCTCCAAGAGGGCAAAACCATGATCGGCCATATTGTAATAAACCCCAAGAGAACTCTAGACTATCTGATGAGAGCCTGAGTGAGGCTCAAGTCAGTGCCTTAGAAAAAGGCCTGACCTTTTGCCCCACCCCTGGCCCACCAAACAAGTCCCAAATTTGGCTGGACTTTAAAGACTTTTATAGCAGATTAAGTCTCACATATCATTTCTACAATGACAATAAACATCCTCAGAATTTAAATGAAGATGAAATGGCATTAGTAGATTTCATGGCCACGAATCTTGAAGAAAATGAAAACCATACCATGAAATTCACAAACAATTCGTGGAGAAAAGCACCTGGAGACCACCAAGGATATACCAATCATTGGAGGTTATTCAAAGGGCTTTTAAGGATGGCTTATTAAAAAGTAAAGTTAAAACTTGAGGACAACAAAACCTCACAAAAGAACAAATGATAGGACTTAAGGAACTATCATCCAACCCAAAAATAGTGATTAAAATGTGGATAAGGGTTCAGCAGTAGTAGTAATGAACACTACTGATTACTTAAGGGAAGGGTACAGACAACTAAATGACCCCAAGTTCCATACTAAACTAGACCATGACCCCACACAGGAAGTGGCCCAAAGAATTACTAGCACATTAGTGAAAATACATAATAAAAGTCTCATTACAGAAAACAATCTTAACCACCTCAGCCCAGTCATGCTCAGAAGCAAGATTCTACATGCTCCCAAAAATACTTAAAAAGGACATCCCAGGGAGACCAATATGTAGTTCAGTTAATCATCCTACCAGCAGGATAAGCAAATTTGTGGATGAACATATTAAAAAGTATGTCACACAAACCAAATCCTACATAAGGGACACCCAGGACTTTATCAAAACCATTAAAGACTTAGGTCCAATCCCAGATGGAGCAATATTATGCACTCTGGGTGTATCCAGCCTGTACACTAATATACCAAACCACGAGGGGATATTAGCTATAGCAAACAAATTAAGAAGTGACCTCACAAAGTCACCAATAACCAGTTTCCTTCTAGACTTGTTGACACTGGTGCTACACAACATGAACTTTGAGTTCAATGGTGAACACTACTTACAGATAGGGGGCACAGCATTAGCACCCAACTACGCCAATCTATTCATGGGCAGATTTGAAACCCATGCATTGGCAGGCTACCCACTCAAACCCCTAGTGTGGAAAAGATTTATTGATGACATTTTCATGATTTGGACTCATGGAGAAGAATCACTCAATCCAGTAGGACTGACATTAATTTCCTGGACACTATAGTGAAATTTGATACAAATAGGGAGCTTATAACTACCTTATACAATAAACCCACAGACACATACCTGTATCTCCATCACAGCTCAGCCCACCCAAGCACTGTAATGGAAAAAAGTCCATATAGACAGTAGCTCAGATTAAGGAGGATATGCACCCTGGACAAAGACTTCAAGGAAAATGCATTTAAATTGACAGGATATTACCTCAAAAGGGGGATCCCCAGAGAAAGTCTAAAAACACATTTCAACAGGGCCAATCAATTTAAACAGTCAGATCTACTAGACACTAAAGCTAGGGAGTCAATTGACACACCAGTCATGGTAACCACTTACAACCCAAAGAACCCCTTGATTAAATCATTAATTAGGCATAACTGGAACATTATCCAAAACACTGATGATCTCAAAAAGATTTTCAAAGATAAACCTTTAATTGGGTACAGAAGATTACCCAACCTTAAGGACATACTCACCAAAGCCTCTATTTCATTCCCACCTACAGAGAATTTGGGAATTATCCACCCACAATTCTGAACATTATGCACTAGACTAGGGAGATGCACATATTGCCCTAGATTTAAAAGGTTGGATCAAATCACCAGCTTTCAATCCAACAAAATCTTCAAATGTGTGAACCTTCCACCAAGGCACAAATACACATGTGAATTGAGCAATGTCATATATATATAATTAATTGCAATGAATGTGGTCTCCAATATATTGGAGAGACCAAAAGGCCTATCAGACAAAGAATGTATGAACATCACAGAAGTGTTCAAAAATTCAATGCAATTAATTCAACACCAGTCTCTAGACACTTTACACAACCCAAACATAGTGTCAGAAATATGGAGTTCAGCATTATGCAATGGATGGGAGGAAAACAACCCAGATTCCTCCACTAAACGTAAAAGACAGGAGTTATTTTACATTTTGGCCTTTCCCACCCTCCACCATATGGGTATCAACATATTTGTGTGAGTTTACGCCCTCTTACGGCACCCCTAACCCAGGTGCCCCCTTATCTATATTATGGTAATTTAAAGTAATTGAATTTGCAGTTGTTTTCTTTGGATGTATTGGTGACGTATTGAATTCGAAGTGTTCTGACGCGTGGTGCATGAACTTGCTGTGTGCTGATGTAAGCAATGGATGTCAGTATTGCTGGTAGGGTCAGAATTAAGGTTTTAGTCAAGCATAGTCAAGTTTACTTGTGTTGACACCTCACCCCCTTAGAGTCTGGACAGCTCAACCTGAGCCATTATGGAGGGTCCAGCTATATAAAACAACAAGAAACAATATGTTTATAATGGGATAAGGGCCTTTTATTTTACAAAACACACAAGTACGACATATTAAATTTCAACATAAACACACACAGATTACTAAATTGTTAAGACACTGACTTAGCGACTGGCTAATAAAGTGATATATTCAAGGACACCTGTTTGTTTTTGTATCTATTATTAAGTATTTATGAAGTTTGGCTAGGTGCTGATAAGGGGATATTGGTGCACGGAAGAAAGGAGCATTGGAAAAAAGGACTTAGAAAAAAGGCGCACAAGGAAAAAGGGTCACAGGAAGAAAGTGGCACAAAGTTATTGGAAAAGGGGAAAAAGGGGCACATTTTTAAAATTAAAATGTGAATATAAGTCGAATTTATTTAAGGAGCATCTAAAGTACGGATGTGTGAACATGAATATATATTTTCAAATTACTAATATGACTAGAAATTTACTTTTCTGCTCAAACATTTAACATTACATATTAAAATACAATAAGCTTTAAACCTACTTTAAAGGGTTTCAAATTTAAGATGCAATACAGAGAAGATTATAGAGTTGCTTAGATTGTTTGATGGGCTCTACTTAAAGGGGCTTTTAATTGTAAAATGCAATCCAGGGTAGTTATGTTCATGCATCAGTTCAGATTTATTTTTTTATTTACTTAAATGTTTTATAAATAAAAGTTGATTTGTATCAATAATATGTCTTCAGGGTGAGATGTTTGTTGCATAATTGACCAAAAATTATTGTGCCCTCTTCCCCTTTTCGGAAAACTGTGTGCCCTTCTTTTCCTGTGCCCCCTTTTTCTTGTTACGTCTTCTTCTGTGTTTGTTTTTTCCTGAGCCCCTTTTTTCCTGGATTCGGGCATATTACATGTTATTAAAGAAGATATCGCATGAACCTGACGGCAGTTTCCTGGTATTTGCTGTTTGATATTAATTATTTTAATTCGAGAAGTAACTTTAGCCACTGCCACACAAATGGTGTGTGGATTCACACTAACCCGAAATAAAGCTGGTGCAAAGCTATTTGTGTACACAAAGGCCAATCCAGATACTCTACTGTGTTGCAGTCACTGATGTCACCTTTCATTTCTGAAGTCTGGAAATGTTTTGTTAACATTACTTTGTTGGTGTTATAAAAGCACGACTTTCATTTTTAAAAGGCTATCCTAAGCATGGTTGTGACTTTGCTCATGTTGTTATTGAATGCATTTAATGTTCCTATATGTTGACTTCATCTCACTGTCATTTTACTTTTGACTGTCAAATTGAGCACTTGACCTAAAAGCATTATCAACACTTACCCCACGTATACTGCATCCCTAAATTTTATTACATCTTTGTTTTATTTCCATTGTTTGGAGTTTAACTCTTACCCTGGACATGTTATGCTCTTCTTTCTGATCCCTTGACCCCATAAAAGTAAAGCTTATGTGTTTCTCCTAATTGTTCAAGGAAGTGGCACCAAAAGGAAGTCATTCGAAAGTTAAAGAAACATTAGCATATACCTCCTGCTCAAATTAATTTCATTTACAACATTTGCTGTATTTAATTTTGCATTAGAAAGGTTAGCTCGTATTTAGATTATAACTGTGATAAATAAATCCAAAAATTGCAAACAATGAATTCTAACGTGCAGCACTTGAGGATGATTCCCATGTCCTCATTTCATCGGTTTCCCTGTTTTAGATGTCACCTTAATGTACGGGTGGTGTGACAGGACCTACAGATACAGTATGTGGTGCACCCAGAATGGCTGAGATATGTTGGTATTTTCCCAGTCAGATTTACTTGTATAAAACATCTGTGCTACACAACAACCCATTAATCGAGACTGTTTATCTACCTGGCCTGTACTGTTATAAATTATTCTTAGGCCAAGGCACAACATATTGTTATACATTTATATTTGCTTGTAAAATGTTAGTAACAAATAAAAATTTATGTTCCTAGTATAACTGGAAAATGGCTATTATATGTGAGTAAATAAATTAAATGCAACAAAAATGCTGGATGAGTTATATGGGTGAACCAATATGAACATAGCACCGCCATACTCTTATACAAGACAAAATATCTTACAACAAAGTAATACTCATTATCAAAATACTATTACTGCTACTACTTTTATTGGAGAAGAGATGGATTTGTCACCATTTTTTCACATTGTTCTATGTAGTATTGCATTAGTGATGATGCAGCACTGTCAGAAGTCCATCGAATAAAGCATGTCCTGAAGTTACCAGTTGAAAAGACAGTCTTATGCTGTTAAACAAACTGTAAACCAAGTAAATTTAGTCAAATCTGAGCTCTGATCACTGACGTTAAGCAGCACTGGACTTTTTAGTACTAACATGTGACAATCTGGATTCTGGGCCAATCACTTAATCACTTAAATGACAGTCCTGTTGCAATATAACCAAATCAAGTTACTAGGTGTGACGTTAAAAAATAAATCAGTTATTCCATTAATATAAATCCTACAATTGGTAGTCCAGGCTAAAATGAAAGATCTCTCTCAGCTTAGTCACATTTTGAACATGCATACATCTACATATTTTGGAGTGTTGTTCAGACAATGGTCTAAGGTTTAAGTCTGGACAAAGTCTGACATAAGACATGTAGTATGAGGCTTTGGATATATCTCATAAGAGTAACTTGAAGAGTAACTTAAAATATTGCCCGCTGTAATAATGGTAGGTTTTTAAAAACCTGAAGGTTTTTTCAAGAACTAGGACTATGATACCTTTAGAATGTTTTTAGCATGATAGAAATTGTTTTAAACAAGTTTATTTCAGAACAAGGATGCCCCCCCCCCCCTCCCCATCACCACTCATAATTTGGCTTTCATTCTACTGAATGGTATAGACGTGTCCACAAAATATGCCTTTTTGGTCTCCAGGGCCGAGAAACCAATTAGTCCAGCTGACTCATAACATCCCACCAGATTCTGAGCATCCATGTCTTTTGGTATGACTACATCCACTATGAGCATTTTATCCCCTTCTTTCTGGTTCAACAGAATCAAATGCCTCAACAAGTGTGCCTTTAAAAACTGCAGACCAGTTTCATTCCTGTCAGTCACGTGACAGTAGAAGTCCAGCCTATACTCAAGGCCGATCTTCAGGTTGGTGACAGACCCAAAACTTATTGCTCTGACGTCATCAATATCAGTTACCATGACAACAGTCTTCCCCCGAGTGTTATTGTGGGTGATGGTCACATGGTTACTGTGCATGGGTTTGAATGGTTCATAATCAACCAGGCATGTTCAGACAGAATATATTTGTTGGTTATAAGGCTGTCTGGGACAACCAAAGCTTGTGAAGGCAACAGTATCTTTGTTCTCATCATGGGCAAGCTCTCCCATGAAGTTCTGAAGCTTTCTGATGCCAAGGCTTGCTTCAACAGGTACTTGTCCTTCATTCTTATTCTGCCTTTATTCTGGAATTATTTTCAAAATGAACAAAATAAAATAAGCTTAATAATCTTAATATAACAGAGTGGATAATAGAGATTGGGCAAGTAGATGACTCTTCAGGAATAAGAATTTAGGTTAATAGTTCAAAAATTGTGTTCATTCAGGTTTATTTTTAGTTTCAATCTGCGTTTTATTTTACCACATGATAATTAAGTGTCAACTGAAAAATACCACAAAACGTACTTTTTATACATGAAAAACCATGAAAATATGAAAAGTGTTCTACTGAAGGGACTGAGACTAGCGATGCCTCATGTCCACAAACATATTGATCTGTTTTTATCATACATAGTCTCTGTAAATCATGCCATGAGTAGAATCAAACCTGTCATCCAAAAGAGACCGTATTCAGTGACATCCTTATTCTTTGAAACAAATCTCAGAATATAGGCATTTTAGTGGAAACGTTTTTAAGAATAAGAATTTTTCAAATTTACATAAAAACGTTTATTTCCAATACATATTTTGGTACATATAATATTTTAATGATGACCTACAGCCACAATACCAAGTAATAGCTTTAGAAGACTAAAAATTCTCATGAATTTAATTCCTATTCTTAGTCAAAGAAATCTTTCTTACTAATATGCAAGACATAAACTAATAAAAATATGAATCCTTTATACCCTGAAGCTCTAATAAAATCTATCACTTTGCAGTCACAATATCTTCCTAATGCCCAGGTCACACTGTGGCGAGGCCACTACGAATTAACTGGCGAATATGAAGATTTGCTGCAAATTAGAAATCGTGGTAGTTCGCCACAGAAAGGGCGGGAAAGTGTGGTCACGTGGTTGGAATTGGAAAAATCCACGAATTACTTCGATCCGGCTACCATGGGCTACCATCATCTTCATCCTGTGGAAGATCTTGGTACGATGTTCTCATCACCCAGTCAAGAACATCTTGTTTCTGTGAAGAACGTCGACGAAGATCAAACGAACTTCGTAGAAGTATGTACGAATCAATGCGAAGTGTAGCGATTTCCGTGAGATGTTCTTGCACCGAGCCACGACCATGGTGGAGGGTTGAGCGAGCTGTGACGAGCCCCCGACGAGGAGGAAGAACGTGCTGAGAAGAAGTGACGACCAATTCGTGTATAATGCCAGTTCCTATATAAACAGCCTGGATCATCTGGATTCACTTCATTTATCATCAGACGTCGGACAGTGTACATCAAAGGCTATGGATCTACAGAGACTCAGATTATTGCAGCAACTGTATGAGGCTCATCGTTTAAATGTACAGAATCAGATTGTGATTGCACAGATACTGGTTGATAGACAGAGAAGGCGTCGACCAAGGCCCAGGAGGTATTGGGTGAAGCCCTGGCTCTCCAGGAGGTTGGACTATGGACACTATGATCGTTTGATGAGGGAGCTGGAGGCTGAGGATGTGGTGTCTTTCAGAAATTTTGTCCGGATGGACCCGGCCATGTTCAGAGAGGTCTTGCAGAGGGTGGGGCCCAGAATTGAGAAATATGACACATGGTTCAGGAAGTCTATCAACCCTGGATGCAGACTTGCAATCACACTTCGTTTCTTGGCCACTGGAGAGAAGTACAGGAGTCTGATGTTTGGCTTCAGGGTAGCACACAACACCATCTCAGTCATAGTAAGACAGACTTGTGAGGCCATCGTGGCAGAATATGGTGAGGAAGTCATGCAGTGTCCCCGTACCAGTGATGCATGGAAGCAGGTTGCTGCAGAATTTTCTTCCAGATGGAATTTCCATCACACCCTGGGGGCTATAGATGGCAAGCATGTGGCAATCAGGTGTCCTAAGAATGGTGGCTCACTCTATTTCAACTACAAGGGCTTCCATTCCATAATACTTCTGGCTCTGGTGGATGCCAAGTACAAGTTCCTTTGGGTGGATGTTGGCACCAATGGATCCAGTTCTGATGCACAGATCTTCAATGACTGCGATTTGCGCTCAGGCATTATTGATGGCACCTTGGATGTACCTGATGCAGAGCCATTGCCTGGTGATGACCGTGATATGCCATATTTTCTCATTGGGGATGATGCCTTCTCTCTGAGGACCTGGTTGATGAAGCCGTTTAGTGCCAGAGGACTTCCTGATGAGGAGAGGATCTATAACTACAGACTGTCTCGTGCCAGAAGGGTGGTGGAAAATTTGGCATCATGGCCAACAGATTTGGTTGTCTCCTCACCACCATGTGTCAGAATCCAGAGACTGTTACCTCTATTGTACTGGCCTGTTGCACGTTGCACAACATCATGAGACTGAGGTATCCAGGTATCCACCAGGGACTGGGTGATGAGGAGGATGACAACCACAGAGTTATCCCAGGACAGTGGAGGCAAGGTGCTTGTTTGCAGGACATTGAGGATGTGACTGGTGGCAACAGGCACACACAGGTTGCCAAGAGACAGAGACTGTATTTGAAGCATTATTATAATGCTCCAGTAGGGGCCACGGCGTGGCAAAGAGACATGATTTAAGACTTTCACATATGCCAAGGACATTTCTTAGTAGTGACTGTATTGTGCTAATTATTGTTATGATTCAGTGCTGCATCATTATCTGTGTTATATTTTGTATTGGGCGTTATATACTTGTTGAAATAAAGTTGCAATGTTCTTGTATTGCAATAAAGTTATTGTCCTATTGCACTTCATATATGTATTATGTGTATAGTAGGGTCAAAGAGGTCAAGTCTGAAACCAAATCAGGTCAAACATGTAACAGGTCACACAAACCAGTTCACAACTTTGCCACCACAGGGGCCAGAAGGTCACAAAGGTCAAAAATCAATCAAGGCCATAACTGAAGGAAAGTTAAGAAATCTAACCAGCTGCAAGGTGGAAACTCTGCAACCAAACGCCGATTGCTTTGGAATCAGAGCATAATGAAATCCAGAAATGGAAGATAAACAAATTTTAACATTGGCCACCTGTTAAAATTTGTTTATCTTCCGTTTCTGCATTTCATTCGAAACAGTGAAACTTCCACAGTGAACCACTCACATTGGGTCATAACAGGTCCTGGTAACCACTGGGCCACTTTTTTTGGATCCTTCATGTTAAGATGTGACACCTTCCAAGTATTATGCCAATGTTTTTGAAACATGAGAAAAACAAGCAATCACATAAACAATTTATTATTCCAACAAGGTCAAAAAGGACAAATCACAATAACATAGTAAGTGTACTTTTTAATAAAGAAATGCAGACACATTATAGCTCACAGCTAAGGTTAACATACAACTGACAAGAACAGCTGTCAAAGTAAAACTGGTTACATATACTATTAGTAACAGCTAAGGTTAACAAACTACCCACAAGAACAGCTGTCAAAGTGAAACTGGTTACATATACTATTAGTAAGAGCTAAGGTTAACAAACTACCCACAAGAACAGCTGTCAAAGTGAAACCTGGTTACATATACTATTAGTAACAACTAAGGTTAACAAACTACCCACAAGAACAGCTGTCAAAGTGAAACCTGGTTTATAATAGTAATAATCATAGTAATACTTGAGCCAGACATAGCAAAAATACACAAATAAATTACTTTACACCTGTTTGATAATTACTTCTTACATCTCACCTAAACTACTTCTTAAGTGTCTATAGACAAAGGACAAAGTTATTTCTAAACCTAAGAACCTTGAGAATCATCCTGATTAAGTAATGCCATAGGTGTCATGGGTGTTGAAGGCACACTAGGAACACCTGCAAATGACGCATTTAAATCTGACAAATTCAGGTCTGACAGTCCTATTGTCCTTCCCTCGGTGTCTGTGATAACAAACTTGGTGGATGAAGTGCTGGATGATGAACCCACTGACTGTCCAGAGGTACTGGCCCCCGATGGGGTCTGGAAAATAACAGTTGTCTGGCTCTGGGTGTCTGACCCTTGAGGCAAAGGGGTAGAGGAGGCTAGAGCTGCGGGCCCAGGTGCGGGTGGCGGAGGCATTTGTGTGATGGTGTACTGTTGCTGTGGCTGCGGCTGATGGAAAATAAGTTGCTGTTGCAGCTGCTGTTACTGCACCTTCATCTGCTGCTGCATACTGTCCAGCTGCTTCTGCCTGTCGTCCAGCTGCTTCTGCCTATCATCCAGCTGCTTCTGCCTATCAAGCTCCTGCCTCTGGATGTCCCTCTCCGAAAGCAGCTTGGACTCCTTGATGGTCTGGTTGAGGAGGTCCATACTGCGCATCTGATATGTGGGCCAGAGATCCTCGTGGATCTTCAACATGGCACTTGACATCCAGCAAGCCCAAGCAGTCCTGTCATTGGTCTGTGCCTCCATAGATGTTAAGAGTCTGTCCAGCCTGTCAGAGATCTGGGCACTGTTGTCGCTCTGCTCGCACATCTTGTCCAGGAGCTCTGACTCAGTGCTGGCACTTCTCCTTGTGGCTCTCCTGCCACTAGTCCCAGAGAGGGTGATACCTGGAGGAGGAGTGCTGCACACTCTTGGTTCACCCAGTGATCCTGACTCCACGGGCTCATCTGCAGGATCCAAGTCAGTGGATAGGTGTGAAGGCATGGTGGCAGTTGCAGAAGCAGCAGAGGCCGATGAGGTGATGACAGAGGCAGTGGTGGTAGCAGATGAGCAGGTAGCAGAGGCTGAGGTGGCTGTGGCAGAGGCAGAGGCAGTTGTGGTGGAAGCTGGTTTCAACTGAAAGTACAGTAGAACAAAGACACATGGTAAGCATATAGTATACATGTTCAACAAACAGTTTAGGTAGGTACTGTGAAGTAACAAGTATGAACTCCTGTGTCACTACAGAAAACTTTACAGATTTTTGCCAAACATTAGTGTTACAGCTACAAACTTGTATCCATAGGTAGTCACTGTTTACAAGTCAAGAATACACAACGCAGCAAAAACATCAGGATATCCAGGTGAGACAGACTGTGAGAATGTACTTACATTGCAGGACTGCCTGGAGGGGACTCTGGAGATGTGGTCATCCAGGAAGCTGAAAGACCTCAGTATCCAGGTGTCCCTGTCTGTGTGTTCCTTTGCCCCGTCACCAGACTTCTTGCAGGTAAGCTTGCCATACCTTGTCCTCATCCCTTTGAACCAGATCTTCGGGTCGATGGCTGAAAAAGGAAGAGGAGACACGGACACATTAGGTAGGTTATCAAAGTAACAATGGGTTACATTAACTTTTAAACTGCTTCACATCTGTGGTGTCATCTGCAAATGGGTGAAGCCTAATACATCACACGATGACAGAGTACAATTCAAAATAACATAAATTAACAGAATAAGTAAACATTCAACATAAGTCCATTTACACATTACTGTACACGTAGTACCTCCATCACAATTTAAATTATTACCTGAAACTATGAAAAGGTTAAATCATAATGGTTAGTCTAACTCACCTTCCAGGCCCATGGCCCTGGCCTGGGTGGCCCAAGCAGCCTCCTTCCTGTCTGTGTCCCTGTACTCCTTCTTGGCCTTGTTGTACATTTCCGGATGGTTCTTGAGCTACTCAGCCATCTCATCCTCTTGCCCATCTGTCATCCTCACCAGCCTCTTCTTCTTGAACCTCCCCTGGGACTGGCTGTCTTGGGTTGCCTCTTCCAAGTCATCTGTGTCTTCCGGCTGGGTGGCCAGAGTGGCTGTATCCCCTGGGTCTGATGATGAAGCTTGAGTGGCAGGCAGTTCATCCAGCTGTTCTGGCTGTTCAGGCTCCTCAGATGCTTCAACAGGAGGCAGAGTGACACTCTTCCTCTTTCCAAGTCCAGGTCTCTTCACCATATTTCTTGTATGAAATATATCCAAAAATTTATCCAAAGTTCGTCGATGTGTACGCATTGAAGAAAAATTCGCAAGTGATGACAATTGTTCGCGGTGCCCTGCTTTTATAGTCTCCAGCCAGTTCGCCGCAACCTACGAAGGTCGTAGCTGATTGGTAGCCAGTTCTTCGCATGCGCAGTCAGTTCGCCAATCACCGACGAACTACTGCGACATTCGCTTCTCATTGGCTGAGAGAAGCGATGAATATCTCCGGGGCCTCATAGCATATTCTTCAGGGGCGACGATGCATGGCTTCCCTGCTGTGAATATCGTTGTTTGTTCTTCGTCTTTCAGCCGACAATCTTCAAAGGAAAGTTGGCGAACAATGAAGAACAATGAATAAGCCTGCTATGAAGTGGCGAATTGGGGTACGAGGGTGCTACGAAGTCGACGAATCCACCACCATCTGTGAAGAATTGCAAAGAAATGGATGAAGTGTGGCGATAGTTTTGAACAGTTTGAAACTGTCGTAGCCAGATGACGATCCATGGAGAATGTTGGAGAACAGTGAAGATGGACCAAGAATATGCTACCAACAAGGACGAATTGCATGATCGTGCATATTCGCCACTAAACATCGCCACAGTGTGACCTGGGCATAACACACAGACCTCCATGTGTTAAACTACCTCAATAATTAACAATAAGCGAGGGACGATCTTCCTAAGGAATATTGCTGAGAGCCTAAAACTGTAAAATGTGGTATAGGTACACCAATAGAGAAATATTCTAACACAAATATTACGTTAATGCCATTGAGGCAATTGGAGGGCTGTCCCCAAAATTAGTTTAATAAGTGGCTCTGCACCTAGATGAATATGTGGGTCATTTATTATTACTAACCATTGTATTTACACAAAATATTACTTGTCAGTGGCCATCTGGGACTCAAATATATTGAGATTGGCATGGAGTTACGAAATTTGTGATCACAGGTTGTGTCATGTGGGGTTAGATTGTACATCTAAAGTTCGGCAGTAATCAGTGTAGTTTGACTAGCATTCATAGACATAGTGGTGCCTGTGTAGGGGAATACAATAAAAGGTTTGTCTTATGCTAGAATAAGAATCTGTTGGCCTGATATATAGCTCTTAATGGGATTACATACATCGACCTTCTTGGGTTAGAGGTGGTCTTATCACAGGCTCAGGTTACTGAGAGACTAATTCTTATATTAAGAGGAAGAGTGTTTTTAAGTGTGAGCTCTCTTTTTTTGTCTCCGGACTTTCATGAATTGTGGCGTTGTGTGATGAGTATCTGTCTCCTCACTGAAGTTAAGCGGCAATGGGATACGTTTGTTCTGGGATGGGTGACTGCTTCGGTGCACTACTGCAGTGTGGTACCTTTACGGCTCCCGCTAGTAGACACTTTCAGCCTTTGTATTGTTTCAAACCAAAATTGCCATTTGTTATTTGTATAAACCAAACACGTGAAATTATGAACTTACTCGAGAGGAGAGATGTACCAGGAGAGGATCAGACAGTAGGGTTTTTTCCATTTCAGCTTTATTGCCATGGCATAAGGCAGAGGATTTGAGGTTAGGATAAACCTTCCGCAGATTCTGAACACCTGTTTAAGTAGTAACAATACAGGAGTAGTACTACTAGTAGTAATAGCAATAGTAGCCTTAGTAACAGTAGCAGCTGTAGTAGTACAATGCATCAGTTGTCTGTACATTGTCCAGGTCTACAAATTGTCCAGTTATTTTCACAGGTATACAAATATGTACGGTAAAATCAAAATTATTTGACTTTGTAACATATAAAAAACTGTAATTTCTCTATATAGCTCTGTTTGAATTCTGGCATTCCCAGTTAATACATCTTATTGTTTAAATATGAGCAATTTCACTTTCCTGTACTATTTGTCTGTTCCTTCGGGAAAATGTGAAGGCCCCCTTAAGCCACTCACCATATTCAAACATCTTGTTGCTGACGCCCTTGCCCTGCAGTGATATCTTCACTTTCCCTGCCTGTCTGAGAAATGTTGTGCCACCATCCACCACAAAGTGCACTTTAAAGCCCACCTGTGAAGCAAAGGTCTAAGACTTTAATCCACTACCTCAGGTTTCCTGCATATATCAGCACTGTAAACACTAGGACTGTTGGGGATTCCCCGTTTGCCTCGGCTGGTTAAAGAGTCAGCCTTGAGTTAATGATGCCTATTTGTGATCCAGAGACTGTGAGAGTGACTCTACAGGAGAGTTGAAGAGTAACTGAAAAACACTCCCAGAGCACAGACCTCCCCCAAGGCAGTCGGATATACAGAATATGATCCAGATCTTTCATGAAATGTTATGAACTCTTCCCTTGGACAAGCCATAGGGACATAAAACAATTTCAGAACAGAACTGTTAATTATTTTTTGGATTATTTTCTCAACCATAACCCCCAAATTAGTGAAAATGGTACTGTTAAACGTGTTGGGCTTTTTCTATCTAACATAGTATTTGCATCTTTCCCAAAAATTTTAATCTCTTCTTACTTTGGTCAGATGCTGCACACATAACAAACTTCTTAAAGGGCATTTATAAGTTTTTGGAATAATCATGAATATACAAAAACAGACAAATGAACGAACACACGCAAAACTATAACCTTCTTGATGGATGCAAATAACATGATTGTGTGCATACATCAAGCGTGAAGAGGCACTATTGTGGAACCAGCCAAGAAGGATGGAGGGGAATTTGAATGTGACCATTTTACGTCCCCGTTCAACAGCCAGGGTTATATTAGGACAGGTCCTCAGCATTCTCGCTTGTGGAGGTCCAACCCACACAGAAGTGACTGCCTTAGATTAGATGCCAAACTTGCTAACCATTAGACCACTGAGGACCCCTCTACTGGAGTATAAGGGCCAGTGTCAAAAAAGCAATGCCCAGAGTGGGAGCAATTATAGTTATATCTGGCAAGAATATATCACTGTTCTCTGTTGTCATTAGAGGCATGTTATCTTCATATATTTCTCAGGTACCATGGTTTCCAATAGGTCATGCCACTAAGGACAGTTGTCAGGATGGAAGATATTCAGTGAATACCACTGGGTACATGGTCAAGATTTTCAATTTCAACCCACTTGGTATCAGAAAGCAAATACCAACATTTCCATTAAGAATAATAGAAAGATGTTCAATCTTCATAACACAAGGGTACAAACTAAGCCTTATAAACCAAGAGAACCAGTTTTGAACCAAGGGTACAACCTTCATTACCCCTCTGAGGTTCCAACTCCAGGGTCCATATTCTTCAACAATACTTGAACTGTTCCTAACTTGGATTCTAAGTTTTTTTCTCAAACTTTTACTAAGATCAAAATAGTATTCATCAACATTACTAGCTGTAAGGTTACCTTAGACGTCTACTTAGATTCAAGTTATCTGTAGAGGTACCTTAGATGATGGAATGTTTTTAGAATATGCAATTATTGCAGGGGATCTTGTATTTTATTGATATTAAACTGCGACACAATATTAAAAATAGCATTTTCATTCAAGAAAGAGTTTTTTCACCATTTTTTAACAGGGTAGATGATTCGGTAAAAAATAAGCGACACCTTATGTAAGAATCGTTGTGGAATAAGACTCTTCCTTACTGCGATATACTGGTTTCCAAGTTTACAATTACAGTACAAACTATAGGGAGTTTTCCTGACTCAGAACCTAAGCAATACTTGACAAAATAGACGTTGATGAATAATAAATCTTAAAAGTATTACTTTGGTGAGTGGGAAACCATTCCTCACTTGGATCTAAGATGACCTCATTAAAGTTTCTGACCTTTCTGTTACAAGTTGCAACTCCCTAACCACAGAAGCCGCCAATAATGCCGGATATTAAACTGTCTGACATTGATACCACTAATCTCTATAAGAGGGTGTTTGAATTTGTAAAATTCTTCTTAGATTTTCACTTACTATTTCTCCATTCAAAACTGCTACAAAACAGAACCGCTGAGGGTCGCTAAGCATATCATGGTAGACATCTTCCATATGATCCCCAGCTTGTAAAAGGATGTTGTAATATCGTCCCTGAAATATATGTTTCATTGGTTTGGGTTTAATGTTACTTTCAACACAGAAACACCGGGTAGTGCATTACACTTTTTCACTCAGGGCTGATATAAAAATCTATTGAGGCTAGGGTGAAGTGATCTTATTATCACACCTAGAAAGCAAGTTTTTTAACGAATATGTGCCACTAAATTAATAAATTAACGAGAAATAAAATCACAATGCACATATAGTTTAATTGAGGTATGAAGAATTCGAAGACTTTAAGGTAATGTGTACAGTGTTTTTACACAGTTGATTATTTTATGATGTTCTGATGGGAAACCCATACATAACGTTTGGGGTAAAATCCAGCACTTTCAATCCTCTGTGTACAAAACCTTCTTGTCTATCTAGAATTCCAAACAGTTGAATGGTGAAAAGGTTCAGCCATCATCTGTATGGTCATGAGATCGAAACCTCCTGATGGGAAGATGTGGTGATCAGTGAGGGTCTATCCTTTATGTTGGAGGGAAAGAGACTTAGTGGATCAACCGGTCTGACAACTAATTACAGGCGGTTACCTCCACGTGGGTTCAACCTTAACAAGTGGCAATGCTGAGGACCTTCCTCAATATGACCCCGGCTGTTAAACTTCATATAAAAATGCAACTTTGACCTTTGGAGGGAAATACAAAAGGAAAATCTTCTTCAGTCACATCCCTGCCTGTAATATTTTCAGTGTGACAATCTCGTCAGTGTCTTCTTGGATGCACCAACTATGCTGTTGACAAGCCAGTACTGGCATAGTTTTAAAAAGGTTTTGTTATATATGTTACAGTAAAGTTGTGTAACCAGTAATTTCGCGAAATTACTGAATATTTTAGGAATTTCGCGAAATTCCTGATTTGGTCAGTAATTACTGAAATTACTGAAATATTCGAGCAGGAATTTCATGAAATTCCTAAATATTATATGCAGATTAAAAGAATACTTTTTAGATTTTTATTTCACCAAATTTTCATTTATTCATTTTGTTTACACAACAAATAACATCAATAGTATGAAAATACAATACAATAGTATCAAAGAACTTTATATTCAATATCTCAGAAAAAATTTATTAAACACTCCACCTGCAACAGTACAATAATTTGGCATACAGTTCATTTATTCAATATTAAACATATAAGATCATTTATTTTTACACTTTAAACTGCCATGACATCTGCTGTTACACAACACTTTTGCCTTGTAACATGCACATCTGTTACTTTTACATTGCATTGAAGCACAACTACACTTCTTGAATCCTTGTCCCCTACACATTGACTGCTGCTTGACAGCTTCTCTGAGTGAAACACTCTTGTCTTGATTAACATTATCCTCAGTCAGTAATCTCTCAGGGCAACAATCAAACTGGTTGCGTGAATAGCTTTCCTTCAGGATTCCTGCTTTGACGGTGATTCGATACAGGTCTGTGTCTAAATCATGATCCATTACTAGCCCCAGTATGTTTCTTGGGTCTCCTCTGCCTCTGTCTACTTGTGGTATAGAAAGTGCAACAGTATCACCTTTATCAACAGAAGGTAGCTGAAGCCGTCTGCGCTTGATCATCCGTTCAGCCTGAGCACACTGTGACATTCTGGCTCCAACTCGCTGGCTATGAATCATGTTCTGTCTGGTGTCCAACAAGCTTGCTTGTGGAGTGAGCTCAGGCACATCAATAAGTGTTTCATCTGGCCCAGGTTGAATAGGAGTTAACAACGGTGGGCTGGGAGGTGTTTCCTCAATGGATAACTGAAGTGGAGTGCTCATCACATCATCAACCATGGATTCTTGTTCATCATCAGGGGAGACACTCTCAGCATCTGATGAAAAGGCAGCAAGAAGACAATAAACAAATATTAATATTCACAAAAAGTTATGGTCCATTCAGGCCAATCGCAACACTAATTTGATTACTGCATTTAAAAACGGAAATGTTTTACAGAAACTTACTTTGACAACAAGTAATAGTGTTGTCTGCATTATGTGTTCTTGTTCTGGCTTGCTACTTTAACATCCTCAAGCATGGTGTAATACACATTTTTTGGAATAAGATATTTTTTGTTCCTCTCATATCTCTCAAATAAATCCCTTTTAAACCTATCTTCTATAGAATCAGACATAACTTCCAGTATTAATGCTATAAATTTTACTTTTGATGAAATACAAATATGACTATAACACCATAAAGCATGAAATAATCTGATGAAAAGGTCACATTTGTGTCTCTTTATATACCCTGGAGAGGATTAATGAGAAACTTTGATACCCAAGATCAAAAAAAGAAGTCCTCTTGAAATATTAAACTGTCTTTTAATCTTTTAATGCAGATTACTCAGGTATGAGTTTTTTGGTTCTATCTATTGTCATAGCTTCTCATGTGGATAAACTCCTCATTTTGATTGTAAATACTTTGAATTGGTTAAAGATAACTGTTGAATTAACTGTTTGGAAGTACATTGCAATTACCATAATACTATAAATCCCCAACCCCCTCACCCATGGCAGAAAGCCATCCTCCATCAGTCAATTACAATTACTTGAAAGCTATTCATTGATAAAGATTGATTGACTTCAAAGGCTTTCTACACAAGATCAAACATACTTCAAAATACTTTATTAATGAAAAACACAAGAAATAAAATAAACTTAAATCCATGTTAAAAATATTTATATTAAAATACAGTTCTAAATGTACAACTTTCACTGCTATTTGTAAGTAAGTCACTTATTTCATCACATTACCTCATATTAGTTACATTATTGTTGCTTCACTAAAATTTATACCAGATAATTGAAAAATACACCAAATAGTCACACAGTCAGAAAGTACCAGCATGTCAGTCAAATATTCCCATTCTTTCTAAATTAAAATTGATATGCTTATGAAACAAAGCTATGTGCTTGTGCAAATGTGTATATGTATGATAATAATATGTATAATATGTATTATAGTTCATAATATATTTAAATGATAGTAATTGTTAACAAATTTAAGATCAATTTCAATATCAAGACCAATTATGAAAGTAATACAACAAACCCATGTAAAGGTATCACATTCAATGTTGAATAAAACAATTATTATTACAAGCAAAAAGTATATCAGTTTCTAAATTTCTAGATGCACATTAAGGATTTATACTTTAAAATTCAATTTTAGCTTATAACATAGTTAAGTTTTTCATAATTCTTCACATAAATAACCTTAAAAATGCATTTCCAATATTTCACAAATTTACTGATTGCTCATCAGTAAAGCTGTGTAAAATATTAGCAGAGATTTCAGTAATTATATACATCAAAGACACTACTCTTAAGTAATTATATACATCAAAGACACTACTCTTAAGTAAACACTTACCCACCCCCCGTAGACACCTGTCTCCCTGGCAACGGCTTGCGGGGTAATGACCTCTGCTCGGTTTCAGAATTTCCATTTTTGGACTCCAGCGCATTACAGGTTTTTATATCAGTTGTATACAGAATTCATAATAATTTCATGCTGTATAACTGCTTCTATTATAATAGTCTGAACTTCTTGTCATCGGGCAGTCATTTATGGCACGTGCATTTGTGTCTTCACCTTTACTTTTCAACTGGTATGACATCGCAGTTAAATTATATTTTCGATTCTAGTTGGAGGACAAGGTGGCATACTGGGTAAAATACCCACCACCACTCTCTCAGGTCCTCGGCTCTAAACCTAGGCCATTCCTGAAATGGGAAATCTTGTGGTAGTTTGCAGGTACCCGATAGTAAAATTACCAAGCCAAGCCATAATTATTATATTCCACAAATTGGATATACCATCCACTTTATAGCTCTCCAAACCAGTGAGAGACCCCAAATAACCACCTAACCAAGTTTGAATCATTCAAGAAATGAAGCCATTTCTCGTGCGATTTCCTTTTGTTTCATCTATACTCATTTCACATTGACAAGAGTAGATATGGTAGTGTTTAGTACACTTGTGTCTTAGGTTGTGGGTTCAAATTCTAAGTCAACTACAACAATGTTGTTTATCTATGGCATACAGTACACTACACAGGTGGTCACTGAGATAAATGGTCATAGAGATAACTGGTCTTCAGAAATGACGACACAAAAATCATAAAAGGGTTTAACCAACAATATACAACAAACCAAATGTCATGGTAGGAACTGTTTAAGTAAATGTTGTTAATTAATTTGTGTGATTTTGTTATTTAATTTATTTTCTACTTAAATTTGAAAGCTTTGAAGACCGTTTATCTATCTATGACCGTTTATCTTAGTGACCACCCGTGTAGTGTACACTTGCCATTGTCTATCTTCTCAACTACCTGTGATGATGAGACCCTATGCATTGTTTTGGGGGAGCCATCAAGCATAAATAATCCACATTAAAACTCCATACTATGCCAGTTTGGTAAAACATTTAAGAGCTGCATTTCAGAAACGTGTTCAAAACTTACGTACACCATACAAATCTTCTATGATTCCCAAAACAGCTTCATAATCTTCTGACTTTGCCTTTCTGAATGTTACTTTAGATAGAATCTTGTTGCTACTCATTTTTGTCTGAAAACAAATACTAAATAACTTTTACTAAAAAGCAAATTATTATTACCATAATTGCGTCCATTTAAATGAGAACTTTGCTTTGTACACTTCCCTTGTATTTATAATGAGTAGAATTTGAAATATGTCATTTACACAAATAAATTGAACCTGCTATCTGTAGATCCTGGTGAGGTACAAGTAGTTTTCTGATACCTCGAGATTTCACTTATACGGTGATAAGAAAATGGAGTTTTTATGTATCACTTGATGAGTCATGTACGAGAGCTTTATGTATTTTAAAGGCGTGGATTTAATTAAGTTGCTTTTTTTGAGGAGTCGTGTATGGAGAGCGTTGTGTATTTTTAAAAGTGTGGATTTAATAAAGTTGTTGTATTTGATGAGTCATGTAAGAGAGCGTTATGTATTTTTAAAGGTGTGGATTTAATCAAGTAGTTGTATTTGATGTGTCATTTATGAGACCTTTATGTATTTTTATATCAATCTGACAGCTGTCACAACAATGTAGTAAGTTGGAGCCAAATATGGAAAATCTCATCTGCCAGTTATAATATGTAAACAAAGAATAGAGGGGTGATAGCTTTCTAGCAAGTTGTGGTTGTAAATTACCTCAGTGGATAAGTGTGGAATTATCAGAGTGGAGTGGACTAATCTGCTGGTAAATTCTCAGGAGAGATGTTTACACACTGGAGTTCTGAGCTAAACTCCACCAATTACCTATTTTACTCTCAATTTATAAGGCCTACTCTGACTTACTCTGGTTTCCAGAGTACATAGATACCCACAATGCCTAGAAGCCATTTGATTGGCTGAGTCTACTCTGACATACTCTGACTCTACTCTGACATTCAGAGTAATTATTTGCACAAAGTTTCTCCCCAAAATATAGTAAAATTACATTACCATAGATTATTAAACATGTCCCAATACATCAAGAATATGTAAGTACAATTTTATATACATGCATAAATAACTTTTGAGACATAATAAAGACATTCAGTTTTATACTAAACTATCCCCAGAATACATTCCTCACTCTACACAAGTGTGTGTACTGAAACAAATCCACTAAAAGATCGAGATTTACTGGAGAAACTAAACACACACACACACATTCAAAGAAAGCATGTTCAGCCTAGAAAATCAATAAAGTGAGTACAGAGTTAAAATATCCCCCCCTCTCAAAGTTCTGTACTACAGAAATGCTTTACTTAGGGGTGAGCCTTATTTGGGTCACAAGTGATTGTACAGCTTAGTGGGAAGGTGCACCCCTGCCTGGCTGTAAGATAACATTTTAAAACTGTTTGGTGAAAAAATAATCAGAAAAACCTATTCTGTAACTTGGATAACTTTGTAAGTTCCTATAGTCATGAATTCATTACATTCATAAGAAAAAAATAACTGATCTACCCCAGACCCATTACATTATATATTACTGAATTTTTACTTTTTCTAATATTATATATTATTTATTTATCTAATGCATGCAAGCTATAAAAACAAATCTATAAAAGTCCCTATTTTACTAGAATTAAACATTTACTAAGCAATTAAATTAATCATGTAAAAAAAATAAAAATTGTCATTTCTGTTGTCGATTGTGTTTATGCAAACTACACTATGACAAACTTTTGAAATATTTTTTTTAAAATTTAGATATGAACAAATTTAGATTTATTTGTTTATAAATTGCTGAACACATACATCAGTCTTGCAAATATAGATCAACTCACCTAAATGATATTACAATTTGTAAACTCCAAAAAGTTACTTTTATTTACAAAGAAAACAAGAATACGTGACACACTGATCCTTGGAATACATTTCTGTACATGTTTATATCAACAAAATCCCAATAAAAACTGGCAGCCACCACATCTTTTTTTCATGTATTAAGCAACTGAAAAGAACACTTTCTCAGAAGGAGATTTGGAACTGTCACAATTACACACTTCACAAATTAAAAGTTCAATTTTCTGTGAGACAATGTTGATACCTACCATATATTTATGGTTGAAAAGCAGAAGGCATTAAAGTGGCTGTCAATGAAAATGACTTAAAATCTGTACCCTATGCTAAACATCTAGGCCAGTTTGTTTGACTGGAGTTGGGAAATAATACAAAACCTACTTGAATGTCATTTACTAAAAAATATGTATCACAAATGAAATGGGACATATATGAGAGAGTAGCACAGGTATTATATTTTCTGTCTTCATGAGTGTGTTTTCTTTTAGTTTCTACAAATTTTGTATGGATTAGAAGTAAAATAGATCCACATTTAAAGACAGAATACAAAATAAAACTGGAGTACCCTGGAGAATATAAAAACTTCAATTTTTAACATGAAACTTCTCCGCCATTTCTACATGGATTTCAATGCAACAAAGATGAGCAGTAAAGATACCTTACTAATGATGTATATAACATGTTATAGTTTACTTAATTTGTATATTTTTAACGTTAATAGGTTAAATTATATGCGTATTATCCCTTTATTACTATCCTGAATATTAAAACCCCTTTATTTATGCAAATATGAACAATATTACTTTTTTTGTCTCAAATTGATGAAAACCCTTGATTCATTTTATAAGTCTATTTTGAAAAAAGGTAAACACTGAATGAATCTTTCTATTGCAACTGTTTCAAGTGTACCATGTATGGTATTGTTCTCATTGGTCAGTCATCGAGTAATGAGCCTGTTTGACCAATGTCAAGTGTCAAGTAGTATCTCTGCAGGTTTTAGTCCTGGAAAATAAAGTGTTGTTTGGTGGAAATAATGATGGTCACATAACACCATGCTGCAATCTGATTGGCTGATGCTATACAATAAGTAGAATTTCTACCGGTGGCTTGCCGACATTTGGCCAACGTTGCCTCCGCCGCCCAAAAAGCTGTTGGGCCAAAGTTGGCTGCCAATGTCGGACCGACGGATGTGCCGATCCAGGATCCAGAATATTAATTTGAAAAAAGGAAGGAGTTCCTCATGTCGTTTTGTGGAGTCAACCAAAACAAATTTAGTTTTTAATTGGATTTTGTTTTTATGTATTTGTGGACGTGAAATTTCAATGTCATTGAGGCTATCAGTTTAATTTTGTGAATCAATTCAAAGAATTAGACTATGTGTATACTGAGAACATTATTATATCTCAGAGACAGTTTGGATGAGTTTAAATTATATTAGGTAATGAACAACTGAAAATTATGGTCAACTTTTTGTGTCATTTTTTTATCTTTCTTTCAGAGTTATTAAAAAATATATTTTCAAAATAAATTTTGACAGCCGTCACATCTCTTATTTTATATATTTTGTAATTGAAAAGTGTGTTTTCTCAGAGAAAGTGTCACCATTTTACTGGAGAAAATGTTGACAGTCGTCATATCCAAGAGCTTCCGGAAGTCTCGCATTTCTACCCATCTGTACATAAATCCATAAACACTTTGGCTATAGTTAAACGTCCCGCAAGGGATGCTTGTTTGTATTTAGGGGAGAGGGGAGAGAGTGGGTTCGCCAGCTCCCACAGTTACTATTGCTTATGGCTCGGCAACCACTGGACAGATTCTCTTCAAATTTAGAATATGTATGCAGTAGCCCTGGGAAAAATTTCTGAATATGGTATCATGACATTTCAACCAATCAAAGAAGTCACATGACCAAAAACATGATTTTTTAAAGGAGTGTGCTTGTCCGGATTATAACTTTAAAAGGGCTTCACCTATTTACATGAAATTTGGCAAGTATGTTTTATATGGATGTCTGGAAATCATTAACTTTTACAAGTGATCCAATACAAAATGGCCAACTTATTAACGATAAACTAAACACCATCATTTTTCTTAATGATGAAACTGAAAATTCTTTAATAACTCAGAAACGGTACAAGATAGAGAGATTTCAACAATTTTTTTTTACCTGCGTGGGATCTGCATAGTAAACTGGTGACATTTCCCAAAAAACGTTTTCCCTACATTTTTGGCGACCATCTTGAATTGCTGCATAAAACCCAAAAAGCATTTGTCTTGGTAATGGTACAAGACAGAATGATTTTTGCGAAACTTTTTACCACATGGGTATTTTCAGAGTCTACTAGCGACTTTTGTGGCCATCTTGAAAACACAAAAATGCATTTATCTCAGAAATGGTGCAAGACAGAGTCATTTCAACAAAATTTTCAGCTCCCAGGATATTTGCAGAGTCTACTGGCAACTTTTCCCAGCAATCGTTTTCCCACATTTCATGGCAGCCATCTTGAATTTCTGCATAAAATGCAAAAAGCATTTATCTCGGAACTAGAGCAATTTTGACAAATTTTTGACTGCCCAGGGTATCTGCAGAGTCAACTGGCGACTTTTCTCAAAATTTTTGGTGGCAATTTTGAATTTCTGCGTAAAACACTTAAAACGCACAAACCTTGAAAACAGTGAGCTAGAGTGATTTTGACGAAATTTTTTACCCCCAGGGTATTTGCAGAGTCTACTGGCGACTTTTCTTAAAATTTGTTTTCCCGCCATTTTTTGATGGCCAATTTTGAATTTCTGTGTGAAGAGCAAAAACACATTTATCTCAGAAACAGTGCGAGTTAAAGCAATTTCAATGAAATTTTTACCCCCAGGGTATCTGCATTCGTTTTACTGCCATTTTTGATGGCCAATTTTGAATTTCTGCATAAAAAGGCACAACCACATTTATCTCGGAAACAGTGCAAGATAGAGTGATTGCTCTATTTCTAATGATATTCAAGATAATCAACGTTTTCAATTTCTGCAAAAGAGCAAGATGGTGGCCAGATTCGGAAAATAAAGGAAAAGTATAAGGCATCTTTAGTATAATGACCTCACTTGACCTTGATGTAGGGGTCAAAAGTAAAATTCGACACTGGCATAAGATTCACAGCACATTATTTCCTATAGGTTGTTTACACATTTCAAAGTTCTAGCACGTCTAATTGGGGGGAAACAAGTGATTAATCAACAGTGAGCATTTCAAAATAGCTACTGCTTACCTATACAATGAGCTACAGGTCTCCAATCTTACTATGCTATAGCTGACCCACAAAAGTAGATGAATACCATATTTTATTTATTATTGGGAGTGTTCCACTGGAACTGACCCAACAACCAACTCTACGACTGGATCCAGATCTCGACCTGACTTGGAGCCAGGATCCTTTTCTCCATGACAAGATGGGAAACTACCTCAACAAGCTGTAAACCCCTAACAGAAAAGCCATAGCAGCCCCCGACAAGCTGTACTTAATAAATCACAGGATACCATAATTTTGTCAGGATTCCCCCTGCCTTTTTTACCTAATCGAGGAATGCATACACTACCGCATTACGAAGTCAGTCACCAATTTCAGGAAGCCATTAGAAGTTGGACTGAAACTGGAAATAACCCTGAAACACCTGGCCACTGGAGTGACCTACACCTCCTTGCAGTATCACTGGTAGGTTGGCCGCACCACCATCCACAAAATCGTACCCAAGGTCTGCCAAGCCATCCTTGCAGAATTCTAGGATGAATATTTGCACTGTCCTGATAGCCCTGATGACTGTAGAAAGGTGAAATGATGATGAAATATCGCCCCAAACAAGAGGTGCCATAGACGGGAAGCATATCATTATGAAGAGGCCAAAGAAATCAGGCAGTGACTATTAGAACTACAAGGCCTTCTTTTCCCTGGTTCTCTGGTGTTTTGAATCTTAGTGAGCTGGTTCAGGGTACTACTTGGCACCATGGAGCAAAGGCCAAAGGTTGTCAGAGACATTGAGTTAACCTTTGACCTTGTAGTGGCGTTGACCTTTAAAATATATTGGTCCAGTTATATTTCTAAACCCTTAGGTATGGGTAGTTGATACTTGGCAGGAATATTGGTTGGGGTGTAGATGTTCAGCTTCAATGTGTGACCTTGATTTGAGCTTTGACTTTGGTGTAAAGACTTTAAAATATTGTCCTGGTTATATCTCAGAGACCATAAGGTGTAGGAGGTTGACACTTAGAGACATCGGGAGTGTAGGTGTGTAATGTCATGGTGTGACCTTGATTGACCTTGACATAATTATCTTAACCTTTAAAAATCTGTTCAGCCTATTCTTATATCCATAAGGTGCAACTTAAACAGTCACCTATTAATTTAAAAAAAAGACTAAAACACCAAATACTGGCAAATAGACCCAACAAAGTTTGGAGAAGCAGTTAATTTTTTATGACATCTAAGAGATACTAAAGAGCTGCTTATGAAAACTTGTGTAGAAATTTTAAGTTTAACAAACATCCAATGGACACTAATAACTTTAAAATTGGTGAAGTGTAACAGAAATTTAATAAAATACTAAATAAAGTCATTTAAAAATTTGTGTAAAACTTTTAAGTGTAATTAAAAATCCAACATGTTTTGAAATCAGTGAAGTTTTAGCAGACATCTAATAAATACTTATGTAAAACTTTTAAGTTTAACAAATACTCCATAAACATCTTTGGATTTTAACTAAATGTACCAGACATCTAATAAACACTAAACAATAAAACAGAATAGTTACATCTAATAAACAAACAGTTATGTAACTGTGGACTAGGGCCAGGTTAAAAACTGTCAGCTCAAAGTTTAGAGGAGAGTATCTTACCACAGTTTTACTGTTGATAGTTTTGACAATTCATGCCCTCTAATTCCTTGCAACATGCATATTATTTCATCATATTTTTGTTTGTCTGTCATCTTAGGCCACTTATCTGACCAACTGATGCAGAATTTCTATTAATGTTGTTTTATTTTATGATAGTGTATCCCGGTATCTCTCCATGGTGCTGACCCCTGATATGTGTCAGGTTAATGATTATGGTTCTCTGTTTTTTTTTCTGTTTGGTGCGCCTAGAGTCTGTCTTTTGATGGAGATTAAGCATTATAAAAATACTATTAGAATTAGAATTGTTAGAATTAGTAGCTCCTGTAGAAAATTTCAAAAACTTTAAATAAGCCTTTAGGTTTGTCTTTATGTGAACTTGATTCTTACATATATGTGAACTTGATTCTTACATCCTGCACCCACCAATCCGACAGAGTACAATGGAAGTCAATAACAAAGTTAGAACTACAATGAACTAGCATACCTATTAGCATTAAACCAATTTTTATTTGGAGTAATTCTCCAAGCATGGATTTGTAGGTATCACTGGAGTATGTAAAAAGGAACTCTTTAACTAAAATCACCAGAACTTGCTGATTTATGGTCCCTTTTTGCTAAAACCTTTCCATTCAGTGTACAGAGGACTTAAATGTGAGTGTACCACACTGGATGGTGTTTACTTGGTTCCTATGTGCCTTTATGAAAGACCGATATAATATGGTAAAGTGCCATCTACTGCTCCAGTAATTGCAACATTTGCATCATCCATGTCGGCTCTGTTGTGTATCACACCATAACCAAATGTCTTCATTGGGTTTTGACATATATTCTGAATCTGCAGAACTTTCTCAAATGCCAGATTTACCTGCCAGCTAGAAAGCTGTTGTCCTTTGAAAGGATATGGTGATTTTTCTGTCATGTTAGGTTCATGCCAGGAGCGCACTATGACATTTGATTTCGCAAATGTTTCCACTTGCTCTGGAATTTCCAACTTAAGGAACCTGTATAATCTACATGCCATTTCTGATGGATTTTTAACAAGATCTTCATGTCTTTGTATGATGAAGTTTTCTTTGAATAGTTCAGCAAGATCAGGATTTGTGGGAACACTTCTTATGAAGTCAATGTTTTTGCTGTACTTTCTGCATTCACCTGCCACCCCTTCTAAGAACTGGCTTTTTGTCCAGTGGTGAAATTGTACCAACGAAAGGCGTGAACTGAACACACCTCTTGGATCTCGTATTAAATAGATCACCTGCAAACAACATATGATATCATTGTATTTGTTTAAAAGGTAGAAACCTGATAAAGTGTATTTGTAAATGGAATCAGTCAATAGAAGCCTATTGATTTCTAAGTGCAAAACAAATGCTGGTCTTGTGTGTCATGATAACTGTTCATTACACTAAGGAATATGAAGTGATTAATTTTCTTATAAATCAAAAGAAAATTCCAATTTAAATTACCTGTAAGTTAAGCGTTATCTTTTACCGGCATAACTGTTGTGGGAAGGTACTCTGGTAAGATCAGTACACATAAAGAAAAGATTAGCCATTCATTCAATGGTACCGAGCTATAACCCAAGTAAAATTGTAGGTATCAAAAAGCATCATTAACAGTATCATTAAATCATATTGGAAAACTTGCAAAAATTGCAAAAAATGTATGGGATATTGGCCTTTGTATTTAGTATAGTTTAAAAAAGTGTACATTGTATTCAAACTCCAAGATTGGACACAATTTGACACATGAAAGGTTAATTGATAACAATATGATAAGAAATTCATGTTGACCTGCTGAAGCAACTGAGATATTTGTGATTATCACTTGTTTGATCCTTGCATTCATCAGGTAAAATTACAATGTGATGTCAAATTATCAAACGATTTCCTGCCGCATTTGGTTTGCCATGTAGAACCAGTGAAGTTCAAGACATATCTATCATAACTAGACCTAGCACATCAGTGAACCAATGCAAATTGTATCCACCGTAAAGACAACTCACCAAAGCCATTGAACCATCGTTTGACCTTGACGGAAGGGCCCAAGATCACATCTGACCACATCAGAAGAATCCCAGCCAATGATTTCCTAAAAGCTGGTTTCACACTGTCAACCTCTAGGACCAGTAATAAGTGATTTACAAGCACTTTTAAGTTTGGCTTTACTCATTTGACCTTGAAGAAGAGGCCAAAGGTCAAGTCTGACCACATCAGAAGATTCCCAGTCCATGATTTCCTATAATTTGGTTTCACATTGCAAACCTTAAGGACCAATAATAAGCGATGTATAAGCACTTTTAAGTTTAGCTGCCAAATGATGGGGATTAAACACTATGAATGTTAATATTGGATAAGATCTGTTAAAGAAATACGTGAAAATTTTCAATGTTGTCTGTTGCAATGAGCCAACACTTTCCAAGTGAAACTCTGTTGATTGGGCCTCCCATTAAGTAGAACGTCAGGTTTTCAGAGGTTCTGTTCCATTGAAATCTGACCATGCAGTTGTACAGAAATTCTTTATTATGTAGAAGTACTCTAGAAATTTCAGCTTGAAGAAAATTTATCCAATATTAAGAAGTTCAGCTAATATTTAATTTTACCAAGCTCAAGTTTTCTGCTTCAAATATTATTAAAACTTCACTTGGATTAAATATTCACCATCCCAGTTCATTAATTAAAATGAGCATAAAATGAGGTTCTGTGAAGTTTCCACCACTTTAAGAGTTTTCTATTGAGATTTAATTGTACATACCTTAACTCCATCTCGGATCAGTGGCACTACTTCTTCAATGTGATCTATCCGGATAATTTTTACAACTATGATCTTGTATGTCTTGGAACATAAATAATCTAGTTCAGTATTGTCACCATTCATATTCTTCCTTTGCTCCACATTTCCAAATATTCTCTCATTCCACTTATGCATCTTTCGAGTTTTCTGTGGATTTACAAACATTGCCTCTTTTACAAACTTGTGTATTTGACAAGAGTACAAATAGTTTAATCGGCAAAATGTTGGCTTCCCTATACAGTTAAAGCCATAAGACTGTGCAGAAGCTTTTAATTCATTTATTATCTGGTCACTTTTTGCAGGACCATAAGAATGGAGAGGCTCAAACAAGTAAAATATGTCAGGATTTGTGGCAAACAGCTGACCCAAGAATGAACTCCCAGACTTCATGGAAGTCAGTATCAACACTTTGGGTTTTACATCCGATGCCAATCCACCAGTAGTGTTTTGGAATTTGGTTATCCTCTGTGGCTGCAGTTCTTTATATAATATGAAGTTACTGTTGCATAAACAAAACACAGTCACAACTACTGCTGGCACTAAAAGAACAAGCAATCGAGTCATTATAAACTTTAAATATTTGGACTGCCCAACTCGTGTTCAATGCTTTTTCCCATCTTCTCTTATATTATTTTACAAAAGGTAAAAATCAGATAAATCTGAGAAAAACACATTAATATGGTGACCATGTGGCCTTATGGAAGAGCACGAAATAGATTATAAGATCATTACTGTGTTTAGATCTATTTACATTATAGATTTTCATTAACTGTGCAACTTTTTTTACATTTTGCAAAAATCTATAACGTTTATTGCCAACTGAAGGAAAATTTTAAAATGCTAAAGTTAAAATTTCAACTACTCGACTGGGATACTTTGTGATAACAATTTATTGCAACTTGCTGAAGCAGTATTTTTTTTTTGCCAAAGGGATATTATTTAATGGAAGCTCTGGACTGCCAAAAATTTTTTTTTTTTGGCTAATTTGAATAATTGAGTTACTAACTTAAATATATGTGTTAAGTAATTTGAATATACAAGTTATCTAACTGGAATATATGAGTTAGTAACTAGAATATATGAGTTATTAACTGGAATATATGAGTTAGTAACGGGAAAATATGAGTTAGTAACTGGAGCATACAAGTTAGTAACTGGAATATACCAGTTAGTAACTAAAATATAGGAGTTAACTTACTGGAATATACAAGTGAGCTGGCTTGAATATATGGGTTAGTCCAGTGTGTTAAAATTTGCCAAGTTTTATATGAAAGATATCAAGACCACTGCTGTGGTATTTATCTCCTGCTAGATATTAAGGAGAAATGTAGGTAGTCTGACCATAAAAAGGGTTCAAAGCCCCAGGAGCAATAATAAAAGAGATAAAAGCCTTTTCAGTAAATGAACCCTGAAGCAGGGGTCAAAGATCAAATCTGACACTTACAAAACATGATCTCCTATATTTCACATTAGAAGTTGTAGGACAAACTATAATTGCATCAATTCAATGCAGTGCATCCCTGGATCTAACATTGTATAATCATATAGAGAATTCAGCATATGATAAATGAGACATTTTCGATTTCCACCAAAATTCAAGATGGTGGCGGGAATTCAAACAATAAATTTTTCAGAGGCATGATATTCAGGGTCTATACTACCCAAAGAGTCCAAACTTTTCTTGAAATGCCTCTATTTCTAACGGTTGTGACCCTTAGAGTCAACTGGCAACTTTTTGGCAGCCATCTTGAATTTCTGAGTAAAACACAAAAACGCATTTATCTTGGAAACAGTGCAAGATAGAGTGATTACAATGGAAATTTTTACCCCCAGGGTATCTGCAGGCAACTGGCAACTATTCTCAATGATTGTTTTCCCACCATTTTTGGCAGCCATCTTAAATTTCTGCATAAAGCGCAAAAACACATTTATCTGGGAAGCAAAGTTTTTTCAGAATTCGTTTTCCTGCAATTTTATGCGGCCCATCTTGAATTTCTGTTTAAAAAAGCAAAAACATGTATCTTAGAACTGGTCCAAGATGGAGTGACTTCAACTAGAATTTTAACCCCCAGGGTATCCAGGGAGTTAAATGGTGATTGTTTTTCAAAAATTGTTTTCTTGCTATTTTTGCCAGCCATTTTGAATTCGCACAAAAAACATTCAGCTAAAAAACCTTGCATTTTGGCATAAATGGAAAAACATATTAAACACAGGAAGATAGTCATTTGAACAAAATCATTGATACTCATTGGGACACTTTGTTTTTGCTGTGCAACGCACTGTGAAGTAATACTCTATTTTTGCTTTTGATGTTCGTTCTGCTCTGAATTCCTTTTCAGGAAAAAAACAAATATGTTATCTCTCCAGAAAAGCTTTCCCTCCTCAATGTCCAAACTATCCGGCATTTCCGTGTTATCAACCTGATTATCTCTATAGAATAATGATGATAGAATTGGTTTCTGCCACTGCGCCTTAAAATCTGCCTTGGGAATGATTAAGCTCTATAAAGATACAGAATAAAATGTCTATGTAGTTTCCTTTTATAGACACCCTTCTTGTGGGAACTGTTGCATGTTAATAACTTTTGCATTTTAATAGCTTTTAAAACTTTTTTTCGTGATTAAATAGAACACTCTCTCAAAGAAACTGTTGACAGCTACCACATCTTCAAAGTTTTGCATTATTTCTAAACCATGTCACGTCATACTCAACAAAATACACTTTCATGTCTTCGTCAACCAGTTTATTTGGTGCAGCAACAATTGATGACATCCATGAACCAATATTTTGTGAAGTCATCTCCTTGTGGCATAGCACGTCCACAAATGCCATACCTTTATACCTCAACTGTGCAAACAAACCAAGATGCTTCAACACATGAGCTCTCAGTAATTTCTCTGCAAAAATAGTACTTCTATGTCCCTCCACGCAGTAAAAATCAATTCTAAATAACATTCCTTTAGTGAGTTCAGTTTTACAAGCAAAGCTCACAGCCTCAATGCTTTTGTCATTTGGACAATGTGTAATAGCCACAACAGCCGGGATGATATTGGATTGGGTTAATACCCTGAAATTTGCTTCAGAATGATCAAATAACTCTCCATTGACCATCCAGATGTAATCACCTCTTATACCATGAACATCCTGCAAACTACTAAGCCTATCTACTGCTTCAGTAGGCGTTAAGATTCTAGTTGAATTTACTGGTAAGCTTCCAGAAGTCTTCTTGTATCCAGTGACATCTGTACAGACAGACCCAAAATTCTCCACTTGAATTCTTGATAAAAGCTGTGTTAAGGTACAAATATATTCTATAATTGTAAACATGAAATTTGTATGGAGCCCCTAATAGGACAGGGTAAAATAAAAATTGCACAATGTATTAAGTCATGCGCATAAGATGATCTCGTGATAACGAGAAAATAAGTCGTGATGATGAGATCATCTCACTAGATGCTCACTAGATAAAGTGGTAATCACCAGATAAAGTAGTTATCACGACATAATAAGTAGTGAGCACTGGTTTATGTGGTGATCACCAGTTATTATGTTGTTATCACCAGATGAAGTAGTGAGCACTACATTATCTGGTGCTAACCAGATCATTCTTTTATCACTAGCTCATCTCGTGCTCACCACTTCATCTAGTGATCACCAGATGATGTGGTGCTCACTACTTATTTTCTTGTTATCACCAGATGATGTGGTGAGAATGATATGATCTCATTATAATGAGAAAATAAATCATGATAATAAGATCATCTCATGATCTGGTGATAATGAGATCATCTTGTGATATCAAGATCATCTTGTGATAACCAGATCATCTCGTTATCACAAGTTATTTTCTTGTGATAACGAGATCATCTCGCTAGCACCACTTGTTTTCTTGATATCACAAGATCATCTGGTGATCACCAAATGATCTTGTACTCACTAGATAAAGTAGTGATCACCAGATAAAGTAGTTATCACGATATAACAAGTAGTAAACACTAGTTGATGTGGTGCTCATGACTTATTTTCTTGTTATCACAAGATGGAGTAGTGATCACCACATCATTTAGTTATAACTAGATCATATCATTCTCACCACATCATCTGGTGATAACAAGAAAATAAGATGAGCTAGTGATAAAAGAATGATCTGGTTAGCACCAGATAATGTAGTTCTCACTACTTCATCTGGTGATAACAACATAATAACTGGTGATCACCACATAAACTAGTGCTCACTACTTATTATGTCGTGATAACTACTTTATCTGGTGTTTACCACTTTATCTAGTGAGCATCTAGTGAGATGATCTCATTATCACAACTTATTTTCTCGTTATTACGAGATCATTTTATGCGCACGACTTAATACATGGTGCAATTTTAATTTTACCATGTCCTATTAGGGGCTCCGTAAATTTGAATTAAAATTAAAAACAAATGATATCATAAATATGACACAATAAATATTACGGGGATGCCAATATAAACAGTAGCTTATGTAATTTTTCTGGACTGGACATAAAAATAAATAAATTTAGTTTACGACAACAACTAAAGTGCCTTTATGTCTTAATGAAAATATACACTTAAACGCTTTAAAATAGATATTATTATATTATTAAAGATGTTAATGACCATACAACTGATTGATTGTAATACAACATTTGCTGAACTTTTTATTAAAATTTTTTCTGTGTGTGATGTAGTAGTATTTTATGTAAATAGAGTAAACATTTTAAGCGGAAGCATCATTAGTTTATGGGTCTCATTTTGGTAATGATTTTACTTTTAACCTCAATAACATATCTAGATTTTTCAGATATATTTAATGTTAAAAACTTTAACAGTATGAGTTGTGATAATATCAAAAATAGCAGCCTCCCAACTTTGGGGGTTTTTTTGTTAAAGACTATCAGTAATTGCATTTTTATGCTTGCTTACTTCAGAAACAAAAAATATATCACTTGAGAATCTGTAAATGTTTAATGCTTCTCTCAATATTTATTGAAAGCATATTTTGAATTTATGGGGGAATTGTCATTTCATATTATTGCTTAGAATTTATTATCCACAAGAGTACTTAGACATTACACAGTGCCTACATTGATAGATGGTACCAATGTACACTTACCCTATACGAATACCTTCTGGCAGTCTTGTCCTTCTTGAGAACACTTTCCATAATAGTGTCACCTGTCAACACTGTGTGGATAGCATTCACTCTGGGGTAATGCTTCCATGTGTAGTCCAGTGCTACAGGTTATAGAAACATCATAGAACACAAACACACAAGTGATGTAGCATATCCACAGGATGAATATACTGTACACTAATGACCTTCACCAAGCCTATTGGAAAAACTCTGTCTTATTTTGTAAGATAATAAAAAAATTACTGCCCAGATTTATCATTAACGCTCGACAAATTACACCAAATTTGGAAGAATGCATCTGTACCCCATGAAATACCTGCCCCCCAAATTTGAGCTTGATTGGTGTTATAGTTTTTGAGTTATAAGGGCAAAACGGTGCACAGACAGACAGACAGACGGACAGACAGACAGAAACAAACTGATTACAATAACCCTCTCCTATCGTCGAGCGTTAAAAATCAATATTTTTTTTTGCTTTTTGATGATGTCATTACTCAGTGATGTCACATTGCAATTGTCATTGTGAGGTCACAAACCTATAGCTTGTGATACCAGCTGTCTTTAAGTAAAATTATTTCTTCTCATTTTATGTCTTGAAATTCACATAACGATAATAAAGAGGAGGTGGTATATTCATCATTTTTATTAAATTATTATTTCTGCTTTTTATTATCTCTTTTTTTTCTTTCAATTCCTTGACAGTCCATCACAATAAATTACCATGCTGATTTTCACCAAGAAGTGACCTTTAAACAATATTTTTACCTCCACCAGCAGTTTATGTTTTTGTGTGCTAATTGTTTGTCTATTTGTCTGGGGTTTTTTGGGGGTTTTTTTTTTGTGTGTGTGTGTTCAGGTTACTCCAGAACCAATGAACAGATCTTTATTAAAAAATTTGTGGGTAGGACCTGACTGGAGGAAGAAGTTACTAAAAGAAAGATCTGGATCTTATTATGGATACAAAAAAATCATGAATTTTCAGAGGTCCCATTTCAATGTATTTTTATTGACTTTAGCTTTCTACTTGATATTTCTATGAAGATTAATTTACATGTTTATTTTATTTTATTGTCTTCCTTACAATACTTTATATCACTTGAGAGACTGGTCACATGGAGTCGAGCGTTTTGCTCTCTCTGAGTGCATCTTGTTTTATTTTTACAATAAGTGGGTCTTGGTCTA
Source organism: Sabellastarte sp. h YS-2021 (assembly GCA_964017235.1). Lineage (NCBI taxonomy): Eukaryota > Metazoa > Annelida > Polychaeta > Sabellida > Sabellidae > Sabellastarte > Sabellastarte sp. h YS-2021. The sequence continues at coordinate 86,123,873 of OZ024935.1, read as the reverse complement.
ACATAGAACTGAAGTAAGTTTTGGATTGATCTGCAACCATTTCTGGATCCTGGTTTTTTTAAGGCAAAAGTAGAAGTATTGTACCTTGGCAGAAGCATGGGCTCTATGAGTGTTCTTGTTACAATCAGTTATTGCTCCATTTACTTAGTATCACTTCAAAATTATCACACAAAATGACCTTTTTTTGTCCACATTTATGTTTTTAATGGTAAAACTTTGTCAGTTAATCATCATTGGATTTTTTTATTACCCAATACCAAAATTAGATGAGAATGTTGGTTACACTTACCAGCCATAATTCCTATAGGACTGAGGCCTTTACCTCTGTACTTCTCAGTCACTCTCCCTGCCTGGCGCAAAACTGCATTACCATCATTGATAACCAGGAATATCCCAAAACCCATCTACAAATTACAAATAAATTTGAAAATTTTAATTACTTAAATGTAGCTTTTATAAGCTACAAGCTTACCATGTGGGACTCATTGCTGTACTCGGATGGCCACAAGGCATCATGGCCAACGTCTAAGAAAAAAAACATTTGTAGTTGGCCGTAGCCTCTCGTTGTCGTCACGTGATAACTTCTGACCAATCGCCCTACTTTCTTGTTGAAATTTTCTAAAACCTACCCCTCAGCTGTAAACAGCGAGGAGGCAGGGTGGGACTCTTCTGAGTCCCACATGGTAAGCTTGTAGCTTATAAAAGCTACATTTAAGTAATTAAAATTTTCAATTTTATTACGCTACAATAGCTTACCATGTGGGACTCATTGCTGAATCCAACCGCCCGGTGGCGGGATTACAGCTGAGACTGGAAGGAATGTCATTTTTTCTTAGATTTTGAAGTAATAATTATATTAGAATAGTGTTAGAAATACCAGTCTGAGTCCCATTTACAGTGCCCCAATCCCGAAGACTGGGCCTGTAAGGAGCCAAAAACCTATATAGAATAGAAGACAGTGCTAAAACTGTCAAGATGTTTTGATTGTAGGATGGAAGTGCAGCAGTGCTCACTTAGAGGTCTAAGGGTCCCTAGGGGCCCATCACGAGTGACATACCAGCCCAATGGTTGGAATTCTCATAAAATTTTTGCCACCTGAATATGAGATTAATGACAACTTAATAAGTCCTTAATACAAATAATTTTGATAAACTAAAAAACAAAATGACCTTACCCATAACATCTTGAAGGTAAAAGAATACCTAGATCCTGGGAGAGACTCCTGAAGACTTGGTTGTAGCGGATGTGCCCCCCCCCTTTTTTCTTTCCGAGGACAACTGGTCTGAGGGGAAGGATCTAGGACTTGTTGTGCCGCCACTACGGGTCCCAGATACATATTGTTGTCGTTGTCTGACCATTAAGTAAGGTCTTTTAGGTAAAAATTTGTAAAAGTGTTGTGAGCTTTCCAGTGACAGGCTTGCATGATTTGGTCCACCGATACCCCACCGTAAAAGGCCTTAGAGGCCGCGAAGGCCCGGATGTCATGCGCTTTAACTTGGACCAAGTCCACGGCTTGTTGGTCTGCTTGTTTATAACAAAGTAGGATGGTTTGTTTCAACCAGGAAGAGAGAGTAGCGGGTCTGATGTCTGAGGTATGTCCTTTCTTGAAGGAGATGAAAAGGAGGGAACGAGACCCTCTCAGGTCTTTGGTTTGGGCCCGCACCGGACACAGGGTCCTATCTTCTTTAAATTGTCTATCTACAATGGTAGTCAAAGCAGGAATAGTCACCGGAGACACACTTTGAGAACCTTCTCTTGCTAGTTGGTTTTTGGCTATGAAATCAGAAGAAGGGAACAAGGCAACCTTTTCCCATTGGCCTAGATTAGATACTTTGTTTGCGACCCAGGCATGGATTTCGCTGCGGCGTTTGCCGGAGGCCAAAGCTAGCAAGAAAGCAGTTTTGAGGGTAAGATGTTTGAGGTCTGTGTCTTTCATAGGCTCAAAGGGTGCTTTTGTGAGTTCATTGAGAATAACAGAAAGGTTCCACTTAGGGAGATTTCTGGAACTTTTTGGACGATCCCTGTGAAAACTGGAAAGTAACCTATGAAGGTCTGCATTGTGTGCAATATGGTGGGCCGTTGGGCCCAAAGTGTCAACGATTGCAGTCCTGTAACCATCAATGGTCGAGGGGTGCCTGTTTAGGTCTTGGTACAGGTACATGAAAAAACCTGAGATTTGTTTCACAGATGGAGTGGAGAAATCCACCGAATTTTCTCTGCACCATTTTTCAAATAGGGCCCACTTTGACTTGTAGATGGTCCTTGTTGATGACCACTGAGGAGCAGCAATTCTCTCTGCCACCTCCACAGAGAAGCCTTGTTCTTGGAGTTGTCCGCTCCTAGACACCAGGCGTGGAGGTTCAGCTGTTGTGGGTTGTTGTGGAACACATACTTGTGGGACTGTTTGAGTAGGGTCATTGACACGGGGAGTTGTAGTGGGATCTCTGTTGAGAGCTGCACTAGGTCCCAAAACCAGGGCATCCCTGGCCAGCCTGGGGCTATTACGATGATCAGGCAATGGCATTGCTTGATCTTTTGGATCACCTTGTGAAGGAGAGCCGTAGGAGGATAAGCATAGGCCGTGAGGTTCGTCCAGTTTAGAGCCTTTGGGTCTGGGACAGGAGATACGTACAGTGGAAGTTTGTGGTTCAGGTGAGTGGCAAATAAGTCTACATGAGGTGTGAATCACTTCTGGCAGATCTGTTTGAACACCTGCGGATACAGAGACCATTCTGTTGACTGCACTTGGTTGGACCTGGACAGTAGGTCGGCCATCACATTCAGGCACCCTGGGATGTGCCTGGCTTTCAATGTTATGTGGTAGTGATGGCACCAGGTCATGATCTTCCACAGGAGAGCACACATCTTTGCTGAGTGAGTTCCTCCTTGTTTGTTGATGTAGGCTACCACTGTTGAGTTGTCCGTCGCAACTAGCACTGTTTGGTTCTGGCGCTGGTCCTTGAAGTCTCGAAGGGCCAGTGAGACCGCCTTCAATTCTAGGACATTTATGTGTAGCCTTTTTTCCCGATCTGACCACAGACCCTTTGTAGAATTTTGATCTAAGTGAGCGCCCCAACCTTCGTTTGAGACGTCGGTAAAGAGTTGGATACTGTGGTCCTTGGGATGAAGGTCTGCACCTTTCATCACATTTGAGGGATTTTGCCACCAATCTAGGTGGGCTGCAATGGATTCTGTGCAAGGAAGGAGGTTGTCCAGCGACTGAGGATATCTCCAGTGCTCCTTGAGATGAAACTGAAAGGGCCTCATGTGAAGGTGTCCCTCCGGGACCATTTTCTCCGTTGAGGCAAGCAACCCAATTAGCGACATCAAACATCTTGCAGTCAAAACACGTTTTGACTTGAGTCGTAGGATCAAATCCTGAAGTTTGAGCCATCTCTCTTGAGTGGGTTTTACAAGGGCTGAATCCAGATGGTATTCGTAGCCCACGAACGAAAACACCTGAGTAGGTTTCATTTCTGATTTCTCCTGATTTATTATCCACCCCAAGGACTGGGTTAGGTCTACCACTGCCTGAGTGTTCACTTGGGCTTCCTCCTGAGACTGGGACCTGATCAGCCAGTCGTCCAGGTATTGGCGAATTCTGAGTCCTCCGGAGAGGGCCATTAGTTTCACTTCCTTAACAATCATTGTAAAGACCTGGGGGGCTGTGGCTAGTCCGAATGGGAGGGAGGTGAACTGGAACACCTGTGACTTGTAGCAAAACCTTAGGTATTTCCTTGAGTTTGGGTGGATGGGGATGTGTAGGTAAGCGTCCGACAGATCTATCGACGATACCCACTCCCCTGGAATCAGGGAGGTCCTGATGGACTCTGGAGTTTCCATTTTGAACTTTTCTACGTGTAGAAAAGTGTTGAGCCTGCTTAGGTCTATGACTGGCCTCCACCTTTGGTGAGGCTTGGGTACTAGGAACAGGCGACTGTAAAACCCGAGAGATTTTACATTTTCCACCCTTTCGATTATGTTCTTTGACAGGAGAGACTGGATACAAGTGGCCAGGGCTTGGTCTTTTTGATGGGCCTTGTACTCTGACAGGATCAGAGGGAATCTGACCAAATTTGGCTTTGAAAGGAATGGCAGTACGTAGCCATTGGTGATAATGTTTAACCCGTTTGGAAAACATTTGTTTGTTTGCCAGTCTCTCCTGAAAGAACGGAGGCGACCTCCTACTAGTGGACTGAGTGAGGCTTTGGAGGAGTCATTGGGAAGAAAACGACCCCTGGAGCCTCTGAAGTTCGGTTCCCCCTTCCTGAGGAAAACGATTGGTTACTACTTTGTGAGGAGTTGCCCCCATAGGGGCGTTTCCTGTAGGAGCCTCTTTTCTTGTGGGGACCACGAAAGGGCTTATTGTGGTAGGGTGCAAAACCCTGAGAGTCTTTAGAGGTGCCTTTTTTGATAAGGAAATCTTCCCCTTCCTTCACAAGTTGCGACTCAAACAAGGACGGGTCCCAAAAGGACGAGTTCCTAAGTTCTTGGCGTCTCGTTTCCCCCAAATGTGGCTGTAAGAGGGTCATCTTGGCTTCGCGCCTAAGCAAGCCGGTATTAGCCATAGAATATAACTCCCTCTGGAGAATATGGGCTAGGTATTTGCTGAGGCATGTCAGGGCCCTGTGTTGAATAAGAACTGTCTTATTCCAAAAATCCATGTACTCAGCGACTTCCTCATATCCGCGCTTTGCTGCTTTCTCAGGATTGGCACCTTTTTGAATCTGAGACTTAATCTTCTTGACAGTTGACTTGATGCTATGTTGACACTTCTCAAGGGAAGCATTGCAAGAAGAAGAAGTTTTAGCAAAGGCAGCGGCGAAATTGAGGGTTCAGATATTTTGTCTAGCCTGATGCTCCAACTCCTTGAGAATTGGAAGGGGGACCTTGCCCATAGGGGCCCCAGAGGGTTTAGGAGTAATACAGATTTTGGCGAAATCTGTATTCAAATCCTGAAATTTGTCCTGATAACAGGGCTGTCCCACCCTGTACCACTTAGAAGTGGAAGGAGGCGGCTTGACGTATTTACCCTCGGGTAAATTAGCAGCCTTAGTCATGTTGAAATTTATCAAAGGCGTCCTTGATAACTGAGCTGAGGGGCAGAATAGAGGAAGGACCTCTAGGTCTGAGCTCTTGACGGCCTTTTTCATCATCCAGATCCATCACTGAAGTTGAGGACCTAGGCATAGACTCCCTGGGGTCAGGGAGGGAAAGAATGCGCCTAAAAGTGTCGACCTCTTCAGCGTACTGTGAGGGAATGTCAGACAGAGCTACTTCCCTATAATAAGGGGGTCTTTATCATGTTGTGGGAGGTCTTGATCAGAAACAGCCCCTAAGGGCTGAGCCCTAGAGGGCTTAGAAGACCTGTGTCTGGCTACAGGGGACTGATCCTTCCCTGAGGAAGATGGCACATATATGGACCTTGATTTGTGTTTACTCTTATCAGAGTGCTTTTTAGGTTTGGTAGAAGGGATCCGAGGTTCATCGGATTCTTCATTAGATTGATCCGAGGCAGACCTGGGATCAATTTCCTGCCTACTACGAGAGTGGCTTTGCTTTTTGTGTGAGTCCGAGACCTCTTTCGGAGGTAGTTCAGATGGAGCAACGTACTGATCCGAGGTCTCATGCTGGTCAAGTACTAGACGAGGAGGGACTGCTGGACCGTAGTCCACATCCATAGCCTTGGTTTGAATGTTAGTACTAGGTCTCGGAGGGGGTAGGTCCAGATTAACAGCAGTTTTACTGGATGTACCAGGTTTGGAAGCAAGAAACGAGGTCTGATCCACCTCTGTTTGCTTTTTAGCAGTCAACTCCTCTCGGAGCGACTGAAAAGCTTCCAACATGGATGCCTGAAAGGAACCTATTTGTTGCTGTAAATGAATATTTAAAGAATTTCCCAGGGATTTTTCAAGATTTGTTTCAATTTTTTGTTGTAAAGCAGTACCTGGGGTGGGTGGGACAGACTTGGCTGGTGTTTTAAGAGATAAAGAACTCTCGAGGTCTGCATTTGAGCCAGTGAAGGAATCCCCGTCGCCTTCGCCCAAAAGATCAAGTTCATTATCTTTAGTACTAGTTTCCGCCTTTTGTTTTTAAGACAGCGTTTCCTGTGCTGAATTTTCTTCATCTGGTCATCTGTAAAAGATGCACAGATATCACAGGGCGTTTCGAAGGTGACACAGGGGTCATCACCCTTGCCAGCCTCCCTACAGGTAGGGCAATAGTTGTGTAGGTCGAAACTAAAACAAAAATGGCGGCATTTCTGAGCTCTCGGTTTGTCTTTATTCGTTTGGTGGAGAGACATTTTAAACGCAATAAAAGACATACAATGTAAAGGGCCTGAACCGAGGAAAACTCAAAACACGCGAAACAAGAAATATACTTATCCTGTCAAAATAAAAATTTTACAGAATGATGTATGCTATATAATAAAAGAAATATCATAAAATAAATAAAATAAATATCATGGCCAACGAGAAAGTAGGGCGATTGGTCAGAAGTTATCACGTGACAACAACGAGAGGCTACGGCCAACTACAAATGTCTTTTTTTCTTAGATGTTGGCCATGATACCTTGTGGCCATCCGAGTACAGCAATGAGTCCCACATGGTAAGCTATTGTAGCGTAATAAAATATTACATTTACAGAGAATAACTTGTTTTAATGATAGAGACAAAAATGCATTTTAAGATCACAAAATTTGAAAATTACACCTTATGTACAAATATCTCAAAACCCCTCTGAAAAGTACAATACAAAAATGCACAAACGTCATGCAATCTTAAAAAAAACTTTAACTGTCTGAACACTACAAAAACTGCATTGGTCAGTTAAAATATGTGAGCTTCACCGGTTCCAAATTTCACAGTTATTTCTTTGTATATTTCCTGATGTAAAATCATGTAGAAATACTCACAATTTCTTTATCTACTTCAAAGATTAATGAAATTCTGCGAGGGTGTCTGATCAGGGCATGGTAGTACTTGGGCAGGTAGTCACGCCCCTAAAAAATAAGTCCAAGTTATTTTGCTTGAACATGTGGGTTAAACAAAACACAGGTGCAAAGGTTTAAGTCGGGTTTTTAAGTCTTACTCAAAACCTAATTTTATAACAAGACCTAGTTTCACTAAAGGAGTTGGAAAACTACTTCGGTTATTTAATAACCTTGCTCTTAGCCAAGTCACCCTGTGTGAAATCCATTTAAGTCCCTAGACTAACTAAGACAAAAAGGGTCTGATTAAGTCCCTGACTTAGCCTAAGCCCAGGTCAAGTTTAAGGCCCTTTGTGAAACTGGCCTCAGGACATGTTCTAAATGAATCCCACATGTTTTCATGAGCTCATTTCGAACCCAAAGCTGCATGATTTTGGTAAAACTGATTTAAACACCTCAAAACCCACCTCTTTAATTCCAGTTTCCCAACTTAGTTTCCTTCCCTCTTGGTCACACCCACAACTCCCGATTTCTGACCTTGAATTCCCCTCGACTCTCCTTATGATAACGATTTTTGTTAACTCAGCACACTGAGTTCCCCTTTGTGGGGAAGATATTGCGCCTGCAAAGCAGTAGATTAGATTAGATTTGTAAATAAGCCATTCTTTTCCGGTGACTGATTGTAGTATGTTGTTACTGGTGATTAAACGATCATAGTCAGATTATAATAAAGTTATACAAAGGTATCTTGTAAGTATACCTTTTGTTTTACATGTTGTTGTTATTGTTGCACAAAAGCAGGAAAGTCACATTTGGTGTACTCACATCATACAAGTTGGGAGCAATAGCCATAACATCATTATAATCTGCATCACTAGCCAGTCTCACCGTCAAATTGGCTTGTGCTTCTGTCATTCTCAGCCCAGCTTTATTACCCTGTCATAAAACTAAACGCAATATATGTGATATTAAACGTCCAGCCGGATAACAGTCCAATGGTAGATACCCTGCAATAGAATTTTCTGTGAAGATTTATATGAATGGTGGAGAAAACACCAATTGAATTCTTCTTTTTTTTCAATGAATAATAGTTGTTGTCTCATTAGATTATCAAAATAGTTTGAAAAAGATATACAGAAGACATTATATATTTAACATTCTGTGTATTATGTACTCACCAAATAGTCACTGCATGTGTACTTACATACCCACGCTATAAAGTATTAAATATAATTATTTCTTCCACTGTAAATAAAGTAAGTTTTGCTCACTATTGGTCTGTTTATTCATACTGTAGAGAATTAAGTATTGACCAATATTCTTTCCACTGTACTGTATTTATCATAAAATAAGTATCAAAGTACACAACATATCAATCACATATTTGTCACTTCAGTGTAAACAATGCTGAGGTACGCCAATTTTAAACAGTATTATGTATTGTACTGTGATTAATAAGTTTATAATTGGTCAGTATATTGAACTTATAAATAATGAACACTTACATGCACTAGCTGTTTAAGTGTTACAAACTTGACCATGGTTCAAGGAGATTGACTTATATTCCAAAACTTCCCCTATATATCCCATTTACTACTCATACACCTTTATTTGTTCTGAAATTCTTTGGAGTTTTGTGAAGTGTGACAGAAAGTGCTTCATGTTGTCACATTAATTTAACAATTTCTAGAATCTCAAATGATGAAATGTGGGTGGTGATCTGGATCTCCCTCTGGATCCAGAAATTTTTTATGGATTTTTTATAATCTTACTCATGAGTAATCTAGACACTGGGCCTCGGCGTAGATTTGTGTTCTCCAAGTGCTCTTGTTTTTGATCTAATTGCAGCATATTATATTTGTATTTAAGAGAGGAATATTTTTGATACTATTAGGTGCCCTTTGTACTTATGATAAAGCACACCTTGTAATCACAAAAAGGCCCATCACTTTATTATGATGATACTTTCTTGTAAGTGCAACACAGACTTTTTGACATTAAAAAAAAACATGACTTTTCTGTGTATGTAGTTTTTTTTCAGTTAGTACCACGGTTTGTTTTCAAAGCCTGAAAGGTGTACTTTAACTTGGTTCAAGTATTGCCTTGGACAAATGCTCAAAACCATTACTCTTCATATTTATATTTCTCATAATGACAAACAGCACCTAACTCAAGAGCATGGCAATGCAACAAATTTAAAAGTTTTTTAACAAGTTTAAAAGTTTTCTCTTTTTTTTTGTGTGTGTAATAATTTTTTAAGTGCAGGGTGTAGTAAAATCCAATGAAGCCAATGTACAAATATCATAAGAGTAGTATTTACCAAATCTTTTATAATACTGCAGTAACTATATAAAGCATTTGTGGGTTATAGGGTGGCTTGCAATGTGAATACACGCACATTCCTACCACAGGTCATGACTTCAGATGTTAGTTCTAACCTCAGCTTGGAAGTTTGGCAGTTGCTTACTAATGTCCAAGGGTCACTGTAAAGAATCTTGACCATCAGACACAGAAAAAACAAGCAATCAATGCCCATGAACGGGCTCTGTGTTAGCTGACTGTGTGTCTTTAGTTTTAGAGTAGAAGTGAAGGAAGAAAAGGACACAAAAACTGTACCCTGCAAATGGCACTCCACAGTAAAGTACCATGTTTGAGTAAAATGTAGGTGGAAAACATATTGAAACAAAATACTGTAAATGCAATAGTATTCGGGTTACAACTGATTTATTTAACAGTGAGAACCTGATAATAGCTATTGTCTGCAAATTTGCTTTGTTACAGCTGATCCCAAAATAGGTGAATAACATATTTAAAGAGATACTCTAAATGCACTAGTTTTGCAAAAGTTCTAACTGATTTACTCAACACTGATAACTTCAAATTGGCTATTACTCAGCTATGCCATGAGCTACATGTCTGCAATTTTACTATGTTATAGCTGACCAAAAAGTATATGAATAACATATTTACATGAAATACTGTAAATGCAATAGTTTTCGAGTTACAGCAGTTATAGCTGACAGAAAAGTAGGTGAATAACCTATTTACAGAAAATAGTGTAAATGCAATAGTTTTTAAGCTACAAGCGACTTAGTGACTTACTCAACAGTTAGAACCTGAAAGTAGCTGTTGCTCGGCTATGCCATGAGCTACAGGTCTGAAATTTTACTATGTTATAGCTGGTTCAAAAGTACATGAATGACATATTTAAACAAATTTCTCTAAGTGCAATCATTTTCAAGTTGTAAACAATTTACGCAACAGTGATAACCTGAAAGTAGCAGGTCTGCAAGTTTACCATGTTACGGCTGACCCACAAGTAGGTGATTCACATATTTACAGAAAATACTCAAAATGCAATAGTTTTCAAGTTATAACTGATTTACTCAACAGTAAAAATGTCAAAGTAGCTTTTGCTCAGCTATGCAATTTTACTGTGTTATAGCTGACCAAAAAGTAGGTGAATAACTTATTTTAAAAAAAATTTCTAAATGCAATAATTTTCAAGTTACAATTGATTTACTCAACACTAAAAACCTGAAAGTAGCTTTTGCTCAGGTATGCATTGAGCTAGAGGTCTGCAATTTTCACCATACTATACCTGACCCATAAGTAGGTGAATAATATATTTAAACAAAATTCTCTAAATGCAATAGTTTTCAAGTTACAACTGCTTTACTTAACAGTGAGAATCTCTTAATAGCTATGGAATGCGCTATAAATCTGCAATTTTACTATGTTATAGCTGACCTAAAAGTAGGTGAATAATATATTTAAACAAAATACTATGGATGCAATAGTTTTGAAGTTACAACTTATTTAATCAACAGTGATAACCTCAAAGTAGCTATTGCTTAGCTAGGCCATGAGATACAGGTCTGCAATTTTACTGTGTCATATGTGACCCAAAAATAGGTGAATAACATATTTTAAAAAACACAGTAAATGCAATAGTTTTCATGTTAGAACTGATTTAATCAATAGTGATAATCACAAAGCAACTATTACTCAACTATACAATAAGCTACAGGTCTACAACTTTACTATGTGACAGCTAACCCATAAGTAGGTGAATATCATATTTTAAAACAAAATTCTGTAAATGCAATAGTTTTCAAGTTATAACTGATTTACTCAACCGTGTAAACCTCAAAGTAGGTATTGCTCAGCTATGCAATGAGCTGCAGGTCTGCAATTACACTATGTTACAGTTAAAGGAAAACTAGGTGAATAACATACTAAAAGAAAATACTGTAAATGCAATAGTTTTCAAGTTACAACTGATTTACTCAATAGTGAGAACCTAAAAGTAGCTATTACTCAGCTATGCAGGGAGCTACATGTCTGAATTTTTACTATGTTATAGCTGACCCAAAAGTAGGTGAACAACATATTTAAGCAAAATACTGTAAATGCAGTAGTTTTCAAGTTACAACTGATTTACTCAATAGTGAGAACCTGAAAATAGCTATTGCTCAGCTATGCCATGAGCTATAGGTCTGTAATTTCACTATGTTATAGCTGACCCAAAAGTAGGTGAACAACATATTTTATCAAAATACTTCAAATGCAATATTTTTCAAGTTACAACTAATTTACTCAACAGTCAGTACCTGAAAAATGGCAGAAAAACTCAAAGTAGCTATTGGTCAGCTATGCCATGAGTTACAGGTCTGCAATTTTACTATGCTATAGCTGAATCAAAAATAGGTGAAGAACAAATTTATAAAAACATTCTAAATGCAATAGTTTTCAAGTTATAACTGATTTACTCAACAGTGAGAACTTCTAAGTAACTATTCCTCAGCTGTGCAATGAGCTACAGGTCTACAATTTTACTATGTTATAGCTGACCCAAAAGTAACTGAATAACATATTTATGCAAAATGCTGTAAATGCAATAGTTTTCAAGTAACAACTGATTTACTCAACAGTAAGAACCTCAAAATAGCTATTGCTCAGCTATGAAATAAGCTACAGGTCTGCAATTTTATTATGTTATGGCTAATCTATAAGTAGGTGAATAACATATTGAAACAAATTCTCAACTACAATAGTTTTCAAGTTACAAATGATTTACTCAACAATGATAATATCAAAGTAGATATTACTCAGCTATGCAATGAGCTATATGTCTGCAATTTCACTATGTTATAGCTGACCAAAAAGTAACTGAATAACATATTATGCACAATACTGTAAATGCAATAGTTCTCAAGTTATAACTGATTTACTCAACAGTGAGAACCTCAAAATAGCTAGTGCTCAGCTATGAAATAAGATACTGGTCCGTAATTTTTCTATGTTGTAGCTGGCCCAAAACTAGGTAAATAACATATTTAAAGAAAATATTCTAAATGCAATAATTTTCAATTTATAACTGATTTACTCAACAGAGATAACATCAAAGTAGCTATTACTCAGCCATGCAATGAGCTATGGGTCTACAATTTTACTATGTTATAGCTGACCCAAAAGTATTTGAATAAGATATTTACACAAAATACTGTAAATGTAATAGTTTTCAAGTTACAACTGATTTACTCAAGAGTAAGAAGCTCAAAATAGCTATTGCTCAGCTAAGAAATAAGCTACAGGTCTGCAATTTTACTATGTTATAGCTGATCCAAAAGTAGGTGAATAAGATATTAAAACAAAATACTCTAACTGCAATAGTTTTGAAGTTACAACTGATTTACTCAACAGTGATAACATCAAAGTAGCTATTACTCAGCTATGGAAAGAGCTACAGGTCTGCAATTTTAGTATGTTAAAGCTGACCCAAAAGTAGATGAATAACATATTTACACACATTCCTGTTAATGCAATAGTTTTCAAGTTATAACTAATTTACTCCACAGTGATAACAGTCATTGCTCATCTATTAAATAAGCTACATGTCTGCAAATTTGCTTTGTTACAGCTTATCCAAAAATAGGTGAATAACATATTGTGGTGAAATCCGGTGTTTCAGCGCCGATGTTTAGTATCCACTTCTTTCCCATAATTAGGTCAAGGGTCAAGGACATAGAAGTGAGTTTGTCTGGCCTTTTCAAATATAGCGTCAGTCTAGCTCCTAATTGCCAAGTGCATGGTCACAAATTGCAAATAAATAGTTGCTAGCCTTTGCTGCTAATCTAGCAGTACAGGTTTATAGAATAATCTGTGAATAATATAATCTGTAAATAAATATATTGTAAATATAAATACTGTGAACTAGTCAAGTGTTGCTGTGAGGTAACAACCAAGTGACAGCGGACACAGTTCTTGGTGAGTTTATACTTTATTGGTACCAGAAGTGGGGTTGTGCCACGGCTCTACACTCATTCAGGGGTAAAGCAGTGACTTCACGATCACCCCTTCTCAGTAGTTTAAAGGCGTAAAAATGGACTTGTTGTTTCCCACCTGCCACATTTTTTGGTGGTGGTGGACTTCTGACATTTTTATAATTTGAACCTGGGGATCTCCTAGGAGACTCATCTGATGTATGCTCCTGTCTCTCCAATCCCCTAGATTGTCTGGATCTAGAATTTGGACTATCTTTGTCCCTTTGATTCTCTCTATAACACCAATCCATGTTATAGGATCGATCAAAGTCCTGCCTTTGGGAAGTTTGCCACCCAGGAGTATAATTGGATCTGGGACTCCCTGGTGATGAGAAACGCTTCCTTCTGGGACAATCACGTACAAAGTGACTTGGATCCCCGCATTCATAACATCCGGGGTTCCTATTTGGAGAGTATGGACTACTGCTTTGAGGAGTCTGCTATTTGGACATGACCTCTATCAGTTGTGTGATTGATTTAGTAAGGTCCTTGATTTCATTTTCTGAAGCTGTTCTCACTGATGGCTCATCAACTGAACTAGTTTCTGAGACATCAGAGTCGCTGTAAACCATTGGTTGCAAAGGCTTGACTTTCCTGACAGAGCCTTTCTTGCCAAGGATAGCTTTCTTCACTTGCTGTTCAGTCTTAACACAACTGTAAGCTTCGTCCAAAGTTGAAGGACGTTTCACACCTGCTGCAACAGCGGCGGCTTTGTCACGACAACCTTTCAGGAATGCCTCAATAAATAAAGAACTATGCAATTCCATTTGTTTGGAATCTGGATAAGCACTCAAGATCAACTTCTGTAAGCGAGCAAGATACTTTTCCAGATTTACGTCCTCACACTGTTCAGTTGAAAGATTCTCCCATCTTATGGTTGAGGGAGAATCATTTCTTTCAAAGAACTGCTCAAATTTCAGTTTTATGCCATCAAAAGTGTCTTTGACTGTCTCTGGAAGAAAACTAAAGTATTCTGCCGCTTCTTTTCTGAGACACATGGCGAAGGCGTCAACTTTATCGAGCTCTGTCCATTGCATTCTTCTTGCATAAGCTTCGAATTGACTGACAAAACCTCGCCAGTAAGTTCCATCAAAAGACATCTTTGGTAACCTCAAATTCCTACTTCTGTGTACCGGCCTTCTTCCAGATGAGACCGGTTCATCAGATTCTGATGGGCCCTGCGAGATGTACACTCGTTCCTGATCACTAGATTGATCACTCCTACAGTCATCAGACTCCACATTTCTGTTAGGGATCCTAGGTGAATGATACTTCACCTGGTATTGTTTCGGCCTTGATTTGTATTGGGTTGGTGTCTGCTGGTTTACACCTTTACCCCCAATATAACGACCATCCAGTGTTTTGGAGTTTATAGTGTGAGTGATATTATCTAATGCTCTGTACCGGTTAGATTGAACAGGTGTTGATGACCTGCAATCTTTTTGGAAAGTGAACTGCAGAAGTTTAGGTTCAGATTTGTTGATCACCGAATCCCTGCAGTTAGATCACATGGCCGTTACAGCTGGTTCCTTGCAATAAGTTTCGGTATTGGGTGCATTCAAATTATGTGGTTCCAACAGATCTAATCCTGTCCACTCCAGGTCTTTTTCCCAACCTGAGAGCATGATGTAATCCTCATCAAAATTACATTTCATGCTATTTATACTGTCTTCTATTCTCCTTTTAAGAATTCCAGAACGGCTTTTGAAGTAGTCGTTCATGAAAGACAGATTCTGCTCCTTCATGGCCTGGGCCTTGACCAGAAGATGGTCCCCTTCTTCCTGCATGTCCCTGATGCGTCTGTTTTGTTCCTCATCTTCCCTAAAATACCTGACAAGGAATGACTCCTTCTCAGACTTTAGTTCAGAGATTTCGTGCACAGACGCATCAAGTACTTGGCAAACTTGTTCCTTCTCTTCAGTCTGAGCAGATTGTGCAGGTTGTGTCATTGCAGTCTTCAACTGTCGAACATCAGAAGCTAATGTTTCCAGCTGTTCCTGATGACTGTGTCCTTCAGACTGCAAACTTCCAACACTGCAAGTCATGGTTCCAACTTGTTGTTTAAGTTGTACGATGTCACCCTGCATGGGCTGGCACATCTCGTCTATCCTCTTATGGACGACTGTCAACTCTCGTGGCACTCTGACACGGAGTTGAGCGACACTGTCAGACACCTTTGTGACATCCCCTCTAATACTCTGTTGGCTTGATTGGAAATTTTCATGAATAAGCGCAATTTCTCCTTCACATGCACTAATCTGTTGTTGACAATTACTAAAATTGATCAATGATTCAGTGCTGTGTTGGTAAGTATCGGATCTAACTTTATCGATGCTTTGGTTCACTTTGCTGGTTAGTTCTCGAACCATGGTTTTAACCGTGACCATGTCATTTTCAACTTTGTTTTTATGGTCTTCAAGTTCAGCTCGATTTTCAGCAACACTGGATTTGATATCGCTAATGGTGTGGTTGACACCCTCAATTTTGGCATTGAATTCGGATTTGCAATTTTCATGCGCAGTGTCTGCTGAATCCTTAGCCTGCGATACTTCCGAACGTAAATCGCAAACATCTCTCTTTAACACATTCATACTACTTTCCACCCTGTCAACATTTTGTTCATATTTTTCCTGTTGTTTCGGAATCTCATCAGTTACATGTTTTCGCAATTGTTCTAAGTCTGATTGAGTTGTTTTTTGCGCATCTTCTAAAGTCGTAACTGTTGACTTGACTTCATCGAGACTCGATTTCATACCATCGATCTTATCTGAAAGCGATGAAGTTACTAATCTAAATTCCTTAATAATACGACTTTCAAAAACAAGCAAAGTACTAACCGCTACGAGTTCATTGGGTGCTCCGACGGGTTTTTTGTCGTGAAACGAGGTAGGTTTTGTATCAGTTCCAACATCTGATTGCAACAAAGTCGATTTAGCGTTGCAAATATCAAATTCAGTCTTTCCATGCGATACAGTATTAACTGTATCAGTCTGGTATCCAAAATCGGCGCTAGACTGTACCGATAACAGACTTGACTTATCCAAACCTACAACTTGTTCAGAAAATCGAATGTAATGTTCATCCAGAATTTTCTGAGTACAACTTGATGGAAAACCAAGTTCCAGAAATTCAAATTCGGTCATGGTTCCACCTAATGCTTTTCTACGGGCTAATATTACCTTAACCCTTTCCACACCAATACCTGGGACTTGTAATAAGTCTTCCCTACTGGCATGTTCAATGTGTAATGGCTTGGCAGCCATTTTGTCTATTGAAACGCAATAACAAAAATTTCACAAATATATCAAAATGTATAATTGCTAACTGTTGAAATAGTTAATCAGTACTAAATTTGAATTTACTAAATCTGTAATTCAGGAATTACTTTTCATGCAAATATCTGAAAATATTTCTGGAATTTTTTCCTAATATTCTTTTCCAAGATGCAACATGCACTATCAATATATTAATATCTAAAAATTATACTATTCACTATATCAAATATATGGTAGATACAAATAAATTTCGATGAAATAAAATTTCAATATAAATTCACAAGTATCTGTATAAATTCTGTATTTTGTTGAACAGATGATCTAAAATCGCTGAACAACTTGACTACAAACTTAAATAAACAAAATCAAATCAATCAATGTAAAATAAATATAAATCAGAATTTTGATTTGGGCTTAATTATTAATTATTCAAAAGCATGTATGATTCTAACTAGGTTAGTAATACATACAAAATATCAAAGTAATAAGTTTTCAAAAAGTTTAAATTATATTCTACCAAGTTACTTTAATTCAATGTAAATCCATTAACTTTTCAAACTAATTCAGTAAACTTTGCAACTTTTACTTTCACTGATAGAAATTATTTTACTTCAACACATAAACTTGGCAAAATTCCAAATATCTCAAAACTATATCAAGTTTCACCAAATTATACTATAAACTGGCGAAAAGTCAACTACAGAGACTTGTAATACAACTCAAAATGTAATTTTTCACAAGAATTGGTCACCGCTGTTAAAGTTTATATTTTACTTTAACATATATAACCAAAATTGACATTTACAGCAGTAACGCTCACTGTCGTCACCATCAAAATTCAGTGCATAATTTCAATGAAAAATATAGTTCACCGGTGACACTCACTGGCGTCACCATCAAAATTCAGTGCATAAATACAATGAAAAATTGAATTTCATCAATATCATTCACTGGCGTAAGTGTCAAAATTTTAGTGCATTAAATATGTATCAAAATTCAAATTAATACACTATGAAATATTCACCAGTATATTTCAATTTCAACAAAAAATACACACTGAATTTTAAATATTCACTGGTGTATTCCAATTTCAAAACATAATACTACTGCAGTGAATAAAATATCATTCACCAATCAAAATTCAATGGCAATGCATTTCAACACTCCCGTAGCGAATATAAAATATTATTCACCAACAAAAATTCAATACGGCTCCAATATATTTTAAATTTAGAATTATTGCACTTTTTTAATCACAATATATAAATTATCCACTAATTCTGACAACAGTGGACCAACAGTACACAAGCAAATTCAATTCGTCGAAGCCTTATACACTGTATGAACCAGTAATTTGCCTCAAAAATCAGTTTAAACAATAAATATATGGACAATAACTGATTAATATTTCATTTACAGCAATTTGGAAGCAAATACAAGTGAATTTACTACTTAAAAATCGGCAAATTCACGTTCAAAAGTCGGCGATTTTGCGTTAATTACACGCTCGAAATTGCCGTGAATTTCTACTCAAATTAGCCAAAAAACAGTGTATAAACTCTCAACATACAACAGAATTGAATATAAATGTAATTATTGGCACCAAGTAACAGAAATGTGAGTTTTTTACACACTTCTGGTACCAATAAAGTAGGTGGACAGTCGTATACATGTCAACAGCTGCAAAAAACAAATTATAGTAATTTGTGTGCCTTAATTCCATGTACAGTTGATGGTGTTCACACCACAGCTTTATTGGATACAGGTGCCGATGTTTGCTTAATGAGCTTTGATGTGTATGAAAAATTACCCAACAAACCTCTCCTAACTAAAAAATACAAGTTATCAGGAATAAGTGATAACATGGATTTGTATGGCTGGTTGATTGAAGATGTGCCAATCTCTTTCAAAGGTCAGCCTTCCATGAAATGGAAGATGTTGGTGGCAGCAATTAAAGACCCCATAATTATTGGAATAGATTTTCTGTGCAACTTTGGCGCAGTTTTGAATTTCAATAAATACACGTTCACTCTCAATAGAGTTGAACAAGATATGACACATTTAAAAACACCAGATGGTGATGAATTTAACACTCATAAGATCATTCTTGACCAGAAAATTCATATCCCATCAAATACTGTGTTAAGAATAATGGTTAAAAGTGAAATGCCATTGAACACAGACATGGTTGTTATATCAAGTGGTTCTAATAAAGGAGCTTTATTGCCCAATCTTCTGGTGAGAACCGCTGAATCCGTACCAATTCAGTTAGTGAATGACAGTGACAGAAACATAGTTCTTCGTCAAGGTCATGTGTTAGGATATGCGATTCCTCCAGATGCAATATTGGATGATGAAACAATTCACATTAAAAAACTGGAAAGTCATCAACAACTCCCAGAGCACCTGCAAGGATTATTAGAGAGGTCAATGAAAGGGTTAAGCAAAGATAAGGCGAATCAGGTCAAAGATTTGCTTATGCAATACCAATATATTTTCTCAAAAGGGGGCCATGATCTTGGTTGCTTCACTGAAATTAAGCATGTCATAGATACTGGAGAGGAGAGGCCGGTCAAGCAGCCAATGCGACGGACTCCGTTAGGGTTCGAAAATGAGGAAGAGGAAAACCTCAAACTCATGTTGGATACAGGAGTCATTACTGAGTCATCCTCAGACTGGGCCTCTGCTCCAGTTCTGGTTAGGAAAAAATATGGCACCGTAAGATACTGTATTGATTATAGGTGTCTTAATTCCAAAACCAAAAAAGATTTGTTTCCATTACCATCTATCTCTCAATGCATGGATCAACTCTCTGGAAACCAGTATTTTTCAACGTTGGATATGGCCAGCGGATACTGGCAAATCAAAATAGATGAAAAATATAGGCATAAAACCGCATTTATTACAAAGTTTGGGTTATTCGAACATAAGCGAATGGCTTTTGGACTTTGTAATGTGCCTGCAACATTTCAGTGAGTAATTCAGTTTGTGTTGCATGGGTTAACTTGGGATAAGGTACTCACTTATATTGATGATGTAATTATTCTTGGGAAAAACTTTGAAGATCATCTAAAAAACCTCCAATTAACCTTTGAGAGATTTAGGAAACAAAACCTTAAATTAAAATCGAAAAAGTGTAGCTTGTTTCATACACAAACTTTATTTCTCGGTAGAGTCGTTAGTTCTGATGGAGTATCAGTAAATCCGGAAAATGTGCAGCGTGTGAAATCATGGCCTGTACCGAAATCGGTAAGAGAAGTTGAACAATTCTTAGGTTTTGTGAACTACCATCGGGAACATATACAAGATTTTGCTAAATTAACATCCGTGTTATATAAGTTAACCGGTAGTCGTGCAACTTTCTACTGGGGTGAACCGGAACAAGAAGTTTTCGATCAGCTGAAAGAGAAAATGATCTCTGCACCGATATTAGGTTATCCAAATTCGGAAGATACCTTTGTTTTAGATACCGATGCTTCAAATTATTCTATTGGAGCAGTGCTATCACAAATTCAAGATGGACACGAACGAGTTATCTGTTATGGTAGCTATGTCTTAACCCCGGAACAACGGAAATATTGTGTTACCCGGAAGGAATTATTAGCCGTAGTTAGGTTCACAAGACAGTTCAGGCATTACCTTTTAGGTCGTAAATTTCTGTTAAGAACTGACCACAACAGTCTAACTTGGCTGCTCAGATTCAAATATATCGAGGGACAGTTAGCCCGTTGGTTAGAAGAACTCAGTCAGTTTGATATGACTGTAGTACATCGCCCCGGAATCAAACATGGGAATGCAGATGGAATGTCGAGAATTCCTGACGACTATTCATTCTGTGATTGCTATAAAGCCGGGTCGGAAGTGTCCCAGTTGCCATGTAAAGGTTGTAAGTACTGTGCGAGAGCCCATAATCAATGGTCTCGATTAATGAGGATGTTGACGATGTAGTTCCGCTAGTAATCAAAACTCTTGTGTTGAATGGACCGAATGAATCTCCAAACAGTTTGTTGTCTGGTTATACCCATAAGGAATTGCGGGAAGCCCAATTGGGTGATTCTAGTTTGAAAAAATTAATTCATTGGGTTAGTAATGACATTGGACCTGAACAAAATGAACTTTTTCTTTGTAGCCCGGATGTTAAATACTTTTATAGAAACAAAACACACCTTTCATTTCAAAATGGTCTTTTATATTATCACTGGAAGGATCAATTAGGGGGTAAATTGTTACTGATAATTCCGGAATGTTTGAAAGAGAAAGTAATGTCACTCAACCATGACATACCTTTAACTGGACACATGGGTATTGCTAAAACCATTGCTCGCATAAAAAACCGCTATACATGGTATAAGCTGACAGATGATGTCGAACAATTTGTTAAGTCCTGCAGCGCTTGTAACCAGAACAAGAAGGCCACTGTGAAACCAAAGGCTCCTTTAGGACAGTACCATGCAGGAGCACCACTTGAGCGTGTGCATATCGATATTCTTGGACCATTTACGTCAAGTAAAAAAGGTAATCAATATGTTATTGTAGATCAGTTTACCAAGTGGTTAGAATGTTTTCCACTTCCTCGCCAAGGGGCCGAAGAGGTAGCAAAATGTGTAGTTGATGGGTTTATCTCAAGGTTTGGGTGTCCTTTAGAAATACATACAGATCAGAGTAAAAATTTTGATGGAAAATTGTTTACTTCAGTATGTGATCTATTACAAATTGTTAAGACTAGGAAAACGCCGTATAGACCCCATTCAAATGGACAGGTAGAACGATATAACAGAACAATACTTCAGTTAATTAGGTGTTTTTTACGTGGGAATCAACAAACGTGGGATGAACACCTACAGCGGTTAGCTGGAGCAATCCGTTCTACCATTAATCAGAATATTGGTTTCACTCCTAACTTAATGATGCTTGGTAGGGAAGTTATGCTACCGATTGATTTAATGATAGGGGGCCTAGAACAGAAGTATGACAGCGCTGCTGAATATGTAGTTAAATTAAAAGCTATATTAAAACAAGTACATACTTTGGCTAGGGACACATTGGAGTCATCTCAAATGCGTCAAAAAAGGGATTATGACCTTAAGCTCCAAACTCAATCTTATGAAGCCGGAGATTTAGTTTACAAGCTCGATTCCGCTAAAAAAGTTTGTCAAAGTCCAAAATTACAAAAAGTATGGAAGGGACCATTCTTAGTGGTAGAGGTCGTTTCTCCAGTGCTTTTCAGAATAGCAGATAGGAAGAAGACATATGTGTTACATCACGACAGGTTAAAACCATGCCTAGATCGAGATGTTCCACTTTGGCTGAGGAGAAAAAGGAGCAGCTTATTACAAGGGCTAAATCAAGATAATGGTGAGCCTGATACAGAATCTTTCAGTTTAGATAAGTTATTCGAAGAATGTTCTGTAGATGGTAATGACTATATAAGCCCAGATGAATTAGATAAATTAGAAGAAAACCCTTTAGAAATCCAAGACCAATTAGAAAGTAATGCATGTTTTCCAGATCCCCTGCCACCGACCAGAGCAGGAAGAGAGCGCAAGAGGCCCCAATACCTGGCAGATTACCAAACTTAAATAGTTGTTGCATGGTTCAGTTCAGGTTGTGGGATATAATAAGATACTAAACCATTCCTTGTGCATACAATGTGAAAACATGTTAAAGGGTTGTCTTATTTCTTCCTTACTCTACAGATGCCGCGTGGACAGCGTTTTGTCCGAGGTAGGAGTCGTGGTGGCCACAGTCGAAGAGGCGATTACCGGCCACCAAGGGACAGCCATGACAGGGATCAGCGTCGTCGGAGCGATGTCTATCCAGGTCAGGCTAGGGATTTTGAGGTAAGGAGGGAAAGAGGGGTTGCTGATCCTCGCCGGGAGACAGATGGTCATCCAAGATACAGGCAAGTAACCTCCAACTATCATCGCCCACAAAGCGGCGATGTTCAATCAGGTGAGGGTAGTCGTCGCCAGTACAGCGATGGCAACAGGTCACAGGTGAGTGGCCCTTCACAAAGTAATTGGACCAGGTGGAACCGAAATTCTGGTGCTGTTAGGGTGCCAGAAACAGTGTCCACAGCAAGACCTACAAGTGTGTCAATGGTAGATCAAACCGGTGTGTCAATGGTAGGTCAAACCAGTGTGTCAGTGGTAGGTCCATCAACGACAAATGTGCCAACGGTAGGTCAAACAACGCCAGCACAGGATGAAGCCGTAGTCTCTATGCTGCATCAGATATTTGATTTGGCAAACATAGAGAAGATTAGAGAAAGAGTGTACCATCCTTCAAATAGGGTGGAACCTTTCAATCAGGCTCTCCTTATGGAGCGTTGTCTCAGGGACATAGGCAGCAGGATGGCTCGACAGGGTTTGTCCGCGTCGGCACCATCAGCTTCCCTGGGGGCTCCAGTACAAGTAACCAGAGCAGTGCCAGCCCAACTGGCTGCATCCGCTTCAATAGCAGTAGCACCGGTTCCAGCAGCTGCTCCATCATCACAACCTAGTGAGCAATCAGCACCGAGACAAATCTATGGTGTTGCTCAAGAAGAGGCAGAGTTTTGTCAGGCAAGGAGGGAGTATGCTACCTCTCAGAGGAAACCACAGTTATTGCCCTCCAGGCCAACACAAGCAAGAAGTGGCTATTCTATGACACAACCTGACAAATGGACCGTTGTGCGCTCTAAAAAGTCAAAAAAGATGCCCACAAGTTCAATGTCAGAGAAAAAACAGATGCTCAGGAGGGAAGGCCACTCTTCATCAAGCACCGCTCAGATGCCGGTGAAAAGAAGGGCTCCAGAACCATCAAAGGAAGATGAAGTCCCCAGAAAACACAAAAGGAGGCCAGCATGTTTCATGAAGGGTTGCGGGAAGCCTCAGTCCCACATGAGAAGACACGTCATAGGACGACATCTCCCTGAGGGATTCATGACATGGGTTGAAATGTCAAATGAGGTGAGAATGGAGCCCATTGTGAACTTTACAACCACGATCCAAAATCTGTTAGGGTGTAAAACTTTGGATGATTTGATCACGAAAATTCGCAAGGACCGGCTCTACCCTGACCCCAAAAAGATGATCATCGCTATCACTGACGAAGATCGCGGTCTGATGCATGAATTTAACAGATGGGTGAAAAAGGAAGACTTAACAGTTACACCTGAAGTCAGTCCACCCAACTGCGTCGCGTCATTGGCTCACTGGCGCCTGGCAGCATTTGTCCTAAGCCAAATAGGTGAAGAGCGTGTTCAGGTGAAAAATCCCAACTTTGAGGTAAAAATAACTGGATTGGGAGAGAGCGCCTCTGAAACAACTGCCACATTGACGGTCAAGAAGGTGAGAGAGCCAACCCAGTCAAGTGAGCAAAAAGTTGAATTTATTGCTGGACAGAAGAACGTTCTCAAGAAAACCGTTCTAGCTCAAGTTCAGGAGGCAACTGCTTCAGCTCAGAATGCACCGACAGGGGAGCCAATGGAGCTTGATCCTGAAACAGAACAGGATGTGTCAGAAGTTCCGGATGCAGATGAGCTTTGCAGACAGGTGGATGAGGTGTTAGGTGAAGCACAGAATCAACCATCAACCTCCACAAGTGCAACATCAGAGGTCACAAAAACATCCGCTTTAGCAATGCCTGAAAGTGAAGAACACACTCCACCACCAACTTTCCGTCCATATCAGCCCCCAGTGATGACCAGTACTGAAATCATCAAACAACTGCAGGACGGAACAATGTGTATGGACCGTTTCATGACCGTCAGGGTGCGTGAAGAAAAATGGGAGGATCCGCCTCAACCAACCTTCAAAGAAGTATTGGCCAAACCAGCTCCAAAACCAATTTTACCACCGCGAATGGAAGACATTGGGGAAAGATATGGTGATCGCGAGTGGGAACAAAGAAAACAGAGGTTGTTGTCATGTGATGAATCGCAGAAAATTGGATTTGTCGACTCACACTTACATCTTGACAAAATCAGGGCAGTGGCAGGCTTTTCTGCTCTTCAATCTATCCTGAACAATGGGCCCATGCCACAGACACCTGTTCGCCTGCAACATGCTGTGTGTAACTTCTGCCATGGGGTACCAAGTCGGGAGGATATGGTTGTATACAAACGGGATCACCGATTATCCTTCACTTACAGTGTACATCCAAAGGAAGCAAAGTATGTCTCTCAAAGACAACTTAATATGGTAAAGTCCGCCGTAGAAAAGTATCCCCGTTGCGTAGGAATCGGCGAGATGGGCATGGAGTACTCTGAAGGCTACTCAAAATTCAATGACCACCAAATACGGGTGCTGAAGGATCTACTCCGATTCTACGTTGACAAAAAATTATGGTCAAAAGTATTGGTGATCCACTGCCGTGAAGGTGACAATAAGTCAAGGGATGCCAGCGATATGTGTTTGGCCGTAATGTCATCTGTTCTGAAAGACGATGTGGCAAAAAATTCTAGAATCCACAGACACTGTTACAATGGAGGAGTCCGAGAAATGATCAAATGGAGGGACAGCTTCCCTAGTGTCATGTTCGGGTTCACCGCTCTGATATTGCGGCGAGAAAGACATATAGAAGTGGATGATGTCATCAAACAATTGCCAATGGAAAAGATACTCTTGGAAACGGACTCTCCATATTTGAAAGCTCCAGAACATCTCTCCAATAGGTTCAACTCCCCATATGGCATTGAGGCTATAGCCAGAAGAGTTGCTGAACTGAAGGGTTTAGGTTTGGCGGAAGTTCTCACGAAGACGTCTGAGAACGCAACCCGTCTATATGGATTAAAGTAAAGGAGCAATAGATTGCATCGATAAGAATCCGATGCATTTAGGGTGGTCTGTGGTGACCTGAAAATACTTGTCCTTGGCCTTTTTCAGAACGGGGTGGAATGTGGTGAAATCCAGTGTTTCGGCGCCGATGTTTAGTATCCACTTCTTTCCCATAATTAGGTCAAGGGTCAAGGACATAGAAGTGAGTTTGTCTGGCCTTTTCAAATATAGCGTCAGTCTAGCTCCTAACTGCCAAGTGTATGGTCACAAATTGCAAGTAAATAAAGTTACTAGCCTTTGCTGCTAATCTAGCAGTACAGGTTTATAGAATAATCTGTGAATAATATAATCTGTAAATAAATATATTGTAAATATAAATACTGTGAACTAGTCAAGTGTTGCTGTGAGGTAACAACCAAGTGACAGCGGACACAGTTCTTGGTGAGTTTATACTTTAATATTTAAAGAGATACTCTAAATGCAATAGTTTTGCAAAAGTTCTGATTTACTCAACACTGATAACCTCAAATTAGCTATTACTCAGCTATGCAATGAGCTAAAGGTCTGAAATTTTACTATGTTATAGCTGACCTAAAAGTAGCTGAATAACATATTTATACGATATTCTCTAAATGAAATAGCTTTCAAATTACAAGTAATTTTACTCATGATGGAAGTTACTGAAAAGTCAAAAAGTAGCTATTACTCACTTAGCTAGTGAGATGGACACCCAAGTTACTCACCATGTTGTAGCTATGGAAAAGGTAGCTGAATAACATATTTTAACAAAATGCTCTAAATGCAAATCTTTTCAAGTTATAAGTGATTCAGTGCATGATTTCAAGAATTTTAATACATTAAAAATAGCATCAGAGATGCCTGTACCCCACAGCCCGGGGAAAAAGTTTTCAACACCACGAGATATAGAAGTAGTGAAACAGTACATACTTTCAGAGCAGTGTCAGTTATATTAAGGTCTAAATGATGTTTAAGTAGAGAAAATAACATCTAAGAGAAACAAAATGTATGCAAAGATAAAGTATTAAAACAAGACAATTCAATAGCAAGATGACAGCATTAATCAGTAAACTAAAAACTATGATGCACACCTACAACCCCTAAGCAATGTCCCTACCAACTATCAACTTCCTACACCTTACACTTTCTGAGATATCGCCCAGACAAGATTTTGTAGGTCAAGGTCACTATGGCAAGCTCAAAGGTCAAATCAAGGTCACACCATGATGTTGCACACCTACACCCCTAACCAATGTGCCTACCAAGTATCAACTTCCTACACCTTACAGTTTCCGAGATATAGCCCAGACAAGATTTTATAGGTCAAGGTCACTACAGCAAGGTCAAAGGTCAAATCAAGGTCACACTATGACATTGCACACCTACACCCCCTAACCAATGTCCCAACTAAAAACTATGATGCACACCTACAACCCCTAAGCAATGTCCCTACCAACTATCAACTTCCTACACCTTACACTTTCTGAGATATCGCCCAGACAAGATTTTGTAGGTCAAGGTCACTATGGCAAGCTCAAAGGTCAAATCAAGGTCACACCATGATGTTGCACACCTACACCCCTAACCAATGTGCCTACCAAGTATCAACTTCCTACACCTTACACTTTCTGAGATATCGCCCAGACAAGATTTTATAGGTCAAGGTCACTACAGCAAGGTCAAAGGTCAAATCAAGGTCACACTATGACATTGCACACCTACACCCCCTAACCAATGTCCCTACCAAGTATCAACTTCCTACACCTTACAGTTTAGCCCAGAAAATATGTTATAGGTCAAGATCAATACGGCAAGGTCAAAGGTCAAATCAAGGTCACACCATGATGTTGCACACCTACACCCCCTAACCAATGTCCCTACCAAGTATCAACTTCTTACACCTTACGGTTTCCGAGATACAGCCCGGATAACATTTTCGAACTCAAGGTCACTATGGCAAGGTCAAAGGTCAAATCAAGGTCACACCATGACGTTGCACATGTACACCCCCTAACCAATGTCCCTACTAAGTATCAACTTCCTACACCTTACGGTTTCTGAGATATAGCCCCGACAAGATTTTATAGGTCAAGGTCACTATGGCAAGGTCAAATCAAGGTCACACCATGACGTTGCACACCTACACCCCCTATCCAATGTCCCTACCAAGTATCAACTTCCTACACCTTACAGTTTCCGAAATATAGCCCGGACAAGATTTTATAGGTCAAAGTCACTATGGGAAGGTCAAATCAAGGTCAGACCATGACGCTGCACACCTACACCCTCTAACCAATGGCCCTACTAAGTATCAACTTCCTACACCTTACAGTTTCTGAGATACAGGCCGGACAAACTTTCCCCCCCCCCCCCCCCATCCGCCCATCCGGACACCATGGGTGAAAACAATACCCCAACAGCCCTTAAGGGCTGTGGGGTAAAAATTATTTTAAAAATTCATAAAAAAATAATTAAGAAAGATCCAGGTTTGATACACAAGAGAATCTACTTGTGGCCTAGTACATATGTGCAAGATATGATAGAAATCCCTGCAATACTCAATGAGAAATTTGTGATAAAGTGTTAAAATTTTCACACTTAGAGAGGGGGGTACCTCACTTATAATGGCTCTAGCAAACAGACGAACAAACAGATCTGCATGCCATGAACAATTTTCATCCTGACAGATAAGTTACCTTTTAAAAAAACAGCATGTCTCTGGGCCTTGTAGTTTCAGAGAAGTCGCTCACGCATACAAGTACGTACACTCTGCAGAGTGACAACATATCAGCTGACTGACAAGTCAGCCGACACAAAAAACTGATTCAATGACAATACTTGACTCATGTTATCTAATGGGAACTGGCCAGGAAATGGGATGGCTGGATTGATACATGAATGCAATACAGATTACTTGGTCAAGATTCTACACTGAAAATTTCCACCAGGTACTGACAGGCAATTACCAGCTTTCCCATTTCAAAAAAGACTGGGAATCAAATCCTGGAACCGAGAGCTAGGTGGATGGTGGCTACTAACCTTCTGTAAAATAGAGAATGTATCACAATAGTGACTTGGGGTTCAGCCAAATGTTGGGTTTTTGCATCACATTTTATAATTAAATTGGGATTATATTAGTAAAGGTCATTATTATTTATAACAATATGACATGTAATGAATTTAAACCCAGACCCAGAGAGATGAGACCCAAATGATGGTTTGCCAAACTTGATAGGCACAAGGTCACTGAGTCCTTGCAAGGGTCTAAGAAAATCATTGTCATGAATATGCAAAATGAAGCCTTGAGTAAGATTGGTACCACAGGGCCCCATGTGACTACATTTTTTTAGTTTTATTTTAATGCTATTTATAAAAACATACATGAAGGATTAAATAGGATTTTATTTATCACATTAACCAGAAACAAAATAATACATAACAAAAAACTTTACAATAAAATAATAAAATTCACGCCTCATCAAATACCGGCATTTTATGGTACATCTGGATCCATCACAGTATCATACAATCCAAAACTACATGTGTTACTTTACACCTGGCATTCAAATACTCATAACTCTTTAAGTAGACATGGCTTAATTTACATGAATTCCATGTCACTCAGCTGATTACTGTATTATGATAGTAATAGGGGTAATTTCACTCAAACAACAAGTGCATGCAGATCCTCTGAAATCATCCAGCTCCCATTCCAATAATTAACTCCAGTTTTATTTTAGAGGAAACATTTAACAGATGTGCAGTGACACCGGAAAAATAGTGCAGTCTTCTCATTTCTACTTCCCCTAATCTTTATCTCCTTGTATTTTACCAAAAGATCTCTTTTATTCTGCAAGCCTATTATCTATCTTGCAAATATATTATCTAACCAACCTCTAACTCTGTAATTGTGGTGAGATAATAGAGATTGTTCAAATTAAACAATGCATTTCTTCACAATTTGTGTGGGACTATTTTATGGAGACACAATGTTGGCTATTACATTCTCTGAATGTGATTTTACATGAGTGAAAATTTAAAAAAAAATAAAAACAAAAAAAACAACAATAAATTGAAATTATTGAGAAATACATTGAATGATGTTCTGTAATAGATATAAACTTCTTCTTCACGTATCTTATCAGTGATTCAATCACAAAATCGACCCAAATAAGGCACTCAGGTATGCATCCCGCATTTGAGGCTATTTTATGACTGAATCACATTGAAAATTCACACAATTGTAGCTCATGTCTTCATCACAATCCAGTAAAAGTCATGTATTTATCGGTTTTCTTGGCATTACACTTGTTTAGGCAGTGGCTGTACCACCATGCTCTCCAGACACTCAAACACGGTGTGCGGATCCTGGTCAGCATTCACACGCTGACAGTCCACGTAGAAGTCCGCGATCTCCTCCGCGTACACGTTGTACTGAGACAGACGCTTACGCACGGCCTCCTCCTTGTCCTTAGGGTGGAACTCAAGACGGTCCTTCACCTGAGAAAGGTACAAAAAAAAGTGTGAAAAAAGGACAAATAAATATCAAACATGGCTCAAACAACAACTGTGTTAAATGAAAATTGTCCTCAGGGAGTATCAGTACGTTAACACAAGCCACATTTGTCCTGAAAAGTATTTTTCCGAATACCCTGGCACCAATTGAAAACAATAATTAGCATTACTCATCCATAAACAAGTGAAGATTTTTTTCTTAAATATGGAATTTTTTTACTTATTACACATAAAAAAATGGTAGATAATAAAAAAGTTAAACCTCACTCATCAGACATATGCAAAAAACATATATTGCTCATAAAGATTAGCAATATAATACTTGTACTACACACTTGTATAATAATATTATCTTCATTGGTAAAACACATAATTTTTTTTTTCTTCTTAAATAAGTTATTTGGGAAGTCTTTATATTATGTTGAAGTTACTGTTTACACTGATGAATACCATACAGTTGGGGAGTTGCAGTATTCTGACCTATTCCTAATGACACATGAATGAATAGTTTCACACAAACATACTTCTTTGTCATTACTCTTTCTCTTTACAGAGTTCTCTTTTGCGCATACAAAAAGGCACAATTTGCATTCGAAAGTTGTTGGAAATGACTCACTTAAGGTGAAATTTTTTTTATAATATCTGGAAAACTGATGTTAGTAAAAAGAAAGAATGCTATCTTCTTGACTTTATACTGTATTCAGACTAATTTATCACTGTATTTTGTATTGAACATTTACATAGTCTTCACTAACTTACACCCAATTATAGCGTTATCCACCTGCATAGTAGTTATGGTACCAAGAAACTTATGTCTCTTTTCTTATTTTCTTTTTTTTTTTTTTTTGGCCCTGAAGAAAAAGGGAGATATAAAAACTGTATAATTCTAACCTGTTGAGTTCTAGGAGGGTTGTACAGCAGATGGTATCTGTCTCCTGTGATTGGATCAGTGGCTCTCTGAGTTAATCTCTCCAGCACAGACTCATTAGGAACATCCAGGAAAAATGTTCTGCAAAGAAAAGAATGACAACGGTTGAACAATTGGCTATTTACATAAGCTTTATGTCATTACAAGAACTTTTTTAGGATACTTTTTTATTGAAGAAGCAACAAAAGTGCTCTAAAATATTTCTTATATTATGGCAAAAAGGAGTGTAATGCCTTCATAACAGACTGCAAATAGTTACAAGGATCCTACTTTTGACATGTTAATTTGTTTTTAATTTTTTTGCTAGTCTGATTTCGGGTATACACAAAATTACTTTGCCAAATAATACATTTAGATTTTCTCCTTGATTTCACATTGTTTCTTTTACAAGTTTAATGCTGCTGTATATGTTACACTGTACATCTTTTCACAAATTTTAACACTGCTTATGTGATGCACATTATATTAACGATGAGTACACCAGCATTTACACACACATGTATTTCCTTTTAATGTTTAATAGTACTTTTTTACCTTGCCATTTTCTGTCCTTTACCAACTGTAAGCTTTCAAGAAATATAACCATATTTACATTATAATGTGATCTTTGTGGCCTAGTGGTTAGGATGCTGGATTTCTGACTGTAAGCTCTTGTGTTTGACCCTGGGCCAGGTCATGGGGATTGTACTTATGGCCAAGGTATATTCACCTGTGACTCCCTTTCCCCAGGAGTACAATGGGAACTGGTGTCAGTTGGAGATTCAAACCGGCGACAGCTGACAACCCGATTCAGGGGAGCAGAAATACTAATGTTGCTTCATGTCAAAAAAACCAGAATTAAGTTCCAGTCATATGAATCACTAGGCTACTTGTCACACTATACTGAATACATTACATTGTGTCCTCACCTGTTGGGTACAAATCCTGACCCTGTGAGCTGCTCTGCCTGTTCCCGAGTGCGAGGGTATCCGTGCAGCACCCAGCCCTTCACCTGGCAGTCCAACTGAGCTAATCTGTCTGTCAGAACCTTCAGCACAATGGCGTCTGGCACTGTGGGTTTAAAAATAAACACATTGAATTATATATGATTAATGTAAAAACCCACAGAGTTAAGGGTTCCAACAGGATCTTCAGTTTAAAAATTCCCTGAATGTTCCCTAACCTTAAAAGAATTTTCCCAGATGTTACCCAAATATTACAAAACAAATATTCAAATAATCTAGATCATCTAGTTGGCCACAGTTCAATAGAAAACTAGATGTAAATTTGTCTCTCAGCGAAAAAATCGGACAATCATTAGGTTTATATGTAATTTTTAAAAAGCAATTGCCAAAAACTTGGGGAAGATAACAAGGGTTTGTTTTGTCTCCACTATTTTAGCACTGACAGAAAAAGTATTAAATATTCTCCATGATATATCAATGTTTATCAAATTCCTTATATTTTTTATGCAGAGAATTGTTTTCACCCATTTTCAATGTTTTTTTCTCGCTTGGCCTATAATTCATACAAAATGTTGAAAACAAACCGCAAAACAATTTCTTCAAAAGATGTCAAAATTTTTTAACTGATGTGCAGTACCTGTTTTTGAGAAAAATTAAAAGAGATCTGGCTTTTGGTTCACCTTGTTTACTTTTTGACTCAAAAACAGGTACAGTACATCAGTTCTATTATCTAAATATGAAGCACATGTAAGGACAGAATGTCTGGACAGAAGAAGTTCCAAAAAATAGAAAGACATTCAGCATAAAACAAAAAGAGAAATACAAATTTGGAAATGTGGAAACAAGTTTACAAGATTGAATTTTTGGACATTCAAAGATTGGTTTTGATGTAACATCGCTTTCTGTACATTACTTAGGTCACGTTATCACTGGTAGTTGGGATGGAGGAGAGCAGAGCATACTAATTGGTTGACATTTGTATCAGACTCTGGCAAACCACTACCAGCTTTAACACTTCAGATCGTACCAGAGACCGGTTTCACAAAGTCTCCTTTAGTAAAGGAAGGTTGTTTTTCCATTGGAAAGGCCACCTTAAAATTCAGTTTCATAAAGCCCCCTTTAACTCTCCTTACCAAAGGTCTACCTTAAAACTTAAGGATGGAGTAAATGTTTCTTCAAAGTTATTAAACAGTCCTAGAAGGACACTTCCTTAAATTTAAGGTAGGTCTGAAGCGTCCTGGAAATGTAAGGAAGATTTCAAGGTCTCCTTTAAGAAAGGGGGGGTTTGTGAAACTGATATCTTTTACAGGAGGGAGAAATACAAGGACATCCTTGAATTTAAGGTGACCTTTATCTTAGGGAGGCTTTGTGAAACCAGCCCCAGGAATCAAACCCAGGACATGACAAGTGTGAGGCTACTGTGGTACGCATTACACAACAGATTATCAAAGGACTGATCAAAAGTTTCTACTGTACTTGAAGAAAACTGAGAATATTTATGATATTACTCACCCAGCAGTTCCTTATCCACATAGGGTTTACAGGACAGGCCTTGTTTTGTCTCGTCAGCAATCGCCTGCTTGATCAGCTGACCACACGACACTGAAAAGTGCATGCCAAACGTAAACACAGAAATACAAAACCAAATGCCAATGACAGAATCAAGGTCAGTCTGTGGTTAAATAGGAACTTCATAGATTATTAGTTGCATCCTCTTTGGCTGACAACATCTTATGATATAACGAGATGGCCATAAACCTGTGTTCTTGGTGTGGCTATAGAACTTACAAGTAACAGAAGTTCAAAGAAATATCATGATGATTGGTCGATCAGTAAGCACACCTTTTCTCAATAACAACTAGCAATACTGTCCTTGTTCACACCTCAACGACTCCAGTAAAGACAACCACGAGAAAACAAATCAATCCTGCTCTCTATTGTGAAGTGAACGCTAAAGAAACAGAAACTTACAAACAAAAATATTTACATTGAAAACCAAGTTGTATATGTCAACACTTTGATCGTTTTTATGACAATAGTATAAAAAAAAAACAGAAAATAGTGTAATCTGTACAAGGGGCTACATACCATTAACCAGGTTATACTTGTTGGCTAGCAATGTGGCTTGCACTGCCTTTCCACTTCCTGTCGGTCCCACCAATACAATGCGTGGGTTGGAG
The DNA here is from genome assembly GCA_964017235.1 of Sabellastarte sp. h YS-2021. Lineage (NCBI taxonomy): Eukaryota > Metazoa > Annelida > Polychaeta > Sabellida > Sabellidae > Sabellastarte > Sabellastarte sp. h YS-2021. The sequence continues at coordinate 86,089,996 of OZ024935.1, read as the reverse complement.
GGGGCAACCGACCTCAGACTCTGGCACAGGAAGGTCATAACTAAAACACAAATTATGGAACATACCAAACAGTGTTGTCACGACACTCGCTACTTCTGATAATAGTGTTTGTTGTGTCTGCTCTGAGTTATAACTCGGATTTCTTTTTTCACATCCAATTTCAGCAACATCAAAATATATTATACAACAATGACCCAATATCCTTAAAAGGAGAAGGATTCAACCTTTTTTTATATATTTTTATATATTTTGTTGGCTTTTTGACATATACAGTCCACAGAAAATGGTTGTTCATATGACCTATCAGAAAAGCATTAAAGCATTGCTTCATAGAAACATACTAAAACACCATGGGCATATTAATATTAATACAATACACAAGTTTGAGGGTGCTGACATGGCAGTCAACCACTGAATAAATGCTCCTTTAGGGCTGAAGTATGTGCAAGTGCATTACAGAGTGAAAATATTGTTATAAAAGACACCCTTGATTATTACCATTTCTTCTTTTCTCTTATACTTACACCTTTGAAAACTAGAGGTCAATCAGGACTCAAAAACTTACAGCAGATCTGGTGAGACTTGGTGAAAATTGTGTCATTTTTGCTATTTATTTATAATCAGTACAGTATCTTATTTTACTTCAGTCCTCAAAGCACTATTGATGCATCTCATCTGAATAAGTGCAGTCCAAGGTATCTAGTGCCTGACATTATCCTAACTGAAAGTCAGAGATGACCATTTTTAAATAAACGTTACTGAAATGCTTTAGCCTGCCACTAGACAAATGACACAGGACCACAACTTTAAGTGGTCACTGGATCCACTCTGTGTGTGGATCTGCCTGTACCTGGGATCGAACCCTGGGCCTCTTGTGTTCTTATTGTGTTACAGATTGCTAGTTACAGGAGACCTCGGAATTAGATTTGGTGGTTTTCTTCTGTGTCTTATAATCTGTGAACACATATATTGAATAGCAAGTAAATTGTTTGGCTTAAAGTTTGTGGATATCGATATTGAATGCAAAAATATTTCAATATCGGCCAATATTGGGGGGGTCTGACATTGTCTACTAAATAGTCCGAATCCGGGATACGGAAAACGTTTTTGTTCTAGCATATGCCCAACCGCTAACAGGAAGTGAACCTTACCAAATCAAAACATGGCAGTTTTCATCAAAAATGACAAAAACGCAAGATAAAAGTGTACAATTTCTTAAGATTTGTGCTTTACTTCAAACATTTGCAGTGTAAGTTTACAGTTTTACTTAAAATAGCAATATTGATACATGTCTTTAGACATCGATATCGACAACCCTGTCCCAAAACAATAAATATCAGCAATATCGATAAACAATGTACCCACTAATATTGAACACTGAAAAACTGAAAAAGTTGCGCTAGATGAGCTACGTACTCTGTGAGAAGACATCAGCTTTGGGCTGGTCTGCATTGATCGACTTGTGCACACTCCTGTAGCAGTTGATGATCCCGTCAATGTGTCTGTGATACAGAATTAACTTCTCCACCATCTGCTCCTCTGAATTCCCAGGCACTTCCTTCAACCTGCACATAGATAAAACAAGGAAAGCTGCCACACAACCAAACAGATTCAATTCATTGACTATATGTATTTTTTTTTAATTATATAAAATTACACATTACAGATCATTGTTATGCTAATATTTGTAAAATTACCAAAATTACAAAAATAGTGATGCAGAATAAAGCAGCCCTCTCCTAAGTATACTTCAGTGTCATTCATAACTTCAAAACTAGATAGAGTAAGAGATGTAAAATTCGCCACATATCTGAAAATCACCACATGTGGAAAGACTAACAAAATAAATGAATTGAGGTGAGGTTTGTTGAATGTATAGTAAATTAAGGTTTTTTTGAACTTGAACGAACCAAGTTTAAGACAAAACATCATTTTTTCATAAAATTAAGTAAGGTTTGAGGTGGCGAAATTTAGATTTCTGGCGAATTTTAGATTCCTTACTCTACTCAAACCTAATTTATCAAAATAAGTATGATTGAAAAAATTTTGGTGTATTTAAAAGTTTGTATTACTTTCATAAAACATTGCAATAACGCTTCAACAAATCAAAACAAAATCAATATAAATCCTGTCAGCTACAAGTTAAGGATTTGAATGTTTAGTAGTTAATCAGAGAACATACTTGAGATATTTTACTTTATAATGATATTGAATATGACACTTGTAATTAGTACTGCTGGAAGTGCTGTAGAAGTTCAATAGTTTGTTTGCTTACTACCCTGAAAATGGAGTTTCGTTCAAACTTGCAAATTTAATAAGTAAATTAAATTTTTATAAGTTAATACCCTATCCAATGGACAATTGCTTATCCGGTCGGTGCAGACCGGCCCGCCAAACGCCAGAAAAAGACGTCCTGTGTTGCCACCGGCTGGCCGGTCCGTAGTACTGTGCACTCCCCAGATGGCGCCTCGTACTTCTTTCCTGTCTAGACAACCTGACGTCATAGCATCTTTTTCGTTGTCTAAACCTCTTAGACCCCTAGTAAGTTGATAGCGGGGTCGGTGGGAGGGTCTTGTGTGTCCATTGGATAGGGTATTAACTTATAAAAATTTAATTTACTTATTAAATTTGCAATTTTATTGCGTTAATACATCCTATCCAATGGACAATTACTGAATAACTACCGCTTGGTCGGCGGGTAAGTTACTAGGGACTTATGTGAACCCACAAGTAATAGCAAATTTTAACCTACGGTCTAGGCTGACTTTGTCAGGAGACCTATAGGCCCAGGCCTGGGTTGACCCTAAGGTCAGGAAACCCTGTAAGACCTTGGTCGGTTGCCAACAGCCCGTTACCCGGGGGCTATACCGACGTCGCCCCCCCCCCCCTTTTTTTTAACAGACCTGCTCTGAGGTAGGGGAAGAGAGGGATGAGTTCAGTCCCAGAAAGCCAATAAAACCTCCCAAAGGAAGCACATCACATTTTATACTATGTGCTTGTAGAACTGTTACATTATGTACATATATATAAATCTCCTCAATCTAAGGGCCACTTGTGGTTCTGCTGAGCAGCCCAACACCAAGCCCAATTGGTAAAGCTCTGAGTCAGCCCCAACCACACCCTTCAGAAAGCACTGGGTGACGGTATTATGTGACTTCAGTGGCAGGCTGACAAAAAAGGATCTAAGAAAACTCCCGACTGGAAGACCTTAGGAGCAGCAAAGGCCCTGACATCACAGGCTTTTAACCTGATGTAAAGTGTGGGCCTCCTGGTCAGAGAGCTCATAGCAATAGTAGCGCAAAGCTCTGATTGGACACAGGGATCTGTCAGACTTGAGGGATTTATCTAGAGTAGGAGCCAGGGCTGGTATGACCACTGGGGCTACACTCTCTGGGCCCTCTTTGGCCAGCTGATTCTTGGAAAGAAAGCTGGGAGATGGAAACAGGGACACCTTAGACCAATCGGATTGGTGTCTGATGTTCTTGTGCTGCCATGCATGGATCTCACTCCTTCTTTTGCCAGAGCCCAGGGCCAAAAGGAAGACAGTTTTGAAGGTCAGATGCTTCAGAGATGCCTCCCTAAGAGGTTCGAAAGGAGCCCTTGCCAGCTGGTGTAATACCAGGGAAAGGTTCCAGGAGGGTATTCCCCTCCGCCCTCTGGGTCTATCTCTGTGGAAACTTTCCAAGAGACGAGTGAGATTATCATCTTTGCTGATATTGACTGTTGTATTACCTAGTTTATCAGCAATGGCAGACCTGTATCCATCAATGGTGCTGGGCTGTAACTTCTTGTCCTCAAAGAGGTACATTAGGAAGTCAGCCACTGACTTTACAGGTGGTGACTTGAAGTCCACCTGATTAGTGACGCACCACTTTGTAAGAATGGCCCACTTTGCCTCATAGACTGATCTGGTAGATCTTCTTTGAGGAGCCTCAATTCTTGCTGCCACTGTCTCAGAAAAGCCCTGTTCTTTTTTGTGGCTCTAGGAGCCAGGCATGGCTGTAGCTTCTTGTCCTCAAAGAGGTACATTAGGAAGTCAGCCACCGACTTTACAGGTGGTGACCTGAAGTCCACCTGATTAGTGACGCATCACTTTGTAAAAATGGCCCACTTTGCCTCACAGACTGATCTGGTAGATCTTCTTTGAGGAGCCTCAACTCTTGCTGCCACTGCCTCAGAGAAGCCCTGTTCCTTGATTTTTGTGGCTCTAGGAGCCAGGCATGGAGATTTAGATTTGTCAGATTTCTGTGAGGGATCTGATTGAAGGGCTGTGTCAGCAGATTAGGCAGGCTGAGAGGGGCCTGACTGGACATGGTCACCAAGTCCCAAAACCAAGGCATGTTGGGCCACCCTGGGGCAATCATAATGATCCTTTTGCATGGGGAGCCCAGTAGCTTCTCCACCACTTTGCCCAATATGGCGGTCGGTGGGAAGGCGTATGCATCCAGATCCTCCCATGGCAGAGTAAGTGCGTCCACTGCTACAGCCAGGGAGTCCGGTACTGGAGAGACAAACTGAGGTAACTTGTGGTTGAACCTCATGGCAAATAGATCTATTTGAGGCAGGTGCCATTGGTTGCATATTTGTTGAAAAAACTTCCGGAAGGAGGGACCACTCTGTTTGGATGGTCTGACCCAGCCTGGGTAGCTTGTCTGCTATCACATTTAAAAGGCCTGGGATGTGTCGAGCTTTTAGAGTCACTTGTCGCTGGGAACACCAGGTCAAGATTCTCCACAGTAGGGCACACAGTGGGCCCGACCTCATTCCTCCTTCCTTGTTTATGTAAGCTACTACTGTAGTATGTCAGTTGCTACCAGGACTATTTTGCCTACACAGAGATTTTGAAACTCTTTTAAGGCTAGGAACACTGCTTTTAGTTCCAGATAGTTTATGTGCAGCTTGCTTTCCAGCACCGACCAGGACCCTCTTGCAGTGAACTCGTTTAAGTGAGCGCCCCACCCTTCTTTTGATGCATCTGTAAAAATTTGCAGAGCATGTTTTACTGGGTGTAATGGTTGGCCTTGAAGTACATTGTCTTCCTCTAGCCACCATTGTAAGTGAGGGTGCAGGGACCTTGGTAGAGGGATAACCTTCTCTAGAGATTCTGGTACCCTCCAATTTTTTTTTTTTTTTTTTTTTTGAGATGCCACTGTATGGGTCTCATGTGTAGTCGGCCGAGGTGAACCTGCTTTTCTGTGGTTGTTAGAAGACCTATCAAGGACATGAACTGCCGGACCGGACAGGCCGGTAGTAATAAAAGTGCTTGTATCTTGTCCTGAAGGCTTTGCCACCGGTCTGGAGTCGGTCTGACCCGGCCGGACCTGAGGTCGAACTGGTAACCTACAAAGTCAAATACTTGTTTGGGTTCCAGTTCTGATTTCTCTAAATTCACCAGCCAACCTAGGTCCTGGCACATTCTGACCAGGATTTGTGTGTGTTGGAGACAAATGTGCTGGCTCTCACCAACCAGTCGTCTAGGTACTGGTGGGTCCTTATACCCCTGTGTATGGCCATCAGTTTCACCTCCTTTGCTAATACAGTGAACTCCATGGGCGCTGTGGACAGACCAAAGGGCAGTGCCTTAAATTGATAAGTCCGGCCCTGGACAAGGAATCTTAGATATTTCCTGGATTGTTCCTGTATTGGTATGTGGAAGTAGGCATCTTTGAAATCTACTGAGGTGACCCACTCCCCTTGTTGGAGGGATGTTCTGATGGTTTCCGGTGTCTCCATTTTGAATTTTTCCACCTTGAGGAAAAGTTTAGGTTGCTTAGGTCCAGTATTGGCCTCCATTTGTTGTTGGGCTTTGGGACTAGAAATAGTCGATTGAAGAAACCCAGACATGTTTGATTGTGGACCAGTTCCACTGCATTTTTGTCTATAAGCTGATGTAATGCCTCCAACAGGTAGCTGTTCCTGTGGGGATTGACATAATGGCTTACGACAGTTGGAGACCTTGTAAGAGTTGGCCGGGTCCGGAAAGGAAGGGTGCAACCCTCTCTCAAGATTTGAACTATTTTCGGACCGGCCCCTAGATCCAGCCAAGTTTGCCAAACTTTTGAAGCCTGGACCCTACAGGCAGAGTTTTTTTTTTTTTTTTTTTTTTTTGCAACAAGAGGAACATTGACCACAGGTTGGACACAAGACAATTGAGTGACAGAAGAAACTGGTAATTTCCTGTAACCAGTAATTCTCTGTAACCGGTAAACTGGTAGGCTGGAGTCACCCCTGAATTTAGACAGCTACTGGTCTATAATTAGCTAGTTGGGTAGTCTCTGTAACCGGTTTTGGTGAAGCAAGGTTGTATAGCCGGTACCTTGTCGGCAGGCTCTGTAACCAATGGTTGAGGTGGTCACCCTGCAACCGGTTTTGGTGAAACTAAGGCTGTATAGCCGGTAAACTGGTCTGGTGATTTGCAGACTCTGTAACCAGTCAGTTGAGGCCATATTTGTAGGTACTTGCTGTCTACCTGCCCCAGAATCAACACAGAGTTGAATGGACTGGGTCGGATGACTCTGTAACCAGTTGGGGTCGGGTAAGCGGTACCAAGGTTGTGTAGCCGGTACCTGGTCAGTACACTCTGTAAACAGTTATTAAAGCAACTGTACAAAGCTGTGTAGCCGGTCGGTACACTCTGTAACCAGTTGTTGAAGCAAGTGTACAAGGCTGTGTAGCCAGCACCAGTCAGTACACTCTGTAAACAGTTGCTAAAGCAATTTTACAACTATCTTTTGTGTTGAATTCAGCTTTATTTCTTTAATCCCACGTCTTACTTGTAGATTTGACAGTTGCTGGGAAAGCCCTTGTGAGCTATTTTTAGAAGCAATTGTTGTTCGGCGTGTCACGTGACCTGGACGGAAAGACACACGATTGGCTGATTGGAGCTCATCAGTTGTGGCGTTCTTTTGTGATACTTAAACATGCAAAAGTGCAGTATTCTGCTCATCCACAAACCCCACTACCGACAATGAAGCCGGGTCTGTAAGGCAAGGACTGGAATCACAGTAGACGTGAGTTCTGAAGAACGCCCTTCCGACCTTCTTGGTCGGTGAATCCCGTGACCAGCTTCGTGATTGTTCGGAAGGACACGCGATTGGCTAACTGGAGATGATGTCAGTATTCGCGTTCTTTGTGTGATGCCTTACTGACAAATTTACAGTCCACAAAACCCCACTACCGACAACAAGGTCGGGTCTGCAAAGCAGGGACTGGAATCACAGTAGACGTGAGTTCTGAAAGAACGCACTTCCAATCTTCCTGGTCGGTGAAAACATGTGACCTGCTTCGTGATTAGTCGGAAGTACACGCGATTGGCTGACTGGATATGACGTCAGAGGCCGCGTTCTTTAAGCTGGCCGGCCGGCTGATGCTTTAAAAGCAAAGAAGCCTGGACCAGTGCGCTCTGAAGATTTGTAGATGAAATTCCTTCTTCCTTCCGTGATAAAACCAGTGAACTGGCCATCCACAACCCTCACTACCGACAACAAAGCCGGGTCCGCAAGGGAGGGACTGATATCACAATAGACGTGTGCAAACTTCATGTTCTTCTGATGGAATGCCTTCTATGTAGATATATATATATATATAAGCTTGCCGGTCGACTAATGCTTGCAGCAAAGATGTCTGGACCAGTGCGCTCTGAGGAAGAATACACCTTCCATGGGGGAATTCCCTCTATATACAGTGTTCAAAACTACGTAGACTGAAGAAAAGACGTTTCTATAGTAACTGTAGCTGGAAGGTTACAGAAGGTTCATTCAAACAAAAGACACGGATAAAAATACCTGTAAGAAGAATATCCATAATTCCTCCATATTGTCGATCTGCCCCTAACAACACAATGGTTGAATGGGAGGAAACTAGCAAAATGGCTGCCTTCAAAATTTCTCGTCGATTACTGCCCTATCATCAAAATTAAATTGAGTCAACTAGGGAGTGTTTCCAGCAGATTTCTAAATGTATATCCGTGCTTGATCAGTAGATAACACTTCTACACTGAAACTATCCACATATGAAGTTGAAAATCCGCCATAATGCACACTTTTCTTTAAAAAATCTGGAGATTGTAGAAACTACGTCTGCACAGTACACGCGCCAAACGAAAAAGATGCTATGACGTCAGGTTGTCTAGACAGGAAGGAAGTACGAGGCGCCATCTGGGGAGTGCACAGTACTACGGACCGGCCAGCCGGTGGCAACACAGGACGTCTTTTTCTGGCGTTTGGCGGGCCGGTCTGCGCCGACCGGATAAGCAATTGTCCATTGGATAGGATGTATTAACGCAATAAAAATGTAAAGTTCAGACTCTGTGAAATGTTTAGAAATCACCCACATGATACAAAAGTTGCTATTTTCATCCAACTATAAAACATTTTATTCTAAATATGCTGACATTTTTCAAAATTATCTGGTTATTTTTTTTTTATTTTGATTTTATTTTTGAGTCACATTGTAGAAGTCATACACAATTCCAACTTATACAAAATGATAACATTATAATACCATGAAGGACAATGAATAAACCACATAAAGCAAGTTGCTTGTACCTCTTATTACAAATATCTATTTTCTATAAATTCTAACATATTTTCTATTAACCTTATAAACTCATGATTTTTCCCTTTTAGTTTACATAAATATAACTCTGTCTCTAAGCTGCTATATAAAACTTTACAAAATATGTACTCTGAGAGGGGATTGTCATTCTTTTAAGACAGGTAAATGAATTGTTTTGTAAATAACATTATCAGGTTCAACAAATGTAAGGCACTGTTTCTTTGGCATGGAATACCTAGGAGAACTTCTAAAACAGTACAATTAAAGTGTAAATTAAGAACCTTTTTAGATAAAATTCTGACAACAGTCCACAAACTATGAACGCAGTCACAGTAAAAGAAGAAATGTTCAATTGAATCAGTTAAGTTACAACTTTGGCACATTGGGGATTTTATTATATTCCACAGGTTTAGATTATAATTACAAGCTGTATATCTGTGTATAATGCTAAACTGTAGGCTTTGGAGTTTTAAATCGTTTGACACTTCAGTTGGAAGTAGGTAGATTTTAGACCAGTTAAACTTGTCCATGAATGGATAGTATTCTACCCATTTGTTTTGTGCTTGTGGAGTTGACATATTACACGCTAAACCATTATAAATATCCTTATTGTTCAGTTTTTCAACATTTAATTTTAGGCGCGGAATTTCCCAGCTTGAGGGTGTAAAATCTAAAGTTGTATTACTTTTTATTTTGGTTTTCCATGCCATTGGAATAGCTGACAGAACAGAAATTATCTGGTTATTATATTTTTACCACATTTTCAACATAGTGACAAGATTTTATCTCAGATTTCTGGGTTTTTTTGCTTGGTTTTGAAAAAAACGTTTTCGACGATTGAACTATCAAGTGCAGAATACTAAAGCCCCCTTCTCATCTCGGCGATAGAGAAAGGCAGCAATTCATAGTCAAATCGCTGCAAAAATTCACATAAAGAGATGACCTTGATCTCAGAAACATAAAACAAAGTTCAGCTTTACCTCGGTGTGAGGCGGTCAGAAGCGATTTTCAATGTGACAGAACCAAAAAAAGTGATAAAATGACTACTACTGGCTTGGCTAGTAGGGATTTCCCTTATAGCTCACCTGGTAGAGTGTGGGCCTCGTGTGTGAGAGGCCGTGGGTTCGAGTCCCCTGGAAACCTGGTCCTGCGACATTTGGGGCCTCTAATGAGATGACCTTGATCTCAGGTCATAACTAGATGAAAGTTTTGAACACAACCAAAATTTCTGTGTCCTGTGTCTATGTATTGTTTGCAATGTTTTTTGTCTTTGTCAACTTGTACATGAATAAAATATTAATAACAAAATTTCTGTGGCCGTGACTAATGCAGGGAAGGTAGCTATAGGTAGAAGGCGGAAGTACAAGATTTAAAGAAGAAGAGACAGTTTTATAACTGTCATTTGCCGCCTACTGAAAACGTGTATATGAGAAGGGGGCATAAAAAACTTCACAGCAATATCGATACTGAAACTCCGAACCATTTCTGACTAAGATTGAAAAATCAATAAATGATACCTACACTACTAATTAAAGTGCTAGTATTGGGGTCAATGATCAGCATTCACATGTAAAGTTTGTCAGCTTGCCCAGTCTGACTTATAATCTCACCTTTGAGCCACATCCTGACTTGTAGGCCAGTCAAATGTTGTGTGGTAGATGTCCCCTGTACGTGGGTCTACTCTCTTACCAGCCGCACGCTCTATCAAAACCGTGTCCTGGGCATCCAGTTGTACTGTAAACAGATATGCTATTTAATTATACATATTTCACTTGTTACTTTAAAAAGAGAAATCAATACAAGCTGAAAATGAAAGACTAATCTTAACCATGAATATGAACTTTTTGGCATCAAATATGCAGCAAGTACATTTTATTAAAAACTACAATCTTTTTTATATTATTATCTCAAAACCTATACAAGAAAAATAAAGCAAGATTGTTTTTTCGTTTTTTGTTTTTTTTTGGGGGGGAGGGGTTATACGTCCCTTTCAACACTGTAACGGTCATATCACACCAGGTAGTTTTGTGGGCAGAGGAAACGAGTACATACAGTTTGTCAAGGTTCTGTACTGTAAACTGCCGATCATTGGTAAGCAACTGCCAACTTTCCCACATAAAGTCTGGGGTTTGAACCACTGATCTCAGAGGTGGGAGGCGAGTGTGTTACTACTGCGCCACCATGGCCCTAATAATGCAAGAGCACCCTTCTATATGCAGTTGACATCTTTCATACTATGTAGTTATTGACCTTCGTATGACCACAGTTTGTCTCTGTTTTAATTAACAACAAGTTCCTGCTGGACAGTTATAAAGACATTTTTATCATCAACTGAATTTTGAATCATTTTGAGAAAATTTTTGGCAACAGAAGCACTTTATGTTTTGTATGGATAGTTATGAATGAATTACTAGAACTGGTAATTTTTGTACTTGAGTATTTTCTAAAATTACATGTTCTCTTGTCTTGAGTAAGTACTCTTATACTGATAAACAATACGACCTTCCATAAAAATTAACAGAAACTCAGATCTATACAGCAAAACAATGTTAAAAACAACTTGATACTGATGTAGCCAAGAGTAATTATATCCCAATACAACGCTCCAACTACTACATCACTCTGACACAAGTACAGCCCTACATATCAATGACTGATTTACACTGAGTACTAGTGCTGGGACGATGTTTGCAAACTTCGGTATTATCGCTCGCTGGCTCATTGCCAATCAATGATCGGTAAAATTTAAGTACAACCGATATTTGCTAAATTCATTTCTTTGCAGCCTTTTGGTCACAATAAAATGTTAACCTTAATAATATTTTGTAAAAATCTGAAATATTCATCAGTTAAAATCACAGAACTAGCCGTGAATGCAATAAAAATAACGTAAATAGAAATACCTTGGGGTTTTCCCACTATTGTCAAGTAATCATAAAATTAGCCAATCAAAAGTCAAGATACATCAAGCATGATCTGTTAGTGAGAGAGACGTTATATTATGGTTATATTTGTGGTAATTGTGTGTGTATTTGCTGGTTTATAATTTAATATTTTATTTTTCTGTCTGGTTTACACTTTCGACTCATGATCGGAAATGTTCGAAGTTTGTTTACAAATTTCCGATACGAACATCGACAGGTAAAATCCAAGCGATCTCCCAGCACTACTGAGTACCCACCACAATGTTTGGGGCTGATGCCCTTAGCCTGTAGTGCCAGTGCCTGGTCTCGTGTCTGAGGGAAGCCATCCATCACCCAGCCTTTTTTCACGCAGTCGTAGAGCTGCAATCTGGCATTGAGTAAACGAAGCCACAACTCAGTCGGTAGAGCCTGTCAGCGGAAACAATGAGCATCAACCACAGAGAAAAGACAATCACATCAAAGTACAACATAAGCCATAAAATATCAGCTACAGTATGACATTCAACTGTTTCAGGGACAACTCAGTGAGAGGAGTCAGTAGTCCAGATTTAATAATAAATTAATAATAGAAACTTTCTCCCTTCTAACCATAAAGGTAAACATTAAAAATCATTGTTCAAGCCTAGAAGCCCACATGGCTGGTGGCTTATTTTCAGTTTCTGTTTCATAAAGCATTCCCAATGATGAACTAGTATGACTATGTACTTGTACTCCCAAGTGAAGAGGGACACATACGTGTCCAGTACCCTGTCCAAAGGTACAGTCTCCATGACCTGTCCAACCCCAGCACCTTTTGCTCTGAAGTCCAACACCCTAACCACATGGTCTTAGAGATCACCATAAAGGTAATAAACTGTAAGGACTCAAACACCGCTTATTCCTGTCTCATAATGCAGCGTCAACAAAAATAATTCGTTGGAAAGAGTTTGTAGGTGGTAAAACACAACTTCATGCATACTCTGAAAAACTTTGGGTCACATAGATGTAGCAAAGCATTTAGCAGCCGTTACTCAGTGACAGGAAAGCTTAAGAATAGAATAGAAACATTTATATAGCACAAAATTGATGCAACATCCTCCAATGCGCTTAAGGAAAAAAAAAGGGAAAGTCGAGGGACATGCCAGCTTAAGAATAGAATAGAACAGAAACATTTATATAGCGCAAAATTGACGCAACATCCTCCAATGTGCTTAAGGCAAAAAAAAGGGAAAGTCGAGGGACATACCAGGTCACGATCCAAATTTAGCACCCGCAAGGGGAGATACACTATGGTCGAGGGTATGCAAGTCTATACAAGTATGTCTTTAACTGGCTTCGAAACCCTGTTATTGTGTTCTGTAATCGGACTGACTGTGGAAGTCTGTTCCATTCAGCGGGAGAAGCCATTGCAAAAAGAAGCCATTGCAAAACTTTGCCTACCAATGGCCTTCTTGGGACAAACTGAAGAAAGAGAAAGCCAATTTCCACAAGTACGGCTACTGGTTATGATTAAGGATGATAAGTATGTGGGTTGGGAGAATTTCATAGCCTTGAATGTAATAAGATTATTTAAACAGGATACGGTATGGAATGGGGAGCCAGTATAGTTTTTGCAGATAGGAAATAACATGGCTTGTTTTATCAAGTCTGAAAACAATTCTGCAAAGGGCATTTTGAATCTTTCGGAGTTTAGCCACATTGTATTTATTCACACCATAAAGTAGGGAATTGCAGTAGAAGGAAGAAGAAATAGTTGGTGAAAACTGCAAAACATTCAGACATTTAACCTCTGAATTCTGTAAAAGTTGTTCACATAGCCGCCACCTAACACTCATCAGTTTCACCCACAGTCAGCTGAAATTTAATAAACTGAAAGCTCAGGTTACACAGTTGTTCTTCTTGACTGACTATTTATTACTTATTTTCGTACCTATAGTTCTGTTACCAACTGCAGAAGTCTTATTGAAAAATAATGTATCTGTCTTGTTTCTGGTCAGAAGTTTTACCAAAAACTAGTGGTCGGACTGTTGTAAACATCTAAATCAATTTCTGGGGTTTGGAAATCAACCGAAATCCAATATGTTTGTATGCTTGTAACCACAAGGTAAAACTTAACCACAATCCTACATGAGCCATAAATTAAAACAAGATATCTCTTTGAAGATATTCTGAAGTCAATAAACTTCAATTAACCACATATAAAGTAATACTTTTGATATTTGTTCAAACTTATATGACTGTGATTGTTTTAATGAAGTCCTTTTAAATCCTAAATTAATGACATTTTCAATAACCAGTTCTTAAATATGCATACTTCGTAATTTAAGAAACTAAATGCAGAATACCTGTTTACCATTCATATCATCATTACCAAAGCATGCATCAATTGCATATATACCATAGCCGCGCTCTGCAATACCCATGGGCAATGTGACCAAATATTTGCAAAAGTTGGGGATGGGCATTTAGTCGTTTACAGTAACAAAAACCAGCTGGGCATTTTGAAAAAATAACCTGAATTTGGGGAAACCGTGTTTTAGCACACACCGACTGGAAGTAAAATATGCGGTTGGTAAACAAATCTCGGCACAATAAAAGGTGACATAACCACTAAAATAAGGAAAATATTGTTGAAAATGGATATAAATTAATCATATTTGACTGATTATTGGGTTTTTATGAAAGTTCATATTAGCAGTTTATGGGTGATAATGTAAGATTGTGGATGGGCGCTTTCAAAAGCATGAGCGATACAGAGCGCAACACCGGTATATCTATAATCACAACAAGATGTACCTCATTCTTTTCTTTGTACTTGTTGGCTTCATCTTTGAGTGGTTTGTCTGCCTCCTCTATGATGTTCTCTGGGGTCAAGTGGGCACATCTCAGCTTACTTGCAATCATCTTTGACATGGTTCTCTTCCCAGAACATGGCGGCCCCACCACCACAATCTTGGGTACTATACGTGAAAATGAAAGAAAACAACACCAGATTAAATTTAAGGGTTGAAAAGCTCAAAGATATTTTACTTTTTTCCCTCACAAGGAGTCTTCCTCAACATCTGTTTAAAATTAATACACCACACATTATTTTAAGAACAAATTCATGATGTGTATGTGATACATACAAGAAATAGAAGCCCTATGAAATTCAACCATACCAGAAGAAAACTCAAAAAAACAATTGACCAATAAAATCTAATGGAACATATTTTACACAGTGTCAGGGGGAAATAACAAGACCTGGCACCAGCAAACAAGCAAGGGTCAACTGTGACATCAGAATCACACAGTCTCCCTTTGCTCTTTGTAGGTTAAATTATCACAGTACTCCGTTTCTTATGGAATAACTAACGCTACAAAGCACCAAATGATGCACATTCTGAGTAGTGACATGCTAGGGGTGAGGACTATTTTGCATTTTTAATCGAAATACCAGTAAATACATACTGAACAGAATAATGAAAACACAGTTTAAAATCAACCAATTTATAAAGCAATTAATAAAGCTTTGACTTAACTTGACACTGTACCCAGAATACAAAAAATAATAAAAAGAAATCTTTAGGTCCTTAAAATCTTAGGTTTCTTTGGGCAGTTTTTTTATGGTGGTGTAATCATTGTATCAATCAGATGCCTGCAGTGGATATAATGGATTTGCCCAAAGATCTTCATATCGATATAGCAAGGGAAAACATGACCAACAAACTTCATCCAATTTTCATGATATCTTTATTTGTAGATATAAGCAAGTCTGCCACTGAATTTAGCCGAATTTTGTAAATTAAGATTGCTGCCATTCGTGTTTCTTTGAAATTTATCTACCTCTTCCTCCTGCCTGGTTCTAATACACAAAAGACTGTATCTCTTAATGGGTGATGTGTATAGCAGATACATGCCCTGTACAAGCATGCAGATATTTGGCCTTGGAGCTCTTCACTCAAGGTTATCCATGGAGTGCCAATGTATACCACATAGCTGAGGACATAACCTGTGCCTATCTCACTTATTATTAGTGCCAAAGGGTTGGGATGTCGAACCAACTTATAGAAAATTATGGGCTAAAATATTCTGATGTTGTCAGATTCTTCAAGCTCCAATGAGAGCTTAAAAGTACATTCCAACTCGCTTATTACTGGTCCTTAAGGTTAACAAACTTATAGAAAATGATTGGCTGGGAAGGGTATCCACACTTAAATGTGCTTATATTACTTATTTATTGTTGTTGGTATGAGATGTGAGGCTAACTCATTAGAAATCATGGGCTGGGTATATTTTAATATGGTTAGATTTGACCTTGGGAGAATCACGAGTCAAGAGTTGTTTAAGTAGTGAGATTTTGACTTGGGTCCTCCTTCAAGGTAAAATGAGGTAGCCATACTTTAAAATTGATTGTATCTTGTTTATTATTGTCCTAAATATTGCTTGCTCCTAGTATGGGTACAAGCTAAAGTGCTCACTGAAAAGGGTCCACTTTCAAGTGGATCAACATGTGCTTTAGTTTTTTTATGCAGGTCTAGTTCTGCTTTTTTTTTTTAATTTCACGTACCACTTCCTGTATCTTTCTTCAATTCATCTATTAAAAACTGCAGAGGGTCTTCTGGTTTTTCAATCAAGAGTTGTTCCATCAATTCCTGAATGATACAAATAAAAATGACACAAATTCATGGGATAGAATGTTTCTTCATGAAAGGATAAATAAAATACATTACGAGTGAAGATATTGTTAATTTGAATATCATGAATCATGGTGTGATGATTCAATGTAAAATTGATTGAATGTCTATTTACAATTTTCAATGTTATGAATCGATTACTATACTTGGAAATGATTAAAAATAAAGCTCATAGTTAAGGTTTATACTTAGTTAGAAAAAAAATCTTTTAATGAGGTTTGACAAGGTTTTTTGTCATTTTCATTGATTTATTCACTATCCCCCATTTTTACTTGGCTTAACAGTGTACTCTATAACATTTTTGTTAATGAGCAAATAAAGTACTTATGGCCTATCTTCCGGTGAAAATTTTAAGGAGCAGAATTAATGGTTATGATTGGTAGCCAATCATTAAAATTCACATATTAATCAATTCGAAACTTAACACATACAAACCATTTGATTAGAAGTATGCATATTGCAAAAGAGAAGAAAATGTTCAAGTTAATCACAAAAAATTACTATATTACACATTTATAAATTACTTAATAGGCCAAAATATTGGGGAATCTCCATATTGAAAATGTTATTATTTTCATATTGTAAGATGTATATAAACAGCATACTTTTTCACAAGTAAAATTGTGGTGATGTATTTAGTGTTGGGAATCACCCCAATTTACTAGGTTGAATGTCTATTTTTGTGACCAACAATAAAGCCAAAATTGATAATTTGCAGATGCTGCAATATTCTTGATGATTATAAAATAAATGAAGTCACTAACAAACGGGGACACAGTGTAAACTCTGAAAGTATATCCCCTTTTTATTTCATGCTCGGGTAGATTCTGGGATCTATCCCATCTACTTAGTACTTAGTTAACACAGGTAATGGAAAGTAGCTATCGGATCGCTCATTGTTACACCCATGGGTGACAAAGGCAGCTTTTTTTGCATAAGTGGGGGTTGGGTGTTGAATTGATTATAAATAAGCAATAAAAACCCTTAATTTTCAGTTTTTCTTTGATTTAGCATGTGTTTTCTGGGGTTTTTATAGTCATTTATCCCATATTGAGTTTCTGTCCCAATGCGCTGATGTTTCTGACAGTATGGAATGGCGAGGGACAGACTTCAAATTTACTGGTTTTCTGTGTAAATTTCGAATGACATATCTCTACATATATTGTCACAAGAAAAGAGCGTTATTTGCATTCTTTGAGGCACATATATGCTCCATTCGGTAATATTTAATGTCTATCCAACAGGCTTCAATAAATTTAATACATCTAAAATTGTAAGCAAAATTCACCTTACTTTCCAGCCACAATAAATATATATTATTGTTATGTAAGAAAACTTTTTGGAATATATTACGTTACAATATATCTTTCAAATAGAATTAACAAATAGAAAAGTAAAATAGGACACAAAAGCAGAAATATGCCATTTAAAATTAACACGAAAACAAGTACATGTGAACTCTGTCCCTCAACAATTGTCGATGGGACAGAAACACAGCCTAGGATAAATTATAATTTTAAATTCTGGATATGCACATATCGCACCCATTTCAAATCGCTACCGCTAACTTGCACCCACAAATTGCACCAATTTTAATATACGACCTGTTATGTGGAATCATGGACAACTCGGACCTTCATCAACTCGGCCCATGCCAACTCTGACCCATTTTGATGCAAACTCAGCCTCTTCTAAAACTCACTCCTCACCAAGTTAATAAATTGATTCTGTCTTTAATATTCGTACATCATTTATGTATGTATCATATATTAACAATGTATTATGGGTTTTAAGAGATAAATTTGCATGAAAATGGTTCATAGAAGGTAGTATTTTGCAAGTGATGGCTGCATTACTAAAGCTGTTACCAATGGATTTAACAAAACATTTTTGTACATATTACTCTTATTGTGTAAACCTGTTTCAAGATTATGTCTTTCTGTTATATCCACGATTAAAAACTGTAAACAATGATACCTAAATTATCAAAATCCAACATAAATAAAGATTTTTATGTCAATTTGAATTTCTAATTGAATGGGGCTGAGTTTGCATATCTGAGTCCGAGTTGGTGGGGGCAGAGTTGGCAAAGGTCCGACTTGACCAGTTTCTGTTATGTGCATTTTTATAATAACATTTTGCAATAACTGACATAATAACAGTCTAGTTTTTATTCATACATCCCTGTATTTTATGGATGTTACAAATAATTAATTGATATAAAAGATGTTGGTTATTGATATTTATGAAGAAATATTAAGAAAAACAATAACACTTTAACAATATTTCATTACCAATATGCTAGAAATAGTTAGTTGCATGCCTAACTCCTTAAAATTAATGAGGAAATATTAGGTCACAGAATTCCATGGGTGTTTTCTTACAATATTTTGTAAACTAATATACTTCATATTTTCGTACTAACTGATTAATATTACTAAGGAAATATGGGGTCACAGAATTAATGAAAAAATGGGTGCAATTTGCAGGTGCGAGTTAACAGTAAGGCTGTGACTTCGTTGGAAAAACGACACCGGGTATTCGCCTCGAAATTATCGATCCGCATTCGGGTAACCGCGTGTTAGTTGTCACCCAGTGGAAGTAGCAGAGAAGCAAGCATGGCGGATGATGTAAACAAAATGTTATGAAAAATAATGTGAAATATCTATATAAATAAGGAAAATTATGCAAAAAACTAATATCGGTTAAAGAAATCTGAGAGAATACTAAGGTTTGTTCCAAGTATTTTATTGATTTATGCTGTATTTAATATATTTTCGGTTACCCGCTTCGCATCTTTGTAGTCGGTTTCTCAAGGAATTCGGACCGCTTTCGGGTAACCGGGTAACCAATCATAGCCTTAGTTAACAGTAGCTATCCAAGGTGGGTGTGATATGCACGTAAATCTTAAAGTCACCTTTTTTGTGCACATTTCAAAATACAATAGTTTTTTGGTCAGGCATTAATATGACACATTCTTTAAAAATAATAACTACAAAGAGTTTATCATTTTTAAGCACATAGGAGAAACATTATTTCATGCAAAATTGAAATATCTTTCAGACAATCAAGTTATGCATGAAACATTCATTTAATTGGCAGATTGATTTGAGCGATAATAGAATAATTTTATTGTTGTGTCCTAAATACACAAAAAATGCAACACAAATTCGATGTGATAGATGCCTACCTTATACATTTCAAATATGCCATGTTTTTCGGCATACATTGAAAATTCAGGAGGAATTTTTAAAGGTCTTCTTGTCTGATCCATTTTTCTTGTTATGATGTTGTTATAGCGACATCTACACGAGAAGTGAACACACTCGAAACAAAACGACAACTGATGTTTTAAATCAATAAGAGCCGGAAGAATACGGAAGTTGTCAATCTGAAACGTTGGATGATAAAATGGATGAAGAAAATTCATGCATACCTACATTCATATATTTTATAGTAATTAGTGTAACTTATATTGGGCATTTTTGAAAGTAATAAAAATAAATTATGGGTATTATATCCTTCAGTGATGATATTTGAATGTCTGCCATATTTTCTAACACTGTTTTGTGAGTATGAATGTTGTATCACAAAAATAGCGAATTGCACAAAGAATATGATGATAGTTAAGAAACACTATGTTGATTTTTTTTGAAACTGCATATGATTATTGACTAAAAAAATAATGATTAAAATATTTAGTTTAATTGTTGTATAACATTTGGGTTATCACTTTTAAGTTTTAGTGCAACATGCATGCATTCATAACTGTGATTGCTCAATATGTGAAAAAAATTCATTTAAGAATCCCTATAAAGAATGCCCAATTATCGCCAACATGAAAAGCATCATATAACAGTAAATTTTAAAATTACTTGACATATATTCCAAATATTCCCGAATCCAGGCAGAGATCAATCAAAGTCAAATCATCTGTTCCTTGTGCCATTGATAACATTTGCTGAATATTTCGTCAAAGTCCTTCCAAAACATTTTACCTCCAGAAAGTTATCCTCCATGGCATAGTTAATAAATAACCTATTACTGATATGATTTTGTGATTCACCTTCATGGTATCAAACTGCCAATGGGACCATAACTCAACATAAAATCTACCAAGTGATGGCTTATGATCATATTATAACTTATATTTTACCCAGCTAAGGTTTCTTTCACTTAGTTTATGAATCTAACAGTAGAACAAAGAAAGAGGAAAAAATAAAATATGTGATGTTTGGTTGCTGTTTGTTTGTTTTTGTTGTTTTTCTTGTTGTTTTGTTTTGTTTTGTTTTTTTTTGTTTTTTTTTGGGGGGGGGAGGGGTTGTTTTATTTTTTTTTATCACTGATCATTTCAGCTTGCGACTCTCATGTAGATTTTACTGAAGGTCGATTCTTACACATCTATATAGCTACAAATCAACTTGTAAAACTACTGTAAGATTAATGTTAATGTTGTTGACCTCTCTGTTTAGCATTATGAAATTTATAACAAAAATAGGTAAAATTGGATATTAACTTGCAACAAATATTTTCATTGTGTTAAATTTTATTACATTATTGCAATTGGTGACTATTTCTGTAATTATCTCTTGGTATCTTCCCATAGCCTTTTTAGCAAGTATATAGAGGTCCTCAGTGGCTTATTGGAAAACAGGTTTGGCATCTCATCACAGGCTGTCACCTCTGTGTTGGTTCGGCTCCCACAAGTGGCAAAGCTGAGAATCTGTCCAAACATGATCCTTGAACAGGATATAAACCCCAATGGTGTCTTTGAAGTTTTTCACATGCATATGAATGAACATCTAAAAAACGATATTTCGATAAGAAAAAACAACCCTAATTTATAATTATGCCCAATAAAAGGGAATGTTTCTGTGTTTTATTATCCACAATGTGCCATATTTGACTTGTATAGTGAGATATATGGAGCGGGATATATTTTTTGTATATACAACCATGGATTATATACCATGGATAATTAATGGCGTCAACAAGTGTCGATTTCCATTGATATCTTGAAATTATGTAATCTACAAATATGTTATATATCAATAGATAGGCCCAATTTTATCAATTTTATTGTTTCTTTTCATTCTTGTTGCATAAAAAAGCATTTTTCATATTCTATCTTTAAATATGAATTTATGTAAGTTATAAATCATACAAAATGGCTGATAAAAAAATAAAACATCCCTCATTAGACATATACAGAAAAAATATATCACTCATTAAGATTAACAATACAATATTGTGATCTTCATATTTGTGATATATCTTTCTCTGTATTTGTCATTTGGGAAGATTTCCTCTAATATGTCCCTATTGATGTACACGGTATACAAGCATCTTATGACCACAGCAGCTTGTGACTAACAACTTGTACCAAAGGTATTATCTACTTTTCAAAAAAAAAATACTAAGTATATAATTTTGACATTTCTATTAAAATATAAACGATTGTTGAGATTCACCCGTGACCTAATATACACATACATGAATATTAATGAGTTATTCAGGTATAAGAGTTTGAAGCATTTAATCTTCATCTAAATAGACGATCTTACATACAAAAATTGATCTTCAAGCAGCAATTCTATTTATAAAGTAAAAATTACTGTTGGAAAATCCCAAGGAATTGGGTGAAAATATATATTTCATTAATATATGAACAAGTATGTATTTGATATTTGAACAAAATTAATTTTTACTGTTATAAAATATTGTTGATGAGTGTGGGGTACTAGTTGTTGGTCACAAGTTGTCATGGTCATAGAGTTGCATGTAAGTCAATATACACATAGAGTATACTAGTGTGAAATATAAACTGACAACTTTAATATCGCCAGAGATGCTAAGACCTCTTTAAGAATACCGATACCTAACTAAACTCTAACCAGATGATGCATTGTTTAGAAATTCAAATCAGATGGTTGGTGATTATTTCTTTAAAAAACTGGTAAAAATTTGGTTCTTTAAGATGTAATTGATATTTTAACCTCTACATGGGAAGTTTTCATTCCGGAAAGAAATTGTTACATTTTACTTTTGTCATATTAATAGATGTTACCTACAAAAATAAACAAATTCAACTAGCTGCTGAGGTATAACATATCACCTCCTTGACAGTGAAGTCCTCTATAAACCTTTATATCCACAAAAGTTTAACAGCTTTGATATGTATATCAATTATTTGGTACTGACCTTGTATATCTTGGGATGTTTTCTGCGGCATCGTATTTGATTGAAGAATCAGTGATTTTGTATGCTTTGTGACCTATGTATTTGGAGCTTTAACGCTGATTTATTTGGGGCTAAAAAACACGATAAATTTAAATCTGTCAATAGTACATACGGAAAAAATATATGCGAGTAACAAAATTTCGGCCAAATTCTTTCTAGTTATAAATCTCGCGAGATTAATCTCCATGGTAGTTAGGAAGCCATTTTTGGCGTAGCTGAGAGCGATTTCATCTGAAAAAGTTGTTATTTTACAGTTTGTCTTCCTTCAAAGTGAATACTAGTGCTAAAATGGCTGCGGCTGTATCTGGTGACCGTTTTGAGTATACTGCCACTGGTATACTTGGCGATCAAAGGGATACCATGCTACACAATCCACTGTTGTTAAGGGTAAGCATCATTTTGTGTGAAAGTCTGTTTCACAGTAGCTTGTTATATATTAAAGATTGTAACACACATTTCCCCAGGTTACCATAATGGGCTATTACCCTACAGGTCGCAAAGATACGACTATAGTTCTCGTGTTTTAAAAAGACAAAGTTGGATGTCCCGCTTAAAGGGGAACTAAACTTAATTTCTTCAGCATGATGATAGATTCACTGGTTCATACAAGGATGAATATTGCTTCCCTGCATAAGTTGGCCGCAGTCATAAGTTGGCCGCCCACACCACAGCTTCACAGGGCTTTAACATGAGTGGCCTACTACACTCTGAAACCATGTATTATTGTTAAACTTATTATATGCAACAGTTTTCATTGGTGTACAATAACCTATTTGTCTTTCTGGAGCCTGTAGATGAGCCGCCGCCAACTTATGACTGCGGCCAACTTATGCAGGGTAGCAGTAGTCATACAGATAGGACAGTCATTGCAGACAAACAGAAGAGCTCATTAATATGGGAACTTAACTGTCCCTTTTCTTAGTTCATGTCCATATAGCCACTGGTGGACCGTCGGAGGGCCACCAGTAGCAAATCTGATGGCCTATGGGAAGCTACCACTGGTGGGCCATTGTCTTTTTTAGAAAGATCTAAAAATATAGTTTCCTTTGATTAAAAAAGTTTTTAAAGACATTATATGAACATTTTTATGTTCTGTTTTGTTAGCCTTTCAAGTATAATTTTAATGAAAGTGTCTGAATCAAACCCCATCCATGTGGCAGATAATGACAAGTGAAAAAACGACAAGTTAAGTTCCCATTAATATCTGTTATAGCACATCTTGTCTATAAGATTGTCCACCCCTGTATTATTATGGCAATGGGCATGTAGCAAAAAGTATAACTTGCATGATGTGGATCCAACCTTACGTTCTCATTTTGAATATTTAATTTAAAATGGCCATTTATATGGTTATCCGTTTAGTGGTTAGTTAATTAATTTCATTAATTCTGTAGTTAAACAGTAATTTTAGTATGGTTTAACATTATTGAAGATATATATTTCAGGATCATCATAAAAAATAAGTGAAATTTTATAGTTTAAGAATAAAAACAAGAGAATGCTATGTTGGAAGTTATATTAACTTAAACACATACAGTCACCAGCTGACAGAACATAATGTAAATATAACATTAGAAGTGTTCATTATGCAGGATAAGCTTGGCAAACCAATGACCAGAGGTTATACTTCCTACCCCGGTGAAGGTACTCGATATGGCAGACAGAACTTCAGCACTGATGGCGGTGCACCTGAGGCACTAAGGGGCTGGAGCAGCGGTGTCTATTTTCCAAAGAAAGGGGGTGCCAGTGCTGAGGGGCGACCCGATCGGGACTTTATGGCTTTAAATAGAGCTGCAGTCTTGGCAGGTTTGACCACAGCCCCAGAACAATACCAGTTCAGAGCCACACATGATATTCGTAAAAGTATCGAGACAGATGCGGAAAAAACCAGCAACAAGACGAGAAGGCTGCCCCCTAGTATGGTGTTTGGTATTGCCACAAGGTAAAGTAGTAATACTGTTTGGAATATATATAGTGGTGACTCTCTGTGGTTCTATATCAGTAAAGATCAAATCTATGATCCATTGAACTGAAATTTGCTAACGTTGCCCTCCAAAGCTGAGTGCTATTAAATTGTGATAGAAAAATTTAAATGCCAAGGTTTGAGTATTTTGACTTTTGCAATACTTTTTGTTAGTTGGCTACAATTAATTACAATCATTATACATAGTCTTTCGCTCAAAAATTGTTTGAAGGATTCAGTGTTTTTTGCTGAACATGCTCTTATAGTTGTTGACTCGTTGTTTATTGATTCTTGTAGCTATTTGTATGAAATACTTTTGTAAATACTTGTAAATGATACAAGTCTGTATTAAATGTGTTGGCAGTTTACTTTATGTCCATGATTTATTTAAATCATGTGGGTACATAGATTTGATGATCACTTATTAATGGGCAAGAGACTGAAAGTCTTAAATATGAGGTAGTTTTACATATAAATTTTGTACACAGACCATCCACACCAATCCATGATCTCCTTGAACACAAGTATCAAGACAGGTGGCTGCAAGAAAGGAGGAGTCTCAGTGTGTCCAAAAGCCAGAACGGCATCTCACAGGTAACCTTTTCCTCTATTTTTTTGTTCTATAATTTTTACAAAATAAATTTTGTGCAGGAATTATGTTTACACACCAGTAGAAAAAAAATATTTTGAACAGGGAGTGATATTCACAAAGTGTGAAAAGTTTGCTGAAGTGTATTGCTTTTTGTGTTAAACTTTAAATCCTATTTGGTTCATCCTTAGATGATTGTTTTCCAATGCAATACAGTAATCCAAATGATAGATCAGAATGCCAACTGGGGAAATTAAAGGTATAGTGTTTCATGGATATGTATCCTAACTGATAATGATAATGACTTGTATCAGTATGAACCGCTGTTAAAAGAGACATAAAACAGAACATAGACTTTCAAGTGTACTTAATATTGGGAAAAGTTAACAGATAATTACAGGGTGTAATATTTCCAGGGAAATACTGTATTTCCCAGGATGGTGAGAAATAGGACAAAATACTGAGAAATATGGATCCCCCCCAGCTTTTACAAATATAACTGCACCCAATGCAATTATATCATTAAAACTACAGCTGTATGATTTAAACTGCTGCAGAATTAGTTTCCTGCACCAGTGAAAATAGCATCTGTAATAATTATATTATAATTAAGAAGTCCATCAACAGTCACATGAACATTTAAGGGTTCCACTTCTTTTTCAGAATGTTCCTGGTAAAGTTTATGAGACCAGGGCATCACTACTCAGAGTTCATCAAGTTCCTGTAGAGCCAGCACCTCTTTGGAAGATGCCCAAGTTCACCAAACCTGTGAGTAACAATTTATTTTTAAATATTTAAGGGGTAGGGCATTTAACCATAGAGGTCTTAAAGTTGTCATTACAAATAAAGGTGTTAATATTATGGGTGAGTTGGCTATCATTTTGGGTGGATCATGTGACTCACATCACAAGTATTTAATAGCCTGAACTAAAGTAGGGACAATTCATACATTTCATGGTGTTGGAAATTGATATTTTTATTGTGAATGTCTATACATTGTTGAAAAAATTCACAATTAGTTCGACAAATTCTTTAGGAAGATAATAAAATGCTGTAGACATCTTTTGATGAAATTTGAATTCCCAATCCAAAAACCCTACATCATGTACTTTAAATTGCATCTTGCATTTACTATAATTATACACATTTTGTTGTTGCATTGTAATCCAGATTACAGACATTTGCATAAAAATAGCCACAATGGGCATAATTATCTTTCAGAAAGTAGCAACAATAAAAAAATAACTCATTTCAGATCATTTTTGCTAAATATTTCCAGAATCACTTTTATCAAACAAGGAAACAGTAGTGCTTTCCTTATATATATCTTGTCTGTTGTTCGTCATCCTACAATATCCTATTTGTACATGTTTGACATTTAATCATGTAACTCATATATGTGGATGTGTGTTAATACTCTCCTGATATGACCTTGTATGACCTAGTTTTGTGTTCTATATATTAGGCACTTCCACACTTAGAAACATTCCGAGGTGAGAAAGCAAGAGGCTGCGCCTTCAAACACCACCAGTCCGACTGTATATCACGCAAGGGGGCATTTGGACACGGAGTATACGAGCAAGCCAAAAACTAAGTCTTCTTTTGTAGTTTTAGTGAAAATAGATTGATTTGGACAGATTTACACGTATTGGGGGGGGGGGGGGGGGGTTAACTTTTAAAATAGTGAGATGTAGACAAAACAACTGTTTCTATCAGAATTCCTTTATTTCGACATGTAATTGCTGTATATTTTAATTTTGAAATGCATGAGTTGCGATAAAATATGTAAACAGTGATCTTAGAACTTTTTATGTAATATTTAAAACAACTTTTCAAACAAATAGTGTCATCTATAAAATGATTAAAAGCCATGAAATTACTTAAAACCTTAATTTCCTAATAACTTCCTCTGAACATATTTTCATCACAAAACACTCAGAACAAAGATTCCGTTTAGCAAAATATTTTGTTGTCAACCTGATTTGACTATTTCTAACACAGAAGCACAATTTTCGTTAATAAATCTTTTTCATGATGTTTGAAAAAAATTGCAAAAGATTGTGAATACAAAAGAAGTGATTAAAATGACATTTTATTTTAATTTTTTTTTTTTTTTTTTATGATGTCAAACATAAAATTGTCAGAATTAAAAATGTATTGAATGCCAATTAGTTTCTATTTCCTCCTAATGCATAAAATTTTGTGACTCATTTTAATACCTTTAGATTTAATTGAAAGTTCTGTATTTTACATGTTTATTTGCTTCAGTTCAGAATCAAGCATGTACTAATAAGGTTGCAAACATTTCTCACAGTTGATTGATACATATGCATGTGATATACATACACACAAATACAGTTTCAAACACAGGGTTGGTATTCACAAAAGGGATCAAGCTCAAGTTGAGCCAAAAATCAGCTCCAGTTTGCAGCTGTTTGTACATAACTTGAGCTGATTTTTGGCTCTATGAGATCTTGATCCCTTTTGTGAATACAGCCCCAGGGGTCATATTCACAACAGGGATCAAGATAAAAAACTCAGCTCAGGATTGGTATAAACAACTGTAAACTTGAGCTGATTTTTAGCTCAACTTGAGCTTGATCCCTTTTGTGAATACGGCTCCAGAGCATTTACTCACAGTGTTTATTTTCAAACATATTGTCAGCTGACAGACACTTAACAGTATTACTTTTTTTTTGTTATGTATACACTGTTTTGGTTTTTGCCTGTTGTTACTTGTTGAACCCATTAATTGATATCTTTAACTCAAGTTAACACTTTGTAGTTTGTACTTAGAATATTAACCAGCATTAAATGAATTATAAAAGGAGGCAAATAGACATGATGATTTGAATTTTTAAACATTTGTCAGTGTCAGTTTTGATCATATTGAGAATATGTTTAGTGTTTGATATTTATAACTTAAGAAGTCCTTTGTACTGAAAATTTAGGATATTAAATATTTATTTTTTTTACATAAATCTTTGTGCTCATTCAGTATTAAACATCTGTGATATACAACATGTTTCAAAATGAATGTGTAAACATACACACTACTTCACTTCCGCGGAAAATATTTTTATAGACTGGTAAATTAAGGAAAGAAATAATTTGAGCCAGTATTTAACCATAAAATGTGTTTGTACTGTCATTGCTATTGACTGTAAATAATAGAATTTGTGTATATTCTACAAGTTAGTACCCTCATAATGAATACATGTGTATACGTGTACTGTTGATATTAGTACATATGTACTCTTTGTAATCTATATTGCCTAAGATTAAAGTATCTGTTAGTGTAGGTTCTGGACATTTTTTATAATTTTGTAGCTTTACATGCAATATATATGTAAGGACCTTGGTTAGAAACTTTATCTTTAATTTTTTTCAGTATTTAATGAACTTTATATTAAATTACAATGGTACCATTAATTTACTAATCATTTATATATATGCATCACATGATTAATGGTTTTATGAAAAAATAGCTTCCATTAAACACATACAAATAGTTTTGTAACTTGTGAAAAAAAAATAAGACTTTGATTTAAGTGCATGAGTCATTTGTTTGATTATGTGTTAGTGAATGTTTAGTGATGTCAGAGTGGTGTTCGTATAAGCAGTTCCTATTCACATCTAGACATCTGTGTTTTCATGAATAATCTTCTTAAACTGTCATAGGTTTCTTTTCTAAACTAGTTATAAGAAATAATTCATGTGAAATAAAGCTTAAATGCATTAAAAATTGTAAAATATAACAACACAAATGTCTTTGCAACTTAGAAGGCAAACTGCAATAAAATATTGACAGTTTAATTAACATACCTAAAAAGTTTTCTGGAAACTTAATTGTTGAAAAATACCTGTCATTTTAAATTGACGTTGTACATATGAAAGGTGAATTGTATACTCTTGTATTAACTTATACATGAAATAAAGATTGAAGTGATATAATTTGTGTAGTTTTACTTTGTCTTTATTCCTTTATAGTTTTTGAAAGTCTCAGGGCTGATATTCATTCTCAAGAGATGTAGTTTCCTACATTATCTGTAAGAGTACACTAAAAATATATCTGCCCACTTCACAATGACAGGTATCTTACCTCTGAGGACAGGATTTCAAACCCCGGAGCCAGAGGTCAGTTTTCACAAAAGATTTTAGACTTTGCCTGAACTTGGGCTAAGTCAGGGACTTAAAATCTGAGTCTTTTGTCTTAGCTAAGTCTAAGGACTTAAATGGATTTCACAAAAGGGTGACTTAGCCAAGACCAAACTAATCAAATAACCACAGTGGTTTTTTAACCCTTTATTTCTAGTCAAAATATTTTCTCGGCGACATAATTATAACCTTTCTTTAACTCACTTTATATTTGGTAAAATGCTGTTTTTTTTATGGAAAATCTTGCTACTGCATCAAAATATTTGAACAGTAATTTAGGGATGCCTCCCGTATGTTTAGTTTTTACCCCACAGCCCTGAAGGGCTGTCGGGGTATTGTTTTCACCCATGGTGTCCGGATGGGCGGGCGGGCGGCGGAAAATAGTTTGTCCGGGCTGTATCTCAGAAACCGTAAGGTGTAGGAAGTTGATACTTGGTAGGGACATTGGTTAGGGGGTGCAACGTCATGGTCTGACCTTGATTTGACCTTGCTGTAGTGACCTTGACCTATAAAATGTTGTCCGGGCTATATCTCGGAAACTGTAAGGTGTGGGAAGTTGATACTTGGTAGGGATATTGGTTAGGGGGTGTAGGTGTGCAACGTCATGGTCTGACCTTGATTTGACCTTGCCATAGTGACCTTGACCTATAAAATCTTGTCCGGGCTATATCTCGGAAACCGTAAGGTGTAGGAAGTTGATATTTGGTAGGGACATTGGTTAGGCTGTGTAGGTGTGCAAGTTCGTGGTCTGACCAGGATTTGACCTTGCCGTAGTGGCCTTGACCTATAAAATCTTGTCTGGGCTATATCTCAGAAACCGTAAGCTGTAGGAAGTTGATACTTGGTAGGGACATTGGTTAGGGGGTGTAGTTATGCAACGTCATGATCTGACCTTGATTTGACCTTGCTGTAGTGACCTTGACCTATAAAATCTTGTCCGGGCTATATCTCGGAAACTGTAAGGTGTAGGAAGTTGATATTTGGTAGAGACATTGGTTAGGGGTGTAGGTGTGCAGCATCATGGTGTGACCTTGATTTGACCTTGCCATAGTGACCTTGACCTATAAAATCTTGTCAGGGCTATATCTCGGAAACCGTAAGGTGTAGGAAGTTGATACTTGGTAGGGACATTGGTTAGGGGCTATAGGTGTGTATTATCATGGTGTGACCTTAATTTGACCTTTTACCTTGTCGTAGTGACCTTGACCTTTAAAATCTTCATGGACCTTTGGGTCTGTCTTTTGATGCAGATTAAGCAAAAGTCCTATTAGAATTTATTAAGAATTTTACTTTCATAACTTCCCATTGTAAGAGATAGAATTTCATCAAGTGAGCCACAGATTTTGCTCCAACACCACAATAAGCATTCATTAAATGTATTACCACTTCTGTATGCATGGTAATATTCAAACCATCTAAACCATAATTCGGCCATGCAGATGTATATAATTGTAGATGTTGAATTTTAGTTTACTGATTAATGCTGTCATCTTGTTATTGAATTATCTTGTTTTAATACTTCATCTTTATACGCATTATCTTTCTTTTAAACATTATTTCTCCATTTAAACATTGTTTGGACCTTTATATAACTGACAGTGCTCTGAAAGTATCCTGAAGTTTGTACTGGTACAGTACTTCTATATCTCATGGTGTTGAAAATATTTCCCTAGGCTGTGGGGTACGGGCATCTCTGATGCTATTTTTTGTTTTAGACATTTCACATTTTTGAAGTGAGACAAATTTAAGATGGCCATATTTCTGTCTTTGTTACAAAAGCTAAGCCCACTCCTAGATAGACTTGGCCAAAAAATCTCTAAGATCATAGACTTAGCTCGAGTTTGAGATAAAATTCTTAACTTTAAGACTAAGACCAGGCTAAGTCTTGTGAATCTGGTGTCTGATGCACAAAAACTCTTGTGTCTTGCAAAGGCTCAACTCCCATTCATCCTAAATCTGACATATTTCTCCAGAGCTTTTACTCGAGCTGAGAAAATTAATTCTTAGCTGAAACAAGAAGCCTAAATGGAATTTCATAAGTCAATTAATACCCGTCCGTCCCCCACCGCCACCCCCCCACCCCCAGTGAATTTTTCCAATATCTTCTGAGAGCAACACTGGGGTCTCCCTCTTGGCAAGCTTATATTTAAACCCAAACTCAAAATGAATGCTGGGAAAAAGATTAATAGTTTTAGACAAATTTTAGACTTGAAAAAAGAAAAATTATAAAACAGTACCAGAGATGCCTGTACCCCACAGCCCAGGGAAATAGTTTTCAATATCATGAAACGTAGAAAAAGTGAAATGGTACAAAAATCAAGATACTTTCAGAGTGAAAAGTGTGAGTTTTGTAAAGGTCCAAATAAAGTTAAAAGTATAGAAAACTATGTTTAAGAGAGAGAAAATGTATGTAAACATAAAATATTTGTACAAAACAATTTAATAACAAGATAAGACAATCAGTAAACTAAAATTTTTAAGCTCTCCCTTTTATTAATTGAAGTGTAGTTGTCAAAGGAAATCGTACAATTAGGTAAAAGTACATTATAATCAGATTCGCCAATCCATATATCTTTGTGATAGAAATATTTATCAAATGCGGTAGGTGAACACACTTTGGCAGAGGCAAGCTTAAAGGTCACACCATGATTTAGCTTACCTACACTACCCAGCCAATGACCCATCCAAGAATGAACTTCCTACACCTTACAGTTTCTGAAACATGTCTCAGACAAGATATACGCCGACAAAATTAACCCTAACCAATGTCCCTACCAGACATCAACTTCCAACACATTATGGTTTACAAGATATAGCCCAGACAAGATTTTAAGGTCAAGATCACTACAAGGTCATTTATTTATTTGGGGTTTTACGTCGCTTTCAACACTGTCCAGGTCATATCACAACGGGTAGTTGGAAGGGCAGAGGAAACCAGTACATACAGTTCGTCAGGGTTCTGTACTGTAAACTGCCGACCAACAGCAAGCAACTACCAGCTTTCCCACTTGAGGCCGTGCCGGGAAAAGAACCCCAGCCTCAGAGGTGGGAGGCGAGAGTGTTACCACTCTGCCACCGTGGCCCCCACAACAAGGTCAAATGACAAATTAAGATCACTCCTTACACACCTACACCCCAATGTTCCCACCAAGTCTCAACTTCCTACACCTTATGGATTCCGAGATATAGCTTGGACAAATTTTAAAGGTCAAGATCACTACAGCAAGTTCAAAGGTTATATCAAAGTCACACTATGATTTTGCACACCTCAAACCCTGTCCCTGCAAAGTATCCTCTTCCTACACCTTACACATTCTGAGATACAGCCCAGACAAGATTTTCAAACTTAATGTCACTACATCAAGGTCAAAGGACAAGTCAAGGTCACACTATGAAATCCACACCTACAACTCCCAACCTCTGTTATTTTGTACACTTTACAGTTTCTGACATATAGCCTGGAGAAGATGTTAAAGGTCAAGGTCACTACAGCAAGGTGAAGGTTCAAATCAAGACCATACCATGATGGTGCACACCTACACACCCTAACCAATGTCCCTACCGAGTATCAACTTGCTACATCATACAATTTCTGAGATACAACCCAGACAAGCTTTTTCCCGCTGCCCACCCATCCAAACACTCAACCACACACCCATCCGGACACCATGGGTGAAAACAATACCTAAGTCCAACATTTTTATAAAGATCAAAATGTATTTTTGCGGTATTGTTCACAATGAAAAGTTTTAACTTCTATTAAACTAAAAATTCTAAAAAGTTATTTTTTACTTTGCTTGTCACATGATCCACATCTCTGTTGCTATGCAGTCAAGCTAAAAAGTGTCTCGCAGTAAGGTGCATTTCAGGCCAAAACTTTGGGCTACAAATTGTAACAAAAGTTTAGGCGTGTTGCAGTTATTTCTACTTAACCTTAAACCAAAAGAAGTAAAAATTTGTTCATCATTTAAGATGAAATAATACTTGAGACTTTTACTAAAATATTTGAGACACCATGCAATGTAGTAGTCTTAAGTTTAATACCAAATCTGAGACTAATTTGGTCTCAACTGTTTTGTGAATAGCCAAATAGTCTTTCTTCAGTAAAGGTATTTGTCCTGTTGTCCCCAAAACATGGATCAGTTTGAGCATGGATCTGACTGTCCTGCAACTTATTGTGTCATTTTGTGAAGGCTAGGGCGGTAAATTTGGTGATTTTACATGTTGGTACCATTTTTTTTCAAACATGTTTTAATACCTTTGTGACTGAGCCTCTCTGTTCTGTCTACTTGTGTCCTGTCTTTTCAGTGATAACTACATAAAGAAGGTCACATTTCCCTGACTTTTTTGGTCCACGATTGTTTATAGCAGGGATAGTATTCACAAAAGGAATCAAGATCAAGTTGAGCCAAAAAATCAGTTCAAATTTTAGTATACGCAGCCGTTAACTCTCAGCTAATATATTTGGTTCAACTTGAGCTTGTTTCCTTTAGTAAATACGGTCACAGGGCTACAATTGTAAGATATGCTAATGTGGAAAAATGTAAGAATAAATAAATCTAAGAATAAAGTCTAAGAAGAAATGCTTCAACGATGCATACCTTTTCATGCTGATCTACCATTGAAACGTTGTATAAAATAGAACAAATTCTCTTTTGTTGATATATTAAAATATGGTCAGCATACATTGAACAAGATCTTTTTTCTCTCTCTCACACTTTTCTCAAATGGATAAAAATGTGTGATAAAATTAAACCTCCATTTGTATTGTTTATTTCATTTTGTTTATTGCTCATAAATTTATTTTGTACATAATAATGGACACAAACCACAACAAATATTCATGTTATAAATACAGATTTACATGTACATTTTTGTCAATGCATCAACTATGATTCATAGATTGAACTGCTTACTGGATGAATAACTCACTTCTTTAACAAACTTCTTTGTTTTGGGTGGATGTTTGGGAAGACATCTGAAAAAATCTTTGATGACCCAGATGAGATTGAACCCAGGACCATCAGGCTAAACAAAATGACGGTCAGATAATTTTATACATATTGTAAGTATCTGTATGCACCACACCAATATGATCTAATACGTAGAAAATGCAAAATTCTCAAGAAATAAGTAAGTTATGGACATTTTTTGGAGGTTTTTTTCTTTTAGGTTTACGTACCATACTTTCCAATTCCAATATAAGTTAGGGAATTCTTTTAAATAGAAAAGTGTTTCATACCAGTTGTCATATTGTATCGCCGTTGGTGCATACCAACTATGTTAATGCTGGAGCCAAAGTAAGGAGTCAGCCCACCTTAAGATGGGTTATAGTCCAACTTATTATCTTAAGTTGAGTAGCCTATCTTAAGATGTGCTAGCCACCGATACCGTGCCCCATGGTATGTCCATGTTCGAACCCAACATGGGAGTCGGCCATTTTAAGATGGGCTAACCCATTTCAAGCTAGGCTACCCAACTTAGGATCCTAAGTTGGGTTATAGCCATCCAAAGATGGACTGACTCCTAAGTTGGGCTCCAACATTACCATATCATTGGGCATCGTATCGTCATCAGTGTATACAGACCTTTATCAGGAAACAATACTAACTACTGTCCATGGCCTGTGTAAAATGCTCTATAAACTTAGTTGAAAGAATAAAACTGTAGAGCAAAGACTAGCTTTGCGATCTGCACTTACATACTTTCCAAGTTTTCCAAACAATTACTTTTGACAGGTTTTCTAAGGAAAACTAAATGTTGGTATTGATTTTAAATTGCCAATGCCAAACGGTTCACAATGCAAAATCTTGTAAAACTAAAACTTCTTAACCATCCATGACGTCACCTAAACAATGTTAAACATCATTTTAAAAAACTAGAGTATATCTTGGTTTATTTAAGGGGAGAATATTTAAAAGGTCTAAGTTAATACCAATATAAGATTCGGTCATTGACTGTATAATAATTAATTATGATGTCATCAGCTGACACATATATAGTTTCATAAGAAGACCATACTGCTATTGCATATCTGACATTCTTCATTTATTTCATTCTTAAAAGGTTGAAAGGGTAGATAATTTGTTGGACCTGCGTACAACTACTGAGCTTTGTATTTTAATACAGAAGCACCAAATGATACCTGCACCCTGTATTATTCAAAAGCTATCATTCCCCATATAATGATGACACAGAAGAACACAACTCTCGTCTCAAATTAACCATGTAATCTGGCAAACAACACTCAGTTGATGAAACCAGACTTCAAGTACATCTTAATTATTGATGGCTGCAATTATAACTTTTCAATAATTCATTACTGTGGGCATTAGGATAAGTTATTTTACATTTGGAAATGATTTGTACTCTGCTATTAAGTGAATTTGGTTTGAATAGAGTCTAAAAAAGAATAATAGTCAATGTATTGTGCTCCCCACTATAGCTGGGTGTGGTAAGTTTGTGAATCTGCTCCAATCAAGATTAATAAAGGCACAATTGAAGACTCTTTTGAAAGCAGAGATTACCTCTATTTACCCAAATGGCGATAAATGAGGTTAACATAATTGCCATAATTAGACAGGGGCTTTCATAAAACATGCAGTTGGTTCATTGTCATGTTAGCCTGTTCTTGTGATTGTAAGACCCTTATTTTATCTGCAGCTAAGTGTTAAAACAAACCACAGTATTACCACCACTTGAATCATCTGAAAAATCTCAAAAACATTTATACAAGTTTACACGTTTTATCATATACAGGCTAGATATGGTAATTCCATAAATTAAATGCAATAAAAACTGGGATTATTTAGCATTTCAAATTCTTCTGTATCCTAATAGCTACAAAAGCCATTTTAT
Organism: Sabellastarte sp. h YS-2021; assembly: GCA_964017235.1. Taxonomy (NCBI): domain Eukaryota; kingdom Metazoa; phylum Annelida; class Polychaeta; order Sabellida; family Sabellidae; genus Sabellastarte; species Sabellastarte sp. h YS-2021. The sequence continues at coordinate 86,054,053 of OZ024935.1, read as the reverse complement.
TAACTTTGTTACGCTAAACAATAACAAAACTTAAAGTTACAACTTTCAAAAGATAATATTGCAAACAAAACTATGTTGCATGTCATGTGTTATTTTTGTTATATTACGTTAAGTTTCATACAAGATAAATACATATGCACATTTTAACTGTATTTACAATTTAAATTGACACATTTTTATATGTTTGAAAAATATTTACTACTATATGTTTTATTTAAAACCATGAATCATTTTCCTAATTATCCTGTAGAATCCATTGACTTGCAGACAATACACACTTTTACACTCATCCTGACCCCAGTAATTAATAATACATACAGAGATGACAGAGTCTACTGTAACTATATCTGATTGGCTGGTAACTTTGCAGTGATTGAATATAAATACAGCCCTTTCTACAGCCGAAGGATATAAAGCATCGTCCCAATATTATCCGGTGATATCACATACCAAAGTTAGGATATTTATAGGTTTTCAACAATTTAGTCAAGAAACTGTTGTCATGTTTTGGTTATTTTAGCTTCAAAGGCCTTTTGTTCTTTAAAATAGCTGTACTAGCTTGAAAACTATGTAAAAATCAATTCTTCTGGTATATATGTCAGTGAGCTAAAATGGAAAACAAAACAAGTTTTCTGATCAAAGACATTTTAAATGGGAACAACAGTTTGAAAATAAATCTTTGCCAAAGGAAGGTTAAAAAGATGGAAGACAATCTGAAGTTGGCTGCAACTGATGATTTCAACACTGGACTTACCAAGAAAAAACATAGAAGTATACTAGAAAATATTAAAGACATAGGACACTCATGCTCACGTGAGTGTATTTCACCTGGAGCTGTTTCATCGTCAAAACCATGCATGGCCTTAACCAAGAAAAATTTAGACACGAAAGACATTACATGTAGGGATTTTCAGAAGGGTACCAATGACTTATCCGATGTAGGTACTGAGACAAACCTGTTGACTAGAGAACTGAATTGTGACAGTCTAACGCCCAGTGCAGATATGCCATCAGATGATGTAATTAGTATGAACCACATTTGTTACAAAGATTATCAAACATTTTTGAGCTTGGCATCAACGGGTACAGAACCAGCCATGCCTACTGAATGTCGGGACTATCAGAAAATGATGTTTCTACAGCCACACATGTCAGTACAGCCGCATGCAATGACATCTGAACAAAACACAGCTTTGCCACATTTTCAGCGTATGGTCCATCATCCACATATGGTGACCAAGACGCGAAAGAGAGACAAGAAAGTCAGAAGACCAAGAACTAACTTCACTGATGAGCAACTCAGGCAGTTAGAGAGTTTGTTTATGAAGCAGAAATACCTTAATGTACAGGAGAGGGTAGAATTAGCAGAAAGGCTTGGACTTAATGAAATACAAATCAAGACGTGGTATCAAAACAGAAGGTAAGATATGTAGCATGGAAAAATAAAAGTATATGTATCAGAATTTGTTCAGTTTTAATGCTTTTGATTCAGTTACAATGCCTCAATTAGGTAGTTATCTTTTAATATGTACTTTATTGTAACCATAGTATTATACACAGAAGTATACTGTATGTCAAAAATGCTATCGTGCATCAGGTTGTTTCTGCACTGAAACAAAACATTTAAAATAAATTTCGAAAACATGTTAACACTTGATTGTATGTATAATTAATCAACCAGATAACTACTGCCACTGGCACAAAATACGTTTTATCTAATATTCTTTATATTGAAAATGAGGGAAACATAAATGTGTGTCTTGTTATTGCTGTGAAACACCATTAAGTTTGAATTTTATTCCTCAACCAGCATACAAAAACAACAACTACACTCCCAAATTGTTTTTAACATTTACTTTACTTCACCAATAAAAACCAAAGTGTTGCTATCTTACTTTTTAAATAATCATATTTAAAACATTTCTATGTTGCAATATCTTGCAATAATTTTAGAACCAAATGGAAGAGACAAAACCAGATCAAGGTGGATTATTTAGGACATACTCCACACCACCCAGGGAGGAATCCTTTCCACAGTCAGTTATCTGACCTTAACCTTTGTACAATGTCGCCAATGAAGCCAAGTCCTATCCACCTATCAGACTTACTGGGTCATAACCATGGTATTGAGTTGGAATCAACTACAGCAACAGTGACGTCACACCCTCACCAAAGACTGAAGACATTCCATGGCGGGAACTACATAGTTCAATGTGGAGAACAGTCCATACTGCAACAAACCTTGGCAGTGAGTGGTTTGGGTTACCCATAAAAATCAACTGACCTGTTGGCTGATCCAGCCAAAAGTTTACATTCAACACTAATTATTTTTTGCAGAATTTTTTTTAACTGTTGTCTGAGTACCATGGATCCTGTGACGACCTATCGTTCTTAATTCACCCCAAATTATAAAATTTCATTAATTGTGTTTCAAATATATTACATGTTGGCCTTATATTAGGATAACATTTCAAACAGTTTGAAAGTATGCAAAACATCTTAACTCACGATATAAAGTGATGAGCTTTAACAAATTAACAGTCTGCTACTCGGGGGGAAGTGATATGATATTTATTTTATAAATTTATATGCTTGCAAGATTTGGCCTAATGTATACAATAAACGTGAAATTGGTGCCTAGGGTGAACAGAGCTTTTTTCAAATGTTCTGAAGAGCAAGAAATGTCTTTCGGATGAAGTCCAAGAACAAAATTCAAGAATAAAGTTATATTTTGATAAACTGTCCCACCTTTCACCTTTTGTAGGAGTGTTTTTGGTGTCCTGTGAAATATTTAGTACGTACTTTGCATAAAGGTATCAAAATAATTCAAACACTTGTTTTTATAGCGTCAATCTTCTTCCCACACACTCAGAGATTTTCTAAGCTTTAATATTTTATACTTGTATTTTTTATCAATAAAAATGGTGATTTTTCAGTTGAAACTGACTCTAAACAGAATATCTCTATCAAGTAAGGTTCAGCCAGTGCTCACTGTACGAAGGCCCCTTTGTCATGAGTTATGCATTGTCTGGTGTTATATACTTTGGTGCAACAATAGTCAGAAGATACAAGTGACTTCACAGATCAGTTACAGTTGATTTCATGTACAGCATCACATACATGCTGAGGTGAAAATAAGGTGAAATTAAGAACATAAAAAGAAGTTTTTATTGTCATACAGATTTCAACTTTCTGGGAGATCAGTCATTCGCTGACAAAGCAAATACTTTTGTCTAACAGCAATGTAATACTCAATTTGCCTGAGACAATAAATCCAAAATTACACCAACGGTAAAAATATATTTCATAATGCATGGACCACATAATTGGTCTTTACACACCGGAATAATATTTTAAATGGTGTGGGGGATAACACTTGGATAAGATCCAGCCAATAGAAAATGAAATGTCACTGAATATTAATCTACCTATGAATATGCAATGTTATTTACATGGTTGCGTGAAAATATTTAAGTCAACAGTTTATTTAAAGCTTATATTACTTCTATGGATGCACTTATAGCTGCTACTATTATATATCTTACCATTATGAGATGACAATGCGAGGCACTGTATTTTCAATTCTTTGAAGTGCAAAATGGAAATGTACTTTATGAAAATACAACAGACGATAAATCCAACAGGTACTGCCTGAATGGTATAGTTTTCAGTCCATCTACATTGTTTCATAGATATTTTTATACTCTAATCCATAAAACAGATTGCTATAATCCCCAAATTAATGTGTACAAATGGTCAGTCACAGATTCGATTCATAACAACACAGTAACTAATAGTATTCCTTGAATCTAAACTTTTTTTAATATAACCTTGTCTGTTAAAAAGGATGTAAACTCCAACTTTGATCTTTGACAAAGAAAAAAATCAAGTTTAGATGGAGTATTTGTTTCAGTAAATTCCACTCTATTTTTAATTATATAAAGATTTTCAATACAATTTAAATGTAATTAATAATAATATTTATTTCTCTCCTTTATTTTGTAGACATTGTATTGGAATGTATATATATTGTGATATACATATGTATTACATACATATTTGAGTTTTGTTCTTGTTCAATATGAGATGATTTCAATCCTAAGCATACAACTCTTACTTTTTAATTTTAAATTTGGTAATTCCTTAATACATTTTATTTTGCCCTTTGTTATTATCCCTGGAGGGCAAATGTTTTTTTGTTTGTTTTTTTTTAGTAGAGAAAATTAGTGCTATCTCCGGATATACCAACGACTTGTATGACATGGATGGCATTGATCAAGCTTAGAGCAAACACATGTAACAGATTGTTGGTAACATATTTAGGGATTTCCTTAAAGTATGAGGTGGTACATTCCGTGATCTACATATACCATGTGATGGATTCATAACAATTGTGAAGGAAGTTTAATCCAGCTTATGGAGTCTCCATTTGATATTGCTGTCTAATGGGCAATTGGTTTATTTATTAAGAATTGAAATTATTTATTAAGAATTAAAAAATGCTTTCTTTTCTTTATTTTCAAAATACCAACAATAAAAATAATAGATTGTTTTTTTTTAAGTCTGTAGCTGGAAGTAATTTTGTACAGCACTTTGGCAAACGGCCGGTTAATATTAATTGTCTCTGTTCTACTTTTATTTTCTTCTCTTTATTGATTCCGCTTACCCACTCACCCACCCCTCTCTGGATGTGGATTATATGTGCACATTCTTCATATAAAACATTGCAATATCAGAGATAACACGCAATCATTACACCTAGAATAATGCCAGAGGAATTTAGGAATTTCCCCAAGTCCTTTTGTCTTTTATGTAATATATGGGTACAGTATGACTTTTGACTTTTTCAGAGAATACCCCCCTTACTCTAGAACTCTTGTGGTATAATGAATTCGTGTAAGTTTGCAATTTAAATTTAACTGTTTAGGTTACTGATAGATACAAACACAAAGACTTGGCACAAGTCTAGAGGAAATGGAAAACAAATAACTTAGGATGCAGATAATTTAAAGATGATACTTGTGCTGCCACACCAGTTTCTCAATGAAATAGCTGATTTCTTGAATCTCTTTCTCTTGAACTCTCGTCCGCATTATATAGAAATAAACACCATATAAAGGAACATATAACATCACTGGAATACTGTAGCTTTACTCATTAAATTACGTGTTATAAAAACAATGGAAACTTTTGAAATTTGTTATGAAGACAGCACTGCAATGAAACACTTAATTAAACAGGCTTGATATTTTTGGGTGTTGTAAGAGCAACATTGAGATAAAATTCGTGTTTAAAAAGTCCATCAATTTATTTTTATATTCCAAAACAACGTTTTTAAACTTAAATTATCAATATTTGTGGGAAACTTTAAACTGCATTTAAGACAGGGGTTTTAACTGCCATTTGGGCATTTTATGTTACAACACATGAACTTTCCTGATTCAAATGTCTTTCTCTAAATTAAAACGGGTAGAGGTATAAAATATTGTTAATACTGTATTATAAACTCAAACTTACTATTTGTTTGAAACACAATCAGAATCATTAACAGATATTCACATCAGAAATTGGGTCAACTTTTTTGGCACCCCACCTTTTTTCAAGCCAGTTATATGCATAGAAGAGGTTATGTTTATAAATTTAACGCAATCTAACAAACATCATATTCAAATAGTCTAATCTAATCTAATCCACTGCTTTGCAGGTGCAATATCTTCCCCAAAAGGGGAACTCAGTGTGTTAGCTTAACAAAAATCATTTATCATAAGGAGAGTTGAGGGGCATTCAAGGTCAGTAATCTGGAATTGTGGGTGTGACCCAGAGGGAAGGAGACTAAGCTGGGAAACTGGAATTAAAGAGATGGGTTTTGAGGTGTTTTCTGAAAGATGCGACAGAGGCACTATTTCTTATTTGGAAGGGGAAGGAGTTCCAAAGAACCCTGGCATAGTGACTGAAAGAATTGGAAAAGTGTTTGATTGATTTATGAACTTTACAGTCGAAAGTGGGTGTATGAAGGGACTTAAGTTTTGGGGTGCTTTGCCTTGTATTTGTGGAAGAGGTGTAGGGATGAATTAATTCTCTTAGGTAAACTGGTTGACCCTGGTTGAGAATTTTGTATGTAACCATGCCTATTTTGAATTGTACCCTATATTTGACTGGGAGCCATTGGAGTTTTTTTTCAGTTGAGGGGTAATGTGAGAGTATTTAGAGGAATGGGTGACAACCCTGCAGAGTGAGTTTTGGACTAACTGCAATCTCCTTAACTCGAAATCAGTGAGTGATAACAACAGGGAATTGCAATAGTCCAGGCTGCTGCTCACAAAAGCATTTGCTAAAAGAACTGATGCTTTAAGGTCTAGAAGGGGATGAATTCTATAGAGGTCTCTTGCATGAACTCTGGTGGACTTTATGAACTGTGACACATGGTCTGAGAATGGGAAATTGTAATCGAACACCACTCCGAGGTTCCTGACACTTTGTGCTGGTGAGACCTGATTACCAACAATATTGATCGGAAAGTGAAGAAGTAGTTGTTTACCCAGATAGCATGCGGATGTTGGCAGCCACCATTGGCCCAATGGATTTTTGGCGGCGGATGCTACATTGGTCCAATGTTGGCATGCCACTGGTAATATTTTACTACCACTATAGCATCAGCCAATCAGATTGCAGCATGGAGTTATGTGGCCATTGTTTAACAGAATTCAAATAATTGACAGATTGTGGGTGGATCTTAGTTAATGGAATCCCTGATAAGTCACATGACCAAACATTAACAATGGTAGAACAGTTGATATAGTCCATAATCCAAAAATAAAATTATAATGTTCAGAAACAACTTTTCTTATTGTGAATTTATAATGAGAATATTTTTTTTATGTCTAAAATTGCTAAATAATTAGTTAAAAATTGTGGACTCACTGAAATATGATTTTTAGACATACTGTAATAAATAATTTTTAAATAAGTTTCCCCAAATCCCCTATTTTCACTCGCTGCCATCTTAAATAAAAAATCCACCATTGGCCCAACTTTGGCCCAACAGTTCAAGTCTAAATAATTATTCTTTGGTCATGGAGTATGATTCTCTAATACTTAACAGCATTCATTTGGGTTTTAATGTTGCTTTTCAACACTGTGTTGCTTTCAACACTTTTCAACACTGCCAAGGTTCTGTAAACCATTCTGTAAACCATCTTAACCATTGTTAAGCAGGTACCAACTTTCCCACATAGGGTCCAGGGTTTAAACCACAGACCTCAGAGTTGGGAGGCGATTAAGTCATCAAGCTGTGAAATTTGGGGATTCATTTGTAATTAGTTCCCAGTAGTACCCTAAAATGTTATTGAGGTTCATTGGGATAATGTAATAAAAAAAACAGATTAAAAAATTATGTATGATAAATAGCTTTTGTTATAATGTATAAAGATCTAACTGACAATAGATAGTCAACTTATTACAAAAGTGTACTCTTAAGTTAAAGAATAACAGATACAGTATTAATTACTGAGAAAATGCCAATGATTAAGCATATTTCACACATTGTATGTGTACATACATTCTCCCTTCTTGGACCTAAGCGCATTAGAGGACTTGTATCAATTTTGCGCTATATGAATCCTACTATTATTATTATTACATTCAATGACTGTTGGAGGGGCCACGGTGGCAGAGTGGTAACACTCTTGCCTCCCACCTCTGAGGCCGGGGTTCGATCCCCGTGACTGCCTTAAATGGGAAAGCTGGTAGTTGCTTGCCGTTGGTTGGCAGTTTACAGTACACAACCCTAGCGAACTCTATGTACTGGTTTCCTCTGCCCTTCCAACTACCCGTCGTGATATGACCTGTATAGTGTTGAAAGCGACGTAAAACCCCAAATAAATAAATAAAATAAATCAATGACTGTTGGTGTGGAATGTGGCTATGTCCCTTGATTAACGCCAACTGCCTTGCTTTATGTTTGGATGCGCCTTAGAGTCCATCAGTGATGGAGATTAAGCGCTATAAAAGTCCACATTAGATTAGATTCCATATAAAAGCCACTGAAGGGACAAATTTAATGGTTCTTTGTTATTAAATGTGTAAGTTCAATGGCCAAGCCACTGAATCTATTTATTAAATGAATAACCCATTGAATCTATACATGCAATGATTTTCTACATTGAATACAACATATATAAGACATTGGTATGTGTTTTTATGATTTATCCACAAGCACACATTTTCATATAATAATGACATATATATTTAATTAAAATGACTTACAAAAACTATTGGATACAAGTCATGAAAGGAACCTTTAACATGAGCCTTAGGGCAAGAACTTATAAAAAATATGCTACAGCAACAAAATCTTAGAGATTCCCCCCTCCCCTTAATATACTTTTTATTCACCCCTTTTTCACATCAGTGCTAAAAAAATCTGGGAGGGCGAGGGTGGCAAACCCTCCATCAGATTCACTTTACCAGTGCAGTGTCATGCTAAGACATTTTTGTTGTTTTATATACTTTTACAAAAGAAAAGTAACAACAGAATTTTATGCGATTGCATAACTCCATGAAGTCTTCTGTGTGACAGAAAAATGAAACAAAGCTAGAAAACATAATACCTATACGAAATATCAAGCTAAAATCAAATGACCAATAAGTGGTTGCCACTTTTGTCAAATTTTATTAAAATAAATTTCTTCATGACATAACAGACTTAATAACTTTTGTTCTCAGTATACTTGATGTAATCGATGAATGAATCCATTTAGATTAAGGTTTTGACATTTATTTGAAGACTCATATATACAATGTATATATTTTTAGCAACAAGAAGAATTGTATTGATGGGTTGCTGATTGACTTCAGCAAAAGTATAGCCTAATATGATATTAAAAGATGTAAGTAATAATGTTGTTATGACCTTACTTTTAATATATTCTAGAACTAGGTTCCAAAACTCTTTTACCTTCAGGCATAGGACAAGCATATGAATTATATTTTCCCATTTCATTTCTGCATCTAAAGCATGTAGCATCTTTACTGATGTTTACTTTTGATAAATATGACCTTGTTCCCAGTATTCTGTACCAAATTCTTAATTGGAACCATTTATTTTTTATATGTATTGTCTCTAATTGACCAGTGACAAATTTGGAATATACGCTTCCACATTTGATTATTGATTGTAGCATTTAATTCATTTTTCCATTTGCCTCTTGCAACATGGTTGTTTTCATGCTTAGCAAGTAAAATTTTATAAAAACCACTAGTGTCATTTTTCTTGAGTATCCAATAATTCTGTGGCATAATAGGGGCAATTATTTATTAAATTCTCCTTGCTTATGTTCATTAATAAATTTACAGACAACAGTTGATAAATGAAGGTATTCTAAAAAATTCAATGAATCCAAATTGTAATGATTTTTCAATTTCTTGCTTGTGAGGACCTTTCCCTCATTGTCTATTACATCAGAAATCATTATTATTCCTTTAGAATACAATTTGGGGAAGAATATTGCTTTAACTGATAAATTTTTATTGTACTAAAGAGGACTTGATGCAATTTTTTAATTAGAATTTATTTGTTTTTCCTTTGTCAATTTTTTTCCATGCAGCAAAGACATCTAACCAAAATATATTTATTTGTTTTCATTTGTAAAGCATTGCTATGATCAGGCCCAAAATCTGTAAGTCGTCTTAAATCCCTAAGGATTGTTAGTTGGAATAATTTTGTTCACTGATCAGTCTTTTTATCCATCTGGCCTTTTTTTGCCACTATAGAGTACTCCAAGTGTGTCATTTTCAGTCCTCCCATTGAATGATCTAAAATTGTTACATCCCTATTTATTTTATCAGGTTTATTAGACCACACAAATTTTAAAAATATATTACTTAATTCTTTCAATAAAGAAATAGTTGGTGTAGGTAAGCTTGAAAACAAAGAGATTTTTTTTCTGAGAAAGTATTTAAATCTTCTCCAGGTCATGCTATTTTAAAATTGTTTTCCATTACATTTGAAATCATTGTTAGTTATCATATTTGCTATGTAGCCATTTACCTACAATACGAATTTCCTTGACCCATGTGTAAAACAATAATAGAAATATTTGACTAACAGGATAACCAACATACATGCTTCACTGTTTTTTTTCTCCAAATAATCTGAGGATGCTGTTATCAAACGAAATGTATACACAGACTTGGGGAACATGCTTTTCGATTTCTGTTTTTAATATTATTTGTTTTATAAAAATCGGTTAAGTAAATATTTTCCGATAAACTCATATGTTAGCCGTATATACAAAACACACCAAAATGGACATGGAAACGGAACTTGAAATCTTCCAGAAAGCTGCAAATTATGTTAAAGCAACCGCAAACAATTTAGATGCTTCGGTATTGTTATATTTTTATGCTAGATTTAAGCAGGTATACTACCCTTTCATTATATTTATTACTTATGCTATTGTTACCCGTCAATGGTGAGCGATAATTGGGATTATGGAGGAATTTCTGGCTAAATTGCAGAATTCCCCTCCCGCAATAGGTAAACGTAGTTCCATTAATATAAAAGGCACTTCCTAAAAGTTGGACACTGATAGCGGCGACGTTAATTTTAATTGAGAAGAAATGAGGAGGGGTAGATGGCCATCGGCGATAGCGGCGACAGTCCAAGTACACCCGTGGCGTTTGAAGCGAACGGTATACGCCTATAAACGTAAGCCGTAAATCAAATGAGCAATGTTACAAATACATATTTGGTGAATGAAAAGTACTTACCATTAGGCTTCAATTCATGCTATTTTGATTAATATCCATGGTTTGCAGGTATTTAAAAGAGCTAGACCGATTAATCTGTCTCTAAGCCAATTTTTAAAAGATGGATGTATTGGCGAGAGACAGATGGCATTAGTATGCAAAAAACATAAACGTCCTGAAGGGCAACAAGTGGCACACATCCTGATATTAAACATGTACTAGGCTACCACCTTGAGTATCAAGGATGTGCCCCGCATTATAAGAAATAAACTTTTTGCATAGTTAATGGATATATTCACCAAAATTTATTTCACTTGCCAAATTTTATCATTGTTTATACAAACAGGAAGTGCAGAAAAAGTGTCTATATTACTGCAAACACAGAAAATTGTGTTCCTGCATCTAAATGCTTTATACTGTTAATACATATAAGTGCATATTTTAAAGTTTAAAGGGACAGTAATTTTCAGATATTGAAGTTTTTTGTGTAGCAAGGAACTCGATCTGTCCCAAAATGCTATCCATCAGTTTTAAAAAGGCATATTTTGGGACAGAAAACTTGGTCTAAAAATGAGCACAACTTCAAAAGTCAACACAAACCTCAAGTGGTGTTTGATTCCAACAGGAGAGGGGAAAATTGTTATCTGTAATCTGATTGGCTCTTTGCTCTTTACAGTAAAGTTTTCAAAGAAAATTTTTAAGGTACCCAAAAACAATATGTCCTGCACCCAGGAATATTGAAGTCATGTGGCAATGAATGAAATAACATGCAATAGTTGTGTATAGCATAAGGCAGATATATTTAATTTATTTTGTTTGTGCATATTACATTCTTTTACACAAAAATACACTATGAAAGATGTTTTTTTCAATGGAATTGTACATTGAAAATCACCAACCAACAAGGACAAATGTCCACATAATTCAAAGATGCATTTCTTAATATTCAGTTTACACATATTTACCAAAGTTTTATGTAAAATGTCATTGAATGTAATGAACTGTAAAAGACTTCCTAATAAGGGAGCTGGCATAGTTAATAATAAATAATAAGAATTAATATTGATTAGATATACTATTTCACATTCTATGTCAAAGCAATAAGATACATATGAACTCTCAGTTAACAAATAGGCAAAGATATTTTTGACCACTGTCCTTTTGTGATATATCTTGAATGCATTGTTTATCCCTCAAGGTGACAGTTGGGACAAAACCAAGTGATTCCTGACTGTTTTTAACACTTGAACTCAGTATAATGAGCAGCTGGAAGACAATCGGTGTGAAAACAATTGTAGCAATTGCCACATATAGCAAAGTCAGAGGGATTTTCACCCTCTACAAAGCAAACTACACACAATTTTTTAAGGGGGCAGGATGGACAACGAACATCTGTTTGTTTGTCTAGGAGGGATAGGTCTGCTACTGTTTGAAAATCAGAGGGGAGGCAGTGGTAATGCCACCATTTTGGGCAAATATCACATCCTATCCACTGAACATCAAACAATGAATCGTTTGGATGTTCCTCCTCATGGCAGATCTGGCATTTCTCTATGTGCGCCACTGTTGACTGTGTTCTACCTGGACTATCTCCTATATTTAAAAAAAATTATATTAAATTATGGATTGGCACCAAAAGTGAAAGCTGAAAACTGTAATTGTAATTACACTTTCTTGGTGCTTAATCTCTATCACAAGACAGACTCTAAGACATATCATCCTTTCTGAATACACTTTTCTTACATAAATAAAGGACTGTTTTGAATTTGCATAAAACATATATGTAGTAGTGATAAAGACGGCAAACCGGATAGTTGGTTTCTATTCAATTTATAAAAGAATAAACGAAATGTCACATATTTCACATCAAAACGTATAAAATATTGCACAGAAACGTTTAAAAATATTGAAATAACACTGAAATTTGAAATAACACTGAAATAATATCCAAAACGTCTGTTTTATCATCAAATAAACCACATTTTAGTTGAAATTATTGTTCATGTACACGCACAGAAAGTTTTACAGCTTGGTGTATACTAATTCGAACGAATCCGGTTTCCGCCGAATTTTTGTTTTCGGGACCCGGTTTCCATATTTACATTCGATCGTAACACTAATATGTAGTGGAATGCAAAAGCTAGCAGGTGGTGAATAATATACACAGGTATAACATATGGTTTTCTCAATTGGCAATTACAATACACATAATAGTTTAATTACTTTCAAAAATTCCTTCATGGAGAGACTGGTAGTCTACTTTCCGACGGACCCTCCCTGATTTGCCGACTGTGGTATGTTGTGCACTATTTGTCTCAGAATTACTGCTTTGGAGTTCGTTCAACAAATTTTTCATGTCTGAATCTGAAAATTTCAATGAAAATGTTGAGTTATAATGTCATACAAAAAATGATGCAACAGAAAGGCATGATTGTTTCAGTTTTGCAACATGTATATATATAAATATAGGGCTGCGAACGAGTACTCGAGCCTCGGTGTACGAGGCGATCTTGGCTTGTACTCGAGTCCATTTTAAAAACTCGGTTACTCGCGAGGTATTGTATTATCGCCCACGTAATCAAACGCTTGTGTAAAATATGCTACATTTCAGCATTTCCGTCACATAATATCAATTAAAGTTGTTATTTTCGCTTGAAAACATACAATTTACTCCATATTCTGTAATATATGGTCAAATAGAAGACGTTTTTCTTCAAAAGTTTCGTTTCCGGAACCGACAATTTGTTTACAGAAGACTTCTAATGGTAGATACTAAATCTCGCGGTTACTCGAATTCGGGCCGGTTGTCAGAGGGCAAGTACGCGATGCCGCTTTTCTGCACCCATCACAGCCCTATATAAATAAATGTATGCAGTATAAAAATAATGTACAAATATATTACTCAGAGATTTCTGTGTATTGATGAAATCTTTTGAGTTGGAGCACTGGACTTTTGGTTGTTCTTTTTCAGTTACTCCTGAAAAAAAATATAAACATATATAAATTACTTACAACAACGATAACTTTGGTTTATGATGTGAGTATATATATAGCATAAGAGATAAAGTGTATTGCTTTGCAGAAAGACAAACACCATAACAAGACACATACTTTATGAATTTTATCAGATATAGAAAGAAATAAGTTAATAGTCAGTATAACTGCATGGTTTTTCCTTAGGCTTAGTTGGTGGCCTAAACACGGGTCTCCTTTTCCTTTTAACAGGTGGAGTGATATCTGGTAAACCTGGAAGAACATTGCATAAGTGAAAGCATTATATAATACATTGAAACATATTCATCTCAATATTGCTTTTCAACAACATACTAGATTCATTTACCACAAATTTTGAGACACATCTGAATAAGCATATACAAAATAAAGGGCAAAGAATGTGAAAACATAAACATATATAGCATATAGTTGCAACGGCGAGCGATAAAGCTAAATCAAATATATACTTGTATCCTTCATCATGAGATATAATTCTATATGGTTACATAATTCATCCGATTCTCAATGTTATTCAGTGGACTGTGAATGACATTAAGTTGTGTAAGTACCGTAATTAAATTTAATGTGTGTTTAATTTTATCTTAATCATTATAACCATTCTTTCTTTTCAATCAGTACATACAATGACTGGGCAATCTTGATAACTTCTTTAAAAATCTTTGTAAAATTTAGCATGAATTACATCAAAGGGAAATATTGGTCAAAACATATAACATTCAACATTTTACCTTTGTCTTACTGGTCTCTTAAATAAACTTCACCATAGGTATTTAATTTGTGTGCAATTGAACTGTTATAATACTTAATAAAAATAACAAAAGATGAATATCTGATGAGCTCTTTTGTATATAAGCCTTAATAAATATGTTGCCATTTCTCTGACCTGCTGCTTCCCTACAGAAACCAAAACTGGCTGCTGTAGAGCCTGCTGTTTAGACCACCCCTTTTCATCTGCATTCCAAATGCATTCAGGGTGGTCCTGTAGTTCCAGCACATCAATTTCCTTTTTGAGCAGCTCATGGTAATCAATGATTCTTGTTGACGAATCACCAGCAGCTGCTCGTGCCAGCTCAATGTGCCTGGGTTTTCTTGAGGAAAAGTTATGCCTTTTGACAAAAGCCTGGCACCATTTGTGACAGACTTTCCCAGGCTTGCCCAATGTTTTTAACATTTCCCTTGCAAACGATTTCAATAGCTGATACGTGAAGGGAATAGACCTATCTTCACACCATCTAAAAATTACAATGGCCTCAGATTTATGGATTTAACTCTTTGCAACCAAAGAAATCCATCAAGAAAAACGTTAATAATGTAAATATACTAACAAAATTAAGTATTTATAGAATAAACTGTTGTAAATCACACAGACTGTCTTACATGAAATAAACCTCTATATCACTAAGGGTAAAGCATTCCATTTTACAATTTGAATAACTTGTCCTAACTATATTAATATGAACAACAAATCCTGGAAATATAATGTGCAAGATTTTCATGTCAAAATATGAACAACAAATGAACACATATACCTCATGTAAGCAGCTAAGCTGCGTTCTTCAGTGGGAGTTAACAAGCCTGTTTTATCATGAGTTTTCATGGTGCAAGATGAATTTGATTTGTTGTCATATAAAGTTGTTTTTGGAATTCCATACAGCCTGGCAGCTTTTCCATAGGAGAGATTGTTTGACCTATAGGGATTTAAATTTCAAAATATTTACGTCTTCTCCTTCATATATATATATATATATATATGTATATGTTCATTAATATATATCTCGTATCATTTTATTTCATTAAAATGGTTTCAAATATTATCTGATGATTCCAAAATATTGAGATTATTACATATTTAAGCGTCCCGCAAGGGACGCTTGTTTGTGTATGGGAGAGCTTCAGGCTCCGCCGGCTCCGCATTTTGTTTTCCTTATAACTCTGTAACCGTTAGGCGGATTCTTTTCAAATTTGGCAGGTTTAGGCAGTAGCCCTGGGGAATTTTTTTGAATATGCTGCAGTGACATTTCAACCAATCAGAGAGGTCACATGACCAAAAATGTCTTTTTTCAATGGGGAAGCTTGTCCGGATGATAACTTGAAAGGAATTTTATCAATTCACCTGAAACTTGGCAAATACATTCATTCTATTAAAATCTGGAAATCATTAGATTTTGGCATTGATTGGTCAAGAAATGGCCGAGTAATTAATGATTAATTAATCATTACGAATTTTCCAAATAAGGAAAACACAAAAATGCTTATATCTCGAAAACCGTGCTAGATAGAGCAATTTCGACAAAATTTTTGACCCGCAGGATATCTCTGCGGAGTACTTTTCCCAATTTTCAAAAAATTTTTGTCTCGCCAAAAATGGCGGCCATTTTGAATTTTCGAAATTTTCGCAAAAATTGCAAAACACAAAAATGCTTATATCTCGAAAACCGTGCTAGATAGAGCGATTTCGACGAAATTTTTGACCCACAGGGTATATCTGCAGAGTAGCCATGCCAATTTTCAAAAAATTTTGTCTCGCCAAAAATGGCGGCCATTTTGAATTTTCGAATTTTTCGCAAAAATTGCAAAACATAAAAATGCTTATATCTCAAAAACCCTGCTAGATAGAGCGATTTCGACGAAATTTTTGACCCGCAGGGTATCTCTGCAGAGTAGCCATGCCAATTTTCAAAAAATTTTGTCTCGCCAAAAATGGCGGCCATTTTGAATTTTCGAATTTTTCGCAAAAATTGCAAAACATAAAAATGCTTATATCTCAAAAACCCTGCTAGATAGAGCGATTTCGACGAAATTTTTGACCCGCAGGGTATCTCTGCAGAGTAGCCATGCCAATTTTCAAACAAAAAATTTCTCGCAAAAAATGGCAGCCATTTTGAATTTTCGAATTTTTCGCAAAATTGCAAAACACAAAAATGCTTATATCTCGAAAACCGTGCTAGATAGAGCGATTTCGACGAAATTTTTGACCCACAGGGTATCTCTGCAGAGTAGCCATGCCAATTTTCAAAAAAATTTTGTCTTGCCAAAAATGGCGGCCATTTTGAATTTTCGAATTTTTGCGCAAAAATTGCAAAACACAAAAATGCTAATATTTCGAAAACCGTGCTACATAGAGCGATTTCGACGAAATTTTTTATCTTCAGGGTATCTCTGCAGAGCAGCTATCCCAAAGAGCTTTCACTTGGTGAAGTTTCAGACCCATAGCTAATTGCTCACCTACTCAAAAAGAGTAAATGCGAATTACCTCTAAAAGTATTGCAGATGGCCAATTTTTCTCAAATAACTCATTCACCTACTTTTGGAAGAGCTTTCACATGGTGAAGTTTCAGACCCATAGCCAATTACTCACCTACTCAAAATGAGTAAATGCGAATTATCTCTAAAAGTATTGCAGATAGCCAATTTTTCTCAAATAACTCATTCACCTACTTTTGGGAGAGCTTTCACATGGTGAAGTTTCAGACCCATAGCTAATTATTTACCTACTCAAAATGAGTAAATGCTAATTATCTGTAAAAGTATTGCGGATACCCAATTTTTATCAAATAACTCATTCATCTACTTGTGGGAGAGCTTTCACATGGTGAAGTTTCAGACCCATAGCTAATTACTCACCTACTCAAAATGAGTAAATGCGAATTATCTCTAAAAGTATTGCAGATAGCCAATTTTTCTCAAATAACTCATTCACCTACTTTTGGGAGAGCTTTCACTTGGTGAAGTTTCAGACCCATAGCTAATTACTCACCTACTCAAAATGAGTAAATGCGAATTATCTCTAAAAGTATTGCAGATAGCCAATTTTTCTCAAATAACTCATTCACGTACTTTTGGGAGAGCTTTCACTCTGTGAAGTTTCAGACCCATAGCTAATTACTCACCTACTCAAAATGAGTAAATGCGAATTATCTCTAAAAGTATTGCAGATAGCCAATTTTTGTCAAATTAATCATTCACCTACTTTTGGGAGAGCTTTCACTTGCTGAAGTTTCAGACCCATAGCTAATTACTCACCTACTCAAAATGAGTAAATGCGAATTATCTGTAAAAGTATTGCAGATAGCCAATTTTTCTCAAATAACTCATTCACCTACTTTTGGGAGAGCTTTCACTTGGTGAAGTTTCAGACCCATAGCTAATTACTCACCTACTCAAAATGAGTAAATGCGAATTATCTCTAAAAGTATTGCAGATAGCCAATTTTTGTCAAATTAATCATTCACCTACTTTTGGGAGAGCTTTCACTTGGTGAAGTTTCAGACCCATAGCTAATTACTCGTCTACTCAAAATGAGTAAATGCGAATTATCTCTAAAAGTATTGCAGATAGCCAATTTTTCTCAAATAACTCATTCACCTACTTTTGGGAGAGCTTTCACTTGGTGAAGTTTCAGACCCATAGCTAATTATTCACCTACTCAAAATGAGTAAATGTGAATTATCTCTAAAAGTATTGCAGATAGCCAATTTTTCTCAAATAACTCATTCACCTACTTTTGGGAGAGCTTTCACTCTGTGAAGTTTCAGACCCATAGCTATTTATTCACCTACTCAAAATGAGTAAATGCTAATTATCTGTAAAAGTATTGCGGATACCCAATTTTTATCAAATACTCATTCATCTACTTGTGGGAGAGCTTTCACATGGTGAAGTTTCAGACCCATAGCTAATTACTCACCTACTCAAAATGAGTAAATGTGAATTATCTCTAATTTTTGTCTCCCCAAAAATGGTGGCCATTTTGAATTTTCAAAGTTTTTGCAAAACACAAAAATGCTTATATCTCGAAAACCGTGCTATATGGAGCGAACTCAACAAAATTTTGGACCTGCTGGGTATCTCTGCAGAGTAGCCATGCCAATTTTCAAAATATTTTTGTCTCGCCAAATATAGCGGACATTTTTAATTTTTTTATTTTTTGCAAAACACAAAAATGCTTATATCTTGAAAACCGTGCTAGATAGAGCAGACTGCGCTGACTTTGGTTGCCACAACAGTATAAGGCTAGAAACGAAGCATTTTCTTAATACTTTAGCACTCACCTTTATATCCTTTTCGGGGCGCTTTGTTTTTGCTATGCAAAAACATTATCTTTTTTTTTTGCGAGCGATCCTCTAGTTGTTATTTATATTATCTGATGATTGCATAATATTGAAATGATAACATATTTGTAAATTTCATTTCTGGTACCTACAGCCATTAAAAGTTCTATTAACCATTTATATAGTAAAAATATTTCTATATTTCTTCAGCAATCACATAATGAATATTGATGATACATATATTTGTAAACAGCTATAGTTGCTACCTTATAGATTTCAGAGCCATTTCAAAGGCATCCTGCTCATAATTTCTGTGCTTCTGCATTGGTTTCGACTGAGACATCTTTTGCAGCTATAAAACATTTAATTTATCTATAAAATTTATTTTATGTAAGATTTTGTTTATTACTGAATTAGTAAGCTAAGAATCTACAGCATTGATCCCCCACTCAGGCTGTGTGTGTCTCTCTCAACACTCATTCACACTATGTATTAAAACTTCTTGATCCTTTCCCCAAAAAAACTCCATCAGGGTCTACTAAAATCACCATATTATTGACCCCTTGCAGTGGACTCGCTCAATCCGTACACCAATATTTCAGAATAGTTGATCCCCAACCCCAGCCTGCAATCAATTCACAGTCCCTCATTGAAGTTTTTGTGTGCAACTCTGATATTTTTGACACTATTTGCATAAAGCTTTATTGATGATTACCTAATGTACTGGCATATACAATCCAAAAAAGTGTCATAGGCAAATTCCAAAGATCTTAAAAGACACTTGTTCTGTTAATTTTTGTAATTATGAAATTGTGCAGCTTTCTCTATTCAATGGCTAATCATATAAACATAGTAATTGTTTCTTGAAAATTTATGATATGTCATGCATTATTAAGATTTTTTTTGTATATTTGGTAGGCACTGAGATCTTTGAACTAACTTTTAAGTAAACAACATATGCAATTCTATAGCTTCTGAATGCAATAAAAAGCACAGTAAAGGTTTTTGTTCTAGATGCATTTTATGTTCTTAATACTTCAGACAATGTATGGTGAAACTAAGTAAATGTATGTCATTTATTGAAGTCCTTATTTTGGCCCATGGAATCTTTACTAAAACTTGAGTTAAAAGAAACTAGGAAAGCCTGGGGAAAACCTAAAGCAGCATGCAAAGAAAAAATAAGTATTATGATACACAAAAATGTTTAATACATTACAGTTAAATGGAGTAACAACATATAACAAAATTAAGTGTTAATTCTCAGTGGATTATCAGGTTTGGCTTCTAATCACTGGCTGTCACCTCTGTGTAGGTTAGAGGAAATCAAAAAAAAAAAAAAGAAATTTTTAAAAATTAACATGATCTATCATAGTATCACCCCCAACTTTTATTAATTTTGAATATATATTGCTGTATAATGACAACAGGTCATAAAGCAAATAAAATGTAAACTATTTGCAGTTCCAAAAGTGATTTTTTACAATCTGACAGTAACTGTTCAGAAGCCACACCAAATAAAATAATAAAATCTTTTAGTATAAGTACCGGTACATTTTTAAGATATATTTTTAGTACAAGTATTTTTATCACCTTCAGTCATATTGTTTTTGTTTATGTGACTTACGATTTCTAAAGCTTTCCCTCAGAAACTTGGGAGAGATTTAGAACTGTTCTAAAAAAAGAAATGCTCCCAATACAATGGAGAGAAATCAGAAATGGGCCGTTTCTAAAAAAACACTCCCCAATCTAAGCCGCCCATTACATTTGACTACTGTTGCTAACGTATATTTTTAATATTTTGTCCGTATGGCCGTCTGCCCCCTGTATAGGAGCAAAATTTACAAGGATTACTGTAGTGTTTACAGACGACTTTGACAGTTGATGATAAAATCATTAAAATCTTTTAAAATAACCAACAATTAATTACTTTTTTATATGCAACATTATTTATACTATAAATTTTATACTCGATGGTACTTGTGGGCCAAAATTTACATTATTTATGAAGAAATTTGATTATTTACCTGATATAATTATTTGGGGGCTTTCCCAGCAACTGTCAAAACAACGAAACGAAACTGGGGCGCCTTGGAATCCCACAAAATAGGATAGAAGAAAATATTATTTTAAGATTTTTTGTTACACTGTAAATCACTGTAAGTAGTAATAAATTTCATAAATATTAAAAAATTAAATTTTTTCGTGGAAAGAAGACATTGTTTAACGAAAGATTTATTATATATCAAAAAAAAATAAAATAATTTCTGTATGGTCATGTGACCCCTCGAATTCTGGGTCAAGTACAGAGGAGCCATGTTGGATTATTCTACTGTTAAAAACATTTTTGTGTCTGTGTTCATTTAAATTGTGTTGACAAGTAATAAAAAGTACTGGATGAAGTTGTATACATGTGGTATAAAGTAAGTATATGGTTACTTTTAAATATTATTGCAGATTTAGTGGTAAATCGTTCGATTCAAACGCCGTTCGCTTGAAACGCCACGGGTGTAATGCGGCGATGGAGGGGGGGTGGGGGCAATGGCCAGGAGGTATTTTATTTATAAAGTACCCCCACTTGGAGCCTCATGTTTTCTCAATAACATCGATGTAGCATGCGGCGATGGCTTTCCTGTCCAACTTGGAAATGGGGAGGGGGTGTGGGGCGGCGATGGCCAGGAGATATTTTTATTTATAAAGTACTGTTGGAGGGCCCCCTTCAGGCATAAGTTGGCCTCGGACATAAGTTGGCCACCATCATCATATTTTGAAATTTTTATAAATCTTAAGGCCTGTATTATTCTTGAATGGTCTATTATAATAAGATTTATGATAAATACCACTTTTAAACCCTGTGCAACTACACATTTGTCTGTTTGACACATTCAAATGAGAGGCAGCCAACTTATGTCCGCGGCCAAGTTATGCCTAGAAGCAGTAACACTCCACATTGGGATCTCTGTTAGATCTAGTTTATAAAATATTTCTGGAAAATCGCCGCTCCCACAAGTACTCTTTTTAGCGACAAATACAACAAAATGTGCCATTTTTCCCCTGAAAATTAACAGAAATTTACCCACTGTATGTCAATTTATCGAGAATGTTTTGAAAAAAAGCCACTATTTGAGTGTAAAAAATTACTCTTTTCATCATTTTGTACTCCAAATAATTTAGAAATCTAATCTTTAACGAGTACTCGAGTACTTTTTAACAGCCCTACAAAAAATATGACTGTTGTAATAAATTCTAACATTTTGCTGACTCAGCACTTATCAACTCTATAGCACGTCATTACAGCAAGACCATTAGATATATCAAGTTCAAGTTTCCCATGCTTATTTGAGGGTTAAGATGGACAACTTTCGAAAAAAAATTTGTGTCCGCCATATTGTTTTTAAGATGGCTGAAACCCAGTTTCAAAGCTTTTGTGTGCTCTAAGTTTAGACTGCTTTCAAAGATTGTCTTCAAACTTTGTACAGTCAATGACATTACTTATTAGAGGAACCCTATTGATTTTGGGCAAAATTAATTTAAAAACATGGCCACCAGGGGCAATTTTGTAATATGCAACTTTACCAATGCGATGCTAAGTACCACAACACTTGCTTCAAATGTCTCAAAAATGTTCCCATTGTGTTTTTTGTGACATGTTTATCCCATATAGAACTTTTGGCATATTTTGGCCAGGGTTATTATCATCAGCGATTTCTGAAGATCGAGCATCATCAGTAAGAAGCGAGTTGAACTCGAGTAAATGATAAAAAATAAAATAATATTATATCCAAATATTGTCATTAGTTGTGTGTAGAACCATTTTATTGCAAGGAAATATATTTGACTTTTACACTTTTATCGTTAGATAAATTGCTAAAGTGCTAATTTGTAACAAGATTAGTATATTATTATTTATTTCTTAAAGGCTCGAGCTTAAATTGTGTAAATTGGTAAATCTCGAAATATCGCCCATTGAGTTACGACTCAAGTGACTGTCAACTTGTAACATCCCTGATTATAGAATGAAAACTGATATCTTTTCTGTCTCTGAAGGATGTCTTAAGACCTGCAGGCCTTTTTCTCGAGTTTTTTTTTTCATTAATGTAGCTCTATTTTTTGTGTACATTTTCTTCATAAATAAATAAAGATAATAAATTTAAAAAGATATCATGATGAAAGGAATAAGATTTTTAATCAAGTTTTATATTATGACAAATTGTCTAGATTGTCTACTGTATTTTTACTGCAAACTTGATATAACAGTTAATACAAACGCATGGAAGAATTTGTCCCTGTTCTCTGAATTGAAAGAGTGGGCATTCAGTGGTAGATGTGCTTCTTACTGGTGAGAAGCAGTATCAGTTGTTATGGTCACAGGGCAAGCGCGGTAGCAATTACCAGTTGCTTTTAAATTGCAACAGGAAAAGACAAAAAGTTTTACTTAACAAATTTATTTGACAGATAAAAATAATGATTACAATAGACTGGGATGCTCCCAAGAGTACATACAATGATGCAATAATGGAACCAATCTGAGCTAGCTGCAGTCCTATTCATGTAACTAACAGTTAAGTTTGTCCACTGTGTCCAGCATTCTGTCCTGTGATCTGTCTGGTGTCCACCAACACACAAATATCTGTATCCTGTGATCTGACCAATGTCCGATAACACATAATGTCTTTATCCTGTGATCCTTTCAATACTCAACAACACAAAATGTCTATATACAGAGATCCAGAGAGTTCGCACAACTATACTGTCCTCTCCAAAATATGGACAATGTCAAAAATACAGCAAATCCACTCTCTGGTAGAACTACACTCTATATCCAGAGACAAACAATATCCAAAGTACAGCAAATCCACTCTCTGGTAGATCCAGACACTGTATCCAGTTCACCACAACACAAGAAGTTTATATCCATCCAGCTCTAAGACACAAATAGCTTTCCTTATAGCCAGCGAATACTATGTTCATCTGTGGTCAGATGTACAACACTTACATACAGCTGTGGAAATGGCAACAAGGTTACAGAATTAGCTTGGAAATAAACACTGTTTACAGGAACCACTGAGGAGGCTCAATAACTCGATTACCTTATATGGCAACACATACACACAATGCTTTCCACAAATTAAATCATATCTTGGCACATTGCCTATATATGTAACACATTCTAAAAAGGTAGGCTGCGCAGTGACCTTGGACACATCTTTTGCACAGTTCAGAAATCGCGAATATAGAACGGTAAATAAAGTAACGTTGTTGAATTCTACATACAGCATCCATTCGCCTACAAATGTAAACAAACGACTCGCGGTAAAATAAGTGGTTAAAATATTCATAAAATTGTTATTTCTTGCTTGATTTTAATAAATAGCATATCATTTTAAAGCTTACAACAAATTGAAAGTGTCTACAGTGACAATCTCTCAATATTTCATAACAAATTCTATGAAAATAGAGTGACAAAAATACTTATTTTTTTTACCTTAGATATCGCTATGTATGTTTCACTGATAGAACAGCCAACATGGCGTTGGATTTGTTTTGATTTTTGCATAAGATTTACTGCTCATTTTTACCAAAATATTAATGTAACCATTTTAGAATAGGAATAAAAGACAAATTATCGTGCTTTATGATGGTTTTAAACTATCGATCTGCACTCGATTATGTCTTTTATTCTTATAGTAAATACTCACACTGTGGTTAATATTTGGATTTTAAATTATGTTATCAGAATGGTGTCCAGATGGCGGGCGGGCAGCGGGAAAAAGTTTGTCCGGGCTGTATCTCAAGGTGTAGGAAGTTGATACGTTGTAGGGACATTGGTTAGGATGTGCAGGTGTACAACGTCATGGTCTGACCTTGATTTGACCTTTGACCTTGCCGTAGTGACCTTGACCTATAAAATCTTCTCCGGGCTATATCTCGGAAACCGTAAGGTGTAGGAAGTTGATACTTGGTAGGGACATTGGTTAGGGGGTGTAGGTGTGTAATGTCATGGTCTGACCTTGATTTGACCTTGCTGTAGTGACCTTGACCTATAAAATCTTGTCCGGGCTATATCTCGGAAACTGTAAGATGTAGGAAGTTGATACTTGGTAGGGACATTGGTTAGGGGGTGTAGGTGTGCAACGTCATGGTCTGACCTTGATTTGACCTTGCTGTAGTGACCTTGACCTATAAAATCTTGTCCGGGCTATATCTCGGAAACTGTAAGGTGTAGGAAGTTGATACTTGGTAGGGACATTGGTTAGGGGGTGTAGGTGTGCAACGTCATGGTGTGACTTTGATTTGACCTTGCTTTAGTGACCTTGACCTATAAAATCTTGTCTGGGCTATATCTCGGAAACTGTAAGGTGTAGCAAGTTGATACGTGGTAGGGACATTGGTTAGGGGGTGTAGGTGTACAACGTCATGGTGTGACCTTGATTTGACCTTTGACCTTGCCATAGTGACCTTGACCTATAAAATCTTCTCCGGGCTATATCTCGGAAACCGTAAGGTGTAGGTAGTTGATGCTTGGTAGGGACATTGGTTAGGGGTTGTAGGTGTGCAGAATCATGGTGTGGCCTTGATTTGACCATTGACCTTGTCGTAGTGACCTTGACCTTTAAAATCTTGTTGCACCTTTGGGTCTGTCTTTTGATGCAGATTAAGCACTGTTAAAGTCATATTAGAATTCATTAAGAATTTTACTTTTACAACTTTCCATTGTAACAGATGGAATTTCATCAAGTGAGCCACAGATATGGCTCCAACACCACACATTAGTGGATGGACGATTAGACGAATGTTCGATCAATCGTCGGTGTCATGGTACAATTGCGTTCGGTCACTGACAACTTCTAGAAGTCGATTAAATCTTACCCTTCTTTATGTGTCTCAATATCCACGTATTTTTTATATTTTAAGCAGTTTTATAAACTTTCCTTTGATAAATTAATAGATTTCTCACGAATTTTGTGTTTGTTTATAACTACCGCATATTTACCGGAAGTGGGTGCTTTTGAAAGATTCTAAATGTCGGAAACACCGTTATTCTTACTGGAATTAAATATAATTCATCCCGGAAAGTGTTCATGATATACTGGCCAACAGTGGAGTAAAAAAGTCGATTATGGGTTGATCATCGGTCGGAAAAATGGACGAATAATCAACCATGAAAATTGAGGCGATTCCACTCACTACCACACATAAGCATTCATTGAATGTATTACCATTTCTGTATGCATGGTTATATTCAAAACATCCAAACCATAATTCAGCCATGCCAGATGTAGATAAAGAGTGTCGTAATGTTTAGTTTACTGATTAATGCTGTCATCTTGTTATTGAATTGTCTTGTTTTAATACTTCATCTTCACATGCATTATCTTTCTCTTAGACATTATTTTCTCTATTTAAACATTGTTTAACTGACAGTGCTCTGAAAGTATCCTGAACTTTGTACTGATAACAGTACTTCTATATCTCATTGTGTTAAAAATATCTTCCTAGGCTGTGGGGTACGGGAATCTCTGATGCTATTTTTGTAATTATAGGTCGCCGGTTTTCATAATTTTTCTTTTTGACTAATTCAAATAGACGAATAGACGTAATTATCAGTTATAAAATAGAAATACTATTGGATGCCCATTGCATATGTATATAGAAGCATATGTCTTACACATCTAGCAAGGTCCTCAGTGGCCTAGTGGTTAGCAAGTTTTGCATCTAATCATAGGCTGTCACCTCTGTGGGTTCGAGTCCCACAAGTGGCAATTCTGAGGACCTGTCCCAATATGACCCTGGCTGTTGAACGGGACGTAAAACCCCAACTTTGACCTTTACACATCTAGCAAAAAAATATAAGCATACAGCTTCATCAGTTAGACGAATCCATGTCAGAATTTTTGCTAATAAAAGCTTAGAAAGCTGAAATAATATGTCATCACATCAGCTGTCTAACCTCTTATGACCTCTTGTAATATTTATTGAAAACTTTAAAGACTACTCACACATAAATTTATATTTAATATTAAAACAAATGACTAGATTTGGAAAGTTTATAACTGGTCATTGGGTTTTTGATAAAACTAAGCTACAACCTGATCAACTTGTTTTCCATTTTCAACCTTAAGAATTTGCATACTGTATTCCTGTTGTATCTACTATTTATTTATTTTAGATAAATGAAGGGGTGTGCAATACCCCCAAGCCAGGCTTTTTCGATTTTCAAGGAAAGCAAAAATGGTATGTAAAATTTAATGGTAATATTTGAAAGTAAAACCTAAGTTCACAAATCTGAGATTTATTGAGAACACGTTCTGGTATAACCCCAGTTGTTGAAAGGAGCATTTCAACTTGACACTAGGTTCATTAGTTATTTTGACTTATAAAAGAACAATAATCAGTAATATGAGAACATCATTCATTGATTTTAAAGCACAAGTTAATAGGTATTTTAGGAATCTGAATTATTTAATGCACTAACTATTAATTAACATAAAAAGTACTGTAAAATTTTAAAATCTCACCAAGGTTCAAATACAGTTTTAGCCCAGAATACCCTGATTACAATTTCTATTAATGTTTTTGGTTTAAGTTAACATCTGTTTTTTTTTCAGGCAGGCATGGAAGGACTTGGGTACAAAGAGTAAGGAGGACTGTATATTGGAATATGTGAACAAGGTGTCAAATATAGATCCAGAGTGGGAAGTTAAGGTATAAATGTGCTTTTAATGTGGTAACATGTGTATTTACTTGTTTTGTAATGCTTTGAACATTTTTTGTGGATAACAGAACAAAAGATACTAGAGAGTTATCAAACAATAATATACGATCACCAAATGTAGTGACCACAGAATTATTATTTTGAATACACTTAAATCTTCATACAACACTGTGTAAAACAGACAATTTTCTAATCTCTGTGCAAACTCTGCTGTGTTTATAGTGGTGAGTAGCAAGGCAGACAGCTGTATAAACACAACAATAAAATAAAAACATATTTAGTATTATTTACGAATTAAGGCAAATTTTAAGTGTGTGAAAGCAAAATGAAGCTGAAACTTCAGCTCTCACTGTGGGAGACAGAAAGACAAACACTGCAGTCCATACTGTAAGAATGAAAGTAATTTCAGATGAGTGAAGGCAAGGTAAAGTCCAAGTCTGGAATGGGTGTGGCAGTGAAAATTGAGGCGATTCCACTCACTACCACACATAAGCATTCATTGAATGTATTACCATTTCTGTATGCATGGTTATATTCAAAACATCCAAACCATAATTCAGCCATGCCAGATGTAGATAAAGAGTGTCGTAATGTTTAGTTTACTGATTAATGCTGTCATCTTGTTATTGAATTGTCTTGTTTTAATACTTCATCTTCACATGCATTATCTTTCTCTTAGACATTATTTTCTCTATTTAAACATTGTTTAACTGACAGTGCTCTGAAAGTATCCTGAACTTTGTACTGATAACAGTACTTCTATATCTCATTGTGTTAAAAATATCTTCCTAGGCTGTGGGGTACGGGAATCTCTGATGCTATTTTTGTAATTATAGGTCGCCGGTTTTCATAATTTTTCTTTTTGACTAATTCAAATAGACGAATAGACGTAATTATCAGTTATAAAATAGAAATACTATTGGATGCCCATTGCATATGTATATAGAAGCATATGTCTTACACATCTAGCAAGGTCCTCAGTGGCCTAGTGGTTAGCAAGTTTTGCATCTAATCATAGGCTGTCACCTCTGTGGGTTCGAGTCCCACAAGTGGCAATTCTGAGGACCTGTCCCAATATGACCCTGGCTGTTGAACGGGACGTAAAACCCCAACTTTGACCTTTACACATCTAGCAAAAAAATATAAGCATACAGCTTCATCAGTTAGACGAATCCATGTCAGAATTTTTGCTAATAAAAGCTTAGAAAGCTGAAATAATATGTCATCACATCAGCTGTCTAACCTCTTATGACCTCTTGTAATATTTATTGAAAACTTTAAAGACTACTCACACATAAATTTATATTTAATATTAAAACAAATGACTAGATTTGGAAAGTTTATAACTGGTCATTGGGTTTTTGATAAAACTAAGCTACAACCTGATCAACTTGTTTTCCATTTTCAACCTTAAGAATTTGCATACTGTATTCCTGTTGTATCTACTATTTATTTATTTTAGATAAATGAAGGGGTGTGCAATACCCCCAAGCCAGGCTTTTTCGATTTTCAAGGAAAGCAAAAATGGTATGTAAAATTTAATGGTAATATTTGAAAGTAAAACCTAAGTTCACAAATCTGAGATTTATTGAGAACACGTTCTGGTATAACCCCAGTTGTTGAAAGGAGCATTTCAACTTGACACTAGGTTCATTAGTTATTTTGACTTATAAAAGAACAATAATCAGTAATATGAGAACATCATTCATTGATTTTAAAGCACAAGTTAATAGGTATTTTAGGAATCTGAATTATTTAATGCACTAACTATTAATTAACATAAAAAGTACTGTAAAATTTTAAAATCTCACCAAGGTTCAAATACAGTTTTAGCCCAGAATACCCTGATTACAATTTCTATTAATGTTTTTGGTTTAAGTTAACATCTGTTTTTTTTTCAGGCAGGCATGGAAGGACTTGGGTACAAAGAGTAAGGAGGACTGTATATTGGAATATGTGAACAAGGTGTCAAATATAGATCCAGAGTGGGAAGTTAAGGTATAAATGTGCTTTTAATGTGGTAACATGTGTATTTACTTGTTTTGTAATGCTTTGAACATTTTTTGTGGATAACAGAACAAAAGATACTAGAGAGTTATCAAACAATAATATACGATCACCAAATGTAGTGACCACAGAATTATTATTTTGAATACACTTAAATCTTCATACAACACTGTGTAAAACAGACAATTTTCTAATCTCTGTGCAAACTCTGCTGTGTTTATAGTGGTGAGTAGCAAGGCAGACAGCTGTATAAACACAACAATAAAATAAAAACATATTTAGTATTATTTACGAATTAAGGCAAATTTTAAGTGTGTGAAAGCAAAATGAAGCTGAAACTTCAGCTCTCACTGTGGGAGACAGAAAGACAAACACTGCAGTCCATACTGTAAGAATGAAAGTAATTTCAGATGAGTGAAGGCAAGGTAAAGTCCAAGTCTGGAATGGGTGTGGCAGTGAGCAGGATGACTTGCAATGAAGAAGATGTTTCAGATGACAAGAAGACACTGCTGGACTGGGTGAAGGAGGAAGATGTGGAAAGGGTGTGTGAGATGTTAGGAAAAGACAGAGAAGTGGTCAATCACACAGATGAGGAGGTTAGTCAGGAATAATATGCAGGCATTAACAAGAAAAATCCCATAAAAGATCTAGTGAAACAGTAAAAACTACAAATTAAAATATGCGTGAGATGTTAGAGCAGATGAAGCAGAGACTTTGTATCGAACAGACAGAGGGTTAAGTTGAGGAGAATATCCTGAATTAGCCTGATCTGTTGATACTATATCCCATATACATGAAGGTCCTCATGGCCCGTATTCACAAAGAGCGCCATCATTGTGAAAAGTTCAGAACAAAAAGAAATTTCTGAATCTTTGCTTTTCAAACTCTTGTAATATTTGGCATAAACTACTAAAACTAGTAGACTGTAAAATAGCCTTTTAAAAGGGTGGAGAGAAGTATAAATTAATAAGGATATTGTAGTCATGATGCAGAATGCACACACATTGTTGGAGTGCTTGTTTTCAAGTACATTTACACTGAGGATGTGCCTGTAGTATCATTCTTGGGACTAGACACTACTTCATGTGCTCTGTAAGGGAATTATATCTGTTCTTTATGAGAACTCTATACACACTATATGGGTGCTCAATGCACTTTATATTCTCTGTAGGATTGCTTTAATTACAAGTAATTTTTATCAGGGTGTGTTCAAATCCTTTTGAAAGGATTTAAATCGAAATCCAAATCCTCTAAAATTTTTCAAGTCCAAACCCTTTCTTTTTCAAAAGGATTTAAATCCAAATCCTTTTTGAAAAAAGAATCAAAATCCTTTTTCAATTTATAACTATTGTCATAAAATCGCAAAAGACATACATGTACATTACAACATGTGTTACATACATTAATGTATCTACATTGTTATTCATTGACATAAGTGTGAAAAAAAGAACTACATCTTAATACAAATATCACAATATAGTATAACGCTGCACTTGAATTCCTGAGTAATTTAATGAAAAACATGTTTCAATTCAGGCCTCTAGAAAACCGCTGTTGTGTGTAGATAGATATGATACTGTATTGTTTTATGTGTTGATATATGTTTTCTTTTCTCTTAAATTTTCAATCTTTATATATTTTTGGTGATTACCCTCTGATGTAAAGTCCGTATAGGAGAGCTTGTCCAATATTTCAGTTTTATAATATTGTTAATAATATTTCAAGAATACAATGTTACAGTCTGAATCAAACAAAACTATTGATATGCAGAATGCAGTGCTGCAGCTTTGATCGGTATATTGATTATCTGACACCTGTCATGTATATGCAGGGATGTTTACTTTACCATCACATTTGACTGAGGAATAACTGATTTTGAATGCTCTCTGACCTCTCGACTTTGGGCTTTAAAAAAACCTGGGGATTGGTGGGGAATGGATGATTAACTCTACAACCCCATTATCAGTGCAGTGCATGCCAACAGTTACTTCAGGAAAAGAAATTCTGAGTTCCTGTAACATTTCAATGAAATAAAAATAGTTTCTTTTTTCTTAACTTGCCCATTGTATGCTGGCATCAGAGGTGATCTCTTAAGTGCCTTTCCCCCTTCTGATAATAAGACATTACTCAACATTATGCTTTATGGAAACATGAATCAAAGCTACGATGAAAACTTTTAAATATTTTCAAGCAGTCCACAAATTCATAGATGATTCTAATCGATTCACTTACTAGCAGTAATCTATCTGTGCAGCCTCATTTCTATCTCATCTGTAAATACTTCATCCCGCAAGACGGCTTTATATAATTGTAATTTATGATTGTTGCCCAATTGTTAATAAAATATGTTTAAACCAAATAGTTTCTGCTGATTTAAACCACTTGGACTGATTCCTTAATATTCCTTATTGCAGCTCTGCTGGTGTGCCATAGTTATGACCTGTTATAAAACCTTTTACTTTTCAGTCAAGACTTAAATACAGGCATCAGTGCTCTTTTTACAGGGTATAGGCACTGTATAGACTTTATGTATGAGTATTCTAAGTAATAAAAAAAACTATTCAATTTGCAGGGAATGAGTGCATTACACTGGGCCTGTGACCGGGGCAGTGTAATCATGGTGCAGACATTGTTGAAACAAGGAGCAGAAATCAATAAAAAGGTCAGTGAGTTCACAATTTATGGAAAATCTGCCCCCAAAATCTTAAATTCAGTCACACTTATTATTGGAATTGTTGTTTGTTTTACAGTAATTAAAAACCATTCATCCCCTGCCATAGAATCCAGTTTGATTTTGTCTAGTTGAAGTACATTGTATAACTTTATATCTTAAATTTGTAACATATGTATGTTATTATCTCCCGCCGGCCGACAGGCCCGGTACGGGAGATTATAAAATGCCCTCTGTCCGTGCGTCTGTCCGTCCCGTCCGTTCGTCACGTTTTTACAAAAGCCTTTCTATCTCTTAAAATATTATAGCTAGAGCTTCCAAATTTGCAGGATAAATTCATCATTGGAAAAACTTGCCTGGGAATCTTTTTCGGCTGATTCGGAAAAACAAGATGGCCGCCACGGGTGTTAACAAGATGGCTGCCATGGGTTTTTTTTCGGGTGTTCTGCCATGGGTTTTTTTTTCGTTGATTTAGATGGCTGCCATAAGTGTGTAGTTGCACTTTTATACAGCCTAAAAATAGCCTGCTTGGTATTGATTTTGGGCCTATTTTGAAAAACATCATGGCCGCCAGAGCCTTGCCAAATCTCTGCAAATAGCAGAATGTAAGGCCTAAAGGTCTGTCCAAAGAAAAGTGTTGCAGGTATCCTCACCAGTTTCTCCTTGGCCTCTTCAATGTTTTATGACCTTATTGCTTATGTCTTTTCATTTGATGCTGTTTTTTCAGACCTAGGTCCATAGCTAAGTGAGTAATAGCAATGGTGGCTACTTTCAGTAAAGTGCTCATAACTCCAAAACGAGTGCATTTAGAGCATTTCTGTAAAATATGTTGTTCAGCTACTTTCTTCATGCCTACAAGATGGTACCATTTTTAGGGGTCTATCTTGATAGCTAAGTGGGTAATAGCTATTTTCTGTTTTTAACAATGACCAAAATGAGTAAGTTGCTTTTATCTTTGTAACTGTTACTTACAATATTGGTCTCAAATATGTTGTTGAACAACTCCTTCATGTACTATATCATGGTTAGGTTTCCAAGGTGTAGCACCATAGCTAGCTGAGTAATAGCTACACTAAGTTTAACATTTGACCATTCAGCAAGTCACTTATAACTCAAAAACTATTGAATATAGAGGATTTTTGTCAAATATGTTGTTTATCTACTTTTTGATGTACTGTGTCGTGGTGAATTTTCAGAGCTGTAAGTCCATAGCTAACTGAGTAATAGCTACTTTGAAATTTCTTAATTTGAACATTGAATAAATCACTTATACCTCCAAAACTATTGAATTTAGGGAATTATTGTCAAATTTTGAGACCTGTAAGTCCATAACTAACTGAGTAATAGCTACTTTGATGGTTCTCCATTGAGTAAATCACTTATAACAGCAAAACTATTAAATTTACAGGCTTTTTGTCAATATGTTGTTCATGTACTTTTTAATGTTCTGTGTCATGGCAAAGTTTCAGAGCTGTAGGTCCATAGCTAACTGAGTAATAGCTACTTTCATGGTTTTCCACTGAGTAAATCGCTTATCACAGCAAAACTGTTGAATTTAAAGGATTTGTGTCAAATATGTTGTTCACCTACTTTTTGATGTATTGTGTAATGGCAAATTTTGAGACCTGTAGGTCCATAGCTAACTGAGTAATAGCTACTTTGATTTTTGCGAAAAAATGAAAAAGTCTTAATATCTCGAAAACCATAAGAGATAGAGCGATTTTGAGTGAATTTTTGACCCGCAGGGTAGTACATGAGTATACTATGCAAAAGGGAAAAAAATTCAATTTTTGCCACTTTTGGCGGCTATCTTGGATTTTAGCAGAAAATAAACATTGAAAATATCTTCAAAATGGTAACAGACAGAGCGATTTCGAGCAAATTTTTGACCCACAGGGTAGTACAACAGTATTCTGTGCCTAGGGGAAAAATGTCATCTTGGATTTTAGCGGAAAATGAAAAATTGTGAATATCTCGGGAAAGGTATTTCCTCCCCTTTAATGCTCGGCGGGAGATACACACCGCGGCAGTGGTCTTGTTTTTCCATCAATTGATCATTAACGTAAGAGATTTGATCATTCTTTGGTTGTGAGAATCAACTACACAGAGCAATGTATGTTATTTTTCCATCAATTGATCATTAACGGAAGAGATTTGATCATTCTTTGGTTGTGAGAATCAACTACACAGAGCAATGTATGTTATTTTTCCATCAATTGATCATTAACGGAAGAGATTTGATCATTCTTTGGTTGTGAGAATCAACTACACAGAGCAATGTATGTTATTTTTCCATCAATTGATCATTAACGGAAGAGATTTGATCATTCTTTGGTTGTGAGAATCAACTACACAGAGCAATGTATGTGGATCGAAACAGTTGATGGAGTAGATCTTTAAATTTTGAAATAATTGTTATGGTATGCACAAACCACCAAATAGGTACAGCTTTACTGCATGAAAAAAAAACAAACAAATTAAATAGAAAAACAGTTAAAACATATATTCTGAAAATATTATATTTCCATAAAATTACTTGTGTATTGTTATTTCAATGTATATTTTCAGGATCTGGAAGGACAGACACCCTTGCATTATGGTAAGAAATATTTTAACAGAAGCTCTAAGTCTAAGCTCTAAGCACCAGGGCTTCTGTGTGAGAAAGAAGATGGCACAATAATTGTCTGTTCACTGTACAAACATTGATTAATTACACAGTCTTTTCATTTTCCCATACCACTTCGGTGACCAATGCCCATCCAGATCTGAGCTTAATGCTAAAAATAATGGACATGAAGTATTTTCAGATTTTTATTGGATTAAAAATAAATTTAAATAGTGCTAAAAATACAGTAAAGGTTCTCTTCACAAAAGTTTTTTTTAAATGAGGCATTAATATAAACTCTGGCAATTTTTTTATATTAATGTATAGAAATTAATTTATAGAAATTGGTGAAGTCAATCTTAAATCACCAATGCATTTGTTCACTGACAGGTACTTCTGGTGTATGTTGGACGCATATTATAGTTTAAAATTTGTATGATAATTGTTTTCAGCGTTAGTTCTAATCTGTTGTGTTTTGGTGTTTTCTTTACAGCAACTTCATGTGAACATGTGGAGGTGGTTAGGGCATTACTTAAGAATAATGCAGACTGCACTTTATGTGACAATAATGGTGACTTGCCAGAAACTGAATCTGAAGAAATCAAAGCATTGTTACAGCAGAACAGCTAGTGCTAGTGTATTTTAAATATCAAACCTATTAATCAATCACAAGGTCATAGGAGAAGAAATTTGCCACAGTATGTGATATTCTGCACTTGGGATACCCCCTTAAAAGATTGGAAAAGAGAGAGGATTTCCAAAAATTCTGGACAACATGAGATAAGATGCCGTAACAAAATCCCCAAAAATTAGAGTTTTGGTAAGAGTCTCCAGTAACTTATATAAATAAAAAAAATAATAAATAAATAAAGGGGTGCCAGTGACATGTTTGAAATATTGTGGTGAAGTTCACGTGTAATACTCAGTGTGGGAAAAAGAACAAAGCTTTTATTCATTCAGCTTGTTCTTTGCGGTTTGTTTAGTTTTGCCAGCAATATAGGCTTGCTCCAAGTCTTTGTATTTCCAATTCCACCAACCAGGATCTACTTCATCCCATCGTGGTATAACCTATACAAGATGTTTAAGGCTATTAAAGCAAGTGAATTCAATCCAGTTCAGCCCTTACTGTGAATGACATAAGAAAAAGTTATTTATCTGAAGTTATTCTTATATTGAAGAAGTATTATGACTCTTATGGGTGCAAATTGAAGGTGTATCATGACTTGTATCTCTGAAAAATTACAGAATGTACTGATGATCAGTAAAAGTTAAGAGGTCAAAGCTCATTAACTCACTCATTCTTCTGTTAAATGTGATCCTGTCCAAGTACAAAAAGTTTGACAAACTACTCTAAATTGGTTACCTCAATGGTAAATAAAACTACTAATTGTTAACAGTGATTTATGCTGTACACAGGGCGACTAAAAGGGAAGTAAAATCAATAAAAAGTTTGAATACTACCCGAAGGTGGTAATATTTTGGTAGGTGTGGTATGAAGTGTGATAATTATTGATCAGGAAAGGTTTTTACCCCACGGGGTATTGTTTTCACCCATGGTGTCCAGATAGGTGGGCGGGCAGTGGGAAGAAGTTTGTATCCCGGAAACAGAATGTGTAGCAAGTTGATACTTGGTAGGGATATTGGTTAGTGGTTGTAGGTGTGCACCATCATGGTGTGACCTTGATTTGACCTTTGACCGTGCCGTAGTGACCTTGAGTTTGAAAATCTTGTCCGGGCTATATCTCGGAAACCGTAAGGTGTAGGAAGTTGATACTTGATAGGGATATTAGTTGGGGTTGTAGATATGCAGTATCATGGTATGACCTTGATTTGACTTTTGACCGTGGCATAGTGACCTTAACCTTTAATTCTAATTCTAATTAAACTTTTATAGCGCTTAATCTCCACTGAGAAGTGGACTCTAAGGCGCAACAAGACAATAGCAATATGCAAATTCAAAAGTGCAGGAACAGAAATAGGTCAGCACCACGGAGAAGCCATAAGAGAAAATAAGCTAAGGAGGATATGCCTTTGCGTAGAGATAGGTTTTGAGCTTCTTTCTAAAAGAGGCAATAGTGGGTGATGCACGTATGTCTTCAGGAAGCGAATTCCAAACAGTGGGAGCATCAAAGGGAAAACTGAAGCCAAACTTCTTAGTGGACTTGTGAATTGTAGGTTGAAATATTGGTACATTGAGGAAGTTGGCAACACTCTGACTACGTCTAGTATTGTAAGTAGTGCAGTATGAGGATAGATATGGAGCAAAATATTTAGGGAAACCAGTATGAATAAACTTGTACACCAGGGTAGCCAGTTTGAACTCTGAGCAAAACTGAATAGGGAGCCAATAGAGTTTCCTGAGTACTGGAGTTATACGAGTGAATTTACTCGAATTTGTAACAATTCTAGCTGCACTATTTTGGATAGACTGTAATCTATGAAGATTGAATTTGGAGAGACTCCTTAAAAGTGAGTTACAGTAGTCCAACCGACTACTAACCAAAGCATTGGCAACCGACACAGCTGCATCCTGAGTCAAGAACTGCCTAATATTTCTAAAATCCCGCAGTTGAATAAAGCACCCTTTACAAACATTCTGGACGTGTTGAGTCAAACCACACACAACTGACACAGCTGCATCCTGAGTCAAGAACTGCCTAATATTTCTAAAATCCCTCATTTGAATAAAGCAGCCTTTACAAACATTCTGGATGTGTTTAGAGTCAAACCACACACCCAGGCTCCTGACTGACTCGGTGGGGTGAAGGGGGTTGCCCAAGTTGTCGATTGAGAAACATGCTTTTAACCTCTCTCTCTGTTTCTTGGAGCCAAAAAGTATAAACTCAGTTTTATCAGGATTTAGCTTAAGTTTGCCAGCCGACATCCACTCTTTGACATCTTGAAGGCATCTGTTCAACTTATCAAAAGCAGCTGAGGCATTCATGTGTGACAGATGGACATAAAGTTGTGTGTCGTCAGCATAGAAATGGAAGTTTATGCCTTTGTGTTTACCAATCAATGTACTAAGGGGAGATGTGTACAGAGAGAACTGCAGAGGACCCAAAACAGAACCCTGAGGCACGCCAAACAGCAGTTTTTGTAAATCAGACAAAGTAGAGCCAATCTTAACAGACTGAAAACGTTCTGTCAGATAAGAAGAGAACCATTTGAGAATGGAGCCACCAACACCGAACCAATCCAGAAGACAGCTGAGGAGAGTAGAATGATCAATAGTGTCAAAGGCAGCCGAGAGATCAAAAAGTACCAAGGCAGTAGCTTCACCCCGAGATAGTGACAAATGAATATCATTTTTGATGGAAAGCAGAGTCATCTCCGTTGAGTGACCTGACTTATACGCTGACTGGTGTGAGTTATCCAAACCATGGCGATGAATATGATCAACCAGCTGTTTAGCAACTACACATTCCACCAGTTTAAAAATGAAGTTAAGTAAAGATACTGGGCGGTAGTTTTTCAAATCCTAAACAGGAAGAGAGGCCTTCTTAATAAGTGGAGTGACCACAGCCTTTTTGAAATCATCTGGAACCAGTCCCTCACCGAGTGAACAATTTACCAATTTGGATATAGATGGTAGAAGGATGTCAATGGATTTCTTAATGAGGAATGTGGGCAATGGGCCCAACAGGGATGATTTGGTGGGTGATTTGCTAATTATTTTACCGATTTCATCTTGAGTGACTTGAGTAAAGACTGTTAATTTAGGAGGATCAAAGTGGGGATGTACCGTGTTCTAGGACTCAGATGTGGAGAAACTTTCACGAATTTTCATGATTTTATTTGAGAAGAATGAATCAAAACAATCAGCCAGTGACTTTGGGAATTCAGAAGTGGGCAGAGTAGTGTCATGGGATCTATGTAAGACTTTGTGTAACTCCTGCCATAGTTTCTTAGAATCATGGCTGTTGTCAGAGATAAGTTTCCTGTAATAGACAGTCTTGTCCCTGTTCGCGAGACGATTACACCAATCATACTTTAAATTCTTGTCCGGGCTATATCTTGCAACTGTAAGTTGTAGGAAGTTGAGTGGTAGGGACATTGATTTGGGTTGCAACCTTGATTTGGTGTTACCTTGATTTGACCTTTGATGTTGCTGTAGTGACCTTGACCTTTAAAATCTTGTCTTGGCTATATCTCAGGAACCCTAAGGTGTAGGAAGATAATACTCGGTAGGGACATTGGTTTGAGGCTGTAGGTGTATAACATTATGGTGTGACCTTGATTTGACCTTTGACCTTGCTGTAGTGATGTTTACCCTTAAAAATCTTGTCTCGGCTTTATCTCGTAAACCGTAAGGCATAGGAAATTGATACGTGGTAGGGACATTGGCCTGTAACCTTGGCTCTGCCAAAGTGTGTTGATCTGCCATATTTGGGACATATTTCTCTTATCTCATAGATATGTGGATTGCTGCAGCTGACTATTAAATGTACTTTTCCTTAATTGTGCTATTTCCATTAACAGCTATACTTCAATTAATAGATTTTACAGATTTATAATTTTTAGTTTACTGATTAGTGTCATTGTCTTACTATTGAAATGTCATTTAAATACTTTATCTTTGCATAAATTTTGTCTCTCTTAAACATTATCCTCTTTACTTAAATGTTATGTGGACCTTCATAAAGCTGACACTGTTAAATCTGAAAGTCTCCTGATCTTTGAACTCTTTCAGTTCTTCTGTATCTCATAGTGTAAAAACTTTTTCCCCGGGCTGTGGGGTATGGGAATGTCCCATGCTATTTTTCATCACCTGAATACCTATAAGTCTCTTTGTTCCTTGAAGGCAATTGAGTCATTTCTTGATCACATGTGGCACAAAGTGCTTTAAATGTTCATACTGCTATTAGTAAACCAATTTCGGTGCAGGTTTTGTGGTAGAATAATGTTCAAGTTGTAAAATTACTTTTAGTGCTATATTGTTATTGAATAGAATATTTTAAAAGCATTCACCATGTACTGTTATGTCTGAAAAAAAGATCAAAGAAACCATTTTCATGGCATACTGTTTTTGTGAAACGGAGAGTCAACTGGTCTGGCCCAAGTCATACATAGCCAAACGATATCTGTTATCAGCCTAATCTAATTATATTCCCAGGTAAAAGTTGGGGATATACTGAATTCATGTCTGTTGCTCTACTGCCATACGTTTTGACTTTTGTGTGCCATAGCTCAAAACTGCTTCTAAAAATTTCATTCAAACCTGGTACACACAGATATTTGGGCCAGGAAAGGAAGGTGATTGTAAGATGATCTCAAACTCCCAATAATAAAGAAGCTATGGCTACCTTAAGGGCAGAAATGGACCTTTGCCAATAGCCAATTAAAGCCCTCTAGGTACCTAACTGTTGAGAAAAAATTTCACCTGAGAAAAACTTGAAATGTTCTTACATTTATCAAAACTTAAAAGTGCTTATAACTCACGTATTATTGCTCCTAGAGGTTTGGAATGTGAAACCAACCTATAGGAATTCATGGGCTAGAAATCTTGTGAATTACTTCTCAAATAATCTAGAATTTTCTTAATTTCGGCCACCATCTTGAATTTTGGCGGAAATTGAAAATGTTGTTAATGTGGAAAACCATAAGAGATAGGCCGAGATCAGGCAAATATTGGACCTCCTGGGTGCTAAGGACTGCTCCTGACAGACCTCTGAAAAATTTAGAATTTTCAAAATTTTGGCCGCCATCTTGAATTTTAGCGGAAATGTAAAATGTTATCTCGAAAACCGAAAGAATCAGAACGATTTGGGGCAAATTTTGGATCCCCTGGGCACTAAGGACTACTAGCGTCTCTGAAATATTTAGACTTCTCCGAATTTTGGCCGCCATCTTGAATTTTGACGAAAGTGAATAGTGTCTTTTATCTTGAAAACCATAAGAGACAGAACAATTTCGTGCAAATATTAGACCCCCTGGGTACTAAAGACTGTTCCATTATAACCTGTGAAAAGTTTGACTTTTATGAATTTCAGCTGTCATCTTGAATTTAAGTAGAAATAAAAAGTGTCATTTATTTCGAAAACTGTAACATATAGAGCGATTCCGGGCAAATGTGGGCCCCACTGATTAAAAAGACTACGCCGTTAATTCCTGTGAACAATCTAGAATTTTCTTAATTTAATAAATTGGCTGCCATCTTGAAAAATGCTGTTTATCTTCAGAACCATGTTAGTTGTCCTTATCCAGTGGATACATCTTGCATCTGGCTACAGATGCGTCCTTGGTCTAGTTTGGAAATAGTATGTCCGACCAGTCTCGAACTGAACTAAATATAACTTCTGTATATGATCATTGTCCATGGAAAATTTGATGGCTTCAACATTAATTTTAACATCATGTTAAGGTCTCAAAAAAGGCTCACAAAGACAAATTTTATAAGCCTTTTTGCTATTTCAAGCTCTGCAGCACTCAAATTATGTATGGAGGATACTGCATAAATGCTAAGAGATAAGAAACACTTTGATATATATAAAAGGGGTAATAAAATACTCAGAAATCATCAATGGTCCAGTCTATCTATTTTATAAACTTGCCCCCCCCCAAAAAAAAAAAACAAAAAAAAAGCTCAGTTAATCTTATGACCAATAAAAATAATTAAATATATAAATAAGGATTGTCCAACAGGAAAATTATACCTCCAGATTTATAAATAAATTATTAAACCACAAGAACAGATTTATAGTTTTAATTCAGAATTGAGATTTATAAATGTGTGATTGTCAAATGAAATAAGTTCATAACTGCAGGAGCTGTGTCAAAATTAACCGAAGCAAGTTGCATAATACTGGGCTAGTTAAGGGCTAAATATCCCCTATTTCTACTACATAAGGCTATAATTTCATTAATATTGGGACTTAACCCTTTCGCTACTGAAGGATCATTATTCCACAGGACTGCAGCCATATGACATCATATCACGTCAGAAACACTAATAAAGTAAAATATTAACTCACTACCTTATACACTTCATTTGCGGTATTTTTCGGCATATTTCATTAGGAATTGATGAAATGTCGAATGAAGAAACTCCAGGGAATCCCCCAAATAAATATAACCACAAGTAAACAATATGCCGCTATATGCGATAAATACGGCAATATCTACAAAAACCAGTTAAAATAGGTAAAAATGGTGAAATCTTTTAAAATACAGCATAGCTTACATATAAATTACCTAAAAAATCATTTTAATACTGATACACCAAAGAAAACGTATAACAGTATTCAATACTATTGCTCCTTATAATACACATTGATGTTGACTGTTAGTCGACATACATGGTAGCGAATGGGTTAAAGCTCACCAGAAAATAACAGTGTCCATTTTGCCTACTTTAATATGTATAACCAGTTTCATTTTAAAAAGTTAAAAACTCGGCAAGCAGAGGGATAAAAACACAAAAATAATTTCTTAAAAGCCTAAGATAGCCATAACATCATTAATATTCAAAATTTAAATAGATAGGCACTTCCTTTGAAAGATTCAAAGATTTCAGCTCTATGAGCCACATAGTTCAACAGTTACAGGGCATTAAAGTGGCACAAAGTCCATAAATTGGGACTCTGTGGGCATTTTAGAATCTTTAAAGTGACCTTAGCAATTAAACTACAGATCTGAAACTTTTTGGGGACATAGAATACAAACAAAAATTATATATAATACAGTTTGAGACTTGTCACACTAACAGGAAAAAATGTCAAAAAGGGTCACTCGGTTGGATGTTTATGGTTCTGGTACACAGGGTAAATGCCTACTAAAAGCCTTGATTTTCGGCACATGGAAAAAGAACATACTAATATTTTCCCAGATGAGATTACAGCTCTATCAGTCACATAGTTTAACAGTCACGGGGCTTAAAAGTGGCAAAAAGTCCAAATATTGTGTCTCTGTGGGCCTTTTAGAGACTTCAATGTGACCTTTAAATTAAAGCTTCAGACTTAAAATCTGTCACTAGCAAAGATTACACATAGAATGTACATCTATTACATCTAATACAGTTTGAAACTTCTCAGACTTACCATTTCTAAGTTACAGGGTAAAATATGTGAAAAATGTCAAAAAAGGGTCACTCGGTTGGATGTTTATGGTCCCCATACACAGGTTAAATGTCTACTAAGAGTCTTGATTTTTGGCACATGGAAAAAGAAGTTAACATAATAATATATTCCCAGATGGGATTTCAGCTCTATCAGTCACAAAGTTTAACAGTCATAGGGCTTAATTGTGGCAAAAAGTCCAAATGTTGGGTCTCTGTGGGCTTTTCAGAGACCTCAATGTGACCTTCAAATTAAAGCTTCAGACTTAAAATATGTCACATACAAAGATTACACATAGAATATATTTCTAATACAGTTTGAAACTTCTCAGACTTACCATTTCCAAGTTACAGGGCAAAATATGTGGAAAATGTTTAAAAAAGGTCACTCGGGTGGGTGTTTATGGTCCTCATACACAGATTAAATGTCTATTAAAGGCCGTAATTTTGGGGCACATGTAAGAAAAACATATTGATATATTCCCAGATGATATTTCACCTAGATGGGAGA
This sequence comes from Sabellastarte sp. h YS-2021, assembly GCA_964017235.1. NCBI lineage: Eukaryota > Metazoa > Annelida > Polychaeta > Sabellida > Sabellidae > Sabellastarte > Sabellastarte sp. h YS-2021. The sequence goes on along the minus strand of OZ024935.1, from coordinate 86,010,675 downwards.
CATAGTTTGAAAGCTACAGTGCTTGAAAGTGGCAATAAGTCCATAAATTGGGTCTGTGTGCAATTATGAGACCTTAAGTCAACCTTAAAGTTAAACCTACAGCCCTTAAATTTTTTACAGACAAGGATTACATATAAAAGTTATACCAAGTGCATTTTGAAACCCATCAGAACTACCACTTCCAAATTATAGGGCAAAATATGTGAAAAATGTATGAAAAAATCCCTTAGTGGGGTCTTTATGGGCCTCAAACACAATTTTATCCTCAATTTGAAGTCTTGATTTTCGGTACATGTACTAAAAATATATTAGTGTGTTCTCAGGTAAAATTTTAGCCAGATGAGCGTCATAGTTTGTGACCTAGAGGGCTCTAAGTGGTCAAAAGTCAAATTTCTGATCTTAAGGTGGCTGTAAGTTCTTTATTATTGGGAGTTTAAGGTCACTTTAAAATAGGGATCTTCCTTTGGGTACCCTTAGACCGAGTTTTCTGTCCCAAAATATGCCTTTTTAAAACTGATGGATGGCATTTTGGGACAGAGTTCCTCGCTACACAAAAAACTTCAATATCTGAACTTTAAAATATCCACTTAAATGTATTAACAGTATAAAGCATTTACATGCAGGAACACAATTTTCAGTGTTTGCAGTAATATAGACACTTTTTTCTGCACTTCCTGTTTGTATAAACAGTGATGAAATTTTGCAAGTGAAATAAATTTTGGTAAATATATCCATTAACTATGCAAAAAGTTTATTTGTTTTAATGCGGGGCACATCCTTGATACTCAGGGTGAGAGCCTAGCAGGGTTGGGACAAATACAGAAAAAAGATTGCAAATACAAATACAGTAATTTCTCCATCGGCAAATACAGATACAAATACAGATGATTTTTAGAAGGCAAATACAAATACAGATACACAGAGTCCAAATACAAATATAAATACAAATACATCCAGCTAGAACCTTGAACTGCAATTAGGGATAAAGTACGACAGAGAAAAGGCTTACATTATTTTGTAATCAGTACTTCAAAGTGGCCAAGATTGGGTTTTTTGCCGGACAAAACCTATTTTTTCCAGGACAGTGGATAAAATTGGGTGAAACCCCCTTTTTTCCAGACTAAACTTACCTAGCAGATAAGTTACTTTAAAGTTACTTTAAACAATGTAGAAAGTATACAGGATCATTGCTAATCATTTAAACACTTAAAACAAAAACAGTGAATACACTACTTTAATATTTTAAATCATTCAGGGTAAAAAGGCAGATTAAAAATATCAAGTGACAAGAGTGTGACACTGAGAGACTGAGATTATAGGAATAGGATATAAGTAAAAGCAATAGCTACCTAATAGAACTTACGATAATGAGTGCTTTAACCCGCCGAAGGCGGGTTAAAAGGCGTGACATCAGCTGAGATGATGTCTTTTACCTGACTTGTTCTTGGCTTATTTGAAGTCGCTTGGCTCCTTGGCTGAAGCGGTTGGAAGCAGAGCTGTGTCGGCGTGGGTCTTGTGACTGTGGTAGTCGGTCAGGGGGGTGCAGGCTGTGTGGTTTCTCAGGTCGAGGCTGGCTACTGTGGTCCCTTTGTGGGCTGTTTTAGTCACCTGTAGATTGCAGGTTGGACGTTTGCTTGTGATCTGGATCTGCGGCTGTTACATCGTGTCCAGGATGCCATCTAGGTGTGCCTGGAGCGAGGAGCCCTGATACCTGTTGAGGGCCTTGGCCCTGCAGGTGGACAGGTACTCCTGGATGCTCGGTAGGTTGAGCCCTGCACGGAGTGTGCGAGTGGGAACTCTCCTAGGGTTCCAGGTGATGATCCTAAGGCATCTGTTTTGGATTTTTTCCAGGTCTTTGATGCTCTTCTTGTGGTCGTGGGTGAGGTGATACCCAGTCTCCAGTATGGGGCGAATCATGCTGAGGTAGAAAGTCCTCAGGCCCCTATTGGGAACACCTTGGATGGTTAGGTGTCGTAGGGCTTCTGTTCTTGGGATGGCTTTAACCTTTATTTTCCCGATGTGGGCTGTCCTGGTCATCCTTCTGTCGAAGGTGGAGCCAAGGAGGGTGGCTTCATCTGTAGTCCTGATGTAGCTGTTCCTAATTTTCACTGGTAGATCGACAATTGTGCGTTTGTTGTTGACCTGTACCAGCTGGGTTTTCTTGGGGTTCAATTTAATGAACCAGGTAGCACACCAGTCCTCAAGGCTGTCGATCTGCCTTTGCAGATCCGCCCTGAGGTAGTTCTTGTTGCGATGGCTTGTGTAGATGGCTATGTCATCCGCATACTGTGTGCACTGGCATCGTGGACTGGTGGGGATGTCATTCACATACAGAATGAAGAGTAGTGGGCTCAGGATGCTGCCTTGAGGGGTCCCTGCCAGGAGGTGAACCTTGTCTGAGAGGTTAGTTCCTGTCTTCACTTGTATGGTCCTGTCCTTTAGGAATGATGCAACCATGCGTAGGAGGTCAGGCGGGATGCCTTGTTGGTGTAGTTTCTTGAGAAGGCCATTGTGCCAGACGGCATCAAAGGCTTTCTCAATGTCGATCAGCAGAAGTGCTGTGATCCTCTTGGTGTTCCTGGCCTTCATCAGGTACTGATTAATGATGTGGATGTGCTCGTTGGCTTCCTTCTGGGGCTGGTATGCCCTTTGCCACTTGTTGATGAGGTTGTGGTCATCAGCGAATTCTTGGATTCTGGTGGCGATGACCTTCTCGAATAACTTCCCGAGGCAGTTTAGGAGACTGATGGGTCTGTAGCTTGTGGCTAAGTCCTTTGGCTTCTGTGGCTTGGGGATCATGCTCCCTATGGCGTGCTTCCACTGGATTGGGAAGTACCCGCGTCGGAGGCAGAGGTTGTAGATCCTCGAGATTGCTAGAAGTCCGTCTTCAGGCAGGTTCTTCAGGGCCATGTAGGGGATTGTGTCCTCCCCTGGGCTGGTGTTGTTTCGGCAACCTTTCAGCAGACTTGTGACCTCCACCAGTGTGATCGGCCTCGAGTATCCATCCGCCCCCGGTCTGGGGGGATCCAGGATGTCAAACAGGTGTTTGTGGTCATCCACCCACTGATCGACCTCGGCCTTGTGGTCGTGGTCAAAGTGGGTGTCCTGGTGTACCCTGTGTACCCCTGACAGGTGACGGGCGAAGACGTCGGCAGTGGCCTTGTCGGAGACGGTCTTTCGGTCTGTTGCCGGGTCTTTTAGCCGTGGCGGCTTCTGCTTCTTGGCGGGGTTGGTCAGCCTCTTCAGGTCCTTCCAGAAGTTGGGGTTCGTGCCAGGGTCTAGTGACTCGTACTTCTCCTGAAGCTGATTGTGTCTCTCCTGGGCCAGCCGAGCCTTGATCTCCTTGATCAGTTGGCGGTGGGCCTGTCGGAGTGGCAGGTAGTCAGGATGCTGCCTGATTTCCCGTTGGAGTTCATGCTTCAGTTGAATCCTCTCTCTGAGTCCTGGGCTGATTCGTTGGAGTCCTATCCTGAACTTTCTGACTGGGCAACTCTCATGGAGGCTTGTGGCTATGGCAGTGGTTAGGGCACTGATGTGTGCGTCCAGTTCCTCTGTGGGTGAGCCGTCTCCGGGTTTCGGTAGGGTTGAGATCTTTGCTGAGGTCAGTTCACGGAACTTTGTCCAGTCACACTCCTTGAGGCTCCTGATGGTCCATACTGGATGGTCCCTGACGCTGGTCCGGACTTTCAGCCGTACTGGGCAGTGGTAGGTCGTTTCACCAAATATTGGTTCGTCGACCCCCATACTGACGGAGTTGGCTTTGGCCGGGCGAGTCATCAGGGCCAGGTCCAGTGTCTTGAACCGGTCGTGGTTGTGGTTGAAGAAAGTGGCTTCCTCTGGGTCATTCATGATGACCAGGTCGAAGTCCTTGCAGAGTTTTCTTACTTCCTTCCCCCTGACATTGGTAGACTGGTGTCCCCAGGAGGGGTGGTGAGCGTTGAGGTCACCTACGAGGATGGAGTTCCGGTGGTTCTCAAGTAGATCTCTGAGCGCGTTGAGGTTTGGGATACCTCCGTGTGCGAAGCCCCAGTAGCAGCTGATGATGCAGGTCTTCTGTCGGTTGAGGGTCAGGGTGATGGCACAGATGTCATCGGCGTCTACCTGGAGGTCCGAGCAGTCGATGTGGGACTTCACCAGGATGGCTACCCCTCCCCCGCCGGTATGACTGGTCCTGTCTCTTCTGGCTGCCAGTGAGTATCCTTCTATGTTGAAGTCTGTGTTGTCTGTGGGCTTCGTCTCGTTGAGGCACATGATGTCGATGTTGTTGGTCCTCATGTAGATTTCCAACAGTTGTTTCTTGCCTTGGAATCCGTTGATGTTCCAGTGAGCGATGTTCTTCATGGTTGTGTTGTGTAGGGTTGGGTGTTGAGCTCCTTGAGTGTTCTTACTGAGTTGTTTTCTTGTTCTCTGTGTAGAAGTTGAAGAGCGCTTGGTGGTTGATTCCTACTCTGTAGACTTCCTCCATAGAGCTGACGACGGACTTGCTGAGTGTCTCCAGGTTGAAGTTGGGATGGTCCTTCATGCAGCCGTGGAATGTGGAGAGAAGGGCTATGGTAAGCTTCACGATTTCCTCGTCCATCAGGGTTGACTTCTTGGCAGCCTGGGCGTAGGTGAGGGACCTGGTCTTCCTGGCTGAAGCGGCTTCTTGGTGGGCCTTACAACCCTTGAATGTGGAGGAGTGGCTTCCTTGGCAGTTGGCACACTTTTTCTGGTTCTCTTGGCAGGTGGATGTCTTGTGGGGCTGGCTGCACTTCCTGCAGGTGTCCTCCTTATCCTGGCACTCCTTGATGCTGTGTCCATACTTCTGGCATCTGTAGCACTGGAGGAGTGGGCGAGTGGGCTTGTATTCCTCACATCTGTACTTCAGGTGGTTGTGGGAGAAACCGTTGTCGAGGAGGTCCTGTTGTTGTTCTGTGCTGGAGCATTCCACCTTTATTTTCCTGATGTCCATGTCCAGTTTGGCTGATCGGAATCTGTGGTAGGTCTCCCCCTGGCGGCTGGTGATGGTGGCCACGTCCACTGAGGTGGGGAACTTGGTTACCACTACTGCCGGCTTGGTGGACCCCCTTTCCTGCTGCCTCCTGGTTGGGCGGATGGTGAAGGTGGTGGGGTCTCCTTTCGTGGTCATGTCGGCCCTATCGGCCTCGGTTGGTGGGTGGAGTAGATGGGTCCCGGCCTTGGTCCTTGTGATTCTTATCCTGTCGGGGATGGAGGCCTTCTTCCGGAGATCCACAATTCCTTGGCAGTCCTTCACTAGTGGTCCTTCAATCACTAGTGGTGATGGCCTTTTCCTTTGCTGTGGTCTCTTGGGTGTTGGGTTCCTTGTCTCCTTGGTGGCAGAGGCAGCCTTCTTCTGTTTCTTGGACAGAACTGGGATGAAGGGGCTGGTGTCCTCCTGGTCGGTGTCCTCTCTGGGTCTCTTGGGTGTCGCTGTGATGGGGGCTGGTGGAGCCACTGGTGCTTCCTTCTCATTGCCCCTAGGGGTCGACACAGATGGGAGGAGTTTTCTGGCGACCTTTGTGGAGCTCTTCTTGTTCTTCTTCTCAGCTGTTGGAGAGGTGGGATCCGGTTTGTTGAACATGTGGTCCTCCAGCCACACCTGAAAGGCTACTTGATCCCTGTGGTCCATCTTCATGAAGTCCTTGATCTGAGAGTCGAGATCCGTGGCGGAGGGTTGTGCTCCCTTGGGCGACATCTTTGAGAATCTGTAATTGACAAAAGACACAGAAAATGGTACAGTGGAGAGGGGGTAATGAAAAAAAGAAAACAGGCCACAGAAAGAGGGACAGAAGAGAGAGAGGGCTAGATTTTTATATTGAATCACTTGTTGTGTGGTAGTTCTGAGAAGAACTAACAAGTGAAGGATTCTAGAGGTAGCACTGATTTCTATGTTAGTGAACTAACAGAGGTCGAGTAGAGTTCTGAAAAGAACTGGCTAAATGACTGTAGAAATGTGCAATTCTCTTAATTCTTTGTGAAGATACAGAAGTTAATCTCTTGTGTAGTGCAGAAATATTCGCTGATTGCAATTAACCAGAGTGCTCCGTCCTTCCACCACTGATGGATTTTTACAAATGAGAGACCTACCTAATAATTTTTTTATTTCACTATATATATATATTTCCATAATCTGTCAATAACTCGGGTGTGACATGTGTCAACCTTAGAAGGAATAAGATTTCCAGTGACAATAGATATTGTGTGCAATGATTCTTGAGGCAGAAGGTGTTACAATGCCCTCGGCTTTTATTTTATATAAGCTTTTATTTCACAAAACAATTAACACAAAAGTCATTGTGAGGGATTTATGAACCCAGATTTTATTGTGGTTGACATCTGTTGTAATGAACACCAGCTAGTAAATTCCCAATTGCAATTGTGTCCAGTATTCATGGCCATCAAATGTGTCATTTAAACATAGCTTATAGTTGTTGAAGTTTACAATATGGTTAGCAATCTGTTTTCCTATCCTCATTGCCCACACTTATAATGGTGTTTTGATATCACTCCTGAATAAGTGTAAGGCCACCTTACATTAACCTTATGAGGACTGGACTGATTGAGCAGTCTGAGCCTCTTACACTGAGACAATAGGTAGCTAGGCTGGAGGGGGTTGTGGCTTCCCTCTGTATTTGTTTAATTTGACACTGTACAAAACAATGCTACTAGTGAATGACTGGGAATATTATCTACTTCTCACTTTGCCTTTAGTAGAAAGCTTAAGTAAATGGAGTATCATTTAAGGTGTGTATGACACAAGAAATAATATCTGTATTTGGGTATTTGATATGTATTTGATCAAATACACCCAAATACAATGATCAAATACAAGTACAAATACACAGATTTTAAAAATTGCAAATACAGATACAAATACATGTTTTGGGGTGTATTTAAATACAAATACAAATACAGATACGTATTTGTACCCAACCCTGGAGCCTAGTACATGTTTAATGTCAGGATGTGTGCCATTTGTTGCCCTTCAGGACGTTTGTGTTTTTTGCATACTAATACCATCTGTCTCTCGCCAATACATCCATCTTTTAAAAATTGGCTGAGAGACAGATTAATCGGACTAGGGTACCCTTAACATGTGTACCAAGTTTGAAAAAAAATAATGATCTGTTTTTGAGTGATCGCGTACACAAGGAAATTTCTAAAGCCCTGTTTCCATGTACGCGGGTCGCGGTAGCGATAAAAATGGATCCTACATGAATGCTCAGCAGTGTTTCCATTTCCGCGGGTCGCGGCTGTGGATAGCGGGATGCGGTATATGCGGGACGTTATTTTTAATTCGATCCCTGACCGATTTTTTCCGCGACCCGCTAGTGGCAGGCGGGAATCGCGTCCCGCTACCGCGTACATGGAAACAGCGCTTAAGGCGCTGGTGGCGGCGCGATGGACCTGAATCCAATATATCCCCGACTTTCGTCTGGGGATATAATTATGCATAAACATGTCTGTAGGTTACAAAGTTTCTGAACTGTTTGCAAAAACTGGCACTTGTTGACAAATTTTTAATGCTAATAATCCATAGTATGGGGTGCTGTGGTAAACAGAAAAATATGTCCCAGTAGGCAATCTGAATGTCCTCTATTGGTCAAAGACAGCATGTTATGGCTAATAAAATCCCAGCTTAGACTAAATATAGTTTTATTAATAAGTAAAATCAATTTTATTTAATTATAATTGAACTTTTGCAATATAAACAGACCCATGATATGTGGAGACAGCAAGGCGTTTATTTTTATTATCAAATGCACATGACAATAATTGTGCAGTTCCATCTGATATACTCCCAAGGTTTCTGTGACATTCCATTTCAGCTGGCTTTTTCTTAAGATGCCATAATCTAGAAAATATGTATTGAAAATCAGATTTAAACACATCTCTATTCTATATGACAATTAAGCTGAAAATGAAACTTTGCACATTAAACATCTATAAACTCAATATTTTAATTACAGTAAAATTCTGCATTTTTAATAATTCAAATGGATAATCTGATTGCACTGAAAATAAACTGTTCTGCAAGATATGGTTCACTCCACACTATATCAATTTCAAAAACAGACCTTGCTAGCACAGTGTTCCTATTTTTGTGCTCCACCTGTACACAGTCAAGGTTTAAATGTTGGCCGGGAATGTGAAAGAGTTGGTTCCTTGTGCTATTCATCTTTTGCATCAACGTCATTATGTAATGTCAGGGTGATGTTTTCAGTAAACACCTCCCACTTTGGACGGCTTTACACAGATTATTAGTGCTGTATTTTGACAAAAAATTTACTTTATGACTTTATAAGTCATATATTTGAGTTCTATCAAAATGGCAATAATTCTAAATTAATTTCCTTAATGAAGGCACAGCTTTTGAAAACATATTATTTTTGTCTTTAATTATTATTTTCATATTTTATAGGAACTTTTGTTAGTTTTTACTTGCAATCCAGAAACACTTACACTAAAAATATATTTCAAAAATACACAACTTTTAAATGATTATTTCTTTTAAATGAATAATTTGTCCATTTTTGTTCTGTAAAAGGTATGTTTTGGGCAGGAAATCAACAGTTTGGTAAAATGAAAATAAGGAATTCTTCTATGGCCTAACATTTTTATAGTTGCCTGTACTTAAAACACACATTACAGAAAAATGGACATTTTGCAAATTTGCATTTTACTAAAAGTTCACTGCTCTGTATCTTGACAATCCTGTTTCCTAATTAAGCGTCCCGCAAGGGACGCTTGTTTGTGTATGGGAGAGCTTCTGGCTCCGCCGGCTCCGCCGGCTCCGGCGGCTCCGCCGGCTCCGCCGGCTCCGCCGGCTCCGCATTTTGTTTTCCTTATAACTCTGTAACCGTTAGGCGGATTCTTTTCAAATTTGGCAGGTTTAGGCAGTAGCCTTGGGGAATTTTTTTGAATATGCTGCAGTGACATTTCAACCAATCAGAGAGGTCACATGACCAAAAATGTCTTTTTTCGATGGGGAAGCTTGTCCGGATGATAACTTGAAAGGAATTTTATCAATTCACCTGAAACTTGGCAAATACATTCATTCTATTAAAATCTGGAAATCATTAGATTTTGGCATTGATTGGTCAAGAAATGGCCGAGTAATTAATGATTAATTAATCATTACGAATTTTCCAAATAAGGAAAACACAAAAATGCTTATATCTCGAAAACCGTGCTAGATAGAGCGATTTCGACGAAATTTTTGACCCGCAGGGTATCTCTGCGGAGTAGTTTTCCCAGTTTTCAAAAAATTTTTGTCTCGCCCAAAATGGCGGCCATTTTGAATTTTCGAAATTTTCGCAAAAATTGCAAAACACAAAAATGCTTATATCTCAAAAACCGTGCTAGATAGAGCAATTTCGACAAAATTTTTGACCCGCAGGATATCTCTGCGGAGTACTTTTCCCAATTTTCAAAAAATTTTTGTCTCGCCAAAAATGGCGGCCATTTTGAATTTTCGAAATTTTCGCAAAAATTGCAAAACACAAAAATGCTTATATCTCGAAAACCGTGCTAGATAGAGCGATTTCGACGAAATTTTTGACCCACAGGGTATCTCTGCAGAGTAGTTATGCCAATTTTGAAAAAAAAATTTTCTCGCCAAAAATGGCGGCCATTTTGAATTTTCGAATTTTTCGCAAAAATTGCAAAACATAAAAATGCTTATATCTCGAAAACCCTGCTAGATAGAGCGATTTCGACGAAATTTTTGACCCACAGGGTATATCTGCAGAGTAGCCATGCCAATTTTCAAAAAAATTTTGTCTTGCCAAAAATGGCGGCCATTTTGAATTTTCGAATTTTTCGCAAAAATTGCAAAACATAAAAATGCTTATATCTCAAAAACCCTGCTAGATAGAGCGATTTCGACGAAATTTTTGACCCACAGGGTATCTCTGCAGAGTAGCCATGCCAATTTTCAAACAAAAAATTTCTCGCAAAAAATGGCGGCCATTTTGAATTTTCGAATTTTTCGCAAAAATTGCAAAACATAAAAATGCTTATATCTCGAAAACCCTGCTAGATAGAGCGATTTCGACGAAATTTTTGACCCACAGGGTATATCTGCAGAGTAGCCATGCCAATTTTCAAAAAAATTTTGTCTTGCCAAAAATGGCGGCCATTTTGAATTTTCGAATTTTTCGCAAAAATTGCAAAACATAAAAATGCTTATATCTCAAAAACCCTGCTAGATAGAGCGATTTCGACGAAATTTTTGACCCACAGGGTATCTCTGCAGAGTAGCCATGCCAATTTTCAAACAAAAAATTTCTCGCAAAAAATGGCGGCCATTTTGAATTTTCGAATTTTTCGCAAAATTGCAAAACACAAAAATGCTTATATCTTGAAAACCGTGCTAGATAGAGCGATTTCGACGAAATTTTTGACCCACTGGGTATCTCTGCAGAGTAGCCATGCCAATTTTCAAAAAAATTTTGTCTCGCCAAAAATGGCGGCCATTTTGAATTTTCGAATTTTTGCGCAAAAATTGCAAAACACAAAAAAGCTAATATTTCGAAAACCGTGCTACATAGAGCGATTTCGACGAAATTTTTTATCTTCAGGGTATCTCTGCAGAGCAGCTATCCCAAAGAGCTTTCACTTGGTGAAGTTTCAGACCCATAGCTAATTGCTCACCTACTCAAAAAGAGTAAATGCGAATTACCTCTAAAAGTATTGCAGATGGCCAATTTTTCTCAAATAACTCATTCACCTACTTTTGGAAGAGCTTTCACATGGTGAAGTTTCAGACCCATAGCCAATTACTCACCTACTCAAAATGAGTGAATGCGAATTATCTCTAAAAGTATTGCAGATAGCCAATTTTTCTCAAATAACTCATTCACCTACTTTTGGGAGAGCTTTCACATGGTGAAGTTTCAGACCCATAGCTAATTATTTACCTACTCAAAATGAGTAAATGCTAATTATCTGTCAAAGTATTGCGGATACCCAATTTTTATCAAATAACTCATTCATCTACTTGTGGGAGAGCTTTCACATGGTGAAGTTTCAGACCCATAGCTAATTACTCACCTACTCAAAATGAGTAGATGCGAATTATCTCTAAAAGTATTGCAGATAGCCAATTTTTCTCAAATAACTCATTCACCTACTTTTGGGAGAGCTTTCACTTGGTGAAGTTTCAGACCCATAGCTAATTACTCACCTACTCAAAATGAGTAAATGCGAATTATCTCTAAAAGTATTGCAGATAGCCAATTTTTCTCAAATAACTCATTCACCTACTTTTGGGAGAGCTTTCACTTGGTGAAGTTTCAGTCCCATAGCTAATTACTCACCTACTCAAAATGAGTAAATGCGAATTATCTCTAAAAGTATTGCAGATAGCCAATTTTTCTCAAATAACTCATTCACCTACTTTTGGGAGAGCTTTCACTTGGTGAAGTTTCAGACCCATAGCTAATTACTCACCTACTCAAAATGAGTAAATGCGAATTATCTCTAAAAGTATTGCAGATAGCCAATTTTTCTCAAATTACTCATTCACCTACTTTTGGGAGAGCTTTCACTTGGTGAAGTTTCAGACCCATAGCTAATTACTCGTCTACTCAAAATGAGTAAATGCGAATTATCTCTAAAAGTATTGCAGATAGCCAATTTTTCTCAAATAACTCATTCACCTACTTTTGGGAGAGCTTTCACTTGGTGAAGTTTCAGACCCATAGCTAATTACTCACCTACTCAAAATGAGTAAATGCGAATTATCTCTAAAAGTATTGCAGATAGCCAATTTTTCTCAAATAACTCATTCACCTACTTTTGGCAGAGCTTTCACTTGGTGAAGTTTCAGACCCATAGCTAATTACTCACCTACTGAAAATGAGTAAATGGGAATTATATTAAAAGTATTGCAGATAGCCAATTTTTCTCAAATAACTCATTCACCTACTTTTGGGAGAGCTTTCACTCTGTGAAGTTTCAGACCCATAGCTAATTACTCACCTACTCAAAATGAGTAAATGCGAATTATCTCTAAAAGTATTGCAGATAGCCAATTTTTCTCAAATAACTCATTCACCTACTTTTGGGAGAGCTTTCACTTGATGAAGTTTCAGACCCATAGCTAATTACTCACCTACTCAAAATGAGTAAATGCGAATTATCTCTAAAAGTATTGCAGATAGCCAATTTTTGTCAAATTAATCATTCACCTACTTTTGGGAGAGCTTTCACTTGGTGAAGTTTCAGACCCATAGCTAATTACTCACCTACTCAAAATGAGTAAATACGAATTATCTCTAAAAGTATTGCAGATAGCCAATTTTTCTCAAATAACTCATTCACCTACTTTTGGGAGAGCTTTCACTCTGTGAAGTTTCAGACCCATAGCTAATTACTCACCTCAAAATGAGTAAATGTGAATTATCTCTAAAAGTATTGCAGATAGCCAATTTTTCTCAAATAACTCATTCACCTACTTTTGGGAGAGCTTTCACTTGGTGAAGTTTCAGACCCAAAGCTAATTACTCACCTACTCAAAATGAGTAAATGCGAATTATCTCTAAAAGTATTGCAGATAGCCAGTTTTTCTCAAATTAATCATTCACCTACTTTTGGGAGAGCTTTCACTTGGTGAAGTTTCAGACCCATAGCTAAATACTCACCTACTCAAAATGAGTAAATGCGAATTATCTCTAAAAGTATTGCAGATAGCCAATTTTTGTCAAATTAATCATTCACCTACTTTTGGGAGAGCTTTCACTTGGTGAAGTTTCAGACCCATAGCAAATTACTCACCTACTCAAAATGAGTAAATGCGAATTATCTCTAAAAGTATTGCAGATAGCCAATTTTTACATTCACCTACTTTTGGCAGAGCTTTCACTTGGTGAAGTTTCAGACCCATAGCTAATTATTCACCTACTCAAAATGAGTAAATGTGAATTATGTCTAAAAGTATTGCAGATAGCCAATTTTTCTCAAATAACTCATTCACCTACTTTTGGGAGAGCTTTCACTCTGTGAAGTTTCAGACCCATAGCTATTTATTCACCTACTCAAAATGAGTAAATGCTAATTATCTGTAAAAGTATTGCGGATACCCAATTTTTATCAAATACTCATTCATCTACTTGTGGGAGAGCTTTCACATGGTGAAGTTTCAGACCCATAGCTAATTACTCACCTACTCAAAATGAGTAAATGCGAATTATCTCTAAAAGTATTGCAGATAGCCAATTTTTCTCAAATAACTCATTCACCTACTTTTGGGAGAGCTTTCACTTGGTGAAGTTTCAGACCCATAGATAATTATTCACCTACTCAAAATGAGTAAATGTGAATTATCTCTTAATAGTATTGCAGATAGCCAATTTTTCTCAAATAACTCATTCACCTACTTTTGGAAGACCTTTCACACACGAAAATGAAAAATTGTGAATATCTCGGAAAAGCTATTTCTTCTGCTTTAATGCTCGGCGGGAGATACACACCACGGCAGTGGTCTTGACAAAAATTTTTGTCTCCCCAAAAATGGTGGCCATTTTGAATTTTCAAAGTTTTTGCAAAACACAAAAATGCTTATATCTCGAAAACCGTGCTATATGGAGTGAACTCAAAAAAATTTTGGACCTGCTGGGTATCTCTGCAGAGTAGCCATGCCAATTTTCAAAATATTTTTGTCTCGCCAAATATAGCGGACATTTTTTATTTTTTTATTTTTTGCAAAACACAAAAATGCTTATATCTTGAAAACCGTGCTAGATAGAGCAGACTGCGCTGACTTTGGTTGCCACAACAGTATAAGGCTAGAAACGAAGCATTTTCTTAATACTTTAGCACTCACCTTTATATCCTTTTCGGGACGCTTTGTTTTTGCTATGCAAAAACATTATCTTTTTTTTTTGCGAGCGATCCTCTAGTTTTATTTTGCAAACAGTACCAGATAGCTTAGTGCTTGTACTTTTATGTGTGTAATTTTGAAGTCAATTCGATGCATATTTATTTTATAATTAATTTTTTAAATAAGCTATGTCTTCTTGTATATCCTGTGTGTTTTACACAGACATGCTTGTTCAAGGGTGATGTTTTGCCGTCCAAATTATCATATGTATCATTGTGACGTAAGATGCAAAAGGTCAATAGCTAGAAGAGGTTTATAAAACTTTAACCATGACAGACTATTCCACACTTCCTGAATTTTTCAGATTTTATATCCTATATGGCTGCATATTGATGGCATCCCATATGTAATCTTATGAGTTTCAGTGAAACCTGGTATAGTTAAGTATACAATGGATTATATGGAATTGCATTTTTATTGCGTTAATACATCCTATCCAATGGACAATTGCTTTACCGGTCGGCGCGACCGGTCCCGCCAAACGCCAGAAAAAGACGTCCTGTACATAGTACCAGCAGGACCGGTCAGTAGTGTGCATTCGCTAGGTGGCGCATCACACTTGCTTCCTGTCTAGACAGAGTGACGTCAGTTCATCTTTTTCGTTTGGCGCGTGTAGTGTGCAGACGCGTTTTGAAATTATCTCCAAGTTTGAAGGAAACGCGGTTTATTCTACGAATTTAAAGCTTATTCTCATCTGACAATATATTTATTGTGGTACTTACATATCATGGCCTCTCCAGGATTAAACGAGGCATTATCCAGCACTTTATAACCAGTTTTGAAGAATTTCTGTGTACGTATCGTCGAGACGAAGTCGTGGGTGAGAGCTCGTGTGTCGTCCCTGCAGCATTCCTTCTTCTAATCAGAAGTCTTTATGTCCATGATTCACCCTCCATTTACTTCTTACTTAGTCGAGTAACACTGCGTGTATGTCGACGAGAAGATATTAGAAGGAAAGAAGAATGCATCGTCTGACGTCATCACTTCCAGCTTATGCTTGTCACGTGACATGGACCTGGTCACATGATACGTATTCAACATGGAGGAATCGTGTTTTCAACAGAAGTTTTAGAAGAAAAGACGTATTTTTACTACTCAACACCCACTTTTTAGCTGTCAAGAAGAAATCCAGCAACTCGTCTGTTGGCCTGAAGAAGTTAGATGACAAACGGTCATTGAACTCTGCGAATTTTTGCCGGTGCCGGTCATGTGACTTCACAGATCTCAACACAACTACCGGCAAGCAAATCCCCAAGCGTGACTGGTTCAGCTGACAAGAAGTGATGAGTTTTACCGGTACCAGTTCTGGTCAGACTATCGGTGGGTGCTGTTCCTGTGAAGAAACCCCTTCATGGGTTGCCAGTGATCAGCCCTTTTGATCCTGGAACCTCCACCAGAGGCCTTTCCACTGGTGGGACTGTTGGGGTACCTGTTCCAGTCATGTTCCTGTGAAGCTGTCAAGAAACCCCCCTTCAGTGGTTCCAGTGATCAGCCCTGTGTTGATACTGGAACCTTCACCAGAGGCCTTTCCACTGGTGGGACTGTTGGGGGTACCGGTTCCGGTCTGTACAGACTACCGGTGGGTGCTGTTCCTGTGAAGAAACCCCTTCAGTGGTTGCCAGTGATCACCCCTTTTTGATCCTGGAACCTCCACCAGAGCCCTCCCCACTGGTGGGACTGTTGGGGTACCAGTTCCAGTCATGTTCCTGTGAAGCTGTCAAGGAACCCCCCTTCAGTGGTTACCAGTGATCAGCCCTGTTTTGATACTGGAACCTCCACCAGAGGCCTTTCCACTGGTGTGACTGTTGGGGGTACCGGTTCCAGTCTTGTTCAGACTACCGGTGGGTGCTGTTCCTGTGAAGAAACCCCTTCAGTGGTTGCCAGTGATCACCCCTTTTTGATCCTGGAACCTCCACCAGAGCCCTCCCCACTGGTGGGACTGTTGGGGTACCAGTTCCAGTCATGTTCCTGTGAAGCTGTCAAGGAACCCCCCTTCAGTGGTTACCAGTGATCAGCCCTGTTTTGATACTGGAACCTCCACCAGAGGCCTTTCCACTGGTGTGACTGTTGGGGGTACCGGTTCCAGTCTTGTTCAGACTACCGGTGGGTGCTGTTCCTGTGAAGAAACCCCTTCAGTGGTTGCCAGTGATCACCCCTTTTTGATCCTGGAACCTCCACCAGAGCCCTCCCCACTGGTGGGACTGTTGGGGTACCAGTTCCAGTCATGTTCCTGTGAAGCTGTCAAGGAACCCCCCCTTCAGTGGTTACCAGTGATCAGCCCTGTTTTGATACTGGAACCTCCACCAGAGGCCTTTCCACTGGTGTGACTGTTGGGGGTACCGGTTCCAGTCTTGTTCAGACCACCGGTGCGGCTGCTCAGAGGGTTCACCTACCAGAAGTCGCGGTGACCATTGAGACCCTTATCTTCCCTGTGCAGAATTTTGGACCGGTACCGGTCCTGTTCAGGCTACCGGTAGGGTCACTAGCCAGCCAGTGATGAGGTATACCGGCACCAGTTCTGTCCAGACTGCCGGTTGTGGTCACAGAAATCCAGCAAGGGCTACCGGTTAAACAGGATTACCGGTTACACAGAGTTGCTGGTGACATACAGCAGGGCTACTGGTTCAGAGAATTACCGGCTCCTGAGTGTTGCCGGTTCCGGAGTGTTGCCGGTTACAGAGGAATCTGTACCCATCCTTAAGGGCAAGAAACCAGTTTCAAATCCAGTGCTGACAACAGGTTTGCCGGTTACAGAGAATTGCCGGTTCCGGAGTGTTGCTGGTTCCGGAACCGTAGTGCTGCTGGTTACAAGAAATCTGCTGTTCCCATCCTTACTGGCAAGGAACCAGCTTCAAATCCAGTGCTGACAGCAAGTTCACCGGTTACAGAGAATTACTGGTTACAGAGAATTACCGGTTCTGGAGTGCTGCCGGTTCCCGAGTGTGTTGCTGGTTGGTGCTGGCTTGCAAACCATCAGGGACAGTTGCTTCACAAGCATCTGAGAGATAATGGTGAAGTAACCAGACTGAACCTGGAACACCAGTCTACTGGACTGGGAGATCTACCAAGGGATTAAGTAAGACTACAGAAAGGTGATGTCCCAATTCTTTGGTTACAGAGCCTTCTCCCAGAAACCAGAAATAGTTCAGTTCACCCAGTTCTGCCAACTCCAATGAGTTTATGCAGAACTGTGGAGCCACCAGGAACCGGTTACAGAGCATTGCTTCACTTATAACCGGTGTTGGAGGAAGTGGGAAGCTCTGGGTTCGAGTCCAAATGTAGTCACCACATTGAGGGAGGGTGCACCCTCCCCTTTCGGTTCAGACCCAACTTGACAGGGTCACCGACTGTAATAAGCAACTACCACAACCCAGCCAAGCAGTCCTTCCTTTTAGAAGCACTGTATCAGCTGGTGAACAAGAATACAGTACAACCGGTAGAAAATCAAAACTCACTGGGTTTTTTGCAACTGGCTATTGTTGGTTCCCAAGCCCAACAACCGGTGGAGACCTGTCCTGGACCTGAGCACCTTGAACACCTTTTTAAACTCAGAGTCGTTCAAGATGGAGACCCCAGAGGCAATAAGAGCCTCCCTACAGGCAGGGGAGTGGGTCACATCCATAGACTTCAAAGACGCATACTTCCATATACCAATTCACAGTCAGTCCAGGAAGTACATGCGTCTTCACCCCCAGGGTCGGTCCTACCAGTTCAAAGCCCTACCCTTTGGTCTATCCACAGCTCCCATGGAGTTCACAGTGGTGGCCAAGAGGTCAAACTCATGGCACTTCAGAGGGGTATAAGGATCCACCAGTACTTAGACGACTGGCTGGTGAGAGCCTTTACCCACGACACTTGCCTCCAGCATACACAGACCTTAGTAACCCTTTGTCAAGAACTAGGGTGGCTGGTGAAAAGTCAGAACTGGCTCCCGACAGGTTGTCAACTTCATAGGTTACCAGTTCAACCTGAAAGAGGGAAAGGTCAAACCCACACCAGAGCTTTGGCAGGCCTTGACAGACAAGATCCAGGCAATACTGTCCGGTCCGGTACGCCCGGTCCGGCAGTTCATGTCCCTCCTAGGTCTACTCACAGCAACAGAAGAGCAAGTCCACCTAGGGCAACGTCACATGAGGCCCATACAGTGGCACTTGGAAAACAACTGGAGGGTCCCAGAGTCACTAGAAAAGGTGATCCTGGTCCCCAGATAGCTCCATTTCCATCTAAGGTGGTAGCTGGAGGAAAGCAATGTGCTGCTAGGTCAACCATTACACCCTCTAAACATGCTCTGCAAATATTTACAGATGCATCAAAAGAAGGGTGGGGCTCTCACTTAGACGAGCACACTGCAAGGGGAACTTGGTCCCTTCCAGAAGCAAGTTGCACATAAACCATCTAGAGCTAAAAGCAGTCTTTCTAGCTCCAGAAGAGTTTCGAACCCTCTACTGCAACAAGACAGTACTGATAGCTACAGACAACACAACAGTGGTTGCCTATATCAACAAAGAGGGGGGGATGAAGTCGGGCTCTCTGTGTGCCCTACTGTGGAAATCCTGTCCTGGTGTACCATGCAGCAAATAACCCTCAGGGCACGTCACATCCCCGGCTGGCTGAACGTGATAGCAGACAAGCTATCCAGGCTTGGCCAGACCATTCAAGCAGAGTGGTTGCTTCATCCAGAAGTGTTCCAAGCGATATGCAACTGGTGGCACCAACCTGAAGTGGACCTGTTTGCCACCAGGTTCAACAACAAACTTCCACAGTTTGTCTCACCGGTCCCAGACCCCCAGGCTTGGGCAGTGGATGCACTCAGCCTGTCCTGGGAGGACCTGGACCCATACACCTTCCCACCGGCAGCCATCTTGGGCAAAGTGGTGGAGAAGCTACAGGACTACCCCTGCAACAGAATAATTCTGATTGCACCAGGGTGGCCCAACATGCCCTGGTTTTGGGACCTGGTAGCAATGTCAAGCCAGATCCCACTGTGTCTGCCCAACATACCCAACCTAGTGTCTCAGCCATTCAACCAGGTCCTTCACAGGAACCTGTCGAATCTGAACCTACATGCCTGGCTCCTAGAGCCTCAGCAATCAAGGAGCAAGGCTTCTCTGAGGCAGTGGCAGCACGAATTGAGGCTCCTCAAAGAAGATCAACCAGATCTATCTATGAGGCAAAGTGGACCATTTTTTTAAAAACGTGGTGCCTCAGTAATCAGGTGGACTTCAGGGCACCACCTCTAAAAGCCATTGCTGACTTCCTCCTGCACTTATTTCAGGACAAGAAGTTGCAACCAGGCACTATTGATGGCTACAGATCAGCCATTGCTGACAAACTTGGCAATTCAACCATTAATGTCAGCAAGGATGAAAACCTCACTCGTCTCCTGGATAGCTTCCACAGAGACAGACCTAAGGGCAGGAGGGGCATCCCCTCCTGGAACCTTTCCCTGGTGCTACACCAGCTCAGAAAGGCTCCCTTTGAACCCCTTAAAGAGGCCTCCTTAAAACATCTAACCTTCAAGACTGTTTTCTTACTGGCCTTGGGTTTAGGTTAACGCAGGAGTGAGATCCATGATTGGTTACATAAGAACATCAGACACTAGTCAGACTGGTCCAAGGTGTCTTTGTACCCCTCACCCAGTTTCCTATCCAAGAACCAACTGGCTAAGGAGGGTCCAGATAGTGTGGCACCAGTGGTCATTCCAGCTCTGGCGCCCTCCCTGGATAGGTCACTCAAGGGTGACAGGTCCCTATGTCCAGTTAGAGCCCTGCGCTACTACTTGGACAGGACTACAGACCTCAGGCAGAACAAGGAGTTAGTTTTGTCTCCTTCAAGAAAGGGTTTGACAAGGACATCTCACCTGCCACCATCTCCTCATGGATCAAACAGACTGTGATTCTGTACTATGAGCTCTGACCGGAAGGCCCTTTCCTTACATCAGGTTGAAGCCCATGATGTTAGGGCCTTTGCTGCATCTAAGGCTTTCCACTCAGGGATCTCCTTAGATCAGATCTTGTCAGCCTGCCACTGGAAATCACACAACACCTTCACTCAGTTTTATCTGAAGGATGTTGCCTGGGCTGACTCAGAGCTATTCCACCTGGGACCTGTAGTGGCTGCCCAACAGGTGCACCACCAGGCCCAGAAATGAGGAGATGTTGTATATATGTAAATATGTACATACTGTAAATATGTTAAATATGTACATAATGTAAATATATTCATTGTACATATATATTCAAAAAAAAAAAAAAAAAAAAAAACTCTGACTTGCTTCCCTTGGGAAGTTATTTCTTCTGGGACTGAACTCAGCCCCTCTCTCTCTCTCTCCCTTCCCAGATCATCACTGGGATGGAAAGAAAAGGGGGGCAGTGTCGGTAGACTTCCGGGTTAACCGGTTAGTTGACAGCCGACCTTGACCTTTCAGGGTTCTCTGACCCTAGGTCAAATGGGCCATCTCAGTTTTTGTTTTGTTATGAGTTCACTTAAGTCCCTAGCTGCTTACCCGCCTACCAAGCGGTAGTTATTCAGCAATTGTCCATTGGATAGGATGTAGTAACGCAATAAAATTGCAAATTTAATAAGTAAATTAAATTTTTATAAGTTAATACCCTATCCAATGGACAGGCAAGGCCCACCCAACCGACCCCGCTACCAGCTTACTAGGGTCTAAATCTGTTTAGACAGGAAGCAAGTATGATGCGCCACCTAGCGAATGCACACTACTGACCGGTCCTGCTGGTACTATGTACAGGACGTCTTTTTCTGGCGTTTGGCGGGACCGGTCGCGCCGACCGGTAAAGCAATTGTCCATTGGATAGGGTATTAACTTATAAAAATTTAATTTACTTATTAAATTTGCAAATTTGCAAAGAACAAAGTGTGATGAAATAAGCTTACCGCAGTGTTTTGTCACTAGAACAAGAAACTATGAATGGAGGATTATCTGCTGCTAAAGCAGGGATAAATGTTAATCCCCAAATCACATTGTTATGACCCAAAAGAAATCTCAGTAGACAGTGCCTTTCAACAGACCAAATTCCTATTCTTTTGTCAGAAGAAACAGATCCAAGCAATTTTCCATTGGGACAAAATTTGCACATGTTAATCCATTTCCTGTGACCAGTTAATGAATAAGCCTGTAAATTTGATTCTTCAAAGCAATTTTTCCAAAGCAAAATGGTTTTGTCTTTCGAACATGAAGCAAGTATTTCTCCACAAGGTGAAAAGCAGACATCTTCAACAGACATTGAATGTCCTTTCAGTGTAGAAATGATTTTCTGATTTGTACAGCAAAAGCAAGTAATTGTATTATCTGCACTACAAGTTGCAATGATATCCCTGGCAGGATGAACTGTAATTCCGAAAACACAGTCTTTGTGAATCTGACAAATGTTGACATTTTCTAATGTCATCAGATTCCAGATATACAAACATCCATCACTTGTTGTAGAATACAGTGTGTCATCATTCTTTGAGAAAACACATTTCCAAACTATGTCTTTGTGTGGAAAACAAAATTCTTTGTTTATTTCATTTATATTCCAGATTGATACATTTAAACCACAGCACAATGCAAGCATTTCACCATTATTAGAAAATACAACATACTCAACCCACTGTTCTTGCTCTTGCATAGATGTATAAATATCTATTTTACTTTTACTATCAATACTCATCATGTTCACTTTTTCCATTGAATGAATTAGAATAAAAAAACATATTTAACCCATTCAAATACAGAGGTACATTGTAAAATACAGAGAATTCATTTTCCAATCACCCTCAATGGGTTCAGTTTGTTGCCATCCCAGATGTTGACCTCATCTTCTGTTTATTGTTTACGTCACGTGGTTGGACGGAATAACCTAACATCCTTGACCTTAAATTTACCATGCATCCTTTCAAAACCTTTGTAACAGTGTTATCAGTGTTTTTGTAAAATGAAGTGTTTACAAAATTTCTAAAAATTAAGATTTATGATGTGGACGTATGCAGTTATTATTATTTATTATTTAGATATATGTTCTTGTATATTTATAAATATTAAAACCAAATCCGAACTACGTATCATGGTAAATCCGCCATGTTACTCATTTACTTCCGTTTCTGTCAACTTGAGTGTTAAACTGTTGAATTTTTGGAATACTATTCTCCACAGATACAAGCAAAAAAAGTAATACTGTTCACTGTAGACAACAATGAACTTGGGTAAGTTGTCAGACAAAGATTTTGGTACATCTTTTGGACAACGCATGGTCACCTGCGTTTCATGGATCAAGTGAAGAGAGGGGCGCAATCAGTCGAAAGGCCGTTAAAACACGGGTCGAGGGGGGAGATCTTCCGTCAGTTTGCCGAACGGCTCCTGTACTGTATCTTCTCTTATCCCCATTTCATGAAAATATTAAACATTTTTACACTTAATTTCCATCGCTGAATTGCATACATATTAGTATTACAAGCTGTGGTTACATGTGTTTAAACAGAAGTACTGCTGGTTTTTGAGGGTTTAAATGGCGGTTGACGAAATTCACTGGCTGAGCAGTAGGTGTCAGTACTGCATAGCAAAATAAGGATGCGTATTTATAAAAGTATTAATGCCTGCAACCGTTATAAATATTGATGTGGGTTTGTTGATTGATATATTACGTAATTGGTGGACGGTCTTTCATGGGAGCTTAATTCAACAGTCTTTGGAACTGGTTGTCCATTGTTCACATTCAACAACCAGAAAAAATGAGTCATACTTTTCTTGCTTTTAGAAGTGACAAAACCATTTACAGTAGAGTGTGGTTCAAGCTGTATATTTGCAAATACTTTGATTTGTTTTCAATGGCAGATCAGTTTAGACAATAATTGAAATAAATTTGGACACTGACATTAAACTTTGAATTTTGTGACAATAATTTGTCTGCTGACCACAATTACTTGCCAAGCAGTAGCACCTCAACTACCATTGAACTTGTAAATATGGGGTGAAGGGAATATGAGGCCACGATGGGAGTTTAACAATATTTTACAAATAGAAAATCTAGCATCTAGCAATATTTTACAAATAAAATATTAGATACTAGTACTTATATACATAAACTTGAGAAAATATGAAAAAATAAAGCTTATATATAAAGAAATAAACTAAGAAAACTTGCGGTGACCATAATTGGTACACTGACCATTAGTGCTGTCACTCGCCACTGCAAATGCACATCGAATATCACCCACATTGGCCGACCGAGTACCGACATATGTCAGCTTCATAAACTCACCTCAAAGTGAAACTATTAAATTAAAATGTATAATAATATGGTTTTCTCACCTTTTTGCAGCATGTTATAGTGTCATTTTTGTCTTTTTATTTCTGTTGTTTATGCATTGTCAAATGCAGGAACCCTTTGAAAATCGTCAGTATGTTAAAATAATTGCCTGATTCCGACTACATAAAATGATTTATATTGGCTATATTATAACTTATACACCAGAAATAAATAAAACTACAATGTTTTTACACAGTATTTGAAAGTTTTACATCAATTAAATTTACTTATCAAACTGAGAAAAAAAAAATCGGCAATTCCAAAACTACATTCGAGCAATGGTTCAATGCTTTCCTGATAGGTCATGTGACTTCATTTATATGGATGAGGCTGTCAAAAAGGCGAAGATATATTTTAAATGATGAATGGTTCTTCACTTTTAAAAGATATTCTGTTATTATTATATTAATGTGTTAATATCTTTGTAATCAGATTTGAAAAAAAATGCATCCAATTATCACTCACAGTAGACCTAGCAAACGGTAGTATCGGAAGTAACGAGTGTTGTGACAGCACTACTGACCATAATTGCTTGGCAAGCAGTAGCCAACTGTTGAACTTGTACATATGGAGTGAAGGGAATATGAGGCCATGATGGGGGTTTCAACAATATTTTACAAATAGAAAATCTAGCAATATTTTACAAATAAAATTAAGGCTGTGACGGGTGGTTAAAATCCATCCCGGTACCTGAGCTACATAAATTCGTCTCGCAGTTCGGTATTCGCATGTTTTAGTATGCACGTTTTTTCCTCTCCATAAACAAAACTGTGGTTTCCGGAAATGATGTCTTAGCATTAAAATAGTGGTGAAAGGTAATCAAAACTTACTATATTGTTATAAAATGAGGAGTATTATATAAAATATCCCAATATACAAATAATTCCGCCATTTTGCAGTGTTGTCATTCTTTGTTGTCCTAAAAAACGTGATAAAGTGGGCGACAATATAATATATTATAGTAGTTAACGACGATCGGGTGGACCAGAAAGCACTCGAGATCTTCCCAAATCGACTCCACTCGCAAATACCGACCGCTCGGTCGCAGCCTTAAATAAAATATCAAATGCCAGTACTTATACACATGCCAACTTGAGAAAATGTGAGGCCATGATGGGGTTTCTAGCCATAGTTTACAAACAGAAGATCTAGCTAACCAGTCGACTTTTCATCTGCAAACGTGATTAATTTAATTAACCAATGAAAACAATTGTTACTGAAACCTCACTCGAGACAAAGTTCAGGGCCGGTATTCATAAAACTTGCTGAGGCCAAATTTTGTCTCAAGTCTTAAGTTTTGGTCTCAAACTTGTTAGCTATTCACAAAATAGTTGAGACCAAATTTAATCTCAGATTTGGTCTCAAACTTAAGACTGGTACATAGTTGTCTCAATTATTTTGGTAAAAGTCTCAAGCATTATTTCAGCTTAACTTAGGTACACATATTTTTACTTTTTATGTCTTAATGTAAAGTAGAAATAATTTATAACTTATATAATACTTGGCCTAATTTAAACTTTTGAAACAACTGACAGCACAATTTTGGTTTCAAAAGTACCTTACTTTGAGACTCTTTTCAACAGTGTTTTCTGACTGCATAGCAACAAATAAGTAGATCATGTGACCTGCAAAATAAAAAACAATTGACACAATTTTCTATTTTATTTTTTATTTTAATAGACAGTAGAATTTTACCCTTATTAATATTAGTGTGACTTCAGAATCGTTACTGATGGATCAGAAAACAATCACTTTCGGAACCGCTAATTGAAACGGTTTACATATTCTTCACTTTAAGACCTGCCATAAACAAAACTTCCTTCACTTTGATGTTTTTTACATGAAATATATTTGCGTTTGGTCAGTTTCAATAGATAATATAATCACCTAGATGCAGGGTGTATCCAGTCATGGAGAACCTGGAAAAGTCATGGAATTCCATTATTTTTTTCCAGGCCTGGAAAAGTCATGGAAATTGACTCCAGGTTTTGGAAAAGTCATGGAAATTAAAAGGCATTCTTTCGCGAAACGGTGTTGTTCCTTTCTTTCATCCAGATTTTAATACAGGGATATGTTTATGTGATCGGATCAAATTTTGGTATCTTCCTGTACTGTGACTGGAAGCTGGTGAGTGGTTCTCAAAGGCAAAACCGACAGGAGCTCGTGGCCTCAGCGGGAGCGCGTGACCTTGGTACATGTCTCTTTCATGCCACAAAGCATGTAAAAAGGTCCTTAATTTTAAAGCTTCGGTCATGGATAAGTCATGGAGAAAATATTGAAATTTAGTGGATACACCCTGTAGATGTGAAATATATAGCAAGCTATTAAATTGAAATGTTGTTTTACATTTGATAAAATAAATGATCACGAAGTACCGTCGAGTCCGATGTTCTAGAGTGAGCTTCTGTCTCGTTTTGCTTTTGATATTTCTGATGGTAGGCAGTGGCGAGGACCGAGTTCACGTGTAGTTGTTTTCTATGTAAATCTTGAATGACATATTTGTACACATATCACCACAAGTATAAAGTAGTATTTACATTCCTTGAGGTAGGTATATGTGCCATTCACTAATATTTAGTGCCTAACCAACTGGTATGAATAAATTTCAAATACATTTTTTTGTCCCAATAACAAGTTTATTTACCCTTTTTTCACAAAAACAAAACCTTCAAGGTGACTTTAGGGGTTGGGGGGTAACCAACCCCCCATCGACCATCGAGGTCTCACATTTTTATGTCAGCTGACTTCTAGTGGGTGGACAAATAGACATGTGCTCGATTAATCGTCGGTGACAGTGTAGAATCGGGGTCGGTCACTGACGTTTTATAATGATCGATTATTAAGCTTATATCGTACCTTTCCTTATTCATATCAATATCCACATATTTTTAAAATATTTTAGGTATTTTTACTTAGTAAACTGACAGTTTTGTCTTGAATTTCAAGTTTGTTTATGTCTACCGCCATATTTACAGGAAGTGGGTACTTTCGGTAGATTCTAAATGTCGGAACACCGTTATTTTTACCAGATTGACCTATACTTTATCCCGGAAAGTGTTTCTTAAATAATAAACAATAATGGAGTAAAATAATCGATTATGGGTCAATCATCGCTCGGAAAAATGGACGAATAATCGAGCATGAAAATTGGAGGCGATTCCCAACACTACTGACTTATCAGTCAGCTGACATTATGTCGTCACTCTGCGGCGTGGACGTCCGCGTCCGCGTGAACAACTTCTCTCCTAAACTATAAGACCCAGACACAAGCTGCTTTTTTACCCCACAGCCCTTAAGGGCTGTCGGGGTATTGTTTTCACCCATGGTGTCCGGATGGGCGGGCGGGCGGCGGGAAATAGTTTGTCCGGGCTGTATCTCAGAAACCGTAAGGTGTAGGAAGTTCATACTTGGCAGGGACATTGGTTGGGGGTATAGGGTGCAACGTCATGGTCTGACCTTGATTTGACCTTGCCGTAGTGACCTTGAGTTTGAAAATCTTGTCCGGGCTATATCTCGGCAACCATAAGGTATAGGAAGTTGATACGTGGCAGGGACATTAGTTAGGGGTTGTAAGTGTGCAACGTCATGGTCTGACCTTGATTTGACCTTGCCGTAGTGACCTTGACCTTTAATATCTTGTTCGGGCTATATCTCGGAAACCGTAAGGTGTAGGAAGTTGATACTTGGTAGGGACATTGGTTAGGGGGTGTAGGTTTGCAACATCATGGTCTGACCTTGATTTGACCTTTGACCTTGCCGTAGTGACCTTGATCTATAAAACCTTGTCCGGGCTATATCTCAGCAACTGTAAGGTGTAGGAAGTTGATACTTGGTAGGGACATTGGTTAGGGGGTGTAGGTGTGCAACGTCATGGTGTGACCTTGATTTGACCTTTGACCTTGCTGTAGTGACCTTGACCTATAAAATCTTGTCCGGGCTATATCTCGGAAACCGTAAGGTGTAGGAAGTTGATACTTGGTAGGAACATTGGTTAGGAGTTGTAGGTTTACAACATCATGGTCTGACCTTGATTTGACCTTGCCGTAGTGACCTTGATCTATAAAACCTTGTCCGGGCTATATCTCAGCAACTGTAAGGTGTAGAAAGTTGATACTTGGTACTTGGTAGGGACATTGGTTAGGGGGTGTAGGTGTGCAACGTCATGGTCTGACCTTGATTTGACCTTTGACCTTGCCGTAGTGACCTTGATCTATAAAACCTCGTCCGGGCTATATCTCAGCAACTGTAAGGTGTAGAAAGTTGATACTTGATACTTGGTAGGAACATTGGTTAGGGGGTGTAGGAGTGCAACGTCATGGTCTGACCTTGATTTGACCTTTGACCTTGCTGTAGTGATCTTGACCTATAAAATCTTGCCCGGGCTATATCTCGGAAACCGTAAGGTGTAGGAAGTTGATAGTTGATAGGAACATTGGTTAGGAGTGTTAGGTGTGCAACATCATAGTCTGACCTTGATTTGACCTTGCCGTAGTGACCTTGACCTATAAAACCTTGTCCGGGCTATATCTCAGTAACTGTAAGGTGTAGGAAGTTAATACTTGGTAGGAACATTGGTTAGGGGGTGTAGGTGTGTAACGTCATGGTCTGACCTTGATTTGACCTTTGACCTTGCCGTAGTGACCTTGATCTATAAAACCTTGTCCGGGCTATATCTCAGCAACTGTAAGGTGCAGAAAGTTGATACTTGGTACTTGGTAGAGACATTGGTCAGGGGGTGTAGGTGTGCAACATCATGGTCTGACCTTGATTTGACCTTTGACCTTGCTGTAGTGATCTTGACCTATAAAGTCTTGTCCGGGCTATATCTCGGAAACCGTAAGGTGTAGGAAGTTGATAGTTGATAGGAACATTGGTTAGGAGTGTTAGGTGTGCAACATCATAGTCTGACCTTGATTTGACCTTTGACCTTGCCGTAGTGACCTTGACCTATAAAACCTTGTCCGGGCTATATCTCAGCAACTGTAAGGTGTAGGAAGTTGATACTTGGTAGGGACATTGGTTAGGCGGTGTAGGTGTGCAACGTCATGGTGTGACCTTGATTTGACCTTTGACCTTGCTGTAGTGACCTTGACCTATAAAATCTTGTCCGGGCTATATCTCGGAAACCGTAAGGTGTAGGAAGTTGATACTTGGTAGGAACATTGGTTAGGAGTTGTAGGTTTGCAACATCATGGTCTGACCTTGATTTGACCTTGCCGTAGTGACCTTGATCTATAAAACCTTGTCCGGGCTATATCTCAGCAACTGTAAGGTGTAGAAAGTTGATACTTGGTACTTGGTAGGGACATTGGTTAGGGGGTGTAGGTGTGCAACGTCATGGTGTGACCTTGATTTGACCTTTGACCTTGCCGTAGGGACCTTGATCTATAAAACCTTGTCCGGGCTGTATCTCAGCAACTGTAAGGTGTAGAAAGTTGATACTTGCCATTACTTGGTACTTGGTAGGGACATTGGTTAGGGGGTGTAGGTGTGCAACGTTATGGTCTGACCTTGATTTGACCTTTGACCTTGCTGTAGTGATCTTGACCTATAAAATCTTGTCCGGGCTATATCTCGGAAACCGTAAGGTGTAGGAAGTTGATAGTTGATAGGAACATTGGTTAGGAGTGTTAGGTGTGCAACATCATAGTCTGACCTTGATTTGACCTTGCCGTAATGACCTTGAGCTATAAAACCTTGTCCGGGCTATATCTCAGTAACTGTAAGGTGTAGGAAGTTGATACTTGGTAAGAACATTGGTTAGGGGGTGTATGTGTGTAACATCATGGTCTGACCTTGATTTGACCTTGCCGTAGTGACCTTGAGTTTGAAAATCTTGTCCGGGCTATATCTCGGCAACCATAAGGTGTAGGAAGTTGATACGTGGCAGGGACATTAGTTAGGGGTTGTAAGTGTGCAACATCATGGTCTGACCTTGATTTGACCTTGCCGTAGTGACCTTTAATATCTTGTCCGGGCTATATCTCGGAAACCGTAAGGTGTAGGAAGTTGATACTTGGTAGGGACATTGGTTAGGGGGTGTAGGTGTGCAACGTCATGGTCTGACCTTGATTTGACCTTTGACCTTGCTGTAGTGACCTTGACCTATAAAATCTTGTCCGGGCTATATCTCTGAAAGCGCAAGGTATAGGAAGTTCATATTTGGTAGGGACATTGGTTGGGGGTTGTAGGTGTGCAACATCATGGTATGACCTTGATGGTCGGGGTTGTAGGTGTGCAGCGTCAAGGTGTGACCTTGATTTAACTTTTGACCTTGCCGTAGTGACCTTTACCTATAATGTCTTATCAGGGCTATATTCCGGCAACTGTAATGTGTAAGAAGTTGATACTTGGTAGGGACATTGGCTGGGGGTTGTAGTTGTGCAATGTCATGGAGTGAACTTGATTTGACCTTTGACCTTACCGTAGTGACCTTGACTATAATGTCTTGTCCAGGTAATATCTCGGCAACCATAAGGTGTTGGAAGGTGATACTTGATAGGGACATTGGTTGGGTGTTATAGGTGTGCAATGTCCTGGTGTGACCTTGATTTGACCTTTGATCTTGCCATAGTGAGCTTGACCTTTAAAATTTTGTCCAGACCATATCTCTGAAACCGTCAATTGTAGGAAGTTGATGGTAGGGACATCCTTAGGGGTTGTAGGTGTGTATCTTAATTTTTAGTTTACTAATTAATACTATTGAATTGTCTTGTTTTAATACTTAATCTTTAAATACATTTTCTTTCTCTTAGATGTTATTTTCTCTACTTAAACATTATTTGGACCTTTATATAACTGACACTACTCTGAAATTATCCGATCTTTGTACTATTTCATTACTTCACAATCTCATGGTGTTGAAAATTATTTCCCCAAGCTGTGGGGTACAGGCATCTCTGATGGTATTTTTTCATGTATTTTTATACAACAGAAACAAACATGCATACTATTATACATATTTGTAGGTTGCATAGTTTCCAAGATATTACTAAAAACCGACGCTGGTTCACACGTATTATCCATGGTACCGGAAAAAAAATATATCCGGCTCTGTATAAACCCCTATTGGTTATATTCTTCTGTCTGGCAAATCCAGAACCTTTTGTTTTTAAGTGAACACAAACTTTGTTTGCGACATAGCATCGAAATTATGAAAATTAATTTATGTCAGTACTGTATATTAACATGCATATTTTGTAAGAATTATTCCTGTAAAGTGAGGAATATATTTGGGAATAAATTATTTATTTTTGGTTTACCTTACCGATGTAAGTAGGTAACTTATGATGAGTTACTGGACAGAAGAATACGGCGTGGTGGATAATAAATATAATTATACATATGTCCTATATGAGTGTGTAGACATTTGACCTAACAGTTCTTCATTCAAAGTCATCCACCAAGGGCTAAAGAATCCTACAAGTGCATATAGCTAAGTTTGACCCAACTTTAAAGTGCCTATTTTGCTTACTTTAAGGTGAGATGTTTGGGATGTCGATATAGAAAGTTAGAGCATGATAAAGAGATCACAATTCAATATCAACTGTGACATAAATTACTTTTAGATAAATGTCATATACTTAGGCAGTTGTATGATCCTGGAAATCAATTTTTAAAAAAAAAACTAAAAGTCATCATTTTAGACATTGATAGTGAGTTTTTTTTCTTTTCAAAAAGTAGCTGTCATATATTTAACACCACAAGTGTGATCTTAAGTAGGTTTTAGTATCTTCAAAGAATTTTCGGCTCCCAGTATCAAAGTAAAAATAAGGTCTGATTCAAACAAGTTCTCCCACAAACATTGTGGCTTTTAAAGGTATTAGGTGTTAGACACTACCTTTGACCTTTATTGTTCTACAGAAATAGACGTTACAAGATTTATCATTTAATTAGTACAAGTTATAATCTGCCAATTTCAGACACTATTTTTAGCACTTGCTGTATTGTTTTATTCAATTTGAAATGTGAAGCTGTAATTTATGTGTGAGGTTCAAACAAGTGCAGTGCATTGTTTTGGCAGACCAGGATGTTTTGCTGGTGTAGATCAGAATGTATGTTTTTCCTGACTCTGTTCTCAGCTGCAACTCAGAGATAAAAGTACAAAAAGTTTGTAATGTCCGTTTTCACTTTTTGATGCTGGAAACGGGTTGTATTTGTTGTTATGTTGAATGTCTTATTATAAAAATAATATTTAAGCTAAAGGTAAAGAAGTCAGACTTCTTCAGACTACCTGACGTCAGCATTTCATTGTCTAGCCTTGTTGATGTACAAGTGTTGGTGCAAGACACATAAAAGTGCATTTTAGATCTTCTTCATATGGCGGTTATGTGGTTAATAAGATAGACATTTTTAACTGTGAAATTAGGTATGAAACAACATTCATGTATAGAAAAATAAAAACGTACCTTGTAAGAAAGGATTTTTCATTTGTCACAAAAGAAACTTACATGTAATTAATTACGAAAAAAAAAATGAACCAGCAATATATAAATATGTAAGTCACTGGCATCATTGATCACAGAAATAGAGATATAAGTGTTATCAGTAACATGTAAACACTCTTATAGCCCTCCAAGAATGTTCTGTAAATAATGAACTTTGGTCTTATTTTGTCTCTTCATTTTTATCCATCCCACATTGATTTTCTGTGTACTTCAGTGTCTTCAAAACCAGTAGCAAGATTAATCAAAAATACAAGATTACAAAATATAGAGTCTTTATTATATGACCTTCAGTTTTCTGAGTTATCAATTTGACTGAAGTAGTTTTAACTTTTCAAGGTCTACTACTATTTCCAACTGTTTATCACTAAAATGCCACTTTCATTTTATGAACACAGTCGCACTCTTCTTGCATTGTCAGATAATGGAAATTCTACTGTAGAATACATTGTATTGAAAAAAAAACCAAAAACATGATGACAATTAACTATTGATAAGATGTTAATTAAGCTTCCAGAAAGGGCACTTATTTGTTTTCACTTTAATTTCCTTGATGCCACTGCCGCTGCATTATGGTCTCGCTCGAATATCTGCCTTATTAAGCGTCCCGCAAGGGACGCTTGTTTGTGTATGGGAGAGCTTCTGGCTCCGCCGGCTCCGCCGGCTCCGG
Organism: Sabellastarte sp. h YS-2021; assembly: GCA_964017235.1. Lineage (NCBI taxonomy): Eukaryota > Metazoa > Annelida > Polychaeta > Sabellida > Sabellidae > Sabellastarte > Sabellastarte sp. h YS-2021. The sequence continues at coordinate 85,978,362 of OZ024935.1, read as the reverse complement.
CGGCTCCGCCGGCTCCGCCGGCTCCGCCGGCTCCGCATTTTGTTTTCCTTATAACTCTGTAACCGTTAGGCGGATTCTTTTCAAATTTGGCAGGTTTAGGCAGTAGCCTTGGGGAATTTTTTTGAATATGCTGCAGTGACATTTCAACCAATCAGAGAGGTCACATGACCAAAAATGTCTTTTTTCGATGGGGAAGCTTGTCCGGATGATAACTTGAAAGGAATTTTATCAATTCACCTGAAACTTGGCAAATACATTCATTCTATTAAAATCTGGAAATCATTAGATTTTGGCATTGATTGGTCAAGAAATGGCCGAGTAATTAATGATTAATTAATTATTACGAATTTTCCAAATAAGGAAAACACAAAAATGCTTATATCTCGAAAACCGTGCTAGATAGAGCGATTTCGACGAAATTTTTGACCCACAGGGTATCTCTGCGGAGTAGTTTTCCCAATTTTCAAAAAAATTTTGTTTCGCCCAAAATGGCGGCCATTTTGAATTTTCGAAATTTTCGCAAAAATTGCAAAACACAAAAATGCTTATATCTCGAAAACCGTGCTAGATAGAGCGATTTCGACGAAATTTTTGAGCCACAGGGTATCTCTGCAGAGTAGTTATCCCAATTTTGAAAAAATTTTTGTCTCGCCAAAAATGGCAGCCATTTTGAATTTTCGAATTTTTCGCAAAAATTGCAAAACACAAAAATGCTTATATCTCAAAAACCGTGCTAGATAGAGCAATTTCGACAAAATTTTTGACCCGCAGGATATCTCTGCGGAGTACTTTTCCCAATTTTCAAAAAATTTTTGTCTCGCCAAAAATGGCGGCCATTTTGAATTTTCGAAATTTTCGCAAAAATTGCAAAACACAAAAATGCTTATATCTCGAAAACCGTGCTAGATAGAGCGATTTCGACGAAATTTTTGACCCACAGGGTATCTCTGGAGAGTAGTTATCCCAATTTTGAAAAAATTTTTGTCTCGCCAAAAATGGCGGCCATTTTGAATTTTCGAATTTTTCGCAAAAATTGCAAAACATAAAAATGCTTATATCTCGAAAACCCTGCTAGATAGAGCGATTTCGACGAAATTTTTGACCCGCAGGGTATCTCTGCAGATTAGCTGCCAATTTTCAAACAAAAAATTTCTCGCAAAAAAATGGCGGCCATTTTGAATTTTCGAATTTTTCGCAAAATTGCAAAACACAAAAATGCTTATATCTCGAAAACCGTGCTAGATAGAGCGATTTCGACGAAATTTTTGACCCACAGGGTATCTATGCAGAGTAGCCATGCCAATTTTCAAAAAAATTTTGTCTTGCCAAAAATGGCGGCCATTTTGAATTTTCGAATTTTTGCGCAAAAATGCTAATATTTCGAAAACCGTGCTACATAGAGCGATTTCAACAAAATTTTTTATCTTCAGGGTATCTCTGCAGAGCAGCTATCCCAAAGAGCTTTCACTTGGTGAAGTTTCAGACCCATAGCTAATTGCTCACCTACTCAAAAAGAGTAAATGCGAATTACCTCTAAAAGTATTGCAGATGGCCAATTTTTCTCAAATAACTCATTCACCTACTTTTGGAAGAGCTTTCACATGGTGAAGTTTCAGACCCATAGTCAATTACTCACCTACTCAAAATGAGTAAATGTTAATTATCTCTAAAAGTATTGCAGATAGCCAATTTTTCTCAAATAACTCTTTCACCTACTTTTGGGAGAGCTTTCACATGGTGAAGTTTCAGACCCATAGCTAATTATTTACCTACTCAAAATGAGTAAATGCTAATTATCTGTAAAAGTATTGCGGATACCCAATTTTTATCAAATAACTCATTCATCTACTTGTGGGAGAGCTTTCACATGGTGAAGTTTCAGACCCATAGCTAATTACTCACCTACTCAAAATGAGTAAATGCGAATTATCTCTAAAAGTATTGCAGATAGCCAATTTTTCTCAAATAACTCATTCACCTACTTTTGGGAGAGCTTTCACTTGGTGAAGTTTCAGACCCATAGCTAATTACTCACCTACTCAAAATGAGTAAATGCGAATTATCTCTAAAAGTATTGCAGATAGCCAATTTTTCTCAAATAACTCATTCACCTACTTTTGGGAGAGCTTTCACTTGGTGAAGTTTCAGACCCATAGCTAATTACTCACCTACTCAAAATGAGTAAATGCGAATTATCTCTAAAAGTATTGCAGATAGCCAATTTTTCTCAAATAACTCATTCACCTACTTTTGGGAGAGCTTTCACTTGGTGAAGTTTCAGACCCATAGCTAATTACTCACCTACTCAAAATGAGTAAATGTGAATTATCTCTAAAAGTATTGCAGATAGCCAATTTTTCTCAAATAACTCATTCACCTACTTTTGAGAGAGCTTTCACTTGGTGAAGTTTCAGACCCATAGCTAATTACTCACCTACTCAAAATGAGTAAATGCGAATTATCTCTAAAAGTATTGCAGATAGCCAATTTTTCTCAAATTAATCATTCACCTACTTTTGGGAGAGCTTTCACTTGGTGAAGTTTCAGACCCATAGCTAATTACTCACCTACTCAAAATGAGTAAATGCGAATTATCTCTAAAAGTATTGCAGATAGCCAATTTTTCTCAAATAACTCATTCACCTACTTTTGGCAGAGCTTTCACTCTGTGAAGTTTCAGACCCATAGCTAATTACTCACCTACTCAAAATGAGTAAATGCGAATTATCTCTAAAAGTATTGCAGATAGCCAATTTTTCTCAAATAACTCATTCACCTACTTTTGGGAGAGCTTTCACTTGGTGAAGTTTCAGACCCATAGCTAATTACTCACCTACTCAAAATGAGTAAATGCGAATTATCTCTAAAAGTATTGCAGATAGCCAATTTTTCTCAAATTAATCATTCACCTACTTTTGGGAGAGCTTTCACTTGGTGAAGTTTCACACCCATAGCTAATTACTCACCTACTCAAAATGAGTAAATGCGAATTATCTGTAAAAGTATTGCAGATAGCCAATTTTTCTCAAATAACTCATTCACCTACTTTTGGGAGAGCTTTCACTTGGTGAAGTTTCAGACCCATAGCTAATTACTCGTCTACTCAAAATGAGTAAATGCGAATTATCTCTAAAAGTATTGCAGATAGCCAATTTTTCTCAAATTAATCATTCACCTACTTTTGGGAGAGCTTTCACTTGGTGAAGTTTCAGACCCATAGCTAATTACTCACCTACTCAAAATGAGTAAATGCGAATTATCTCTAAAAGTATTGCAGATAGCCAATTTTTCTCAAATAACTCATTCACCTACTTTTGGGAGAGCTTTCACTTGGTGAAGTTTCAGACCCATAGCTAATTACTCACCTACTCAAAATGAGTAAATGCGAATTATCTCTAAAAGTATTGCAGATAGCCAATTTTTCTCAAATAAATCCTTCACCTACTTTTGGCAGAGCTTTCACTTGGTGAAGTTTCAGACCCATAGCTAATTATTCACCTACTCAAAATGAGTAAATGTGAATTATCTCTAAAAGTATTGCAGATAGCCAATTTTTCTCAAATAACTCATTCACCTACTTTTGGGAGAGCTTTCACTCTGTGAAGTTTCAGACCCATAGCTATTTATTCACCTACTCAAAATGAGTAAATGTTAATTATCTGTAAAAGTATTGCGGATACCCAATTTTTATCAAATACTCATTCATCTACTTGTGGGAGAGCTTTCACATGGTGAAGTTTCAGACCCATAGCTAATTACTCACCTACTCAAAATGAGTAAATGCGAATTATCTCTAAAAGTATTGCAGATAGCCAATTTTTCTCAAATAACTCATTCACCTACTTGTGGGAGAGCTTTCACTCTGTGAAGTTTCAGACCCATAGATAATTATTCACCTACTCAAAATGAGTAAATGTGAATTATCTCTTAATAGTATTGCAGATAGCCAATTTTTCTCAAATAACTCATTCACCTACTTTTGGAAGACCTTTCACACACGAAAATGAAAAATTGTGAATATCTCGGAAAAGCTATTTATTCTGCTTTAATGCTCGGCGGGAGATACACACCACGGCAGTGGTCTTGACAAAAATTTTTGTCTCCCCAAAAATGGTGGCCATTTTGAATTTTCAAAGTTTTTGCAAAACACAAAAATGCTTATATCTCGAAAACCGTGCTATATGGAGTAAACTCAACAAAATTTTGGACCTGCTGGGTATCTCTGCAGAGTAGCCATGCCAATTTTCAAAATATTTTTGTCTCGCCAAATATAGCGGACATTTTTAATTTTTTTATTTTTTGCAAAACACAAAAATGCTTATATCTTGAAAACCGTGCTAGATAGAGCAGACTGCGCTGACTTTGGTTGCCACAACAGTATAAGGCTAGAAACGAAGCATTTTCTTAATACTTTAGCACTCACCTTTATATCCTTTTCGGGACGCTTTGTTTTTGCTATGCAAAAACATTATCTTTTTTTTTTGCAAGCGATCCTCTAGTTGTATCCCCAGACGTAAGTCGGGGAAACTTATGATTCAGTAAGGTCACGCCGCCACCGCCGCCGCCGCAGAGATTTCCTTTCAGACGCGATAACTTAAAAATTTTTTAGTTAGACCTTTCAAATTTGGTATGTGGGTATATATGGGCAATGCCACGAATGATATTATTTTGTGACCTTGACCTTCAATTTCAAGGTCACTGGTGGCCTCTTAAAGGTCAGATTTTGGCCATTTTTTCACATTTTGGCCCAGTTAGATCATCCTATGGCTGGTATATATTATACATATATATGTCCTCTGTAAGTATGCAGAAATTTGACCTTAAACTGCTCTTCATTTAAGGTCATCCACAGACCGCCAAAGAACCTCACCGAGGCCATTTTTGGCCTTTTTTGGAGATATTTTCACACTTAATGAAAAAATTATTATAGCTACCCACCTCAAATTTATAGGATATATTAATTAACCATAAAATCTTGCCTGGGAATATTTTTGGCCTCATTTTGAAAAACAAGATGGCCGCCATCTTTCAGCAAGGACTTTTGTTGGCCCTCTAGAGCAAAGGGTATTATATGTAGAGATCTCAAATTCGCAGGATATGTTCCGCATTACAAAATCTTGACTGGGAGTATTTTTGGCCTCATTTTGAAAAACAAGATGGCCGCCACAGGCATTTCTTTGTGAGTCATGAAAAGTGCTTATATCTCCCTTATTATTGGTCCTAGAGGCTTGGTATGTCAAGCCAACCTACAGGAAATCATGGGCTGGGAAGCTTTTGGTGTGGTCAGATTTGACCTTTGACCCCTCCTTCAAGGTCAAACGAGGGTAGCCAAACCTAAACGTGCTTATAACTCGCTTATTATTGGTCCTAGAGGTTTGGGATGGTAAAAAAAATACCCCCCCCCCCCCCCCCTTATAAATCAAACTGGGGTCATAAAATAGCCGATCTTGTCTTTTTACCTTATATCTCCTTTATTATTGCTTTTACAGCTTTAGAATATATTAAGAGGTAGTGGGAAACCATATGTGGAGAGTCTAATTGTAGCCATATTTTACATCTAAAACAACTCTTCTTAGAAACTATAGTATTTTTAAAATTAACTTTAAACAGTTTATGACCATAGAAAACAAAATAAAGCGTACAATTTTCTTTCATGCAAATGCATAAACCTCCACACTGTCTGTTTAACATTCACTTCTTCTATCAAGCGCTGCTGATTTTTTTTTTCTTTTCAAAAACCTTTTTCTACTTTTATACAATATTGCATGTAAGCTTTGAGGAGGATGTTTAGTTTTTGTCAGCAAAAAAACCCAACATTTTTCTAGTTAATTAAGAAAACTGTGCCTTGAAATATACTTCTAGATGATTTCTGCCTTCAAGATTTTTGCCTGCTATCTCCTCTGTATATATTGACATGATCAGATCTTTTATATCACCCACTGGTGTTATCCCATGACTTTTTTCATGTTTTTGTTGAAAAGACAAAACTGAATCTTACATTTGAACTTCATTTGTAAAATGTAAATTCATACACATGATTCTGGTTTCTAAACTGTGCTAATAGCAAGACACAAATTTGAAATATAACATCTCATGATTTGAATATTTGGTCCAGTTCTTGTACAGCGTTACCTGGCTTATAATGGGCTCTGAGGATGTTTCTATCAGGAGGGTGAAAGGTTTTGGTAATAAAGAATGACTGGTGTCAAAATATCTCAGTCCTGTTTAGAAGGAACAAGGAAATTCAAAGATGTATGGCTTCCATGATTGTTCTTCAGTTATTTGATAAATCACATTATGTATGCAATAGTGTATTCAGTGTAGAATTTAAACAGAAGTGTTAATGAGTACTTTAGTACTTACTGAGGATTTGAATAAATGTTGTTCTAATCTGAAAAATTGAGAAAAGAGTGCTCTTTTCTAGTTAAATTTTAATATCTTCACAGACATCCAGTTGTAAATAATGTAAAATAAATCAGTTTCTGATATATTTAAAAGAATAGTGAGCTGTGTTTGTATCTATTGATTAAAAAAGAGAAGTCATTGGAGAGGAAAATAATCATGGTGAAAGATATTTCAGTGCAGAAATCTCAGCTCTGTTGAACCTAAATAAAAAAAAACAAAAAAAAACAGTCGAAGGCTGAATCAAAGAAGTAAAATATAACTTGATCAAAGAATAAAAGAAGAAAGTATGTATCAAAGATATGGAATAATATTTGTTGGATTTTGTAAGTGTCAAAGACCTTTGCTTTTGGACAGGGCATAAAACACTTTGGCTTTTCTAAGTTTACTAGGTAAATTGATGTCATCAAGTATATGTGCTTGTAACTTCTTGGAATACTAATTAAGTGGAGTTGAACATGATGTGTAATGTGCATATGCTGTCAAGTGAATAAATTGAGACAGTAGGTTTCGTTATTGAGTGCATCTGATCTTGGATCAATCAGTGCAAGTAACTTTTACTTGCAAATCGATGAGTCTTCTTCAGGCACAGTAAAAATCATTTTACTCACTGAGTGCATACATGTGAAATTGATAACCTATGCCGATAAACAGTAAAATATCACCACAAAGTTAATTGGTTTTAATTGATATTTCAGCAGCTCAGGATAACGGATTATGTGTTGTGTTGTGTTAGACATGGTCAGGTCACATTAATGATGCACAAAATATGAGAAACACTTTCTGGTAGCCATTTTCATAAATGACAGTATTATGTATGTGATCATGAACTTTACTTATATTTAAAGTGATACAACATGCTTTGGTCAAGTTCATTCTATTGATGTTTTGGCCTTTTGAAAATGATCCTCATTAACTTGGCAGCGAACAATATCCCTAACTGTTTAAGCTAAATGGTAGGCGAGATTTTCAGTAAAAGTCAACAGAATTATTTAATGCAGAGAAAGAGAAATTTATAAAATGAAGTAGATAGGAAACACTGATTGTATCTTCTTTGAGAAAATCCAAGATGCACATCTTCGCCACAACAGTGTGAATGACACTGATAAAAAGATGGTAATCTATTGGGATACTGGAGTATAAAGAGTCCAAAAAAATGACAAAAACTAAGCATAAGCTGGCTGGTGTAATACAATTTCTAGAAATGATGATAGCAGAAAGCTAGAAATGGTACAGTAGATGGGAGCAACCGTGCATTAGATTTTGAAAGTCAGTAATTTCAAAACACCATAATTTAACTGATTAGACTCCTTTGATTTACATCGGTGTTTATTTTTGGATTTTTATGTGATGGATATCTTCAGTTTAAAATATTCATTTGGTTTTGTTTAGAGCTGGGATCATGATTCAGTAGTTGTTTTAATTGCTTAAATATTTGAATGAATAAGATGTCAGAATATTCATTTTGGCTATACTTTGGGCTAGATAGAGACCGACCTGTAGGACCTATGCAAAGGTAGATGTGACAATACATTGGCTGTTTAGTAATGGTCTACATCTGGGAGGCGGAAAGAGTACTACATGACTTGGCAGATTTTAAGCTATGTACGATAAATGTCTGAAATATCGCTTGGTTTTAATTTTTTTAATTTACTCTCAGTAAAAAGGGAAACTGATTCTTCTGACCTGAAATCGAGTGGAACTGAGTTAATAAAATTGAACATTTAGAAAATAGAATATTGGACAGTAGATTCTGCTATAGTCAGTTGAATGTTGTTGCCAGTTCAGATGAATTCTAAGTCAAAAATATATGTAAAGTACTGTAGATGCACATGGCTTTTATTTGTACCAAGACAATACTTCAAACTACATGGTATTATTATTTATTTTGTTATGATACTATAAGTCAGATCGCTGTTAAATTACATTTTTATTGAGAACAGGTTAACATTGTGCAGATTCTGTGAGCAAAAAAAAAGAGGAGTTTCAAGGAGATCCAAAAAAAATGTCTTATGACAGTTATCAGTGTAATAGCCTTGATATGGCAGACTTCCTGGGATCCAATGTATCTCAAAGTATCAGTGAGGATGACACTGCGGTGGGATTAAATAAGAGGAAGTCAGACTTGGTGACGTCCACAGTTGATTTTTCACTGGAAAGTGACGACAGTTGCTTTGTATTTGATGTGGACCCAGATGTAAATGACAATCAAAAAAGGCTGAGAATTCGGCTCAGCTCAGGTAAGTTCTGGTATGCCACAGGTTACTTGTTTGTGAAAAACAAATGGATATTTTCACTTTGCATACTAATATTACTTATACAACTAGTTAGACTTAGTTAATTCTTCATATTGCATTTTTTTTTCAGCTGTGTAGAAAGAGGTTTGTGAATGATTTGTGAATATTGCAAGCCCATGTATTATTGGGAGACACCACATGCGTAAGTCGAGTACAATTGTGTGTTATTGTTGGCCACTAAGTATTTAAATGCTCTTCAATAGTACTAGGGTGTTATTTAGAGTTTAAAAGTAAGAACTGTTTAGACTGAAACTTTTGAATTTTTCAAAAATTTACATAAAAATGGACATAAAATGGGCAAATTTCTGTTAATTTGCAGACAAAATGGCACTTTTTGTGGTATTTATCACCAAAATGAGTGTTCTTTGGTGAATAATCGGAAAGAGTACTTGGATACAAAAATTACACTCATGGTAACCCTTGTCAAGTTTCATAACTTAAGACCACATAAAATATGAAAGATGTAGGTACAGATGTTAAGATTCCTACAGGAAGAATCTGTGTGTTTACATGTAAATGATTCAAATGTGAAAACATATACATCAAATTTAACATGACCTCACAGGGCAAGTTGTGAAAGCTCTGTAATAAATTCTTCATGAGTGCATTATGTCTACATATTTGTGAAGATAAAATGCTCTTCACTGGGATTGTGACATTATATAAAATCAATCCAAGAGTGACTAGTAAGTAGAACTCAAGGTGTACGTCGGATGACAAATGCTAATACACATGGAGTTGATGACTTTAAATGGCCGGAATGGAGATATTTATCTTTAGTACATTATGTTTTTAGTTTTTACAGGCATAAAAATCTGGAGAATCTATGTACAATAGACATGATACCAATGCTCACTTTACACACGAGGCACCCAATTTTCTTAATTTTGGAAATGTACCTTTTGTAAGCTGTGCTAGTATCACATGGTCAGGCGGCAAGCTCTATAGAGGCTCTTGCTTCTAGAGATCACTTACTTTTTTTTCTTTAAATGCGAGCCTCGGTAGAGCTTGCGCTTCTAGGAATCACTTTTAATTTTGTCTCTGGACTTTCATGAATTGTGGTGCAGTGTGATGATCATTTGATTTTTTATCTCCCGCCCGGCTCGCCAGCAGGAGATTATAATTTGCACCATGTGTGTGTGTACGTGCATGTGTGAATGTGTCACGCAGTTTTCTTTGAAACTTAACTACAGTTACACATTTTTTTGTAAATTACTAATCCTAATGAATTTTTATGCTCTTCAATATTTTGGGGTTTGGTGAACTTTGGCCTACTTTTGAGTGAGTAATAGCACTTTTACTTAATATAATTATATGACTTATAACTCTCAAACTATTACATTTAGAGTATTTTGTTCCAATATGTTGTTCAGGTACTTTCTCCACAGCTACAGCATGGTCAGTAGTTTGGAAGTGTATCTCCATAGCTAAGTGAGTAATAGCTACTTTGTCAGTTTTTAATGGTAACCATAATGAGTAAATGGCCTATATCTTCAAAAGTATTGCAGCTACACACTTTCTCTCAAATATGTTGTTCATCTACTTTTTTGTGAACTGTGACATATTTAAGTTTCACACCTGTTGCTCAATGTACAAATGAGTAATGGCTACTTTGTTGCTACTTTTAGTGGAAATGTGAAAAAAATCACAAATATCTCAAAAACTGTAAGAGATAGAGCGATTTTGAGTAAATTTTTGACCCACAGGGTAGTACAAGAGTATCCTATGCAGAGGGGAAAAATTTCAATTTTCACCACTTTTTGCGGCCATGTTGGATTTTAGCGGAAAATAAATCATTGAAAATATCTCATAAATGGTAAGAGATAGAGTGATTTTCAGCGAATTTTTGTTTGACCCACAGGGTAGTTTAGGAGTATCCTGTGCCTAAGGGAAAAATTTCGATTTTCACCAGTTTTGGCGGCCATTTTGGATTTTTGCGGAAAATGAAAAAGTGTGAATATCTCGAAACTGTAAGAGATAGAGCGATTTTGAGCAATTTTTGACCCGCAGGGTAGTACAAGAGTATCCTATGCAAAGGGGAAAAATTTCAATTTTCGACACTTTTGGCGGCCATCTTGGATTTTAGGAGAAAAGGAAAAATTGTGAATATCTCGGAAAACGTATTTCTTCCCCTTTAATGCTCGGCGGGAGATACACACCGCGGCAGTGGTCTTGTTTTTTTGGTTTTTTTTTTGTCTCCGGACTTTCATGAATTGTGGCGCAGTGTGATGATTATTTGTCTGCTCATTGAAGTTGAGCGGCAATGGGCTACGTTAGTACTTGGATGGGTGACCGTCTGAGTTCTAGACTAGCTGTGGGATGTGTCTGAGTTGGAATTTCTTTGCGTCGTAAGACTTTCGTAAATTCTAATGCACTACTCGTGTCTCTGATGAATTAGGGGACCAAAACATGTTTTGGCCTTTTTAAGCGTGAGCCTCGAAAGAGCTCGCGCTTCTACAGATCACTTTTTTTTTTTGTCTCCGGACTTTGATGAAATTTACCTGTGCATTCTGAATTTCCCTCTCTTGCTCTTCAATATATAAAACGCCTTCCGTACGTACATCTGTCCGTGCGTCCGTCTGTCTGTGGGTGCGTCCGTTCGTCACGTTTTTGCATAAACCTTAATATGACATTCATTTATAAAGATATATTCACCAAATTTGCAGGGAATGTTTATGCCTATGAATACCTTTCTCTGCAAAATTTTAGCCTCATTTTGAAAAACAAAATGGCCGCCATAGATAATCGTTAGAAAATCATAAAAGTGCTCTAAATCTTAAAATATTCCAACTAGCTTCACCAAATTTGAACAAAAGCTATATGGTTAGAAAAAGCTAGCCTGATAATAATTTTGGCCTAGTTCAAAAAACAAAATGGCCGCCATATCACATGTTTAATGTCAAATGGGGTTATCATATTAAAAAGGCCTTATATCTCCCCTAATATTGCTCCTAGAGGTTCGGAATGTGAAAACAACTTGTAGGAAGTCATGGCCTGGGAATCTTTCTAAGGTGTTGAATTTCACCTTTGACCCCTGCTTCAAGGTTAAATGGGGTCATCACACTAAAATGTCCTTATTTTTCCCTTATTATTGGTGCTATGGCTTCAGAATATAAAGACAGGCCATCAAAAGTCCTGGCCTTCAAATGTTTTGCCTGAGAAAAATTTTGGCCTTATTTTGAAAAACAAAATGGCCCCAATAACCAATTATTTAAAAACCATTAAGATGCTCTAAAACTTGAAATATAATTTTGATTTAGCATGTACCACAAAAACATGAGGACGGTAAACGAAACATAAAATGTAGTGTAAACAGACAAGGGTGTATTGCAGTAAAATATAAGTATTTCTACCTATTCTAAAACTTGAAATATTGCAGCTAGGTTCATCAAATTTGTGCAAAAGATATATGGCTAGGAAAGTTAGCCTGATAGTAATTTGGCCTAGTTTTGAAAACAAAATGGTCGTCATGTCACACGTTAAATGGGATTATCCTATTAAAAAGGTCCTATATCTCCCTTATCATTGCTACTATAGGGGTTCCAAATGTGAAAACAACTTAAAAGAAGTCTAGGCCTGAGACTCTTTTCCAATTGCTGACTTCTACCTTTGACCCCTTCTTCTAACTCCTTTAGTTCTCCATTATTACTGATTCTAAGGCGGAAGATAACCGCTGCAGCAGTGGTCTTGTTTTTATATGAAGCAAGTACCTTGCCTTGTGAAAATAGTGAAAGTGTTTTCTTGTATTTTATACATTAACAAATTTCTAATCCAGGTTTGTACAAAAACAAAGAAAAACTTATAGTATATGTAAGTTCGTACAAAGTATAGATGCTATCATTTCACTGTGTAAACCCTTTGCTGTAGTTTGTGCAACCTGACTGCACTTTATCATTGAACTTTAGTGAGTATATGTGTATGTGTTTTCAACCCCAAGCTCAGTAACCCAAGACTAAAGCTTCTTCCAAGAAGCAGACAAATATTGCCTATCTGTACTAAAATGGAAATTTGGCTTAGTTTTGGGAAATAATGATACAGTTTTAGTACACTAGAAAATAGCCTTCTGTTGGTCTCTCTTGCAATATACTGTGAGTCTAGGAAGTACTGATATACAGTCAGTCCAGGTACCCATATTTTAGTTTTTGTTGCCAACTGAAAGTACTAATGTACAGACTTGTAAACAAAGTAATAGAAAAGTAATAGATTGGAGTCAACTTCGATGTAATAGTAATAGTAATAGATTGAAATTTTTCAAAAGTAATAGTAATAGATTGAAATTCTATCTATTACATCTATTACTTTCTATTATTTTTCTATTACAATTTACCCCTTACTAGTTTTCACAAGGAGGCTGTAGAAAAATGATCACTTAACATGGACTTTAATTCTGTAATGAATTAGTTTTCATATAAATTAATACTTTAAATGGACTTTGATACAATAATGAATTAATTATTATAAAATCATCACTTTAAATAAACTTCAAAACAATAATGAATTGATTTTGTAGCACTTGTAAGTCAAATTCATTGTAAACTTTCATACATAAACTTTTCAAATAATCAACTTGTCATCAAAGAATACTAAATATAACACACAAATGTTAAAATAAATAACTTTGAAATATCAAGGGACCTTTAATTGTCCCTCCTTGATTGAATGTTCTAAAACAACTGTCTTTGAGGTGGTATTATTAAAGGCTTAAAGAGGCCAATTTAACCTTTGGAAGGATTAACTAAATGTTCCTGAGTAAGGAGAAACTGTGACACATGAAAGGCAATCACAGGGGTCACTCTAATAATTGTGTATAATAAGGGCAGCATTGTGGCATGTGTTAGCTGTTTCACTGATTTACATAAAATTTCCGGAGTTATTATTTTCAAACAGAAATGTCACTCTTGAATCATTTTGAGGTGGGCTCTGCATGCAAAGAATTTGAAAGAAAGGGGTTCTTTGAATGCAGTTTTTTCTTTTGTAAACACTGCTCATCAAGTATTTCTCATAAGAGTAAGAGTTTTTCAACTCTAACAACTCATCATAAAGTGAATAAATATGAGAATTGTTTTACAACAGTGTATTTCCCCCCAGATAATATTTACTGATAATAACATATTTTTCAGCATTTAAAAAGCTTTGCACGGAATTTGCCAGAAATATACCTCTCATTGCAAAATTTACAGCACTTAAATGGCTTTGTATAGAATTCTCATAAATTCTCCAAGTAGTCAAGTCATTCTTAAAAAGAATAAATACGGGATCTATTTATTTAATTGTAAATATACCAAGTGATATTTTTGTAATATTTTATCCTTGTATGGCATAATCTGAAGCATTTTCAATAAAATTAGATGTATAAAGTATCCTGTCAGTTTTATTTCTGTGTTAAAATTACCTCTCAAGTTTGCGCCAAATTGTAATAGAATGTAATAGAAAGTAATAGATGCCAATGTAATAGTAATAGATTTAAAATTTTAAAATGTAATAGTAATAGATTGAATATTTTAAAATGTAATAGTAATAGTAATAGATTGGCTGTAATAGATTACAAGTCTGCTAATGTAACTAATATGATGATTGTGGCATGCAAAGTTATTGAAAATTATGTGTGGAATGTTTGTGAAAGTTGGGACAACTACTGGTATTCGTTAACCTCTAATTAGGTTTCACCCATGTTGAAGAAATGTGCAATACTTTAATTGTTTTGCAAGTACTCGGCTGGTAGTTAAAAATGTACTCTGTCAATGTACACAGTCTGTCCTCGAGTATACGGGCACTGTGTCATGGGTTAGGTAAGGTTTGTTACGTAGGATTTCCCCAGTAGGAGCTAACGTGTAGAGATAAAGTTGGATTTTTACATGCATTTTGAAGCAGTGATGGTCATAGTCCAATGTTAGAAAATGTTTCATATACAATCAGTGGAAGGGTTTAAGTCTTCTGTCAGCAATTGGACCATAACCAATCGATGATGTTTGAGAAACATCTTAGGTTAAAGAAAAAACTGTTTTCTGTTTTCTCAACAACCTGCTACCTACATGAACCAGATGACCGGCACTGATTAAAGCAGAGTGAGGTTATTGCAATCACACACAACAAAGGCAGTTGATGGGCTTCTCCTCACTGTCTCTTATGCTTTAATGGTAAGCTAAAGCAGCAGACTTTCAATAGGTTTTTTTCCAGGTAAAAGGGAACTATCATTGAGTAGAAAACAATGAAATTTGCCACAGTACAGTAGTGAGTATGCAAGATTTTTCCATTGGGGGAAACACTCTTCAAAAACAAGGGATAAAACTTAATGAGAATAGGCAACCTATTAGAAAAATCATCCTATAAATTCTGGTAATAGGAAAATAGTCCTTAATTCAAGACAGTTTTCTGGACATATATACTGTATTTTTAGTCTGTAAATTCAAATGTTATAAGCTTGTACCTTCTGTCCTTCCCTTAAAGCTGTCTTCCTTTTCAACTGATTTTAGAAAAATTAGTGATTCGTGGGTGGAGGGTTACCCTGTAAAAGTTAGATGAAAGTATCAAGATTTATGTCAAAAGGTGGTTTCCTCCATGATGAAGTCACAATTATTACTCAGTGCATGTGATATGATTTGGTTTATCATTTACTTACCAACCAGTGATGTTATATACCATTCTTTTACAACATGTAGGGAGAATTAAATTCATCAATCAGCTGTGGCCAGTTGTAAGAACACATTCTCAGTAAAAAACACCCACTAAGTATTATAAAATAGCAAAGTTATGATCAGAGTCATGCCCTGTTAATACCTACGTCACAGTTTGATTAAAAATCCATATATAAAGTCAGCCAAATTATCACTCGCATGAAAAGTGTTTTTAAAATTGAATTTTTTTTAAAAATTGACATTTATGAAACTGTTGTATTTGAATAAGAATGATCCATTACTGGTTTGATTTCACGCAAAATCATAGTCCAATATACTAAACTGCCAGTGCAACAAAAATTCTATATCAATTATCAAGTTTACCCAATAATGAATTAACAATATTACCATATCAGCTGAAGGTAAGTCTGTTTAGGAGTTAGAGTTCGTTCAGATTTAGGACTTCATTTAGATTAATAAGAATGAAAAGCAAGTTTGGTATAAAGATGTTGGAAATCATACTTTTGGGTCTGATTAAAACTGAATACAAATGATAAAGTTTGATCATACAGGCGATATTTAAACAGAATTCTTCTTGTCAGAATTGGATAAAAGGGGTTTGATTATACAAAGTAATACGTTAAAGACTCTGCCTGCCTCAGAATTTAAGAATTAAAACTTTGAAGATATCTGTATATGTAAAAAAATTAACGCAAGTTTAAAAATCTGTCACACATCTGTGGTCACATTACATACATAGAAGAAGAGAGAAACTTTAATTGTTTGTATTGTCAGTATTGTGATGTAAATTGAAATCTGAGAAACTGCAAATGCTGCTTCAGTTTAGTCAAAAGACTCCTTGCATTCTGTGCAATGACAATTGTTTTTGTCCTATTCAAGGGCCCTTTTGTGTGTGATTTAGCAGAAAGTCTTGTGTTCTAGTGCAATAATAGTTTCAAAGTTAAACTGGGTACATAAAAAAAAATACTGCAGAAAAGACAGTTTTGCCTGAAAAGAACTAAGACACAAAAATGAGATGTACATGTATATAGGTATCACAACTGTAGCTTTTAGCCTTACAGGCTTTGTGTTATTGATGAAAGAAAAGTGGAAGAAAAAACTATTGTTTTAGAGTGCTCAAGAGGCTTTAAAGTTTCTCTCTGTCAAAGTGTTTTCATTTCAAGTAAAATCAAAAAGAAAAACAATTTAATAATAATAAGAAGATAGGTCAGTGAAGAAGAAAGTAGTTTTATAAATTTCTTATTAAAAAGCTAATCGGATATGTTCATAAATGTACTAAGATTTAAGAAATTTAGAAATAAAAAGGTAGACAGTAGAAGAACTGTTGAAGAGATGCAAATATATGAGATTTTTATTGATATCATATCATATAACCTAAGCCTGTTATTTTTCGGAGGTGAGAGGTACAAAAATACACTGGATTTAGGACTTTCAAGTCTCTCAACTATTGTTATTGTTTCTACAGTAATTGGTATCATTTCACTGGGGTCTTCTTCCAGCTGGTTTTTGTACATACTTGGAGTTGGAAGGTTACATACTATCATAGTTTTCAAGACATTGATGACAAAAACATTGAGATAAATGTAATTGTAATAATAAAATTGATGCGAAAACCTAGCCTGGGGTGTGTTTAATTGGCAGTGCTCTCACACCATTGCACTTCAAGAGACTGCTACAAACCGCCCGTTCAGAGGAAAAGCCAGTCACCCATGTGAAAAGCCAATCTGATTGGCCACTCTTCGTGTAAATTGTGCCACCGACTAGTTGTGCATTATTCACCATGTGGCGTCATTTACATCCGAAGTGTAAGTTTGTATATTGTGTGTTTTTTTTGGCTTTTTCAGCCATGTTCAAAGATCCCCGAGGCAAGTATGTTGTTATGAAAATCTCAGGGAATCGTCTGATGTAGTCGTCTGGGAATAAATATTATTAGGTGGACCGAAAAAAGTGGATTTTACTTTGCTACCGGGTGTTAACATGGATTTCTGTTTTCCTCCCCATTATAACCTCGTATTGTTTGCGGTTATGCGCATGCGCGTATGGTTTAGAGAACTGAGCAAATACTGCAGATGGGTTGTTTTTTTTTCAATGTGTTTTTCTGTTGTGAAAATGGGTTTGCTAAGGTCAGTTCAGTTCATATCCTTTCAAAATCCAGTCAAAACAAATGGTGTACAAACACTGTACATTATTGTAATAAAGTTTTTATCGCTAAAACTAAATTTATGGCTTATAAATTGAACGAAATTAAATTCAATATGGCCATCGCTGAAGTGAGAACGACTATTCTTTACGAAGGTTTTTCCAAAGTGTTTTAGCGTATTTAAAAGCAGTTTTGTTCGAGATAATATCCTTTTTTCATAAAAGGTAGGTACTAAACCAAATTTGTTCTTTTGTGAATAGCTTTGAAAAGTATAAATTTTATTGTGAAGAAGTATTGTCAAAACGGGCAATTTCATTAACATAATAAAGTCATTGGAAAATATATTCATCTGTATGCGCCATTGTAGCCTAAGGTCATGTGACTACGCATGCGCTGTGGTGAATTGTTATTGTGACATAAGTCACATGATACTATTTTTTGTGTCAGTGGTTTGTAATGAAATATTGTATCATTTTATGTACAGTTTTTATAGGTGTATTTTAGTTTTGTCGAGAAAATTCATTTAATAAATTAAGCAAATGTGAAATGTACACCGATATGCACAATCGTAGCATATATTCATGCGACTGCGCATGCGCTGTGATAAATTTCATCTTCAGATTATATCCTTTTTTGTCAAAAATGATTTTAATTAAACAAATTGATAATTTGTCAATAGCGTTTGCATCCTTAAATGTTACTATGAATAATATCCAGGCAGACATGGACCTGTTTGTGGCTCATTGTAGCAACAATTCATACGACCATCAAGATGTAATTTTCTTCTTATCAGCATGTAGAAGTAACTTAAGCTCACAAATACACTGAGCAATATTAAAAGCTCAGTTTGAGTAAGAAAGTTGAAATTTATAAATCCACAACTTAAAGGCTGAGTGGCCCATTAGAAATACATACCAAGAAACAAGTTATTTACATTCAGCAAACATTTTAAAGTAACTTTAACAACAAACTTTTCAAACTTGTATAGTTCTCAGATTTATTTCAAAAGAACATTAATTTTTTAAAGTCCTGCATTGGCGTTAACATCCTTCTTTTAAATATTGTCAGGTCTGCAATTATGTCAAATGAAGTGTCAATCTGTTATGATAATCTCTTTCTTACAGGTTTGATATTATTTAAATATAGACTTTTAAATGAGAGACAAGTTGATTTTAGAATTCATATAAATACTAGTATTAGAGATAAGTATAGTATATGACTGCACAAATATACAGATACAATTATATTTCATGCTTGAAAGCACAAATTCTGAAAATGAAAATGAATAATGGGTTTTAAACAGTAATGTTAGTTGACATGTATTTACTAAAGATTAGTATAGTTTATAATAACATTTAACTTTTAAAGGGATTTTATTTAATTATCTAATGTTAGTAATGTATAATATAAAAGCTGCATACTACTATCATTAGTGTGTGATCCGTGCTTTGTGTCATTACAGTTGAAGTTTTAATATTCTCTGCATTAAATATATACACATTGATGGATAAATTATTATTTAGAGACTAGAAAGCTGTGTTTTGCAACCAATTTGCACTGAGTAATATGCTAACAAATGTTTTTAGCAGTAACAGATGTAGCACAAACTAACATGTAGCTTAAAAAAAAAAAACCATGCTCATAAAAGACAACAAAATCATAGTCTCTGTATCTTATTCTTAATAAATAGTAGGTTTATTTCTGCATTTATGGTACATGATGTTGGAAATTACACAGTACCAGAGGGCACCAACTTGAAGCAGGTACCTTATTTCCAAATACAGTAGACAATACAGGACTCAAACACATATATGCAGCATTATGCAGCATTTTCACATAATTATTGGACCCTCAAATCTGTTTCCACCTGAACTGTACATAATATTGTCTTGCTCTTATTATACAGAGCCTGCTCTCCCTGTTGTATTTAAAATATGGTACAATATAAATGTATAAATATGTTGCAATAAAAGAAAACAAAACTTTTTTTTCACTAGGTGTTTAATTGAAGCAAGTATTAAATTGACCATAGGGTGTATTTTATAACTTTACAATAAAAACTGCAATTTAACCACCCACTGCTTCAGATAATTATTTCTTGATGTTCAAGTTCTGTTTTTGTTATCAAGGAAAATATTACACATTGAAAGATTGCACTTGAATTTACTTTTGTAACACAAGGAGTGTCAGAAGAGTTTTGAAAAAGACTAGGCAATAACAAGTATCATTGGAGACTGTAATGTGATACAGTCAAAGCAGTCTCACTTCAAAATATGTGGGCAGTAAATATATTAAAAATTGCAATTAATTACTTATATTTTGCTAAAGTTAACTTGTGGGACAATTGAAAATTTAAATTAATTGTAATTAAGAAATCTCGTGGATCGAGACTGTTTTAAATGCTCTGATATTAATTTAGGTTTTTGTGATTACATTAAAGTCTCCGATCTCGCATGATGCAAGAATTGGCAGTAATTTTTAGTATTTTATCTTTATAGAAGATACCCTATAAAGTGATAAATTTCACAAACTGTGGTGAATTTCACATTAATTCAGTTCTGCTGGCCTGATACACAGGCTATATCGAGTATTTCATTGAAAAGGCAGTCTGTTAAGTTTCATAAATTCTGTCAAGTGCTACTTGGTGTTTGTGGATTCACTGGTTTGTCGCTGGTTTTCAAATATTCAGGGGTGGTATTACACTGTATGAGTGTTAAAAACGCTGGTGGCACAACAGAAAAGGTAATAATTATGACTTTACATACATTTATTTAATATTTTTAACACAAGTGTGCCTTAAGCTACTTTATTTTAAACCAACATGGATTGTGTGTGAAACTATAAATAACAGGTTTTCTGTCTTTCAGCTATGTAGGTTATATTTTCTGGTTTATAGCCGTACCTGGTAATATATTACCATTGGAAAAGGATATAATGCAGTAAATGGATTCAACAAATTAAGTAAATAAAGCAAAGTACCTGGTAGTGAGACATTATATAAGTCATATTAAATGCATTCAATAAATGTATTGACATTGCTGTAACATCTAACCAAAACATTAGAAATAGTTGGATACCTCAACCTTTATTATTTGATAGAATTAATGCAGTTGTATATAATTCAACAGGATTGAAGAGTAAGAAATAGGAAACTCACCACCGTATATGAATCTTGCCAATGATGATCACCATTCTACCTTCTTGACTTGTGGAAATTCTTGACACATTTATGATTTTTTTTTTTGATAACAATAAGCCTCTGATCTCCCCAAATACAAAATTGGAAAAAGTTTGATTGATTATTCTGAAATTTTCAGGGTGAAAGGTTCACATACTGTGGTAAATTTCGCATATATTTTCACATATATTTTCACATACTTTAGATTTTATTGCTAATATCAGTACTGGAATGATAATGGAATTTACTGAAATTTTGTAACAGGCTAGCTGTTTGGTTGATCTTAAAATGTAATTGGATACATTGAAATGAAGAATGTTTTTAGTTGTATGAGACACAACGAGTACTTGCAATGTTCGGGTCAAACTTTGTGTCCAGTTAATAGGAATGACTTTGTTTTTGTTGAGTATACGGCTTTTGTCACATTATTATGTTATGTCCACTTATGAATGAATATTAAAATGTGTAGTCCAGTGTCCAGTATGAGTTGAGTGTCCAGTATGAGTCTGATGTCCACTTTAAGCCCTATGTCCAGTTTGCCAGTCCATCTCTTTATGTTCAGACTATGGAGACTGGGGGCGATCAGTATGGACATATCCAGTGTCCAGTTTGAGTTCTTTGTCAGGCTTTTGAGTGTCTGTCTCTTTGTTTTCAGACTCTATGGAGACTGGGGGGATCAGTATGGACACGTCCAGTCCAATGTCCAGTATGAGTTCTATGTCTGGCTCTGCAGACATCGACATCAAGCCCAACATCTCACAGCTCAATGTGTCTACGGCAAACAATGGGGGCTATGGAGGTTTGCCCGTCTCATCAGGGGTGAATTCACAGGGTTATGGGGGTAACGTATTACAGGTGAGTTCCTGCAGGTCAGTGGACAGGAAGTATAGGTAACAAAAGAGCAGATCATGGAGGATTTCAATGGTCATATTGATTATCCATAAGTAAATATATTGGGGTATCTTCAGGGATATATGGATAACACTGTGCAGGTAAAGCAGTACTGTGATGTAGTAAATTCATATAAAATCTGCATCAGAAATATTCAAAGCCTAATATTTTAGAAAAATTAATTTAATATCAATTCCACTTGAGTATAGGATATATATAAGTCTCAAGTAGTATATATTTTATATTTATGACTCTATATGTAAATAATTTTATATGATTGAGTACAATTTTGTTTTAACTGTGCATAATTATGAGGTCATTGTGGACTTTCTCCAAAAAAAAAAATTATAAATTGTTCCAAATACAAAGTAATTAATTTTTGTTTGTTTTGTTGCCACAAATATACATGTATTCATTATGTTGCATTTTTCAGAATTCACACCCCCAGGGCCACCCCCCACCTTACTATGGCTTGCCTCCAGGTATGCCTCCCTCCAACCACTCCCAGGTGTCTCCAGGTGGTGGGGGCTCTGGTGGGATGCCCCTACAATCGCCCACCCTCAGCTCAATGTCCCCGGCTAATGCTCTGAGTTCCCCACCCACCTCTCTCACACCCCTTCAGAGCCCCAGTTCATCTATGGGTTCCCCACCCCCGGGGCTGGGCAGTATGGGAGGACTGGGAGGCCCACAGTCTATGACGAAGCACATCTGCGCCATATGCGGGGACAGGGCCTCAGGGAAGCACTATGGAGTGTACAGGTATGAGGAGTGTGTGTGTATAATTATATTGACATTTTCTAGTGACACAATCAATCGCTAGAACAAGTATATCAAACTTCTTTGAAGGACAAAGTACAAACATTTGGAAACTTAGTTTTATGAAAATGAAACTGTTCAGTTAAAATGAATAGTAGTATTGTTTTCGTACCTGAATATGCCAATGATATTATCATATGTGATTATGTACTGTTGAGTACACAAACATTTTTGCAAATTGTCAGAAGTATGGTGATATAAGGACACCTGTATCTCATAAACAAAACCATGGGTTCACACAGTGCTTTTAAGTTTTGTAACCACCTGATCATTTTAAGGATGTGAAGTGTGAAAAAAAATATATATGGATGTATTTCTGAAAGTATCATCAAACTTCTTGATACATAATGTGGCTCTATATGTATGACGCAGCACACCTGGATATCTGAATTTTGAACCATGTACTCTACAGCTGTGAAGGCTGCAAGGGGTTCTTCAAAAGAACCGTCAGGAAAGATCTCACCTACGCCTGTCGCGATGACAAGAAGTGTCAGATTGACAAGCGTCAGAGGAACAGGTGTCAGTACTGCCGTTATATGAAGTGTCTGTCCATGGGCATGAAGAGGGAGGGTGAGTATGCACAGAGTCTTTAAACCCTTTTTGACTTCTTCATAATTGAAAATATACACAGTGAGAACAAAGCCGGTAATTGAAAACTGGCTTGTCTGCTTACTGTTCGGTTTGTCGTAAAATGTAACAACCTGTTATAAACTTTGAACCAGTTGTTATTTTATAACTCTAGCTGTACAAGAAGAGCGTCAGCGTGGCAAAGATGGGAAAGACGAAGTTGAGAGCACAAGTTGTGCAAACAGTGAGATGCCTGTAGAGAAGATACTGGAAGCTGAACTTGCCGTGGAGACCAAAACTGACCAGTACATGGACTCTCAGGTAATACAACACTGACCACTCAAAAAAACAGCTCAGGCAATACAAGATTGACCAGTTCATAGACATCTCAGGTAATACAAGACTGACCAGTACATGGACTCTCAGGTAAAACCAGACTGACCTCCACATAAACAGCTCAGGTAATACAAGACTGACCACTACATAAACAACTCAGGTAATACAGTACTGACCAGTACATGGACTCTCAGGTAAATACAAGACTGACCTCTACATACACAGCTCAGGTAATACAAAACTGACCAGTACATGGACTCTCAGGTAATACAAGACTGACCACTACATAAACAACTCAGGTAATACAATACTGACCAGTACATGGACTCTCAGGTAAATACAAGACTGACCTCTACATACACAGCTCAGGTAATACAAAACTGACCAGTACATGGACTCTCGGGTAATACAAGACTGACCGCTACATAGACAGCTCAGGTAATACAAGACAGACCATTACATGGACTCGCAGGTATTACAACACTGACCACTACATACACGGCTCAGGTAATGCAACACTAACCTGTTCATAGACATCTGATGTATTACAAGACTGACCAGTACATGTACCTTCAGGTAAAACAAGGCACTGACCAGTACACAGACTTTCAGGTAAAGAAAAACTATCGGATACATGAACTTTCTGGTAATATAAGACTGACCAGTACATAGACTCTAGCCAAGTAAAGTTAATTACAGTGTAGCTGGTTAATTACAAAAACATAACTACTGATCGGCACATGGACATTCTGGTAATTACCAGTACCTGACATCTTAAGTACTGACACAGACCCCGCCAACTCGCAGGTGACTCACAAAACACTACTTCTTCAGTAATTTATGACAGTAGAACCAGACCCCCCCCTCCCCCTCCTTAGGGGGCCCCTAACTTTAATGTATTAAAAACAAAGAGTTGAATTTTACTTGACTACAGGAAGTGAGGAACAAGAATAGGAATCAAAGAACCAAAATGTGCACAAAAAGAACTGCTTCCAAACTTGACTTATTCTGTGTCTCTTTTGGGGTGACAGTAAAAATACATTTGTCAGAAAGGCAGTATTGAAATAGCAAAACTGTAGGAGGTAGAAATAACAGAGATAAGTGTTAGAGCTAGTCAGTGGATACTTGTAACACTAGACCTGACGTAAAACACTGCAATTGCACAGAGTATAAGGGACCTCATTATCTTCCCACACACAGGAATTGGAGAAAACTCAGAAATACTGCAAATTTTACAAATGTAGCCCAAGTTTAAATTGACTGCAGCTTCACATAACCTGAAATCACATTGAAAATTGTTTGTAAAGTTATTGATATAATTGTAATTTGCTAAAATTGAATGTCCAGGGACTGAGAGAAATAACTTACACATAATCAGGAATTCTAGAAAATGATAAGTTAATACTTAAAAACCAACTGAGAACTTTACCTGAAGGGACTTAGCTGTACATTGCAAATGAATGACTGATTCCGGTTAATTACAAATTAGCAAGAATGGGAATGATGGCCATATGGTTCAGATTTCAAGAAAAAATTGAGAGTATTAGAAACTGCACTGCAAGTGTTCAAACAGGAGTAGTGGGGCTTATGACAACTGATATTATATCAATCCAGTTTTGATTTATTTTGTACGTTTGACTTATTTTGAAATATAATTCAAATAAGAAATGTGATATTCGCCACAGTATGCGACATTCATTAGGCTCCTTGGAAACCCTCTTTCTATTTCCTTGTGAGAAATTCTATATACTTTTGTAATTTTTGTGCCTATACCGGGTCTCCCATCTCCCTTGGTGCAACATTGACACAAATTTTGATTCGTTTGTCCTACAAGGTGTAAGGGTGGTCCCTTTTATAACTTCCAAAACTGATTGCCAGTACACATAACAGAATGAAAAATGGAAATTTCTGATTGTGATTGTCGGTCATTTACATTTGTTAAATAATTCCTTTGCAGCCTTTTTGTCACTATAAAACACTGACTCAGATAATATTATGTAAAAATTTGATACATTCAGTCATATAAATCACAGAACTGACTGTAATTGCAGAAAATAAAGTAAATAAACAGAAAATACCTCTGGGTTTTCCCACAGTTGTCAAGGTAATCATAAATCAGCCAATCACAAGCATGCTTGCGAAATCTACAGTATGGAGTGAGGGAAAAGTTTGTAAAAAAGCTTTTGATTTGTATTTCGTTATATTTGTGTAGAGTTGTGTCTGTCTGTAATTCTGCATTATTTCAATTCATTGCTTGCTTTAAGTCTGTTGAAACTGACAAACGAATGAAGCATTATTCTACCAGTTGTTTACATGCATCTCATAACCGAATGACAACGGGACGATCCAGTTTAATTGTTTTCACTCATGCTGTCCAGATGGGCGTGTAGGCAGGCGGTGGGGAAAAGTTTGTCTGGGCTATATCTCAAAAACCATAAGGTGTAGGGAGTTGATACTTGGTAGGGACATTGGTTAGGGGATGTAGGTGTGCAATGTCATGGTGTGACCTTGATTTGACCTTTAACCTTGCCACAGTGACCTTGAGTTTGAAAATCTTGTCCGGGCTATATTTCAGACATCATAAGGTGTAGGAAGTTGATACTTGATAGGGACATTGGCTACGGGGTGTAGGTGTGCATCGTCATGGTGTGACCTTGATTTGACATTTGACCTTGCCGTAGTGACCTTGACATGTAAAATGTAGTCTGGACTATATCTAAGAAACTGCAAGGTGTAGGAAGTTGTTATTTGGTAGGGACAATGGCTAGGGGGTGTAGGTGCAACGTCATGGTGTGACCTTGATTTGACCTTTGACCTATAAAATCTTACCTGGGCTATATCTTGGGAACCTTAAGGTGTAGGAGGGGGCCACGGTGGCATAGTGGTAACACTCGCGCCTCCCACCTCTGAGATCGGAGTTCGGTTCCTGGCCTGACCTCAAGTGGGAAAGCTAGTAGTTGCTTGCCATTGGTCGGCAGTTTACAGTACAGAACCTTGACCAACTGTATGCACTGGTTTTCTCTGCTGTTCCAACTACCCATTGTGATATGACCTGTACAGAGTTAAAAGCGACGTAAAACCCCAAATAAATAAATGAATTAAAGTGTAAGAAGTTGTTAGTTGGTAGGGACATTGGTTAGGGGGTGTAAGTGTGCAACATCATGGTGTGACCTTGAGTTGACCTTTGATCTTGCCGTAGTGACCATGACCTATAAAATCTTTTCCATACTATATCTTGGAAACCATAAGGTGTAGGAAGTTCATACCTGGTAGGGACATTAGTTAGTGGTTGTAGGTATGCAACGTCATGGTGTGACCTTGATTTGACTTTTCCGTAGAAACCATAAGGTATACAATGTTGTTATTTGGTAGGAACATTGGTTGGGGGTGTAGGTATGCAACGTCATTGTGTGACCTTGATTTGACCTTTGAGCTTGCTATAGTGACCTTGAACTATAATGTCTTGTCCGAGCTATATTTCTGAAACCATAAAGTGTAGGAAGTTGATACTTGGTAGGGACATTGGTTATGGGGTGTAGGTTTGCAACTTCATGGTGTGACCTTGATTTGACCTTTGACCTTGCCATAGTGACCATGACCTATAGAATCTTGTCTGGGCTATATCTCGGAAGCTGTAAGGTGTAGGACGTCAATACTTGGTTGGGGACATTGGTTGGGGGTTGTAGGTGTTCAGCATCAGGGTGTGACCTTGATTTGACCTTTGACTTTGTCATAGTGACCATGAGTTTTAAAATCTTGTCTTAGCTATTTTTTGGATTCCATAAGGTGTAGAAGGTTGACACTTGGTAGGGACATTGGTTACTGTTAAACTACTTCTATATCTCATGGTGTTGAAAACTGTTTCCCCAGGCTGTGGGGTACGGGCATCTCTGATGCTATTTTCTGTTTACACCCTTAACACTGTGTTTTCCAGTGGCACATTTTCACATACAGTGGAACATTTTCACATACTGTGGCACAATGTAAATACTGAAGTGAATTTCACATACTGCAGGGAATTTTATGTTTCTTACTGTAATGTCCCAGTTCATTTTTGCACCTTCAAATAATCTAAAATGTTAAAATATGGTGCACAGATTTCTCACACTCTGCGGAGATAAAAGAACACAAGTGTTGATGTCTGTGAATGCAAGGTCAGTTTTGGTGACCATTATTGTATCCACCGGAAGCATCCGGTGGATACTTTGGTTTAGCGTCCGCTACGCCGCCGCCGCCGCCGTGCGTAGAGAGATTTTCGGCGTTAACGCTCTAAGAGGAAAACAACAGCAGCTAGGTTCACCAAATTTGCAGGATATCTTCATTGGGGGGTAAGCTTCTCTGGGAAGGAAAATAGCCTCATTCTGAAAAACAAGATGGCCGCCACGGACATTTCTTTGAAAATAATCTACATTTTTGTACTGGCTGTTCCTCATAGGTAGAAGGTTGAATCTCTTCATAGGTGATATGTATGACACATATACATGTCCTCTACAACCTTGCACACATTTGACCTTGAAGCTCCTAATTCAAGGTCATCCACGGAGTGCCGAAGTAACCCACATAGCGGACTTTAAAAGTGCCTATGTCTCCCTTATTATTGGTCCTAGAGGTTTGCAATGTGAAGCCAACCTATAGGAAATCATGTGCTGCAAATCTTCTGATGTGGTCAGATTTGACCTTGGACCCCTCCTTCAAGGTCAAACGAGGATAGCAGAACTTAAAAGTGCTTATAACTCGCTTATTATCGATCCTAGAGGTTTGGGATGGTAAACCAACATATAGGAAATCATGGGCTGGGAATCTTCTGGCGTGGTCAGATTTGACCTTGGGCCCCTCCTTCAAGGTCAAACGAGGATAGCCAAAGGTAAAAGTGCCTATAACTCGCTTATTATTGGTCCTACAGGTTTGGGATGGTAAACCAGCATATAGGAAATCATTGGCTGGGAATCTTGTGGTGTGGTCAGATTTGACCTTGGGCCCCTCCTTCAAGGTCAAACGAAGATAGCCAAAGGTAAAAGTGCCTATAACTCTCTTATTATTGGTCCTAGAGGTTTGGGATGGTAAACCAACATATAGGAAATCATGGGCTGGGAATCTTCTGGTGAGGTCGGATTTGACCTTGGGCCCCTCATTCAAGGTCAAATGAGGACAGCCAAACTTAAAAGTGCTTATAACTCGCTTATTATTGGTCCTAGAGGTTTGAGATGGTAAACCAGCATATAGGGAATCATGGGCTGGGAATCTTCTGGTGTGGTCGGATTTGACCTTGGGCCCCTCCTTCAAGGTCAAACGAGGATAGCCAAAGGTAAAAGTGCCTATAACTCGCTTATTATTGGTCCTAGAGGTTTGGGATGGTAAACCAACCTATAGGAAATCATGGGCTGGGAATCTTCTGGCGTGGTCGGATTTGACCTTGGGCCCCTCCTTCAAGGTCAAATGAGGACAGCCAAACTTAAAAGTGCTTATAACTCGCTTATTATTGGTCCTAGAGGTTTGGGATGGTAAACCGGCATATAGGAAATCATGGGCTGGGAATCTTCTGGTGTGGTCGGATTTGACCTTGGGCCCCTCCTTCAAGGTCAAACGAGGATAGCCAAAGGTAAAAGTGCCTATAACTCGCTTATTATTGGTCCTAGAGGTTTGGGATGGTAAACCAACCTATAGGAAATCATTGGCTGGGAATCTTCTGGCGTGGTCGGATTTGACCTTGGGCCCCTCATTCAAGGTCAAACGAGGACAGACAAACTTAAAAGTGCTTATAACTCACTTATTATTGGTCCTAGAGGTTTGGGATGGTAAACCAACATATAGGAAATCATGTACTGGGAATCTTCTGGTGTGGTCGGATTTGACCTTGGGCCCCTCCTTCAAGGTCAAACGAGGATAGCCAAACATAAAAGTGCTTATAACTCGCTTATTATTGGTCCTAGAGGTTTGGGATGGTAAACCAACATATAGGAAATCATGGGCTAGGAATCATCTGGTCTGGTCTGATTTGACCTTGGGATCCTCTTTCAAGGTCAAATGAGGACAGCCAAACTTAAAAGTGCTTATAACTCGCTTATTATTGGTCCTAGAGGTTTGGGATGGTAAACCAGCATATAGGAAACCATGGGCTGGGAATCTTCTGATGTGGTCGGATTTGACCTTGGGCCCCTCCTTCAAGGTCAAATGAGGACAGCCAAACTTAAAAGTGCTTATAATGCGCTTATTATTGGTCCTAGATGTTTGGGATGGTAAACCAACATATAGGAAATCGTGCACTGGGAATCTTCTGGTGTGGTCGGATTTGACCTTGGGCCCCTCCTTCAAGGTCAAACGAGGACAGCCAAACTTAAAAGTGCTTATAACTCGCTTATTATTGGTCCTAGAGGTTTGGGATGGTAAACCAGCATATAGAAAATCATGGGCTGGGAATCTTCTGGTGTGGTCGGATTTGACCTTGGGCCCCTCCTTCAAGGTCAAACAAGGATAGCCAAAGGTTAAAGTGCCTATAACTCGCTTATTATTGGTCCTAGAGGTTTGGGATGGTAAACCAACCTATAGGAAATCATGGGCTGGGAATCTTCTGGTGTGGTCGGATTTGACCTTGGGCCCCTCCTTCAAGGTCAAATGAGGACAACCAAACTTAAAAGTGCTTATAACTCGCTTATTATTGGTCCTAGAGGTTTGGGATGGTAAACCAGCATATAGAAAATCATGGGCTGGGAATCTTCTGGTGTGGTCGGATTTGACCTTGGGCCCCTCCTTCAAGGTCAAATGAGGACAGCCAAACTTAAAAGTGCTTATAACTCGCTTATTATTGGTCCTAGAGGTTTTGGTGCATTGTCTTTACAGTGGATACAATTTGCATCGGTTCTCCGATGCGCTAGGTCTAGTTTTGATTGTTTGTGATATTCTGTGAAATTGAATTCATGTTGCTTAGTTTTAAGGTTTGACCTGAGTGGCAGATTTGACCTTTCTTTTCCACATTATATTTAAGTCTTCTTGACATTCTCCTGATCTTGGACCCCCATCTCACCCACTGAAGTAATAAAACTGCCTTAATTAACTCCTAGCTTCTCAAGAGGTTTTTTTTTGGTGCCATAGATCATAGAACATCACTGGTCGTTTCCTCTTCATAAACATATAATACAGTGTGGTTTGGAAAATGAGCCTTTTGGTCATTGCAAGAAATCTGCTTGTATTGTATTACGGCAGTAATTGCCATCTTCTTTTATAGACAGTTTTCTAACTCCGGTAGTTAATGAAGAAAATGAGGCAGTTATTATTTGTGCTGTGAGGAGGCGTGTAAGTTACATGGGGAGCACAGCATTACTCCAGCTATGAATGTGAAGGGCTGACACAGACATGGAATGAGATATTTTGTTGCGATAGTAAAAAGCTTCATATAATAGAAGAAATATTATTGACATATTTGATGATAAACCATATTGTTTCAGTCTTGCTAGACTTTGTTTTTGCCACAATTATTAACCTAGTTTTAGACATGAAGCCATATGTTTCATGGTACTTCTTGAAACATTTTAAGAAATGTTTCTTAATCAGATGGCTGTTGAAATCCAGCAACCGCTTTTGAAAACTTTTAATCCAAGATTTAGTTGTTGATTCCTGGTGATCCTTTTTCTAGGAGTAGTATATTTAATCCCAATTAACCTTAGAATGCAATGTAATTTGTAGGATAGATATTTTTCCACTCACTGTTTGTTTAAGAATTATTAAATTTTGTCACAGAGGAAGTCCCCTTATTTTGATTCTGTTACACATTCAAAAGATGTTTGGAAATAGTTTAAGAATTCCAGTTACCATATTAGTGATATTACCTATGTCTGAAATTTGTGTCTGTCTCAACAAGTGGCATTCTGAACTACTTTCATAAAGGGAAGATTTTATACAAGTCATATCAAATAATGTGTTGCCAAGTGTTATTTACAGTATCCAAGCACCAATTTGGATGAAGTGAGTGTCAATTTTTACAAAAAGTAGACTGAGGTTTCCCTGCCAACCTACCCGACATACCCATGACTTTTTTTTATGATAAATATTTTAGTTTTGACCGAAATATTCCATATGTTATGATAGCAACACAAGAAATAGGCTATTCATAAAGCTCATATTTAGGGGTGAAAGAATATTTAATATTTCTCACTCCTCAGTCAAAAATTATGCTAAGTCATATATCGTGACATGCACTTTACAAATGTCACATATTAAATTATTTCATTAGTAATACTGTTGCCAGTATAAAAGTATATAGAGAATATTATTGTCACATAGATGATATGCAGAATATGACATGGTCAGTTATTGTCATCTTTTTTTTTTGCAGATAATGTAAATAAACAAAAAAAAACTGAATTAAGTGGGTGTTTTATCCTGAAGCAAGAAGTCTTTTAACAAATTTCCAGTGCTCAGAAATGAAGATATTGCAGTCACTGTGTGGGTATCTTGGCCATATAAAAATCACATTTTGTACATTTCACAAGGACATTGATCAAGGAGATGGAAACATACATAAAGCAGATTTCAAATTGCTAGGATTCCACAAAAATCCTGAAAAAAAAATTTTTTAAAAGAAAGAGACACAGCCAGGACCAATAAAAGTACTACATTAAGCTAATTTACTGTCACACTGGCCTTTGTGAAAAACACAAGTTTGAGCAGTTGGAAAGAATTGCTCAGCTAAGTCAGCTTACAACTTACTCTTCAACATTTCTCTCTTCTATACTTGTGTAGGTGTCTTTACCATTTGGTCCGGACAACCCTTAATGTTGCAGTAAGGATTTTAAGTGTAAATAAATATTATTTTGAGGCTATACAAGGGGATGAATAAATAAAAGGGGTAATAATGTAAATAGCAAATACACAGCCTATTAAAAAAAGTTTAAAGAAATAACTATGAAGTCAGACCTGAAGCTAGGTATTTCTAACAAGAAAAAAAAGTGAAGTAGAATGTATAAATAGAAGGTATTAAGCCAAAGACACTGTGACACAGTTTGCTGATTTTCAGAAGCTTCATGGATATATTTTTCTCTTTTCGGGCTTAATTGTTCCCATAACTACACCCCCCACCCCCCCCCACCCCCCACCCCCACCCCCCCCCCCCCCCCCCCACCCCCCGATGCTTTCCTTGTTATAAATCTGTCTCTTCTTGTTCCTTGTGATACAGAGACAACTACAACTTTTCTCTCTGTTGAAACAAGGGTTGCAAACAATGTAAATAAATAGAAACAAGAAAATGCACATCTAGTTGACATATTATGTGAGTGGAAATCTTAGCCAGATGAATTATTTCACTGTTATTTTCATATTGAGAAATTTATTAGGATTTATTATTTAAATTTAGTACATTGGGATGTGAAATACAAGTTAAAATAATTAAAGAATACTTGGGTTGCAAAGAGTGATTAACTACTTACAAGAGTACAGAATAATCAGTTATTTGAAGTTCAAACTCACAAAATAAGTATTGTAACAGTTTTACCTGTTCAGTATCGATGATTTGCAAATATTCTCATAAAATTTACCTCAAATCAGTCATTATTAATGTGTTTTTGGTTTTTTTTATAAGAAAATTGAGCAAAACCTGGCTGTTTTCAACTTTTCATTAGGAAAGTAATGGTGGCCGAAGATTATTCAATTTGGCCAAAAGTTATGCATTACTGATTGTTACTTTCCTGTTAATGCAACACAAAATGTTCACTAAATTAATAATGAAGTATTTTAGCTGATGAGTATTTTTGCTTCATAAATGTCACATTGTGTAAATTCTCAATAGTCACATTGTATAAATTCTCAATAGAAATATAGATACAAAAAAAAAAAAAAAAAAATTTTCCAATTGAGATTAGAGACACAGACTTGTACTTCTGTGAGGGAGCACCGAGTGCATTGGTTCTACATTGTTCTCATGTCTGCAGGGTTTTAAGTAAATCTTCAAGGTAAATTTCCCCTCAACAGTACACAACAAGTGGAGTGTTCTGATATGCAGGTAAACGCCCGCTTCATAACTGCTAACATATCAGGGCATGAGGTATGCCTCATTGACATGATATGATTCCATAGATCTTTTCACTTATCATCCAGTAACTGTGACCTAATATCCTTTTACAGGTGTACATAAACTGAGATCACTCTTTTATATGGATATTTGTTTTGCTATGTTTTAATCCAATCATAATATATATATTTTTTTTATGGGGGAATAAAATGATTACATGTATTAAGACAGCAAACAGATTCTTCTGTCAATGAAGTTCATGTAAAAAGTAAGTCAAAAGTGAGAAGTATTGTTCCCATACAACAGAGCAAAATTATTCAGGTAGAATTTAACGGACACATTTGATATTAATACCACATTATATCTTATGAAAAGGGACTACAAAATATCTCTTTTTTAACCTGACGTTTCGTCCAATAGTGTTAATTTCCATGGAAAGATGTTCTGAAGATATGAGAGTTTTTCAGGAAAGTGTTTAGCTGCAATTGACTGAAATTACACATGATCCTAGACCAGAGTGCATGAAAGTTTTTGATAATTTAAACACCCACTTCACTGGGCAAATTTATAGTTTAATAGATAAAATGCATAGTGTGGAGCAGTAGGCTGAAGATATATAGAAATATAAAGACCACTCTCTGTTTTAGGAAAACATAATGGCTTTATGTTAAATGTATGTGATATTAAAAGCAAGAAGTCATCTATTATACAGCTCTTGGCTTTGTTAATGTTTTTGTCATTGCCACCACTGGTTCATTATTGCCTGCCCTTAATACAAACCTCCCTACTTTAATATTAACAGTATGGAAATGGTCGCTTTTGCTTAAAAACATCCAAAGACTACTTTATTTTTGAGTTTTTACCCCACAGCCCTTAAGGGCTGTCCGGGTATTGTTTTCACCCATGGTGTCCGGATGGGCGGGCAGGCAGGCGGCAGGAAAAAGTTTGTCCGGGCTGTATCTCAGAAACAGTAAGGTGTAGGAAGTTGATACTTGGTAGGGACATTGCTTAGGATGTGTAAGTGTGCAACGTCATGGTCTGACCTTGATTTGACCTTTGACCTTGCCATAGTGACCTTGAGTTTGAAAATCTTGTCCGGGCTATATCTCGGAAACCGTAAGGTGTAGGAAGTTAATACTTGGTAGGGACATTGGTTAGGGGGTGTAGGTGTGCAACGTCAGCGTCATGGTCTGACCTTGATTTGACCTTTGACCTTGCTGTAGTGACCTTGACCTATAAAATCTTGTCCGGGCTATATCTCAGAAACCGTAAGGTGTAGGAAGTTGATACTTGGTAGGGACATTGGTTAGGGGGATTTGAC
This sequence comes from Sabellastarte sp. h YS-2021, assembly GCA_964017235.1. Classification (NCBI taxonomy): domain Eukaryota; kingdom Metazoa; phylum Annelida; class Polychaeta; order Sabellida; family Sabellidae; genus Sabellastarte; species Sabellastarte sp. h YS-2021. Next base: position 85,943,779 of record OZ024935.1, on the reverse strand, counting down.
CTTGCCATAGTGACCTTGACCTCTTTACAAAATTTAAGCCCACTACCTCCCAGACTTAAAGTTAAGTTCACTGACTTAGCAATTTCATGGACTTAGCTGCTTTGTGAAATCCACTAAGTCTAAGACCATGGACTTCCCATTCTAGAGATGGCATCATAGCTCGCGATATCGTGGATCTTTCGAGGTGCATTATTAATGGACGATATCGAGAAGTTCCGTTGATGGGCGATAATATCGTCATTGAAATAAATAAACAAACATGCAATATACTACCAACCTAAAATGCCATATTCCAACAAATATTCATAATCCCCAACAACATATAACAAAAAACTTCACATTTTTCATTATAAAATGACGACAATGTAACAAATTTTCTGATTGGCTAATGGGGTGTGTGACCTTTCAACTCCAGCAACAGGAAGTAGACAGGAAGTGAAAAAACGAAATGAAAACAAGTATTCTAAACTGCATTATTTTTTTAAAAAACAACAAAATTTGAGTATTTTTACAATATTTTGTGTTAGTTTACTGTTTTAATAATGAAAACAAAACAACTACCAGGATATGCAGGTTTTCACGAACCGTTCACGATATCGTCATGAAAAGCATTGGCGATATCGACAGAAAATATCCCTCATGATGCCATCCCTATCCCATTCTGTTGACAAAATTTAAGACCAAGGCTATGCTTAAGTTCCTTTGTGAAATCGGCCCCAGTCTCAGCATTTGAGCTCAGTCTTAGCCCATGAGCTCAACTAAAATGTTCCAGAATTTTGACACAAAAGTTTAAACTTTGAGCCTGACACTGGGCTAAGACCTTTTGTGAAACCACTTTGGTGAATCCAGGGCCCGTATTCATGAAAGATCTTAGCCAGGGCTTAGGTGTAAAGTTGAGGCTTTTGCGTCAAGTTTCTGCCCAAAAACTGCTAAGACTTTTGTCTTAGGCTTAGTGGTATTCACAAAGAATTTAAGACTGGTCTTAGGCTTAGCCAAGGGCTCAACTTTAAGACTGGTTGGTAGTGGGCTTAAATTTTGTAAAGAGGACTTAAATATGGCCGCCATAAACTTTTCTCCACTTCAAAATTTGAAATGGCTGTAAATAAAGTAGAATTATACAGGACACCTCACTAAAGCAGTCTTTGGGAAGTTTATAATGTGGTAACAAGGTTTTCCATTTCAAAACAGCACTTTTCCTTAGATAAAATGCATTAAATGAAGGATATATGTCACCAATAGTATAGTTTGAATAGAAAAGAAAGGTCACGACACAGAAAACCACTGTGGTTATTTGATAATCTTGGACTTAGCTAAGTCAGCCTTTGTGGACACGGTTTTAAGACAAAACTTAGCTCCATGAGTGGTGAAATGGTAAAGTGTGTGTACTGTCAGTGCATGTGTACTTTTAGCATGTTACCATGGGTGCATGTGTACTTTTAGCAGCAGGACACAGTGCAGAACATTTGTCAGGCTGCAGACAAGCAGCTCTTTTCACTGGTGGAATGGGCAAAACGCATCCCACACTTCACTGAACTGCCACTAGAAGATCAAGTCATACTCCTCAGAGCAGGTAAATATCTGTAGAACCTCAGAGCAGGTAAATATATGTACAACCTTGGAGCAGGTAAATATATGTACAACCTTGGAGCAGGTAAATATATGTACAACCTTGGAGCAGGTGAATATATGTACAACCTCGGAGCAGGTAAATATAATGTAAAACCTCAGAGCAGGTAAATAAATGTACAACCTCAGGTAAATATATGTACAACCTCAGAGCAGGTAAATATATGTACAACCTTGGAGCAGGTAAATATATGTACAACCTCAGGTAAATATATGTACAACCTCAGAGCAGGTAAATATATGTACAACCTCAGAGCAGGTAAATATATGTACAGCCTCAGTTAATTTAATTTTAATTTAATTTATTTGGGGTTTTACGTCGCTTTCAACACTGCACAGGTCATATCACGACGGGTAGTTGGAAGGGCAGAGGAAACCAGTACATATAGTTCGCTAGGGTTCTGTACTGTAAACTGCCGACCAACGGCAAGCAACTACCAGCTTTCCCACTTACGGCCATGACGGGGATCGAACCCCGGCCGCAGAGGTGGGAGGCGAGAGTGTTACCACTCTGCCACCGTGGCCCCCCCATGTACAGCCTCAGAGCAGGTAAATATATGTACAGCCTCAGAGCAGGTAAATATAATTTTTTATGTACAACCTCAAGAGCAGGTAAATATATGTACAAGCTTTCACCAATACAGGGACTCAGAACTTGAAGATTCTTCCATCAGCACTGCTAGATGAACAAGTATTTTCCATTGAGAGCAGTTATTTACAAAAAATATACATTATTAGAACTGAGACAAGTCACATCCAGGGGCCGGTTTCATGAAAAATCTCAAACTGAGCCAGACTCAAGGCTGAGTCAGGGTCTCAAATCCGAGACTTTTGTCTCAGCTGAGTTTTTGGCTCAAATGGATTTCACAAAGGGTGGATCAGCTGAGACCAGTCTCAAGTTATGGTCTCAACTTTTTAATCTCATTTCATATATTTAGTGGGCTTATTTTTAGTTTAAAAAGTTATATTTCATGATTATTACCATTTTAAATATCTTTAATACTCATAATATAAAGAAATTATATGATAATATATTATTCTAAGTGATCCATAAGATTGAGACTCAACTGAGGTTGAGTCTGGCTTTGAGTCCACCCTTGAGGCCTGTCACTTGATAATAGCCTATAAAGCATGTCAATTCTATTGACTTTTGTTATTAGTAAATATTGAATATGTGGCTGTAATTACAAAATAAAATGAAAATAGAAGATTTCAAGATTTATCAATTTCATTTTGGAACAAATTGTATCGCTTTATGTATGTGTTTTTGGCATCAAAGCTTGGACTCAAATTTGAGACACCTCCTTGATGGGCTCAAATTTGAGCCTGTGACTGAGCCAGGTCTCAAGTTGAGCCTGTTTGTGAAATGCATTGAGTCTGAGTCCACAGACTCAGCAAAATATTTCCAAAATTTGAGACAAAGTCTCAACTTTTGAGTCTGACTCAAGGCTTAAGTTTGTTCATGAAACCGGCCCCTGTACTTAAATAAATTGCTCATGGGTTTCAGCATACAAGGGAATATTTGAAATATTGTGCAAAATTTGTCAAATTTATCATTGTTTATCTGTCTTCTTAAGCAGAGCAACTCATTTTGTTCAAATATTCAGTCACTTCCTCTTAGGACCAAGTTATACATGTCGCAGCTGATAATAACTTCCTGATTAGAACAAGTGTAAGCAAAAGTTAGGTCTAATACCCCGGTTTCACTTTCACAAGTTATTGTAAGGGCTTGCTCACTGATAATAGGAAGGCTGCTACAACAACTCCTGTTGAAATCGGGGGGAAGAATCATTATTACGAAATATTGTGATGAGTGATGATAAAATAGACTGGGCTTATAACTCCTTACAGCCATATTTCAATGATTGTTTACAAAATGCAAATCCACTCCCAGTGGACTTAGCTTTGAGCGCACGACAGAGTCAAAGCATAGCCTTCGTTTCCTTGTGAAGTCTGCCAAAAGTAAGACCACAGACTTAGCCTTAGTAGTTTTTTTGTGAAACTGACCCCTTGACCTTGGATTTAATTATACTCGAGTGCTGTTCCTTGAAAATTTTATTAAAAAATTGTGTATTTACTATTTATTGTCAATTCACAGGCTGGAATGAGCTGCTTATTGCTGGCTTCTCCCATCGCTCTGTATCCATTAGAGACGGGATCCTGCTGTCTACAGGACTCCACGTACACCGCAGCACAGCGCACCAGGCGGGTGTGGGTACCATCTTTGACCGCGTGCTCACAGAACTGGTGGCCAAGATGAGGGAGATGAAGATGGACCTGACAGAACTAGGATGTCTGCGGGCGATAGTGCTCTTCAACCCAGGTCAGGGGCCATATTCATAAAAGGGATCAAGCTCAAGTTGAGCCAAAAATTAGCTCAAGTGTAGTGTACACAGGTGTAAACTTGAGCAGATTTTTGGCTCAACTAGACCTTGATCCCTTTTGTGAATACCAGGTCAGCCCAACACAATGCTAGTGGGTGGACACACAGTAGAATGTCTATTTTCCAGCCCATTATTGTCCAAATGTTCGATTTCATTGCGTTAATACATCTTACCTACCAGACGATAGCTATATGCCGGCGCCAGCCGGTCCCGCCAAACGAAAGAAAAAGACGTCCTGGGTTTCACCCCCGGCAGGACCGGTACACTACACTCCACTCGCCAGGTGGCCTAGTTCCTGCCTCACTCGCCAGAGGGACGTGACGTCATAGCATCTTTTTCGTTTGGCGCGATTTTTAAAGTTGTGGATTTTTATCTGTGAACTTTTTAGTTTTATATTTGTGTTATATCTGTTTAATTTGTGTCGGAATTGTTGCCATTAGTTGACTGTTCTATCATGGCATCTCCAGGACAGAAAAAGGGTGCGTGTGGCCATATTATGGCTTCATTTGACAAACATAGTAGGTGTGCGCGTTGTCGCGAGAAAGGACAGGGTGATGACCCTTGTGTTCAAAATCTGCAGTGTGACTTTTGCAGTGTCCTTACCCCGGAGCAAGTGCTCAAGTTAAGTACTCCTACCTATAAACTCAAAAAGGCTAAAGCAAAGGAAGTGTTAGTCGATCCGTCTTCTGTGGTAGTACTTGATACCCAGCCAGAACAAGAACCTGCTGTTTCTGTTTCTTCTGCTCCGGATTTGTCCCTTCCTGTGCCTCAGTTTAAGAAAGATCTTCAGGAACTGGACGAAAAGTGGGCCACTCGTATGGCCAGGCTTGAGGCACTTATCACTTTAGGACATCGCTCCTCACCTTCTGTACATCAAAATCCAACATTTTCTCCGGTCAAAGTACCGGTCTCTCATGCTGCTCCAGCAGGTGCTCTTTCCCAGACACCCTTTTTTGTCTCTACTTCGGCTTCTTCCGGCCCAGCCGGCCCGGCTGTTGGCCCGGATGAGCCTAGAGATCAGGATGTTTCATTTGCTGACAGACAATCTCCACTTCAAAACCTCTACCCGGAAGCGGAACCTATGTTTAAACACCCTGCTCCGGTGGCTACTGTGTCGTCAGCTGCTATGTCTGCTTCCTCTCAATCTGCATTTCAACAACCTTCTTCCGGCTCCGGGCCGGTCACCTTCCGCGATGTCAATCTTCAAGAAACATTTGAAGAGGGTGAGTTATCTGACGCAGAGGAATCCCCAGACTTGGAAACCTCAGACCCGGACCGGGTCCTCAGTGAAGATCAAAATTACCGCGAGACTGTGAGAGGCGTCCGCGCGTTCATGGGATGGACACACATTCCTGACCTGGAGTTTTCTCCGCAATCCCGCACTGATAATCCTTGGGCAGGTCACCGTTCTCAGCCTGTGGGCAAGATTTCTGTGGATCTTCCACCGGAAGATTGGTTGTGCCGAAAACTAGAAACTCTAAACCTTGTACTGATAGAAGGATATCCTTCAAAATCTAGTGATCCAGGTGGCCTGCATGTGGACCAATTCCTCAGACCCCCCAAATCCCAGAGCAGATGGTATGGGATACACCCGGCGGAGCCTACAGATCCAACTAGGCCGGGTAAATCAGTGAATTCTTGGCCAAATGATGCGGCGAAGATCAATAGTTCATTCCCCAGGATTTCAACCATATCTTCTGCATCTCCTCAGCCTCCATCCCGCCCACTATCACAAGACACTATGCGTAAGTGGGAGAAAGCAGCAAAAGAGTCTTCATATATTTGCAACCAGTCAGCGGGGTTTAATCGCTGTATTACCAAAATACAGGATGCCTTCCAAGAACAATTGCATATTTTACAAAGTGAACTTAAGAAAGGCAAGTCTTCTGTCAAAGCTCAAGGTGCATTGGATGAACTTTTGTATTCATCCTCATTTAACCAGAATGTCAGTTTCGCCATGGGTAAATCTCTACAACATTTGGCAGACTTTACATTTGTGCAAATGGCAAATTTGACCCTACTCCGTAGGGATTCATACTTGGAAGCTGTGAAACCGGGGATTAAACCAGATACTTTCAATTCCTTGAGAAATTGCCCCCTGAATGGATATGGGTTATTTCCAGATGCTGCTATTAGAAAAGCTGAGGATGAAATAAACCAATTAGAAGCTTCCCGACGTACTTCCCAGCCTGGCCCGGGCCGCGGGGGGTTCGCCGGTAGAGGCAGAAAACAGAGATACCAACCCTACAGTACTGGTTGGAAACCTCAAGACACTGCTAAAACAACTTCTCAAGCCGGAAAGGAACTACCAGCTTGGAAAGCGTTTGGTTCCCGCAATAGAGGCCGGGGCAGAGGCCGGGGTGGTCAACCCGGACGTGGTACCAAGATGGCTCATGAGAAGACACAGTATAAATGACAATTACTGCAAGTCAAGTCCGGTGCCGGTGGCCCGGCCAGTCAGTTCTGTGAAAAGTGTCGTAACAAGAAACTCTTTTGTATCTGTTCCAACAAATGTTTCTTATCATGTTGTATGTCGTGTACCTACTGTAACAAGGTGGCAGTCACAAAAGAAAGACGTAAGGCCAAAATCAAAAATCAAAAGTCAAATAAAGTGTGTGAAAAGTGCTTCTTTTGTCGGTCACTTTGTTTCTGCTCCAAATGTTCCAAATGTCCCCAATGTTGCAAGTGTCCAACCAGTGGGGGGACGTCTTCAGAGTTTTTGGGAAATATGGGCTCACAAGGGTGCAAACCCAAAAGTAGTGTCCATATTAAAGGAGGGTTATGTTCTTCCCTTCAAAGTAAGACCTCCCTTAGTCAGGGATCCCCTGATAGTAAGTGGCTATGCAAACCCCATCAGAGACTCCCACTTGCAAGCAGCTGTACAAGCTCTGATCGAGAAAAAGGCAGTAGAGAGGGTCAGGGTTCAAACCTCACTAGCCTTTTTCAACAGACTGTTCATTGTCCCAAAGCCGAACCACAAGTGGCGGCCAATCTTGGATCTCAGTACTCTAAATCAGTTTTTATGCGTAAAAACATTCAAAATGGAGACTCCAGAGACAATCCGGACCTCTCTACAACAAGAGGAGTGGGTGACATCGCTAGACTTCAGCGACGCCTACTTCCACATCCCAATTCACTACACATCCCGAAAATTCCTCAGGTTCCACTTTCAGAACCAGTCGTACCAGTTTCGGGCACTTCCCTTTGGCCTGTCAACAGCTCCCATGGAGTTCACTGGTGTGGTCAAAGAGGTCAAGTTAATGGCTCAGTCACAGGGTATAAGAATCCACCAGTACCTAGACGACTGGTTGATTCGAGCCCCTACCAAAGAATCTTGCCACCAGGGAACCCAGTCCCTCCTAGCCCTTTGCCAGGAGTTGGGCTGGATGGTAAACATGCAAAAATCAGAACTGGAACCCCAACAAGTCTTCGACTTCGTAGGCTACCAGTACGACCTACTCAACGGAGTAGTCAGGCCTACTCAAAACCGTTGGGAAGCCCTTCAACAAAAAATAACAGTGCTTTTACAGAACAGATCTTGCCGAGTGAGAACTTTCATGTCTCTTATAGGTCTTCTCACTGCGACAGAAAAACAGGTGACCCTAGGCAGACTGCACATGAGACCTATTCAGTGGCACCTCAAGAAACACTGGAGAGTCCCAGAATCTCTGGAAAAGGAGATCCCAATTCCGAGGTCTCTCCATCAGTACCTGCAGTGGTGGACCCAAGAGGAAAATGTCCTAAAGGGTCAGCCCTTACACCCCCTGCGACACGCAGTTCAAATCTTTACAGACGCCTCAAAAGAAGGCTGGGGTGCTCACTTAGGCGACTTCACAGCAAGCGGTACTTGGTCAGTGCCCGAAAGCAAGTTGCACATAAACTTCTTAGAACTAAAAGCCGTGTTGTTAGCACTAAAAAGATTCCAACATTTAGTGCAAGGAAAGGTCGTCCTGATTGCCTCAGACAACACTACGGTTGTAGCATACATCAACAAGGAAGGAGGTATGAGGTCAGGCTCACTCTGTGCCCTTCTTTGGCAGCTCCTATGTTGGTGCAGCCTCAATCAAATAGTACTGAAGGCCAGACACATTCCAGGCCGTCTGAATGTAATTGCAGACAAATTGTCTCGCCAAAGGCAGATCATTCAGACGGAGTGGTCCCTCCATCAAGAGACCTTCGACCTCCTTTGTCAAACCTGGCATTATCCCCGAGTGGACATGTTTGCAACAAGGTACAACTGCAAGCTAGTTCAATTTGTGTCCCCAATTCCAGACCCAAAGGCCTGGTCAGTGGATGCTCTGACATTATCCTGGGAGGACCTGGACATGTACCTCTTCCCCCCAGTGTCTCTGATGGGGAAGGTGGTCAGCAAGCTGTCAGATCACTGGTATCGCAGAGCAATCCTGATTGCCCCGGGATGGCCCAACATGCCTTGGTTTTGGGACCTAGTGGAGCTATCTGCGAGGGTTCCTCTTTGTCTTCCACACCACCCAGATCTAGTGACCCAACCTTTCAACAAGGCACGTCACAGGGATCTGACAAACCTAAATCTCCATGCCTGGCTCCTAGAGCCCAGACAATCAAGGAGCAGGGGTTCTCTAGCCCAGTGGCGTCAAGAATTGAGGCGCCTCAAAGACGTTCAACCAGAACAGTCTACGAAGCGAAGTGGGCCGTTTTTGTCAGATGGTGCGAAACAAGTCAGGTGGACTTCAGGAACCCATCTATAAAACAAATAGCAGATTTCCTCCTGCACCTTTTCCAGGAGAAGAATCTCCAGCCCAGCACTATTGATGGTTACAGGTCAGCCATTGCAGACAAACTGGGAAATACCTCAGTTAATGTCGGCAAGGATGACAATTTGACTAGACTGTTAGACAGTTTTCACAGAGATAGACCCAAAGGGCGCAGGGGGGTTCCTGCTTGGAACCTCTCCCTGGTTTTACACCAGCTTACAAAAGCGCCTTTTGAACCACTCAGAAAGGCTTCTCTGAAGCACCTTACTTTCAAAACCGTTTTTCTCCTAGCCCTGGCTTCAGGAAAACGCAGGAGTGAGATTCACGCTTGGTTAAACAAAAATATCAGACACCAAGCTGATTGGTCCAAAGTTTCCCTCTACCCTTCACCAAGCTTCTTGGCGAAAAATCACTTGGCAAAAGAGGGACCAGAGTGCGTGGCCCCTGTGGTCATCCCGGCCTTAGCCCCCACTCTGGATAAGTCTTTAAAGGAAGACAGATCCCTTTGCCCCGTTCGGGCTCTCCGCTACTACCTGGACAAAACGCAGGACCGAAGAACGGGAAAGGAGTTAGTTTTTGTTTCATTCAAACAAGGGTTTAACAAGGACATCTCTCCTGCCACTATCTCGTCCTGGATCAAACAAACAGTAGTGTTGTGTTATGATCTCTCTGACCAAGATTCCTTGACCTTACATCAGGTTAGGGCCCATGATGTTAGGGCCTTTGCGGCCTCCAAAGCCTTTCAAGGTGGCATATCTCTGGACCAGATTCTAGCAGCATGCCACTGGAAGTCCCACAACACCTTTACACAGTTTTACCTTAAGGATGTTGCCTGGGCAGATAAGGAGCTTTTTCACTTGGGTCCTGTGGTGGCTGCCCAGCAGATCCACCACTAGTCCCCTAAGCTTCTTTGTATATAATTATATATAGTGTACATACTAGTTAGTTTTAGGTGTAGGCTCACTTTTAGCCTAGGCCTTGACTTCTCAAAGTCTTTTACTTCAGAGTAATCCTCTGGGTATAGGACTTTCCCTACTATTCCAGGTTAACCGTGGGAATCATTGACTTGAACTCTTACTCTCTTCCTCCCCTCAGAGCAGTCAAAAAGGGGGGGGGGGGGGGGGGGGGGGGGGGGGGGGGGGGGGCAGGTGGGTCTAGTTACCCTTGAGACTAACAGGTCTCCCCAAAGGACTAGAACCTCACACCTAGGTATAATATAAGAGTTCTCTCCAATCCTCAGAAGGCTGCCCTCCTTCCACTGGGTAGTTATTCTAGCTATCGTCTGGTAGGTAAGATGTATTAACGCAATGAAATTGCAAATTTTAATTAGTAAATTAAATTTTTATTAGTTAATACCTTACCTACTAGACGGGAAATTCCCACCCAGCCTTCCCCGCTTTCAGCCTTACAATTCAACTTTAGGGACGAAAAAGATGCTATGACGTCACGTCCCTCTGGCGAGTGAGGCAGGAACTAGGCCACCTGGCGAGTGGAGTGTAGTGTACCGGTCCTGCCGGGGGTGAAACCCAGGACGTCTTTTTCTTTCGTTTGGCGGGACCGGCTGGCGCCGGCATATAGCTATCGTCTGGTAGGTAAGGTATTAACTAATAAAAATTTAATTTACTAATTAAAATTTGCAATTTTATGAACTTATTTCTGCTCTCACATATTTGTATTGGAAAATTTCTGTGGCATTTTATGCTTAAATGCCTCTTAAGACTTGTATTTTATGAACATTCTGTTATCCAAATGATATACCCTATCCCACCTGTTCATATAATGGAGGTTTGCAGTACTGGACCAATATACAATAAAGCAGATATTTATGCCCTTTGGAAGATGTCTTTGGTGTCCACAGTATTATCCATCAGATGTGAAAAATTTGTAAAGTTTGTACATCAGAAACCATCTGGCATTGATAAGCAGCTGCCAAGTATAGGTTACGCCCAAAAAATGAATTTTTTCCGTGTTTCATGAAATATGCCTTTCGTCCAGTAGACACTTGCCCAATTTGTGTTTGCACTTCAGAAGGCAACCCTGATTCATAATATAGCCAAGTTTTTCACTTTTCTTCATGTTGATTGAAAAGAAGATGCATCAGCTAACATTTCACAATTTTACTTGAATCAAAATAGTAATAGTGTAAAATATTATCAAAACTTTTAAGGGTTAATTGAAATCCCTAAAGCATTCAAATCATTTTTTTTTTCTTTTTTTTTTTTTTTTTTGGTAAAATTATTAGTTACACCACTTTGCTGTAATATACATAAGTATATCCTCATTGCTGTAACTTTTTTCTCTCAGACGCCAAAAACCTGCAGGCGATACAGGAAGTAGAGGCCCAGCGGGAGAAGGTGTACGCATCCCTAGAGGAGTACTGCAAATCTCAGTACCCAGACGAACCTGGCCGGTTTGCCAAACTCCTGCTCCGCCTGCCCGCACTGAGGAGCATTGGTCTGAAGTGTATGGAGCACCTGTTCTTCTTCAAACTCATAGGTGACACACCCATAGACACCTTCCTGATGGAAATGTTAGAAAACCCGAACCCGAGTTAAATAGAAATAGGGTAAAAACAAATCCGAAGTGAAATCTACACGGGTGGGGAATAGGGTATCTCATTGACGTCTTCATCGTAAGCTTTAGGTTCAAGTGTAGCTGTGAGATTGTATTTTATTTTGCAAACAGACGACACAGCTAAATCCACAGACCCAACTATTATCCGACCTGCTGATGGGGGGGGGGGGGGGGGGGGGGTCTACTGCACTACAAAAAAAAAACACATACCCTGGTGACATATGGGTAGAGTTTCTCCAAAAGTAAGAAAAAGGACATAGCAGAAAAATGAACGGAGTATCTCTCTTAACCTCATTGAATGTACTCTTGCTTGTGGAGATTAAGCTTTGAGCTAAAGTGAAACTGGAGGTGTTAATCCTGTTGTAAATATATTGCGCATACACCTAGAGATACCTTCCCGATGTCATCATTCAGAATTCCCTAACTAGTTAAATAAGCACAGCTTATGCAAAGTATACAGAGAGTTAAAGATACACAAAAGTGCATCTTATCTTTATTGACTTAATTTTTATCAAATTTTGCGTTCATGTGTAAATGTACATCAATATTCTCATATCAATATTCTTCAAACTGATAGCAGTTAAGAACGTGATGGCAGTGTCAGAAAACCCAAATACAAAGCATATTAGGATTTACAGAAGTCAGACTTTAAAGCTAGTTACCACACAAAATGAAAATCCGATTGTTTTGGGATGTATTCACAAGGTGTGTCGTATCCTTTCTGATTGTGTCGTCTGTGAGTACAGGCCCTTTGATGGATGTTATGTTATGAAGTTTACTCACACAGAAAATACCTTCATTTCTTCCTACCTCAAGTGGGAAAGCTGGTAGTTGCTTGGCGTTGGTCGGCAGTTTACAGTACAGAACCTTGACCAACTGTATGTACTGGTTTCCTCTGTCCTTCCAACTACCCATCGGGATATGACCTGTACAGTGTTGAAAGCGACCTAAAACCCCAAATAAATAAATACACTTCTTCCTGTTCCCCATTATTCATGATGAAATGTCACAGGGTACAGAGTAAGGTTTTTACTTGAAGCGAAGATAACGTGTATAAGCTGGTTAGTATCATTGATTATTTATAATAGTGTATTTAAAAGTTACACTTGGTTAGTTTTATTGATTAGATTTATAATCACAATGAAACTTGTAGTGAAGTCCAAAATAATCAGTTGTCATTTGTGTGTAGAACATTTAAAATTTATTATTATGTATGTACCATGTATGTCCAAATTTTGCCCTGGCTCTGAATTATTTTCAAACTGCTTTTAACAGGCATTAATGTGAATGTGAGACATATTGTAAAAAAATAATAGTTTTATAAAATTGTAATTGGACTATTTTGCATGAGAGACTGTCCATGTAAAAGTTTTCACTAGGCAATAGTTTTTACCCATTTTTTTAAAAAAAAGGCTAAAAACTGGTGAAAATTTATTCTCTCTGAAATGTTAAATGTGTATTAATCTCTCAAGTTAACAGTAACTATTAGTGAAATTGATACTTGTGAATTTCTTAAAATTTAGATTTGACTGAGCTTTTTATTTTAAGGAATTCATGTTCTTATCGTTTTATAAGGAGCACAGACTTGAGCCAGGTCCAGTCAGATTGGGTACATACTTGTCCAGACTCGGTGTACATTTGTTTTTGTGTAATCCTTTTCTACTCTTGTAGTATTCATATTAGTGGTTTCCGTTTGTTTTAATATGAATGTCTTTTTGTGAATTGACTTTGCTGTGGACACCTGACATTTCTGTATTCGTACTCGCTCTATTCATTAGAGACATCATGTTGGGTAAAGGATAATTTTTAACTTGTTAGTGTTTTTGCTTTATTTATTTTACATTTTTACAGGCAAATGTGTTTTGTTTTCATGTTTTGATTTCTTCTTTAATTTTCCATGAAAAAAAATTTTTTAAGTTTTCAAATGTTTAAAAGTTCTAATGTGTGTAGAGTAAAAAATCTAAAATTCACCAGGAATCTAAAATTCGCCACCTCTAAAACCTTAGTTAATTTTATGAAGAAAATGCTGTTTTTGTCTAAAAATTGGCATTTTTCAGTTCAAAAAGCCTTAATTTATCAAATCGCACCACAATTCATATATTTTATTAGTATTTTCACATGTGGCGAATTTCAGATATGTGGCGAATTTTAGATTTCTTACTCTAAATCTTATAATATTATTGAAATTTTGTTAGTGTAATGTTTGTGTGACATTCTATGGAAGCTGACAATAATACACAACACATGCATCATGAAATACAAATTAACCCTGTAGAATTGAATCTCAGGGAGGGACCAAGGTGGCGTAGTCGTAACACACTTGCCTCCCACCACTGAGGTCAGCGGTTCAAACCCCAGACCCTATGTGAGAAAGATGGTCGGTAGTTTACAGTACAGAATCTTCACTAACTGTATGTACTGATTCCCTGTGCTCATAACACTACGTGTGTGTTATGACCTATACAGTGTTGAAAGCGACATTGAAACCCAAATAAATAAAAAACAAATTAAAATTGAATCTTAGGGGACCACAAAAATCTGTACAAGTTGAAATAAACTTGTTCTGAACCAATACCTCTAGAGGACCTGCTATGTACTTTTACTTAAATGTGAATTTCGACTTAACAGAGATCCACTCAAAGTTGATGAATTGTAAAAGTAAAATCCACTTCATTAAGGCCCCATTAAGCAGCATTAAATGTCTGGTTGTTTCATGATTTCTTGCATTGAAATTTATGTAAGTTTGCACTTTCCTCCATACCAGAAACCGTAGGCATCACAATGTGAACCAAGACTATTTTAATAATAAATGTAAAATTCTAGATACTACATGGGTGGTCACAATTGTGTCCGGGTCATAATTGTGTCCTTTAATCGTTTACTAAAGGTGAAGGTACTCAGTTTGGCTGTTGGTTCAGTTTTTAACATTTTCATGAAACAAAATCAATCTCGAAGGAAATAATTTGAAAAAAAAAATATTCAAAATTCTGGTTGCAATATTTAAAAAATAGACTCCAATAAAAATCGGACATTAATATGAACTGGACACAATTGCAACCACCCATGTAGTATATTCATTAAAAAGTATCTGTACACTTAATTATTGAACATCCCGTTTTATGAATAGATGATAAGAACATTAATTTTGTATTTGAAAAAAAAACGTGAGGCTGAAACAAGCAACATCTGTTTGTCTTGATAGTGACGTTCATACAAAGAAGCATGCTTTAATTTGTACTACAGCAGGTGGGACAAAACAGATGATACTGATAGGATATTTGATATCTTTGCATATTTAATGTCTTTTGACTCTTTTGTAAAGAATTCTCTCCCACATGCATTGGAAGCCTATTCTATGAGTGTCTCCTCAAGTTACATCAATTAAAAATTGTGGTCCAACTTTCATTTAATTTAGAAAAATAGTTTAATGGCTTGAAGAGTAACACAGTGGCCACATATTTATCAAAGCAAGTTGATATTTCTTTAGAAAAATTTTAATTACAAGTAGATTAAATTTTATAAGTACAATTACTGGTTAATTATTAGAATTGATGGAGTAAGGAATAAGAATGTTTAATTAAAAAAAACAACAAATACTTCAAATGTTGTAGCATTCAGCTTAATACCCTCATTATCCTTGTCACAGTGTTTTATGAAAAAGTATAAACTTCAGCCTGCTTTCGAATCCATCACCAAAGTACTGGAAGCTAAAAAAGCTGCTGTTTTGAGGTGGGTTGCGTGTAACCAACCCGCCTATTAGATTGATGTGTCCGACGTCCGTCTGTCTGTCCGTCCGTCCATCCACATTTTCGTTTCCAGACTCTAACACGAAAACGCTCCGTCCAATTGAATTCAAACTTGACAGGGGGATAGATCACCATCAAATCTAGGATTGTTTCAAAATTGGTGTAATTGTGTCCGTTCGTTTGTCCATTTTTTTGTCCGTTTGTCTGTCAACATTTTCGTTTCCGGACTCAAAAACGCTTTGTCCAATCGAATTTAAACTTGACAGGGAGATAGATAACCATCATAGCTAAGTTGCTTTTGAAATTGGTGTAATTCCGTCTGTTCATTTATCCATTTATAGCATAGATACAATTATGTAACCTAGATTACAAGTTTTACATTTCTTAGCACGTCTAACAGATTTACCTGAACTGGGTGACCTAACATTTCTTTCCTTGTTTCTAAATTTAATTTAATTTTCTAATTTTAATTTAATTACATCAGTCGCTAACCTTATTGCTGCCTGTGCAACCCGCCTTTTGGGGCATTTCTAACCCTCTTGTGAATTGTTTTTTCACCTAAAGTTTTATCGGCAGAAATTATTTTACCATGTCAAAATATTAAGGCAGAGACGGCAGGAGAGTCATGTTTGAACCTAGCATAAGTGAACCAACCAAACCAAATACTCTTTTCCAAGAAAGTTTGAAACACAAAACAGTGTTAATAGCAGCTATTTTAGTTCATTTTTGTTTCAAAGCCAAAAAAGCAATTAAATTAAAACAAGTTGTTTAAGTGCACTTGTAATGAGTAATTCTACTCTATGTGGAAGAAAGTAATTAAAATTCGCAGAAAAAAATGGAGTTCTTTATCTTTCGCTGATTAAGATGCAAGACTTGAGACCCGAAAAAATGTCCTAACAAAATACATGATTGTACTGTCAAATTCTCTAGGAGCTATTTTTATGAATTAAATAAAAAAATAAAGCAAGTCATTAATTTCTTCTAGTAAAGAAAAAAAATATAAAATGAATGTAATTGTGTTGTGTGTTTATCAGTTGCCACAAGTTTAGATTTCCACCAGGTGTAAATGGGCAAGTGTGCCTTGTTTTGGGCTAACCCGGTGAGATGGCAATATGATTTTATATGTTTATAGAGGAAATATAACTATGTTTATGACTTACTGCTACATGTACTATGTTTTCTGTACTATCAAGGTTTCATGTATCATGCTTTACCCATCGGCATTCTGAAGTAAGCATCTCAAGTGGTGGAGGTCATATTAGTGTAACATTTGCTTTATAATAATTTGTTATACAATACTTTACTACATGTAGATACACACTATTTTTTTCATTTTGCATGTTCAAGTATGAGGGTTTGTTGTGTGTTCTTAAGACTACGACATGTAAACAATTCATCCTGTTTTTTGAATAAAAAAAATCCTACAAGAAATATTTGCAAGTTTTGTTGACTTTATACAGTGTGTGAGAAACATGTATTAATTTTAGGTGTAGTTTGATTTTTTATTCTTTGCCAAAGATTTTATCTTGATATTTTGCAATGATTGTTCTTATGTTCAGTGAATCGACTTTGATGAATTTTTTTTCTCTGAAAGTTTCTGCAGTAGTTGTTATGTTTTCTTTTATTGTATCTTTTAAGAATGTGGGATCAGAAAGCAATGTAAAATCATAGACCTTCTCTTAGTTATGACGAAAGTTTTTCCTTTGTCAAGTTTTGAGTTTATTATTATTATTTCATGAATTTTTGCCCCCCAGTCTTTAAGCCTTTTGAGCTTGAGCCTTCAAGTGGGAACTTTTTTATTATACAAGATTCATATCTGTATTTCTTGTTCTTGCAGTTATCTTTTTTACTGTTTGTTAATCAGTAGAGAATTGCTGTACGAGTTCACATCAGTGCGAAGTTATCAAAATTACATTTCAGTGCACAAAATTGTTGGAATGTAATTTTATAATGAAATACTTTTACTGTTTTCTAACAGTTGTGATCCCTGTCGATTGTCATTAAAAGTGAAGTCAGTGTGCAAGGTCATGTGACCTGTTGGTGGGAGTACAGCCTACTACTGTAAATTTCCAAAATAACACCCAGGTTCAAATAAACGCCTGGTTTAAATTAACGCCTGGTACCAAGCACACTGTTTACAATTTATAACACTGTTTTTGTATTTCAAAAGAACGCCTGCTTCAATTTAACACCTGGTCTCGTGCCACTTGAAAATAATTAACGCCCAGGCCATATTTTGAAAAAAATATGGTATATCGTGATTTGTTGTTTGTTAAAAAAACTTTAAATTAGCTTCTATTGTGTGTGTGGTTACTAATATGTCTGATGACTGCAAGAAAGTGATATTGTTTGTATAAGGATACTTCAGCATGAAAATTTTTATTAAATAAAATACTAGTAGTTAAAACTTTTCATTTTGTCTCATTCTTTCCAGGTGTTGTTAACATGTTTATGACCTATATTTACTTAGGCTGTGTCTAAATATCTGGTTTTTTTTGTTTTGTTTTTTTGTTTTTTTTTACTACACAAATGTTTACTGCAATTTAAAACTACATAATGTGCAATGACTGTATATTAGATTTAACATGGTCGGATATACAAATTCTAGAAAAATTTGTGTTCTATGAAGCATCACTTAAAAGGGTACGCTGTATAAAGTAGCACTCATTATCATATGAACATGTACAAGTTGTTTAACAATGTCTTATTATTCTTTTGTATTGTACTCATTGTGTATCTTGCACTTATTGTACAAGTTGATAAATTTTTTGCTGGGTGAAAACATTGGTTCACTAATTGATATTTTAAGAAATCAACTACAGTTACAGATGTAATATTCCACAAGGTTGAATGTTCAATTTTCAAGCTGATGAACTGAAATGGCTAAATGTATTGACCAAAGAAAATTTCCATTTGTACAATATATCAAACACACAGAGTAGGTATTCATTTGTTATTGCTTAGCAAATTCAATTAGTTGAATGTCAAATGAATTTAGAAAAAGAAATAAAAATTAAATATTGGAAACTCACTGCCAGTAGAAGCTTGTAAAACTTTTGTAAAAAATGAATGTGCAAGAGTTATACCCCAGCTAATATAACCGAGATGATGAGGATTGTAAAGCTAGCTACCCATGGATAACCTACTGTGAATAAATCGGCACCCCTCACTGACCCAAAAGCACCTCAATTGTACATAAAATGTATTCCAATATGACTCGTAACAGAGTAATTAGGTGTGTGTCTTGTTGTAATTATATATGTTTGCCACTGTGTACTGAATAATTAAACCTGTAATACTATATGTACACAGATAATGTATGCGATACCAAAGATTGTAGTACATGACTTACTGTAAAACTGTGCATAATATTCCTCCGGCCTGGTTGTAGGTTTACTTCACTTACTGTAAAGCCAGAAAATGTTGCCACACATTTATTTTGGCAACTTATTTTTGTCAAGTAAAATATTTAAACTTTTGATCCGATATCCCAAGTTTCTCAGATATTAGATATGAATGGCTTGTTTGAGTAAAACATCTGGTGCACATGGGTGAACGTAAAGAAATCCACTACATGTAGTTCTGTAGGTTCTCCCTTCACCTGCCTACCAAAAACACTATAGATCAGCATTATCTGTCTCCATTTTTATTAACGGAACTACTTTCAGGTATTTGGGGGAAAGCAATTGTAACAAATTTTATTGTAATTTAACTTTTTGTAAGTTAAATACTTACCTTATCCTCACAAATGCTTACTTGGTTTTGTGGAGGCAAAACGCGGCGACCAACAAGAATATTTAAAAATTATTCTTGTTCGAGAGGTGAACCCCGTAGTTAGTGATAGGTGCGCATGCGCACAACACATTGTCGGTTGGACTTTGTCGAGAGATCCTCATTTAATTTTTGGTCCCCTATGAAAACAAACTTCTGAGGGGAGGAAGGGAGGGTCTGTCCTTGTGAGGATAAGGTAAGTATTTAACTTACAAAAAGTTAAATTACAATAAAATTTGTTACATTTTATTGCGTAAAATAGCCTTACCTTATCCTCACAAATGCTTGATTCCAACCATAACAGGAGGAGGGGTTTGTTTTGCAACCTCCATGTTAATAGATTATGGGGTTCACCATGGAAGCATTTGATAGAGAGGATAAGATAAGCTTAAGTATGCTACAACAGAATTTTCCATTACTGTAAAATATCTGTAAAGATAAGTAATGATAGGTAATCTCATGAATATTCATGATGTACTGTTGTAGTTGACACTTGTCCAATGTAGCATAAAGTTGTCCTATATCTAAACCATCACCCATAACTGTGTGGTGGGGAATGGCTTCCTGGGTCCCTCGAGCTGGGAGCTGTCATCCAGCAAGAAGGCACCCCAAGCTGGCTTCTGTGATTTACAAAATACAGTCATGAGGCCATCTGCCACAGAAGAAGACATGTGTCCATACAAGATACTGGTATGGAAGGAAGAGTAAAGTATGTAAGCCATATGAAATACTCAAGAACATACTCAAAGCAATCACATGCTGAGCAGAAACCACTGGGCCTAATTGTAATCTGTTTGGTCTGTGGACTGCCAAGACACAGCTTAAAAGGTAGAAAATGTGTTGTGGCTCTTCCAATGCCAGGAGCCTAAAATCTGCTCTAGGGACACCCATCCTTGAATACTAAAGAAGCAGACATGGACCTAACATTATGGGCCTTAACCTGTAGGTCCTGTGTATCAAAACTGGATGACTGATAGCCAATAAGACAGTCTCTCTGATCCAAGAAGAGATAGCATCTCATGAAATCTCTGTGAAAGCCTTCCTTAAAGGATATAAACAAGAGATTCTTTCCCTTCCTTAAAGCACTAGTTCTGTCTAGATAGTATCTAAGTGCTCTGACAGGGCATGAAGTCATATCCTCAGTCAAGTCTGAGCCCAAAAAAGGTTTAAGAGCTAGAATGACCACTGGTTAGAGCAAATCTGGGCAGTCAGAAGCCAACTGATCCTTTGCTAAGAAGGCAGGAGAAGAAGAAATAGTGATCTCCTTCCAGTGAGGTTTTGTGTCTGAGGGAAGAATATGTCCAAGCATGCACCTCCCCCCTCCTTTTGCAAGATGCCAAAGTCATCAGGAAAACAGTCTTGAAAGCCAAAATCTTACGACTGGCAACCTTCAAAGGTCAAAAGTCAAAGACAAAAGAACCAAAGATAGGTCTCAAGAGGGAATACCCCTATTTGCAATGGGTTTGTCCCTGTGAAAGCTTACAAGAAGTCTATTCAAGTGTAAACTCTTGCTCCCTTCCTGGCCAACATATCCCAAAGATTAGCTATTGCAGTTCTATAGCCAGCAATTGTGGCAGGATTCATCCTTTAGAGGCTCAAAAGGGGCCTTAGTCAAAGCCATGAGGACTAAAGACAGATCCCAGGCTTATCCCAATAAAAGCTCGCAATAAGTCTGTTCAGATTCAAACATTTGCTAACCTCCTGGCCAAAATGATCAGCTATGGCAGCCCTATAGCCAGCAGTAGTGGCAGGCTTCAGATTTTAATAGCAAATAAGTGATTCAAAATTCTGCTGAGATAGTAGGCTCTGAGCTGACCACCTATTCTGTTGGCACCAGAGTTCAAAAAATGGACCACCTTAACTCAGATTCTTCTAGATGAGGGTCTTTGAGGTGCCTTAATTCTATCTGCCACCTGCTCAGAGAATGATTCAAGTGATTCTGAGGAATCTAGGTGCCAAAACATGCAGAATTAGATACACGAGATTCTGATGGAACTTCTCACTGAATGGTTGCTTTAACTGATGAGGCCAGTGAGATAGAAATAATGGAGGTTTGGTTGACAGATTCACTAGATCCCAAAACCAAAGCATTCTGAGCTACCCTGGTGCAACTACTATCATCTTGCACCTGTAGGTGTTCATTCCCTGTATCACTTTTGGTATGAGTGCTACAGGACAAAAGGCATAGCCGTCCAGACCCTCCCAGGAGATGTTCAATGCATCTATGTTCATAGCATTTGCATCTGGGACTGGCGAGACATAGATTGGTAGTTTGCGATCCAATTTGGTGGCAAACATGTCCACCATTGGTGTGTACTAGACTAAGCCAAATTAGACTGAATATTTGAGAATGAAGAGACCATTCTGTCTGAATTATTTTGTCTTCCCTGGAGAGACTGTCGACTATGACATTGAGGCAACCCTGAATGTGTCTGGCTCTTATGAGTATGTTTCGAGGATTGCAGTAGGCCAAGATGCGCCAAACCAGGAGACACCTGTCCCAAGAGTGTGTTCCCTCTTGTTTGCTCAAATAACTGACTACAGTAGCATTGTGAGTTGCTATCAGAACCCTTTTGTCTAGAATTTGTTTTGAAAGCTCTTTTAAGGCCAGAAACACTGCCTTTAACTCAAGGACATTGATATGAAGCAATTTTCTTGATCTGTCCAATTGCCACTGACTGTCATGTTTTCTAAATGAGCTCGGCAACCTTGATTTGATGCATTTGTGAAAATAAGGGTATTGTGTTCCTGTGGATGAAAAGGATAACCCATTTTTTAGATTTTTTGTATCTTTCCACCACTGAAGATGACTTTTCAGAAAGTTTGAAACAGGAATCTTCAGGTCTAGTGACTGGGGATACTGCCAGTTTGTTTTTAGGTACCACTGGAAAGGGCGCATACGTAACCGACCCATTGGTATTGTCTTTTCTAGGGATGCTAGTACACCTATCAGGGACATAAGCAACCTTGGGGTTGTTTGTGATGCGATCTCCATGTCCTGAACAGATTTTTCTAGAATTTTCAACTTATTTTCGGTTGGAAAGACTTCCCTGTATCAAGTCAAAAATTTAACCCAGAAAGTCGATTTTTTGTGTAGGTTTGATCTCTGATTTTTCGAAGTTTATCACAAAGCCGAGTTCTTGAATCTCATGGATGAGTTCTTTTGTGTGGAGCTGACACTGGTGTCTGGTATTTGCTCTTAACAACCAGTCGTCCAGGTATTGGTGAACTCGAATTCCACGAGACTGAAGAACGAGCCTCTTTTACAATCCGCATGAACTATAGCGGTGCAGTCACCAACCGCAATGGCAGTGCTTTGAACCGATACGTTTGCTTGTCTACATGGAAACATAGCCAATGTTGAGAATCTGGGTGTATGAGCACGTGAAAGAATGCATCTTTCAGGTCTATCGAAACTAGCCATTCTCCTTTTATGACCGAGTTTCCGAATATCACTGCTGTCCCCATTTAAAATTTGGAACTAGCAGGCATTTGTCCAGGACACTGAGATCTATCACAGGGCGCCATTTATTGCCGGGTTCTGGTACAAGAAATAATCTGCTGTAAAACCTGGAGTTGTGCAATCCTTGAGGTAGTAAAGTGCCTTTTTGAAACATTTGCGACACTCTTAGGTAGCCATGTTTTTCCTGTCTGTAACCGCTTTAAATTATGGGATGTACAGACATGGGTGGATTCGACTGGAATATTATTCGATAAACCTTCTCAAGATTTGCACAACCCTTGTATTTGGTACGGAGATCTGTTGAAACTGGTCAATAACCTTTTGTGACCGAGTTCCTTTATAAAATTTGTCCAAAGATATTGTGGGATTAATGCAAAGAAAATGCCAGGAATGGTCATCCATCCACGGACTAACCTTGCCCAATGCTGTTTAACTTCCTTGAATAGAGAAGAACTCCTGGTGCAGCCTGTCCGTACTGTACACTTATAAAGCACATAGCACATCAACGATCTATGTCTTGATAAACAAACAATATTTTCATCCATAAGAAGCACCATTGTGTCAGATATGATAGAAGTAACAATTTTACTGAGAAAATCCAGCGAGTTGTAGTCATTTACAGAATAAATTGTGTGTAAATGAACATAGTAAATGTAACACAATATTATCAGCAACATGGCGGATTGTTTTCCTGTCTGTAGCACCTGCAGTAGAGCTACATGAAAGGGGAGATTTGATTGGAGGGCTACATAGTACCCATTCAAAAACTGCACAACTCTGAGATGGCAATAATATTTCCACTTAAACCAGCAATTTATAATTATTTCTTCTACTACACCAGAATCCCCTATTTCATTGAGAATATTGGTGGGAAAGCATATGTATTATCTTCTCTATAATGAAGTAATAAATGGTCCACCAGCCAGTTGTAGAATAAAGACAAGGCAATGGAGGAAATTAACCATCTTGATGCCTGGTTTGTAGGTTGAAAGCAACGTTGATAAACTTCTGAAGCAGATCTTGTAGGACTGACTGTTCTTCAGGCTACAGGAAATCGGCTAACTGCTGGTATGGTAGAGTACTATTGAATGGTTACTGCTGCATTCATTCATAAAAATCCACCAGGACTTCATGAGAGGGATTTGCTATTGGATGATCTGAAGTATATTTTTGGATTCGAGATGAAGGGTCATCTTCTGTGTGTCTACCAAGTAGACAGGCTACTAGCTTTCTGGAGGTTTAATTAATAACCCCAGAAACGAGTTTTCATCTGCCCAGCTATCAAATCTCAACATCATCTGGTGTTGCAAAAGCAAACTCTAGTAGATCTTCTACTGCTAGCTGTTTTTCAGTCGCAGGAGACCTCTTAACGCCATCTTCAGGAAAAAGTGGCTAGTTGAAAGACTTCTGATGAACATCCCTCATAAATGAAGAGGTAGGCAGCTTGAGCCCAAAAAACTGAAGAATCTCCTGTAACAGATCCTCTACCAAAAGCTGTTTTACAGCCAAGGGGGATCTAAGAATGCTGTCATGGATTACTCAACCTTCAGCATGAAATATTGTACTTCAGATCTGTAGATAGGAAGTTTAAAACTCCTTTCTTGTTAGCACAAACTCTATGAATTCTAAAAGAACGCATCTGCCGACTTGGAAACGGGCAGAGTAGAAAAAGCTTCACGTGTTGCCTCCTCGACGACCAAAAATTGAATAAGGATCTCTCGACAAAGTCCAACCGACAATGTGTTGTGCGCATGCGCACCTATCACTAACTACGGGGTTCACCTCTCGAACAAGAATAATTTTTAAATACTCTTGTTGGTCGCCGCGTTTTGCCTCCACAAAACCAAGTAAGCATTTGTGAGGATAAGGTAAGGCTATTTTACGCAATAAAAATGGCAGTTTAGCCTTCCTATTGTCAATTTTCTACATAAAGGAGTTTGACTATATTTGTAAAAGAGCCAGTAACAGGTACAGCAGCAGAATGTGACTGGCTTTACGGTATATGAGTGCACCATGTTTTACTGTACCAACACATTGAACAACCTGTACATGCCACACCATGTGTTTTGTTTGTGTATTCTGAAAGCAACTAGGCTGTTGTAAATAAATATACTTGTACAACAAACCTGCAATGGTGTTTCATTTAACGATACAAAAAAAAAAAAAAAAAAGTTGCATTATATACCTGGATATTGAGACTCCGCAGTCTCATTGCCTATGACACTGAATTGTTATCATGATTTTACATGAAGTAGTATTCCAACAAATTTACTCCATTCTAGCCAGTATAACCAGATGAAGATTATATTGCTTTTGGAGTGTCTGGCAAGGACAGGCCTGGTGATTCTTTCAAGTTTAATCACTCTACAAACTCTCTATGATAAAGGTTTTGAATCCAGCTCATTACAACTTGTAAGGCAACAGCCGGTGTCCCTATCACTCCAGCTCTTCAATTGTATACAAATTCCCAGATTGTAAACTCTGCCAACCTGGTAAATTACCACGGCACTTGGAGCAAAACACAGACCTTATGGACCATTGGTTAAAAAGTTCTGCAGTTCATCACTCGACTCTGACCTTGTGGCTTTGAATCCAGCTCAGGTCAACATACGTAATCTAACCAGAACTTTTATAGCGCTTAATCTCTTTCACTTGACTGACTTCAAGGCACAACTTTGCATAGACATAGAATAATCGTAGGTCCATTGACCTAGCCAGGTCATACGGGAGGTGGTAGGGTGGCTGAGGCAGAGGGGCTTCTGCTTCAATGAATTCCATAAGCAGAAGAAAAGAGAAGAAAAACTCCAAATTTGACCTTAAATAAAAAATCTAATTGAACTGAAAACTTATTTTAATAACACATTTTTTTGCATTGATCGGCTGTTTACATGAAATAATGCTTCAACTAGCTATAAGTACACACACAAAGCTGAACTTCACGTTTGGTTACATGTAATTAATGTACACATTGCAACAATTTAACTCTCAGAAGAACTTCTGACAATAGTATTTTGTAATGCAGCAATGGCAATGTCGAACATACACAACAGCTGTGAAAGAATAGCATCAGAGATGCCCGTACCCCACAGCCTAGGGAAATATTTTTAACACCATGAGATATAGAAGTACTGTATCAGAACAAAGTTCTGGATACTTTCAGAGCACTGTCAGTTATATAAAGGTCCAAACAATGATTAAATAGAGAAAATAATGTCTAAGAGAAAGATAATGCATGTACTCTTTATCTACATCTGACATGGCCGAATTATGGTTTAGATGTTTTGAATATTACCATGCATACAGAAGTGGTAATACATTCAATGAATGCTTATGTGTGGTGTTGGAGCAAAATCTGTGGCTCACTTGATGAAATTCCATCTGTTACAATGGGAAGTTGTAAAAGTAAAATTCTTAATGAATTCTAATATGACTTTAACAGTGCTTAATCTGCATCAAAAGACAGAGCCAAAGGTGCAACAAGATTTTAACGGTCAAGGTCAAAGGTCAAATCAAGGTCACACCATGATGCTGCACACCTACAACCCCTAACCAATGTCCCTACCAAGCATCAACTTCCTACACCTTACAGTTTCCGAGATATAGCCCGGACAAGATTTTATAGGTCAAGGTCACTACAGCAAGGTCAAAGGTCAAATCAAGGGCACACCATGATGCTGCACACCTACAACCCCTAACCAATGTCCCTACCAAGCATCAACTTCCTACACCTTACAGTTTCCGAGATATAGCCCGGACAAGATTTTATAGGTCAAGGTCACTACAGCAAGGTCAAAGGTCAAATCAAGGTCAAACCATGACATTGCACACCTACACCCCCTAACCAATGTCCCTACCAAGTATCAACTTCCTACACCTTATGGTTTCTGAGATATAGCCCGGACAAGATTTTATAGGTCAAGGTCACTTCAGCAAGGTCAAAGGTCAAATCAAGGTCACATCATGACGTTACACACCTACACCCCCTAACCAATGTCCCTGCCAAGTATCAACTTCCTACACCTTACATTTTCCGAGATATAGCCCGGACAAGATTTTGTAGGTCAAGGTGACTACGGCAAGGTCAAAGGTCAAATTAAGGTCAGACCATGATGTTGCACACCTACACCCCCTAACCAATGTCCCTACCAAGTATCAACTTCCTACACCTTACGGTTTCCGAGATATAGCCCGGACAAGATTTTATAGGTCAAGGTCACTACGGCAAGGTCAAAGGTCAAATCAAGGTCACACCATGACGTTGCACACCTACACCCCCTAACCAATGTCCTTACCAAGTATCAACTTCCTACACCTTACGGTTTCCGAGATATAGCCCGGACAAGATTTTCAAACTCAAGGTCACTGCGGCAAGGTCAAAGGTCAAATCAAGGTCACAGCATGACATTGCACACCTACACCCCCTAACCAATGTCCCTACTAAGTATCAACTTCCTACACCTTACAGTTCCTGAGATACAGGCCGGACAAACTTTTCCCGCCGCCCGGACGCCCACCCATCCGGACACCATGGGTGAAAACAATACCCCGACAGCCCTCAAGGGCTGTGGGGTAATAAATAGGGACGTCACGACTAACCGAATAATCGACAACGGTTAGAATAGTGATATTTTCCGGTTTCATATTTTAAAGTAAGTATAATCGCTTAATGTAGTAAAAGATGGCAGAAGGTCAGAATCCATCAAATATATCCATATTGTCACATAAAATAAGTTAAAATCCAAAAACAACCACGTTTTCTGTACTGTTTATGCATTCACGTAAAGCCGGAAGTACCGTATATCTCTTATATCGCCCACTTCCTGTCTGAAATAAACGAAGCAAAAGTCGCAGGAAAACAGCAAATTTATTCATTTTTACAGGTTATATACATATATTTTCATTTTATTTAACATATTTATCGTTTTCAGTGCTTTTTACAATATGAAACTTAAGATTTTTGGATGTTATTTTAATTCGACGGTTATTCGGTGTCGACACGAATAGTACTTAGCGATTAGTCGACATGAAATATTTGGAGTTGTGACGTCCCTAGTAATAAAAACACACTTCCAAACAAACATAAAGCAATTTCCCTGAAGACAATAGATCTAACATTTCACAAAGGTATTAAAGGTCTGGGCCCGTATTCACAAAGCGGATTAAGTTAAGTGAAAAATTGGCTTAACTTTCACAAAAGAATGGCTTTGCTAATCTTTGGATTAAATTGGTATTCACAAAGTTCATCTAATTTGGGGATTAAGTGCAGCAGATTAAGCTATGTTTAATCCAAAAGTTAATCTATTTTCTTGGGTGGATTAAAGTTAATCACAACATTAATCCAAAAATTAGCTTAGCTTCTCTGTGAATACAAATCTTAATCCTAATCCCATTTATGGATTAACTTTGGCTAATTTTTCGCTGATCTTTTGCTAATCCATTTTGTGAATACGGCCTGATATGTTCATTTCTACATGTTCTGAAAATAATGATGAGTATTAATTTGAACACAACCAGTCAAGCTTGGAATCTACAGTATAACTAGACATGACCACGCTGGTGAAAATTCAACACAGCCTCTACATATCTAAAATAATAGGGATATTTCACAAACAAAAATCTGCATAATCTGTGTAATCCAGATTCAGATTGGGATTCTTTGGATTAGCTAAATTCGGAAAGCAATTTTTATTAAATACCGAATGCAAAATGAAAAAAATAAGATAAACCACTATAAATATAATAAAAATCACTAATTTTTTTTAATCTGCTGTCACAATTGTTGGCCATTATTTTGCAAGGCACTACAGATAATCGAATGAATCTGAATCCATTGATCTACCTCAGGAGGTAGATCAATGGATTCATAATCTAGATTCAGATTCAAGTCAGATCACAAGTGAATCTGTTGATCCGAGAAATCCAGATTCAACAGATTACGGTTGTGAAATACGCCTAATGATCTCTAACCACTGTGCATCAAAAAGCCTAAAATAACAATTTTGATAATGTAAGAGCACCGTACAAAATTTTAACTATGATTGACCAAAAATGAAACATAAGTTTTATAAAGAATAAATTATAATATATCGTGTTTCGCTTTTGGTTCAGTATAAGTCAGAATTTTTGGTAGACTTGACAAAGCCAAATTGTAAGGGTTGTCACTTATTACATTTTCACTTTTCAATACTCCACACTTATTTCAAAGCTTTTCACACGGAAATAACAAAGAGTAAACAAGAGACCCCTTAAATGTTACAATTTTTTGAGACAGGATCAAGTTCTGCTCCTTCTCATTACATTTCCAGCTGTTAATGAATATATTTAAGTAATCGTTGCTATCACTGTATGGCTTCTGAATTGTCCACTTTATAACATAATGTTTCCACATAAAATGACATTTTCTCTAACAAAACCTATGGAGGTTCAGATTGGTGCCGATTCATTTTGCAAACACACGTGACCACATTTTCTGCCAAATGCACCAAATATACTACAATGTGGGAGAGTACTAAAATCTGGGAAATCTCATGGAAGATCTGCGATCTCTACAATTAACACCGTTTATAATTTATGCTTACACATATTCTGCATAAACTGTGAACTTAAATCTTAATGCAATCATAAAGTTTTACTCAGAAAGGATGGGTTGGTAGGCCCGGTGTCTCGGTATCGAGTGCATTTCACTGAAATACCGTGATGAGATTTTACAACCATCACTTCACTTATGAACATATACAATGGAAGGAAGACCTTAAAAATTAGAAAAATGCCTAAAATGTGAAGAAATTGTACACTTTTATCCCATATTTTCATGCATTTGCAGACTTTTATAGCAATTATGTTGAGCAGAACTGCCATGTTTTGGTTATGACACTTTATAACCTTAATCTCGCTTGTCAACTCATATAATTTGAAGGAAAACTTAAAATATTGGGCACAAACAATAAATCTGAAAGTTACAAATTTTAATCTCTCTTATTTCATGCATCTGGGCACTTCTATTGCAAAGTCGTTGAGAGGAAATGTCCATGTTTGGTTGATGTGTACTAAAACGCGGAGCCCTGGAATTGGTACAGTTTTGCATTGGCGGCAACCCAATGAACACTGTTGATACCGACCCATCCTTAATTTCTAGTCAGTAAAAATCAGTTATATTTTAAATGTATAACACATAATAAGGTTTTCCCTTGGTTTTATTAAAATTTTAACAAGAAGTATCCATAAACATACTTGCTGTAAATGAACATTTGTAAGTCCAAAACGGGCTGAAATTAAAGTTTCTGAAGGTTCCTGACATCAAATATATGGGCAATTTTAATCTCCCACACTCCTGCCCATTTATTTAATGCTTGAGAGTTATGTTATTAATTTTGGTAACATATAACAATAAAGTGTAAACTTAAAATAAGTCACTGGAATTATTGAAGACAATGGACATTTCTATTGCCAGTTCATCAAATTCCTGCCTGTTTGCACTTAGCCAGCCACTCCCTGGAAATAATGACCCGCTGAATCTGAGCCGTACCCTCGTAAATCTGATAGATCTTTGCATCTCGCATCAACTTCTCTGCAGGGTATTCTGTGTTGAAACCATTGCCACCGAAAACCTGAAATTTGTAACACTGTCAAGATAGTTTGATCCATTTTATCCGAGTCTTGGGAAATGCAGATTGTCAGTCTCAACATGACTGCAGGCATTGGGATAAGATCACAAAATCCGGCTTTTGTGATATGTGTCTGTTATTAATATGAAAAGGCTTCTTTTTTAAATTATCCTGCATAATAATTAAGTAAAAAATACTCCTTAATTGGTTTCAGAACACTTGGTTATGACTAAAACCTCCATTGATGCATACTTTAAATGATTTTGTTCCACAACTCAGTAACATACATGATCTACATTTTTACAAGACTTTTATTTTCACAAGTCTTTTCTAGAGTGCCTTGACAACACCTACTTAGAGGCATTCTAATTGATTAGTCACTTGATACAAGGAGACATTCTATACACTTATCCATTCATAGAAGCATTTTGATTGGCTATACTCTCAGCTAAACAGTTACAGCTATTTCCATTGGCTATTCTATTGCCTGTACAAAATTAGAGGCATTGTGACTGATTATAGTTTTATCTGTACATAATTAGACAAATTCTGATAGTCTATACTCTCACCTGTACACAGTTAGAGGCATTCTGATTGGCTATATCCCCAGCAAAGCACTTGGCCATGGATGCATACAGAGTGTTTCTTCTGCCCTGGTCAATTTCCCAAGCAGAACGCAATGTCATGAGGCGTGCCAACTCCACATTGGTGGCCATGTCTGCCAGTATAAAGGCTACAGCTTGGTGCTACAAATAACATAATGAACAGCCTGTTAGACAAATAAATTAATAGAAAAGAATATTGGTGGCAAAATGTTAGCCGTCAGAACTGCTACAACATGGTGCAACAAAAGTGGAATAAGCTTGAATGAGAACACAAATATCTGGCATTGTTAATTCTACATTAGCACCATTAAGGGTAATATCTGGTGCTGAAATATATAAACCCTAAAATAGTGTGTCAATATGTACAGGCATGGTTCCCACTCCCTTTTCCAATTTAAATTCCCTGCGTTTTCCCTGTGAAGTTTATACTTTTCCCTATGGATTTTATAAATAAAGTAACACAATTGGTAATTGTATTTTGACCTCCACCTCCCCTTACAGCAGTCGCGACCCGCGGCATGTAAATGCAAATGGCTGTTACTCTTCAAAATCATTCTGAAGTTTTCAAATTCCCTGTGTTTTTCCAAAATTTTCATATTCCCTGTGTTTTCCCTGTCTGGAATTACTTTTCACAATTTTCCCTGTTTTCCCTGTGCAGTGGGAACCCTGACAGGGAAACACTCCACTGATACAGAGTCCAACTGAGACATTTTTGTAAATTTCCTGTCAGCTTGTATCAAGAAAACAGCCTGCTGAAATATATAATACTTGAACTTCATCAAATACATGTAACTCACCAGATGTATTTCAAGCAAAGTGTAGAACAACATTGTTTTTGTCTCATGTCATCTACTTGGCTGGTATACACTATACAGTAGGAAATGTGATATCTGCCACAGTATATGGAATTCCCCATTGGAGGAAACCCCTTTCTACTTCCTGGACTTTAAACAGTTTTGTCTTACTGCATAGGTCCTTTGATCTACCTTCATGCAAGATTTTGAGTATTTGGCTTACTTTTAAAACTCAAATAAAATACTTTTTAATATTTCTTTTTGCACTTGATTTTGGTGGAAATATTCATGAACTTGAGGTATTTTTATGTTGTAACTAAGCAAACCAACTCACCTCCGCAATAACTTTACCAAATGTCTTCCTCTCCATAGAGTAGCGAGTGGCCTCATCTAGAGCTCGTCTTGCTAAACCCACAGCTCCTGCTGCCACCTGGGAGAGGAAAAAGAAACTACACGCAAATTCACAAAAGGACGAAGAAATGTCTACTGAAACAGGTATAAAATATTTTGGTTTAAGTTTTTGGTACTTTCATAGTTCTTTGTTTTGAGTTACATAAGTAGAAACTTTAAACTATTCAATGTTAAATTATATATTTTGATATATATGAAAGGCTTAAGAAAATACCAAGAAAATTTGTATATACTTTAACAAGTACCCAGTGTCCCAGTTTTCTCCAGGTTCATTGACAAAGCACTAGTATACATCTACTGAATATGTCTGGAATTACTCAGGATGAAAATCAATATTTAAAAAGTGGTATTTTGAAGACTGTTGAACCTGCAAAGAGCAACCACCCAGGGGAAATGCAAAAGTGGTTGCTCTTCACAGGTTCAGTTATGAGGGCGATGAGTCAGAGTTACGTGCACTTTATCTATGTGTTACAAACCAAACATCTATGATTTTTTTAGGCTTTTTTTTCTCATTCACTAGCAAGAGTATCATGAATGAGAAAAATATGAAACATTAAACAGGTTGACAAATTTATATATAAATTGGGAAACTGAGGTACAGTAAAAGTGTTAAGCATTATAACTTTCAGCAATGGACTGAAGACTACATTTCAAAAGATCATTTATTTCAATTTGCTTTTTATTTGTATGATGATAAAACAAAAAATTTTAAAACTGAATGTAAGAATATCATTAAACTAGAGTTGTTGATTCCCTTTGATAGTTCAAAATTAACTCTTGATACTACATGAGGTGTATAAGCTTGTACATGTATAAACTATGAAACCATGAAGAATGCCCATCCGGAACAATACCCATCAAGTACTCTGCCCATCAGAACAATGCCCATAAGGAACTTTGCCCATCAGCAAATTTTCAGGGATTGAAGTTTGCCCATCAATTTTTTTTCACCCATCTTTTTTAACTCAAACTTTACTTATTATAACTTCAATAAAGGTTTAATAATGTTTTAGGTAAGGAATGCATACTACACCACTAGGTAGCCTTGGGTGCATTATCAACATCTTCATCTCATTCATAAATTCTTCCTTCAATAAAAGGATTATACTAACAGTTTATAGGCCATCAAAGAAGAACTTGAGGCGACTTATAATAGATATAGTTCAGACACAGTTTGGCCTTAGAAATGTACTCAGGGCCATAGAATTTCCAAGGGTTTATAACAAGATTCACAATTGCACTTTATACAAAAACGTCTGGTCTGATGTCATTTGAAAATAATTAACACCCGGGCCATATTTTGCAAAAATATGGTAATTAAAATTTTTCTAAATACTATTCCAAAAGTATTGCTAATAAACAAATAACAGCTATCTAGTATTTGCCTCTAAGTCATGTATATTCCTTAATAACCTTGAAATTACTATCTTTAGTGAGTGTTAAATCAATCACTTTCTACTTACAGGAGGTCTGGTTCTGTCAAAAGCTCCCATGGCAAGTTTGAAACCCAACCCTTCTGCTCCGATTACATTCTGTCAGAGATTAAAAATACATCAAGCAATATTATCAACAGACTTCCTCACTTGATTTGTTTATCAGAAATCAAATTGCCCACACACAAATGCTGATCGACAAACTAATGATGGCATGGAATGAAAAGCAGTTGTATGTAACATAAATACAGTTTCAAGTGGTTAATTAAACAGAGAAAAACAAAGCCATCTAATATCATTTAAACTAACTATGCATGTTTCTTCATTGGTTAAAACTCTGATACAATATTCTCTTTAAATTTACATACATTCGGATACAAAATCCTTTTTTTTTTCAAGAATGGGGAGTATTCAAGGTACATATGTATTACTTGAAAGAATAGATTAAAGTAATTGACTGACTCCTCCTGACATTATGAAATGAAGCAGGATTTTCAGAACTGCACGGACTTTTTACTCAAATAAGTGTTCTTGTTAAACTGTAAACGTCACATGACTGGTCCAGTACAATTACTATACTATCCAGTCCCACTACTGCATCTGACTCACCTCTTTTGGGACCCTGACATCCTCAAATGTAATTCCCCGGGTATCTGAAGCTCTCTGACCCATATTCCACTCCTACAATATAAAGAAGTCACGCACATGAATTTATTTGATTTCATAAATAACTCATAAGATGAAATTACAAGTGTAACATTCCTAACTAAACAATGACTTCTACTGCTAGGATATGTGTGGATTTCAATTTAACTGGTTATTGATGAAAAAACATTTACAGAAATTCATGTAATATATGCAACTTTCTACCAGTCTATCCTCTACAGTGAACTATCACCATCATTTCACTTATTTATATTTTATTTATTTATTCTATTTTCAAAATTTTCAGGTACTTATTTCTGACATAATGAATTCTGAGACATCATACATCATGGAGAGGGGGTTATCAACCACATGTCATAATTATTCCTAATTTACATAAAGAACTAGTGCACTTACCTTTCTACCTGTAGTGACACCTGGCCAGTCTCTCTCCACAACAAACCCAGTGAAGGCTTTTCCTGTGGAAGCAGAGGGATCAGTCTTAGCCAGCACAAAGTACCTACAGCATATGGGTCAAGGGTCAAAGTTTGGACTATTACATACAAGGTAACAGACTTGTAAACAATGAGACAAATCTAACATCAAAGACAAGGTGGTTACACGATAACTTACAGTAAGAAATGTGAAAATCACAACAGGGATTAACAAGCCTAATTTTTTTTTTTTTTTTATACTCAGTGGAATATCTCCATGTACTGCAGGACTAAAAACGCTATTTGGCCCATCCAACTGACATTCCCCTAACTGAAAGATAGAAGCTCAAGGATGACCATCTATCAATGTCCTTGACGTTCTTTAACCTGCCACTTGGGACAGGACCCAATAACAGAGGACCGCCATTTTAAGTAACTAATGTAGTCAGAAAAATCACAAATGTGTCACAAATTTAGAACAAGACAATGAAATAGAAGTGAGTTTCCTTACTGGAGAATTTTACCCACTATGATACATTTTACATTTCCTAATTCTACTATAGACTTTGCAGAATGGTCGACTCTCTATGATTGGAGGGTCTTGTAAATTTGAGTATTGTCGATTTTCTTGGATATTAAGACTATCTAAAAGTCTAAAAGGGATGTCACGATGTTTATAGATTTAAAAAAACAACTCCAAATCACTGCAAATCAGAATACCTGTGGATGAAAAGAGCCTAGAAAAAAATTAAAACTCGCAAATTTACAAGATTCAAGGCAATAAGAGCCTTGAAAACAAGAGGAGAGTGCCCGTTCACTGTGTCAGCTGACAGTGTTTTTGATTTGTGCAGGTAATAATGAGAGGAAAGCATAATTATCAGGGAAAGTGCTGTACAGAAGTACAGTAAATGGTAATTGAACAGCATGTTCAAAGAAATTCTGAACCTGACAGAAGAAAAGGACCAAAAAGTTGTGCCCTGCAAATGGTTTTATGAAGGAAAGTAACAAGGTAACTGTTTAAGTGTAAAGAGTAGGTTAAAACATATTTAAAGAAATACTGCAAATGCAGTATCCTCGTACGACCTTGAAGGGGTCCAAGGTCAAATCTGACCACACAAAAATATTCCCAGCCCATGATTTCCTATAGGTTGATTTACCATCCCAAACCTCTAGGACCAATAATAAGTGAGTTATAAGCACTTTTAAGTTTGGCTGTCCTTATTTGACCTTGAAGGAGGGGTCCAAAGGTCAAATCTGACCACACCAAAAGATTCCCAGCCCATGATTTCCTATAGGATGGTTTACCATCCCAAACTTCTAGAACCAATAATAAGCGAGTTATAGGCACTTTTAAGTTTCGCTATATTTGTTTGACCTTGAAGAAGGGATTCAAGGTCAAATCGGACAACATCAACAGATTCCCAGCCCATGATTTCCTATATGACTGTTTACCATCCCAAACCTCTAGGACCAATAATAAGCGAGTTATAAGCACTTTTAAGTTTGGCTATCCTCGTTTGACCTGGAAGGAGGGGTCAAAGGTCAAATCTGACCACACCAAAAAATTCCCAGCCCATGATTTCCTACAGGTTGGTTTACCATCCCAAACCTCTAGGACCAATAATAAGGGAGATATAAGCTCTTTTCATGACTGACAAAGAAACACCAGTGGCGGCCATATTGTTTTTCAAAATGAGCCCAAAAATATTCCCAGTCAAGATTTTATAATGAGGAACATATCCTGCGAATTTGAGATCTCTACTTATTAGTGCTGGGACGATGTTTGCAAACTTCGGTATTA
Organism: Sabellastarte sp. h YS-2021; assembly: GCA_964017235.1. Lineage (NCBI taxonomy): Eukaryota > Metazoa > Annelida > Polychaeta > Sabellida > Sabellidae > Sabellastarte > Sabellastarte sp. h YS-2021. Next base: position 85,907,755 of record OZ024935.1, on the reverse strand, counting down.
TCGCTCGCTGGCTCATTGCCAATCAATGATCGGCAAACTTTAAGTAAAACCGATATTTGCTAAATCCATTTCTTTGCAGCCTTTTGGTCACAATAAAATACTAACCTTAATAATATTTTGTAAAAATCTGAAATATCCATCAGTTAAAATCACAAAACTACCCGTGAATGCAATAAAAATCACGTAATTAGAAACACCTTGGGGTTTTCCCACTGTTGTCAAGGTAATCAAAATCAGCCAATCACAAGTGAGAATACATCAAGCATAGTCTGTTAGTGAGGGAGACGTCTGTGAATGGCTTTTAGATTATATTTTGGTCATATTTGTGGCAATTTGTGTGTATTTTACTTGATATAATTTAATATTAATATTTTATCTGTCTTTTTTACACTTCAACTCCATAATCGGAAATGTTCGAAGTTTGGTTACAAATGTCCGATACGAACTTCGACAGGAAAAATCCAAGCGATCTCCCAGCACTACTACTTATAATACCCTTTGCTCTAGAGGGCCAACAAAAGTCCTTTTTAAAGTCGAATAAACGTCCCTGGCGGTCATCTTGTTTTTCAAACTGAAGCCAAAAATATTCCCAGACAACATTTTATGGTTATTAATATATTCTGCAAACTTGAGAAGGCTAGCTATAATATTTTTTTCATTAGAGCAGTAATGGTTAAATCTCTACACACTGTGGCTATCCAGTGGATACAATGATTTACTCAATAGTGAGAACCTGAAAGTAGCTATTGCTTAGCTATGCCATGACACAGAGGTCTGCAATTTCACTATGATATAACTGACCAAAAATTATGTGAATAACATATTTAAACAAAATACTCTAAATGTAATAGTTTTCAAGTTACAACTGATTTACTCAACAGTGATAACCTCAAAGTAGCTATTACTCAGCTATGCAATGAGCTACATGTCTGAATTTTTACTATATTATAGCTGACCCAAAAGTAGGTGAACAACATATTTAAGCAAAATACTGTAAATGCAATAGTTTTCAAGTTACAACTGATTTACTCAATAGTGAGAACCTGAAAATAGCTATTGCTCAGCTATGCCATGAGCTATAAGTCTGTAATTTCACTATGTTATAGCTGACCCAAAAGTAGGTGAACCACATATTTTAACAAAATACTCCAAATGCAATATTTTTCAAGTTACAACTGATTTACTCAACAGTCAGTACCTGAAAATGGCTATTGCTCAGTTGTGCCATGAGCTACAGGTCTGTAATTTCACTATGTTATAGCTCACCCAAAAGTAGCTGAATAATGTATTTACACAAATTTCTGTTAATGCAATAGTTTTCAAGTTATAAATGATTTACTCAACAGTGATAACCTCAAATTAGCTATTACTCAGCTATGCCATGAACTACAGGTCGGAAATTTTACCATGTTATGGCTAACCCCATAATAGATGAATAACATATTGAAACAAAATACTCTAAATGCAATAGTTTTCAAGTTACAACTGATTTACTCAACAGTCAGTACCTAAAAATAGCTATTGCTCAGTTGTGCAATGAGCTACAGGTCTGTAATTTCACTATGTTATAAGTGACCCAAAAGTAGCTGAATAACGTATTTACACAAATTTCTGTAAATGCAATAGTTTTCAAGTTATAAGTGATTTACTCAACAGTGATAACCTCAAAGTAGCTATTACTCAGCTATGCCATGAGCTACAGGTCTGAAATTTTACTATGTTATAGCTAACCCCAAAATAGGTGAATAACATATTGAAACAAAATACTCTAAATTCAATAGTTTTCAAGTTATAAGTGATTTACTCAACAGTGATAACCTAAAAGTAGCTATTACTCAGCTATGCCATGAGGTACATGTCTGAAATTTTACTATGTTATAGCTGACCCAAAAGTAGGTGAACAACATATTTAAGCAAAATACTCTAAATGCAATAGTTTTCAAGTTACAACTGATTTACTCAATAGTGAGAAACCTCAAAATAGCTATTACTCAGCTATGCCATGAGCTACACATCTGAAATTTTACTATGTTATAGCTGACCCCAAAATAGGTGAATAACATATTTAAGCAAAATACTGTAAATGCAATAGTTTTCAAGTTACAACTGATTTACTCAATAGTGAGAACCTCAAAATAGCTATTGCTCAGCTATGCCATGAGCTATAGGTCTGTAATTTCACTATGTTATAGCTGACCCAAAAGTAGGTGAACAACATATTTTAACATAATACTCCAAATGCAATATTTTTCAAGTTACAACCGATTTACTCAACAGTCAGTACCTGAAAATAGCTATTGCTCAGTTATGCCATCAGCTACAGGTCTGTGATTTCACTATGTTATAGCTGACCCAAAAGTAGCTGAATAATGTATTTACACAAATTTCTGTAAATACAATAGTTTTCAAGCTATAAGTGATTTACTCAACGGTGATAAACTCAAAGTAGCTATTACTCAGCTATGCCATGAGCTACATGTCTGAAATTTTACTATGTTATAGCTGACCCAAAATTAGGTGAACAACATATTTAAGCAAAATACTGTAAATGCAATAGTTTTCAAGTTACAACTGATTTACTCAATTGTAAGAACCTCAAAATAGCTATTGCTCAGCTATGCCATGAGCTATAGGTCTGTAATTTCACTATGTTATAGCTGACCCAAAAGTAGGTGAACAACATATTTTAACATAATACTCCAAATGCAATATTTTTCAAGTTACAACCGATTTACTCAACAGTCAGTACCTGAAAATAGCTATTGCTCAGTTATGCCATCAGCTACAGGTCTGTGATTTCACTATGTTATAGCTGACCCAAAGTAGCTGAATAATGTATTTACACAAATTTCTGTAAATACAATAGTTTTCAAGTTATAAGTGATTTACTCAACGGTGATAAACTCAAAGTAGCTATTACTCAGCTATGCCATGAGCTACATGTCTGAAATTTTACTATGTTATAGCTGACCCAAAAGTAGGTGAACAACATATTTAAGCAAAATACTGTAAATGCAATAGTTTTCAAGTTACAACTGATTTACTCAATTGTAAGAACCTCAAAATAGCTATTGCTCAGCTATGCCATGAGCTATAGGTCTGTAATTTCACTATGTTATAGCTGACCCAAAAGTAGGTGAACAACATATTTTACCAAAATACTCCAAATGCAATATTTTTCAAGTTACAACTGATTTACTCAAAATACAGTACCTGAAAATAGCTATTGCTCAGTTGTGCCATGAGCTATAGGTCTGTAATTTCACTATGTTATAGCTGACCCAAGAGTAGCTGAATAACATATTTACACAAATTTCTGTAAATGCAATAGTTTTCAAGTTATAAGTGATTTACTCAACAGTGATAACCTAAAAGTAGCTATTACTCAGCTATGCCATGAGCTACAGGTCTGAAATTTTACTATGTTATAGCTGACCCAAAAGTAGCTGAATAACATATTTATACGAAATTCTCTAAATGCAATAGTTTTCAAGTTACAAGTGATTTTACTCAAGATGGTAGTTACTGAAAAGCCCAAAAGTAGCTATTACTCACTTAGCTATTGAAACAGACACCCAAGTTACTCACCATGTTGTAGCTACGAAAAAAGTAGCTGAATAACATATTTTAACAAAATGCTCTAAATGCAACACTCAAGTTATAAGTGATTTAGTGCATGATTTCATGAATTTTAATGCATTAAAAATTATTAAAAAAATTTATTAAAAAAAAAGTAAGACCGATCCAGGTCTCATACTCACACAAGAGAATCTACCTCTGGCCTAGTACATATATGCAAGATATGAGAGAAATCCCTGCAATAGTCACTGAGAAAATTGTGATAAAGTGTTGAAATTTTCACACTTTTGGTGGGGGTACCTCCCTTGTAATGTCTCTAGCAAACAGACGAACAGACAGATTTTCATGCCTTGAACAATTTTTCATCCTCGATAGATAAGGTATCTTTTAAAAAAAACAGCATGTCTCTAGGCCTTGTAGTTTTGCAGAAGAAGTTGTTCACGCGGACGCGGACGTGGATGCGTACGCGTACGCCCATGCCGCAGAGTGATGACATAATGTCAGCTGACTGACAAGTCAGCTGACATAAAAAGCACAATATTTTGACGCCACGTCCAGTTCTCCTCCAGATACATGTATTAAAATGAAGGCTGGTAAGAGTGGTAATATGTTTTCATTCAAGCATTCTCTCATCAATACTTTCCTCCAGAGCAAATACTCTTTCAGTAATAAAATATATACTAAATGAACCACTATCCCATGAAATATGTCACAAATTGACTGAACACTCATTTCACTTTTGCTCATAAAATATTAAAATATAAAGAAGAATATCATTACTCAATTCTTCAGAGAAGCCCCTTACGGCCCCAGGTACACCTTTACATACAGTCACATATACATTAGTTTTCCATCAGGCAACCTTAACCTTATAGCTCTTATATCTGGGTAGCATATGCTGTAGAACAAGCTGTCCTGAATATCATTTCCACATCCCCCCTCACCTCTCCAGCATATTTAGTTAAATAAAGCTTGTGAAGGTTGATAACAGATCCCTCAAACATTTTGAAAAAGCCATTCTAAATACAAATCGCTTCCCAAGCTGCATAAAATCAACTCAAATGTCTCCTACCCAAATCCCGCTTAATCACACCTAAGATGTCCCATTCAAATATGAAGCAGATCAAATACAAAATAAAAGATGATCAGCCTGTGCAGTTTTCGTGACCCCGGTATGGAAAGGTGTGAACTCAGTATAAACTGGTTTCACTTTTTATCTAAATTTATCTACTTACTATAACAATACTAATCAATACAAGTTGGCGACACCTCCACTTGGGATAAACTGGTTTTCACTTTTTATCTAAATTTATCAACTGAATATAACGATACTAATCAATACCAGTTGGCGACCCCTCCATTAGTGATCCACATTTTCTGGCCATTAAGGATGTATTCGTCTCCTTTCTTCTCTGCTTTTGTGGAAATATTCGCCACATCTGAACCCGCACCTGGCTCTGTCACGCCATAAGCCTGGTAGAACAAGAACAGTCTTTGAAAAAGTTAAGTTCAATTACAATACAAATGGCAAAGTGATGATTAACAAGACAGGTTGAAAGTTGTTTTGTAAAAAAAAAATGCATGACTTTTTCAAAAAGCCTCCCCAACCATCATGCACCCCTACACACCTCAGTGAATGTATTGATGCCCCTTCAATGGCATATCTGGCAAGCCATTCATTCACATAAATTCCAAAAGGTGAAAGGTAACTAAAAATTTAAAATAATAAATAACAAAGGGGCTGTGTTGACTGCTGGACAAGTATAACTTAAGTGAGTTCAATATGACTAGATATATTCTTAAGATTAAATCACAATTAAAACTTTTACATGTACAAAAAAATAGATTTAAAAACCAATTTAGATATTAGGTTCTTTTCACCTCAGGCTGCACCAATTGGAGATTTTAGCATTAATGTAGCTTCAACATATGACCGAAGGTGGAGGACAGTAGTACATGCAAGAAGGTAAACATTCTGCATTACCCACTTTTCATTTTTAGGCCAGGCTCAGAATCACAACCTCAGGTGATATATTTAGGCCAAGGTTACAACAGGCTATGACACCTTGTCAATGTCTTAAGCTCATACAGGAACTGGCCTACATTTAACCACATTGCCATGAATCTGATGCAATACAACACCATCTGATAAAAAAGTAAGCAATAAGGTACCCATACAGTGTTCAAAATGGCCACTAGCCCGGCGGCTCGAGGCCACCAAGTATCGCGGTGGTCCTACATCTTTGAGGACTTCTTGGCCCATTTGGCCAGTAAAATAACATAAGTTACAACAAGTAGAATACTTTAATTTTAAAGAAAATAAAATAAAAACCATTTCTGTCCTGATTTCATCTCAAGTTGCTAGCTTTTATTATTACTCACCAAAAAATAAAAGGTTAATCAAAATATGCTACATTATATAACTAGGCCTCGGAAAATAATGCATCCTTTTAGGATTTAGGGGCCAAAATGACATTCAGCCTCGCTACCTGATTGCTAAATCCCCTATTTTGCATTTCAGAATTTCAGTCGCTATACAGCTTTAATCAATTGGTACCTACCAAAAATACCCACTTCCTGTAAATATGGCAGTAAACGTACACAAAACAAAGTGATGTGACAACTCTATCAATTTAAAGAAAACAAACTGCCTAAAATATGTGGAAAGCACATTGATATTTAGTTACATTGAGAAAGGTACGATTTATGTTCATGATCAACAGCTATTCACCCCACCACTACTACTTAGGGTACCAAAACTGTATTAAGTAGAACTTACACACATTAGTGGCTCCTCCACCATTCTACCCAAATACTTCTTCTTTAATTCTTCACTTCCTCCAAGAATTACTGGCATCTCCTATAAACAAAAATAAGTTTAAACTTTATTGATTGACTCACCACTGGTCACACATGTGAATACTAATTATATTATGTACAATATACAAACTACATGTACATCAAAGGCTGACAACTGGTCACAAATAAGAAGAAGGTACATTAGTTCACTGACCACTGGTTACACATGAGCAGAAACTCTGTCATCAACTAACCGACCACTTGTCACCAACATGTACAAACTGTATCAACTAACTGAAACACCAGTCTACTAGTCACAGAAATTCCAGAAGAAACAAAACATGGATATCCTGAATAATTAAGGCTTTCTAATGACGGATCCTTCATCAAAATAACTATAAAACCTATAAATATCTTACATTTTTTATTTATATTGGACATAAATGGAGTATATTAACTACGAAATACCTCGCGAATACATTTTTGGAATAAACTTATGACTCATATACAACTATGGTTAAGTAAAAACTTAAGTTTCACAAAATTGACAAGTATACAAATGAGTGGATTTTAATTTTAAAAAACTAAATATTAATAAAACTATATATTGCGTCTTGATGCAGTGTATCCCGGTTAAAGCATGACATACAGAGTATTATGGTTGACACAAATATACCCCTGTGGGGAGGGGGGGCCTAAGTGTTTATGGGGGCAACTTGTACTGACACTAAGTACACAAAATGTTTGCTTAATGAAAGATAAAAATGTAAGTAGACATAGCGCATCGGAGAACCGATGCAAAATGTATCCACCAGAAAGAAAACTCACCAAAGCCAATCAAGCATCACTTAACCTTGAAGGAGGAGCCCAAGGTGAAATCTGACCACATCAAAAGATTCTTAGCCCATGATTTGCAATTGGTTGGTGTGACATTGCAAACCTCTAGGAACACGAATAAATGAGTTATAAGTACTTTTAATTTTGGCTATCCTTATTTGACCTTGAAACAGGGGCCACAGGTCAAATCTGATCACATCAAAAGATTCCTAGCACATGATTTCCTATAGGATGGTTTCATATTACAGACCTCTTTGGCCAAGAAAATGCAATTTATAAGCGCTTTTAGATTTTGCTATCCTCATTTGACCTCGAAGGAAGGGCCCAAGGTCAAATCTGACCACATCAAAAGATTCCCAGCCCATGATTCCTATAGGTTGATTTCACATTGCAAACCTCTAGGACCAATAATAAGTGAGCTATAAGCACTTTTAAATTTGGGTATCCTTGTTTGACCTTGAAGGAGGGGTCCAAGGTCAAATCTGGCCACATAAAAAGATTCCCAGCCCATGATTATTTCTTATAAGTTGATTTCACATTGCAAACCTCTAGGACCAATAATAAGCGAGTTATACACACTTTTAGGTTTGGCTATCCTCATTTGACCATGAGGGAGGGATCCAAGGTCAAATCTGACCACACCAGAAGATTCCCACCCCCTGATTTCCTATAAGTTGGTTTACCATCCCAAACCTGTACGACCAATAATAAGCGAGTTATAAGCACTTTTAAGTTTGACTATCCTCGTTTGACCTTGAAGGAGGGGTCCAAAGTCAAATCTGACCACACTAAAAGATTCCCAGCCCATGATTTCCTATAGGTTGGTTTACCATCTCAAACCTGTAGGACCAATAATAAGCGAGTTATAAGCATTTTAAGTTTGGTTATCCTTGTCTGACCTTGAAAGAGGGGTCCAAGGTCAAATTTGACCACATCAAATGATTCCCAGCCCATGATTTCCTATAGGTTGGTTTGCCATCACAAACACCTAGGACCAGTAATAAGCAAGTTATCACCACTTTTAAGTTTGGGTATCCTCATTTGACCTTGAAGGAGGGATCCAATGTTAAATGTGACCACATCAAAAGATTCCCATCCCATGATTTCCTATAAGTAGGTTTACTATCCCAAACCTGTACGACCAATAATAAGCGAGTTATAAGCACTTTTAGGTTTGGCTATCCTTGTTTGACCTTGAAGGAGGGGTCCAAGGTCAAATCTGATCACAAAAGATTCCCAGCCCCTGATTTCCTACAGGTTAGTTTACCATCCGAAACCTCTAGGACCAATAATAGGTGAGATATAAGCACTTTTCATGACAGACAAAGAAACGCCTGTGGTGGCCATCTTGTTTTTCAAAATGAGGCCAAAAACATTTTCAGGCAAAATTTTATGGTTATGAATATATCCTGCAAATTTGAGAAGGCTAGCTATAATAATTTTTTTGTTAGAGTGATAACAGCCAATAATAAAGGAGGTATATGGCCTCACAGTGTTATATAGGCATATATATGCAGTAAAAGGTACCATTTTGAGTCATTTTAGAAGGTGACCTTGAAAACAATGGCCAAGGTCAACAAACTGGATGCTGGTATTCCATCATGTACTCAACCTCCAAAGCAATTTTTAATAGTTTCCATGCAATATAGTCAGCGTTAAGTGTAAAAATATGTCCAAAAAGGCCAAAAAATGGTCTTGGTGATGTACTTTGGTGGTCTGTGGATGACCTTCAATGAAAAGCTTCAAGGTCAAATTCTGCATGCTTACAGAGGACATATATATGTATTATATATACCACCCATAGGATGATCTAACTTTCTGTACATGAAAACTGGGCCAAAATGTGAAAAAATGGGCAAAACCTGACCTTTAAGAGACCTTGAAATTGAAGGTCAAGGTCACAAATCAATAGCATTCATGGCATTGGCCATATATACCCACATACCAAATTTGAAAGGTCTAACTAAAATATTTTTAAAGTTATCATGTCCAAAAGGAAATCTCTGCGGTGGCAGCGTGACCATACTGAATCCTGAGTATCCCCGACTTTCCTCCAGGGATACAATAAAGAACTGAGGGCACAGAATACCCTGGAATATGCAAAAATGATTAAATCTGGTTTTTATGATAGACTTCTCTTATTCGAAACACAAACTCACATGTCTACCCCTTTCACCTTTAACCTGATACTTATTACTGACCCAAATATTTGCAAATGTATAAATAAGTATAAGATTACCTGATTTTTCATTAATCATTTTAGTGAAACAGATCCTCACTTCAAAATACTGCAGACAATCTTGGTATTTACAAGATTTTCCTCACAACCATCACATTAACATAATACAAAAAATTCTAACAGGATATACTGATGTATTTGTATTTTTTAGCTTATCAGTTAAAAGAGAAATCAAATACTCATTAAACAATGAGTGTCAGATGATTTGGATACCTGAATTAAGAGAAGAGTACTCCTTTCCATGTGAATATTGGCAGTTTGGAAAATCCTCAGATAAAAATTGACATAAAATAGATCAATTTCTGCTACCTGTCAATTCTTTTCCATTTATTGCCAGAAAGGTGTAAACGTTGAAGAAAAGAGTAATGGTAAAGGATTACTTGTCTGCAAATACTGCTACCCAGAACCATAGAATGAAGCTGAGCAAAAAGCTAGATAAATTGTATGGTAAGCCACTCAACTCATGTTTGTCTTAAATCCCTATTTACAAGCTTAGTTGAATTTGGACAAAATTCAGAAAGTTCTGTCTGATGAGATCGAAAATTTAAGCCACCTAAATGGGTAGATCTAAAATTGAGGCAAAAATTCAGGCAAAAAAAATCAGCATTCTTTGTAAATAGAAATGATAATCCTGAGCCAATTTTTAGCTTAACCTGAGCTAATTTTTGGCTTAACTTTAATTGATCCCTTTAGTGAATAAAACCCAAAATATGTTAGCAAACTTACTCCAAGAGAATTGGCTTCCACTGCAGTCTGAACTCCTGTACAGCCATAAGCCAGCTCCTCAGTGATCACCACAGTGTCAACATTACCCAGCTCCATGCCACCTGAAATACACAGGGATACAAAGACAAACACAAGATAAAATACATGTCACTCAAAATACACGGAAAAATAGTGCTTTTGTGCATTATCGGTGGCATGTATTTCATAGTTTGTTTTGTACTCTTTGAATGATATGTAAATTACGCTATATCTCTGGATCTGTTTGGGTGTCTTCGGGTCTTTCTGTCTTTTTATTTTTGGTCATGAAAAATGGGATCAAACACACAGTATGTTGAAGAATTTGTCTTACAACAGATAAAAAATAATATATTTTTCAAAAGACATAATATGCATTACATTTACATTTATTTCTAGATAAATAAATTGCCTTACTGGTCACATTTTATTGAGGTTTAAATGGAAAACCAGTTCACCTGTTTGTTGTTAATTTTGTAAGAAAAACGGCATTTCAGTAAATTGCTCTTGATACCGAGACACTGGGCCACCAGCCCATCCCTAGCTTTTAAAACCAAATTCAAAACTGGATAAACACCGGTTATTGCCTGGTTTGGAAACCAACAACTAGTTTTGGAAAAGTAATAGCAACTGCAACTCTACATTTTATAGTATAAGATTACAATACTATTTTTCTTACCATATTTGGCTGGAATGTGGTTATTCATCAGCCCTATCTCCCAAGCCTTTTTCAAGATTTCTGTGGGGTACTACAATATACACAAATCTGTATGATTGGACCAAGGTCTATGAGAGAAGATATAGTCCCATTCAACCTTTGAAAAAAAGTCAAGGTCCAATATCATAAATCTAGAAGGTGCACATGCTACAATGTTCTAAAGTTACTTTTTTCACAAACTTATCGGTTTATTTCAACCCATGTCTGCCTATGGTTCATTTTCACAGCTCTAACCCCTAGGATCAATTATCAGGAAATATAAATGCTCTTAGGTACAACAACATGTACATTGTAGATTTTGATATTAATGTACCAACTAGAAAAATGTTTTTACTAACAAAAGCAAAGTGTCCCCAAAGGTTAGATGCAGTATAGTAAAAAGTAGAAAAAGGTTCTTGAAAAGAAAAACATGCAGCGTAGAGAAAAGTGAAAGTTATGCAGATAGAGTGGAGGTCTATGCATTAACATAAATGAAAAATGTAAGCTTTATTTTGTTTTCCTATGGTCATAAATTGTAAAAAGTTAATTTAATAAATGCTATAGTTTGTAAGAAGTTTAGTTTTAAAGGAGGTATAAGGCAAAAACAGAAAATCTACTAATTTATGACCCCAGTTTGACCCATAAAAGGGGTCAAGGGGTAAACCTGACTGACTATATAGACTCCCCATATATGGAATACATTCTAAAGCTGTAAAAGCAACAATAAAGGAGATATAAGGCAAAAACAGAAAATCGGCTATTTTATGACTCCAGTTTGACCCATAAGGAGGGGGGGGGGGGAGTCAGGGGGTAAATCTGACTGGCTATCTCGACTCTTCACATAAGGTTTCCCAATACCTCTTAAAACATTCTAAAGTTATAAAAGCAATAATAAAGGAGATATAAGGCAAAAACACAAAATCGGCTATTTCATGACCCCAATTTGATCCATGGGGGAGGGGGGGGTCAGGGGGTAAATCTGACTGGCTATCTAGATTCCCAATACCTCTTAATACAGTCTAAAGCTCTAAAAGTTTGGCCACTACAGGGGGGGGGGGAATTTGACTTGCTTTCCAGATTCTCCACATATGGTTTCCTACTACGTCCAAATACATTTTATGGTTCTAAATGCAATACTTAAGAAGATAATAGGGGGGTTCACATGAATTTTGAGCTTTCTGATTGGTACCTGTGAGAAAATCGCTCATAAATCGGTCAATTTTTATTTTTTATCGGATTGCTCCCAAAATCTAATCAGCTCGTGTTTTTGATAGTATAAACATGTGTATGAAATTACAAGCCTCTGCCATCAGTAGATTTTGCTGAGCGGGTGTACCCAAAAAAAACTATTTTTTGATCACATGACCTTGATAAAGGTCAAAGGTCAAATTTAAGCATGTGAAAAATTTTCCCACGCCTAAGGTATATAACTGCCAAATATGGTTAGAAAGCTTCCAATAATAAAGGAGATATTCAAGAGAGACAACAATGCGGTGGGGGTGGCGAGGAAACTGAAGCGAAAACAAATAAGCGCCCTTTCAATGACACTTAATTAATCACTTATAAACCAAGTAGCACACCACACAATGATACGTCATCATATTTTGTGCTAACTTGAGGCAACCACCAAAAAAGAACTGTGAGATAACCGAGAATTGTGTTGGAGAAAAAACTCACCTCTCCAGTCCTGTCCAGTTCTGGGGCTTTAGGTATGATCTCATCTTGTGCAAACTTCTTGGCTGTCTCTTGAAACTCTTGTTGTTCTGGAGTTAAGGCTAAATCAAATATTTTTAGAACTTTTAATAGCTATGGTCATGTTGGGATAATTACTTGCTACCAATATTTGTCACATTTTGTGATGCACAGGATTAAAGCCATTACCAAATAAGTGAGAGCCAGGTGATATTTGTCAAACTTGCTGACCACTATGTGACTTCAGCCCCTCTAAAGTAAACAATCTCTATTACTCAAATTGTATGAAGATATTAAAAAAAATCAACATATTTGGAGAGTAAGGCAGCACTAAGGCTTATACATTATACAAATTATTACAACATTATAGAGACAACAAGAGTAGTTAACATATTCTGCATCTGTGTAGTAATAAACAAAAACATTTGACAACACATAATAACTCTCTGACTGTTAAAGTCAATCCTCCAATAAAATCATTTTTCTTTCTTGAAAGCAAATCCTCTTTGACTAAAAAAGCTGTCACATATAAAATAAAGTTATAAATATAAAGTTGTATTTTGCATTAATGTGAAAGTCATATAAATTTGGTTCAAAGCTTAACACACAGGTACCCACCAAATGAGATTCCACTGAACTGGGGAGTTGTTGTAGAAAATGTCCTTCTTGTCAGTAGTGACAGAGGTCTGCTCAATCTGGACAGCATTTTTCTATTTAATGTAAATGTACCAAAACTCAACATACCGGTATTCACCAATATAAGTCACATCTTGTTAGATTTAACACTGGGCCAAAGGTCAAATTTGGGTTTAATTAACTTTTCTTTCAACAGTTAGCCCTATACGGACAGACACTCAATAAATCCTGTTCATTAATTCAAATCCCTTATAACAGACAGGAGAATCAAGTGATCAAATGCTGAAGTGACGAAAATCCCCATAATTTTATGTCTAATACAGGGAAAAAGTCTATTTTGATATTGACCCTTTGCATCCTACGTCACAATGTTACGTATCATCATTTGGACGGCAAAACATCACTCTTGAACGCACATGTCTGTGTAAAACAGACGGGATATATACCTTATTTTAAAAATGAATTATAAAATAAATATGCATCTTATTGACTTTAAAATTGCACACATAAATGTACAAGCAGTAGTCTATCTGGTACTGTTTCAAAAATAACATTAGGATGCAGAATTGTCGAGATATAGAGTATTAAACTTGTAGTAAAATGCAAAATATCCATTTTTCTGTAATGCGTGTCCTAAGTACAGGCAAATATAAAAATGTTAGACTATAGAAGAATTCCTTATTTTCATTTTACCAAACTGTTGATTTCCTTCACATCAATATAGTTTTTACAGAACTAAAAATGACAAATTATTCAAAGAGAAATAATAATTTAAAAGTTGTGTATTTTTGATAAAATTGTTTAGTGTAAGTGTTTCTCGTTCGCAAGTAAAAACTGACAAAAGTTCCTATAAATATCAAAATAATAAATAAAGACAAAATAATATATTTTTAAAAGCTGTGCCTTCATTAAGGAAATATATTTAGAATTATTTCCCTTTTTACTGAACTCAAAATATGATTTTAAAAGGCGTAAGTCTAACTTTTTTATCAAAGTACAGCACTAATAATCCGTGTTTTGCCGTCCAGAATGGACGTTGTTCAATAAAAACGTCATCCTGACGTCATATAGTGACGTGAATGCAAAAGGTCAATATTGAAGTAAATACAGTCATTAAAAATGTGTTCATAAGACCTCAGTATTACTCACAAAGAACCTTATTTAGACACTTTATATAAGACACTTTCGCCATTAAAAATATCAGTTTTCTAGAATTTCTGGTTAAGTAGAAGTGTTTTTTTCTGATCCCTGAAAATTCATACAACTAAAACATTTCTAACAAATTTTAGGTTTTCACAAAACACAGGCAACGAGTCTTTTTTTTTCAGTTCATTAGCTTTCAAAGAAATGTTAAACACTATAAAAGAGACATTAATTGCGTCCTGTAAATTTCTGAGCTACCCATACCAATTCAGGCCCACCCTCAATTTTCTTGAAGATTTATAAGTTTTCATAGAGAAGATGTTTACCACATCATAGATAATCATCAAATTGATCATACACATTTGTAATTTATTGTTTAACTGTGATTGTTTTGGATAAATTTAGGGGTGGGCGTGAATAGGTACACGGGCGTGAATTGGTCCACCGCCACTACCCAACTGTGGATGTCATACGATTTACTTGAATTTTATTTTCCACTGGTACACACTCAAATCGTCAGCACTACAGAATTGTTTAGTTATATCATAATGGTAAAACAAGTGTATCAGAGATTCCTGACGTATTTAAACCAAATAACAGCACAAGAATGTACTAAAGGCTGCCTTGACGATAGGAGCTTACGTAAGAGCATCTCAAAGTCAATGAGCGATAATACGTTACCCTGTTGTAGTTTCTTCAGTCGTGGCTTGTCTATGTTTGTAGATGCGGCAGAATATTACTGATTTATTAAACAAAACTGTATCACTTAATATATTAAGGTTCAGTAAGCCAAAATGAGTAAAATACAGTACACCGCCTCTCAACAAGTAAATATTTAGGAGGATCTCACTAAAGACATGGCCCGTATTCACGAACATGGATCAAGCTGAGCGAAAAATCAGCTCAAGATCAGATCAGGATCAAGGAAAATGGCTCAGCTGATCTTTGGCTCAAGTCTGTATTCACAAAGGAAGGATCAGCTGAGCCAAAAATTTTGAAAAATTTTACATAGCAAGGCATAAGTTAATTACTTTTTTACATTGTAAACAGTATTCTTATGAATGAATTTCCACAAAATATGCAATGATATAAATTTGGTTAATTATTTTTTTCAATAAAGAATTTTTAAATATTTGAAGTTTAATCCAAAAATTTAGGCTCCGCCCACTTTTGATCCAGAAAAAAACAGCAAAATATGACCTATTTTACACATCAATATAAGCATACTTAAAACAGGAAAAAAGTATTAAAACTTATTAATTAACAATATAAAGGATTAAAGATTATTAACCAATGATTTATTTTTCATATGTTTGCTATTTTAGTTAATTATAAAGCTACAAACTTTGATCAAAAACTTAATCCACCAACATAGGTGGATCAAAGTTAAGCCAAAATTTGAGCCAAAAATCAGCTTAAATTCTTTGTGAATACTAACTTGATTCTGATCCATTTTTTAGCTTAACTGGAGCCAAAAATCAGCTTAAGCTGAGCTTGATCCCTTTTGTGAATACGGCCCATGGAGAACATCGCTCGAAATGTGCCAAATGCATATAGACTAAAAATTGTCTAAAAGCACCTTGTCTAAACTAGCCTAGCCTGTTTTATACGAATTCTATTGCCAAATGACAAAACTGAGTTAGTATATGTCACTGAATGAAATAAGTATACATTATTCTTGTTTCATCAGAGAAAAACTCTTGGGAAGATAATATAATCTAATCAGTACCAGTATACCAGCAAGCATGCAACTCTGATACCATGTTGAATCCAGTGGTGAAATCTAGTTGAAATTCATAAAGGTTTTGCAAATTACTTTAAGTAGGACTCAACCAGTTAAAGCATGATGAGTACAATGGGGGAAATCTGGTTGAAATATTTTTAGATTTTGTAAACCATTTTAGTTCAATAGGTGAAATCTGGTTGAATTTATTTATTTATTTTATTTGGGTTTTTACGTTGCTTTCAACACTGTGCAGGTCATATCACAGTGGAGAGTTTTGTGGGCAGAGGAAACCAGTACATACAGTTGGTAAAGGTTCTGTACTGTAAACTGCCAACCATCGGCAAGCAACTACCAACTTTCCCACATGAAGTCTTTGGGGTTCGAACTGGTGACATCTGGGGCCAATTTCACTAAAGGACTTAAACTAAGTCCCTTTATTGGCTAAGTCAGGGATTAAATCTAAGACTTTGGTCTGGGACTTAAAATGGATTTAACAAAGGTGACTTAGCTAAGTCCAAGCTTATCAAATAATCACAGTGGTTTTCTGTGTCATGTGACCTTTTATATCTATTTAAAATATAATATTGGTGCCATATATCCTTCATTTGATGTATTTTATCTAAGGATAAGTGCTGTTTTGAAATGGAAAACCTTGTTGCCACATATAAACTTCCCAAAGACTACTTTAGTGAGGTGTTCTGTGTAATTATACTGTAGGAAACGAGCGTTTCCGGGATGACAATTTTCGGGGATTCTCGGCGATTTCCGAGGTTTAGTAGCCGATTTTTGGTCCGTATTTGTTATAGAAATAGACAACTCCGAGCTCGGGGTTATATGCGATTTTACAACGATTAGCGATATTAGGATCACGAAGGCGAAGCCTGAGTGATTCTAATGCGCTAATCGTTGTAAAATCGCATATAACCCCGAGCTCGGAGTTGTCTATTTCTATTCTAACATGACATTTGAAAATTATCTTATAAAAATTAGTTTTGAAGCTATTTTGTACAAAAATATACGAATATTCTATAAAGATTATTTATCAAATGGTGTAGTTGAAATATTGGAAGAGCCACAAATAAAATAACCCTTTCTTTGTTAAACGTCCTTAAACTTTTGTATATTCATATCAATATATTATATTTTCAAATATAAGAATCCCTGAATATCGTATTTACCATTATTTTTTGTATTTAATAAAAAAATCTAGGCTATTACTTGATTTTTTTTTTTGCGGAGCAGCATTGTGAGCGATAAAATAGAACTAGGGAAGTTATGCGGGGTTTTACAGAGCAAATTTTTGTGTCTTAGCCAATCAGAATCGCGGACACAGCCGTGTCATGTTAGAATGTCATATCACTAACGAGTTAAATATTTGCATATTTATAGGGTTTTATGTCCAATTTTCTTTATATTTTGAATAATATTAACCCTAATTTGCATATTCGTCTGTTATTTGATGGTGAAACACAGTATTTTGCTTTATTTTCACAGTTTTAACTGTCTGGTACTAGCCGCCATATTTGGTTGGAAGTAATTTATTTACCGCGAATTAATTTTCCCGCTCTAAACGTAAATTCTAAGGTTACAGCTAGAAAGTGTTGGAATGTAAATTATTTGTACTGAATATTGTTTAAATAACAAGTATCAGTGTAGCAGTTATCATATTTAGTAACAATATATAAGGTTAGTACAACTTTTATATGTTTTAGTTCTAGATATAGTGCCTTTTGGTGTAGGTTCACTGGAGTGATGTGTTCAGAAATCTATATAAGGAGGTAAGCACAGAGCTCAGTGGATCAGTTGTCACAGACAAGGTCCGAGTAAAGAGCCAGAAAAAGCTCTAGAAACCATCAAATGTACTAAACTGTTGAGGTATAACCTGTTTAGAATTAATTATATTTGAAGTGACCAACAGGTCCGAGTCAGGTCAGGTCCGACCAACAGGTCCGAGTCAGGTCAGGTCCGACCAACAGGTCCGAGTAAGGTCCAGGTCCGACAAAGGTCTAGGTCCGACTAAAGGTCCGAGTTAGGTCTAGATCCGAACACTGGTCTGACACAGGTCCCAGTCCGAGTAAGGTCATTTTGACTATAGTCCGAGTAAAGTATAGTGGCATTAATTGTAGTATATATAGCTCCATATAATTTATGAGATAGATTTGATTTGCTTCCTGAAAGTACCCTTAGTGTCTTATGAGTTATTAATCCCATTAATATTATTTGATTTACTGACCTAATTTACTAGATTTATTATACTCAGTATTTGTTAAATATACGTCTTGGTTTACTTATTAATTGTATATTTGTTGACTATTATTTAATAAAGGTTGATCTGTTCTCTATCTGCTTGCTTCAATTCCTATTGTGCATAGTTATATAGAACAGGAATAGAAAATATCCCATAACCAGAAAATCATACCGGTAATATTAATGCCGAGAGTGATAAAGGTTATGGTATAGATACATATAAAATCATCTACCATATAGTTTATTTCTCTAACTTTACTTCATATTTAGTTTGGTGTGTTTTGATATACTTTGTATCTCTGGGGTATAAAGGTATATATGAACCAAGAACCCACAGTACCAGTTGACAAACTAAGAGTGGAGACGCTTGGTCTAGATTTTACCCCAGGATACATCTACTGAAATCAGCACACTTCATTGGGAAGCTGATTAGTGAAGACTGAAACTTACATTAAGGTAGTTGCAACATCCTGACAGTACTTGTAACTACAACCAGACCGCCCGGTTCGTTACAACTGGTGTCAGAAGTGGGATCCAATTTAAAATAATTGGATCCTTGAGCTTCGGTGAAAATTGTAAAACTGTAAATTTATATTATGGATAGGATAAATGGAAATTCTTGTGACATAGAGGCAGTTGATGCTTCTGGAGATATAGGGGTGAAGACCAGATATCAAACATCACAGAAAAGGGATGTTGGTTATCATGGTACAAATTCTCCAAGAGAGTCTGGCATAAATTGTGAAGAGTCCTTATATTCCAGAAGAATGGAGTCAAGTCAGGCAACAAATGAAACTCATGACATTGATACAGTCATGCATGGGGTTGAGACATTGTTGAAAGAAATGAGGGACTCAAGGCATGATAATAGAGTATATGAGAACATGCCCAACACAAAGAAGACAAAAGTGATGCCTGATCACTTTGATGGTAAATCATCTTGGTCAGAATATCTCATACACTTTGAAACTGTTGCTGAACTCAATGGTTGGAACCCACATGAAAGAGTACAGTATCTTGCTGTTAGTTTACGTGGGGAAGCATGCTTGGTGATGCAGAGCTTGGGACCAGAAGAACGGAGAACTTATCATGCTTTTGTTGAGTCACTGAGCAAAAGATTTAACCCTGGAAACAGAGTTAATCTGTACCGAACACAGTTAAGGACAAAAGCCAGAAGGGATAAAGAAACACTGCCACAGTTAGCTCAGAGCATAAGGACCATGGCTGCCCGAGCATATCCTAGAGCAGAAAGAGAACTCTTTGAAAGTTTATGCTGTGATCACTTCTTGGATGCTACAGGTGATCCAGAGCTGAGGAATATGTTATATTTGACTCAGCCACAAAGATTTGATGACCTTGTTAGCATGGCTGTTCAGCCTGAGGCTAACAGGCAAGCAGACAGACAAAGACAGCCTATGACCAAGCGATACATAAGGGAGATCAGTAAAGCAAGTAGCACTGAAACCCCGAGTCTCACAGAAAAAGATGCAACTCAATCATGCAACTTTATTGGGAAAACGCAAGGAGAAAGCAATCTGGAAGAATTGATTGAAAAATTGATGAAATTAATGGAGGAGTTGAAGATATCAAAACAGTATAAAGCAAAACGTGAGACAGACTTATCAAAGATAAAATGCTTCAATTGTGGTGAATTTGGTCACTTCAAAAGTAAGTACCCACAATCTGAACAAAGCAATGAAGCTATTAGGAATCATTCCCACAGTAAGTCAAACTAGCCCTGACTGCCTCTGCAGGCCAAGAGTCAGTCGAACATGAAAGGCCTAAAATGATAGTTTCTTCATTCTTTAAATGTAATTGGACAAATTGAAAATGAGGCTGTGACATTCCTTGTTGACACTGGATCTGCTATTACCCTTGTCTCATATGAAGTTTTTGATAGATTGGGAATTCCTGAAGAATGTTTAGAGGGCTTACCTTTTGATTTATGTGTTGCTGATGGTCAGCAGCTCAAAGTTGTAGGGAAATTAAACATGGAAATCACCCTTGGACCAATAAAAGCTATGCACCCTGTTATTGTTGCTGACATAAAAGCACCAGCAATAATTGGGATGGATTTTATGACGGAATTTGGATGCAGTTTGGATTTAAAGAAATCTTTAATGAAAATCAGAGACATTGAGATCAACATGTGGCATGAAAGCAGTGGTAAACCAAAGACATGCAAGGTATCCCTATGTCAAGATGAAATAATTCCTGCACATTCTGAATGTGTAGTGAATGTTTTTGTGTGTAAAAGAGGCAGTGAAGGACCTCTAAACATGGTTGAAGGGACCAAGTTGTTTCGGCAAAAATACAACATATTGGTTGCCAGAACATTAAATGATGTTAGCACTAGCAAGACTGTTGTTAGACTGTGTAATCCTACACAAGAAGATATCACACTGAAAAAGGACATGAATGTGGGCATTTGTCAGCCAGTTACATTTTGTGTTGCAGAAAGTACTGACAACATTGATATCAATCAGATATCTCTTAGTGAAGGTAAAATGCAAAGCATCATACAAAATAGTATGACAGTGCCTAAACATTTAGAAGTGCTTTATGAGAAAAGTATAGCTAACTTGGAAAAGGAAGAACAACTAAAGCTTTTGGAAGCACTCCTAAGATACCAGAATGTTTTTGCAAGATCTGATAATGACTTAGGAAGAACTGGCCAGGTAAAACATAAGATAGAAACTGGGGATGCAAGACCCATAAGACAAAAACCCAGGAGAATCCCTATCCACATGCATGATGAGGTTGATAAAATCATGGGAAACATGATTGAACAAGGTATCATAGAACCATCGTGTAGTCCTTGGCAATCACCAGTTGTTTTGGTTCGTAAGCCTGACAACTCTCTCAGATTCTGTGTAGATTATAGAAAATTGAATGAAGTGACAACTAAAGATTCTTACAACATTCCTAATATCACAGAATCTCTAGACTGCCTTTCAGGAGCAAAATACTATTGCAGTCTTGATCTTGCCAGTGGATATTGGCAAGTTGAAATGAACACAGAAGATAAGGAGAAAGCAGCTTTTTCAACACCTTATCATGGTCTATATCACTTCAATGTGATGCCATTTGGGCTATGTAATGCCCCTGGAACCTTTGAAAGGTTAATGGAAAATGTACTTGTAGGTCTACAATTCAAAACACTTTTGATATACCTTGATGATATCATTATTCCTTGTAAAACTTTTGAACAAGGAATGGAACATTTGACTGAAGTCTTTGAGAGATTGCAAAATGTAGGATTAAAATTAAAACCCAGGAAATGTCACTTATTTCAAACAGAAGTGATTTATCTGGGACACAAAGTGTCTGAAAAGGGAATTGAAACAGACCCTCAGAAGATAGCAGCAATAAAAGAGTGGCCTGTACCAACCAATGTGCATGAAATTCGCAGCTTCATAGGACTTTGCTCTTACTACAGGAAGTTTATACGGGACTTCTCAGAGATTGCGGAGCCATTGCATAAACTTACCAGAAAGGACCACAAATTTAACTGGACAGATAAATGTCATTCTGCATTTGAAACATTGAAAGAAAAATTGATTACCTCTCCAATACTGGCATACCCATCAGTAGAAAAGTCATTTATACTGGACACGGATGCATCTGATTACTCAATCGGTGCTGTATTATCCCAAAATTTTGATGATGGGGAGAAAGTGATTGCATATGGGAGCAAATCCTTTTCCAACAGTGAAAGACACTATTGTGTAACACGCAAAGAACTTTTGGCTGTGGTGTATTTTGTGAAATACTTCAGGCATTATCTCTATGGAAAGAAATTCAAAATAAGGACAGACCATTCTGCACTGAAGTGGCTATTCAATTTCAAAGAACCAGAAGGGCAGGTAGCTCGTTGGTTGGAAAGCTTATCAGCTTTTCATTTTGAAATTGAGCACCGGCCAGGACGTCATCACAGGAATGCAGATGGGTTGTCACGCATTCCATGTAAACAGTGCAAAATCCAAGATTGGGAGGAATTACATGTCTGTGCTGTAACTTCCTCTTGGGATGGAAATCTGAAAAAGGATAAACAGCCTTCAGAGCTTAATGATGATGATAAACCTGAGCGAAATACTTCTGAATGGAGGAAAGGTCAACTAGAAGACCCCATAATTGGTTGTTTCATCAGGATGAAACAAAATGAAGATTCAAAACCACCATGGAAAGATATATCCCATGAAAGCCAAGAATTCAAAACATACTGGGCATTATGGGATCAGTTGGATGTATGTGATGGAATACTGTATAAAATGCATGAAGACAGTATAACACAAGAGTTGGTCAAACAAATAATTGTTCCTTCTGCAATGAGGAAAGACATTTTACACTTGCTACATGAAGGACCAACCAATGGTCATCTGGGTGTTGCAAAAACTTTGGCAAAGCTCAGAAACAGGTACTATTGGAATAATTGCAGGGAAGATGTGGAGAATCTTTGCAGAAGTTGTTCATTATGTGCATCAAGAAACAACCCAAGGAGAAAGAACAGGGCACCTTTAACCAAATATACAGTGGGGTTACCTCTAGAAAGGATAGGAATTGACATCTTAGGTCCTTTACCAAAATCATGTTCTGGCATGAGATACATTTTGGTAGTTGTTGACTATTTTACCAAGTGGGCAGAGGCCTATCCTATGAAGAATCAAGAAGCAGAGACTGTTGCCGAAAAACTGGTGGATGGCTTCATTTCAAGATTTGGTGTACCTCGTCAAATTCATACTGACCAAGGGAGACAATTTGAGAGTAAACTTTTTCAGGAACTCTGCCAGGTGTTGGAAATAGATAAAACAAGAACAACAGGATTTCATCCACAATCTGATGGATTAGTGGAAAGATTTAATCGTACCCTAGAAAACATGCTCAGCAAGTTTGTTTCAGAAAGCCAAAGAGACTGGGATGCATTTGTACCTCTGCTTACCATGGCTTACAGGGCAACCCCTCAAAGTAGCACTGGTGTAAGTCCAAACATGATGATGCTTGGAAGAGAGGTCAATCTCCCTTTGGATATAATGTATGAAAAACTGCCTGATCACATTGTTGATCAAGAGGTAGAGTACATTACAAGTCTGAAGGAAATAATGGAAAAGGCTCATGACTACGCTAGAACACAGTTGGGGAAGAATGCAAATCGTCAGAAGAAGTACTATGATGTTAAAACCTCTGGGAAAACATTTGAAAAAGGAGACTTTGTGTGGCTCTTTTGCCCAAGAAAGAAAGTAGGAATTTCCCCTAAATTACAAAGATTTTGGACAGGTCCATATCTAATAGTTAAAAAAATTGGTGATGTCTTGTATCGAATACAGACATCCAAGAGATCAAAATCCAAAGTTGTACATTTTGATAGGCTTAAAGCTTATCATGGAAATGAAATCATTGATTGCACTAAGGCTCCATCTGTTCCAAATAGTCCAAAGAAAGTAAATAGAACACAGGATGAATACCTAAGCCTGACCGAGAGTGAGGATGAGCTACAGCATAGTACATTTGATGGAATTGTGGGGATAAATGTACCTTCCCCTTGCTTCATCGAGGAAGATGAAGAGTCCTGTTGTGCAGGGGCAACTGTAGCAGGTAAATCTCAGGAGAGAACCTGTGGTACTCAGTTGAGCATAACAGGGAATTGTCAAGATGTTGGTGCATCTTGTGGAATGTGTCACACAGAGGCAAATGGGACTAGGTTACACCACGTAAATGCCTCTCGCATGTCTGCTGATCAGGGTAGTGGGTCCTGTCTGGAACATTTGCGTGTGGCACAGGGCTCTGAAGAATCTGACTTGGGAAGACCTCATGTGAATCCCGGCACAAACAGCTGCACGGGTATTGGGACTCATCAGAATTATTCAGGGTCAGTTGATGTGGAAAATCAACTAGATTTGACTGAATCTGTGGATTCAGGAAGTGATATTTTTCTAATGGAACAAGAAATAGAAGGAAGTGAAGATGAAACTGGTATGGCCAACCAGGAACAACTTTTTGCAGAAGGCATTGAGGGGACGCCTTCAATGCTGTTATGCACAAGAGAAAATATAAAAACTAATAAAAATGAGGTGACTGGAAAGCAAAACCTTTCACTGCGGAGATCAGCAAGGACTCATAGACCTCCACAGCGTCTTATTGAGGAGATATAATTAAGGATTTACCGTTTATTTAAGGCGAGTTAAGTTTCTCCTTCTGGATAAGTATAAGGTATAAAACCTTACAGAGCTAATACTAAAGATATATCCCTATGTTCTTTTAGGAAGAAGAAATGGCATTCAGCAAGACATGTTGGGAATGCGGAAGAGCATTTAATGATCCATCAAATTTTAGAAGGCACATTAAAACTTGTGGCAAAGCCAAAGCAGAAAGAGGTCATTTTAAATGTCCTTACTGCCCAAGTACTTGGGCAAGAAGAGAAGATGTTTTGACGAAACATATTGTGTATAAACACACAGACAAAGTTGGAGAAGTTGTAAAGGACAAAGCAAAAATCCAATAAATTAGTCCGCAACTTCCAAGAAAGTACACTGTTGCTGATGAGACTGCAGATATCATAATGCTGGAAAAGCTAGACAAACAGATGAGGCCATTCCTAGGCGGCTCAGCTGAAGAAAGAGAAGAACTTAATGCTCAGCTGGAAGAAAGAAATGGGAATAACAAACGGATGAGAGTTGTGGAAACAAGTGAAGGGTTAGATGTATCCCAGAAACATGTACGTTTAAGTACAGAGTCGAATAACTCACAAGAGATGGATACCACACTGGATACTGAACAAGATATGTCTCCACACAGGGACGATGACCTTGTAGTGCACACTGATGGTCAGAAAGTGGATGAATCACACCAGAGTCCCGGACTTGAAGTGACAGGGGAGCCAGTCAGGAGCATAACCACGGTTCCTGACCCAAACTCACCATATGTACCAGATTGTGAGTCCGCAGCAGCCCAGACAGAAGGAAGAAAGTTCAGCCATGAAGACTTGATAAATGTGTGTCCTCATGGGACACGTCTTCCAGTACATGAGCATCGGTACAGGATGAAGATATGTCTTGATGGAACTAAGGAAGTCACCTGTGAGACTTTAGTACATTGTGCTGCCTGCCCGAGACCATCAATAAAGATTGACATAGGACAGTTTTAATGTGTTTAGCTTCAAGTTGATGTATTCAAGAAAGAACAGTAGTGAAATGCTTAATTTTGAGTGACATTGACATTTCTAAAACTTTTATTTGTTTTTGATTTTTTTTAAATCACAGGATTCTTTGTTTTAATGCTTTTATTGCTTGTTTTGTATGCCATGTGGCATGTTGTATTACTGACATATATACAATGGTGTTTTATGACTTTTGGTTTTAACATGTGTAGATAGTGGTTGTAATATTGCATTTCTTTGATATCTGTAATTTAGTTGTAAATTGTACATGTAAATCTTTAAAGTAACTTTTATTTGCTTTTTAATGTGTATGAGCCATCTTTTATGGCTGGTAATTTTTCAGTTATGATAATTATAAAGTTGTTTAGGATAATAATATTGTCTCTATAACTTGTTTTGTTTTATATAGCATGCCAAGTGAGTTGATTGAACGAGACGTTTCAATCTTAAGGTGGGGAGAAACGAGCGTTTCCGGGATGACAATTTTCGGGGATTCTCGGCGATTTCCGAGGTTTAGTAGCCGATTTTTGGTCCGTATTTGTTGTCATATCACTAACGAGTTAAATATTTGCATATTTATAGGGTTTTATGTCCAATTTTCTTTATATTTTGAATAATATTAACCCTAATTTGCATATTCGTCTGTTATTTGATGGTGAAACACAGTATTTTGCTTTATTTTCACAGTTTTAACTGTCTGGTACTAGCCGCCATATTTGGTTGGAAGTAATTTATTTACCGCGAATTAATTTTCCCGCTCTAAACGTAAATTCTAAGGTTACAGCTAGAAAGTGTTGGAATGTAAATTATTTGTACTGAATATTGTTTAAATAACAAGTATCAGTGTAGCAGTTATCATATTTAGTAACAATATATAAGGTTAGTACAACTTTTATATGTTTTAGTTCTAGATATAGTGCCTTTTGGTGTAGGTTCACTGGAGTGATGTGTTCAGAAATCTATATAAGGAGGTAAGCACAGAGCTCAGTGGATCAGTTGTCACAGACAAGGTCCGAGTAAAGAGCCAGAAAAAGCTCTAGAAACCATCAAATGTACTAAACTGTTGAGGTATAACCTGTTTAGAATTAATTATATTTGAAGTGACCAACAGGTCCGAGTCAGGTCAGGTCCGACCAACAGGTCCGAGTCAGGTCAGGTCCGACCAACAGGTCCGAGTAAGGTCCAGGTCCGACAAAGGTCTAGGTCCGACTAAAGGTCCGAGTTAGGTCTAGATCCGAACACTGGTCTGACACAGGTCCCAGTCCGAGTAAGGTCATTTTGACTATAGTCCGAGTAAAGTATAGTGGCATTAATTGTAGTATATATAGCTCCATATAATTTATGAGATAGATTTGATTTGCTTCCTGAAAGTACCCTTAGTGTCTTATGAGTTATTAATCCCATTAATATTATTTGATTTACTGACCTAATTTACTAGATTTATTATACTCAGTATTTGTTAAATATACGTCTTGGTTTACTTATTAATTGTATATTTGTTGACTATTATTTAATAAAGGTTGATCTGTTCTCTATCTGCTTGCTTCAATTCCTATTGTGCATAGTTATATAGAACAGGAATAGAAAATATCCCATAACCAGAAAATCATACCGGTAATATTAATGCCGAGAGTGATAAAGGTTATGGTATAGATACATATAAAATCATCTACCATATAGTTTATTTCTCTAACTTTACTTCATATTTAGTTTGGTGTGTTTTGATATACTTTGTATCTCTGGGGTATAAAGGTATATATGAACCAAGAACCCACAGTACCAGTTGACAAACTAAGAGTGGAGACGCTTGGTCTAGATTTTACCCCAGGATACATCTACTGAAATCAGCACACTTCATTGGGAAGCTGATTAGTGAAGACTGAAACTTACATTAAGGTAGTTGCAACATCCTGACAGTACTTGTAACTACAACCCGACCGCCCGGTTCGTTACAATACTTTATTTACAGCCACTTCAAATTTTGATGGGGAGAAAAGTTTATGACGGCCATATTTAAGTCCTCTTCACAAAATTTAAGCCCACTACCTTCCAGACTTAAAGTTAAGTCCACTGACTTAGCAATTTCATGGACTTAGCTGCTTTGTGAAATCCGCTGAGTCAAAGGCAATAGACTTAACATTCTCTTGACAAAATTTAAGACCAAAGTCTTAAATTTAAGTCTAAATCTGGACTTAAGTCCCTTTGTGAAATCGACCCCAGAGGTGGGAAGTGAGTGTGTTACCACTGTGCCCCCTTGAATCCTTCAAATCTGGTTGAAATAAATGGCTGAAATTAGGTTGAATCCAATGGGAGAAATCTGGTTGAAGTATATGTATGTTTTGCAACCCATTTTTAGATGGATCCAACCCCTAAAATTAGGTTGAATCTAGTGGTTGAAATAATGTTGACATATGATTTAAATGTTCAAATTATTTTTAGCTGGATCCAATGTTGTAATCTATGATACCCCAACATAGGTTTATTTTTATAGAAACATGACATTTATTTTGTATATTATTTCTAAATAGTGACTAGCTAAATTCACATAATAAACAGAAAAATAAATTTCAGAAGTGTGTAAAGTGTCACAGTATAAAGTCACTTTTGATTAACTTTAAATGAGACAGATTACTTACACTGTCAAAATACAGTAGTGAGTAGTTATCACATACACTATCAGGCAAATAACACATTTATTTTCCTTGTAAATTCACATAATATATGAAATTATAATATTCACCTTTTGGGTATATTTTGATAACAAAACACAAAACCAAGCTAAATGTGTTTAACTTCACCACATTGCTGTCCCAGCTTAATAAGATTTCAGCTTTGATGACAAAAGAGATGACCTAGCTAGACAAGCCCATAGCATGCAATTGAGAAAAAAAATTGTCCCACTGTGTGGTCTTGTTGTAATTAGCTTTTGTTATTTATCTGTGCAGATCTGATAAGGTAAATGCGTGAACCCGATGAGATCATTTAGCTATGTGTTCTCAGAATGATAAAATGTTATAATGGAAGAACACAAGCTCATGCTGTTTGGAACAAGTTATTTTCATGTTCTGTGTAAATATATTTCTTTTGTACATAAGAACATATTTAGGATGAATTGTGCCACTAAGTTTTCATAAATATGCCTGTATTTAAGACAAACTAATTATATTAATGATTACGAATATGCACCAATATCCCAATTTTATAACTACAATTAAAGTATTGTTTTGGTTAAATTCCCATTTTATCGGTTGTTTTTGTTTTTTTCCCTATTAACAATTTTGTATGGAAACCTTTTTTGCTCAGATTTAACTTATTTACAATATCTAAAGTTGTTATTAAAGTGGCAAGTGTAATTAAACAGTAAATTATATCAGTTTATCAGCTCACAAATAAAGTAAATATTAAAAAAATCTGATTATGTAACATTTAAAATATAATTTGGTCACTACAATGGCCATGTATAAACTGATTCAGTGAATCAGTAATAACATTAAATTTGTCCATACTGTGTCACACTGTTTGGGATTAAAGAAATAATTTATTTAGCTTGAATAAAATTTAATAAATCTAACATTTATGTTGTTTATTCTTTAACTGTTTGTAACAGGAAAACATGGTTTGAGGATTATCACTTTTACACAAATATTGCATGTGAAATTAAAATGGTATATACTGTAGTTTTTGTAGAATTCTGGTTGTAGGGAATTATTTTCTTTGTCCCCAATGAAAGATAACCATTAGTGTACATGTGTTATGAGTGACATTGGTGCATGTTAATTGTATGAATTTGTGGGTATGATGTCTCGCCACCCCATCCATTTTGTGGAGTTCAGTTCTGGCCAGTCAAAGCTGCTTTTGGTGTTCTGGGTAAATGACTTATAACACAAAAACTGTTGCATGTAGAGTATATCCATAGAATATGTTATTCACAAACTTTATCCTTAGATATAACATAACATTAAGTTTAGATCTCTATTGCATAAGATAACATAGAAATAGCTACTATATATATTGAAGCAAAATGGTATAATGAGTAAATATTTAATATCATCAAACTATTGAAGTCAGATGAATATTTCTTCGGCAACTGTTAGATCATTTATGTTATAATAAAGTTTCAGACCTGTTGTGCATTGCATAGCAAAGAATTAGCTACTTTTTTGGCAAAGTAATACAATGTCATTGAGTAACTATCAAATTTCTTTAAAAATGTTGTCCATGGCCGGTATCTCCCTTTTTTTATTTTGGTATTTTATGGTACATGGTGAAAATGTACACCTGAACCTCATTGTATAGCTGAGTAATAGCTACTTTGACATAATCATTGATGAGTAAATCACTTGTAGCTTTAAAACTGTTGCTTCTACAGGTGTGCTATGTTTGGCTGGCGTATGTGAAGTCATGTGCTGTGGGTCTTTTTGTGTGGTTAGATTTGACCTTTGACCCCATCTTCAAGGTCAAATCATAGAAAGTTGTCTTGAAGGGTCTTTATCTCGCTTTTTATTGCTTGTAGAGGATTGGCATGTACAAGAAATTTATGAGAAGCCTTGTGATGTGTATCTTTGATGCAGTAAGATTTCACTTGTGACCCCTCGTTCAAGGTCAAATGATGAAATTAAACTATAAAAAGGACTATATCTCACTTATTATTACTCGGATAGGTTTGGAATGTTCACAGTTGATATAACTTATATCTTTGGGGATACACCACCAACTCGCAATAAAACAAGTGGCTAGTTTCTAGCTTATTATATAATGTTGGAACTTCAGGGAAGTTGAGACAATAGTCTATATTGCTAACTCAGTAGTTACGGTCTATTGTGTTGTATATAGTTTCTAGTTTTTTAAATAATGCAAATGGTGTTTGTTAACATGTAACCACTTTTTTTATTAATATGCTTCCCATGGTTATGTGATGATGTAATGTCTTTATTCAACAAGTACCAATACCTAAATGTTATATGTTTTCACAGACAAATCTTTTGCGTATTTATTTCACTATGACTTTACTGAAAGGTTACACATACATTGTTTAAAGATTTGAATATCCCACATATTCATACATCTAAAACAGTATTGTATTAGTGTCTCCTTTCGTATGAATATATGTTACAATTTCCTTAGAACAATATAAATGTTTATATTTCCTTTTTTTCATAAATTACTCTTCATAAAAAATTGGTCTATGAAGGAAAACCAGAATTGCTCTTTAAATCACCCTTTCATACTTTCATTTCCAACAAGTATTGGGTGTGCTGTGATAGATACGATGCCTTTTAAAACAAAATTGTTTCTTTTCACAAGGGTTATGTTGCACCTTCTTTCCCTTTTTTTCTGTTTCATGTTTATTATTTTGATGTGTATATTAGTTTGTACTTTGCTCTCTGCTTTGTTTGTATTACATGTTTCAGTTTAGGATAATGTTGCTTAATCTGTGCTCTAAGATTTATGTTACCAGGTTACATATTACCTAATTTAAATTTCAAAAGAACACATGTTAGAGGACCAAAGTAGTAGTACACCAACACTTGAGAAAGTTGAAGTGTACAATCTCACTAAAAATATAATCGATAATATATAATGAAAATTCTAATGGATCCATTGTTCGTTCAAGGTGTAAATTTATTGAAGAGTTTGAGAAGCCTACAAAACATTTTTTGAGCATGGAAAAGGCTAACCATCATATTAAGCATATTCAGTCTCTTATGTATAATGGAAAACAAATTTCTGATCCAAAAGAGATTTTAGATTTACAAGCTGATTATTATGCTAATCTTTATGCTGAAACATTTAACATTTTTACATGATGATAGGAGGTTGGTGACAAATCTTAATAACATTCAAATTCCCGAAATCTCTGGTCAAACTAAAGAACATTGTGATATGACAATCAATGTTGAGGAAAACAAAAAAGCTATTAATGATCTTGCAAACAATAGATGCCCTGGACCTAATGGATTTCCGTGTGAGTTTATAAGGCGTTTGAGGGGCCATGGTGGCAGAGTGGTAACACTCTCGCGTCCCACCTCTGAGTCCGGGGTTCGGTTCCGGGCACAGCCTCAAGTGGGAAAGCTGGTAGTTCCTTGCCGTTGGTTGGCAGTTTACAGTACAGAACCTTGACCAACTGTATGTACTGGTTTCCTCTGCCCTTCCAACTACACGTCATGATATGACCTGTACAGTGTTGAAAGCGACGTAAAACCCCAAATAAATAAATAAAATAAATAAATATAAATCGTTTGGGTCTGATATTGGATATTTGTTTTTTGACAGTTTCATCAAAGCATCAAAGCAACCCAAACACAAGGTATTATCAATCTAATTCCAAAAAAGATAAGGACGTAACACACTTAACATCATGGAGTTGTGTTTCTAATAATGACCATCTATCAAAATATTTTAAATTTTGTAGAGGTATCCGGCAAGGCTGTAGTGCACTTCTTTTTCTGTTGGTTGCAGAAATTATTGCTATTATACTCAGCCAACCAGAAAATGTCAGAGGAATACATGTCAATGTTTCTATGATAAAATTACGTCAATTAAGAGATGATATGACTCTTTTCTTGACAGATTTGGATTTGGTACAGTGAATAATTTTGAAGAATTCTGCCGTTATGCAGGGCTCAAACTAAATAAGACAAAAACTGTTGTCTTTCTAGTTAATCCAAAACATGTACACTTAAAGGATGAAAGTCTTGGCATTAAATATACAGACAAGCCTTTTAAAAGCATAGCTATACGGTTTTCCTCTGCTCTAGCAGAAAGTGCTCTTTTAGTTACTACAAACAAAATTAATATTATCAAAAATATTCTAAAGCTGAGGCAGCCTCAATATTTATCTCTCATAGGTAAAATAACTGTAATTAAGTCCCTCATGATACCCCATCTGTTGCAACTATCTTCAGTAATCATCAAAAATAATAAGGTCATCTCTGAACTAGAAGCTCTTTTCATCAGTTTTGTAAGGAGCAACCAAAAGCATCTGGTCTCCAAAGAAACCTTGATTCTTCAGTGTAAGCTTGGTGGTCTAAAAATGCCATCAGTAAAATACACCATTGAAATTGCCAAAATCATGTGGATTAAACGACTGTGTAGCGCAATACCAGCAAAGTGGAAAATTTTGTCAGCAGCATTATTGGGAATGACATAAAAATATATACTGTCACAACAATTCTTTATTAGTGTCTGACATAAAATGAAAAACAAATTCTATACAAATCTAATGTTGACTTAGTTTGAATTTTAATGATTTTATGGATCAAAATTTATTTAACAACCCAGCTATTGTTGTTGGCAATAGTATGATAGCACTTGAAATCTCTGAACTTGCAATCTTCCAGTTTTGAGTTAGTTTCTGATATTTTAAATGAAGTGACATAACCTTCAAATCTAAACTACAGCTAGAGACTGAATATAGCATAAAAATGACAGATGTAAAGTATAACCAGCTTGTAAAGGTAATATCTTCAAGGTTAAGGAAGCTATCCAAAATGAAGTCAAATAATAAAATGGCATACAATGAGAATTTACCAAAGAAATGCATAGCTAACTTTAGCAAAATATCAAGTGCACAAGTGTATAAATATTCTGTACATCGCTTTATCATGGGAGTACAAAAACATAGTTACTAATTATTGCTGGTATACATTTTCTATTTGAGTATATAGTTAATAAAATAATACATAGCACACCATAGTACATATCAAACTTTTGCTAACATTATATACAAAATGACTGTATATTATTACAAATGTGAAAAATCTGATACTATCATACAAAAACAGGTAAATACAATTAAACTGAAAAGCAAATTATTCTAATGCCCACACAAAGCTATTTAATACTACAAAATGTTATATACACTAAAATTGCACTTCACTTTCCAGTACCTTATGTTATGAGTTACAAGGTTGCCAATACATTTGAAATTGCTGAAAATGACACTTATTTCAGATTGCTTGACTAATAGGTGCTTGACCCACTTGAGAGAAGACAACAGGGCATAACAAATCATAATGCTTTATAAAGTGTCCTAACTTATAAGCTGACTGATGAGGATTATCCAGATTGTTGTTATTGATGTGTGACCTCAGTTGCTTGGCAACAACTCGCTCAACTAACTTTGAGAAGAAACAAAGACCTGACACTGGGCAATAATTCTTAAGGTCGTTTCTGGGCAGAGAAGCCTTTTTTATGAGGGGGTTGACTACCGCTTTTTTGACAGCATTTGGGAAAGAGCCTTCAATGAGAGAATAATTTACCAACTTGGTAATAGATGGTAGTAGGATATCAAGACAATCCCTAAGGAGAAATGTTGGTATAGGGTCCAACAAGCACGATTTAGTGGGGGACTCACTGATACACTTACGGACCTCGTCTTCAGTAACATGCATAAATGTATTGAAAACAAGGCATCGAATCAAGTGCATTATTGAAAGAGCCAGAAGTAGAAAATGTGTCCCTGATTTTGCTTATTTTATTGGAGAAAAAGGAAGCAAACTTGTCTGCAAGGCTTTGGTCTGAGCTGTGAGCAGGCAGAACTGTCTCAGATGTGTGATGCATTACCTTCCTTAATAACTGCCATAGCTTCCAGGGGTCATCGCTGTTTGCAGTTATAAGATTGGTATAGTAGGAACCCTTGTCTTTATTGGCCAGTCGATTGCACCAGGCAATTTGCTTGTGGAGCCTTGACCTGTTCAACTGTGTCTTATGTTTTCTCCACATTCATTCAAATTGCTGTCTTAGAGAGTGAGCCATGCGATATGAATCAGACAACCACTCATCTGACAGCCATTTTCCCTTGCGTGAGATAATAGGAGCATGCTTATCAAGTACCTGCATGGCTACACAAATCAAGTACTGATCATATAGTTCTGCAGCAGTACCTTCAGGGGACAGTACAAACGGAAAATTATTAAGGTCATTTCGGAACTGGTTGATATCGATCCTGTGATACCGACCATAAGAGACCAATTTTTCAATACTGGTTGATGGGTGGGAGAAATCAAGTTGGCATCTTATAGCAGCATGGTCAGATATGAAATCTCCAACATTAACATTATGGATAAAATAGGAGTCACAAAGTCCAGAGTGTGACCCAGTATATGAGTCGGACTGCTGACACCTTGAACCAAACCACAACACTGAAGGATGTCATTAAACCTGGACCTATCACTACACTCAACATCCAGATGAACATTTATGTCACCACACATGATAAAACTGGAATAAGTTGAAGACAGAAAGCCAGAAAATCTTCCAGAAACTGAGTAGTGCAAGAACCTGGGGGACGATACACACAAGCAGCAACAAAGCTATTGTAGTCGGACTTGATTTCAAATCATCTAAAAACTGGTGAGGAGACAATACTAGGAGAAAAGTTTTTCTACACAGAAAGCCAACACCACCACCCAATCCAGTACACCTTGGTTGCATCCATTGCAATAATATTTAACATGGCCAAATTTACTTGCTGATTGATCATGGCCATATAGGTGAGTGTATTAGTTGTTTCCTTAAACTTTTTTTCAGTATAATTAGTAAATACATTTACAGAGTCGTGAACTTCATCTATGTTGTCAATTCTATGATCACTTATGCTTACATATGAGCTTAGATCTTGCTCAACCTTAATTATCTCATCATTTTCCAATTTGACTCCTTTTTCTATCTGAGCAACATCTTTTGAAATACTCTTGGTTTGTGAATCTGTGGCTACAACACATAATCAATTCATAAACTTCCCCAGGAAACTAAGAGGGGCTGACCTTTTAACCTTGGTCCCTGTAACTTTCATGCCAATTGAGGCTGGAATTAGGGATTGGACCAATTCAATTTTAATATTAATCTGATTGATTGTGTCATCATAGCGAGATACAGTTTAATGTATAATGTTTTGTGATTCTTCACAGAGGTGTTCTTCAGACACTGTGCATGTGGGAAGTCTGACCTGTAGCTGGGTTGAAGTCTTTGGCCACGGGATGGCAAAGGTATGCAACCAGTTTGTAGATGCTACATTGGTGCCTCCTATTCTGTGCATGAGGACTCCATAATTTGGTTGTAATATTGTGTCTTGATAAGCATATTCTGAAATGAAATTTAAGACGTATTCTTAAACAGTGTACATTGTAACCCCAAATGTCTTTTAGGCTACAGTTTTCTTTTATTGTGCTTATTTTTTAAGCTTCTTTCAAAATTTAATACTAGTTCCTTGTTAAAGATATTCTCTTCTGGCTCCCAAGTATTGTAAGAAGAATTATAATGAAGCCATTTGATCAGGTAGCAACTATTACCCTTCTGCTTCTTTTTATCATAAATGTCCTCCTGGTCCATGTTTTGTTCGGCTTCCTTTTCTGGATCAGTGAGTTGATTTTCTTCATTATTTGGTTCTCTTTGGATGGTCCTCTGATCTTTTGGGATGGTTCTAGAAGTTTCTATATCTGGTTTAGCCTATTTGTATGAACGAGATTTGGTTTGGGATTCCTTGCATTTTCTATTGAAATCTCATAGTTTACAGGTGAGGTTCATTGGACTATGACAAAAGAACCCTTCCACAAATGACACAGTTTTTTTCGATTTTCCTGGTGAAGCATGTGGTCTATGCATCATCACCTTGTCACCAATTTGGTATCTTGGCATTGCAGTATTCCTATCATAATATACTTTGGATTTTTATTCTACATTTTCCTTAGCTTGTCTCCAAGCGACTCTCAGTTTGTTTTCTAATTCACTGCAATACTCTTGATCTGTGATATTTTCTTTAGGAGTTCCAAATAAATTATAGTCCACAGGGAGTTTGGCTTCACGTTCATAAATTAGATAAAATTGGCTGTACCTGGTACTGCCATTTTCTGAGGTGTTATAAGCAAATAATGCAGCATGCTCAACATCTCAACTAAGGTCTTGTTTAATCTGTCAACCAAGCCATTAGTTTGGGGATGAAATGAAGTGGTATTCAACTTTTTTATACTCAAATACTTACAGGTTCCCCGCACCACCTTGGATAAGAAGTTCTGACCTCTGTCAGAAAGTAATGAATTCATGATGCCATATTTAAATATTACTTTATCCACTAGTATTGTTGCAATTTTAGTGCTCTCCTGGTCTGGAATTGCAAAGACCTCTGCATATCTTGTAAGATAATCTGTAACTACTAGTAGGTACATGTTACCACTTTGACTCTTTACAAAAGGTCCCACAATGTAAACGGCTGCCCTTTCAAACACTTCTGAAGATGCCACCATACAAACTAAGGGTGCATGTTTGGCATGTGTTGGGGACTTTTTACTGGCACAATCAGCCCCTGAGTAAATTCTCCATGAGCCTTTGGTAGCTGGCAGGACCATTAGTAAGACCAAATGGGAGAACATTAAACTCCCAAGCTCCTATGTGAGGAGTCACAAAAGCAATCTTTTCCTTGGATTGCTCATCAAGTTCCACCTGATGACACCCAGAGAACATATAATGGAACCTTGGCCTTCTTTTTGACATAAAGCATCCAAAGTGTCATCAATCCTAGGGATGCTGTGACTCTCCCATTTGGTTTTTAAATTTAAATTTCTGTAGTCCACACAAAATCTGTATTGTTTAAATACTTTCCTGGGGTCAAGACTCTCAGTGTTAGTAAATGAAGCCCTTGAAGTCCCGTCATCACTTCGCTTACCTATGAGCATCACTGGGGCACTCCAGGGAGAGAAAATTAGTCTGATTATATCATTCTTTTCCATATCTTTGATGTGTTCAGTGATAATGTCCTTTTAAAAGGGGATACCCTATAAGGGCGAGACCTAATGGGTGGGTGGTCTCCAGTGTCAATGTGATGTTTTACTAGTGATATTTGTCCCAGTTGGTCTAGTAAACTATTCTTTTGGCCCTTTCAAATTTGGTTCTACTGAGATCTACATTCAATTGAGCATTTTGTGCCAGGGTTCAGGAAAATGGCTCTAACTCGGTTGTTTGGAGTGCTGACAGCTTTAGTGGTTTATCAGGTTCATATTTGGCTGAATTTGAAATATTCAAAGGTATTGCTTGGCCTTTAATTTGTAGCAAACCAGTACCACAATCAATTATTGCCTGATATTTTGACAAAAAGTCCAAACCTAACATGAGATCAACACATATCTTAATAATGTAGAACGCATGACAGAACTTTCTAGAGCCAAGTTTGAATGGTAAGGTGGCCTTTCCTACAATAAGCAGTGGATTTCCATTTACTGCTAGTGAAATAAATTCTGGCTCAGAATCAGATACTTCAATGCTATTGTATTCTCTCAAGGTTTTCAAAAGGTCTTCATTTATGACTGAAACTGTTGTCCCAGTGTCACATAAACAACTTACAATTTTACTAAAAATAGTGCCATTACAAATATTGGCCTTAAAACTTACACTTGGTATAATATATACTAACTGACCTGTTATAAGTGTTTGTACATTATCCATTTTAGTTTCATTACCTTGATCCATTTTTTCATGTTGTAGCTCCAAGCTCCCTTGTTTGTGAGTTGGAGCCTTTGCTAGTTTAAATGTCCTCTTCTTCTAGCAATAGGAGATCTGGGAAATGGTCTTGTTGACTCTCTCTGGCGGCAGTTGACGGCGACATGTCCCATCCTGGAGTAGAGGTTGCATTGCATAGCTCTTCTAGAATGACACTTACTTGTAGTATGTCCTGGCCTTCTGCAGTAGTCACAGAATCGTGCTTGCATTGATGTCTGTCGAGGGGCCTTACACGAACGAGCACTGTGTCCTGGTCTGTTGCAGTTGAAACATTTGGGTCTCCCATCAACAGTTCTGGTTCTCCAATCTTCAGTTAAAGTTCAGGGCCAGTTCAAGAACCATGGAGATATCTTGGGTACCGGGATCTGGTCTCTTAGACTTCTCAATGGGCTTGAGTGATTTCACAAGCTCTGACAGCTGATTAATTTCTTTTTGGAATGCCGAGTTGCCTCCAACTGGATATAAGCTTTCCCCCAAGGTGGCAGCCTCCTCTGTTTCATCCAAGCTATGAACTGTCTTGGAGTAAATGAACTTTCTAAGTTCCTCTCGCAGATTGTCAGTGAAAACTTGAATCTGTTCCTCTTCTGTCTGATTCAATGAGGAAAACAATTCCCTCATATTTTGAATATATGCTGACACTGGTCAGATGGCAGCTGTTTCCTAGCATGTACTTGGTGGTGTCTCTTCCACCTGGAATGTTCAGTATCAAACTTGGCTTGTAGAGCAGTCTTAAGACTGTCATAATTATTTCTGATGTTATGTGGTTGGTTCCTGACCCAGGATTGCGCAAGACCCGTCAAATGATAATATAGCAAAAGGGCCTTATCTTTATTTGCAATTCGAGCCAATGTACAATATGACTGATGGTGACTTTTATTGACAATATACATGTATTATCTTACTATTTTGTGTTTCTCCTTCAGTTAAAATCACATATACTTGTACACATGTATATGTGTGGGTGTATATATATACCGACGTATAGTTTTTAAATAAACGGTTTCAAGAGCCTTATCTTTATTTGCAATTCGAGCCAATGTACAATATGACTGATGGTGACTTTTATTGACAATATACATGTATTATCTTACTATTTTGTGTTTCTCCTTCAGTTAAAATCACAATGTTGTAGACATAATTATGTGAATTTAAATTGTTAGTGTCGTATATGGAACTGTGATAATAAGTAAAATGGTTTCATCAAACTGATTTAGGTATTGACAGTATGATAGCTTGCTTCTCTTTATGTACCATATGATTACTGGTTAAAATTGCCACATGTTGATCCAGATACTGACAATATGACAAAAGTATGCCTAATTTTCTTTTATCTAGGCGTTGTTGAATACAGATTAATGACAGTATGTTGGCGCTGTTTTTGCATTATTATAGGTTCAGTATAGGAAGAAAAATATATTGTGAATGCATTTGTGAAAACAAAACTTACTCTTTTTTTTTTCAAATGATAATTAGCTAAACGTAAAACATTTGAATTATACATTAACATTATGTTAGTGCAAACAGTGTCTTTTAATGAATATGGAAAAAGCTTGAAGTTTATGATCTATGAAATTAAGAGCTGATCCATGAACATAAATGGTTCACCTGTAGGTTTCCATGCCAATTTAAACCCTTACATAAGGGTAAATATACTCATATTAATTCATAGTTAATTAAGCTGATATTTAAAAGTAATACAAGGAAACTTATATTGTATCAAATCATAATTTTGAAATTAGGATATATATATGTGCATATGTGATTATATCCGGTAACCGGGTCCTTGTTACTTAAGAGTAAATGTTAATAAGTTGAGTTACTTGTACACATGTATATGTGTGGGTGTATATATATACCGACGTATAGTTTTTAAATAAACGGTTTCAAAATATTAACCAAACTTCACTATGAACATGTGTGTATAAACCCCAAAACAGTGTTTCTGTAAGAAGTAAGGAATTGTTGACAGAATTAGATGGTACCAAAAGTTACTCTGTGATCCATACAGACAAATATAGGAGTTAAAAGCATGATTAACCATTAATCTGTACACATTAGGTAAAAACTATCATTCATATTCTAATACAAGCTTCTACAAGTGTTTAAACTAATAAAAACTTTTTGCCAAACTTTGCCTGAATATGTGGTGAGATTATATAGTATATAGATGATTTATAAAGTCATTAAAGATATTTTTGCTTGAAAATGTTTTACAGCAGTCCATAAATATCAAACTGTATTATTATTCTACTAAATAATTTGTAAGATACCTAAACAAAGATTTGAAATGTATAATTAAAACTACTTTCCACCATTTTCCTTGTTGCCTTGTGTAGCTATGTGTTTCTTTTTGTGTGTCTGTTATTTTGTAACTTGTTTTGAGTGTCCTTGTTATTTTGTTCTTAAACTAATTACTACCAACTATTGTATATTTTGTGTCTGTTATTGTATGGCTTGTGCTCAGTGTCATTGTAATATATTTCTTAAATTAAAAAACGGTAAACTCTTGCAGGCTTTGTTTGCAAATGTAAGTAAAAGTAAAATTGGGTATACTAGAAAAGAAAATAAATATCAGCATATTTCCAGAAAAAAATGTGTGTATTCAAAGATCCTTATGAAAACATTGTACAGTAGTCAGAATGAAACCAGATAAGGTAACACTAAATTCTTTTAACTGTCGAGGCCTACGCAATAAAAAAAAAAGATTGAATATTTTCCACTGGCTTAAAACAAATCATTCTGGTATAACTGCACTACAAGAGACCCATACCACAAGTAATGATGAACAAATTTGGGAAAAAGAATGGGGAGGCAAAATATTTTTCTCACATGGATGGTCTAATAGCTCTGGGGTAGCCATTTTGATTCCAAATAAACTGTTACCAGATTTTAAAATAAATAATATTGAAACAGATCGTGATGGTAGATTGCTCATTTTAGATTGTAGCATTTCTGACAATCCCTTCATTATAATATGTGTATACTTTCCTACAAAAGACAAAGTTCAACAGCAGCTAGATTACCTCAAAAACTTTAAAAAAATGATAAATAAGTACACTGGGCAAAATCTACTTGTTGGTGGAGACTTCAATACTTGTTTAAATGTAAAATATGATAAAAAAGGTGGTCGCGCTGTAGAAAATGAATCTTCATATACCAAAGCCTTGAAGGCTTATATGGAGGAAGTAGACTTAATTGACATTTGGCGATTAAGGCATCCTGAAGTACGACAGTTTAGTAGAAGAGAGCAATCTAGAGCAGGTTTTGTACAATCTAGAATTGACTTTTGGCTTATTTCTGTAGCTCTTGAATATCAAATTGGATTGAGTACCTTAAAACCCGGAAATAATTCCGATCATAGTATCATATCCATAACATTAGAATTATCTAACACTCAAAAAAGGGGAAAGGGCTTTTGGAAATTCAATAATGAGCTTTTAAAGGATCAAACTTATATTGCAATGATTAAAACAATCATTAAAGATATTAAAGAAAATGTAACAATGGAAAACAAATGCCAACTTTGGATTTTGTGAAATGCAGAATTAGAGGAGAAACCATAAGCTATTCTATCAAAAGATCAAGATTAAGCAAGAAGAAGGAGAATGAAGTGCTTCAAATTTTAACAGCCCTAGAAGGAGAACTAGCAAGCGATAGTGAAAATGTAAACTTAGATGATTATCATAAAGCTAAATATGAATGGGAAAGTATACAACAAACAAAATTAAAAGGATCAATTTTAAGATCAAAAATGAAATGGGTTGAAGAAGGTGAAAAAAATAGTAAGTATTTTTTGAACCTAGAAAAGCGGAATTACAATGTAAAGCACATAAAAAACTAGTAATAGGACAAAATACTATTACAGATCCTATAGCAATTCTAACTGAACAAAAAAATTACTTTAATAACCTTTATGCATCAAAGCAGAAGCTTGATGGAATTGCAGATACAGAATCTAAGTTTTTAGAAAACCCTGCTATTCCAAAGCTTACAGAAGATAAAAAAAAAACTTTGTGATCAAAAACTACATGCTTATGACTATGGTAATGCTCTGAAAAAATTGGCAAATAATAAGTCACCTGGTTCTGATGGTTTAACTACAAACTTCTATAAATTCTTTTGGCCAGACATTCGTAACCTATTAATAGAAAGCTATGAGTACACTTATAAAGATAAAAAACTCTCTCAAGAACAGAAATTGGCAATAATAAACTTAATTCCCAAAAAAGACAAAGATCTAAGGTTTTTGAAAAACTGGCGTCCTGTGAGTTTGTTAAATACAGATTACAAAATTCTTACAAAAGCCCTGGCTGAGAAGCTACAAAAAGTAATAGGAGATATAATTGACAGAGATCAAATAGGTTATATAAAGGGTCGTTTTATAGGTGAGAGTATTCGCACAATATTTGATATTAAAAACATAACTGAAAAACTTGACTTGGGTGGCTATATTGCTCTCATAGATTTTCAAAAAGCTTTTGATAGCATTGAATGGGCTTTTCTCTTAAAATGCCTGAAAGCATTTAATTTTGGGGAATCGTTTATATCTTGGATAAAGATCTTATATACTGATATCAAATCTTGTGTTTCTAATAATGGATATCATTCCGAAACTTTTAACTTGTCCCGATCAGTTAGACAAGGCTGTCCAATTTCTGCTCTTTTGTTTATAATAGTAGCTGAAATTCTAGCTATAAATATTCGATCAAATAAAAATATTCGTGGCTTAAATTTTATTAGAAAGGACATAAAAGAAGAATACAAAATTGTCCAATTAGCAGATGACACTACTCTCTTCTTAGCAGATATCAAGTCAGTTTCACAAAGTGTTGCATTATTTCACAAGTTTGAAACAGTTTCAGGATCAACTATTAATCTTGAAAAAACTGAAGTGATTCCATTAGGAAGGCTAAAGAAATTAAACATTAAATTACCATCGGAACTAAAAAAGATAAATTTAAATACAGGTCCTTTCAAAACTTTAGGTATTTGGTTTTCAAACAATGATAAAGAAATACTAGACATGAATTTCTATCCAGGAATAGAAAAAATTAAAACACTGCTTCAGATATGGTCTGGTCGACATCTGTCCTTAAAAGGCAAAATTACAGTATTAAAAACATTAGTAATTCCTCAGATTTCTTTTTTATTTAGTGTACTATTTGTACCATTATATATATTGGAAGATATAGACAAGCTATTGCTGTCATTTCTTTGGAACAAAAAAACCCCAAAAGTGAAACGAGAAACAATTATTGCTAGTATTGAAGATGGTGGTCTTAAAATGCCAGATATTTTTGAAATCAACAAAACCTCAAAAATTATGTGGATTAAACGCTTGTCAGTTGAAGGTACTACTAAATGGAAAAAGTTAATGCTAAGCTTCTTAAATTTAGGAAAAAATCAGTTTTTGTATAAAATGCCCAATTCCTCTGTCCAAAAATGCAAAAGTAACTTCCATAAACAAATCTTGGATAGCTGGATTTATGTAAAAAATACCATCCCAACTTCATGTGCAGAGATCATGAATGAGTACATTTTTAACTCTACCTTGATCACATCTGGAGATAAAGTTTTAAATGAGGACATTTTTGGTACTTTTTACAAATCCCATAAACTTTTAAAAGTAATAGATATTATTGATAAAAATACAAACTGCTTACTGGAAAAACAAGCCCTTAACAAAAAATTCAATATTAATTTGAATTATGTGCAATTCTTAATTTTAAAAAATGCTGTTCCAGCAAAATGGTTAAAGAAAATTAAAACCTCATGCTCTAAATTTGAAGAAAGAACTACAGATGTAATTTGTATTAAATTGAGAGAAAAAATAACTGATATTTGTAAAGCACAAGCAAAAGACATTTATACAGAGCTCGTAAACAAAAAAGTAAAACCACCATCATCAATAAATACATGGATAAACCTTTTTCCATTTTTAGAACAAGACATATGGAAGGAAATCTTTTTACTTCCTTTTAAAATTTCGGTGGAACCATTCTACCAAAGCTTTCAATATAAAATTTTACACAGGACTCTGAATTGTAAAGAAAACTTGTTTAAATGGAAAATAATTGAAAGCTCAACTTGCAGCTTTTGCAGAGCTGTAGATACCTTAGAACATCACCTGTACTACTGTAATGT
This sequence comes from Sabellastarte sp. h YS-2021, assembly GCA_964017235.1. NCBI lineage: Eukaryota > Metazoa > Annelida > Polychaeta > Sabellida > Sabellidae > Sabellastarte > Sabellastarte sp. h YS-2021. The sequence goes on along the minus strand of OZ024935.1, from coordinate 85,863,630 downwards.
TAGCTCAATATTTTGGGAAGAATTATCTAAATGGTGTAAGCATACAGTAAAAGTCAAATTTAAATTTACAGTTTGTGAAGTACTTTTTGGTCTTCAGTTAAGAGAGGATCCAGTTCTACATATAATAAATTATGTAATTTTAATTGGAAAGTGGTTTCTAAACAATAAAAAAACTGAAAATAAAACTGTATACTTTTCAGAGTTTCTAGAATTGATAAAATCAAAGTTAATTATACTAAACGATATTTGCAGAGAGAAAAATACAGAATTACAACCATTTGTTGATAAAATATTAGAAAGCCTGCAAGAAACTTGAATAATGTTTACCAAATACTCAAATACATATTCTGCAATTGTAAACAAAAAAAAACAAACTTTTTCTTTTTTAAGATGTCTTTTTCACGTTGTAGACGTTATATTTGTTCTGTATGTGGTTGTAAGTTTGTATATGTCATGTCTGCCTGTCATTATTGTTATTGTGATTATGTGAATAATGTGAAATAAAAAAATAAAAAAAATGACTGATGGTGACTTGATCCAATGGTGGAGATTTTCAGATCCCGTAAATTTGTGTGGCAAAGGTAAACGGTAATGAGCATGACTTTGGTTGTTGGCTGGGGGGACCTGTGCTTCATTGCCTGCTCCATTTATTATGATAAGTTCTTGAGCTACTTGTTGTGCTGGTACTGGCTCTTCCATTTCTAATAGAGTGGGTAGAGGTCTGGGTGTATTTAGAGGCTTACTATAGTTCTTTCTAACAACACTTTGGTGCAGTAGAGTCTTAAAACCGCTTTTTAAAAGCATAAAGTCAAATAGTAACCTTTACCACTCACTTGAATGAGAGTCCTGTTGCAGATCAGTCTGGGTTCAACAATGTACACAACATGTAGTGTTTACCTTATTCCTTGTTTCTCTTCCAAGGTTGCACACTCCAGCTAACCTACCAGAGTTTACTCAATGCTGTTGCTGTTAAACTTACGTGCACTAATTATTATACTGAATATTCCTTTTCTCTTGTTCACATTAGGTTATTAGAATAATATACGGATATAATGAAATTCATTTACATAATACTAATTATAACACTAGCAACACGGTTTAATATACATTACATTAATAACTTAGATGTTTTAGTTTAGACTACATCATTACAGAATCTCAACATAACTGTGCCTTAATTGAGGGTGTGTAGTTAGATTAAGATTCTCTGTGGCATAAACAAGGTATAAGTTACATTTTACTCTAAACAAGGTTTAAGTTACACTTTACTCTTGTACCGTGAATCTCTTTGCAAAAGATCAATAAGTGACAGCTTAAAGACCACAGTGCATGAAATTTTTTTTTCATTATTGTACAGATTATGTGTAACAACACACCTGCCAAGTCCCATCTTCAAACTCCCACTAGAAAGCACATTAAAAGCCAGTTAAATCTGACAGTTGGAAAAACAAAACAGATCTTTCTCTGAAACTGTGCCACGTCACACAAGGACATTTCCCACTCTGATTTCTGTGTGTCCAATACAAAATAGTGTAAAATGAAGTGAAATTAGAGTTTTATAAACTGGCTTGGAAAGGGTCAGCTTCAGTCAAAAAAAAATTTTTTTTTCCCTACACTTAGTACAAAGATTCTTCTATCAAATGAACTTGGAATATTGTGTGGTCATACACAAATAATGCTCTTTTTTTAAATAATTAACACTACAATTTGACTGTAACTTGTGTTCAAAATAGTGAACAAGTGTGCAGCTTTTAGTATAACAATGCAGCTTCTGATAGTGTGTCAGGTTTTAAATAAACTGATAAACAAGTTTTTCACCCAGTTCTTGTCCACATTTTCTTAAAATGTGATAAAATTTTAAGGCACCCTTGATTATCCAAACTCCTTATTATCAGAACAGAAAGAGTTAGCCCCAAAGTTCAATAGTCAATATTACAATGTATTAGTTATTTTGAACAAATCAATATTCATTACTAGTTCTAGTTGACCATTAAGAACTGCCGGTGACAATTCAGGGGCGGATCCAGCCTTTAAGTAAGGTGGGGGTTCACATCAGACACACCATAACTAAGGGGGTCAGAGGGCTTGCCCCCCCACCCGGAAAAAAAATAATTTTTGGTAAAAATATAGTGCATTTCCTGTAAATTTAACACCACTCTCAAGAAATAATTTTGTACTTTGGGTTGAACCCCTTTACATTATTTTTCAAGGAGAAGGGTTCGAACCCCCTGAACCCTCCTGGATCTGCTAGTGCAATTTGTAAAACCAGCTGGTGAAAACACACTGTAAAAGACTCAGTGTATTAGGCTCTTTTATATTGGGCTACACTGCTGCCAATATTAAAAGTAAGCAGGCTGAAATGACCAAATGCTTAAGCACTCTGGTTCAGGATGTAGAGTTTAATACACTGGAGATCTGAACCACATTCTGACATTTTATTGACAACAGTGTGTCTTTCATGATATCTACTTTTAATAGCTGTGTAGGGGTCAGATTGCAATGTTCATGTAAATTTGCATCTGAAAGTTGGCACTTTTAAAGTATGAATTTTTTTTTCATAAACAATATTTTATTGAAACAATTAGGCAAAATCAACAAAGCCTTCTCACTGGACAAACTATTTACAAAGTATATGAATAGATGATAATGATGATGAAGTTGTGGACATGTGACTAATATAAAACTATGAAAATCACCCTAATTCCTTAAAAAATTCTTGTACTGCTTCAAAAACTACCTTTTTTTATCAAAAGTCAAGTTATAATCTCCATTAAATGAAAATCAGTGGTTATTGTTGGTAAAACTCATGAACATTGACTGCCTATTTTGAGTAGTAGTCTGTATTCTAAAAGAAAATAAAAATTGTTTTCTACAGAAAAGCCACAGTCACAAGTTGAATTTTCTATAACATGTAAACTATGTGCAAGATGTTCTTTAAGAGGACTACAGTTTATTCACATTTTTGAGTGTATCAAGTTCCAATGTCTATCGCCTGTACTAGATAATGTAGTTACGCGTTTAAAAGAATCATCTAATGTATTCTATAATTTTAATCCAACAGGAAAGAATGAATTTTGATGAAATTCTTGTTTGTCATAGAGAAGAGTAGTGTACCAGTACTTTGTTGATTATAAAACATTTTAATGTACTTTGGTCGAATTGTATGCAAGAAATAACCAAGTTAAAGACTATACTCAAAAATTTCACTGAACGTTTTACAACCCAAGCCAAAAGAAAAAAAAATAACACTTTACTAACAATGACTGGTACACATTAATAAATGTGTGACTGTAACCCAAGTAGCTCTTACAATTACATTACTTATGGTTAATATTTAAAATGTTATCTGTACAGAATCCTCACTCTATCAATGACAGTTTTAGATGGAGTCTGATTGAGAGTTTTCATATTGAAGAATAAATGCTAATTATCATATAAAATTATAAAAACTTTTCAAACAAAATTATCCTTGTTCAGTTAAAGTTAAACTTCAAAAAAAAAATCACTTCCAAATGCAATTAAATCAGCTACAAATTCAGTTACATCCAATTCTTCTCAATACATTTACAACAAAAACCATGGCCAATTTACTGCTGTGTACCTTTTGTGTCATCACAACACCTCCACACATGTTTTCAGGGATGTTATTTTATATGCCACTTTGAGAGGCTGTATCTCAGTGGGGGATGCTATGATTGATGTCTGGTTTTCTTTACTGGGATTGTCTTACTCTCTGGCACACACTTACAAATTTTTAAAGAAACTTTTTTTTTCATGCACTGTGGACTTTAAGGTTATTTTTTATCTTAACAAAATGTGCACAATAAATGGCAGAATCCCTGGCAAAGGACAAAAGCAGGTTATTAAGAACAATTTTGTTTCAAAGACTGGTGACAACTACACATCTATGTCATCAAAAGGCAAAACGATTGTAGATTATTTGTTTACAGTGCATAGCAAAATTAGACAAATAAACTGTTGCAATGTATATTCACCATTACAGATCTTTGTAATAAATCCACATTCCAGGGAGATAAACTGTCCGATCATTAAATGATAATGTGTACAGTTAACTTAAGACAGTGGGATTCTAATCTGATTGATCAAAGGGTACTGCAGTCAGAAAATAAAGCCACAAACAGTGCAACAGATTTCAACTTCCATCAAAGAAATAGATAAATCATGTCTAAGCTCAGTCCACATTTTACTCTATGCGAGGATGTCAAAATGCAATAAATAGAACAGTAAACAAAATGGAGCACTTGTAGATGAATACCCAACTCATAAATGACTTATATAGTCAAACAATAAATATATTAAACACGGAGATGAGCAATAGAAGGTTATACAACACTAGTAATAATAAGAAAAAGAAAAGATTGAGCAAGCCGTGGTGGAATGAAGCTCTCTCGATTGCATGGAGGGCCTTTGTACAGGCTGAAAGGAATTTCTTGAAGAAGAAACAATCAAGTGCTGATAAACAATTGTTGCATAAACATTACAAACATCATTTAAAAGTTTTTGATAAGCTATACAGGAAGGTTAAAAGAAAATATTTTTCAAATAAAGCCAAAAATATAGAACAAATGGAGACAACTAATCCGAAATTATTCAAAATTATTCAAAAATTCCATGTTTACTTTTTCTTGACTGTGATAATATAAATATATCCTGATAACTATGATAATAACCACTTATGATAGTAACCTGTGTAATTATAGCCACATATACAGAACAAGGGGCTAACAATAAAAGACATAAGATGGTGTATGCACAAACATTTATATATCCAATAAAAGGCCCAAACACGTGGAAATTGCAAGAAAACACTTATAACTTTCTCTCTACATGCATGATTTATATTTGAAATTTTCAACAACTGTTTACTCCTAATACAGGTATATTGCGTTTTGATTTTGTGCTACATTATATGTCTTAAAGCATGATATTTTTCACAGGAAAATTGAATATGGAGCTCATCTTATACATTATCACTGTGACAAATTTTACATACTTGCTGGTGTCTACTGTTTGTGCTAAAACTACCAGTTTCTACATGTAGAGGCAAAAGACCAAATCTCAATTGTGCAATACAGGATCTTAAATAAAGGCATAGATTTTGGGTGACATACTTTCCAGCTAGATAAGATTTATTTAAATTTTTATATGAAATTACTTTGGGTTTTTTATGTAAGTTGTTTCTCCAGTTGGTTTCATTACTAGCTGAGAGTTTTGTCTCCATAAAATGAAGGTCACACAAGTTTTTTGTTTCATAATTTTGTTGCAAACCACATTCTGTTAAAATCTTTATGTGAGTCATTTATGAAATTTGTAAAAATTGTCTCAATAAGACCTAATTAATAAACTATGATATTGTATAACAGGAAATCATTATGAAAATTAATATTAACTAAATAATGTGCTGGCTTAATTGTCACTTTAACTGTAGATTTCATTGTTTGTTGCACTTACGTCTTGACAAGGTTATGTAGGTGTTTTACCTTTGGTTATCTACAAAAAAATGTCTTGGGTAAACCATTAGTGATGCGTTTTTGTACAACTATGTGGGTTCTCAGCTTGAGGATGCAAGTACTTTTAATTTTCTTTTCCAATCAGTTGTATCTGGTAGCAAAAAGCGGGCAGAAACAAATAAATCTTGTTTTAGCTCAACATAACCTGTGTGTGTTTCACTTTCAAAAATCTGTTTCAAAAAGAACTGGATGGACCCATATAAGGAGCCAGCATAGACCCAATATGAGAACCCATTTGGGATCCTTGTTGGTCTCATAAGTATAGAAGCTGGCTGGGTCAAGCTCTTTAATCAGTCTTTAAAATGCACTCTTTCTCATGCTATATCCCCATACTATATGTTACATTTTCCTGCACGTATAGTAGGTGTGTTGATAGATAGATAGATAAACTTTTTATTATACTCTCACCTGTTGTATATTGCAGCTACCCAAGTATGGCTTATGGGAGAGTTAATGTATAAAATAACAGAAACATAACAGAAAGGAATATAACATTATATATACACAGTCAGCCAAGAATGGCTTATGAGAAAATTGATATTTAAAGATAACCTTCTTTACATAAGTTACACAAATGTGATATTAATATAACAGTAGTAGTCTAGTAGTGTTCACATAGCAGTATTTGTTTTATATGTTATTTTCATTGATGATTCCATTTGTTTGCAATTTTTATTTCATTACATGTATTTATATTCCAATTTATACTCTTGAAAAAAATAATTTTATATCTACATATTTCTGACAATCAAAAACAAAGTGTTTTTCATCTTCGATTTCTTTACACAAGGAACACAGTTTGTTCTCAGGCTTATGAAATTGGCCGTATCTCATTAACTCAATATTTAGAGGTAGTATCCCATCAAGAAAGTTGACTTAAAATATATATGTTAGTAAGTTAAATTGTTACTTTGCCATCTAATGGAAAATGTTAAATAAACAACTTAAAACAAGTGGAAATGCGCTAAAAATGGGTTTTAACTGAATAATTGCATTCAGCATCTGGTGAAAAATATTAATACTGAGTTGGGATCTAAGTTATACCAAGACTCACCTTCTGATTTTTTTATGAAGTTCCAACCATGCATGCAGTAACATTTACATAATCCTGATAACAAACAAACGCTCATGAAAATAATACCTCTTTGGTAAAGGTAATAAGTATATAATTTTCTGCACATGCATATATATTACCAAGTTTTAAAGTAGCATAAATATGAACTTAACTTAGTGTAAATCTACTGGACCTTGCTATATGTATTCACAATGTTCAGGTATTGAACTCCTATCACAGTCTAATAAGTATGTAATTTTTTTGCACATGCATACACATAACCAGTTTTTATACAGCGTGTTTATATGATCTGCACTTATAAAAACATGCTAGACCTACATGCACATATTCACAGTTTTCAAACACTGAACTGCTATCGCAAAATGTGTTTCAGAAATAAAAGTGAAATCTTGTATTTGAAGACTAGTGTATATCAAATTTGTTTGCAATGTACAAAAAAGGATATGCAAAAAAAAAAAAAAAGAAAAAAAAAAACAAACAAAAAAAAAAACATATTTGGCCTTCATTAAATTATTGTTTTTTTAATATCCTTTGTATTCTCAAACACAGTGTCAAACACAATGTAACAAAAGGTCATTTATTGTAGTGTGTGTAATAATCAGGATTCACTGAGCCAATAATTTTTAACTTTTTCTTCTTATTTGAATTTACGACTACACAGTGTTACGAGGTTTTTTCCAGTGGTCAGTCTTGACCTTTGTGGTCACTGTAACCTCATAACTTCCGGGATCTTTTATTTCAGAGGAGTGATATGTCCACAGAAAAGAAACAAGTTATATCCACAGACAACAATATTTATTCACCCAAAAATAAATCAACACTTACAGCAAGTTGGCATTTATCCAATAAGACTATCCCTGTATAACTTATCCCTATCTTCTCTGTGTGCCTCCCAACACACAACTCTCAGTTTGCTACCAGTTCAGATATTTTATACTAAATGCTGGCATTACAGGAATGCTATATAATTTCTGGAATGTGTGGACTGGGATTCTTGGAATGTTATGTAATTTTGAGAATTTGTGACCCCCCTCAATGGAATGTCCCAATGGAATGTCCCTCCCCTTATTTGCTTATAGTGAAAGAACCTCAAAAGAATGCTAATAATAATGGGAGGAATTTCAGTTGAATTTTTGTCTTAACAATTATCCCCCGACAAAATTAATTGTGTCCACACAATTGGCTACTAAACAGAAGGACAAGTATGGCCGAGGTCCATGCCCCTACTCTTAACGAACAGCAGATACTTGTGCTTCTGTGGCTTAGTGGGTAAATGTCATTATTACTTTTATCTCACTAATAACAGATAATCATTGAGTCATTTTACGTTGGTGGAAGTTTACAGCTTTTCATGACAATTATTTAGTGGTTAATAACAAGATTCCACAAAATTACAGTATACTTAAATAAAATACTTAATTATAGGTTGTAAATTTTCAGCAATAAACATTAATCTGCAATCAGTACAATTATGCCAAATGTGTAAAGGTGAGGGTAGACTACCTCCCTTTACTTTATAGCAAGTCCCCTGTGTATTATTCTGACACATGATGGGGACTGCAAATTTTGAAACACAACTTAAATCAATATTAACATTTCACTCAAATGGATATATGTATAATATATAAGTTAAACATATTACAACATCAAATCAATATTTCCTCATATTAGTTAACTTTACTCAATTGACACTGAAAATAGCTTTAAAATTTACATATAAATATTTACCAATCTCCCCAACTGACTGAGGGTATAAAATACACATGGATATATAGATATATAAAACCCAATAAATACAACCATTCAAATAACGCATGTACACTGAATAAGACAACGATTACGTGGTTATAATTTACTAATATGAATAAGACAACATTTATATTTACGTGATTATAATTTACTAGTATATCTAAACATTTGTACCAATAGTGCAATAAATAAGTCAGGGAATAAATACTCTTTTCAAAACAGCCATCATACATTTTTGTCATTGTACTACAATGACCCTAATCACATGACAGAATTTGATTTGCCTATGGAGCATAAGCAGTTATTGGGATTATTGGAAAAATTTGGGTCCTGCATTCCGGAGAATCCATAGAGACTTCCTTAATTAACTTGGGGAGGTGACAAGGCTCCTCCATTTATTGGAAACTGCAAGCTACACATTTCATTGTACAAGTGTTATCTTGGGGTATGCTTAGTATTTCATCCATGCATTGACTTAAAGTCATTTCTGTAAATTTGACCGGTTTTTTTTTCTTTAAAGTACTAAAATGATAAACATTTAATAGCTAACCTAGCATTCGACTAATACCATTATCTTATGTTCAGCGTGTTAAACTTACTCCAATACTATGTATAGCTGTTATTACTTAAACACTCACATTTTACAAATTTAATAAGAAATTCAATATGTTAGAAATAAAAACCAATGCTTAGTATAAATATTTTGAGCAGGATCACTATTCCCTGTCCTCTCTCTTTTTTTTCCTACAAACAATAACATTTATAAAAAAAACAATATTAATCAAATAACTTAGCTGGGGTAATTACACAAGGAATTCTAGTGCTACACATGCCAGTATTTTCCTGTCCGCTTGTTAATTCACTAAAGTATCTTAATGCATCCTTGGCATTCTTAACTCTTGAGCGTGGATCCCTGACAATTATTTCAGCCGGGATTGTGAATTGGCTGAATTACTTTAGTTGTGATATTTGTGCGTGTTGGAATGTAAATGGAATCTTATTGCTTGTGACAGTGATTGTCTGTGATTGCCCAGAATGCGCCAGCAAATATGTTTTAACAAAAGGAACCCATCATTGGATAAATTCTTGAAATGTGGACCAAGGTGACCACCAGTGACATCCTATATGAACAGAGATGTTGTTAACGTTCTTTACATTCCGGGATGTCTCAAGTTGAATACTTCAATCAATCCCTGCCAGACAAGAATCTATTTGATTAACTGCTGCATACTTGGTAAATCTATCTAGGGCCTTAGGCATTTGTGCTATTTGCTATAATTGGACACTGCCCCACTTCAAGGCAAGTCCATTTACTTCCACATACCGCTGTGTTCAAGAGAATTAATTGAGGAATCCTGAGTGTAACAGGAATCTGTCTTATTCCACTTTTAGATCGGTGCAAATTTTATTTATTTATTTATTTTTTTTTCCACAGAATTGTACCACAATTCTACTAATACAGTTATTACTGTTAGTATAATTATTATTACTATAGTCAGGAGAGCCACTATTATTATTATTAACATTATTATTATCACCATTATTATTTTTGTTATTATTATCGTTATTATAATTATCACTATTATTACTATCATATTCACTTCCCTTTTCTGTTCCTCTCCCAAGACAATTTGAATTCTCAAGGACCTTTAAATCTGGCTGAATAATGACGAGCTACAATAAAATTGGGGCCTTAATAAGTAAGATAGCTATGACATTATTGGGATGCCAAACAACTTACCAAGTTAAGTATGGAATGTTAACTTTTCTCTGCTCATTCAGTCAGGTATGTGGGGGGACAACCTTACAAGGCTACTAGAATTCACAAAGGCTACAGAAATTCCTTGCATAGTATTGGATTTGCCATATAAAAACTTCGGAATTTTTGTCAATGACAGCCTTTTGACACTGCTATGCCTTTCATAATTGCCTTACATTCCACCCAGCAACTTGGGTTGAGTTAAGTTAAAATATTTTGGTGCTTGAACACCTTGGTGTTATACAGCACTATTAAAACTAATTCTAACATAAACTAAAAATGTATACAACATTAGTAAATACAAGTTTGGGATGCTTCTGGTTCATCTTTAATTCTGTGTGTGATTTTCTGGGAATCTTAGCATGCCAATGCAAATTTCCACATTCCTGACATTGCTGTTACAATTATTAGGGATTCGAATAGGAATGCTCTGAGGGGTGGGTATGTCAATGTCACTCCCCCTTCTATTTACGGGGCATACCAGGACTAATGAATAACATTCCTGGGGCAGCTTGTGTGGGGTTAACTATTTCTAGACTATTACCAAGGAATTTGTCAAGACCGTAAGATGTGTCTAAAATTGATCAATTTATCAGCTTAATTCACCAGAGAATTTGCGGTTGCATTCCAAACATCATTGCATTTACTTAGAAGTGTCCTTTCTAATCTCAGGGGGAGAAACGGGTTAAGGCAAAAATGCCAAACCCCTTTATTCAATCATAGTGGAACATTTACTACATAGTGGCCTCACATTGCTGATCAGTGACTGGATCACTAATTGGATCCACTCTTTCCTGTGGTGTACTGTCAATTTCTATCAGGGGGTTTATTTCCTCTCTCATTACTGTTACACACTTTAGAGGGCTGATCAAAATAACACTCAAAATGGGATGGTTATTTTTAATTTTACTATATTTGTAATAATCCCAAATGCCAAGTGTGATTTCTGTTGGCAAGGAAATTCGTTGTCCAGTAATCTTAGATGTAAGTATTAATGAATTCCAGTCTATTTGCAAATGTGGGAATCCAGCAATTACATGGTTAGGAGGCCGGGGGTTTGAATAGAGTATATCAGTAATTGGCGAAGGGATGTCAAGAATAGTCTTTGTTAATGATTGCTGGAGATCAGTGATTACTATTTGTACCAGAGTTCTCTGTGTTTCTAGCAATTTAGAGATGTTTTTGTTCCTACCAGAAACCCTTCCTAGCATGTACAAAGTGCATTTGAGTATTTGATAAAGGGTCAAAAATATGGCACATATTGTTAGCAAGCCCATAATGTACATATCTTTGTCCCCCTCATCTGAGAGGTGACCTTCTTGAGCTGCAGTTCTAGGAATTCCTGTACTGAGGGCTAGAATCTCTGGTATGCGACGATGGAATGTTCTCTCAATAGTCAACAGTCGTCCCCTTAACCTGAGGTTTAATACTAGACTGCTCATTACAGCCAAGGCCAGGATGGCAGTGGCGATGAGATAAAAATTGACTAGTTTACCAGGAGGGGAGAGGGGCTCGGGTAATTTACTTAACCAGGCATCCAAAGGATCTAGAAATAGAGTACGGTTTTCTTTGACTGCTGAGAGAGTATTTTGAAAGTCCAGAGCAAGATGTTGGTTCTGTAGGGTCAAGGTTCTTTTTATCCACGAGCTTTTGGAAAATTTAATATCAGGTAACTCAAATCTCAAAGACAATACATTCCTAAGAAATGAACTGTTTGCATCCATTAATAATTTTGGGTCCACTACTTTGAGATAAGTAAGAGCGGCCATATAATTAGGAACTAGTTCAAAGGTACTAGTTAAATTATTTGAACATGCCTGAATACTGGGAGCTATATAGAGAGAATGCCCCTTGATAGAGCAGTCACACTGGCGCCTAACAATACAATTTGCACATCCCTGTATGACCTGTGGTGACTGTCTAGCACAACTCTTTATCCATCTAAAGTCATTAGTGCTAATAAAAACTCTCTCATGGTCCAAATCAATTACATGGGTTTCGGTACTGGAAATATTTGGGTAGAGGGCAACCTTACATTTACTTTGGATGCCATTCTTATCCTTGAAATATATGGCACTTGCACATGTGATTTCATCCCTGCTGTGTAAGTTTAAGGAGACCTCACACCGCCTAAGAGTAACACCCTTGCAATTATCAAAGGTGATTTGATCTAGTTCAGTAAAGAATTTTTTATCTTGACCAATCCCCAAATAATCCGGCAACCCTGTCACTTCAGTAAAAGGCTTGTCCCCCTTTTCCTTAGCAAGACTTACTGGGACACTCCTTACTCTAAATACTTCAAACAGGACAGAACTAGTACTCAAAGGGATCTTAATTTTGATAAATAAATGATTCTCAGTTGTAGTATATGTAACTATTCCTGGCATTTGATAGTAACTTGCTGGTTGTTTGTACACCACCTGATAATTTGGTTGGTTTTGTTGTAAATAATCAGATATATTCCCAATTATTTCCAGTAGTTGCTGTGGAGGGACAATCTGTACTGGTACATATCCACGCAGTAAGACATCACATCCAGATATGAACTTTTCCAACTCTGAAGTAACTAAAAGCATTGTGTTTATCTCCCTGGAATTTATCCCATGCATAATTGCCATAACCTGTCCCAGTAGTTCTATGTGAGCTTTGACGTCATCAAGAACATCTGTCAGTGAATCCTTGAAGTCCTTTAACCCCTGAAAGGTTTGATTTATCAGAATACGGTTGGAATTTATTCCTTCTTGAATCATTTTAAAGTTCTTATTTGAAGACACTTGCAAAGAAGAAAGTTCAGCAGCAAACCTTTTGAATCCTTTAAAACTCTCTGGATTTTCTTCCAGAGCTAATATGTGTTTCTTCAATTGTTCAATATCTCCTGAAGTTGCAGTGCCAAACAAACTTTTAGAAATACTTCCTATGAAGTCAAAAGGTGATCTGGCTACTCGACCTTTTAAATTCCCTTTTCCCAGGAATTTGTCCAGCCTCCCCGGCTGCAATAAACTGTACATTGATACCATCTTCTGATCGATACCCCTGGCCAGGAGGTTTCTTATATCATTGTATATATGTATCAAAAACTGGAGAATACATCTCACAAAGTCCGGACATAAAGTTTTGTTGTTCTACCCTCCAATTTCTTTGACAGAATGGAGTTTGTACCTTGAACTCTTCTACTTCTGGAAACTTTACAACAACAGTGTGACTCCATGAGAATGCAAAATTTTCAACACTGGTTACTCTCTGGAAGACAACTCCCATGTCTTCTCTAACAATAACATCTTCATCACACCACACTTCACTCAGTGTGAGTGAAGCAAACAGCAGAGTAGCCACCAAAATCGGCAACCTGTGGTCTCCCATTCTCATCACCTTTCCCTCCAGCTTGTCTTGTGCACTGCAAATACAAGGAAACTATCTTAGTGCTGGGGTAATAAGTAGTATTTTAGTACTTTACTGAGGCTTGGAGCCACTAACAGGTACATTATGGGTGGCAATGTATTCCTTGGCAATGTGGTTCAGATTGTCATAGCGTTCATATGTTCGGGCTTCTGGAGGGAAACCCTTCCAATCTATCAGATACTCTAATTCACCATTCTTATTATAGCGCCCCTTGATTATGCGATTCACCTCATACTCTTTTTCACCATCTGATTCTGACTCACTATCATTTTCATTGTAATTAATTGTCCTTAGTCCCTGCTCTTTCAAGCGTTTTGATCGTCTGAGGTTCCCTGTTTGGTCCTTAGACGATTCTGAAAGTCCCATGCTTGTCTGTCCCCTGCCATCAACAGGGCTCCCTTCTGATGAAGATTCCATCTCAACTTGACCTTCAGCCTCAGCCTGGCTGGCCTCTTGAGCTGGATCTTTGGGCGGTCCAGGTTGGCCATTTGCGGTTTCCTCCACTTCTTGGGATGGTTGTGTATCCAGGATATGTGCTTCGACATCTACTATATCCTCTTCCAAGTCATCCTGCTCCAGGTCACTTAAATTATCATCATCATCATCATCATCATCATGTCCTGCCCCTAGTGCTTCTTCCAGTTCTTCATCAATAGGTGGTTTGACATCCCTGGACACATATGGCTTCAACCTATCCACATGTACCATGTTTTTCAATGGCTTCAAGTTATAAGCTCTAACCAGCTTATAGTTCTTTTCATGTACACGATGAGTGATTATAAAGGGTCCATCATACTTCCTGTGGAATTTCTTAATTTCTCCCACCTTACGGGAGGGAAAGTAGACCCAAACTCTTTGTCCTACTTCATACTCAACTGGATGAATTTTCTTGTCATACTGTATCTTCATTTTCTCTTTATGATGCCTCATATTATCCTGGGCTATTTCATGGGCAATAGTTAGTCCCTGGACGAGTTGTTTGATGAAGGTCTTGTCATCTGGGTTTGGGAAGTCTATCACGCTGGGCAGGGTTGTTGAGATGGGACTATATGGTTCCCTTCCAAACATCAGATAGAAAGGCTGATAATGGGTTGTATCAGTGCAAACTGTTGTGTTGTGCAAGTAACAGGTAACTTTCACGAAGGTATCCCAATCTTGGTCCTTAGCATCCACTGAGTAGTCAACTGCTTCACTAAGGTGTGGTTGAATCGTTCAACTGCCCCATCCGTTTGTGGATGGTATGGAGAGGTTACCAGCCTACTTGTGCCAACTAGTTGGGCTGCCTCGTTGACTACTCGAGACACCACATTACTTCCCATATCGGAGATTAATTTCTTTGGTGCTGAGAAACGGAATACTATCTCATCCACAAAGATCCTGGCAATAACATGTGCTTTAGTTTCATGGATAGGGAAAGCTTCCACCCACTTTGTGGCATAATCAAGAAACACCAATATATACTTTGAACCAGAATAGGTCTCTTTTAGAGGTCCTAAAATATCCATTGCCCAACATTCACCTGGACGGAAACATGGAAGTGGTTGAAGGCCAGAACGAAATGGCTTCGTTGGCTTCTTTGTTGCATTGCACAGGTGACAGGATTGAATCCAGTTTATCACATCTCTCATCATGCCTCTCCAAAAATAAGAGAGTTTTAGGGTATGGTATGTTTTCCGTATTCCATAATGTCCTGCAGAAACATCTCCATGGGATGATGTCAACACATCAAAGACAAGACTCCGTGGTATCAGCATTTGCAGTACCAGCCTTCCATCTGTTCCCAGCCCATCAGGGTACCAGATATGGTACAACACACCCTCAATGATTTCATAATTCTGGCTGGTTATAGCAAGTCTACGGGCCTCCCTACTGTTAGATGGTAAAATATTCTCTTCAAGATACTGGAATATTGAATTAATATATGGATCGGCTAACTGTAATTTCCTCAATTCAGATGCTGTTAGGTCAGGCTTCACATCTCTTGGAGCCTTTGGGTGGTTTACCCATGGGTTCTTGGTCTTTGCCAACATAGGTTCAGCTTCAGCCATCGGTTGTTCTGTTGGCTGATTTTCCTTGGGTTTCTCTTGTACATCCAAAATGTCATCATTTCCAAGATCATCACTTTGCTTCTGTCTCATGTTTGTGAAGAGTAGGGTTTCTTGTTGTATTGGCCTGTCTAAGGTACCGCATATTTCTTGCTCCTCTGTGTACAGGTTATCTGTTTGGCAAGACTCTCCCTGGTTACTGGATTCATCATTGTCCCACAGTGGAGGGAGGATAACTTCCTCTATAACCTCAAGATCTCGTTCCAGTCTAGGCAAGGCAAATTTCTGACGACTCAGTCCATCCACATTACTTAGTTTCTTCCCTGATCTGTGCTCAATGGTGAACTCAAACTGCTGAAGGTAGGCAACCCATCTGGCAATCCTGCCTGTTGCTTTCTTCTGGTCGAAGAGCCACTTCAGTGCAATATGGTCTGTCACTATTTTGAACCTGTTGCCCTTCAAGTATGGCTCAAAATGTTGTACTCCTAGTATACATGCTAGGGCCTCCAGCTCAGATATGCTATACTTCTTCTCTGCATCAGTGAATTTCTTTGCAGCATAAGCTATCACTCTTTCTTTACCCTTCCTGCACTTGGCTGAGTATCATTCCCGCTGCCTCTCCACTGGCATCTGCATATAGTATATACGGATCTTGGTATCTGACGTAGGCCAGTATGGGGGGGTTGACCAGTGCGTTTTTCAAGTCCTGGAAGGATTCCTGTTGGGCTTGACCCCAGATAAAAGGTACATCCAATTTTGTAAGCTTTGTCAAAGGTAAGGCCCTCTCAGAATATTTCTTGACAAAGCGACGGTAGTACCCAGTGATTCCCAGGAAACTTCTCAATTCCCTCAAATTTGTAGGGACTGGAAATTCCTGTATAACCTGGCAAGTATTGGGCAGTGGTTCAACTCCATCAGCACTCACCAAGTGACCTAAGAACTTCACCTTCCTGCATCCAAAGACACACTTCTTGGGCTTGAGCTTCAGGTTGGCAGCCTTCAGTCTGTCAAACACCATTTTTAGCCTAGTAATGTGATCTTCAAAGTCCTTAGAAAAAACAATTATGTCGTCCAGATAAATCAAACAGATCTTCCACACCAGACCCTGTAATACACTTGTCATCAGTCTTGCAAATGTTGAGGGTGCATTTCGCAATCCAAATGGCATTCTCTCAAACTCATAAAGTCCATCATGGGTAACAAATGCAGTAAGTGGTTTAGACTTTTCCTCCATTGCTATCTGCCAGTATCCACTCTGAAGATCAAGGGTAGAGAAATATGTAGCTTTTGAACTCCCAAGTGACTCTAATGAGTCATCCACCCGAGAAATTGGGTGACTATCTGGCACTGTATATAAGTTCAGCATCCTATAGTCAACACAGAACCTCCAAGTGTCATCAGACTTGCGAACCATGACTACAGGTGATGCATAGGGGCTGCATGAGGGTCGAATTATTCCCTTTTTACTCATATCTTTCACTTGCTTAGATATCTCTTCTCTGATCCTGGGGTTGCTGCGGTATGGGGCTGATCTGAATGGTTGACTGTCAGTTTTCAGGGTAACCTTATGTTCCAGAACATGAGTATAACCAAGTTCCTTACCAGGAGCTTGAAACAGGTCTCTATACTCCCACAGAACTCCCTTGAGTTGCTCTTCTTCTGACTCTAACAAAGAACAATTGTCCCATAGAAACAAGTCCTCAAATTCTGTCCTTGAAATATCTGGGGTGCTGTCTGCTTGCTGTGACATACTACCCTCAATATCTGATCCAAGGGGTTCGACATATTCTTCTTCTCCCAGAATTTCCAAGTATGCTACACAATCACCCTTAGTTAAACAGACAGGAGAACTGCTGGAATTCCTCAGCATGACAGGTACTAGGGGATTCTGAGGCTTAATAGTAGTAAGAGCACATTGCCTTTCAACTCCCAGTGTTTCTGTTAGCGCAATAGCTTCCACATCTAGTGAATCTTTCAGAACACCATATATCAAAAGTTCATCCCCTGGGTTTATCTGTTGACTAGTCTGCATAAATACCTCATGTGTCCTAGGTATTCTAATAATATTCCTCTCAAAGTCCAAACACACACTAAAGGTCTTTAGGAAATCTACACCAAGCAGTACAGGATAAGGCATTGTGTCAACATACTTTAAATTCACACTCAGTGGGCTGTGTGCTATGCAGAAAGAGAAGGGAATGTCTCCGCCAATGTTTTTTATCTCTCCAGATAAAGTAGTGGCTTGTCCAGAATAAGGTTGCACCTCTAAATTCGGAAACATTTGCAAAAGTTGTGGTCCTGCCAAGGAAGTGGTAGCTCCTGAATCAATCAAGGCATAAACATCAACATTGCCCTTTTGCAACCTGAGAAATGTTAAACCATTGTTTTTATGTATACCTGCAATGCCTGGACCAGTGGGGAAGTCAGTAGTTAAAATCTTCTCTGGGGCACCCCAGACCCCACCTGAGGTGCACTCCGCGAGTTTAAACGTACATCTTGTGATTGAGAACCTGCATAATTCCTCTTGAGTTGAGGGCATTCCCTCTTGATATGCCCCCTTTGGTTGCATCTGAAGCATACTAGGTCTCCTGGTTGGGGTCTTCTGACACAGTTTCCAAGGGTGTGACCATAAATTTTGCACCTGCTACAGAATGGCCGGAAAATTTCACCTCCTGGATTACCTTGGTTGGGCCTACCTCTTGACAAACTGGATTTTACAAAAGCCATGTCTCTTCTTTGCTGATTCATGGTTCCCTGGAGTTGTTCTATAATTTTAGCAAGGTCTTCCAACCGCTTCAAGTGGTTTTCCTGCAACATATTAATCCTGTCAACCTGGGGCTCCCTCGGCTTGAGTTTTTCAACACTTTCGGCCAGTCTTGCCTTACTTTCAAGGTCATCCAGAGTTTCTGGTTGGTGGCCTATGACGAAAGCCTTGATATTTGGCAGCAATCCTCTCAGGATGATACTTCTGGTTTCAGCCTCCCCTTTCTGAAGTTGGTTGCACCTCTGCCTGACATCAGTGATATAGTTTTCAACTGGCTCCGAAGAGGCCTGTACCCGTGAGAAAAGCCCTTGTTCCTTGACCCAATTAAGATTGTTAGCATTGATGAATTTTTCATTGAAACTCTCCTGTAATTCTTCCCAGTCCTGCTGAACATCATCTGGTAAGCTGGCATACCAAACTTCTGCTGCACCTTCCAATAGTAGGCGGAACATTCTAACTTTTCTCTGTTCATTCATATTACAGTACTCTGCATAGCTAATAAACCTTTTTAACCACCTGTTGGCATCTTCACTAGCAGTTCCCCGGAAGGCAGACGGACGCAGGGCATTTGCTTCTGGGAATGGCCCACGCTGTTGGATGGCTTCCTGTATCTCTTGGTGGTAAGCCTCCTGTCGTATTCTCTGGTCTGCTAGTCGCTGCTGAAGCTCGTCTTGGAGACCTCCATTCACATCGCCCTGGGTTACAAGTCGATGAAGTTGATCTCTCAACTCCTCTATATTTTGAGCCATAACATCAAGATTGGCCATTCTGGTCCTGAGTTGATAGTAGCTGGTGACTTGTTGGGAATTGGCTGGTGTTTCCAGGTTGACAAATTATTATTTTCACTCTAAACTTACTTCCACTGCAGCTGGTTGGTCTGCATGTACTCTCCGGATATGCCTGGTTACTGACTTTGTTGTAACCCTTTTAAATCCACAGTAAGGGCATCCATATGTCCAGGATGTTGTTGTGAGCCTCGATCTCATAAGTAGAAGGGCCCCAATTCCTGTTGGTGTAGATCTGGGAATATCCTGATACTCATAGGGATAGCTAGTAGAACTCACAGTACATACTCCTACTTCTGTCATTCCTTTTCCTGTCTCCACTCCTTATGAAATACCCGGCATCTCCACCAAAATTGTTTTTCCAGTGGTCAGTCTTGACCTTTGTGGTCACTGTAACCTCATAACTTCCGGGATCTTTTATTTCAGAGGAGTGATATGTCCACAGAAAAGAAACAAGTTATATCCACAGACAACAATATTTATTCACCCAAAAATAAATCAACACTTACAGCAAGTTGGCATTTATCCAATAAGACTATCCCTGTATAACTTATCCCTATCTTCTCTGTGTGCCTCCCAACACACAACTCTCAGTTTGCTACCAGTTCAGATATTTTATACTAAATGCTGGCATTACAGGAATGCTATATAATTTCTGGAATGTGTGGACTGGGATTCTTGGAATGTTATGTAATTTTGAGAATTTGTGACCCCCCTCAATGGAATGTCCCAATGGAATGTCCCTCCCCTTATTTGCTTATAGTGAAAGAACCTCAAAAGAATGCTAATAATAATGGGAGGAATTTCAGTGGAATTTTTGTCTTAACAACAGTGGTTATTTAAGATTTTAATTGTATGACTGGATGAAGGATCATCATCTTGAGTCCCCCCATCCAGCAAGAATAATGTTTTTCTATGACCAAGTAACATGACCGACGGCCTCATTGGTCATGTATTTCACAGACATAATCCATTCTTATCCAGATTCCTCAGATAAATGGATTCGCTTGTGATGTGACCAGAATCATAATCTGGATTATGAATCCGTTTATATAATTACCTCAGAAGGTGGATTCACAGATTCAGATTTAATGGATACCTCATAATTCTTTTCAAAATAAACGCGGCAAATAATGACAGCAAGTTTTAGGAATTAAGTAATTTTTACTATATTTATAGTTGTTTATCTTATTTCTTTCATTTTGGATTCTGATCTAGAGAAAACTGCATTTCACGAATCCAGCTAATCCAAAGAATCTATATCTGAATCTAGATTGCACAGATTATGCAGATTTTTGTGCGTCAAATACACTTAATATTTAAACGTATTTCTTAACCATAATCCGTTGAATCTAGATTCCTTAGATTAAGGCATTCACTTGTGATGTGACTAGAATCTTTGCAAAATAATGGCCGCCAATTTTAAAAATTTAGTGATTTTTATTAAATTTATAGTTGTTTATCTTATTTCTTTCATTTTGTATTCTGAACTAGAGAAAACTGCATTTCACGAATCTAGCTAATGCAAAGAATCCATATCTGAATCTGGACTGCACAGATTATGCAGATTTTTGTCTGTGAAATACGCCTAATATTGGTTGCTTCAACACAATGGTCAAATAATTGACTAATTGATGTTGGGCCAATGGTGGATGCCAACATCAGACTGACAGATATGGCCAGATTGGGCCAGCATTGGCCTAACATTTGAATGCTATCTGGGTTGTGGTAGATTCCTATTGGATTCTAACTTTAGAAATTGTGTTGTGTTGATATTTCAATTGATACCAGAGAGAAAGTTAAACACTAAAACAAGGGATGTATATTTGATGGAATTCTTACATCACAAAGCTTTAGTTCTGACAACAACGCACTATTTCTGTGAATGTAACAAAGGCATTACATCTCTATAACTAGATGATTTTTTTTTGTTCAAATGGAAAAGTGTTCCAAAGAACGATCAATTATTTTCAAAATGTTATAAATATCATATTTCTACCACATCAATTTATTTTACCAAAACTCCAGCAAACAAATATGACCTCAATCCCCTAATATACTGACCATAATATACGCCACTTCAAACACATGCTGCAATCTCAGCATGCATCTAATCTTTAATACTAGATATGTTTTCTTAATTTGTTTGTCACTGTGTAGAATAATATTAATACACCTGTAAATATAATTTAGTGGAAGGTGAACTACACTAACCCATGACAGAAAAGTAAAATAAAAAAAATAAAAAGGAGTAAATTATTTTCCTTGTTATGATTGTTTCAGCAAACCATGCAAAGCATTTAATTCCTTGATTCATAATGAACAGACATTTGAGGACAATGGCAGCTTTTGTCAGTGCGCATATTTATTGAGCAACGAGAATGGGTTTATTTCATACAGACGTCTGGGCGGCTTAGATTGGGAAGTATTTTTTTTTTTTTTTTTTTTTTTTTGAAACGGTACATTTCTGACTTCTCTCCATTATTTTGGGAGCATTTCTTTTTTCAGAACAGTTCTAAAGCTCTCCCAAGTTTCTGAGGGAAAGCTTTAGAAATCGTAAGTCACATGACCAAAGCAAGACCAAAATCTTTCCCAATGATGTCTTTCACAAAAAAATGTATGTGTGTTTGATAAAATAAAGATTAATGTAAGATGCTGTAAAATCCCGATTTTGTTACGTGAAATAATACATGAATTTTCAAAGTAAAATAAAATTGGGTTGTCAGTGGCAACCCTCATGAATTTCCATAAAATATACAAATTTTATCCACTAAAGTATTTTTTTGAAAGAATTTTGTTGTGGACTGTCATAATACAGCAATAAATATTTTAAATTTATAAAAGTTGGTTATGATGTTAGTATAGATTATGTTAATATATGCAATTTATTTTAAATGTTTATTTTTGGATTTCCTCTAAAGATTTCTTTTCATTAGATTCAAAACAGTATTTTTTCGGAAATAGATCTTCTGTTTCCAGAAACAGATGATCCCAATCTAATCAAGCCCATCTCGTTAGGCGTATTTCACAACCATAATCCATCAAATCTAGATTCTTCAGCTTAACAGATTCACTTGTGATGTGACTAGAATCTTAATCTGGATTATGAATCCATTGATCTACTTCTCAAGGTAGATCAACGGATTCAGATTCATTGGATTACCCATAATTCTTTGTAAAATAATGGCTGCAAAATGTGACAGGAAATTTTTATGGTTAAAAATGGTTTATGTTATTTCTTTGATTTTGGATTCAGGTCTAGAGAAAATTGCATTTCACGATTTTAGCTAATCCAAAGAATCCAAATCTGAATCTGGATTGCACAGATTATGCAGATTTTTGTTTGTGAAATATGCCTAGTGTTTGTATCTATTAGATTTGTCCTTGTGTCTTGCACATTTTATGTGGATGGCAAAAATGGCAATTTATTCAGTAAAGATCTATGGTTGTTTTGTCTGGCATATATGTGCTGTGTGTTGAGGAAAAAAACAGAAATTCTAGCTTCAAAAATTGTGTGACAGTCATTTTCACTGAGTTTTATCAAGCCTTGCTGCATATGAGTTTTAAATTCTGAACCATCAAAAACATTTTTTTTCTGATAAATATTTTGCATCATCGGCTAGAATAGCTACTTCAACAGGAGAACTAGAGTCACAGCTGGTGTACATTTTGTGAAATATGAATATTACTGAGCTGGGGAATCATTTCAAAATTGTGCAAATCAATATATTGTCATTTGTAGTTACTCTATAAAAAGAAATTTAACACAAAAACCAGTTTTATACAGATTAAAACATCTAAAATATCACAAATACTTCACCAGTAACTATCTGAGAAAAACATGGTAGCCCTTTGTGATTTTGTAAGGCATGACATCAGGACACTATTGATGTGATTAACTGTGTCTGTTTAATTTTTTTATAAGATATAAATATATATTTTCTGGTGGTATTGCTTACACAGTCCCTGTGCCCAGCCCCAAGAAAGACAAACTGGGGTTATATATATTTATCATACAATAAATGTTGCTACTAAAATACTTTTAAAGACATATAATACAAGGACATGAAAGAGTACATAATGTATGTTAATAAAGGGGTACTAAAAGCTGACATTATAATCTCAATACAGATCTGGAGACCCCCCATGATCCCAATCTAACTGGGGTTGACCTGAAGGTCAAATTATAAACTACTTACTGAGGTCATATCGACTTGATGAAGACTTATCTTGACCTTTTTGAGCAGTACTTTGAGCAGTAGTATGTCTTTGAGCATGAGCACTGCGGATTCTATCAATTTTTTCAGTTTCCGACCAACTTTTAATCTCACCCTGCTCCATACGGCATAGCAACACCGCATGGCTGGCCTTTGCCGAAGCCCAGAAGTCAGTGGCGTCATCTAATAAGTCAATGACATAATCCAACATATGCTCCCTAACAGCCGTATCTGACTCCTCCCTGATAGTTTGACAGAAGCCAGCCATCCACTGAACTGGTGACAGCTGATTATAGGTGACCCTATCCTTATTTTGGCCTGAAAGTACAAATTCATGTGGCCACCTGACTTTATGGTTGATGAAAACGTCAACTGATCCACCCCTTTGTGACATTAATTTAGTCATACCTGGTTTGACGTTATCTGCCAAGTGTCTGAGCTTACTTTGAACCTCTTCTTGAATGCTACCCTCCTCTCTCAACCGACTGGGTGGGGGAATACTATGAGGAACATGAACTGAAGGGGGAGCCGCCCCAACTTCCTGGGATGCCACTGGCACGCTAGCTTTTGTTTTTGACTTTTTAATTTTTGTAACATCATTTATCTTTCTGACCGTTTTTTTCATAGAATTTTCCATGCTGTCTAATCTGGCCCCTAACACGCTGAGTTGGGACAGGATTTGAGTATTAATATGTTGTTGCTCCATGAGGCCAACATTCGAACCCAAGTCTTGTGAAGCCTGACCCTGCCTAGCTTTTTGAACACCATGACCAGAAGCAACGGGACTAGAGGACAAATTTTGATCAGAATGTTCAATTAATGCTGATATGTCAATATCGGAACCAGAGTCCGATAAATCAGTAACCACTTGCCTGAACTGTGAAGAGTCAGCTCTCTCCCCCTATGCCATCAAAAAATCCACATCTGACGCCAGCTGGAGTTGGATTGGAATGCAACACTCCCCTCTGTTCCTCAAATTATATCTACCTTCATTCATGTTTACATGTAAAAAACTAAAACCAATTCAATAATATCACAGTAAAAGTAGAAGGAAAAATTTTCATGTTTTCAGGTCACCTTCTACATTCAAAGTGACCAGTTGACCAGCTATTGGGAAGGTCACGCTTCACTGATCAATCACAGAGGTAATATCATATGCACATGGGAACAAGAACCTACAATAAAAATTACATTAAGGTGGCACCAGGACTGAGCCCCGAGACACCCAAATGTCTCCCAGCAAAATTATTATTTTTACCATTTAACCACACAAACATAGGGGTTAGTTTATAAACAACATTTTTGAGTCCAAAGGAACTGTGTTGATGTCATTACCCTTATATTTTATGCTGGTTAGTCTCATTCCGTGAAAGTATGAAGCCACCTAATATATCTTAGGAGACTTGTTCCAAGAATTATTTTAAAGCTTACAATTTCTGTTGAGACAAGAAAATTTCACTTATTTTAAACATAAGTTTTTCATGGAGATTTGTTTGCATGACTTTCAGGGCAAATTAACAATATATAATTTGATGCATATTTATGCTTGCGAGACAATTAAAACAGACAGTCGCATCATAAACTATTAGAATGTTAACATGTTGAGAATAGGAGAATGTTGACATGTTGACAATAGGAGAGAGTTCTAGTAATCAGTTTCATTCTGTCTTTCTGTCCTTAAAGCCAATAGATAGTATATCTTATATTCAATTGGGCATATACAGAGAATTTTGCTCCCCTTCATCACGTACGTAAAGCTTCTCTTACATCCCATCGTACGTGTACATACATGTAAGTGTGCTGCAAATATTGTTAAAAAACATAAACGTATCCTGGTAGTGGGGTATTAGAGAAAATGTGCAAACAGGCGAATTCTACCAACAAGAGTGTCACAACTTGAAGATCAAAAAACAATCTGCGACTAGCTACAGGTTGCACAGTGGGTTTATACAGATGTGAGTGTATCTTACAGCACATGCAAACAATGTAAGTAAATGGGGAGATCTTACAACACTTGCAAGGGAAATGCACACACGCAAGTCCCTTGTAAGTTACCCTTGAGAAATGGCTGCATTTATGACCATACTGCCTGCATGCATAGAAAATGTGCATGTAAATTTTCATTGCAGGGTCTGTGAGACCTTGAGATTCTGTCATAAAATTGCACGTGTACCTTAAAAGTGCCTTGCAAATCCGCCGATTTTTCTCTGTAAGCAGGACGTACTTGCATGTACGATGGGATGTAAAGCCTCTCTTACATCCCGTTTTACGTGTATAGACACGTAAGTGTGCTGCAAATATTGTTGAAAAATATGAACGTAGCCTGGTAGTGGGGTAGCAGAGATTTGCACTTGTCACAACTTAAGCCTCTCTTACATCCCATCGTACGTGCACGTACGTCCTGGTTACAGAGAAAAATCGCCTGATTTGCCAGGGACCCTCAAGGCACACTTGCGATTTTATAACAGAATCTCAAGGTCGTACAGGCCCTGCAATGAAAATTGACATGCACATTTCCTGTGCGTGCACGCAGGATGTCTACAAACGCATCCATGCCTCAAGGGTAACTTAAGAGTGACTTAAGCATGTGCATTCTCCTTGCAAGTGTTGTAGGTTCTCCCCAATTACTTACATTGTTTAAACATACTGTAAGATACACTCATGTGTGCCTTGCATGTATATACACCCACTGTACGACCTGTAGCTAGTTACAATCTCTTCTTTGATCTTCAAGTTGTGACACTCTTGTTGGGAGAATACACATTGTTTGCAAGTGCAAATCTCTGCTACCCCACTACCAGGTTACGTTCATATTTTTCAACAGTATTTGCAGCACACTTACGTGTCTATACACGTACGACGGGATGTAAGAGAGGCTTTAAATATCAATGAACACACTTGTGTGACCTTGAGATACTGTTATAAAATCGCAAGTGTGCCTTTAGGGTCCCTTGCAAACCAGCCGATTTTTCTCTGTAACCAGGACATACGTGCACGTACGATGGGATGTAAGAGAGGCTTTAGAGAGGCTTTAGTCAATATCACATCAGGAATGTCTGCATGAATTTTGCTGAAGGAAATCAATGTATACAAATTCAAACACTAATAATCAACACCTGTATCTATAGCTCTGCCTGTAAGTTTTTTGGATTTTCAGCCCAAACTGATTGAGTTCACTTTTTTTTTTGTTATTATTATTAAAAGGTTTTCACTTTGGCGCAGAAGATACGTCAAATTTGAAGCCTTCAGTATGTCTTTGGACTAATTTCATGCACTACTTCATTATTACTCAACCAATATGTTGCAAATTTTGTTGAAGACTAAAGTAATAATATTCTACCTGTACAATAAATACACTGTTTTCATGTATACTGATTCCATAGATTGCAAAGAGCATTTGAAATATTTGGATATCATTAATATAATTATTTTGTCAACTACCTCTGTAGTTCTGTGTGTAATGTTTCTCACTTTTAATTGAATGGTACTTGTTTCAAAACCTCTATCTTTCATTTTTTTTTCGTTGCCTTATATTTCTTTTTACATTTAAAGAAATTCTTTTTATTTATTTTTTTAAATTTTAAATCAAGATCAGTTTTTCGACTGTCCCTTTTCGGATTTCACCTCATTATAGTGTCGTCATCACTATTGTGCTATACAGATATTTCTATTATTATTGGAGTAAAATTGAAAACTTTCTTATTATCTCTGCCAAGGAGGTTATGTTTTCGCCTGGGTTTGTCTGTCCGTCTGTTTATTTGTTTGTTTGTGAAAAAGATAACTCAAAAAATTATGGACGGATTTTGATAAAATTTTCAGGATATGTGAGAAATTGGTAAAGGAAGAAGTGATTAGATTTTGGGAGTGATCTGGATCACGGTCTGGATCTTCTGGATCCCTGAATTCTTAAAAGGAAGATAATTCGAAAAGTTATGGATGTATTCGGATGAAATTTCCAGGACATGTCCAAAATGGGACAAGGAAGAAGTGATTAGATTTATAGTGAGATCCGGATAATTGTCTGGATCTTCTGGATCCAGGTATTTTTTAAAGGAAGATAACTCAAAAAGTTATAAATGGATTTGGTTGAAAATTTCATTAAATGTCTGAAATGGGACAAGGAACAAAGCGTAAAAATACAATATTAATGCTAATGGTAGGTTTCCAAAGCCCAGGAATTCTTTTATGGAGTAGACACAGCATTGGGGGACTGAGCTACCTTGGCAGAGGTCTGAGCTCTCTGAGTTCAGATATATGGGGCTATCCGGAACAGTGCTGATGGGGAATGAAGATCACGCCTGTGCAGGTAAGCGCACACCTGCTGGCTTGGCCACATGACTTTGGGAACCTATCAAATGCTCGCATGAGCTCTTCCTCTTTTTTGGTTGGAAACAATCTTGCGAAGTTGTTTTTTTGTGACTGTCACTTTTGGGAATTGTTACAGCCTTATAACTGTGGGTTGACAGTTAATTTTTATGTAAATTGTTGTATAACAGTTTATAGACTAGTGGTAAAATGGTTAAGACACCTACTTACTTATCAAAAACAGGGAAAGTGTGGACATTTTATGCTCCAATTTGGTTACAGTTTATATTCTGTTGTAGAGCCCTGTAAGGAGCAAGAGTTCTGTGATGAAGGAGATCATGCCCAGCATTTTCCTTTTAGAGGACCACCCATAGATCTCATATTGGGGAGAACTTTGTAAGACCATTCAGGCTCGGAGGGTGACTTTCTTGAAGAGCCGGATAACACTGATGAACCAGTCTTTACGGGTGATGATCTCTCCTAGGTAGACAACATGCTTCTGGACATAAAAATGGATAGTTCCAGTGCAATTGCACCTCTTACCTGCATCAGTCCTCTCACAAACTAGCTGGCTCCCTTACATGCTCAGAATATCCCAGGAATTTCTCTCACTCTGGGTACGGTTTATCAGTTTGTCACTGATTCTTCAGCCTTTCTCAAGGCGCCAGCCCCTGTGTAACAGACAGTCAGGACATCTCTCTACCAGGATAGATTCCACACACTTCACCTGGCAGACAATCAGTTGCAGATAAAATAGCTGCCTAGCTTTTTCCACAGACACAGAGGAATGTTTCTACTTGGGAGGTACCTCAGACTCCCAGGACTCAATTAATCAGGAGCCAGCAGGAGCAGCAGAATTTTTGAAATGATAAACAATGCAACAGAAAAACCAGCAATAGATAAGGAATCTCTCTGCTCCATTACAAACTGGACTGCAAGCCTCCTCCAACAGTCCATGGAGCAAATCTTCAATCGTGTGGCCCCTGCGCAAAGTCCTGCTCTACCACCAGAAGCACCAGCATCTATAGCACCACCTCACATTGCATCTATCACACTAGTGTCTGCCTTACCACCTGCCAAGTTAGAGGAACCCAGCTCCAAGGACTCCGATGTCAAAGGCTCCTCTGCTATAGCAACACAGTCCATCCAAGCATTGGTCTCTCAATTCAAAGTATCAACTTCCACCCCTCTCCTCAGCCTACCACTCAACTTGAGGCTGTCTCTGCTCCAAGAGTCTCTTTACCTGTTCAAGCCTTGGAACAGGAGGAATATGGAACTGACGCTTTGGCATCTTCCTTTTCAACCATGTCTAGGCCGGGAGAAGCCACTGATGTTCTAGAAGAGACAGCACCTTCAACCTCCCTTTCAGGGAACTAGTTCAAACAGTTCTTACCTATCCCTGACCTAGCAGCAGAAGATGACTACAAGCTGGGCTCGGTCGTGGGATGTGAACCCTTTCTCCTACAAGAGAAGTTGGACAGACAACCATCAATAAAACTTCCTATGGTTTCAGCTCAGAATGAGTCAGTCAAGCGGAGGACTTCAAACACTACCAGGCATTCCACCACAAAAGGGGAGTTGGTACAGTGTAGTAGGCAATAAAATTCACACAGTCACCACGGGTGGTTAGACAGACTTTCCCAAACATCCAAAAGCCTGGTTACAGGAATGGGCCCCCAGATTCAGTCCAACAGAAAGACTTGGTTAAGTTGGAATATATGACTTGGGAGAACATTACTATGGCCAATTTTCTCTCCACTTTCAGAATGGCTAGTGAGTCATGCCTCAATAACCTACACCCCTCAAGGGACCAGAGAGAAAGATTATTTGAGCAAAGTTCTGCATTTCCACAAATGGGCCCACTCGGGAGCAGATCATGTTGCAGCTCTTCACCATGACTCAATAGGAATCTGCTCAAATGCAATTTATACTGGATAATTCTAATTCTAATAGTATTTTTATAGCGCCTAATCTCTATCCAAAGACAGACTCTAGGCACACCAAACAGAAGCAAAAAACTGTAATCATAAACCTGAGACATAGCAAGGGTCAGCGCCACGGAGAGAAATGAGGGAAAGCAAAAGTCAGGGCGGGCATGCTTGTGCGAAGAGATAGGCTTTGAGCTTCCTTCTGAATGAGTGGAGAGAAGTGGCCGAATGTACATCATCAGGCAAATCATTCCAAATCTTTGGAGCGTCATAAGCAAAGCTGAGGCCGAAATGCTTAGAAGACTTATATAGTGAGGTGGCGAAGTGGGGGATCTCAAGGAACACACCATCAGCTTGGCTTTTGCGTGTGTTGTAGACACTTTGTCTGGGTTTAAGAAAAGGTGCAAAATATCTTGGTTGACCACAATTTAGGAACTTGTACACCAGTAAAGCAGTCTTAAATATGGAGCGTTGTTCAATAGGCAACCAATGTAGAATCTTCCTAACAGGAGTGATGTGTGAGTAGCTTGGTGGTGTTGGTGACAATTCTAGCCAGACTATTTTGAACACATTGCAGCTTACGAAGATCAAGAGCTGAGAGACTTCTAAACAAGGAATTACAGTAGTCAAGTCAACTTCCAACCAGAGCATTCACAGCCTTAAGGGCAGCATGATGTGTGAGGTAACCTCTGAGACCCCTAAGATCCCTGATTTGAGCAAAACAAGACTTGCAGATATTTTGGACATGCCTCGAGAAGGAGAAATCACTATCAAACCATACACCAAGGTTCCTGACTACTCCGACAGGAGAGAGGAAATTGCCAAGAATGTTAACTGGAATGGATTTGTTGGTTTCACGGTGAATTTTTGAACCAAAAACAATGAATTCGGTTTTATCAGGGTTGAGCTTCAACTTATTTGCAGATAACCACTTTTTGACATCCTCCAGGCAACTTTCCAACCTGTCAAAGGCATGAGACACATTCTTATGTGTGAGATGAACATATAACTGTGTATCATCTGCATAAAAGTGAAAACCTATGCCGGGATGATTTTGAATGACTTTGCTGAGGGGAGTAGTATATAAGGAAAAGAGTATAGGACCTAGGACAGAGCCCTGCGGTACTCCAGACAGGAGCTTCTTTGCACCAGACAGAATAGAGCCAATCTTAAAGCATTGCAAACAATCAGAGAGGTAGGACTTAAACCATTCCAAAACTACGCCACCAACGCCAAACCAAGAACTCAACCATCCTAGGAGTGTACCATGGTCAATTGTGTCAAAAGCTGCTGATTGGTCAAGCAGCACAACAGCAGTGGCCTCACCTCGAGCCAGAGCAAGGTGGACATCATTTTTGATTGACAGCAGTGCAGTTTCGGTTGAGTGACCTAACTTATAAGCTGACTGCTTGACATTCTCAAGACCATTTGAACAGACATAGTCGTTTAATTGGGAGGCGACCACACGCTCAACAAGTTTGGAGATGAAGCACAGGCCTGACACAGGTCGGTAATTCTTGAGATCGTCAGGTGGTAGTGAGGATTTTTTGTTCAGTGGAATGACAACAGCTTTTTAAAATCAGCAGGAACAACACCTTCAGACAGAGAACAATTAACAAGTTTGGTGATTGAAGGTACAAGAATGTCAAGACATTCCTTGACCAAAAAGG
Organism: Sabellastarte sp. h YS-2021; assembly: GCA_964017235.1. Classification (NCBI taxonomy): domain Eukaryota; kingdom Metazoa; phylum Annelida; class Polychaeta; order Sabellida; family Sabellidae; genus Sabellastarte; species Sabellastarte sp. h YS-2021. Next base: position 85,832,403 of record OZ024935.1, on the reverse strand, counting down.
TGGGCCATGGGTCCAACAAACAGGATTTAGTTTGGTGATTTCATAATTGCCTTTTGCATTTCTTCATCAGAAACTTCATTAAATGAGTCAAAGCTGGGTAGGTCTGAGGGTGCAGGTAGGCTGAAAGAGTCAGTGCTGGAAAATGAGTCCCTAATCTTGGTAATTTTTTCTGAGAAATAAGTCACAAAACGGTTTGCGAGACACTCTTTTGCGAGACACTCTCGGAATGTAATACAGTACGTATCACCTGCCACAATGGATATTAATACGAGTATGTCAAAGGCCTATGCAGACTTGGTTTCCAACTTTATCTCCATGCTTACGAATCTGGTCCAGAGTAGACATGACACCTAGTTACACAGCATTCATCCTAACCTTGCATGCTACACAGCCTCCTTTCTGTCCCATTTATATTGGGCAATTTCTGTGACAGAGAACTCATGCAGGCGTATGAGCAATGTTTGATAGGCCTTGGATTGAAGCCTAGATCCAAAAAGGAGCAACACATCCACCCATAAAAAAACAAGAGAGCAATGGTAGTCAACAAGCTCCTCACAGGTATATTATAAACCCAAGCCAGCACCCCAATACATGCCTTACATGGTGTAACAACCCTTCTTTCGACACCCAAGATGGTTGCAGAGGAGGCTGAGATGGTCACAGAGGTCAAGGCCACAGAGGCTGCAAAGCGGTGGCAAGCAGCAACAATATCCACAATGAAACTCAATGTCCTGTGCTATCCCCCAAAAACCCTGGATTAAAACAGATAGTGACTTCAGAAAACCTCTTGGACTGTGTTTTCCCATATTCCCCACCAGAGGGGGAAGACTCTGAGTGTGTCAACCCTGCTGGAGAGGGTTAACACTCAGTTTGTACAGTCTCCACCACAGAGGGGAAAGCCTCAGTGTGTACAGTCTCATGATATATCTACCCAAGTTCAGTTACAGAATGTATTTACTCAAGAAAAATTCAAAGACCTGCTGGTAGGGGGTAGGCCCAGGCAATTCCTTCTAGAGTAGGAAAAGCAAGTGTCCCACTGGTTGATATTAGTGCTCATAAAGGGCAACTACAAGCTGCCCTTCAGAGAATGGCCAAAACTATCTAAGGTATCCTGCATAATCAGTGCTTTGTGGACCTCTGTTCAAGTCCTGCTGCTGAAAGTTCAAGCAGAGTCATGAATACTCCAGACAGTCAAGGGTTCGACAGCAGACTGTTAATAGTACTAAAATCAGGCAACTGCTGGAGGCCAGCCATAGACGTAAGTTCCTGGGACAAATTCTGGGCCATACCAAAATTCAAGTCAATACGTGCCTCCCTCAAGAAAGGAGAGTAGGTCACATCTATAGATATTACAGATATGCCTGTCTGCATGTAACCATTCATTCCCAGTCTCAAAAGTATGTCAGATGTTGGTCAGGTGTCAGGTGTCATCTACCAGTTTACCAGCCTACCCTTCAGTCTAGCAATCCCTCTGGTATTCATATGTCTGGTCAGGGAAGTACAAATGATGGCTTTACAATCAGGAATCAGGCTTCACCAATACGTTAATGACTGGTTGATGCATGCCTCCTTCAATGAGGAGTGCAAGGTACAGACACAAAAACTACTAAAGCTTGTGAAAGACTTGGGCTTTGTTGTAAATGTCAAGAAGTCAGAACTCCATACTTCACATGCGTACAACTTCCTAAGATACCATTTTTGCTCAATCTGGCTCTTGTGAAGCCCACACAAGACAGATGGAGAAAACTTCAAGAAATGTTGCCTCTCCTCAAAGTCTGCTATTAATGCTAGGACTGTTATGCCTACCACTGGATTGCTTGCATCAACAGAGAAGACTGTGAAATTGGGCAGGATGCACGAGACCCTTTCATTGACATCTCAAGAATCACTGGAAAATGGTGTTTTGACCCTCACAACGTGCCACAAGGAGAATTTCTCTACCCCAGGGAACACAAAAAATAATCTTTACAGATGCCTACACCCATACCCACTCTGCTCAAAGAACCACTGAACAACCATTACCAAACCAACCCAACATTCCTGAACGTCCATGCATGGTATCCAGTATTTCAACACTCCAACAACATGGGTTCACTGCAGAAGTGGCAGAAAGAATTGATGCTCCTCAGAGACTCTCAACAAGAGCCATCTACACATCCAAATGGACATTTTCCAAACATGATGCACAGAGAAACAGGGGGACTTCAGGAATCCCTCTAATAGGTGACATCTCCAACTCCTGATATTTATTTAATGACTTGAACAGATGCCCTTCTACCATTTAAGGTTATAGAATGGTTATTGCAGATACCCTTGAGAATTCCTGTCTAAACATTGGTACCAACACAGAGATTGTCAGACTAATCAGCAGTTTGTAATGGGGAAAACCTAAGAGACCCAGGTCCTTTTTAAAGGGCAATCTATCATTTGTCTTACAGAGAATCACCCAGGCTCCCTTTAAACCCGACAAAAAGGCATCTCCCAAATACCTCAGCGGGAAGCCATTGTTCCAATTAGCCTATAGCCTCTGGAAAGAGGGGCAATGAGATTCAGTCCTGGACTCTCGATGGACTATTATGCCTGGGTGACAGGGATCAGATCTAATTATCCCCCTCTCCTTACTTCTTCACCAAATATCAATCAGCAAGAGAAGGACCACACTCTATCTCTCCAGTGGTCATTCCATTCTTGAAGTGTAGTCAAGACTCTCAGAACACAGATATTCTACTTTGCCCTGTGAGGGCCCTCAAGTGTTATCTGGACCGAACCAGCAACTCCAGAATCAGTAGACAATAATTGTTTACCTCTTATATACTGGGCCATATCAAGGATATTCAGTGTTCCACTATTTCGTCTTAGATTAAAAACATTACAAAATTTTGCTACTCCAACATGGAGCATGCAGACATGGACCTTATAGGGATAAAAGTCGATGATGTTAGAGTGGTTGCAGCTCTTTTAAAGGCTGACTATGCAGAGGTTTCCATGGATCAAATTATACAAGCCTGTCACAACAACTTTACCAGGTTCTACCTCAAAGATCTTGCTTAACAAAACTAAACAGAAGGTTCCTACCATTTGGATGCCTTCATTGCAGGTCTTCCTGCTTCTTGGTCTCATCAAGGCTTCTTCCTCCAACCTGGTCTCTGGATGATCGCCTATGATGTTTGCTGTCTGTCAGATCATCTCTTTATTTATAGCCAATGTACAGTCTCCCCAGCCATCCATGAATGCTGGAATCCAATATATCATTACAATCGATAGGGCTATTGTACTGCAATAAAATTCGAAATTTGTTTTAAATGTAGCTTTTATAAGCTACAATACCTACCTATTGTAACAATAATACAGGCCCTCCCTGGTACTCCCCACTTTATTAGACAATCCACTGGCTTGGGGGTTTTGGTTCAAACAAAAAATAGGGAAGCGCTCCTGCGAGCATTTGATAGGTTCCCAAAGTCACGTAGCCAAGCCTGCATGTGTTTTCCAGATAGCCCCATCTATCTGAATTCACAGGTAATAAGTTTTCTACTTTTACTCCAGTTTGAAGCTTTCCATGGTTAACCACTGGAAAAGCATATTGTTAAAATAGGTAGGTACTTATAAAAGCTACATTTAAAATAAAATTTCCAATTTAATATTTAATTTCAATGGTGTATATGAGAAAATCATTTCGTTTTTTGGGGAGTAATGCTTTTCTTTTAGCATTACTCCCAAAAAGCTATTCCAAAGGTGTGAAACATGTTATTTCAGTGGCCATCTTGGATCACCATTTTTGCATTTCACAGATTTAATTGATCTGAAAAATCAGGATCTCGATATGGATCACAGAGATCACACAGTTCTCAAGTTGTGAAACAAGCCTCTTTGTAATCTAATTATGTCACTGAATTCAATTCTTTGTTTTACACCACCTAATTAGCGTCCACAAGTGTCAATTTTCATTTAATATTTTGGAAACTATGTAATCTGTAAATATGGTACTTATATCATTAGAAATGTATTATTACAGCACTTCTGTTACTTTTATTTTGTACAAATCCATGCAGAAATGGTGGAGAAATCGCAAGTGATACAATAAAGATTTTATATTCACTGGTGCTCCATAAGTCTACCCCATACAATTTGTTTTAAAGAATTTCTGGTTACTGTCTTCTGCACAGCTTAAATTTTAAATAGTGGATGGACGATAGCAGAATACTTTGTGACACTTGCCAGTCTCGTCATATCAAGTTGATTATTTTGCTCTCTCCAAGTTTGTCTATTTCACTTTGTTTCACTTTAATAGTACAATAGTTCGTGATCAAACCATACCTATACATGAAACAATTTGCCTTATTATCAGGTATCATTTTTTAAATACCATTGTTATGAACATTCCTAGTTTTATGTTCCCATGTATCCTGACAATGGCATGATGTTTTTTTTTTCATTATCATACATCATGAATGCTAACTTTCAAAATAACCTTAAATCTAAGTACACTGAAATTGTTATATATAGCTAAGAGTCAAAGTGTAAGACAGATTATCTTTTTCACCCAGTAGACCCAGAACTAAAAAATATGCTGATTTAGTGTAGAAAATTGATCCTTGATATAGGTTGATGTATGCAGACCCAGAACTTAAAAAATATGCTGATTTAGTGTAGAAAATTGATCCTTGATGTAGGTTGATGTATGCTTTTTAAGCACGAGCTCTAGTGAGGCTCCCATTTTAAAGATCCTTCAGTCATCGCTCACCAGTGACCAAAATAAAATATGTCTTTGGGAAAACTTGTTTATTTAAAATTGTTATTGTCATCACAATAATACTTCTGCAAACTTGGCCGGAGCTACTACTGCCCCACAGAATTACACCAACTGTAATGATACTAAAAACACTAAAAACCTAAAAAGGAGGAGGGTGGGTGATTTTATTTGTTGTCCACGCGACTTCTAATCTCATAAAGGCCTATTTCCATACATGCGGCATCCGGTATCCGGCATCCGGATACAGCATCCGGGTCCGGTATCCGGCATCCGGTTGGTGTGTTTCCATATGTACTGATATAAATTGCTACTTAGCTGAAAATTTTAGATTTTCTACCAAATTCTAATAATATGGAGGGCATCAGCACGCATGAGATGTTAATCTTTTGCAAATATTTAAAAAATACTTTATCTGCACCCAGTTGATTCTAATAAAAGCATCAATAACTACTATAATTTCCCTTCAAAATGGTATAAATAAATTCAATAACAACCAGTGTACAGCAACTTTCAACTAAGGCCCAAAAAGATTTAGGATCTCAACGACTGCCCATTTCAGTTCAAGTGTATGTAATAAAATACTAAATTTTACTATATCTAATTAAATAATAAATGTATTAAAATAGTGTTTCCATTTGTTTCATTGCCTTAAAATACATGCACAAATGAGGAAGAATCACAAGATATTTGACTTTTATTTTTGTAATTAATCATTTACAATTTATTTTTGTGTATTTGTGATTAAATATCTAAGTGTTGCCATCGTAGATGCTTTCTGTGTGTCATAAGCTTTAAAATGATATATTATTTGTTAAAATCAAGCAAGAAATGACAATTTTACGAATATTCAACAATATTTTTATCCAATTTATTTAACCACATGATTCATCCAGTACTACAGAGTGACGTCATTCTGATGTAATTTATTGATTTTAGCATGCGGTATGCGGATATTCACAGTACTGGGATCCTGATGGGTTACGCATGACGGATTAGTACTGCTACCGTGCATCTAAAACGTATGTAAGGAAACAGGTCTTATATTTTATTGGAAAGTTAAAATAGCCGCATACCGCATTCCGCTTGCCGCATATCGCATCACGCATGTAAGGAAATGGGGCTTAATGAAGACCCCACAGCCACCACGCGGTGAAACCGACTCGGTGTGCATGTGTGCATATTAATGATTTTACTCCACTGAATGATACCGTAAACGAGACAAGTCGTCATCAACATGTTACATTCAGTCGTCGCTCACCAGTGACCAAAATAAAATACATATTTGGGAAAACTTGTTTATTTAAAATTGTTATCATCATCACAATAATACTTCTGCAAACTTGACCGGAGCTACTGCTACCCCAAACCTATGCCAATATAGTAGCGAGGGCAGACGGAACAATTGAGGTCGCTTCATTTGTGTGTTTTACATACTGCCAAACAGTGTCTGATGCCCAAGCGCCATGGGCTCTAATGGCTTGGAGTGGCACATTCTGGCCGAACGATATCGTAACTCCCGTCCTTCTAAATGCATGAAAAGTCAAACCCGCATTGCGCAATTTCATCCTTGTTAGCATAACCGCCATTCTCATCCCCAGGTTTCTCTCTGTTAGAGGTATGCTCGTCGGACCAATGGCTGAATGTTTTCTCTTCAGATAAGCCATAACTGGGCACATGGCAAGTCTATCACTCAATCTAGGGACCTTGACCACATGAAACTGGTCACTTCTTTGTAGATTCTTAGTCCACTTCAAGTGAACCAATAGGCCATCAGACAGCAATTGGACATCCCTCATGACCAAGTGCTTGTTAATGTCAAAAGTAATCTCCGTAGGTGGAACCAACTTTGAAATTCTCAGAAACGCCAGCAGGGCTAGGGAGTAAGCCAAAGTATAGGGAATATGGTCATGAAAGGAGCTATTTATAGCAAAGAACAACTGTAACTGAGAATCAGTAAAAACACCCTTCAAAATCACCATTGTCAGTTTGGACTTACTCATAGTTTTTAACAATTGCTTAACTGACATGCTATCAAAATGCTCCAATCTGAAGTTCATCCTCAAAAAGTTCACCTTAAGAGCTGACACGTAATTTTAACTATCCTGAAAGTTAAGCCTGAATCTGCCAGATGCTGTATATACGCCAACAGGGCCCCTGGCATCTGGTAACTCCGCATGCCATGGTCTACCGCAAACTCCATGAATTCCTTCGTTATACGGCACCGGACCTTCCTCGTATGGACATGAAGCCTCCTGTGCAGCCTGGTCGTACACCTTCAGCGCTAGGTACGTCGTTGAAGAGAAGTCCAACTTAAACACATTTCCAGCCACTCTTTCTATAGCTATCACTTCCCGGACCCAATCATGTTGTCCCTCATCCATTGCCAATCTAGATAGTGCGTCCGCTTCTCTATTCGCCACACCTGGTATATGTATCGCTATCAGATGTATACTCTGGCTTGCCAGAATCATGAGAAGGTTGTGTAAACACACCCCAAAAAAACAGCTTGTTTGTGCATAAACTGTTTATCATCTGGACGACTGCCATGTTTTCGCTATGGACCCTAACAGTTCTACCCCGCCATTCTGACGCCCAATGAGCTACAGCCACAATGACATTGTACATCTTAAATTGTACAATGCCATAACTATGCCTAAATTCTGCTGGGATAATTTCTGCATAACCCCTTTGTCCCCAACAAGTGCCCAACCCCAACAAAGATGCAGCCATGTATGCTTCAACATAGTTAATCGGATCTACTATTTGAAAAGAGACATTGTTATTAAATTTTTGTAACAGAGTGTGAAACCAGTCAACATCACGGAAAAATTCACTATTTAACCGCCCCATCTACACCCCTGAGCCGCACGCAAGGATGCCAACATGCAATTTAAGAAAGCTCTGGCCGGGACAATCACCTTCGCCACATATAACAGTCTACCCAACAAGGACTGCAACCTCTGTTTGGTAACAAATTTCAGCCCTCTAAACTGTTCAACGCCATAATCTCCATCAATTTAGTATGTGGGATCCTCAGCTTCTTCTATTCCCATACAGACCATGCGGTCGCTCGGAGAAACCAACTTATCGTCCTTAATAGGGAGACCCAGGTCTTGAACTAACTCTTTCAAACAAGCGAAAGCCTGGTCCACCTCTGCGGCCCGTATGCAGGCAAACAGATCATCAATGTAATTCCAGATAGGGATGCCTGTACTCGCCATAATTCTTCTAATTGCATCAGTAATTCTCTGACAGATGGCTGTACCGTGCACCGGCCCAAAGGCTAGTGAATTATCCAGGAAATATTGACCCCCATGTGCTATGCATAAATTTAAAGCATCACCTGGATCAATGCGGACGTTTGGAAATGCCCTTGCGATATCTACTTTTATGAGTTTAGGATTTTCAGTAGTCAAAATATCTTGAATCAAATAATCCAAAGATGATAGGACCAGAGTATAAGGTTGACCATCATAAACCCCCCTTGGGGTATGCCCATTGACTGATTCTACTCCACCATATCATAAATCTACCTTTCCGCCCCTTCCTTCGGCCTGCTCTTCAATGGGGATACATGACAATCCGCCGCCGGTAAACTTTGAAATGGGCCTAACATAGCGCCCAACTCTGTCTCTTTCTTAAGGTACTTACAGATTGCCGCCGGATAGGCTGTAGCGAACTGATGATTGTCAATGTGTCATCTCTTTTCCAGGTCCCCCGCCAACGGAAAACCAGTAACCGTCAGTCCTGATGAAGGGGAAGGTAATTTAACCAAGAGCGCATGTTCATAGTCGAATGCATGGGAATGCGCAAACCGTCACAATTCTTAAAACCAGATTTGTGTACCCTCAAAGCAAGGTCGATATAATCAATCTGTGGTGTCCCACTGGCCCCTACAGTTTGAATGTCAAATTTTGGTATCAATGCCTGCTGATTCTCGGGGCGAAAACTGATCTTTAACGCGGTAAATGCAACATGGGTTCAACTCATGCAAGGGAAAAATATCATTCTGCTGAACTTTGTTATTAATGTCTAAATCATGTATATTTACAACATTGACACATCCTGAGAAACGACAGCTGATTCCAACTGATTACTACTGTTTTGTAACTGATTAAATGTACTCTGTGACTGATTAACTACTTGCTCGGAATTTAGCTGAACTAAAGTTTCTTGACGATTAACCACATTAACCAAATTACTATGCACCTCTGTGCTGCTATCTTCTTGACATCCTACTTGAGACTCTACTACACTAGAAGTTATCCACTCACAGACAGTATTTTATTTCACATTTACAAAATTGCCCATATCATTGTAACCCTGTCTAAAGTCATTTCCCAAACCCCCCACATGTTGTCCACATTCTGGTTCAAATAAAACATTTTTAGCACTCATAGGCTTATCAAAATTATTTTGTCAGCATTAAAGTCATATAACTTAACTATATTGTTCTGATTATGACTGCCATCACTGTACTGTGGCTGTTCCCCAGGTGCACCTGGTAAACAACCAGGATCCATTTGATCATGTTTTGCATAACTACACTTATCATTGACACTCATGGTGACACTTACTCCCCACACCCTATCCTCCACTCGAGACGACACATCATCCCCTAAATCCCCCTGCAACAAAATCCAATGGCCCCCGCACTGGTCGTTCCCCCTTTTTTTAACACTAGACACTCCTTCCACACCGCAGTCATCAATCCCTGAGGTATAAAATCTGCTGCATGTACATTCCACACCTGCCCCTTCTTGCTACGTGGCACAAATGCTGGAGCAGAAACATTCCATGTGTTACGACCTCGGGGAACAAACGGGTGAGCGTCTGGGTTCAATCTTGAATAATCATCACAGAAATGTTCACCATCATTGGCACTCCAAGGTATATAACCCCAGTCTGTAATCACGGAGCAAACAACAGCACTGCCCAGAGAACAGTCAACGTAACAGTTTGTAGTCCATTTTAAAACAGTCCAAAGTTCGTCAACAACATGGCAGTCCCCTTCTATCACCTATTTCTTTCGTGTTGCTCCATCATGAAAATATAGGAGACCTGTCATCGGGTTGGTGTGAGAATCTGTTGTTTCGCGACATGTGCCCGCTTTATGAAACTTACAAGCCAACTTCCGTTCCACCATCAAGCCCTGCTTAGACCCCACCACACTCGTTGGATGAGGCACCAAAGCAGCAGCGTGTGTATGATTAATCCTTCTTTGCATAAGGACCTGTCTATTTGTCCAAGAGATCTCACCCATTTTAATATCATACATAATATCGATGAATGTGCTTTTGACCACTTGCTAAGAAGTGGATTCCATGAATTGCCGTAGTTCGAACAATTCCGCTAACATAAATCTTCTCATGAGTGGGTCGATGGTGTCATTCATGTTTTTGATGAAACCCATAATGAACTGCACTTGAGTTTAGATCGTCAAATATTACTTGTTTTTTGGATGGTCCCACTAATATGCATTCATTAGGCCACCTTCTAAAGCAAGCATTGCTGGAACTGTCAGTAACGTTATAGCGCCCCGATCTCTTGCGCTTACCTTGGGTCATCTCTGCTCTGACGTCTTGTTCAATCTGTTGCATCCACTCTGCCACAATGGCCTGAATATGGGGGTCCTGTTTCCATGCTTCATCTGTGTTCACTTTTGTTAACTGTGTTCTTCTTTCTGACCTTACTATCCACGTCCGACTCAACAATGTCAATGTCACTCATAACTTGCCTAAGGTGCCTGTGTTTCTGTCTAGGAGCTATTTGTGACATTCCTGTAAAAACTGGTTCATCAGGGTCCAAGTTATGTTCGTGTGTTGTCGTCTGTACTGGTCGACCAGGTGTGGCTTCCTCCAACCTCAGTAGATGTGTTTCTATATGGCCCAGTTTCCCTGCCACACTGTCTATGGCATCCACGAGTCTGTCCAGGACTCCCGCACTTGTGTCTTTGCTCACCGCTTCACCTTGCTTCGGTTGGATAACTACCTCACAGCTACTGTACTGGACGCACTCTCACTAGGTGTTAAATTCTCACTTTGCTTGCTTGACCTTTTCTTACCTTTCTCCTTTGACTTCATATCACTTGTGCCAATAATAGTCCTCACTGACACTAATCAGTGCCCACAACCTTCGATTGAAACAACAAACATCCAAGTAAAACACTAAAATCTTCCCGACAATGGGAGCCATAAATTTTACTTGTTGTCCACTTGAACTTCTAATCTCATGATGAAGACTCCACAGCTACCACACGGTGAAACCGACTCGGTGCGCATGTGTGCATATTAATGATTTTACTCCGCTGAATGATACCGCAAACGAGACAAGTCGTCTTCAACATGTTACACTTTTGTTCATGTTTTTGTCTCTGGACTTTCGTGATTTGTGGCATAGCATGATGAGTGCTTGTCTCTTCACTGAAGTTAAGCAGCAATGGGCTACATTAGTACCACAATGAGAGACTGCCTCAGTGCCCTACTCATGTCTCTGATGGTGTTTTGAACCGTGTTCAAAATTAAATACAAGTTAGTTTTTGGGCATGAAACAGTAATCATATTTTAGACAAAAAAATCTTGGTGATTGATTATTGAAAATTGATTCTGACATTTGTGCATAGTTTCAATGGTAAATCTAAGTTAGATTTCCAAAAAAGAAAAAGAAGTCTTGTGTCAAAAGAATATAATGAAGAATTAATCTAGTTTAGATTTTAACATAACTAATTTGTCAAATTTTAAACTAGAAATCTTGGTGATTTAGTGTTTAAAATTGATTCTGTCATCGAAGTACAGATATTCAACACTAAAAAAACTAGATTTCTGACAAGAAAAAATACCTGTTTTTAATAAATGAAACATGTTGAGTGTGGGAAAATGTATGACTGGAGTATGCCAATTAAGAATATATATATATTCCCTGAGAAATGTTAATCTTAGAAGTATAAGCATTCCAAAAAAAAATTGTGATACAGCTAGACAGTTTCGATTTATCCTTCTTACATTATCTTTTTTTAATTTGTGTGTTTAACATCAATGGATACTTTTCATTAGTTAGTAAATTAAATTTAATTAATTGATATATATCTTCAATATATTTTGACTAAAAATTATCATAAAATTACTTATTTGTATAGTAATAACAATGTTTTTTACATAAGAATTACTCAGTATGTTTATTGCAGTCCTAGACTTAAAAGAGAATGATCAAACCTATATGTCCATTGTATTTCTTCACTGAAAACCACTCTGTGTCAAATAATCTATAGCATGTATTATTTACTTTATCTGCAGTGAAAAGTTGCACATTGTTGGATACTGGTGATCATTAAAATAATTAATATGTTATGAATACATGCATATTTATAAAATATATGTGGTACCATCATTTTTATGTACAAAAAGAGTATATTTAAATAGAATAAAAATCGCATGTCTAAAACATCATGACCCATTTCACTTTTAACATTTTATCACTTTAAGGATACAATAGCTCAGTGATACTAAAAAATTCTTGATCTATAGGCATGAGCTTCCAAGCCACAAGCACGGCTATGACATCAGATCTTAGAAGCCATTAGAGACATAATTAGTGCACAAGAATTTATAAAAATCTGGTAACAAAAATAATTCCAAGTCAGATACATTTCATACCTGGCCTGGAACTCAGACAGTCACCCATCCAATTACATAGCCCATTGCTGCTTAACTTCAGCGATGAGACAGGTAAGATTCATAAAAAAATGAGAAAAGTTTATGTCTAGAAATACAAGCCGTGTTAGAGCTTGTAAAAAAATATCATGATTTCATAAAAAAGTAAATTTTTGTTGGAGAAATGGAAATTATAACATTGGATTCTAAAGAAAAAATAACTTGCGAAATCAAAACACACATGAACATTATGCAAAATACACGCATTTCAGCCAGATTTCACCCACTGTAGCTGACCAGATTTCACTTGTTGGCATCAACATGATTTCACTAGTTGGTTTCAAGTAAAAACTATTTTTTTTAAATCCACATGAATATCAACTAGTCTTTTTCATGAGATTCAGTCTATTTCTAAGTTGTGCACTTGTCTTAACACTAACTACCATTTAATTAAGCATTAGAATATGAAAAGCGGATATAGAGTGACCTTAAAGAATGGCTTTGGCTATATTTGTGTCATTTGGTTTACCATTTTGGCCGGGTAGTGCGAAATGTTTGTTAGTCATCGATGGCATTTATCGCTCACCACCTTCCTGGGCACCTGTGGCAACCGGGTAACTAGTAAACAAAGGTGTCTTGCTGAAGGTTCATAAAACAGAGAGGTCATTCTTGATCACACTACCTGCAAAGATGCCTGGAAAGTCTCTAGCACAAACGAAAGATCTGGCGGACCAAATTGAGGAATGTCAACGAAAAATACAACTTACAGGTGAGAAAGGGGGAAGACTTAGGACTCGCGACCATAGTACAGTGCTGTATCGTCGGTTCCCCACGTTCGGGTGGTCGTAGACAGAGTTTCGCCCATTGCTGTTGATATTTCTGAGGGACAGAGTTCACATGTACCTGTTGGTACCCGGGCGTTAATTGGTCCACCACCACTATAACATTGTTAGAAAAACTGGACATATCATAAAAAATTTAACATTGCAAATGTTCTACACTGTGGAGTTAAATGGTTAGGGTCTTGCTCTGAGGTACAGAATTTTTATGTCTTTATTCCTTTGCAAAGGCTATTATAATATCATATAAAAACAAGCGAACTGGTTATTTACACCACGGCTGTGTACATATGGGTATTTCAGTTATTTATGTACACCACGGCTGTCGAGTAATGCAATAATACACTACAATAATATAAAGTAAAACATCATGTGTACATAAGGGTATTTCAGTTCTTTATGTACACCACGGCTGTCGAGTAATGCAATAATACACTACAATAATATAAAGTAAAACAAAAGCTGTTTTATCAGTGTTAGTTTGAAAATAAATGCAATTTCTCTCTTTTACAAGAATATATTTGATTAATGCTTATAAAGTTGAAACAGAAAGGCCAAAAACAAGTTGACATTGTCCTGTTCACTCTCCATGGATATGTATTTGGTGAGAAATATAGAATCTTAAAAAGAATGTTTTTCTTTTTGTATTTTTGCTATATATCGCTTTTTTGTAAGGTGTGTAGAGGCTTTCATGCCATTAGAACCTGGTACATTTGTAATGTATGTTACTTGTATGATTCTTGTTCCATGTGTATAATGAATAAATAATGAAACAATAAAAAATCACATCTTCACTGTCTTTGTCATCTAAGTGTCATCCAACCCAAGTTAAGCCACAACTATTCGACCTGTGGGGATCAAAAGGCTAATTATGTAACAAATTTTACCTGGTTGGGTACACAACAAGGTGTGTATAAGAAATTTAATTTAGTTTCCACAGTACAATAGTGGGGAAGACTAATCATCCCATTTCTAGGGGGACTGACATAGCATGCACAATAAAGTGGTGTAGAAGACCATGTACATTAGCTTACCTACATTTTAGTGGTACACAAAATATCCCAAATATCTTGCATATGTACACAAGATATTCAATCTAGCTTACATAAACAGCGGTGGTGTACATAAGGGACATTATCTGGCTAATATACACAACGGTGGTGTACATAAGAGACATTATCTGGCTAATATACACAACGGGGGTGTACATAAGGAACCATATGTAGCTTATGTACACAGCGGTGGTGTACATAAGACGACTTTTCGGCATTGCGTACACATCGGCGGTGTAAATATCCTCTGCCAAAAACAAGATGCACTCAGAGAGAGCAAAACGCTCGACTCAATGTGACCAGTCTCACAAGTGTTATAAAGTATAACACACATTCAGGCTTATTGGTATCCAGAATATTAACTAGATCTTTCCTAAAATGTAATCACTCCTTCCCATGGCTAGCCCCTTCCTACTTAAAATTTAACATCAAAATTTATTCATTACTTTTGAAGAAATATCAAATAGAAAGCTAAAATCATTAAAATACATTGAAATGGGATCTATGAAAATTCATGATTTTTGGTATCCAAAATATGATCCACATCTTTAACAAAAATTAATAGCTTCTTCCTTTGACCAGGTCCTACCCACAAAAATTTTTATAAAGATCTGTTCATTAGTTCTGGAGTAATCTAAACACCAAAAAAAAAGACAAATTGGCAAAAAAACACACAAAAACATAAACTCCTGGTAGAGGTAAAAATATTGGTTAAAAGCCTGTTCTTGGTGAAAATCACTCAGGGTAAATTTTTTGTGATGGACTGTCAAGAAATTGAAGAAGAAAAAAAACAGAAATAAATAAACGTGATGAATACACCACCTCCCTCTTAATTTTCTTTATGTCAATTTCAAGACATAAATTTAATGAGAAGAAATATTATTACTTAAAGACAGCAAGTATCACAAGCTAGAGTTTGTGACCTCACAATGACAATTGCATTGTGACATCATTAAGTAATGACATCATCAGAAACAAAATATTGATTTTTTACGTATGTGATGAAGAGTAGACATCTCATCTTGGTTAAGTTTTTTTTTGGACAGCAAAAATTTAAATGTTGTGTTTTAATTTTCTATTTCTTTCTAGCAAAACCTTTAAGAGATTCTTTAAAAAGCCTAAAAAATACTTAAAAAAGAAAAACTTAAAAAAAAAAAAAAATAGTGAGTGGTATTGAACCCCAAACATGGGATTACAAGTTCTTCACTTTACACTCTATATAGCCACAGAGGAATTCTTTTTGCACAAAAATTCATGAGGAAGAAATCCTGTCATGATGTCATGATATTGATTTTTCACATGTTTGACCAAGCATAACAACACACACATACACACATTAAAAAAGCATTGGGGGAAGCAAAGCTGATTGTGTGTGGATTATGGATTGATTAGAGAAGCAGATTTCACTGTAAAATCCCAATTAAAAATAAGAACAACTCTCTCCTGGCTTTAATTTTCAAAAAAATTACACCAAATTTGGAAGAATCCATCTGTATCCCATGAAATACCTGCCCACCAAATTTCAGCTCGATTGGTGTTATAGTTTTTGAGTTATAAGGGTGAAACGGTGCACAGACAGACTGACAGACAGACAGACAGAAACAAACTGATCACAATAACCCTCTCCTATCGTCGAGCGTTAAATATTAGAACATAAAAGATTTAAAATGCATAACACATAGTGGTGTAATTCAGGTCCACCCTCAATTTTCTTGAAGGTTCATAATTTTTCATAGAGAAGATGTTTACCACATCATAGATAATCATTAAATGGATCATTTACATTTGTAATTTATTGTTTAACTGTGATTGTTTTGGATAAATTTAGGGGTGGGTGTGGATTGGTCCACCACCACTAGTAGATATGATATAAAGTGTCATGATGTCCAGATGTTTATTTGTCAGTAGAGATAAATTTTGAGGTATTTTATCAAAACTTTATTATTTAACAAGGTCAACAAATATTACACAAACATAAAACACATAATAGCATGAAGTCCATAGCCTAAATAATAACCACATAATAGTATACTCTCACAAAATAGTATAATGTCAAATATTATTTCTACAACCCCCAAGTGACTCCCAAAAATTTGATTCTGATGCTTCTGCAACTCCATCTATGTGAAAGTGGCTCCCTAAAAAAAATCAACTTTGGGGTTTATACAACTCCATCTATATTAAGGTGACTCCCGAAACATTCTATTCTTGGGTTTATTCAACTCGATCTATGTAAAAGTGACTCCACACATTTACCGTGCGGAGAGTACCGTGCGGAGCCCCGAACGGTGTTTAGAGGGACCAATGATAAGTATCAAAATGAATGCAACCAAAATGATCAGAAATATAACAGCAAAATTAAATCCACAAAGTCTCTGGTTCAGTGTGATTGCATATTCATTCTCAAAAATTATAAATACGTCACCCAAAAACGAGACTGTGAGCTTATAGTTTAAATGATCAAAAACTCAAATATATCGAAAACCCATACATTGGATATGTTCACTTTCAAAACTCCTTGTTATGTCTATTATAGCTGTATCCAGTTTACAATACATATGTTATTAAATTAAACTGCTTTTATAAGCCAGGAATTTCTTTTGTAGATAACTCTGTAATGTTGAAGGTTTGTTTACACTTTGAAAATTGGTTGAGATATATATACTTGCCAGTTTGATTAGCATAAAATATAAGTGAACGGCACATATACATATCTTAAAGAAACCAAATAACACTTTATACTTGTGGTAATATGTGTACAAATATGCCGTTCAAAATTTACACAGAAAACAGGTACATGTGAGCTCTGTCCCTCGCCATTGTGTCCAGTATATTAATAGCAATTGGTGACGGGACAGAAACTCGTTCTAGGGTGATCGTTTCAGTAGTTACTATACTTACTAGAAGTTACTAGAACAAAGTTTTACTATATATTCTTTATAATAAACATTTTATTGTTTGATATTTGCCGATATCTTCCCACGGTATCCAGATGTTTCGACCTTTGAAACTTTTTGATCCTCTATTTCAAAGACGATCCCCTATTTTCACCCAACAGGTGGATGTTTCCACCCTATTTGCAGACTATTGCTGGGGAGCCCCTCGAGTTCTGTCTCCTCACATTTTCTAATTTGCATGATTTATTTTATGATAGTGCTAGGAAACTCCCACAGAATTCCATGACCTCAAATAAGTTTTCTAATGTGCATATTTTTATTATTGCAAGGTATGTTCACATACTGGTAATTAAGCGTCCCGCAAGGGACGCTTGTTTGTGTATGGGAGAGCTTCAGGCTCCGCCGGCTCCGCCGGCTCCGCCGGCTCCGGCGGCTCCGCCGGCTCCGCCGGCTCCGCCGGCTCCGCATTTTGTTTTCCTTATAACTCTGTAACCGTTAGGCGGATTCTTTTCAAATTTGGCAGGTTTAGGCAGTAGCCTTGGGGAATTTTTTTGAATATGCTGCAGTGACATTTCAACCAATCAGAGAGGTCACATGACCAAAAATGTCTTTTTTCGATGGGGAAGCTTGTCCGGATGATAACTTGAAAGGAATTTTATCAATTCACCTGAAACTTGGCAAATACATTCATTCTATTAAAATCTGGAAATCATTAGATTTTGGCATTGATTGGTCAAGAAATGGCCGAGTAATTAATGATTAATTAATGATTACGAATTTTCCAAATAAGGAAAACACAAAAATGCTTATATCTCGAAAACCGTACTAGATAGAGCGATTTCGACGAAATTTTTGACCCACAGGGTATCTCTGCGGAGTAGTTTTCCCAATTTTCAAAAAATTTTTGTCTCGTCCAAAATGGCGGCCATTTTGAATTTTCAAAATTTTCGCAAAAATTGCAAAACACAAAAATGCTTATATCTCAAAAACCGTGCTAGATAGAGCAATTTCGACAAAATTTTTGACCCGCAGGGTATCTCTGCGGAGTAGTTTTCCCAATTTTCAAAAAATTTTTGTCTCGCCAAAAATGGCGGTCATTTTGAATTTTCGAAATTTTCGTAAAAATTGCAAAACACAAAAATGCTTATATCTCGAAAACCGTGCTAGATAGAGCGATTTCGACGAAATTTTTGACCCGCAGGGTATCTCTGCGGAGTAGTTTTCCCAATTTTCAAAAAAATTTTGTCTCGTCCAAAATGGCGGCCATTTTGAATTTTCGAAATTTTCGCAAATATTGCAAAACACAAAAATGCTTATATCTCGAAAACCGTGCTAGATAGAGCGATTTCGGCGAAATTTTTGACCCACAGGGTATCTCTGCACAGTAGTTATCCCAATTTTGAAAAAATTTTTGTCTCGCCAAAAATGGTGGCCATTTTGAATTTTCGAATTTTTCGCAAAAATTGCAAAACATAAAAATGCTTATATCTCGAAAACCCTGCAAGATAGAGCGATTTCGACGAAATTTTTGATACACAGGTTATATCTGCAGAGTAGCCATGCCAATTTTCAAACAAAAAATTTCTCGCAAAAAATGGCTGCCATTTTGAATTTTCGAATTTTTCGCAAAATTGCAAAACACAAAAATGCTTATATCTCGAAAACCGTGCTAGATAGAGTGATTTCGACGAAATTTTTGACCCACAGGGTATCTCTGCAGAGTAGCCATGCCAATTTTCAAAAAAATTTTATCTTGCCAAAAATGGCGGCCATTTTACTCACCTACTCAAAATGAGTAAATGCGAATTATCTCTTAAAAGTATTGCAGATAGCCAATTTTTCTCAAATAACTCATTCACCTACTTTTGGAAGAGCTTTCACATGGTGAAGTTTCAGACCCATAGCTAATTACTCACCTACTCAAAATGAGTAAATGCGAATTATCTCTAAAAGTATTGCAGATAGCCAATTTTTCTCAAATAACTCATTCACCTACTTTTGGGAGAGCTTTCACATGGTGAAGTTTCAGACCCATAGCTAATTATTTACCTACTCAAAATGAGTAAATGCTAATTATCTGTAAAAGTATTGCGGATACCCAATTTTTATCAAATAACTCATTCATCTACTTGTGGGAGAGCTTTCACATGGTGAAGTTTCAGACCCATAGCTAATTACTCACCTACTCAAAATGAGTAAATGCGAATTATCTCTAAAAGTATTGCAGATAGCCAATTTTTCTCAAATAAATCATTCACCTACTTTTGGGAGAGCTTTCACTTGGTGAAGTTTCAGACCCATAGCTAATTACTCACCTACTCAAAATGAGTAAATGCGAATTATCTCTAAAAGTATTGCAGCTAGCCAATTTTTCTCAAATAACTCATTCACCTACTTTTGGGAGAGCTTTCACTTGGTGAAGTTTCAGACCCATAGCTAATTACTCACCTACTCAAAATGAGTAAATGCGAATTATCTCTAAAAGTATTGCAGATAGCCAATTTTTGTCAAATTAATCATTGGCCTACTTTTGGGAGAGCTTTCACTTGGTGAAGTTTCAGACCCATAGCTAATTACTCACCTACTCAAAATGAGTAAATGCGAATTATCTCTAAAAGTATTGCAGATAGCCAATTTTTCTCAAATAACTCATTCACCTACTTTTGGGAGAGCTTTCACTCTGTGAAGTTTCAGACCCATAGCTAATTACTCACCTACTCAAAATGAGTAAATGCGAATTATCTCTAAAAGTATTGCAGATAGCCAATTTTTCTCAAATAACTCATTCACCTACTTTTGGAAGAGCTTTCACATGGTGAAGTTTCAGACCCATAGCTAATTACTCACCTACTGAAAATGAGTAAATGCGAATTATCTCTAAAAGTATTGCAGATAGCCAATTTTTCTCAAATAACTCATTCACCTACTTTTGGGATAGCTCTCACTTGGTGAAGTTTCAGACCCATAGCTAATTACTCACCTACTCAAAATGAGTAAATGCGAATTATCTCTAAAAGTATTGCAGATAGCCAATTTTTCTCAAATAACTCATTCACCTACTTTTGGGAGAGCTTTCACTCTGTGAAGTTTCAGACCCATAGCTAATTACTCACCTACTCAAAATGAGTAAATGCGAATTATCTTTAAAAGTATTGCAGATAGCCAATTTTTCTCAAATTAATCATTCATCTACTTTTGGGAGAGCTTTCACTTGGTGAAGTTTCAGACCCATAGCTAATTACTCACCTACTCAAAATGAGTAAATGCGAATTATCTCTAAAAGTATTGCAGATAGCCAATTTTTCTCAAATAACTCATTCACCTACTTTTGGGAGAGCTTTCACTTGGTGAAGTTTCAGACCCATAGCTAATTACTCACCTACTCAAAATGAGTAAATGCGAATTATCTCTAAAAGTATTGCAGATAGCCAATTTTTCTCAAATAACTCATTCACCTACTTTTGGCAGAGCTTTCACTTGGTGAAGTTTCAGACCCATAGCTAATTATTCACCTACTCAAAATGAGTAAATGTGAATTATCTCTAAAAGTATTGCAGATAGCCAATTTTTCTCAAATAACTCATTCACCTACTTTTGGGAGAGCTTTCACTCTGTGAAGTTTCAGACCCATAGCTATTTATTCACCTACTCAAAATGAGTAAATGCTAATTATCTGTAAAAGTATTGCGGATACCCAATTTTTATCAAATACTCATTCATCTACTTGTGGGAGAGCTTTCACATGGTGAAGTTTCAGACCCATAGCTAATTACTCACCTACTCAAAATGAGTAAATGCGAATTATCTCTAAAAGTATTGCAGATAGCCAATTTTTCTCAAATAACTCATTCACCTACTTTTGGGAGAGCTTTCACTTGGTGAAGTTTCAGACCCATAGATAATTATTCACCTACTCAAAATGAGTAAATGTGAATTATCTCTTAATAGTATTGCAGATAGCCAATTTTTCTCAAATAACTCATTCACCTACTTTTGGAAGAGCTTTCACACACGAAAATGAAAAATTGTGAATATCTCGGAAAAGCTATTTCTTCTGCTTTAATGCTCGGCGGGAGATACACACCGCGGCAGTGTTCTTGACAAAAATTTTTGTCTCCCCAAAAATGGTGGCCATTTTGAATTTTCAAAGTTTTTGCAAAACACAAAAATGCTTATATCTCAAAAACTGTGCTATATGGAGCGAACTCAACAAAATTTTGGACCTGCTGGGTATCTCTGTAGAGTAGCCATGCCAATTTTCAAAATATTTTTGTCTCGCCAAATATAGCGGACATTTTTAATTTTTTTATTTTTTGCAAAACACAAAAATGCTTATATCTTGAAAACCGTGCTAGATAGAGCAGACTGCGCTGACTTTGGTTGCCACAACAGTATAAGGCTAGAAACGAAGCATTTTCTTAATACTTTAGCACTCACCTTTATAGCCTTTTCGGGACGCTTTGTTTTTGCTATGCAAAAACATTATCTTTTTTTTTTGCAAGCGATCCTCTAGTTTTGTTTTCAATAAAATATGTACACATCAACCTGCTTTACACTGCTATATTTGATCTATCTGTAGTTCAAACTGGTAGAATAGGTTTGCAACATCATAGTATGACCTTGTTTTGACCTTAGACCATACTGTACAGTAGTGACACTGACCGGTACATTCTTGTCTTATTAGAATACATACGAAGTTGATACTTGGTATTTATTTATTTATTTGGGGTTTTACATCGCTTTCAAAACTGTACAGGTCATATCACGACGGGTAGTTGGAAGGGCAGAGGAAACCAGTACATACAGTTTGTTAGGGTTCTGTACTGTAAACTGCTGACCAACGGCAAGCAACTACCAGCTTTCCCACTTGAGGCTGTGCCAGGGATCGAACCCCGGCCTCAGAGGTGGGAGGCGAGTGTTACCACTCTGCCACCGTGGCCCCCTTGATACGTGGTAAGGACATTGGTTACGGCTGTAGGTATGAAACATCATGCCACACTGTTTTCTCTAAAAGTCCCCTGATCTTTGTTCTTTTACACTTCGATATCTCATGGTGTTGTAAACCATTTCCCCAGGCTGTGGGGTACGGGCAACTCCAATACTATTTTTATATCGGTTATTTTGGATTATTTAAAAGAGCAGATTTTTTGTGAACTACCGATATTGTGCGCTTCCTTCATTCCTTCAATTTTGAATATTGTTATGCAATAGAACCCAAAAAGTAATGAAACCTCTACTACCTTGCTAAGTTGCTAGTTGTGATTTAACTTATAGTGCCACTCACTAGTAATATGGTATTGTTTATCGATATTGAAATATTTATCAATACATGCCAAGTATACTGATATCGATAATGTAGGGTACAATATCAATATCGGAATATAGTACTTAATAGAAGAAATTCATTCAAATAAAGTCGAAAATTTGAGGAATATATTAGTTTTAATATAATATTTGTCAACTTTCACTTACTGCTATAGTGGAAATGCCATATTTGTTTACGTTTTGGGAAACTACTAAAACTTGTGAAAGAGTTTGGAAGGTTTCTCTCAAAAAATATCTATGACCCAATATTTCAATATCAATCGATACAGAAAGCAAAAATATGGTTTCATATCAATATAAATATTATTATTGGATACCAACGCTACCACTCACTTGGTACAATGTGGGCTACTAATGAGTTTGTATCTTTGAAGTTAAGAACAAAAATCTGTAATACTATACATTTGTGAAACATAATTGTTGTCTTTCTGGCTTTAGATGGGGACAGAACCGCTTACTATGAACATTCACAATGGACTATGAAAACGAATGCAGACACCATAGAAAAGTATCGTCGGGAAAACAAAGAGTTACGCAAACACAAGAAAAAAAGTCTAGAGGTAACTATAGTACCTTTTGGTTTTATGCACTCCCCAAAGTAGAATTTGTTTGAAGAGATTGTACTTCAGTGAAGGTTTTTTTCCATCTGGGACTGACTTTTTAACCCTTGGCTCATAACCTTTTTTTCCAGTTCTATTTACATTTAGTTAAGATCAACTATTCATTATATAGTTGTTTTGTGCTCAAAACTAAGAGGTTGTGTTAGAGAAATTATTTATGCAGAATGAAATACACTGAAAGATGAAAAAAATGTGTGTTGGCGAATTTAGATTCTAGGTATTTGAAACTTTATATAATTGTGTCTTCTTATGCGTATAATTAGCAAAAATCTTTTTTCTTTGATTTAAACACGTTCCATTGCATTAATACATCTATCCTAGTGGACAGATGCATTTGTCCGGCTCCCTGCCAGTCCCATTAAACATAAGCAAAAATGCCCTGAACTGGGCTCAGGCCAGGACTGGTAGTATCTTGTTCACTAGCCGGTTGCCATAAATCCCCATAATTAGCCAAAAAGTAACTGTGCTTCTTGTTAACCATATTAATCCATAGAGTTTCTTATTGCATTTCAGAGTGATTCATATATTATCAGCCAGGGATTCAAGGACTATGAAGAAGGTCGTAAGGCCCTTGTTAACACCACTGCTAATGTGAGTAACCATGTTTCGCCCCAAACTCCAGTGAATTAAAATATGTTCAGCATTCATGTCAATTGTACTCTCTTTTTGTACACACCCATCATACCGGAGTTGGTCAGGACATACAAGACTCATTCGGCAACTGTGCTGTATAACCTATAATGTAATATATTTTGTAAATGTTGAGGTAGTTTTAAGAGAATTTGTTTTGAATTCATTAAAAATCCAGCAGTTTTTGTTTGTATGTAATGTTACAACAAAGTAATAAGTTTATTTTGATAAATAAAATTTTTTTTAAAAATTAAAAAAAAAAAAAAACAATTTGGGATGATTGTATTATTATCTTATGTAAATATCTGCCCAATATTTTGTCATTGCATTTTGTTTGGTTGCACAGGTTGCCATGCAGACAATGGACCAGCGTATCAGTGATAGCAGGAAGAAGCTGAACAGAATGCGTTATGACACAACACGCTACCAGAAAAAACTGAAAGACCTGCAGACGCAGCACGATCAAATGGTGAAGGACTCACAAAATGCAGTGGAAACAGATGCAGGAGAGTCCCAGGAAGCTCAGGTAGGACTTGGTATATTATGTAATAGAAGAGTGGTTTCCAGTACAGCAGAAATGATATGTCAGTTACTCGCTAATGAATCAGTTTTTTTGTTCTGAAAATAAAGGAAATGAACAAATTCTTTATGTTCTTCACTAGCAAGGAGTCAAGTTACAATTTTCTGGTTTGATGGCAGCCTTACTTAAGTACTGGATCTGCTGGGTTTTTTTTATATGAATAAATTAGACATTCTGTTAATCACTGGCTCTCATTTCTTCAGAGGTGAGGAATTGAGTTTTTATATTCCAACTCACTTATAGGCTACAGCCATAGTTACCAAGCAGTGCAATAGACATATGGTGTGAAGGTGGATTTCAGGAATAAAGATTGTCAGATCCACTTTCCATTTCAAATTGACATAGAGTAAGAAATCTAAAATTCGCCACCTCTAAAACCTTAGTTAATTTTTTGAAGAAAATGATGTTTTTGTCCAAAAATTGGTATTTTTCAGTTCAAAAAGCCTTAATTTACTATACAGTCAACAAATCTCACCACAATTCATTTATTTTATTAGTATTTTCACATGTGGCGAATTTCAGATATGTGGCGAATTTTAGATTTCTTACTCTAATAGATGCAAAGGGTTTCAGATGCATCGTCTGTGCATTTTTTTAAATGGCTGCCCCCATATATTTCAAAACAAAAACAGTTTGTGAAAGTAAAATTAGAGTGAAGTAGTATTAATCAAATAGTTACACATGAAACATAAAAATAGACAAAATTTGGTTACAAAAAATATTGGAATATGATAAAAGTTAGACACATGCATTTCTTGTTTATCGTTATTACATCTGCTTAAGTGGGAAGGGGACATTAGTTTTCATTTATTTGTTTGCCACAAGAACTTTAATCTGACCTATAACTCTTTAAACCCCTGATTTTTAAAGAAATTTATTGAAAAGTATATTTCCCAAAAAAGATCTACAGTTGCTAAGGTTTATGGGCAGGATCCAATGTAAACTGTTGCAATGTCAACCGTTTTTATTAAAATTTTTCTGGTTAGAATATTTGTTTGGCAGACTAAGTCTCTTGACAATTTTTTACAAAAATTAAAACTTTTTCCATGGCAATCATTTTTTGTTTTGAATATTCTAGGGATTGTTTGGTATCTAAAATGGGTAGATTGGGAGGCCACCAAAGCAAAACCCTTCTTATTCCAGTATTAAGAAAAAAAATGTGCTTTAGCACATCCCCAGTCAAATAGGAACACAAACATTAAGTGAGGCTTATGAAAAAAGTCATAGCATTTACCTTCCTAAAAATCGCAACAAAAGCCATAAAATCTTCAAAAATGTAACATAAAAGCCAGATTTAGTGTTTTTCTTTTTAGTTCCCCCAAAATAATATGTGAGATATCTGAGATGGCAGTTCTTGAGTGTTGTCATGGTATTCTGATGAAATGGTCTCACCTGGTAGCACCCCTCCATCCCTGGAATATTCATGTTTTTGAATTTTGTTGCCACAGACTGAACTCTATGATGAAAATCGAAAAGAACGTGTTGTTTAATCGAATCCCTATTCTATGCCTGATGTAGTTTTGGCCATTTTCCAATAACAACGGTTGTGCCATAGCAACCATTTTTGTCCCCTTCTTCTATTGTTGTGACCTGGTCTCTGCACTGGAGACATTGCACTGCCTTGGCGGAGGTATGTGCTACCTGAATGCTCTTGTTTGAATTTATTGTGTTCTATGTTATATTTAATATTTGTGCAGCATCAGAGAAGAAACCCTTTCAAGGAATTTAGTTATTTATGATAAGGTTTGGCTGAATAAATGAAATGTACAGTACAACATAGTGCTAAATAAATGTAAAGAACAATGTGATATTTGTGGCTTGAATTTATGCTGAAGCAGTGGACCACAATTCTGTGAATTTGCTTGTGTATTCATAAGCTAAGTGACATTGTGAAGCCATATGTCCTGTAATGGCCAATATTATTGTGGCCTCGTATCCAAAGAATCGGTGGCAATACTGTGTATTAGTGTTGGTATCGAATGATAATATGCACATCGATATCAAACCATATTTTTGTCTTGCGTATCGATCGATATTGAAATATCGGGGTATTAGATGCTTTCCTGGGAGAGACCTTCCAAACTCTTTCGCGAGGTTTAGTATTTCCCGAAACCTAAACAAATATGGCATTTCCGCTTTAGCGGTAAGTGAAAGATGACAAAAATAGTAGGAAAACCAATATATTCTTCAAATATTGTCCTTTATTTGAATGAAAAACATGATATTTGTACCTGTTAAGTGGTATGTTTCGATATTGATATTATACTCTACATTATTGATATCGGCAAATGTAGCGTGAATCGATAAATATTTCAATATCGATAAACAATGCCAGCACTACTGTGTATAACTTTGAATCATATTGACAAGGCCACTGAGAAATTCATCCAGTTTATTTATTTTTTTCAGAAATTGCGTAACTTGGAGAACCGTCTTGACAAGGCCAATCTGAAGTGCAGGGAGGCTCAGCACATCACACACACTTACCTGCAGATCAAATGCAAGCTAGAGGATGAACATCAGACATTTGAGAGCATTCTTGATGAAATGGAAGTTGAGATAAAAAGGTACAAGTAGACACAAGGTCGATTACTCATCTGTAGTGGTGTTAGAGATAAACTGGTATATAGTTTTTTGTTTGGTTGGGGTATAAGTAACGTAATTCGCAAATGATATTTGGAAACCAGTTCATGAAAACATCATCATTTTAAACTTTTTAATGGCTGATACTTCATAAAATAACAAAAATATATATATTTGATGCAACATGTCACATTTTTTTATTTATATTGAACAAAAATGGTGTTAGCCTAAGAGAGCCATTACTGGTTGTAAATGATGGCACATGTACACCTTGTAACTGTACAGTTACAAGCATATGAAATACCAGATTTCATTTGTTTCAAAGCCCCAGTAACCGGTTTTTAGTTTTAAGTGACCCACCACTAATCATCTCTTGTCAATGGCAGTCAGCATTTGGTCACTGACATATTCGAATGATTGATTATTCAACAGAAATCTGACATTCTATGTATAGCTTTTTAATGGCTGATACTTCATAAAATAACAAAAATATATATATTTGATGCAACATGTCACATTTTTTTATTTATATTGAACAAAAATGGTGTTAGCCTAAGAGAGCCATTACTGGTTGTAAATGATGGCACATGTACACCTTGTAACTGTACAGTTACAAGCATATGAAATACCAGATTTCATTTGTTTCAAAGCCCCAGTAACCGGTTTTTAGTTTTAAGTGACCCACCACTAATCATCTCTTGTCAATGGCAGTCAGCATTTGGTCACTGACATATTCGAATGATTGATTATTCAACAGAAATCTGACATTCTATGTATAGCTTTTTAATGGCTGATACTTCATAAAATAACAAAAATATATATATTTGATGCAACATGTCACATTTTTTTATTTATATTGAACAAAAA
The DNA here is from genome assembly GCA_964017235.1 of Sabellastarte sp. h YS-2021. NCBI lineage: Eukaryota > Metazoa > Annelida > Polychaeta > Sabellida > Sabellidae > Sabellastarte > Sabellastarte sp. h YS-2021. The sequence goes on along the minus strand of OZ024935.1, from coordinate 85,804,611 downwards.
TGGTGTTAGCCTAAGAGAGCCATTACTGGTTGTAAATGATGGCACATGTACACCTTGTAACTGTACAGTTACAAGCATATGAAATACCAGATTTCATTTGTTTCAAAGCCCCAGTAACCGGTTTTTAGTTTTAAGTGACCCACCACTAATCATCTCTTGTCAATGGCAGTCAGCATTTGGTCACTGACATATTCGAATGATTGATTATTCAACAGAAATCTGACATTCTATGTATAGCTTAAAAAATCATACACTATCAACACAGTTTATGAAGTTTCAATTTTATTTATTAAAGTAATAGATTCGTTACAATTTGTTTGTTTTGTTTATTGTCATACTCTTAGCACTCCAGTGAAAGTCTTGCCTTCTCCCAGATCCCGTAATCAGTGCTTAAGGGCAAACCCTTAGCAAACCCTTGGCACAGTTACAGAGAGATGTAGTTCATACCGCATCTGCCCAGTTCCTATACTATTTGTTGCTATACTTTTAACCTTTTGTACCCTTTTGCTTTGTGTTTTAAGGCTTCGGGCAGAACGCAAGTCCCTCGCTCAGATGCACAGTGATGCAGTGATCTCACGGGATGCTGCTCGCACACAACTTGAGAAGGAGGAAAAACATGTGTACGAAGAGAAGAAGAAACGAGAGAACGAACTACAGGCTGTGAGGAAAGAAGCAGAGGAAAAGAAGACACAGTATGAGAAGATAGAGAAAAGACAGGTGAGACAGCAAGTGTACTGCGGGTGACAGTACATGTACTCAGCTTTTAGATTTTACAAAACAGTATAACCGATGAACTGCTTTAAGGGATAAATGCCTTCAATAAATTGGTAGCTTGATGCAGCATATCATGATAACATTCATATACTTAAAGTCTTAAAACCATTTTAAATTCTTTTTGAGACCTTTTCAATTTTTTAAAATGAACATTTTGGTAACAGGAAGTAGAACACTTGTTTACAAGCCAGTCAGAGATCATGTGAGAAAACGTTGTGTGATTAATGATAGAAACACATTGCTGGGCTGACTTGTTGTCGGTGAATACTAAAGCTCTGAATGCAGCATAGTACATGTATTCTGGATACACCACACTGTTTATCAGTTTGCATGCCAGCCTGTATAATTTGGTCTGTTTTTCAGGCACAGCGGGGCTCCATCTCCCAGGAGGATCTGTCTGCAGATCAAAGACAAGCTCAGATGGGAGAAGAGGAACAACAGAAGATCACCTCCTATGAGGAAATGTTTAGGAGAATCAAAGAGGCCACCGGTGTGTCTGATACTCAGGTAAGGATTTCTTTTCCACAGTATGGAGTAGACGTTAATTAGTTTCAAACTCCAGTTGACTAGAGGGTAAAATCAACTGAGGGTCTGTTTGAAAGAAGTAGTATCAAATTTGCAATGAATGTATTCACAGGTCTATATGGGTCATTAATTTGAATGTGTTCAGTATTGTTAAAATTTGAAGTAAATGTAATTTTTCATCTTGGTGTTTTTTTCAACTGTGAAATACCATAGTACAGTCAGCAACTTGGACTGGATTATATGACATTGCTAAGTTATAATGCTCACTTCTGTAAAGTAACATATTATATTTTTATCCCCAGATGAAGGTAGGTGACACTTTTTCTCAGGAAGTATTTTTAACATTGGTTAACAAAATTTGTAATCTACATTAACCAAATTAATATCCTCATCCCCCTGAAATACGAGGAAGTGCTTCAGGTGGTATTTGTGTCTGTTGACCTTTTTTCTCCATCTGATTTGCTCTGTATGCATTGTTATACAGTGAAACCTGTTCATGAGACCACTTTCAAATAGAGACCACTTGCTATCTGTGAATGTTTTAGTCCCCCCAAGGAAATTTAAATACATAAATTGAATAGTGACCACTTTTTAGTTGGTGACCGGATACCACTAAAATCATTCCCAAGGACACAAAAACACAAATCGAAGAGACAACACTGGAGATTGGAGGCTAACATGGGCAGTGATAGTCAATGGATAGGCCATATTTGATGATTTCTCCCCATTGTCCATTTTCATATACATGTTCAATTAAAGGCTTACATGTAACAATAAACACAGATTTAAAATACCTGCCTATTTTTTTGACCATTAAAATCAAAGTATTTCTATAATCCTTATATTTTAAAGAAGGTGTGCCATGCTAATAGCTACATGGTATCTACACAGTGCATATACACATGATATAAATAGAACTGAATCAGATATGATTATTGTTAAAAATTAGACCAGTTGCGGTGTGCTTTGTGCAGTTATTGTTCTTTCAAATTTAAAGGACACAAAAAATGTACATTTATTTATAGAATAAAACAAAATGCAAAATTGTAAAAATAGAGTCGATTTGATCACTTGGAGAGCCTAAAGAAGGAGAATGAGAAACCCATTAGGGTGACACCCAAAATTTTATAATATTTCATCTCTCTAGCAACATATTAAAGGCATAGAAAATGAAAAAAAATGGGGGCAGGGGGGTGCTTTCTGTTTTGTTATATACAGTGAACCTGAACTTTTAAAAAGGGTAAAATTTGTCATTGCAGAAGAAATGATTTCATACTAGCTGTGGCATACAGTATAATACCCAAGCAACGCACCTGTGGCATGGGAGATGGCCTGTTGGGGGGGGGGGGGGGGGGGAGGTTATGTTGGTGTCACAATAACACAGTCTAGTTTTAATTCAATTGATTCTTTGTTGTGCATTAATCTTGTACAAAACTGTCATAAATTTCAGGAGGTGGTGATGCGTTTTGAAAACCAGGGTGACACCACTGATCACTTGGAGAGCCTAAAGAAGGAGAATGAGAAAACCATCAGCAGACTGAAGGAAGAAAAGGACAAGCGCAAGAACGAGTTTGAGGAGATGAAGTACTCAGGAGAGGCCAAGCTCTCTAGGTAAGCATAGAACTAGGATTAATTATGGTAGACTCAAGCAAATAATATTTAAATCATCTGAGATAGAGAGACCTTACACTTGGGTGGTGCGTGCAGATAAGAGAGCCTTAGCCTCGCACAAATATGTCCATAGCTGCTGGCTGAACTAAGAGTGGGAAGAGGAAATAATTCCCAACTTTCACATTAAGTGGAAGAATTTCACTCATTTTCTTCTCCCATGCAATGTACATAACTGAACAGTATAATTTTACTCATTGAATTGATTGTGTTAAAATAATAATAATAATGACGAATTATTTGTAAAGTGCACAGTTGATGTAGCCCTGCTCTAAGGCGGTGAAACCCAAAAAGTGATAGTCCAATAACAAGAAAGTGTCTATCAGTACGAAGAGATAGGAGAAGGCTTCAGAGAAGTTCTGAAAAGTACTTCTGAATTAATCCTACATTCTTTTGATTGGCCATTCTGTTTCTCCAGTATGTGGGAGGTCACAGCCATTGCAGTTGATACTGTGTGCTACATTGTTCAATTTACGGGTGATTTTGTGCTTCATTAGGAGGTTGACACGTATTCAATGATCTAATTTGAGTAGAAACTCTTTATGGTCTGGAAATCAAAGTAAAGTATAAAATTTAGTCAGAGAATTTCAGTCAGACCAAAACAAATTCAGTAACGTAAAAATTCTATACTAAGTCTTGTTACTTCAAAGTAAACTTAATTAAAACTTTATTCCCGAATTCAAATTAAACAGTATTGCCTCCAGTTGATTATAAAGTTTTATTCGGTGGTCAGCTGGCAGATATTAAGCTATATTAACTGAACTTTGGCCTATTTTTAAGTGGCCAGGAGATGCTGGAACAGTTTGAGAAGCATTTACAGGAGGAAGACGATCGTTGTAATGAGGCTCAAGACAGACTGGACAAGTCCAATAAGATTCTGATTGCTTCCACTGCGGGCGTGAACCACTTGGCCGAAAAACTCAAACATCTTAAAAGTGTGAGTCAATAATTTATTAATGCAAGTCTCATTTTAGATTGAATTTATAATGTTAAAGCAGGCCCATTGTAGATTAATTTCATGGAACCAAATTAAAACACAAGAGCTTTACCATGGTGTAAGGATAAGTACTGGTATCAAAACTAAAGTATTTTGAAAAATTGAAAGTACCAGTACTTCTTAGAGATCAATATAGTAAGAGGTTTAGTAGAACCTCTATTAACCGAACATGTTGGGAGAGGGATATTTTTTGTTTGGATAACAGAAGGGGTAATGAAATGGAAGACTTTAATTCTTGTGTATAAAGAAGGACGATGTATTTGAATTAAAACTGTGTCTAGCAGGGTTTTAGTGTTATTAGCATATCTTATCTGTTTTCTCAGGCTTCAAGTCAGGTGGGCAAGTCTAAGATCCAGCCATCTTCAGATGAGTATGTATTGGACCAGCTTTCGATTGCAGAGGAGAAGCTGCTGAAACTTCTGGAAGAACTTGACCAATCTGGCAAAGACCTCAAAGACATACAGAGACAGATGGAGGAGGAGGAGGTATGTGTTCATATTGTGTTTATATTGTCTCAATATTGTGATATTACCAGAAACAGATGGAGGATGAAGTATGTGTTGCTATTGTGTTTATATTGTCTCAATATTGTGATATTACCATGCAGAGACAGATGGAGGATGAGGTATGTGTTGCTATTGTGTTTATATTGTCTCGATATTATGATATTACCAGAAACAGATGGAGGAGGAGGTATGTGTTCATATTGTGTTTACATTGTCTCAATATTGTGATATTGCCAGAGACAGATGGAGGATGAGGTATGTGTTCATATTGTGTTTATATTGTCTCAATATTGTGATATTGCCAGAGACAGATGGAGGATGAGGTATGTGTTCATATTGTGTTTACATTGTCTCAATATTGGGATATTGCCAGAGACAGATGGAGGATGAGGTATGTGTTGCTATTGTGTTTATATTGTCTCGATATTATGATATTACCAGAAACAGATGGAGGAGGAGGTATGTGTTCATATTGTGTTTATATTGTCTCAATATTGTGATATTGCCAGAGACAGATGGAGGATGAGGTATGTGTTCATATTGTGTTTATATTGTCTCAATATTGTGATATTGCCAGAGACAGATGGAGGATGAGGTATGTGTTCATATTGTGTTTACATTGTCTCAATATTGGGATATTGCCAGAGACAGATGGAGGATGAGGTATGTGTTGCTATTGTGTTTATATTGTCTCGATATTATGATATTACCAGAAACAGATGGAGGAGGAGGTATGTGTTCATATTGTGTTTATATTGTCTCAATATTGTGATATTGCCAGAGACAGATGGAGGATGAGGTATGTGTTCATATTGTGTTTATATTGTCTCAATATTGTGATATTGCCAGAGACAGATGGAGGATGAGGTATGTGTTCATATTGTGTTTACATTGTCTCAATATTGGGATATTGCCAGAGACAGATGGAGGATGAGGTATGTGTTCATATTGTGTTTATATTGTCTCAATATTGTGATATTACCAGAAACAGATGGAGAAGGAGGTATATGCATGCATGTTCATATTGTGTTAATATTGTCAAAATATTGTAAAATTGGTAGATTCAGATGAAGCAGGAGACTGGGTATGTGTAGTCTGTATTTGTATTGTGTTAATGTTATCTTTGAGACATTCAGACGCAGATGCAAGAGAAGGTACATGTGTTTATATAATAATAGTAATAATAATAGTAATAATAATTCTTTCTGGTCCCTGATTGGCTAATCACTGTGCTACTCCAATGAAAAGGCACTCTTTAACAAAAAGATTTCAAGTCTTTTTTTGAAGTGGTTTAAATTCTTTTCGATGTTGGGGACATCATCAGATGGGCTATTTCATTAGTGTAGTGCAAAAGGTAACCCTTGTATTGTATTCATATTGTGCTAATATTGTCTCAAATTCACACACTGTGAGGTGGAGAAGGAGGTATTCATGGTAATAGCATGTTTATTGTTTTAAATAATATGTCATATGTGGATCAATGTTGTATTGATATTGTTGTCATTGTATTCATAGTCTGTGGATATTGTGTGGATATAAAGTCATACATTAAGAGATTCACGAGAAGGAATGTTTGGTAATAATGTGTCTGTATTAATTGGCTCAATATTAAGTTTATATTTTCTCAAAAATGTGTGTATCAAGAATTATTATTCAGAAACTTTCATGGGAAGATAGCTGAAAAGTTATATGTTTTATATTGTCTTAATATTGTATGCGCTTGTGTTGTGCATATATCCCCTGGAGGCCAAAAGTGACTCCAAACATAAATTACAATATCACATATCTTGTATTCCTGAATCTGATATTGACAATGGAAAAGTATTGATGAAAGATTAATAACAGGCACTCATATAGGACAAAGTAAAGTCCTTTTTGACTTGTTTATTTTTAGCTTTATTTTAGCTTTATAAAAGTTCTTATCATATTGTAAAACAAGTATTGTTCTACATTGTTTTCTAAAATTTCAGAAATTATACACTGTGAGTTGGAAATTTTGCTTTTTAAAAAATAATCCAAACTTGAGAACTAAATTTAGTCTTATGGATGTCTAAATAATGGTAGACTTTTCCAAATTACTCAATAGATCTAAATTAGGTAGGACTTTTTTGAACAATGTTTAATTTCTCTTAAAAACTCTGGTGTTTAAGTGGCCATTATAATGTTCATTGTAGTTTCATGAAGTATATGTGAATTATGTCTATTTTAAGCCACATTAATTTTTGTCTGTTACCATTTCCGAAATTCCACTGTTGCAAATGACTCTTTTGAAGCATTTATATGTAACATATAATACTCTTTAAGGTAATTACGTCTTAATAACCAGTGCCCTAATATATTAATATTTTCTCCTTTTTAAAATTATTGTTTAAAACTCTGAATAAAATAATGATGTGCTATTTTTAAGTTTTTGACTTCACTAAAATTCCACATACATGTACACGTAGTTATTTCCATTTTCATAAATTAATTGTTGGGAAATGTCATTTTCTCTGAGAATAACATGAGATTAACATATAATTTTTATTTTCTTTCTTCATCATCACAAAAAACTTTTGTCTTGAAGCCCTGCAATTTATGTGAAAATATAATCCATTTTATTTCTAATAATATCTTCATTATTTCTAATAAAATAATATGACTCGCATAAAAAAGTGCATTAAATGGAACATTTGTATCAGTTTGTGTGATTATAGTATCCCCATTCAGGAGCCAGACCGACAAAGTTTACAGTATTCTTTTAAATATATTTTAAGCATTTACCTGCTGGCTAGTAAAAAAAAATCAATTTAGTGAGATAGTATCTCAATTTTTTGTAGCTTTATTTTACATTTTTGAGATATTGAGTAATTTTTTAGACATATACACAATTATTATTTTTATCAGAAAAATTCACTGAAGATAGCACACGTAGGCTGTGAATTGGTCAAACTTACAGCATTTAATTAGGATTCCAAAGTTTCAAACTACTAAAATTCATAATTAAATTTAATTTTGAATAGCACAGAAGTGGTTTGATGTTTCTTTTCCCAGGATTGTTTTTCCCTAAATGGATAAGCAGTAGTGTTACATATATTGATATACCAGTATTGAATGATATATTGATACAGATTGATAATGTTCCTAGTTTTAATTTCAATATTAATGTATTATTTATAATTTTGTTTCCATAAAATATCTCAATAAATTTTAAAGTGTTGGAACAGCCACCCATTAAAACACATAATTTGAGCGTGTAATTCAAATTAGTTGTATAGCAGTAAATTATATGCAGTGAAATAACAGTTGTAGTATCAATCAACATAAAATCCAGAGTTGGCTATCAGAATTGGAATATCTATTAAATACCAACACTAAGAAGCTCTGAACCAATTATCGTAAGTGTGGATCTCTGTCTCATATAAGATAACACTATTAATGTGCAACAGCTCCTATCTGATGGGTTTAACTGACACTGTTGAAATGCCTTTATTCCATCATCTCAGACCTGGGCTAAACTGGAGTATTTGGAAGATCATTACCCAAAGCAAAAAGTCACCCCACAACAGGTTCACAGTCTTTTGTTAAAAGCCAAGAATGAGAAATATGAGATTTGCCACAGTATGTAAACCGACCATTGAGGTAGCTACCTTATTTTCTATTTAAATTATGAGACATTCTCATCAAATATATGATGTTTGATAGTGTTCCGAGTCATTTGATATTTATTTCATCCCTTACCTTATTTCATGGATTAAGTTTCTTGTCAACAAATTTTAAAGGCTGACCCCCCAATGGCGCAAGTGGCAGAATGTGGTGAATTTCAGATTTCTTATTCATATGTATCATGGCTTTGCAAGACCATTCTATGGACAAGAATGAAGATACTATAATGCTATGAAATCTGATATTTTTTTCATATTTTACTTGTTTTGACGGTGCACAATTTTCCTATATATATTTGTCAAATACTCTTGCGGATATCAATTCTCATTGCACTGATTCATGTTAAAGTGAAATATTCAAGTCATAATAAATTTTCAGTCTGAATTGCCATTTTCAGTGCAAAAGTACCCTTAAAGTGGTCAATTCACAGTGATAACTTCATTGTAATAGATAAGCCATGTGAAATCTTTCCTCTTGTGTGAAATATACATGAAGAATATGCAAGCTCACTGATGGGATTTCATTAATTCATATTGACAGGGCAGTTCGCTTTAAATATGTGATATCTGTTATACATATAATTTTAATTATATAATTACACATCACATGTTATGACAAAAACTGAACAAAACTATAGAGTACAATGTCAAAATGTCAATGATTGATTTGTGCATTTTAGGTATATATCATAGCTGTTTCTTTTTACCCATCATTGAGAAACATGTTCCTGTGTCAAAGCTATGCAGTGGACTCAGTATAACTAAAACTTCCAAATATACACAGGATTTGGTTCTGGTTACAGCCAAATTCCACTTGTTTCAGCATTTTTTTCTTATTTCAAGACATCAACATTAGTTTCACTTATATTTCACTTCAGCTGAACTATCCTGATATACTCAGTTTGCTGCATTATGTCACTGTTTTGATTAAATACTTGTCATTTCCATGACAACATTTATACATTTTTTGTGTGTTTCATCAAATAATTTGAATTTGTTATAATTTGAATTATTTGCTTCTCTTACTGTACACAGTGATAGATGGCCTGGAGGGTAGTGTATTTCCAATCACTCACTGCAGACCCTCTCCACAACTGTTTCTAGCCTGTACTATAGTTTGATTGGAAAATAATTTTAGACGATTCAGTTTTATACTTCAACAATTGGCCACTTTTATTTGATGTACTTCTCATTGATTAATTAAAAATAGGTTATTTTTATTTAAATAATAACTTTACTTCCAGAAATCCGTGTAACAGACATCACAAATAACAATTTTGATCCAAACCAAATGTTGTATCATGACAATAGATAATATTTCACATTTTAAATAAATCTTAAAATTTGGCCTGGGAACAATCATAATCTGATCAAGTTCTGACAACAGGTAGTGTAACCATATGAAAAAAAATTTACTACAAGGCTTCTGGATGATGAATTGTTCTATTTAGTACCACATTTGTATTTTTAAAGACTCTCCATTGCACACTGTTTATGCTTTTAAAATATTTCAAACTGCACACAACTGTTGCAATGTACTTTCATTTTTCAGAGGCACACAAAGTCTTTCTGTATGAAAAGGTTATAACATTGGTTTTAAACTATTGTTTGCTTTGACAATATCTATATGTCAGAGTATAAGTTAAAAAACTTTTTATTATCCACCACGCGACGTATTTGCCCTAAGTACGGGGAAATACAGACCGGGATGTATTTTTTTTGTATACACCGGCGCCCCGGTACTATGGATCATGAGTGTGAATAACTTCCGGTTTTTCAACAATATCTCGGAAAGTATGCAACTTACAAATATATATAATATATCATTAGAAAGGTGTTATTGTAGCGCTTCTGCTGATGTATGTTGCATAAAAATCCATGCAGAAATGACTGAGATATTGCAAGTTAAAGATTGAAGTTTTTATATTCAGTCTTGCTCATGCTTTTCAAAGACTTTTTCACGTCCTGTCATTAAATATTCGTTTTATTTGACCCATAAATCACACAAAATGGTGGATAATAAAAGTAAAACACCCCCTCATCAGACATATACAGAAAAAATATATCACTCATGAAGATTAACAATATAATACTCGTGCTACGCACTCGTATAATATTGTTATCTTCATTTGTGATATATTTTTTCTGTATATGTCATTCGGGAAGTTTTCCTATTATATATAGCAGCTCTCAGATTATACCCTTAGCTTAGTAAAATCCATACAAGCCTGATTAGTTGTAAATCTGTAATGAATTAAAGTTACTAACTTTCAAGATGGGAATCTGGGTAACACTTTGTTTTTTATTATTTTATAAATTTAATAGTGAAAGATTAGATGAGTATTTGGTAAAGTCAGAAGTGTGAAGCTCAGCACAGTATATGAGGAAAGTTTCGGGAAACTCCACCTTTATCATTAACTTATCGGAAGTTTCTAAATGTTTATAATTTTTGTGACTATAACAGGGCTCTGATTTACACTGATGCTAACTTGGCACAAATTAAGATTAATTTGTCTCACAATTAGTAATATTTATACTAGTCCACTATTTTTTCACAGTATTCTACTCTTCATTAAGTACTGTTTTTAATGACAAAAGTGAGCCATTAATTTTTTCTTTAAAATGTGACAGAAGTTGACCATTTTGTGCTAAATTTAATGTCAAAATTTAAAATTACCAATATTCAAATAGAAAACTACTCTTAATTTTGGACTTCAAATAATTTAATTAATGAATATTCTACTAATCTTTAACAGCCCTATGTTTAAATGGTGCCCCCAAGTTTAAATGGCACATTTCTTACATTCATCCTGAAAGTCAAGTTTTCCATTCCATTTGCTTCTCATAACCAAACATTCCAATGTAGTCTGAGCAGGCATTTGGACAATCATACAAAATCTAAACACACTGTTTTACATATATTACTTATAGTAACATGAAATTGATCCATAAAATCCATAAAACTACGAGAAAGCTTATTCTTAGCCAAAGGAAAATGAACAACTGTTTTGTGCACATTAAACCAAGGCTTGCTTTTGTTATTGCCAAATCAAGAAGTGTATTGTATTATACCCGGTATATTGATAAAATTATGCTTAGCTGTTGCGGAGATGTATATTTATTCAAAAATAGTCACACTAAAAATAAAAAATAGTAAAATACCGTGTATTGAGATAAAGAGATGTTTAACTTGAAAATTTTTGTATTTTCCAGTTCCATAATACGATGGAGGTGCACCTACCCAAGTACAACACCAGGGTCAAATTACCACAGAAGGATCCTTTGAATTACGAAGGTGCGTGACTTTTCCTTGATTTATTTTTGAAAACATATTAATATTAAAGGTTAAAAGTTCTAGTCACTCGTTTCACACCTCGGATAACTGAGGACTTAATTCCACTTTGTAGTTTGTACCCAATGTATTGTGGATAGCCAAATACCACTGCTTTACTTTGCTACAGCTCTGTTTTCCTCCATCCACCCATACAACAGTGATAGCTTACATCGATGGGTGTTAATGTGACTTCACATTGCAAGTTAATGACCCACAAGTAACATAATTTCATTGTAAATAAAAGAAGGGTCACTTGTCAGATGGAACATTATAAAGTATTAAGGTTTAAAATAATATTTCACAATTAATATGTGACACCATATTTAATATTGAAGTTTTAGTGTCATACCAATTACGGCATGGTTAATTAGGGCTAGTTATTTGTTGGTATGATGATTATATTTTTTAGAGGAACAGAAGGACAAGAAATTACTAGAAATGCTCTTCATTGCAGAATTCAGTAAATCCCTGTAGTTAGCATTTTAGTTCAGTAAATCCCTGTAGTTAGCATTTTAGTTAAGGGTTGTCACTGATCAGATATTACTCAAACATATATACTGGAAGTTCATCATAATTATCATGGCAACAAATGGAAAGGATAAATATCTAAAAGCCATGAAACAAACTTAAATATACAATTTACAATTTAATTTTTTTGTTATTTTATGTTGCATTTAAAATTTATATAAGGTTTTACCATTTTTGCTACCTACATCTGTCAAAGTCTTCATTCACAAAAATAACTTCTTTTTTTTTTCAGAAAAGACAAAGGTCCATTTAATTTATTTAGTAGTTTGTTGACATAATACTGGTATTCCAGTTTCTGTTGGATATTTAACAGTACTGACCTTATACACAATTTAATGTACTATAATGAACTTGTACACAATGTACTTTGCACAGATAAAAAACATCCCTGGACTTGTGTTGGTTGATTTTGAAAAAGCTTTTGACTCACAATTTTCTGGAATTATGTATTCTGTTCTTATATTTTTTTGTTGTTAGTCTCAGTATTACACAATGGCTACAAACTTTTAATACCAATATCAAAGCAGCTGTAAATCCGTATGTACCTGAATTATATCAACGGGGCATTTTGTATTCAATAGACCTTACAAGCAATAGCATTATAATGACAAGGAAAATCATTGCTTTCTATTCTTAATTCTTGATAGACTTTTTGACTGACCAGGAATTATTTTTGTGTTTGAAAAAAACACATTGGATCATCCAGTATGAACCTTAACTATGACCATTGACCACGAATATTCCAAACTGAAGGTGAACTTAAATAGGCGGAGAAAAGGAACACAGGATCTTTATGGCATCTTTTTTTTTAAAAAAATTCTGAAATATGGTCTGTGTTACCCAAGTTACTTGCAAAAGGTATAGTTATGTCTGACTCTGTGAGTGTTGTAATGCAACTTTGTTTCAAAGAAATGAACTCTGATGAGCAAATGTTTTTTGAATGATTTAAAAATTAATATCTCACTAATATTTTTCTCATTTGAAATTATGGCTCATAAGTTTTCATGCATACCTTTAAAACTAACTAGTGACAAGCACTAAATAATACTAGATTTTGTTAATTTTTAAGGCTTTGACAATTGGTTATATTTTCACAAAGGACTGTTTAGAAATTATAATTTCTTCAATTTTGGGAGACGACTTTCAGATGAAGAAGACTTATACTATTTTGAGGTTTCTTTGGATAAATGTCATAAAACAGCACATTGTGTAATCCTTTCTTTCAATGAAATACTAATATATATTCTTTCAGATGATGAGGACAGTGGAGAGGACCTGGATGTGATGAGTCGTGGGCAGCTGAAGAAACAGGCACAGCAACTTATTGACCAGAAGACCAAGAGGCGTGCTGCCACCAAGAAAAAGAAGGGATCCAAGAACTAGATTGAAGTCATTGGAAAGTATTTAAAAATGCCTACTTTTGAACTGTACAAACTGTTACTACATTTTCAATGACGTATGCACAGGGAAATCAGTAGCTCAAAGGTCCTGGAAAACACTATGAAACACTGAAGGAAAACAATTTCTAGGTGATATTGAAGAAACAAAGGAAAAGTCATTGACAAATGCTTCATGAAAATGCTAAAATATCTGTTTAAATCTTCCATCTTCAAGAAATAGAGCAGTCATCACACGTGTTATGAAACTCATGGAATAAGTTTTATTGAAATTGACAGTGAGATGAACTATGGAATGAAAACATGCGACTTTACTGTGAGAAAGTAAAGTTGCATGAAATGAAAGGATGATTATGTATTTGTCAATATTCGATTGTGTAATTGGAAGAAGGTAATTATTAATAATCTTTCAAAAGGAAAGTAAAGCCACGAGAAAAGGTTGCAGAGACATGAAAGGATTTCAGGCTTTGTGCAACTTTTTCCACCTCTTTTTTCATAATTTCTTGGTCTCTTAAAAATTAGACAAATAAAATCGTTCAAGAAACTTTGCAGCTTTAAACTAATTTTAAAAGATGCAAAAAACAGCAACTTTTAAAATTGAACACCAGTAGAATATACAAGCATTGCAGACAAAAAGCTCTGTAAGTGTCTGCGTATTTTCAATCATGTGGTCAAGAAATTGCCTCTTGGTGTTGAATCTGTCGTATTAATTGGTTGGGATAATGGGGAGCAACAGAAATGGGATAGACTTGGAACCTTTTCAAGATGTGGAACCTTTTCACTATTTTTGATACAAGTATGTGGGCAGATTGGTATAACTTAATGTTAATAATCACTATGAAATATATCAGTACTTGTATTGATTTGTAGAATCTGTGATAGTTAAGAAACCCTTTTATTGATTTTACTGTTAATTTATGAACTGTTATTTCTGTTTATTGTTTTACATTATACTTTCTTCAAGCATAAAACATTAATGTTATAATTAAGTTTAACCAATGTTATATATTTTTTATTGCAGTACTGGTCTGTTAGTGTAACAATCATTGTTCAAATAAATAATTCTCACCATTTTACATCAGTATTTATTTAAGTAAATTTATTGTTTTTAAGTTTACCATTCTTTAACCCAGTGTCTGTAAATAATGTATTGTGAAGTGAAACATCTTGAATTTTTGTTTTCGTATTTGTATAATGTGTAGACAGCAAAAGTACCTTGATTATTTTAATAGATTCAATTTATGAGAGAAAAATAAAACATGGAAACATCTTTTCAAAGTGTTATTATTTCCAATCAATACTGTGAAATCAAAATATTTCACAGAAACCATACCTTGCAAAGTTAATTCTACTTGATAACAACCAGATACATGTATTTCATACTCTGAAAATATGTAAATACAAATAGTGACCAAATACTTTCCATTTATTTACATGCTTTTTTCAAATGCAAATACTTTTTAAAACGCATTTTCCCCAACATGAATATTATGAGCTGTTAACATTAACATCAAAGTCTTAAATGTGACATGTTGAATAAAAAAGGCATTCAAAGTCTAAAGAGTAGAAATGTGAAACAGATTAAGGGTTGAAACAGTCATTCGCAGTCCTTGGGTAAAAGACCTGCAAGATACCTTGTGCAAAACCTATATTTTGTTGAGCCAGTGAGCTCGGAAGAAAAATACCTGCATTTCACTGTCGTCCATTCTTTGAAAAATATTTTTCCACATTATTTATTTTATGTCATATTTACAGAAAGTAGGAAACTGTAATAGATACTTAATTTTGAAAGTTTGGACAGCTTTAACTTCAACCTGAAACTTGTATTACTCGAAATTAATCAATAAGAGATAAGTTTGGTAGTAATTGTATCACCAGTCCTAAAAGTTCAAATATAGTGCATCACATGATCATCTAATATTGTATGTTACTGACATCATCTGTAAATCAAACAGACATGAACAAGTACATAGGCTATAAAAGCATTGAGCTAAAAATAAAAAAATAGCATCAGGGATGCCCGTACCCTACAGCCTGGGGAAATACTTTTCTACACCAGGAGACATAGAAGTAGTGTAACAGTACAAATTTCAAGATACTTTCAGAGCAGTGTAAGTTATATTAAGGTCCAAATAATGCTTAAGTAGAGAAAATAATATCTAAGGAAAAGAAATGTATATAAAGATGAAGTATTACAACAAGACAATTCAATAATAAAATGACAGCATTTATCAGTAAACCAAAAATGGCCGAATTATGGTTTGGATGTTTTGAATATTACCCATGCATACAGAAGTGGCAATACATTCAATGAATGCTTATGTGTGGTGTTGGAGAAAAGCCTGTGGCTCACTTGATGAAATTCCATCTGTTACAATGGGAGCTTGCAAGAGGAAATTCTTAATGAATTCTAATATGACAGTGCTTAATCTGCATCAATAGACAGACCCAAAGGTGCAACAAGATTTTAAAGGTCAATACAGCAAGGTCAATCAGTGTTACACCATGACGTGGCACACCTAAAACCCTCAACCAATGTCCCTACCAAGTATCAACTTCCTACACCTTACAGTCTCTGAGATATAACCTGGACAAGATTTTATAGGTCAAAGTCACTACAGCAAGGTCAAAGGTCAAATCAAGGTCACATGACGTAGCACACCTACACCCCCTAACCAATGTCCCTAACAAGTATCAACTTCCTACACCTCTTACGGTTTCCAAGATATAGCCCAGACCAGGTATTATAGGTCAAGTTCACTATGGCAAGTACAAAGGTCAAATCAAGGTCACACCATGATGTTGCACACCTACTACCCCCAACCAATGTCCTCACCAAGTATCACCTTCCTACACCTTACAGTTTCCGAGATATAGCCCAGACAAGATTTTATAGGTCAAGGTCACTACGGCAAGGTCAAAGGTCAAATCAAGGTCACATGACGTAGCACACCTACACCCCCTAACCAATGTCCCTAACAAGTATCAACTTCCTACACCTCTTACAGTTTCCAAGATATAGCCCAGACCAGGTATTATGGGTCAAGTTCACTACATCAAGTACAAAGGTCAAATCAAGGTCACACTATGACGTTGCACATCTACACCCCCTAACCAATGTCCCTACCAAGTATCAACTACCTACACCTTACAGTTGCTGAGATATAGCCCGGACAAGATCTTATAGGTCAAGGTCACTACGGCAAGGTCAAAGTTCAAATCAAGGTCAGACCATGACGTTGCAAACCTACACCCCCCAACCAATGTCCCTACCAAGTATCAACTTCCTACACCTTACAGTTGCTGAGATATAGCCCGGACAAGGTTTTATAGGTCAAGGTCACTATAGCAAGGTCAAAGGTCAAATCAAGATCAGACCATGATGTTGCACACCTACAATTCTTAACCAATGTTCCTACCCAGTATCAACTTCCTACACCTTATGGTTTCCGAGATATAGCCCGGACAAGATTTTATAGGTCAAGGTCACTACAGCAAGGTCAAATCAAGGTCAGACCATGACGTTGCACACCTACACCCCCTAACCAATGTCCCTACCAAGTATCAACTTCCTACACCTTACGGTTTCTGAGATATAGCCCAGACAAGATTTTAAAGGTCAAGGTCACTACGGCAAGGTCAAATCAAGGTCAGACCATGACGTTTCACACCTACAACCACTAACTAATGTCACTGCCAAGTATCAACTTCCTACACCTTATGGTTGCGGAGATATAGCCCGGACAAGATTTTCAAACTCAAGGTCTCTACGGCAAGGTCAAATCAAGGTCAGACCATGACTTTGCACACCTACACCCACCCACCCTCCCCCCCCCCCCAACCAATGTCCCTGCCAAGTATGAACTTCCTACACCTTACGGTTTCTGAGATACAGCCCGGACAAACTATTTCCCGCTGCCCGCCCGCCCATCCGGACACCATGGGTGAAAACAATACTTAAGGGCTGTGGGGTAACCAGCAATCAGTACAAGTGAACAGGCTCTGTGTCAGCTGACTGTGTTTTGAGTTTCAGAGAAGAAGTGAAATTAGAAAAGGACACAGAAGTTGTACCCTGCAAATGATATACAGAAGCAAAGTACCATTTTTAAGTACCAAGGTAACTGTTGAGGTGTAAAAAGTAAGTGTAAAGCATACTTAAACAAAATACTGTAAATGCAATAGTTTTTGAGCTACAACTTATTTACTCAACAGTGAGATTCTCAAAGTAGCTTTTCTCAGCTATGGAATGACCTACAGGTCTGCAATTTTACTGTTATAGCCCACCAAAAAGTAGGTGAATAACATATTTAAACACTAGAAATAGGACGCCCTGTTGATAGTAGGTGCGAATAGAAACAGGATAGCATAGAAGAACACACATTATCATGTGTAATGTCCACCCATGAACCTTTTGCCCAAATTGTACAGTAGTCTTACAAGACCCTGTTTCATTTGTAAAATATATCAATGATGCTTAAATATTTGTTAGTGTAGATGTAAATTATTTCAGCTTCATGCCTTTTTGCATTGGTTGGGTCGAAAATTTCAACGAAATCACTCTATTTTGCACAGTTAAGGCAAATTTGTGTTTTTCCATTTTGGGCAAAAAGTCGAAAATTCAAAATGGCCGCCATATGTGGGGAGGGGAAAATTTTTTGAAAATTGCAGAGTACATTTCTCAGATACCCCGTGGGTCGAAAATTTCGACGAAATCGCTCTATCTCGCACAGTTAAGGACATAGAAGCAATTTTGTGTTTTGCCATTTTTGGCAAAAATTTGAAAAATCAAAATGGCCGCCATTTTTGGGGAGGGGAAAATTTTTTGAAAATTGCAAAGAGTACATTCCTTAGATACCCTGTGGGTTGAAAATTTCGACGAAATCGCTCTATCTCGCACGGTTAAGGAGATAGAAGCAAATTTGTGTTTTGGCATTTTTGGCAAAAAGTCGAAAATTCAAAATGGCTGCCATTTTTGGGGATGGGAAAATTTTTTGAAAATTGCAAAGAGTACATTCCTTAGATACCCTGTGGGTTGAAAATTTTGACGAAATCGCTCTATCTCGCACGGTTAAGGAGATAGAAGCAAATTCGTGTTTTGCCATTTTTGGCAAAAATTCGAAAATTCAAAATGGCCGCCATTTTTGGGGAGGGGAAAATTTTTTGAAAATTGTAAAGATTACATTCCTTAGATACCCTGTGGGTCGAAAATTTCGACGAAATCGCTCTATCTCGCACGGTTAAGGAGATAGAAGCAAATTTGTGTTTTGGCATTTTTGGCAAAAAGTCGAAAATTCAAAATGGCTGCCATTTTTGGGGATGGGAAAATTTTTTTTAAATTGCCAAGAGTACAATGCTCAGATACCCTGTGGGTCGAAAATTTTAACGAAATCTTGTCCGGGCTATATCTCGGAAACCATAAGGTGTAGGAAGTTGATACTGGGTAGGAACATTGGTTAAGAATTGTAGGTGTGCAACATCATGGTCTGATCTTGATTTGACCTTTGACCTTGCTATAGTGACCTTGACCTATAAAACCTTGTCCGGGCTATATCTCAGCAACTGTAAATCGCTCTATCTCGCACGGTTAAGGAGATACAAGCAAATTTGTGTTTTGCCATTTTTGGCAAAAATTCGAAAATTCAAAATGGCCGCCATTTTTGGGGAGGGGAAAATTTTTTGAAAATTGCAGAGTACATTCGTTAGATACCCTGTGGGTTGAAAATTTCGACGAAATCACTCTATCTCGCACGGTTATGGAGATAGAAGCAAATTCGTGTTTTGCCATTTTTGGCAAAAATTCGAAAATTCAAAATGGCCGCCATTTTTGGGGAGGGGAAATTTTTTTGAAAATTGCAAAGAGTACATTCCAGAGATACCCTGTGGGTTGAAAATTTTGACGAAATCGCTCTATCTCGCACAGTTAAGGAGATAGAAGGAAATTTGTGTTTTGCCATTTTTGGCAAAAATTCGAAAATTCAAAATGGCCGCCATATTTGAGGAGGGGAAAATTTTTTGAAAATTGTAAAGATTACATTCCTTAGATACCCTGTGGGTCGAAAATTTCAACGAAATCGCTCTATCTCGCACGGTTAAGGAGATAGAAGCAAATTTGTGTTTTGCCATTTTTGGCAAAAATTCGAAAATTCAAAATGGCCGCCATTTTGGGGGAGGGGAAAATTTTTTGAAAATTGTAAAGATTACATTCCTTAGATACCCTGTGGATCGAAAATTTCGACAAAATCGCTCTATCTCGCACGGTTAAGGAGATAGAAGCAAATTTGTGTTTTGGCATTTTTGGCAAAAAGTCGAAAATTCAAAATGGCTGCCATTTTTGGGGATGGGAAAATTTTTTGAAAATTGCAAAGAGTACATTCCTTAGATACCCTGTGGGTTGAAAATTTTGACGAAATCGCTCTATCTCGCACGGTTAAGGAGATAGAAGCAAATTAGTGTTTTGCCATTTTTGGCAAAAATTCGAAAATTCAAAATGGCCGCCATTTTTGGGGAGGGGAAAATTTTTTGAAAATTGTAAAGATTACATTCCTTAGATACCCTGTGGGTCGAAAATTTCGACGAAATCGCTCTATCTCGCACGGTTAAGGAGATAGAAGCAAATTTGTGTTTTGCCATTTTTGGCAAAAATTCGAAAATTCAAAATGGCCGCCATTTTTGGGGAGGGGAATATTTTTTTTAAATTGCCAAGAGTACAATGCTCAGATACCCTGTGGGTCGAAAATTTTGACGAAATCGCTCTATCTCGCACGGTTAAGGAGATAGAAGCAAATTTGTGTTTTGCCATTTTTGGCAAAAATTCGAAAATTCAAAATGGCCGCCATTTTTGGGGAGGGGAAAATTTTTTGAAAATTGCAGAGTACATTCGTTAGATACCCTGTGGGTTGAAAATTTCGACGAAATCACTCTATCTCGCACGGTTATGGAGATAGAAGCAAATTCGTGTTTTGCCATTTTTGGCAAAAATTCGAAAATTCAAAATGGCCGCCATTTTTGGGGAGGGGAAAATTTTTTGAAAATTGCAAAGAGTACATTCCAGAGATACCCTGTGGGTTGAAAATTTTGACGAAATCGCTCTATCTCGCACAGTTAAGGAGATAGAAGGAAATTTGTGTTTTGCCATTTTTGGCAAAAATTCGAAAATTCAAAATGGCCGCCATATTTGAGGAGGGGAAAATTTTTTGAAAATTGTAAAGATTACATTCCTTAGATACCCTGTGGGTCGAAAATTTCAACGAAATCGCTCTATCTCGCACGGTTAAGGAGATAGAAGCAAATTTGTGTTTTGCCATTTTTGGCAAAAATTCGAAAATTCAAAATGGCCGCCATTTTGGGGGAGGGGAAAATTTTTTGAAAATTGTAAAGATTACATTCCTTAGATACCCTGTGGATCGAAAATTTCGACAAAATCGCTCTATCTCGCACGGTTAAGGAGATAGAAGCAAATTTGTGTTTTGGCATTTTTGGCAAAAAGTCGAAAATTCAAAATGGCCGCCATTTTTGGGGATGGGAAAATTTTTTGAAAATTGCAAAGAGTACATTCCTTAGATACCCTGTGGGTTGAAAATTTTGACGAAATCGCTCTATCTCGCACGGTTAAGGAGATAGAAGCAAATTCGTGTTTTGCCATTTTTGGCAAAAATTCGAAAATTCAAAATGGCCGCCATTTTTGGGGAGGGGAAAATTTTTTGAAAATTGTAAAGATTACATTCCTTAGATACCCTGTGGGTCGAAAATTTCGACGAAATCGCTCTATCTCGCACGGTTAAGGAGATAGAAGCAAATTTGTGTTTTGGCATTTTGGGCAAAAATTCGAAAATTCAAAATGGCCGCCATTTTTGGGGAGGGGAAAATTTTTTTTAAATTGCCAAGAGTACAATGCTCAGATACCCTGTGGGTCGAAAATTTTGACGAAATCGCTCTATCTCGCACGGTTAAGGAGATAGAAGCAAATTTGTGTTTTGCCATTTTTGGCAAAAATTCGAAAATTCAAAATGGCCGCCATTTTTGGGGAGGGGAAAATTTTTTGAAAATTGCAGAGTACATTCGTTAGATACCCTGTGGGTTGAAAATTTCGACGAAATCACTCTATCTCGCACGGTTATGGAGATAGAAGCAAATTCGTGTTTTGCCATTTTTGGCAAAAATTCGAAAATTCAAAATGGCCGCCATTTTTGGGGAGGGGAAAATTTTTTGAAAATTGCAAAGAGTACATTCCAGAGATACCCCGTGGGTTGAAAATTTTGACGAAATCGCTCTATCTCGCACAATTAAGGAGATAGAAGGAAATTTGTGTTTTGCCATTTTTGGCAAAAATTCGAAAATTCAAAATGGCCGCCATATTTGAGGAGGGGAAAATTTTTTGAAAATTGTAAAGATTACATTCCTTAGATACCCTGTGGGTCGAAAATTTCAACGAAATCGCTCTATCTCGCACGGTTAAGGAGATAGAAGCAAATTTGTGTTTTGCCATTTTTGGCAAAAATTCGAAAATTCAAAATGGCCGTCATTTTGGGGGAGGGGAAAATTTTTTGAAAATTGTAAAGATTACATTCCTTAGATACCCTGTGGATCGAAAATTTCGACAAAATCGCTCTATCTCGCACGGTTAAGGAGATAGAAGCAAATTTGTGTTTTGCCATTTTTGGCAAAAATTCGAAAATTCAAAATGGCCGCCATTTTTGGGGAGGGGAAAATTTTTTGAAAATTGCAGAGTACATTCCTTAGATATACTGTGGGTTGAAAATTTCGACGAAATCGCTCTATCTCGCACGGTTAAGGAGATAGAAGCAAATTTGTGTTTTGCCATTTTTGGCAAAAATTCGAAAATTCAAAATGGCCGCCATTTTTGGGGAGGGGAAAATTTTTTTTAAATTGCCAAGGGTACAATGCTCAGATACCCTGTGGGTCGAAAATTTTGACGAAATTGCTCTATCTCGCACGGTTAAGGAGATAGAAGCAAATTTGTGTTTTGCCATTTTTGGCAAAAATTCGAAAAACTCAAAATGGCCACCATTTTTGGGGAGGGGAAAATTTTTTGAAAATTGCAGAGTACATTCCTTAGATATACTGTGGGTTGAAAATTTCGACGAAATCGCTCTATCTCGCACGGTTAAGGAGATAGAAGCAAATTTGTGTTTTGCCATTTTTGGCAAAAATTCGAAAATTCAAAATGGCCGCCATTTTTGGGGAGGGGAAAATTTTTTTTAAATTGCCAAGAGTACAATGCTCAGATACCCTGTGGGTCGAAAATTTTGACGAAATTGCTCTATCTCGCACGGTTAAGGAGATAGAAGCAAATTTGTGTTTTGCCATTTTTGGCAAAAATTCGAAAATTCAAAATGGCCGCTATTTTTGGGGAGGGGAAAATTTTTTGAAAATTGCAGAGTACCTTCGTTAGATACCCTGTGGGTTGAAAATTTCGACGAAATCACTCTATCTCGCACGGTTATGGAGATAGAATCAAATTCGTGTTTTGCCATTTTTGGCAAAAATTCGAAAATTCAAAATGGCCGCCATTTTTGGGGAGGGGAAAATTTTTTGAAAATTGCAAAGAGTACATTCCAGAGATACCCTGTGGGTTGAAAATTTTGACGAAATCGCTCTATCTCGCACAGTTAAGGAGATAGAAGGAAATTTGTGTTTTGCCATTTTTGGCAAAAATTCGAAAATTCAAAATGGCCGCCATATTTGAGGAGGGGAAAATTTTTTGAAAATTGTAAAGATTACATTCCTTAGATACCCTGTGGGTCAAAAATTTCAACGAAATCGCTCTATCTCGCACGGTTAAGGAGATAGAAGCAAATTTGTGTTTGGCCATTTTTGGCAAAAGTTCGAAAATTCAAAATGGCCGCCATTTTGGGGGAGGGGAAAATTTTTTGAAATTTGTAAAGATTACATTCCTTAGATACCCTGTGGGTTGAAAATTTTGACGAAATCGCTATATATCGCACGGTTAAGGAGATAGAAGCAAATTCGTGTTTTGCCATTTTTGGCAAAAATTCGAAAATTCAAAATGGCCGCCATTTTTGGGGAGGGGAAAATTTTTTTTAAATTGCCAAGAGTACAATGCTCAGATACCCTGTGGGTCGAAAATTTTGACGAAATCGCTCTATCTCGCACGGTTAAGGAGATAGAAGCAAATTTGTGTTTTGCCATTTTTGGCAAAAATTCGAAAATTCAAAATGGCCGCCATTTTTGGGGAGGGGAAAATTTTTTGAAAATTGCAGAGTACATTCGTTAGATACCCTGTGGGTTGAAAATTTCGACGAAATCACTCTATCTCGCACGGTTATGGAGATAGAAGCAAATTCGTGTTTTGCCATTTTTGGCAAAAATTCGAAAATTCAAAATGGCCGCCATTTTTGGGGAGGGGAAAATTTTTTGAAAATTGCAAAGAGTACATTCCAGAGATACCCCGTGGGTTGAAAATTTTGACGAAATCGCTCTATCTCGCACAATTAAGGAGATAGAAGGAAATTTGTGTTTTGCCATTTTTGGCAAAAATTCGAAAATTCAAAATGGCCGCCATATTTGAGGAGGGGAAAATTTTTTGAAAATTGTAAAGATTACATTCCTTAGATACCCTGTGGGTCGAAAATTTCAACGAAATCGCTCTATCTCGCACGGTTAAGGAGATAGAAGCAAATTTGTGTTTTGCCATTTTTGGCAAAAATTCGAAAATTCAAAATGGCCGTCATTTTGGGGGAGGGGAAAATTTTTTGAAAATTGTAAAGATTACATTCCTTAGATACCCTGTGGATCGAAAATTTCGACAAAATCGCTCTATCTCGCACGGTTAAGGAGATAGAAGCAAATTTGTGTTTTGCCATTTTTGGCAAAAATTCGAAAATTCAAAATGGCCGCCATTTTTGGGGAGGGGAAAATTTTTTGAAAATTGCAGAGTACATTCCTTAGATATACTGTGGGTTGAAAATTTCGACGAAATCGCTCTATCTCGCACGGTTAAGGAGATAGAAGCAAATTTGTGTTTTGCCATTTTTGGCAAAAATTCGAAAATTCAAAATGGCCGCCATTTTTGGGGAGGGGAAAATTTTTTTTAAATTGCCAAGGGTACAATGCTCAGATACCCTGTGGGTCGAAAATTTTGACGAAATTGCTCTATCTCGCACGGTTAAGGAGATAGAAGCAAATTTGTGTTTTGCCATTTTTGGCAAAAATTCGAAAAACTCAAAATGGCCACCATTTTTGGGGAGGGGAAAATTTTTTGAAAATTGCAGAGTACATTCCTTAGATATACTGTGGGTTGAAAATTTCGACGAAATCGCTCTATCTCGCACGGTTAAGGAGATAGAAGCAAATTTGTGTTTTGCCATTTTTGGCAAAAATTCGAAAATTCAAAATGGCCGCCATTTTTGGGGAGGGGAAAATTTTTTTTAAATTGCCAAGAGTACAATGCTCAGATACCCTGTGGGTCGAAAATTTTGACGAAATTGCTCTATCTCGCACGGTTAAGGAGATAGAAGCAAATTTGTGTTTTGCCATTTTTGGCAAAAATTCGAAAATTCAAAATGGCCGCCATTTTTGGGGAGGGGAAAATTTTTTGAAAATTGCAGAGTACCTTCGTTAGATACCCTGTGGGTTGAAAATTTCGACGAAATCACTCTATCTCGCACGGTTATGGAGATAGAAGCAAATTCGTGTTTTGCCATTTTTGGCAAAAATTCGAAAATTCAAAATGGCCGCCATTTTTGGGGAGGGGAAAATTTTTTGAAAATTGCAAAGAGTACATTCCAGAGATACCCCGTGGGTTGAAAATTTTGACGAAATCGCTCTATCTCGCACAATTAAGGAGATAGAAGGAAATTTGTGTTTTGCCATTTTTGGCAAAAATTCGAAAATTCAAAATGGCCGCCATATTTGAGGAGGGGAAAATTTTTTGAAAATTGTAAAGATTACATTCCTTAGATACCCTGTGGGTCGAAAATTTCAACGAAATCGCTCTATCTCGCACGGTTAAGGAGATAGAAGCAAATTTGTGTTTTGCCATTTTTGGCAAAAATTCGAAAATTCAAAATGGCCGTCATTTTGGGGGAGGGGAAAATTTTTTGAAAATTGTAAAGATTACATTCCTTAGATACCCTGTGGATCGAAAATTTCGACAAAATCGCTCTATCTCGCACGGTTAAGGAGATAGAAGCAAATTTGTGTTTTGCCATTTTTGGCAAAAATTCGAAAATTCAAAATGGCCGCCATTTTTGGGGAGGGGAAAATTTTTTGAAAATTGCAGAGTACATTCCTTAGATATACTGTGGGTTGAAAATTTCGACGAAATCGCTCTATCTCGCACGGTTAAGGAGATAGAAGCAAATTTGTGTTTTGCCATTTTTGGCAAAAATTCGAAAATTCAAAATGGCCGCCATTTTTGGGGAGGGGAAAATTTTTTTTAAATTGCCAAGGGTACAATGCTCAGATACCCTGTGGGTCGAAAATTTTGACGAAATTGCTCTATCTCGCACGGTTAAGGAGATAGAAGCAAATTTGTGTTTTGCCATTTTTGGCAAAAATTCGAAAAACTCAAAATGGCCACCATTTTTGGGGAGGGGAAAATTTTTTGAAAATTGCAGAGTACATTCCTTAGATATACTGTGGGTTGAAAATTTCGACGAAATCGCTCTATCTCGCACGGTTAAGGAGATAGAAGCAAATTTGTGTTTTGCCATTTTTGGCAAAAATTCGAAAATTCAAAATGGCCGCCATTTTTGGGGAGGGGAAAATTTTTTTTAAATTGCCAAGAGTACAATGCTCAGATACCCTGTGGGTCGAAAATTTTGACGAAATTGCTCTATCTCGCACGGTTAAGGAGATAGAAGCAAATTTGTGTTTTGCCATTTTTGGCAAAAATTCGAAAATTCAAAATGGCCGCTATTTTTGGGGAGGGGAAAATTTTTTGAAAATTGCAGAGTACCTTCGTTAGATACCCTGTGGGTTGAAAATTTCGACGAAATCACTCTATCTCGCACGGTTATGGAGATAGAAGCAAATTCGTGTTTTGCCATTTTTGGCAAAAATTCGAAAATTCAAAATGGCCGCCATTTTTGGGGAGGGGAAAATTTTTTGAAAATTGCAAAGAGTACATTCCAGAGATACCCTGTGGGTTGAAAATTTTGACGAAATCGCTCTATCTCGCACAGTTAAGGAGATAGAAGGAAATTTGTGTTTTGCCATTTTTGGCAAAAATTCGAAAATTCAAAATGGCCGCCATATTTGAGGAGGGGAAAATTTTTTGAAAATTGTAAAGATTACATTCCTTAGATACCCTGTGGGTCAAAAATTTCAACGAAATCGCTCTATCTCGCACGGTTAAGGAGATAGAAGCAAATTTGTGTTTGGCCATTTTTGGCAAAAGTTCGAAAATTCAAAATGGCCGCCATTTTGGGGGAGGGGAAAATTTTTTGAAAATTGTAAAGATTACATTCCTTAGATACCCTGTGGGTTGAAAATTTTGACGAAATCGCTATATATCGCACGGTTAAGGAGATAGAAGCAAATTCGTGTTTTGCCATTTTTGGCAAAAATTCGAAAATTCAAAATGGCCGCCATTTTTGGGGAGGGGAAAATTTTTTTTAAATTGCCAAGAGTACAATGCTCAGATACCCTGTGGGTCGAAAATTTTGACGAAATCGCTCTATCTCGCACGGTTAAGGAGATAGAAGCAAATTTGTGTTTTGCCATTTTTGGCAAAAATTCGAAAATTCAAAATGGCCGCCATTTTTGGGGAGGGGAAAATTTTTTGAAAATTGCAGAGTACATTCGTTAGATACCCTGTGGGTTGAAAATTTCGACGAAATCACTCTATCTCGCACGGTTATGGAGATAGAAGCAAATTCGTGTTTTGCCATTTTTGGCAAAAATTCGAAAATTCAAAATGGCCGCCATTTTTGGGGAGGGGAAAATTTTTTGAAAATTGCAAAGAGTACATTCCAGAGATACCCCGTGGGTTGAAAATTTTGACGAAATCGCTCTATCTCGCACAATTAAGGAGATAGAAGGAAATTTGTGTTTTGCCATTTTTGGCAAAAATTCGAAAATTCAAAATGGCCGCCATATTTGAGGAGGGGAAAATTTTTTGAAAATTGTAAAGATTACATTCCTTAGATACCCTGTGGGTCGAAAATTTCAACGAAATCGCTCTATCTCGCACGGTTAAGGAGATAGAAGCAAATTTGTGTTTTGCCATTTTTGGCAAAAATTCGAAAATTCAAAATGGCCGTCATTTTGGGGGAGGGGAAAATTTTTTGAAAATTGTAAAGATTACATTCCTTAGATACCCTGTGGATCGAAAATTTCGACAAAATCGCTCTATCTCGCACGGTTAAGGAGATAGAAGCAAATTTGTGTTTTGCCATTTTTGGCAAAAATTCGAAAATTCAAAATGGCCGCCATTTTTGGGGAGGGGAAAATTTTTTGAAAATTGCAGAGTACATTCCTTAGATATACTGTGGGTTGAAAATTTCGACGAAATCGCTCTATCTCGCACGGTTAAGGAGATAGAAGCAAATTTGTGTTTTGCCATTTTTGGCAAAAATTCGAAAATTCAAAATGGCCGCCATTTTTGGGGAGGGGAAAATTTTTTTTAAATTGCCAAGGGTACAATGCTCAGATACCCTGTGGGTCGAAAATTTTGACGAAATTTCTCTATCTCGCACGGTTAAGGAGATAGAAGCAAATTTGTGTTTTGCCATTTTTGGCAAAAATTCGAAAAACTCAAAATGGCCACCATTTTTGGGGAGGGGAAAATTTTTTGAAAATTGCAGAGTACATTCCTTAGATATACTGTGGGTTGAAAATTTCGACGAAATCGCTCTATCTCGCACGGTTAAGGAGATAGAAGCAAATTTGTGTTTTGCCATTTTTGGCAAAAATTCGAAAATTCAAAATGGCCGCCATTTTTGGGGAGGGGAAAATTTTTTTTAAATTGCCAAGAGTACAATGCTCAGATACCCTGTGGGTCGAAAATTTTGACGAAATTGCTCTATCTCGCACGGTTAAGGAGATAGAAGCAAATTTGTGTTTTGCCATTTTTGGCAAAAATTCGAAAATTCAAAATGGCCGCCATTTTTGGGGAGGGGAAAATTTTTTGAAAATTGCAGAGTACCTTCGTTAGATACCCTGTGGGTTGAAAATTTCGACGAAATCACTCTATCTCGCACGGTTATGGAGATAGAAGCAAATTCGTGTTTTGCCATTTTTGGCAAAAATTCGAAAATTCAAAATGGCCGCCATTTTTGGGGAGGGGAAAATTTTTTGAAAATTGCAAAGAGTACATTCCAGAGATACCCTGTGGGTTGAAAATTTTGACGAAATCGCTCTATCTCGCACAGTTAAGGAGATAGAAGGAAATTTGTGTTTTGCCATTTTTGGCAAAAATTCGAAAATTCAAAATGGCCGCCATATTTGAGGAGGGGAAAATTTTTTGAAAATTGTAAAGATTACATTCCTTAGATACCCTGTGGGTCAAAAATTTCAACGAAATCGCTCTATCTCGCACGGTTAAGGAGATAGAAGCAAATTTGTGTTTGGCCATTTTTGGCAAAAGTTCGAAAATTCAAAATGGCCGCCATTTTGGGGGAGGGGAAAATTTTTTGAAAATTGTAAAGATTACATTCCTTAGATACCCTGTGGGTTGAAAATTTTGACGAAATCGCTATATATCGCACGGTTAAGGAGATAGAAGCAAATTCGTGTTTTGCCATTTTTGGCAAAAATTCGAAAATTCAAAATGGCCGCCATTTTTGGGGAGGGGAAAATTTTTTAAAAATTGCCAAGAGTACGATGCTTAAATACCCTGTGGGTCGAAAATTTCGACGAAATCGCTCTATCTCGCACGGTTAAGGAGATAGAAGCAAATTTGTGTTTTGCCATTTTTGGCAAAAATTCGAAAATTCAAAATGGCCGCCATTTTTGGGGAGGGGAAAATTTTTTGAAAATTGCAGAGTACATTCCTTAGATACCCTGTGGGTTGAAAATTTTGACGAAATCTCTATCTCTCACGGTTATGGAGATAGAAGCAAATTCGTGTTTTGCCATTTTTGGCAAAAATTCGAAAATTCAAAATGGCCACCATTTTGGGGGAGGGAAATTTTTTTTGAAAATTGTAAAGATTACATTCCTTAGATACCCTGTGGGTCGAAAATTTTGACGAAATCGCTATATATCGCACGGTTAAGGAGATAGAAGCAAATTCGTGTTTTGCCATTTTTGGCAAAAATTCGAAAATTCAAAATGGCCGCCATTTTTGGGGAGGGGAAAATTTTTTAAAAATTGCCAAGAGTACAATGGTTAGATACCCTGTGGGTCGAAAATTTCGACGAAATCGCTCTATCTCGCACGGTTAAGGAGATAGAAGCAAATTTGTGTTTTGCCATTTTTGGCAAAAATTCGAAAATTCAAAATGGCCGCCATTTTTGGGGAAGGGAAAATTTTTTGAAAATTGCAGAGTACATTCCTTAGATACCCTGTGGGTTGAAAATTTCGACGAAATTTCTCTATCTCTCACGGTTATGGAGATAGAAGCAAATTTGTGTTTTGCCATTTTTGGCAAAAATTCGAAAATTCAAAATGGCCACCATTTTGGGGGAGGGAAAATTTTTTTGAAAATTGTAAAGATTACATTCCTTAGATACCCTGTGGGTCTAAAATTTCGACAAAATCGCTCTATCTCGCACGGTTAAGGAGATAGAAGCAAATTTGTGTTTTGCCATTTTTGGCAAAAATTCGAAAATTCAAAATGGCCGCCATTTTTGGGGAGGGGAAAATTTTTTTTAAATTGCCAAGGGTACAATGCTCAGATACCCTGTGGGTCGAAAATTTTGACGAAATTGCTCTATCTCGCACGGTTAAGGAGATAGAAGCAAATTTGTGTTTTGCCATTTTTGGCAAAAATTCGAAAAACTCAAAATGGCCACCATTTTTGGGGAGGGGAAAATTTTTTGAAAATTGCAGAGTACATTCCTTAGATATACTGTGGGTTGAAAATTTCGACGAAATCGCTCTATCTCGCACGGTTAAGGAGATAGAAGCAAATTTGTGTTTTGCCATTTTTGGCAAAAATTCGAAAATTCAAAATGGCCGCCATTTTTGGGGAGGGGAAAATTTTTTTTAAATTGCCAAGAGTACAATGCTCAGATACCCTGTGGGTCGAAAATTTTGACGAAATTGCTCTATCTCGCACGGTTAAGGAGATAGAAGCAAATTTGTGTTTTGCCATTTTTGGCAAAAATTCGAAAATTCAAAATGGCCGCCATTTTTGGGGAGGGGAAAATTTTTTGAAAATTGCAGAGTACCTTCGTTAGATACCCTGTGGGTTGAAAATTTCGACGAAATCACTCTATCTCGCACGGTTATGGAGATAGAAGCAAATTCGTGTTTTGCCATTTTTGGCAAAAATTCGAAAATTCAAAATGGCCGCCATTTTTGGGGAGGGGAAAATTTTTTGAAAATTGCAAAGAGTACATTCCAGAGATACCCTGTGGGTTGAAAATTTTGACGAAATCGCTCTATCTCGCACAGTTAAGGAGATAGAAGGAAATTTGTGTTTTGCCATTTTTGGCAAAAATTCGAAAATTCAAAATGGCCGCCATATTTGAGGAGGGGAAAATTTTTTGAAAATTGTAAAGATTACATTCCTTAGATACCCTGTGGGTCAAAAATTTCAACGAAATCGCTCTATCTCGCACGGTTAAGGAGATAGAAGCAAATTTGTGTTTGGCCATTTTTGGCAAAAGTTCGAAAATTCAAAATGGCCGCCATTTTGGGGGAGGGGAAAATTTTTTGAAAATTGTAAAGATTACATTCCTTAGATACCCTGTGGGTTGAAAATTTTGACGCAATCGCTATATATCGCACGGTTAAGGAGATAGAAGCAAATTCGTGTTTTGCCATTTTTGGCAAAAATTCGAAAATTCAAAATGGCCGCCATTTTTGGGGAGGGGAAAATTTTTTTAAAATTGCCAAGAGTACGATGCTTAAATACCCTGTGGGTCGAAAATTTCGACGAAATCGCTCTATCTCGCACGGTTAAGGAGATAGAAGCAAATTTGTGTTTTGCCATTTTTGGCAAAAATTCGAAAATTCAAAATGGCCGCCATTTTTGGGGAGGGGAAAATTTTTTGAAAATTGCAGAGTACATTCCTTAGATACCCTGTGGGTTGAAAATTTTGACGAAATCTCTCTATCTCTCACGGTTATGGAGATAGAAGCAAATTCGTGTTTTGCCATTTTTGGCAAAAATTCGAAAATTCAAAATGGCCACCATTTTGGGGGAGGGAAATTTTTTTTGAAAATTGTAAAGATTACATTCCTTAGATACCCTGTGGGTCGAAAATTTTGACGAAATCGCTATATATCGCACGGTTAAGGAGATAGAAGCAAATTCGTGTTTTGCCATTTTTGGCAAAAATTCGAAAATTCAAAATGGCCGCCATTTTTGGGGAGGGGAAAATTTTTTAAAAATTGCCAAGAGTACAATGGTTAGATACCCTGTGGGTCGAAAATTTCGACGAAATCGCTCTATCTCGCACGGTTAAGGAGATAGAAGCAAATTTGTGTTTTGCCATTTTTGGCAAAAATTCGAAAATTCAAAATGGCCGCCATTTTTGGGGAAGGGAAAATTTTTTGAAAATTGCAGAGTACATTCCTTAGATACCCTGTGGGTTGAAAATTTCGACGAAATTTCTCTATCTCTCACGGTTATGGAGATAGAAGCAAATTTGTGTTTTGCCATTTTTGGCAAAAATTCGAAAATTCAAAATGGCCACCATTTTGGGGGAGGGAAAATTTTTTTGAAAATTGTAAAGATTACATTCCTTAGATACCCTGTGGGTCTAAAATTTCGACAAAATCGCTCTATCTCGCACGGTTAAGGAGATAGAAGCAAATTTGTGTTTTGCCATTTTTGGCAAAAATTCGAAAATTCAAAATGGCCGCCATTTTTGGGGAGGGGAAAATTTTTTGAAAATTGTAAAGATTACATTCCTTAGATACCCTGTGGGTCGAAAATTTCGACAAAATCGCTCTATCTCGCACGGTTATGGAGATAGAAGCAAATTTGTGTTTTGGCATTTTTGGCAAAAATTCGAAAATTCAAAATGGCCGTCGGGGGGCAAAACTGACCGGCTATTTAGACTCTCCACATATGCTTTCCCAATACCTCTTAATATATTCTGAAGCTATAAAAGCAACAATAAAGGAGATAAAGGCAAAAACTCAAAATCGGCTATTTTATGACCCCAGTTTGACCCATAAGGGGGGGGTCGGGGGGTAAAACTGACCGGCTATTTAAACTCTCCATATATGCTTTCCCAATACCTCTTAATACATTCTGAAGCTATAAAAGCAACAATAAAGGAGATATAAGGCAAAAACTCAAAATCAGCTATTTTATGACCCCAGTTTGACCCATAAGGGGGGGCCGTGGGGTAAAACTGACCGGCTATTTAGACTCTCCACATATGGTTTCCTATTACCTCCCAGTACATTTTATAGCTCTAAATGCAATACTTAAGAAGATAATAGGGGGGTTGGCCTAAATTTAAGGCTTTCAGATTGGAAGGTGTCAGAAAATCACTCATAAATGAGACACTTTTCAAGGGATTGCTCCCAAAATCTAATCAGCTCGCGTTTTCGATAGTATGAACAGGTGTGTCAAATTAGAAGGCTGTGTAGCAAGTAGTTTTTCCTGAACTGTGATGACGGGGGGGGGTGTACTTAAAAAAATTGTTTTTGATCATGTGACAAAAGGCAAAAACTCAAAATCGGCTATTTTATGACCCCAGTTTGACCCATAAGGGGGGGTCGGGGGGTAAAACTGACCGGCTATTTAGACTCTCCATATATGCTTTCCCAATACCTCTTAATACATTCTGAAGCTATAAAAGCAACAATAAAGAAGATATAAGGCAAAAACTCAAAATCAACTATTTTATGACCCCAGTTTGACCCATAAGGGGGGGCCAGGGGTAAAACTTACCGGCTATTTAGATTCTCCACATATGCTTTCCCAATACCTCTTAATACCTTCTGAAGCTATAAAAGCAACAATAAAGGAGATATAAGGCAAAAACTCAAAATCGGCTATTTTATGACCCCAGTTTGACCCATAAGGGGGGGTCGGGGGGTAAAACTGACCGGCTATTTAGACTCTCCATATATGCTTTCCCAATACCTCTTAATACATTCTGAAGCTATAAAAGCAACAATAAAGGAGATATAAGGCAAAAACTCAAAATCAGCTATTTTATGACCCCAGTTTGACCCATAAGGGGGGGGGGGGGGGGGGGGTAAAACTGACCGGCTATTTAGACTCTCCACATATGGTTTCCTATTACCTCCCAGTACATTTTATAGCTCTAAATGCAATACTTAAGAAGATAATAGGGGGGTTGGCCTAAATTTAAGGCTTTCAGATTGGAAGGTGTCAGAAAATCACTCATAAATGAGACATTTTTCAAGGGATTGCTCCCAAAATCTAATCAGCTCGCGTTTTCGATAGTATGAACAGGTGTGTCAAATTAGAAGGCTGTGTAGCAAGTAGTTTTTCCTGAACTGTGATGACGGGGGGGGGGGGGGGGGGGGGGGGGGGGGGGGGGTGTACTTTAAAAAATTGTTTTTGATCATGTGACCTTCATAAAGGTCAAAGGTCAAATTTAAGCATGCAGAAAAATTTTCCCACGCCTAAGGTATATAAGTGCCAAATATGGTTTGAAACCTTCTAATAATAAGGGAGATATTCAAGGGAGACCATAATGCGGCGGCGGCGAGGAAACTGAGGCGAAAACAAACAATAATTAAGACAGATCCAGGCCTGATACACAAGGAAATTATTGACCCCAGTTTGACCCATAAGGGGGGGTCGGGGGGTAAAACTGACCGGCTATTTAGACTCTCCATATATGCTTTCCCAATACCTGGATTTACACAAGGAAATCCAGGCCTGATACACAAGGAAATCTACTAGTGGCCTAGTATATATATGCAAGATAAACAAGCAATCCCTGCAATAGTAAATGAGAAAATTGTGATAAAGTGTTGAAATTTTCACACTTTGGGTGGGGGTACCTCACTAAAAATGGCTCTAGCAAACAGACAAACAAATAGATCTCAATGCCTTGAACACTTTTTCATCCTCTAGAGATAAGGTATCTTTAAAAAAAAACGGCATGTCTCTAGGCCTTGCAGTTGTGGAGGAGAAGTTGTTCATGCAGATGCCCACGTCACAGAGTGATGACACAAAAAATAATCTGACATTTGGTATATTCACAGTCTCAACTGTGAAACTTTAAATTCTAATCTAATGCTTTGCAAGCACAAGATATTTGCTGCAATCAGGAATTCAGTATAAGTTGTTTCACATTGCCATATAAATGTATTTTCCCAACCCATGCCTTTCTGTTTGAGCATCCATAAACTGTCTGAATATTAAAGGTAAAAGCAAGTGTACATAATACTCAATTCTCCAATTCACTAACCATAGTTACAATTCCCTATGAATTCCCTGACCCTCTACTTTACTCCTGAACTAAACTTTGCATCTTTTAACACCCCCTGAGTCTGTCTTTTAAGAGTGTCTATGGACAGTTTTAGTTCTGCTCCTAATTTCTGCAGGTGCTCACACTGTTCTTCAAGTTTTCCTGGTGCATGCTGCAATGCTTCTGACACCTGTAAGAACTGGGCAGCCTGTCTGTACACACTATCAATGGCAGTGGTATTTATTTGTTGGGCCAGGTCTTCTGATCCATCAGAAACTGAACATTTGAAAAAAAGAGACATTTTTTCAACCAAAGTTAAATTTTTCATTAAAAAAAGAAATAAATTAAAAAAAAAAACCCATAAGATTTTGTGTTAAAGTCCAACATCATTTTTGGGTTCAAGTTGGAAAGGGTTAAGACTGGTTTAAGCTTGACCCCAGCAGAGTACCTGTTTTTAAGTGTAACACTGAATCTTTGTTTCAATTGAGAGTATTGTTTTGATCCCACATTTAAACCTCTTTATGAATAGAAGACAAGACATTCAAAATTCTTACACCTCCCTTTCCTCAATTTTTGAAGTTTAAAAAGAAAACTTGCTGATTCAGTATAAATATACGAATACATCAATATCACATGGCTTGTTGTCTTAGTATATTGAGTAAATATTTTACCAAGCAGATATTTTGGCAATATTTTTCAAATGATAAAAATAATAATAATCACCAAAGTTCTTATACTGTGCAAAATGTACACACAGTAATCTAAGTGCCTTAGGCTTTCACAATATTGCTGACAATATTTCTAGTTTCAAGACGTATAAGTATACAAAATTATTTGGGCTACTCTTTATGCCAAATGCACAAGTTTCCAAAAGACTGGCATTTGATGATACCTGGGTCTGGGGAGAAAGGAATCTCATCCTGTGAAGTAAAGGACTCCACCATCAAAGACGACATTGGCGTTGACTTATTCCACACACCCTTTTCTACAACAGATACAAGAGCACTGTAACTTTCAGAAACACCACCCATATTCAAAGAAATGTATATCTGAAATAAAAATATACGAACAAAATATTACACATTTGAAATACTTAATGATGAAAGCATCTTTAAGCGCAAACTCTAGTGAGGTTTGCGCTTCTACAGATCACTTTTTCTCCTGTTTTGTTTTTTTTTGTTTCTTTTTTCTCCGGACTTTCACGAATTGCCGCAGAGCGAGATGAGTACCTGTTTCTTCAATGAAGTTAAACAGCAATGGGCTACATTAGTACTGGGATGGGTGACTGCTTCAGTGCACTACTCTTGTCTCTAATGGCTTTGTGGCTCATGCTAGTAGACCGAAACCCCTTTCGGCCTTGTTTTATCTGGTCTCAACAACATATGTTTTATGGCCATGACAATCTGAGGGTCTATCTTTCCATGGTAACCTCAGCTCTACATTAATTTTGTGTACAGTCATGATACAACCCCACTTAAACTTTTCACATAACTCAAACAATTATCCAATAAACACAGCTGTATGGCAGATGTTTGTACAGCAAATTTCCAGTTCTAAGTGGGAATGTACCTTAATTGGTTCTTCAGAAAAGTGGCTCATCAAGGGTGTCCCATAAATGTCCGTGCTTTGTATTACTAGCTTAAATTCATATTGGTAGATTTAGTTTATATTCTTGATTAATTAATTAAATGACATGCACTGCAATTAAAACTTGGGAGTATTTCTTTCAAAGTGTTATATTTTAGGGCAAGGCTGCAGTGCGGTAAACTGTTTTGTAGAAAGAATGCTACAGTACGGATTGTCGTTCATACTGCAGAACTTTGTCTTGAGTGAGATTTTTTATTAAAATTCATTTTCAATTAATAAGGTAGCAGATTGAAAATAGCATCAGAGATGCCGGTACCCCGCAGCCTGGGGAAATATTTTTCAAAACCATGATATATAGAAGTAGGGAAACAGTACACAGACCTGGATACAAAATTTTAAAGTCTAGGTCACTTCAGTAAGATCAAAAGTCAAATCAAGGTCACATCATGATATTGCACACCTACAACTCCCAACCAATGTTCCTACCAAGTATTAACTTCCTACACCTTACAGTTTCCGAGATATAGCCTGGACAAGATCTTAAAGTCAAGGTCACCACAGCCATGTCAAATGTCAAATCAAGGTCACACCATGATGTTGCACACCTACAACCCCCTACCAATGTCCCTACCAAGTATCAACTTCTTACACCTTACAGTTTCCAAGGCATGGCCCAGACAAGATGTCATAGGTCAAGGTCACTATGGCAAGGTCAAAGGTCAAATCATGGTCACAAGATGACACTGCACACCTACACCTCCTAACCAATGTTCGAGAGAGGTTTTAACTTCCTACACCTTACGGTTTCTGAGATATAGCCCAGACAAGATTTTATATTTCAAGCTCACTACGACAAGGTCAAAGGTCAAATCAAGGTCACACCATGACACTGCACACCTACACCCCCAACCAATGTCCCTACCAAGTATCAACTCCCTACACCTTATGGTTTCCGAGATATAGCCCAGACAAGATTTTCAAACTCAAGGTCACTACAGCAAGGTCAAACGTCAAATCAAGGTCACACCATGACGTTGCACAATGTCCCTACCAAGTATCAACTTCCTACACCTTACAGTTTCTGTTACAGCCCGGAAAAACTTTTTCCCGCAACCCGCCCAGACACCAAGGGTGAAAACAATACCCTGACAGCCCTCACAGGCTGTGGGGCATAAAGTTGACAAGTTGCCAATAGTCTAAATGCCTCACACTACTAAATGAACTGCAGATTTCAATGTGACTAGATGATAAATTAATTATAAAAACTTCAAAGAACTTCGCTCTTAAAGCCAGAAGGGTATTTTGCACGTGAATTACCCCAACTGCAATCGAGTAATTCATATAACTAGAAGTGTCTACACAAAGTTTCAAATTTTACCCGAGGAATTTAGAGAAACTCGATTGTTGAATATTTGACATTTTAAATACAAAAAAACAAAAAAAAAATTTTTTTAAGATAAGGGACATGAAAAATTACCAGAAGTTTGCTTTCCACACTACAATAATTTACCTTGATATGGTACAAATAAGTTGAAAAATACACACAAGTATAATGACTTTATAAAGAAAGTAATATTGGCTTGTGAAATAAGCCTGCAAACCAATCTATTATTCAGTAAATATTAGCATATTATAGCTAGTGCACTCTAGTTAACGGACTGGAATATGGCAAATGAATACTTAAGCATTTCTTTTAGATGCGGTAAAACAAAGTACTCCAACCACTTCGTATATTTAAAAAATTTATCTGTATTATTGGTTATTTTTAGTACTTTTAAGTTTTTATCATGAGCCAGAAATACCGATTTACATGTAACTCGTGACCACAGCATTTTGTGACCAACAACTCATACCCACAACTCGCACACTATAAATAGAAATGCTGCTTGAAGAGTGAGTATTTTATGTAATAATACTTCAAATTCTCGTACTTCCATGGGGGTTGCCTAGCAATATTATGAAATAAAATATCCCTTGATGACAATATTTTGATATTGTTATTTTATTTATATTTGTGTCATTTACTTGAGTTCAACTCGCATCTAACAGGTGATGGTTGACCAACAGAAACCACTAATGATAACAGCCCTAGTGAGGAGACAGAAGTCCGTGGATTTTCCTGCAATATTTTAAAATAAACTAGATGAATGCTTTTGCTAACAAAAGCGAAGCGTCCCTAAGAGTTTAAAATGCCTTGTGGTTTTAATAAGCATGCTGTAAAGCTAAGAATGCACAAAGCTGTACCGTACTGTTACATAAAGCAACCCCCTTAGTGATATCATGACAGGGAAAATCCTACAAAGGTCTTCTTTAATTAACATAAACAAGCGTTGTAGACATAGACAAGCTGGAGAAAGTGTTGTACATTGGATGTACAACACTGGATGTAACTGTAAATTTTGTGTAAATGCTACAAAGCATTTCAGTAACGAGTATTGATAACTTCATATAATCATATACCCGGTAATATAATCATATAATCATGTGTGCAAGTATGTATTGCTATTTAGATTGTCCACAGGGTTTTGCAACAGGTTTTAATACATTGTGAAAGCATAAA
The DNA here is from genome assembly GCA_964017235.1 of Sabellastarte sp. h YS-2021. Classification (NCBI taxonomy): domain Eukaryota; kingdom Metazoa; phylum Annelida; class Polychaeta; order Sabellida; family Sabellidae; genus Sabellastarte; species Sabellastarte sp. h YS-2021. The sequence goes on along the minus strand of OZ024935.1, from coordinate 85,765,591 downwards.
AGCAACAATAAAGGCAAAAGCTATTTCATGACCCCAGTTTGACTCATACATGGGGGTCAGGAGGTAAAACTAACCGGCTATTTAGACTGTTCACATATGGTTTCCCAATACCTCTTAATACATTCCGAATCTATAATAGCAACAATGAAGGAGATATCAGGTTAAAAACTCCAAAACAGCTATTTTTTACCACATATGCTTTCCCAATACTTCTTAATACATTCTCAATCTATAAAAGCAACATTAAAGGAGATATAAGACAAAAACTCGAAATCAGCTATTTTATGACCCCAGTTTGACCCATGGGGGGGGGAGGGATCAGGGAATAAAAGTGACCAGCTATTTAGATTCTCCACATATGCTTTCCCAATACCTCTTAATACATTCTGAAGCTATAAAAGCAACGATAAAGGAGATAAGGCAAAAACTCCAAAGCAGCTATTTATGACCCCAGTTTAGCCTATAAGGGTTGGGTTGGGTGGTAAAACTGACTGGCTATTTAGACTCTCCACATATGCTTTCCCAATACCTCTTAATACATTCTGGAGCTATAAAAGCAACAATGAAGGAGATATAAGGCAAAAACTCAAAATCAGCTATTTTATGACCCCAGTTTGACCTATAAGGGGGGTCGGGGGGTAAAACTGACCGGCTATTTAGACTCCCCACATATGCTTTCCCAATACCTCTTAATACATTCTGAAGCTATAAAAGCAACAATAAAGGAGATATAAGGCAAAAACTCAAAATCAGCTATTTTATGACCCCAGTTTGACCCATAAGGGGGGGCCTTGGGGTAAAACTGACCGGCTATTTAGACTCTCCACATATGGTTTCCTATTACCTCCCAATACATTTTATGGCTCTAAATGCAATACTTAAGAAGATAATAGGGGGGTTGACCTAAATTTAAGGCTCTCAGATTGGAAGGTGTGAGGAAATCACCCATAAATGAGACACTTTTCAAGGGATTGCTCCCAAAATCTAATCAGCTCGCGTTTTCGATAGTATGAACAGGTGTGTCAAAGCATAAGGCTGTGTACCAAGTAGTTTTTCCTGAACTGTGATGACGGGGGGGGGGGGGGGGGGGGGGGGGGGTGTACTTAAATAATTGTTTTTGATCATGTGACCTTCATAAAGGTCAAATTTAAGCATGCAGAAAAAATTTTCCCACGCCTAAGGTATATAAGTGCCAAATATGGTTTGAATCCTTCTAATAATAAGGGAGATATTCAAGGGAGACCATAATGCGGCGGCGGCGGTGAGGAAACTGAGGTGAAAACAAATAAGCGCCCTTTGAGGGACGCTTAATTATGCAAATTAGATAAAAACCGTGACGTTTCCTGCTATATTTAAAAAAAATCTTGCGAACGAGTTGTGGGTACGAGTTGTTGGTCACGAGCTGCCGTGGTAACAAGATGCTCGTTTACCGAAATACCAGTGAATATTCATTCTGTAGTGGTGGTGGACCAATTCACGCCCACCCTCAATTTTCTTGAAGATTTATAATTTTTCATAGACATGGCGTTTACCACATCATAGATAATCATCAAATTGATCATATACATTTGTGATTTATTGTTTAACTGTGATTGTTTTGGATAAATTTAGGGGTGGGCGTGAATTGGTCCACTACCACTAGATCTTTACAGTACTGTTTTAAATTTATAATTTGACAGTCAAAAAAATAATTTTCTAATAAAAACAGGACAATAATTTACATTCGTGAATTAATATATGTTTTAAAATCTTTTTTCCCCTAGAAAATTTGCTTCACGCGCAGAGTGTCCCTAAGATGGGCGATATTACCAAATCAACAGGATTGCCACACCTCTGCAGGATTCTTCGTCTAACTGAAAGAGCACATCATCCTTTGTAGCTTTTAGAATATCACTAACTATTTCAACGCCCGCGGGTGGGCAGGGGCGAGCAGGTAGTGTTACTTTCTTTTTGGACATTTAGTGATTTGTTTACTTCCTGTTACGTCGAAATAATTGGTACACAATAAATGCCAAAACCATGGTTGATCTGGTTCGGACCACAGAAATCTCATAGTTATGAGTGTTTTCTTTTCTTTTCTATATTTCTACGGGGACTTTCAGGTAGCCAATTTTGCCTCCCTATTTTAAGCTAGTAACCACATTTTAATTGTTTCTATCATTATAGTTATATGTCGGCACATACAGTCAAAACTACAATTAAAGAGCACACCATAGAAACATATAAGAAAATGTAGCCTTTTTCATACGATTATCCTGGGAAAGTTCTAAAAGTGGGGCAAAAGTAATTGTTCTTCGCAAATTTAGCTATGACGGTCATTGGATAGAATATAGCTTTATTAGTGTTGACATAAGTCCAGTTGTGGGTAAATATTTATTACTTTATACACACATATTAAATTTATTACCTTCAGTAGTAACTGTTATAATTGTATGCAGATCTAAGCATAAACATTTTAAGAGTTCTATGTTTCTGATTAATTATTTGTTTTTGCTCGTCATACACATATCCAATAAAGATTCATCAATGTCCATGGCTTACTGAGGTAAATAAATTCCCTTTGACAGTAATAAATTAATTGTTCCTTACAGATGCTATGGCCTAAAGAGTGAGTTGTCTTTGAAATCCAATTGGTATTAATATGAGGAAAATAAAAGGGTTATTAATCCACTATTCAGCTATTTAATCACTATTTAATCCTATATCAAAACAAAACATGTACTCTAATAGTACACTGTCAACGATACTCTTTTTAATCAATCACTGATATAGACTCTCAACCAATGCCTTCTATAAACAAAATTGCCTTTTATAAACAAAATTACAAAAATGAATTCAAAAGTAACTAGAAAAATGTTTTTGCTTACAAAAACAAAGTGTCCCCTAAGGCTAGATGCAATATAGTATAAAGGTAGAAAAAGGTTTAGAGAAGAGAAACCAGCAGCCCTGAGGGAAGAACTGAAAGTTAAGCAGACAGTGTGGAGGTTTATACATTAACATTGAAGAAAGAAAATTGTAAGCTCTATTTTGTTTTCTATGGTCATAAATTGTGAAAACTTAATTTAATATTGAACCCATAAGTTGACGGAGGGGGTAAGGGAATAAATTTGACTGACTATGTGGACTCTCTGTATATGCTTTTCTATGCCATCTCAATACATTCTAAAGCTGTAAAAGCAATAATAAAGGAATAATGTCAATTATCACCAAATTTGTACCAGTGTACAAGGCAATATTCAGTTAATGTCATGATGAATACCGCTGCTGTCCCACAACACACAACTGGAAGAAACTGGAGAGGTTCTTCAGAAGAAATGGAACATCACACAAACTGCAGGGCCATGCTGGCCATAAACAAACCACCCCATGCAGGGAGCAAATAATTTACCAAAGATTGCACTCCTTTGTGTTGTTGCCCTGTTAGAGGGGTACTTCATATTCATTTGGGTTAATCTGATCAGCAGTAGGTCATGCTCAAATGGACAAATTTTTAATCACTCTGAACTTGAGGAAAATATGGAAGATAGATCCTTAGGACAATCCATATCTAAGCCACTAATTAAAGGTGGAAGAGGTATGACTTATGCCCTGCTCAGAGATGACGCCTTTGCCTTGATGCCATGGCTGATGTAGCCTTTCTATAGAAGAGCCCTCACTACAAATGAATGGATTTGTAACTACAGAATATCCTGGAACAGAAGGTTGGTAGAAACTGCCATTAACTTCAGAGTTCTCCTGACTACAATGCAGCAGCATTTCAGCAGAGGTGGCTGAAACATTGCCTCACATGTGTGGTACTGCATAACGTCCTAAGTATTGCACAGTGACACAATCCTAAAGATGATCCACCTGAACTAGGAGAGCAGCTAGTGGCTGACAAGGTGGGAATGAGATAAAAAAATCCATCCAGATTGGCAAAGGAGAAATGAAATATTCTCATGAATCTACCCATCTCCTTAAAATCATTCACAAATAAAAACATACTTTAAAATTTAAACCAATGACATCCCTTTGTGAATGGGTCAGAAACTCGATTACCTTACTGTAATACATTGTTGAGCTCAAATACTTCACTGTCCAATAGTAGACTCGTGAACGAATATTCATTAAAATTTAACGAATTTGACATGAACTCAATACTTCAAAGCATACACCAAATTCGGACCAAGATTCATTAAAATCAAAATAGGGATTTGAACCCAAATACCCCATTCTTCAAAACCAAACTTGAACCCAGCAACATTACATTATCACAAGCTGGACTTGAACCCACAATCTTCAAAGTAGAAAGAAACTCATGTTTACAATGCAAAAATGATATTTTAAAAAGTTGCAGAGAAAAGCATACAGTTTATGCAGATATGGAAAGCTGTTTTTGGTCCCTAATTTTTGTTGGCCCAAATGGGGAGAGGGTCTCAGTTTAAACTTCTGAACCCATAGAAAAGCTTTTTATGTGATTTCTATGTTTGAAACAACTGATAAAAATTAGCATCAGAGATGCCTGTACCCCACAGCCTGGAGAAATAACCTTGGACACCCGTACATATAGAACTTACAAAGTTATTTCAAGTCAGAGATGGGGCTTTACGTGCCGTTCAAAAGCCTTGGTCATTTTGGGACAGGTCCTCATTTTTGTTACTTGTGGGAAACGAACCCACAGAGGTGACTGCCTGTGATTAGATCCCAAACTTGATGACCACTATGCCTCCGTGGACCTCTACAAAGTTATGCAAAGGTACAGAAGCAATATCACTTGAGAGGCAAAATGTATGTTAAGACAAAGTACCAAAATTTGCAAATTTATTTAGTAAATTAAATTTTTATAAGTTAATACCTTCCCTTATTGAGACCAGTGCCCCACCAAACATTAGAAAAAAAGATGTCTTATGTTATCCACCAGCAGGACCAGTCCAGTACTGTGCATTCGCTAGGTGATGCATGGTACTTCCTTCCTGTCTTGACAGCATGACTTCCTAGCATCTTTTTCATTGTCTCAACCTCTACACACCCCTATTAAGCTGATAGTGGGGTCGGATGGGAGAGCCCCACCTGTCCATTACGTAAGGTATTAACTTATATAACTTTAATGTGCTTATTAAATTTACAATTATCTGCCACATCTGCCACTGTGGCCTAGCGGGTAACACACTTGTCTAGGAACTCAGAAGATGTGGGTTCAATCCCAGGTACAGGCAGATACATAGTGGCTCGGATGACCACTTAAAATGGCGGTCCTCTGTCATTGGGTCCTAGTGGCAGGTTAAAGAACCTCAAGGACGTTGATAAATGGTCATCCTTGAGCCTCTATCTTCCAATTAGGGGAATGTCAATACTTGTGAGTTGGGGCTGTACCTGTACAGTCCAATTGGTTAAATAGCGCTTTGAGTCCTGTAGTATATGGATATATTGCGCTGAATATAAATACATAATAACAATAATAATTATATTGAGTTAATACATCTTACCTAATGGAAATTTGCTAGAATGACTACTGCTTGATAGCTAGCTGGGTCAGTTACTAGGGACAGCAAGTGAATTCAAAATGAAGGCAATGATGGCCTTAACACAAGACTCCAGTTGGTCCTATAGGTCGGTTACTGGTGTCCAGGTTGCCGGCAGCATACTGAATATATATATATATATGTATTTTTAACTGGGTTATTGGTGTATCAGCTGAGCAGCAACCACTGGACCCAGATGAAAGAGCTCTGACTCAGCCAAGGCCATATCCTTCAGATAAAATTGTGTGAAGGTTTTATGTGACTTCCAATGGCAGGTTTCTGACTGGAAAGCCTTAGAACAAGCAAAGGCCTTCACATCATCGGCTGTAACCCAATGTGAAGTGAGGGTGTCCTGATCAGAACTCATAACAGAGGATCACTGTCTGCTTGATCTATGAGGAGATAGTGGCAGGGGAGATATCTTTGTCAAGACCTTTCCTGAAGAAGACAAAGACCAGCTCCATGGTCCGCCTGAGGTCTGAGGGCCTATCCAAATAGTAGCACAGGGCTCTGACTAGACATAGGGATTTATCAGCTTTGAGTAATCTATCCACATTTGGTGCCAGGAGTGGGATGACCACTGGGACCACATTGTCTGGACCCTCTGTGGCAAGCTGGTTCTTGGAAAGAAAGCTTGGTGAGGTGTAAAGAGACACCTTGGACCAGTCTGACTGGTGTCTGATGTGCTTTAGCCAATCATGGATCTCAATCCTGCGTTTGCCAGAATCCAAAGCTAAGAGGAAGACAGTCTTGAAGATCAAAAGCTTTAATGAAGTCTTTTTAAGGGGTTTAAAGGGAGCCTTTTTGAGCTGGTGAAGCACCAGTGAATGAATAGAATAGTGAATAGAATGCCCCTCCAACCCTTGGGTCTGTCTCTATGGAGACTATCCAGGAGACTAGTGAGATTCTGGTCTTTGCTGAGATTAATGGTTGAATTTCCCAGTTTGTCTGCAATTGCTTAAATGTAGCGGTCAATAGTACTTGGCTGTAACTTCTTGTCCTGGAACAGATACAGCTGGAAGTCGGCTATGGATTTCATAGGTGGTCCCATGAAGTCCACCTGATTACTGAGGCACCATTTTGCCTCATAGACTAATCTGTTTGAGCCTCTTTGAGGTGCCTCAATTCATGCCGCCACTGCCCATGGGCGAATTTCACGAAAGGTATTAGCCTGGGGCATATTTCATGAAAGGTCTTAGCCTGGTCTCAGGCTCAAACTTGAGACTTTTGTCTCAAATATTTGAAATATATTACTCGAGCCCATGGACTCAGCCTTTGTGGATTTCACAAAAGGTCTCAGTCTCAGCTTTGGCTAAGCCACTGGCTCAAATACTGACACTGGTAGGTAGTCGGTTTAAGTTTTGCAAACAGAGGCTCAAATGTGGCTGCCATAATTTATTCTCCATTTCAAAATTTGAAATGTCTGAAAATAAGGTAAAATGTATAAAACAACCTCCTTTGGGTAGTCTTTGGGTGTTTTTAGATGTTTAAAAGGCTTTCCATTGCAAAATAACATTTGACCAAAGATGTTATGTGTCACACAAGGATCATATATGTCATCAGTGGAATACTGTTACTACAAAAAAGGGTCACATGACACAGAAAACCACTGTGGATATTTGATATGACCATTCATGAAATTCACCCCAGAGAAGCCTCGGTCTTGGATAGCTGAGGCTCTAAGAACCAAGCATAAAGATTTAGACTTGACCGATTCCTGTGAGGAGTCTGATTGAAAAGCTGGGTAAGCAGATTGGGCAGACACAGAGGAATCTGGCTTGACATGGCCACTAGGTCCAAGAACCAGGGCATGTTGGGCCATCCTGGAGTAATCAGAATGATTTTCCTGCATGGGTAGTCCTGTAACTTCACCACCACTTGCCCTAGCTGGCTGGTGGGAAGGCATAAGGGTCCAGATCCTCCCAAGACAGGTTGATTGCACTGGCACAGTTGGCCCAACTTCATGCCTCCTTCCTTGTTTACATAGGCAGGCCACTGTGGTGTTGCTAAAAGTACTATCTTGTTTGAGCAGAAATATTGGAACTCTTTTAGGGCAAGAACACCACATTTAGTTCCAGACAGTTATGTAGCTTGCTTTCCGGGAGGGACCAAGTGCTCCTTGCAGTGTGTTCCAATAAGTGAGCGTCCACCGGTGACCCTTCTTTTGGTGCATTTGAAAAAATTACAGAGCATGCCATAGACAGAGGAAAAATTGACCTTGAAGAACGCATTCTTCCTGAAGCCACCATTTTAAGTGAGGATGGAGTGACCTGGGGGATAAGGATCACCTTTTCTAGTGATTCTGGTACTCTCCAATTGTTTTTCAAGTGCCTGTGTATCAGCCTCATATGGAGCCAACCTAGGTGGACTTGCGGTTCTGTAGCTGTGGATAACCATATCAGGGACATCAGATGTATGACCAGGCAGGTTGGTGTGGAGAGCAGATTCTGGATTTTTTAATGTAAGGTTTGCAAGTGCTCTGGGGGTTGATTTGACCTTGCCTTCCTTGAAATCGAACTGAAAACCTATGAAGTCAAAGACTTGTTTGGGGTCTAGCTCTTATTTTTCACTGTTTACTATCCAACCTAGTTCCTGACACAGAGATACTAGAGTTTGTACATGCTGGAGAAAGGTCTGGTGGGATCTGGCTCTGACCAACCAGATTCAGAAGGGGAGGGTGTAGCCTTCTCTGAGGATTCTTGTGACCATGGGGCTGGCTCCTAGAGCTGCCCATGTTTCCAAAAAAAATTGATGTAATCTGCCTGTATAGGCAGATCTGGAGCAGCAAATGTGATGTTGGGACATTCTGGACAAAACTCAACTGGTCTAAACAGGAAACACCTTTCACCCTGTTTATTGGCTTTACAACAGACGGGACTTAAACCTTTTTGAGGATATCTTTCTGCTTTGCAAAAAGTGAATTTACATTGAAGTCTTACACAGGTTTATGGTCTCTTTGCTCCTGGTTAGTTGTGTTGTCATATATAAAACAATTGACCCTTGGTCGGGAGGTGTTGTTGGATGACTTGCCCTGACCTTTCTTGTGGCCATGGCCGACACTTTTCCATGTTGGTTGGTCGGACTGGTTGCATTCCTGGGAAAACTTGCTGGATTTCTCGTAAGGGTGAATGTCCCTTCTTATGAGAACATGAACGAGAGTAGCCCTTGTTTTCAAACTGTGCTATGTCTCCATCTGCCTTCTTAAGAACACTATCTGGGAAGAGAGTAGCCATATGCAATAGAGTAGTTCTGAGAGCATTCAAAGTGTCCTGATTAATGCCTGATCTTATATGGTTAAAAAAGAAGTCTTTTCTACTGGTGACCTTTTATGACCTTCAGCTGTGTCTTCATAGCATCCTGTACTTTGATAAGACACCTGTTAAACCCTGCAGCATGTTTGCAGATGTAACTGAATTCTTTCACCAACTTCTCCCACTTCCTCACAGTCTCTTGGGACATGGGTCTGGACACTGGTGGAGTAGATGACAGACCTGAAGATCTAGTGATACAGCTATAGGAACTGTTCAAATGAGCGGACTCATTGTACCAACACTGGTGGACTGGTGTTTCTGTATAACCCATGTAATCAGAGTGCAATTGGCCAGACTCACTGGTTACCCCTTGTTGATCTTCTGCTGGTCTGGAAGGCTGGTGCTTCTCTGTAACCAATGTTTTCAAAGAGTGATGATCAGTCTGGTTAGTTAACCCTTTTGTTGATCCTCTGCTGGTCTGGTAGACTGGTGTTTCTCTGTAACTAATGTCTTCAGAGAGCAACTGGCCAGCAATTGGGTGAAGTAATTTGTTATGTAAAGGGATGTAACCGGTACCCAGTCGGTCAGCTTTGGCACATTTGAGGGTCTGGAATTCTTGCATGTTTATCTGTGAAGTCACAAGACCAGCACTGGTCCAGTGTTGACATCAAAAGGCTATCTACATTTGCTAGGCAGGGATGAAGAATCACCCATAAATAAGTCATCTGTGAAGGTAATGCCTGTACGAGGTCGGTAGGCTCTATAACCGGTTTGGGTGAAGCAATCTCCTTCAGTGAAAGCTGTGTGGCGGGCACCTAGTCGGTAGGCTCTGTAACCAGTTCAGGTGAAGTAATCTTCTTCTGAAAGGTCTTATTTGTAGATAATTCCAAGTTCTTCTTGTCCACCTGCCCCAGAATCAACAGTGAGTTGAACTAGAGGATCGCTCGCAAAAAAAAGATAATGTTTTTGCATAGCAAAAACAAAGCGTCCCGAAAAGGATATAAATGTGAGTGCTAAAGTATTAAGAAAATGCTTCATTTCTAGCCTTATACTGTTGTGGCAACCAAAGTCAGCGCGGTCTGCTCTATCTACCACGGTTTTCAAGATATAAGCATTTTTGTGTTTGGCAAAAAATTCGAAAATTCAAAATGTCCGCTATATTTGGCGAGACAAAAATATTTTGAAAATTGGCATGGCTACTCTGCAGAGATACCCAGCAGGTCAAAACTTTTGTTGAGTTCGCTCCATCTAGCACGGTTTTCGAGATATAAGCATTTTTGTGTTTTGCAAAAACTTTGAAAATTCAAAATGGCCACCATTTTTGGGGAGACAAAAATTTTTGACAAGACCACTGCCGCGGTGTGTATCTCCCGCCGAGCATTAAAGGAGAAGAAATAGCTTTTCCGAGATATTCACAATTTTTCATTTTCGTGTGTGAAAGCTCTTCCAAAAGTAGGTGAATGAGTTATTTGAGAAAAATTGGCTATCTGCAATACTATTAAGAGATAATTCACATTTACTCCTTTTGAGTAGGTGAGTAATTACCTACGGGTCTGGAACTTCAGCAAGTGAAAGTTCTCCCAAAAGTAGATGAATGAGTTATTTGATAAAAATTGGGTATCCGCAATACTTTTAGAGATAATTCGCATTTACTCATTTTGAGTAGGTGAATAATTAGCTATGGGTCTGAAACTTCACCAAGTGAAAGCTCTCCCAAAAGTAGGTGAACGAGTTATTTGAGAAAAATTGGCTATCTGCAATACTTTTAGAGATAATTCGCATTTACTCATTTTGAGTAGGTGAGTAATTAGCTATGGGTCTGAAACTTCAACATGTGAAAGCTCTCCCACAAGTAGATGAATGAGTATTTGATAAAAATTGGGTATCCGCAATACTTTTACAGATAATTAGCATTTACTCATTTTGATTAGGTGAATAATTAGCTATGGGTCTGAAACTTCACGGAGTGAAAGCTCTCCCAAAAGTAGGTGAAGGAGTTATTTGAGAAAAATTGGCTATCTGCAATACTTTTAGAGATAATTCGCATTTGCTCATTTTAAGTAGGTGAGTAATTAGCTATGGGTCTGAAACTTCACCATGTGAAAGCTCTCCCACAAGTAGGTGAATGAGTTATTTGATAAAAAATGGATATCCGCAATACTTTTACAGATAATTAGCATTTACTCATTTTGAGTAGGTGAATAATTAGCTATGGGTCTGAAACTTCACGGAGTGAAAGCTCTCCCAAAAGTAGGTGAATGAGTTATTTGAGAAAAATTGGCTATCTGCAATACTTTTAGAGATAATTTGCATTTACTCATTTTGAGTAGGTGAGTAATTAGCTATGGGTCTGAAACTTCACCATGTGAAAGCTCTTCCAAAAGTAGGTGAATGAGTTATTTGAGAAAAATTGGATATCCGCAATACTTTTAGAGATAACTATCATTTACTCATTTTGAGTAGGTGAGTAATTATCTACGGGTCTGACACTTCACCATGTGAAAGCTCTCCCCAAAGTACATGAATGAGTTATTTGATAAAAATTGGGTATCCCCAATAGTTTTAGAGATAATTAGCATTTACTCGTTTTGAGTAGGTGAATAATTAGCTATGGGTCTGAAACTTCACCGAGTGAAAGCTCTTTGGGATAGCTGCTCTGCAGAGATACCCTGAAGATCAAAAATTTTGTCGAAATCGTTCTATGTAGCATGGTTTTCGAGATACTAGCATTTATGTGTTTTGCAATTTTTGCGCAAAAATTTGAAAATTCAAAATGGCCGCCATTTTTGGCCAAACAAAATTTTTTGAAAATTGGCATGGCTACTCTGCAGAGATACCCTGTGGGTCAAAAATTTCATCGAAATCGCTCTATCCCAGTAAACATTACAAAGGTTTATAAACGTTTATAAACTAGAAACGGTTTAGATTAGGTTTAAAATGATGAGTCCATAAACATTTGCCTATAAACGTTTATAAACGTTTATAGATGTTTGTACATGTGTTTAAAATCTGGAGAAATATTTCTGTAAGTATATCTTGCTGTATCACTGTTCTTTGAAGCCATCATTGCATTCTAAGTAAATACATAGAAGTATATAATTTGATGATATTATATACTTTTATATCTTTACTTAGAATATAATGATGGCTTCAAAGAACAGTGATGCAGCAAGATATAGTAACAGAAATATTTCTCCAGTTTCTCTCAAAATGGCTGTGCTGATGTCATCATCCCAAATGAAAGCAAGGTTAAGATATTCTTCACTCTTCGTAAACGTTTAAAAATGTTTATAAACGCTTATGTATAAACGTTTATAAACGTTTATGCATAAACGTTTATGTATAAACGTTTATAAACGTTTATAAACCAAACTAATGTTGCTAAAACGTTTATAAACCTATGATATTGAATAATTGTTAATATTTAGGTTTATATTTGGTTTAAAAAACATTTATAGGTTTACTAAACGTTTATAAATGTTTGTAATGTTTACTGGGATCTAGTACGGTTTTCGAGATATAAGCATTTTTATGTTTTGCAATTTTTGTGAAAAATTCGAAAATTCAAAATGGCCACCATTTTTGGCAAGAGAAAATGTTTTGAAAATTGGCATAGCTACTCTGCAGATATACTCTGCGGGTCAAAAATTTGGTCGAAATCGCTCTATCTAGCACAGTTTTCGAGATATAAGCATTTTTATGTTTTGCAATTTTTGCGAAAAATTTGAAAATTAAAAATGGCCGCCATTTTTTGCGAGACAAAAGTTTTTTGAAAATAGGCATGGCTACTCTGCAGAGATACCCTGTGGGTCCAAAATTTCGTTCAAATCGCTCTATCTAGTACAGTTTTCGAGATATAAGCATTTTCATGTTTTGCAATTTTTGCGAAAAATTCGAAAATTCCAAATGGCCGCCATTTTTGGCGAGATAAAATTTTTTTGAAAATTGGGATAACTACTCTGCAGAGATACCCTGCAGGTCAAAAATTTCGTCGAAATTGCTCTATCTAGCACGGTTTTCGAGATATAAGCATTTTTGTGTTTTCCTTATTTGGAAAATTCATAATGATTAATTAATCATTAATTACTCGACCATTTCTTAACCAATCAATGCTAAAAATCTAATGATTTCCAGATTTTAATAGAATGAATGTATTTGCCAAGTTTCAGGTGAATTGATAAAATTCCTTTCAAGTTATCATCCGGACAAGCTTCCCCATCGAAAAAAGACATTTTTGGTCATGTGACCTCTCTGATTGGTTGAAATGTCACTGCAGCATATTCAAAAAAATTCCCCAAGGCTACTGCCTAAACCTGCCAAATTTGAAAAGAATCCACCTAACAGTTACAGAGTTATAAGGAAAACAAAATGCGGAGCCGGCGGAGCCTGAAGGTCTCCCATACACAAACAAGCGTCCCTTGTGGGACGCTTAATTAACAATGGAGAGACTAGCTGTATGCTGCTTAAATTCTGTGTTTAGGCCAGCATATTACATAGTTTGATTTCAATGAATTATCATTTAATGTATCTAAATTAATTGGGACACCCGATCAAATTGGATGTCCTTAAGGGTTCATCAGAATTTATTTTTAATTCACTTTCTACTTTTTCTCATTACAGCAAAACACTTCAAGATATTATCTTGAGGTTTTCTGTGTCATTTCAGGGTCAAGATGGACAACTTCTGAAAAAAAAAAATTATTATGTCCGCCATCTTGTTTCTAAGATTGTCCCCACCCATTTTTTTAAGCTTGTGTGCGCTCTAAGTGCACATTACTTTAACCGATTGTCTTCAAACTTTTTACAATAAATGATATTACTCATGGGAGGAAGCCTATTAATTCTGGGCAAAATTGATTTAAAAACTTGGCTGCCAGAGGCGATTTAGTAAAACACAACTTTACTGATGCGATATACCACAAGGCTTGCTTCAAATGTCTCAAAAATGTTTTATTCCATATAAAGCATTTTTTGTCATATTACACAAAATATGTCATTTTGCTGACTGAGCTGTTGTCAATTCCATAGCATGTCATTACAGCACAACCATAAGAAATATCAAGTTCTGGTTTCCTGTGTTAAATTTAGGGTCAAGGGGCACAACTTTTGAAAACAATTTGTGTCCGCCATCTTGTTTTTAAGATGGCCACCACCCAATTTTAAAGCTTGTGTGTGCTCCAGACTCCTTTCACCAACTGTGTACTAACTTTGTACAGTCATTGATATTACTTATTAGAGGAACCCTATTGATTTTGGGCAAAATTGATTTAAAAACTTTACTGATGAATTGCTAAGTACCACAAGGCTTCCTACAAATGTCGCAAAAATATTCCCATTGTGCTTTTCTGACATGTTTTATCCATTATAGAACATTTTTTGCCATATTAAAAATATGCATTCACTAGGTGTCGCCTCGTACTTCCTTCCTGTATAGACAGCGTGATGTCATAGCATCTTTTTCGTTGTCTAAACATATTAAGACCTCTAGTAAGCTGATAGCGGGGCCGGATGGGTGGGCCTTGCCTGTCCATTGGATAGGGTATTAACTTATAAAAATTTAATTTACTTATTAAATTTGCAATTTTATTGCGTTAATACATCCTATCCAATGGACAATTGCTGAATAACTACCTCTTGGTAGGCGGGTAAGTTACTAGGGACTCAAGTGAATTCTTATTTATTTATTTATTTGGGGTTTTACGTCGCTTTCAACACTGTACAGGTCATATCACGACGGGTAGTTGGAAGGGCAGAGGAAACCAGTACATACAGTTCGCTAGGGTTCTGTACTGTAAACTGCCGACCAACGGCAAGCAACTCCAGCTTTCCCACTTAAGGCCATGATGGGGATCAAACCCCGGCCTCAGAGGTGGGAGGCGAGAGTGTTACCACTCTGCCACCGTGGCCCCTTCAAGTGAATTCATAAACAAAACAAAGTTGAGAAGGCCCATTTTGACCTAGGGTCAGATGACCCCCCAAAGATCAAGGAAGGCTAAGACTAACCGGTAATCCGGGAGTCTACCAAAGTTGCCCCCCTCCTTTTTCTCGGACCTGATCTGAGAATAGGAAGAGAGGGTTGAGTTCAGTCCCATCAGAAATAAACTTCCCAAAGGAAGCAAGTCAGATTTTTTTTTGTTTCTTTTTTTGATATCATATACAATTGTACAAGCTATGTACATATATACATATTTACATATCTCCTCATTTTTGGGCTTGGTGGTGATGGACCTGTTGGGCAGCCACCACTGGTCCTAAATGAAAAAGCTCTGTATCAGCCCAAGCCACATCCTTCAAATAGAATTGTGTGAAGGTGTTATGGGATTTCCAGAATCTGCTCTAAGGAGACCCCCGATTGGAAGGCCTTAGAAGCAGCAAAGGCCCTGACATCATGGGCTTTGACCTGATGCAGTGTGGTGTGAGGGCCTCCTGGTCAGAGAGCTCATAGCAAAGGATCACAGTTTGTTTGATCCATGAGGAGATGGTGGCAGGTGAGATGTCTTTATCAAAACCTTTCTTGAAGGAGACAAAGACCAACTCCTTGTTCTGCCTAAGATCTGAGGTCCTGTCCAAGTAATAGCGAAGGGCTCTGACTGGACACAAGGACCTGTCAACCTTGAGTGACTTATCCAGAGTGGGGGCCAGGGCTGGTATGACCACTGGAGCCACACTATCTGGACCCTCAGCCAGCTGATTCTTGGATAGAAAGCTGGGTGAGGGTACAAGGACACCTTAGACCAGTCTGACTGGTGTCTGATGTTTTTATGTAGCCAAGCATGGATCTCACTCCTGCGTTTACCAGAACCCCGGGCCAGCAGAAAAGCTGTCTTGAAGGTCAAGTGTTTTAGTGAGGCCTCTTTTAAAGGTTCAAAGGGAATCTTAGTCAGCTGGTGTAAGACCAGGGACAGGTTCCAAGAGGGTATACCCCTCCTGCCTGTCTCTATGGAAACTATCCAGGAGACGGGTGAGATTCTCATCTTTGCTGACATTAATGGTAGAGTTGCCCAATTTGTCAGCAATGGCTGATCTGTAACCATTAACGGTACCAGGTTGCATCTTCCTATCCTGAAACAGGTGCAACAGGAAGTCAGCTATGGCTTTTAGATGTGGTGCCCTGAAGTCCACCTGATTACTGAGGCACCACTTTGTAAAAATGGTCCACTTTGCCTCATAGACGGATCTGGTTGATCCTCTTTGAGGAGCCTCAATTCGTGCTGCCACTGCCTCAGAGAACCCCTGCTCCTTGACTGCTGTGGCTCTAGGAGCCAGGAATGTAAGTTCAGGTTTGACAGGTTCCTGTGCAGGGTCTGGTTGAAAGGTTGAGATACCAGATTGGGCAGGTTGGGCAGACACAGAGGGATCTGACTGGACATTGCCACCAGATCCCAAAACCAGGGCATGTTGGGCCACCCTGGTGCAATCAGAATGATCCTGTTGCAGGGGTAGTCCTGTAACTTCTCCACCAGTTTGCCCAAGATGGTTGCTGGTGGGAAGGCATATGGGTCCAGATCTTCCCAAGACAGGCTGAGTATATCCACTGCCTAAGCTTGGGGGTCTGGAACCGGTGACACAAACTGTGGAAGTTTGTTGAACCTGGTGGCAAACAGGTCCACTTGGGGCTGGTGCCACCGTGAGCATACAGCTTGAAACACTTCTGGGTTAAGGGACCACTCTGTTTGAATGGTCTGGCGAAGTCTGGATAGCTTGCCTGCTATCACGTTCAGCCGGCCGGGGATGTGACGTGCCTTGAGGGTTACCTGTTTCCTGGTGCACCAGGACAGGATTTTCCACAGTAGGGCACACAGGGAGCCCCACTTCATCCCCCCTTCTTTGTTGATATAGGCAACCACTGTTGTGTTGTCTGTGGCTACCAGGACTATGTTGTTTGAACAGAGGTCTTGGAACTCTTTTAGGGCCAGAAGGACCGCCTTTAGTTCCAAGTGGTTTATGTGTAACTTGCTTTCTGGAAGGGACCAGGTTCCCCTTGCAGTGTGTTTGTCTAAGTGAGCGCCCCACCCTTCTTTTGATGCATCTGTAAATATCTGCAGAGCATGTTTTAGAGGGTGTAATGGTTGACCTGGAAGCACATTGCTTTCCTCCAGCCACCACCTTAAGTGGGGGTGGAGTGACCTGGGAACGGGTATACCTTCTCTAGTGATTCCGGTACCCTCCAGTTGTTCTTCAAGTGCCACTGTATGGGTCTCATGTGAAGACGACCTAAGTGGACTTGCTTTTCTGTGGCTGTGAGAAGTCCTATGAGGGACATAAACTGCCGGACGGGGCACACCGGACCGGACAGGATTGACAGTATCTTGTCTGTTAAGGTCTGCCAACGCTTTGGTGTGGGTCTGACCTTGCCCTCCCTGAGGTTGAACTGGTAACCTACGAAGTTGAAAACCTGTTTTGGCTCCAGTTCTGACTTCTCCTTCTCCCGACAGAGAGCTACCAAGGTCTGTGTATGCTGGAGACAAGTTTGGTGGGATGTGGCTCTCACCAACAAGTCGTCTAGGTACTGGTGGATTCTTATACCCCTCTGTAAAGCCATCAGTTTGACCTCTTTGGCCATCACTGTGAACTCCATGGGTGCTGTGGACAGGTCAAAGGGTAGGGCTTTGAACTGGTAGGACTGGTCCTGGATGTGAAAACGCATGTACTTCCTGGACTGACTGTGAATTGGTATATGTAAGTATGCGTCTTTGAAGTATATGGATGTGACCCACTCCCCCGACTGTAGGGAGGTCCTTATTGTCTCTGGGGTCTCCATTTTGAATGACTCTGTGTTTAGAAAGGTGTTCAAGGTGCTGAGGTCCAGGACTGGTCTCCACCGGTTGTTGGGTTTAGGTACCAAAAATAGCCGGTTGTATCAACTTCCTACACCTTACAGTTCTTGAGTTATAGCTCGATAAGTCAAGATCACTACAGCAAGATCAAACTAGAGGATCGTTCGCAAAAAAAAGATAATGTTTTTGCTATGCAAAAACAAAGCGTCCCGAAAAGGATATAAAGTTGAGTGCTAAAGTATTAAGAAAATGCTTCGTTTCTAGCCTTATACTGTTGTGGCAACCAAAGTCAGTGCAGTCTGCTCTATCTAGCACGGTTTTCAAGATATAAGCATTTTTGTGTTTTGCAAAAAATTCGAAAATTCAAAATGTCCGCTATATTTGGCGAGACAAAAATATTTTGAAAATTGGCATGGAAAATTTTTGACAAGACCACTGCCGCGGTGTGTATCTCCCGCCGAGCATTAAAGGAGAAGAAATAGCATTTCCGAGATATTCACAATTTTTCATTTTCGTGTGTGAAAGCTCTTCCAAAAGTAGGTGAATGAGTTATTTGAGAAAATTGGGTATCCGCAATACTTTTAGAGATAATTCGCATTTACTCATTTTGAGTAGGTGAATAATTAGCTATGGGTCTGAAACTTCACCAAGTGAAAGCTCTCCCAAAAGTAGGTGAATGATTTATTTGAGAAAAATTGGCTATCTGCAATACCTTTAGAGATAATTCACATTTACTCATTTTGAGTAGCTGAGTAATTAGCTATAGGTCTGAAACTTCACCATGTGAAAGCTCTCCCACAAGTAGATGAATAAGTTAATTGATAAAAATTGGGTATCCGCAATACCTTTAGATAGTGCTGGGACGATGTTCGCAAACTTCGGTATTATCGCTCGCTGGCTCATTGCCAATCAATGATCGGTAAAATTTAAGTAAAACCGATATTTGCTAAATCCATTTCTTTGCAGCCGTTTGGTCACAATAAAATGCTAACCTTCATAATATTTTGTAAAAATCTGAAATATCCATCAGTTAAAATCACAAAACTAGCCGTGAATGTGTAAATAGAAACACCTTGGGGTTTTCCAACTGTTGTCAAGGTGATCATAAAATCAGCCAATCACAAATGAGGATACATCAAGCATGGTCTGTTAGTGAGGGAGACGTCTGTGAATGGCTTTTAGATTATATTTTGGTCATATTTGTGGTAATTTGTGTGTATTTTACTTGATATAATTTAATATTTGATTTTATCTGTCTTTTTTACACTTCGACTCCATAATCGGAAATGTCCGAAGTTTGGTTACAAATGTCCGATACGAACATCGACAGGGAAAATCCAAGCGATCTCCCAGCACTACTTTTAGAGATAATTTGCATTTACTCATTTTGAGTAGGTGAGTAATTAGCTATAGGTCTGAAACTTCACCATGTGAAAGCTCTTCCAAAAGTAGGTGAATGAGTTATTTGAGAAAAATTGGCCATCTGCAATACTTTTAAGAGATAATTCGCATTTACTCATTTTGAGTAGGTGAGTAATTACCTACAGGTCTGAAACTTCATCATGTGAAAGCTCTCCCAAAAGTACATGAATGAGTTATTTGATAAAAATTGAGTATCCACAATAGTTTTTGAGATAATTAGCATTTACTCATTTTGAGTAGGTGAGTAATTAGCTATGGGTCTGAAATTTCACCGAGTGAAAGCTCTCCTAAAAGTAGGTGAATGAGTTATTTGAGAAAAATTGGCTATCTGCAATACTTTTAGAGGTAATTAGCATTTACTCATTTTGAGTAGGTGAGGAATTAGCTATGGGTCTGAAACTTCACCATGTGAAAGCTCTTCCAAAAGTAGATGAATGAGTAAATTATTTGAGAAAAATTGGCTATCTGCAATACTTTTAAGAGATAATTCGCATTTACTCATTTTGAGTAGGTGAGTAATTATCTACGGGTCTGAAACTTCACCATGTGAAAGCTCTCCCAAAAGTAGATGAATGAGTTATTTGATAAAAATTGGGTATCCGCAATAGTTTTAGAGATAATTAGCATTTACTCATTTTGAGTAGGTGAATAATTAGCTACTGGTCTGAAACTTCACCGAGTGAAATCTCTTTGGGATAGCTGCTCAGCAGAGATACCCTGAAGATCAAAAATTTTGTTGAAATCGTTCTATGTAGCACGGTTTTCGAGATATTAGCATTTTTGTGTTTTGTAATTTTTGCGCAAAAATTCGAAAATTCAAAATGGCCGCCATTTTTTGCGAGAAAATTTTTTTTTGAAAATTCGCATGGCTACTCTGCAGAGATACCCTGTGGGTCAAAAATTTTGTTCAAATCGCTCTATCTAGCAGGGTTTTTGAGATATAAGCATTTTTATGTTTTGCAATTTTTGCGAAAAATGCGAAAATTCAAAATGACCGCCACTTTTGGCGAGACAAATTTTTTTTTTGAAAATTAGCATGGCTACTCTGCAGAGATACCCTGCAGGTCAAAAATTTCGTCGAAATCACTCTATCTAGCACGGTTTTCGAGATATAAGCATTTTTATGTTTTGCAATTTTTGCGAAAAATTCGAAAATTCAAAATGGCCGCCATTTTTGGCGAGACAAAATTTTTTTGAAAATTGGGATAACTACTCTGGAGAGATACCCTGCAGGTCAACAATTTCGTCGAAATCGCTCTATCTAGCACGGTTTTCGAGATATAAGCATTTTTGTGTTTTCCTTATTTGGAAAATTCATAATGATTAATTAATCATTAATTACTCGGCCATTTCTTAACAAAATCAATGCCAAAATCTAATGATTTCCAGATTTTAATAGAATGAATGTATTTGCCAAGTTTCAGGTGAATTGATAAAATTCCTTTCAAGTTATCATCCGGACAAGCTTCCCCATCGAAAAAAGACATTTTTGGTCATGTGACCTCTCTGATTGGTTGAAATGTCACTGCAGCATATTCAAAAAAAATTCCCCAAGGCTACTGCCTAAACTTGCCAAATTTGAAAAGAATCCGCCTAACAGTTACAGAGTTATAAGGAAAACAAAATGCGGAGCCGGCGGAGCCTGAAGGTCTCCCATACACAAACAAGCGTCCCTTGCGGGATGCTTAATAAAGGTCGCATCATGTTGTAGCACACTTATAAGTTATAACCCCTAATCAATCTCTGTACCAAGTTTCAACTTCCTACACCTTAAGGTTTCCATGATTAAGGTCACAATTTCAACATAAAAGGCCAAATCAAGGTCATACCATGATGTTGCATACCTACAATCCCCAATTTTAACTTCCTTCACCTCACAGTTTCCAAGAGATGGGCTCGACAAGATTTTAAACATCACTGTCATTATGGCATGGTTAAAGGTTATATCAAGGTCGTACAATGAACTTGCACTCCTACAACACCCAACCAATATCCCTACCAAGTATCAACTTCCAACACCTTACAGTTTCCAAGATATAGTCCAGATAATTTTTAAAGGTCAAGGTCACTACTGCAAGGTCAAAGGTCAAAAAAAGCTCACACTATGATGTTGCATAGCATCCCCCCAAAGCAACATCCCTACCAAGCATTAACTTCCTACATCTTATGGTTTCTAAGGTAAAGCCTGGACAAGATTTAAAGGATTAAGGTCATTACATCAACATCAAATGTCAAATCAAGGTCACATCATGATGTTGCACATCTAAATCTTCAGCCCACAGACAATGTTTCTTCTAAGGATCAATATCCCAAACCACAGAGTTTCTGAGATACAGTCTGGAAAATGTTTTTCCCAATGCCCATCCTGTACAATTTAACAGTCAACAAAATATATTTCCTTGCAATAAAATGATACTAAACACAACTAATGACAATATTCAGATATAATGTTCTTTTATTTATATTTTTTTTCATTTAGTCGAGTTCAACTCACTTAAAACAGGCAATCCTCGATCTTCAGAAATAACTGATGATGACAGCACTACCTGTCTCCTGTTCAAACCTTTATATCTCCTTTGACTAACTTTCTTCTTTTCTCTCTCTCTCTCTCTCCTATATTCCCCCCTCCCACTATTTCTTAAAGTTTTTGTTTTATATAGGGATTTGACAGTATTCTGACCAGTGCATCCAAAAAAATTTAATTCAAAGTTTAAATTTGACAATTCCTCTCTAGAAATAATCTGATGCTGCACGAATGTTTCCAATTTTACTATTTCACCACTATTTTGGATTATTTTAGACAATTCACTAAGTTGTAAAGTTCTCAAATACACAGTTTCTGTAATAACCAACACAAAAACTACACAATCCATAAATCATCTCTTTTTCTTCTCTTGATCTTTTGCATCCTTTGCAGCTGATTTTCTCTTTACCTGTGGTACAAAAATTTAAAATACAAAAATTTATAAGACTTATTATAAAACTTGTGTGTTCCTGATCCTTGCCTTCATAAAGCTTACAGTACATTTTATTCGAACAATGTTAGCTTTAAAGCATACCAAAACGGCTGTAATAGACACAGACACTAGACACAGAAGAAATTGCAACAAATGGAAATCTCTGAAAACCTGTATTTGTCTGTCCACACCAATTTTAGAATGTTGAAAACATGTGACAAAAGTGACGATAAATGTCCTATCTTTTACAAGTAAAGATTTTTTTTTTTTTTTTTTTTTGCTGCTTAAATACAAAACCAAACTTTGTTATTTCCAGGTACTAAGTCACTTTAATATAATTAAAATTATATTTTTAGAATATTTTAATTCAATTTAACTTTTCACACAGATAATAATGTTTTACCTTCCTCTTTTTCATTTTATTTGGATCTTGAAACTTTGGAAGTTCAGCACTGAATAAAACCTAAAAAGATTGAATAGTTCTTTGCTGACAAAGCAATCATCTAGACATTACCATCCCCCAAGAACAGTTAACTTTATATTTCAGTGAAAAAGGTATTTGGATGTTTGTGTACATATTAAAGAATGATGAATTTTTTTTTTAACTGAATCAGTATGTCACAAATACAATTTTAAACTAGAAATAGGACGCCCTGTTGCTTGTAGCTGCGACATATGAATAGAAACAGGATAGCATAGAAGAACACACATTATCATGTGTAATGTCCACCCTATCAACCTTTTGTTAAGAAGATAGAAGCAAATTCCTGTTTATCTATTTTTGGCAAAAATTCGAAAATGCAAAATGGCCGCCATTTTTGGGAAAAGGAAAATTTTTTGAAAATTGCCAAGAGTACATTTCTTAGATAGCCTATGGGTCGAAAATTTCAACGAAATAACTCTATTTTGCACGGTTAAGGCCAGTTTGTGTTTTTCCATTTTTGGCAAAAATTCGAAAATTCAAAATGGCCGCCATATGTGGGGAGGGGAAAATTTTTTGAAAATTGCAGAGTACATTCCTTAGATACCCCTTGGGTCGAAAATTTCGCCGAAATCGCTCTATCTCGCACGGTTAAGGAGATAGAAGCAAATTTGTGTTTTGCCATTGTTGGTAAAAATTCGAAATTCAAAATGGCCGCCATTTTTGGGGAGGGGAAAATTTTTTGAAAATTGCAAAGATTACATTCCTTAGATACCCTGTGGGTCGAAAATTTTGACGAAATCGCTCTATCTCGCATGGTTAAGGAGATAGAAGCAAATTTGTGTTTTGCCATTTTTGGCAAAAATTCGGAAATTCAAAATGGCCGCCATTTTTGGGGAGGGGAAAATTTTTTTGAAAATTGTAAAGATTACATTCCTTAAATACCCTGTGGGTCGAAAATTTCGACGAAATCGCTCTATCTCGCACGGTTAAGGAGATAGAAGCAAATTTGTGTTTTGCCATTTTTGGCAAAAATTCGAAAATTCAAAATGGCCGCCATTTTCGGGAAGGGGAAAATTTTTGGAAAATTGCAAAGAGTACACTCCTTAGATACCCTGTGGGTTGAAAATTTCGACGAAATCGCTCTATCTCACACAGTTAAGGAGATAGAAGCAAATTTGTGTTTTGCCATTTTTGGCAAAAATTCTAAAATTCAAAATGGCCGCCATCTTTGGGGAGGGGAAAATTTTTTTAAAATTGGCAAGAGTAGAATTCTCAGATACCCTATGGGTCGAAAATTTTACCGAAATCGCTCTATCTCGCACGGTTAAGGAGATAGAAGCAAATTAGTGTTTTGCCATTTTTGGCAAAAATTCTAAAATTCAAAATGGCCGCCATTTTTGGGGAGGGGCAAATTTTTTAAAAATTACCAAGAGTACAATGCTCAGATACCCTGTGGGTCGAAATTTTTGACGAAATCGCTCTATCTCGCACGGTTAAGGAGATAGAAGGAAATTTGTGTTTTGCCATTTTTGGCAAAAATTCGAAAATTCAAAATGGCCGCCATTTTTGGGGAGGGGAAAATTTTTAGAAAATTGCAAAGATTACATTCCTTAGATACCCTGTGGGTCGAAAATTTCGACGAAATCGCTCTATCTCGCACGGTTAAGGAGATAGAAGCAAATTTGTGTTTTGCCATTTTTGGCAAAAATTCGAAAATTCAAAATAGCCGCCATTTTTGGGGAGGGGAAAATTTTTTGAAAATTGCAAAGATTACATTCCTTAGATACCCTGTGGGTCGAAAATTTCGACGAAATCGCTCTATCTCGCACGGTTAAGGAGATAGAAGCAAATTTGTGTTTTGCCATTTTTGGCAAAAATTCGAAAATTCAAAATGGCCGCCATTTTTGGGGAGGGGAAAATTTTTTGAAAATTGCAAAGAGTACATTCCTTAGATACCCTGTGAGTCAAAAATTCTGTCCAAATCGCTCTATCTCTTACGGTTTCTGAGATATTAAGATTTTTTCGTTTTTCGCAAAAATTCAAGATGGCCGCCAAAAGTGGCGAAAATTGAAAATTTTCAATTTTGTACAGAATACTCTTCTACTACCCTGTGAGTCAAAAATTCTGTCGAAATCGCTCTATCTCTTACAGTTTCTGAGATATTAGCAAATTACTCAAAAGTAGTACTGAAAATACACCATGAAGTACCTAAATGGCTATTACTCATGTACTGACAAAGCTATCAGTCCCAAATGCAATACCAAGCGAGCTATGGACATAACAATCTTGTATTCAAAATTGTAGTAAAATATCTTTAATTATCTTGGCTTAAATGCACGGAAACCAATGGGTACTGAAAATAGTTGTACTTAAGTATTACTCAGTAAGCAAAAGAGGTACAACAGCCAAAAGCAATCCCAAGCAAGCTACTGACCCAATAAGCCTGCATACCAAATTTGGTGACAATAGCTCTAATACTTTTCCTTTAAATGAGCGGAAACCATGCGTGACGCCGGACATCGGACGCCGGACATCGGACGCCGGACGGCGAAAAAAGCAAAAATAACATATCCACCCCCCAGGGGGGTGGACATAATGCCAATAAATAAGTTTTTTTATGGTTTTGACCTTAAATTGTAAAAATTTTTTGGCAATAAAAATATGTATCTACCCAAAATCTGTGACAATAATTCATAAACTCATTACTACGTACTTCTGTTATAGAATTAGCTTGTTATATGTTACACAATCAATAAGTTAGAAACACTAAAATCACTTACAGACTGAGCCCATCCAGCATAATCACCCCACAGATCTCTGAAAAAGTCACCTATCAAAACAAAAACGGTGGAAAAACTCATAAAGTTATACATTTGTTTCATCTGTAAATCACCATAATTTTACTTTAGAGTGGAATATTTTATTTAAAAGAATCACATAAAATATTAGTATCTGAAAGACATTAGTGCTAAATTCAACATATGTTTGCTTGTTCATGTGTACAATTTACCAAATTCTTGCCCATTATGCCAATCTTAGCATACATTTGCAGTTCTGTTCTCCAATATTTCAAAACTGATTTGGCTTTCCTTATTTCCTGCTTTGGTTTTTACCAAACTGAAAAATCTACCCATTTGCATATATTGTTGATTGTATTTCTCACTCCTCATTTTCATGTTATGGCAATAATAAACAAATTTGCTGCATATTTGTGATGGTTTTGCAGCACATCTTGTTCAGTTATTTGCACAATTTATTAGCGACACAGTCCTTCATGTGATTCCTGTCATATATCACACATTGATTTGCACATATATATTACAATCACACTGAAAATTTTACCTGGAACTTTGTACTGCATATCAGTATTATTCTTATATCCCTTATGTTGTGTTGAACATTTACAAATCAATGGATTTTTGCAACATCTACTAAAAAAAAAATATTGCCTGTATATAAGGTGCACATCTTACCTAGCTCCTTATACACTTTATCAGTGACATTTTTGACTCCCCTGTGTTTTGCTATGGCTGGGTGGTGACTATAGTCTCTCAATGCAAACTGAAATACATGTGTGTCAATGGGAACAACATGGTGCTTGTCCAGGGACATCAGGCAAACACAGTCTGCAACCTGGAATGTCAATTAATGTTAATATTGATAGGTTTATATATCCTACTGTAGATCCCTTGCAGGATCTTGTTAACATTGAATTTCTTGAACATTGTTTTTTTACCTATACTTCAGGTTGTTTTAGGTAATTTAGTCTTAATTTTAACTAATTAAAATATGCAATGACAAAAGTCTAACCTTTATGCATGATTTAAATGGAAAGAAACATACATGAACTATTCTGAATTTTCCTTTTTAGGTGCAGCTAAATCACCATAGTGACACAAATAGTGTTAAAATACAATTCAAAAAAAAAATAAAGAGAAAGCATTTTGTTCAGCCATTTTGGACTTTCATGTTACTTCTGTAAATAATAATTAACACAGGTTTCAATAAAAATTATAAATAAACAATGCTCTAGAGTTTCTTTCCACAAGATTTCAGAATAAATTTAAATTTATGTTCATCGAACATTTTTGACAAATTTGGAACATTCTTTTTTGACAGATTTTTGCCATAAACAAAGTGGTCTTTACAACTTAGACTATTACATCCTCTTGCAGCTCAAACAGCATTATTGTTAGTATCGACTACACACCTTTGGTCCCACTCCACACAGTTTTAAGAGTTCCAGTCGTGCCTCTTCATAAGGTATATTCCTGAGTCCATAGAGCCACTGAGTAGAGTGCTGTGCATGTATATATCTAGCAGTCTCAGTGATATATTTTGCCCTATAGCCAAAGCCAAGTGTCCGAAGTGTTTCCTCAACACCAGGTGCTACAATTATAGAAATTTTATCAATAGCTTCATTAAGACTGTTTGGTAATTGTTGTATTTCATTGCTACGCTAGGGCAATAATTCATCACAGGTTATACATAATGCACACTTAGTCTGACTGGCTGTTTAAAACGACTCAGACTTCACCTTTGCCTTCGTGTTGTATCAGAATGTTGAATATATTATGCTTCTGTTGAGCACTTTTTGTATTCTGTTAGTCAGTTTTTCAGACTCTTATTAACTGATGAATAAACTTTTCATTTGATATTATCTGGTGACTATTTCTTCAAGCACATTAGAGTAAGAAATCTAAAATTCGCCAGGAATCTAAAATTCGCCACCTCTAAAACCTTAGTTAATTTTATGAAGAAAATGATGTTTTTGTCCAAAAATTGGTATTTTTCAGTTCAAAAAGCCTTAATTTACTATACAGTCAACAAATCTCACCACAATTCATTTATTTTATTAGTATTTTCACATGTGACGAATTTCAGATATGTGGCGAATTTTAGATTTCTTACTCTATGTTCACAGAAATTACCCACAGATTTTCACTGAACAATCTCTTTATCCCACTCAAACCAAAAGTACTTCAGTCCTCAATATATAGCATAGTTTTCTCATTAACTAACTTGCTGTATTTTGACGGATTTATCTTTGATTTACCCCAATATTGTACAGTTACATGAATTATGGAAACACAAAGAGATGAAACAAAGAAAGTAACTTACCTGCTAAAGCTTCTATGGTGGGAAAATCATAATAAACCTGACCATTAACAACAGCAATCTCATCCCCATAGTGTTTACACATATTTTCAACCATGCTGCTAATCCTGCAGACAACATACAGTGGATTTTACAAGAAAAAAAAAGAAAGGGAGTCAATTTTATACTGAACTTGAGTGTTAGTGAAATTATCAAGAGGTACAAAACATTCTTTTACAAAAGATAATCAGTAACATATCTATTTTATTAATAATATTAAAGTAAAAATTTGCATACATAAACTGAAACAAGCAATCAGTGTCCGTACACGCTCTATGTGTCAGATGTCTGTGTGTTTTGAGTTTCAGAGTAGAAGTAACAGAAGAAAAGGACACAAAAGTTGTGCCCTGCAAATGGTATTAAGAAGGAAAGTAACAAGGTAACTGTTTAGGTGTTAAAAGTAGGTTAAAAATATATTTAAAGAAAATACTGCAAATGCAATAGTTTTCGAGTTGCAACTGATTCACTCAACAGTGAGAATCTCAAAGTAGCTTTTCTCAGCTGTACGATCAGTTAAAGGGCTGCAATTTTAATATGGTATTGCTAACGTAAAAGTAGGTGAATAACGTATTTAAAGAAATACTGTAAATGAAATAGTTTTCAAGTTAAAACTGATTTACTCAACAGTGAGAACCTGAAAGTAGCTATAACTCAGCTAACAATGGAGCTACAGGTCTGCAATTTTACTATTTTATAGCTGACCCAAAAGTAGGTTAATAACTTATTGAAATAAAATACTGTAAATGCAATAGTTTTCAAGTTACAACTGATTAACTGAACAGTAAAAACTTAAAACTAGCTATTACTCAGCTATGCCATGAGCTACAGGTCTTCAATTTCACTATGTTATAGCTGACCCATAAGTATGTGAACAACATATTTAAACAGAATACTCTACATGCAAAAGTTTTCAAGTTACATCTTATTTACTCAACAGTGAGAACCTGAAAGTAGCTCTTGCTGAGCTATGCTATGACCTACTGGTCTGCAATTTTACTATGTTATAGCTGACCCAAAAGTAGGTGAACAACATATTTAAACAAAATACTCTAAATGCAATAGTTTTCAAGTTACAACTGATTTACTAAACAGTGAAAACTTGAGAATAGCTATTACACAGCTATGCCATGAGCTACACGTCTGCAATTTTACAATTTTATAGCTAATTCAAAAGTCGGTGAATAACATATTTAAACAAAATTGTCTAAATACAATTTTAGTTTTCAAGTTACAACTGATTATCTCAACAGAGAAAATCTCAAAGTAGCTATTGTTCAGCTATCCAATGAGCTACAGGTCTGCAATTTTACTATGTTATACCTGATCAAAAAGCAGGTGAACAACATATTTAAAGAAAATACTCTAAATGCAATAGTTTTCAAGTTACAACTGATTTACTCAAAAGTGAGAACCTGAAAGTAGCTATTGCTCAGCTAGGCCATGACCTACATGTCTGCAATTTCACTATGGTATAGCTCACTCAAAAGTAAGTGAACAACATATTTAAACAAAAAACTCTAAATGCAATAGTTTTCAAGTTACAACTGATTTACTCAACAGTGAGAACCTGAGAATAGCTATTACTCAGCTATGCCATGACATACAGGTCTGCAAATTCACTATGTTACAGCTGACCCAAAAGTAGGTGAACAACATATTTATACAAAATACTTTAAACGCAATATTTTTCAAGTTACAACTGATTTACTCAACAGTGAGAAGCTCCGAATAGCTATTACACAGCAATGCCATGAGCTACACGTCAATTTAACAATGTTATAGCTAATTCAAAAGTAGATGAATAACATATTTAAACAAAATTCTCTAAATGCAATAGTATTTGAGTAACAACTGATTTACTCAACAGAAAAACCTGAAAGTAGCTATTGCTCAACTATGTAATGACTAATGAGCTACAGGTCTGCAACTTTACCATGTTATAGCTGACACAAAAGTAGCTGAATAACACATTTAAAGAAAATGCTGTATATGCAATAGTTTTCAAGTTACAACTGATTTACTGAACAGTGAGAACCCGAAAGTAGCTATTGCTCAGCTATACCATGATATACAGGTCTGTAATTTCACCATGTTATATTTAAACAAAATACTCTAAATGTTTTGAAGATACAAGCAATTTACTCGACAGTGACAACCTCAAAGTAGCTATTACTCAGCCATGCAATGAGCTACAGGTCTGCAATTTTACTATGTTATAGCTGACCCAAAAGTAGCTGAATAACATATTTATACAAAATTCTCTAATTGCAGCTAAATAACATATTTATACAAAATTCTCTAAATGCAATAGTTTTTGAATTACAAGTGATTTTACTCATTACATGGCGTCAAGGGATTTTTGGTTCTCAAAATATAGGAATATAGGAAGTTACCTAACAAAAATATAGGTGGTTTTGAGCAAAATATTGGAGATCTAATACCCTATTTCACTCATCAATCTTATGAGAAATGCATGATTTTATCTCCTGCCTGTGGCCGTGGTACGGAGATTATAAAATGCCTTCCGTACATGCGTCCGTGCGTGCATCCGTCCGTCACGTTTTTGCATAAACCTTAATATCTCATTCATTTATAGATATCTTCACCAAATTTGCAGGGAATGTTTATGCCTATGAAAACCTTTCTCTGCAAAATTTTAGCCTCATTTTGAAAAACAAAATGGCCACCATAGATAACTGATAGAAAATCATAAAGGTGGTCTAATTCTTAAAATATTCCAGCTAGCTTTGCCAAAATTGAACAAAAGCTATATGGCTAGAAAAAGCTAGCCTGATAGTAATTTTGGCCTACTTCAAAAAACAAAATGGCCTCCATATAACGTTTAATGTCAAATAGGGGTTATCCTATTAAAAAGGCCTTATATCTCCCCTAATATGGCTCCTAGAGGTTCGGAATGTGAAACCATTCTGTAGGAAGTCATGGCCTGGGAATCTTTCCCAGGTGTTGAATTTCACCTTTGACTCCTAATTCAAGGTTAAAATGTCACACTAAAATGTCCTTATTTCTCCCTTATTATTGGTGCTATGGCTTCAGAATATAAAGACATCAAAAGTCCTGGCCTTCAAATGTTTTGCCTGAGAAAAATTTTGGCCTTATTTTGAAAAACAAAATGGCTGCTATAGCCAATTATTTAAAAATCATTACGATGCTCTAAAACTTGAAATATTGCAGCTAGGTTCATCAAATTTGTGCAAAAGATATATATGTGTAGGAAAGTTAGCCTGTTAGTAATTTGGCCTAGTTTTGAAAACAAAATGGTCGCCATGTCACATGTTAAATGGGATTATCCTATTAAAAAGGCCCTATATCTCCCTTATCATTGCTACTATAGGGGTTCCAAATGTGAAAACAACATAAAGGAAGTCAAGGCCTGAGACTCTTTTCCAATTGCTGACTTTTACCTTTGACCCCTTCTTCTAACTCCTTTAGTTCTCCATTATTACTGATTCTAAGGTGGGAGATAACCGCTGCAGCAGTGGCCTTGTTAATATTATGGCCTACTCCACCCCTTACAGCCATCCTTACCTCTTTTTTATTATAACTCTTATGAGATAAACACACAGATAAAGACTGTTCAAGTGCATACTTTTGTCATAAGTTCAAAATTGATAGTTTATAAACTGACACAACAGAAGCATGGTATATTTACAAATAAATCTATTACTGAAAATCAGAAATAAAGCTTTTATTTACTGAAGTGCATGTAAGTGACACATATCTAAAAGATAATGTTCACTGGTTAGTGCCATAAAAAAGACCCAGAACTAAACTACTGACTATTGTTAAGAAACTAATGTTATCTAATATAAAACTACAAATAGATTACAGTCATTACACTTATTTAGATTTAGATTTTTCTGAATGAGAATATTTTCTATGATTTTTTCCCTTCGCATGTTGAAGCAGTTGCTGTTATCCCTGGTTAGGACAAGACATCTCTTTATTGGTTTTGCAAAACATGCATCTGAAAGTGAATAGAGTACATCCAGGGATACACCATTTTGTCTCCATTTCCATCTGTTGAAGCTAGCCATTGTTTGTTAAATTTTGTGTTGTGAGTAAGCATTGTGCTTGTTATTGTTAATGTTGATTAACTGAAAAAAGCTTAATGTAACAAGACTGGGTTAACTCAGGCGTCATTATATCCCAAGACATGTCCTGAGACTCCTTACCCATGCCACATGCATTGATCAGGTATTTCCTATCTTCTGTATGACCACTAATATTAGAATTTATCATATTAATGGACAATATTTTTATTTTGCTAAGCAAAATTGTATACCCAGAACAGGGGTTCATAAAAATCATGAAAAATAGCATTGGAGATGCCCGTACACCACAGCCTGGGGAAATAGATTTCAACACCATGAGATATAGAACCTAACCAGTGTATATTTACCGTGTGTCAACGGCAAGGTCAAAGGTCAAATCAAGGTCACTCAGACCATGACGTTGCACACCTACACCCCTTAACCAATGTCCCTACCAAGTACCAGCTTCCTACACCTTACGGTTTCTGAGATATAGCCCAGACAAGATTTTCAAACTCAAGGTCATTATGGCAAGGTCAAAGGTCAATTCAAGGTCAGACCAGTACGTTGCACACCTACACCTCCTAAGCAATGTCCCCAACCAAGTATCAACTTCCTACACCTTATGGTTTCTAAAAAAAAGGCTTCCTTTGGCTATCCTTAACATATGTACCAAATTTGGTAAGACAATCTTAATTCTTTTTGAGTTATTGCGTACACAAGGAACTTTCTACGGCAGTGACGCAACAGACCTGAATCCAACAAATCCCTGACTTTCGTCTGGAAATAATATTAAAGTTGCCAATATAAATACAGGCCTGATCATTTGTACTGTATTTATGCTGGAAGCCCACACTAAAGGTAGCATACATTATATGTATGGTGCCATATGGATAAATCTAGCTACCAGTATTACATGAGTGAATCATCAAACATGAAGGGAAATACTGGTTAGCAATAAAGTTGAACCCAAGACAAGCTATATTATAATCAGATATGCTGCACAGCAGCAAAAATTTTATCTGAAATTATTGTGGGAGTTGCTATTTTGACACGGGGATACACAGCTCTAGAAATATAGGAGACACTTCCTTAATATATAGGAAATACAGGAGAATTTATGGAAAATATAGGAATTTTTTCTTTCCCTATAAAATATAGGATGTGGGCCTGAAATACAGGAGAATATAGGAATACTTTGATGCCATGTCATTATGAAGGGTACTGAAAAATCAGAAAGTAGCTATTACTCACTTAGCTATTGGAATAGACACCCAAGTTACTCACCATGTTGTAGCTATGGAAAAAGTAGCTGAGTAACATATTTTAACAAAATGCTCTAATTGCATTACTTTTCAAGCTATTGGTGATTTAGTACATGATTTCATGAATTTTAATGTATTAAAAATTACTTTAAAAATTCATTAAAAAAATGTTTAAAAAAGATCCAGGCCTGTGAAGTGAAGACTTACAACACACACACATAATCTCACTTCCCCATCTCACTTCCCCCCATCCCCAATACACAGAGGCAATTCTTTTCTCACATGCATTTTTATTTGAGTTAGGGGAGTGGGGAAGGGGCAGATCTGTGCCGAAAAAGACTGCCTCTTCCTCACTGCCCTCACTCAAATAAAATGCAGGTGAGAAAAAGATTATTTACTGCAGTAGAATGTTTAGGTTTTACACCAATTACTCGATTATGTAAGGGGATACAGTTCTGAAATTTTACTATGTTATAACTGCCACAAAACTACATCAAAAACACATTTAACAAAATGCTCTAAATGTAATACTTTTCAAGTTATAAGTGATTTAGTGCATGAATACAGAAATTTTAATGTATCAAAGATTAATAAAAAGATAATTGAGAAAGATCCAGGCCTGATACTCCCACAAGGGAATCTACTGGTGGCCCAGTACATATATGCAAGATATGAGAGAAATCCCTGCAATAGTCAATGAGAAAATTGTGATAAAGTGTTGAAATTTTCAGACTTTGGGTGGGGGTACCTCTCTTCTAATGGCTCTGGGGAATAAACGAAAAGACAGATTTGCATGGACTTTATGATTTATCATCCTCGATAGATAAGGTATCTTTTAAAAAAAACAGCATGTCTCTGGGTCTTGCAGTTTGTAGGAGAAGTTGTTCGCATGGACGCAGACGCCACAGAGTGACGCCATAATGTCAGCCGACTGACTAGTCAGCTGACATAAAAAATACTGTCAGAACACTTCAGTCAACATTGAGAATAAAATCTTGATCTTTCTAATTTTACTGTATTTTGTTGGTAAATGAGTGGCTGTGAATTAATGCATTTTTCAATATGAAATGGTATTTCCATATTGATTCATATGTTAATGTTAAAGTTTGACATTGATATTGAGACTGTACTTCAATTCCTGCACTACATACAAACCCAACTTTTTAAAATTTATATTCTTTTAAACTACTTTAAACCATTTTCACTGCCATACAACACTCCCTGACAACTACAGTAGTCTCTAAAAAAGTAAACAGGTATCTGTCAAAATTTGACACAAGTGGAGTCAACTTTAAAATCCCAACAAGAGCACTAGGAGAGTGCATACCTCTGCAAAGGCAATAATCAACAAATGGGAAAATCTGGAATTTTTTTTTTTTTTTGTATCCAGACCATGATCCAGATCACTTTCAAAATTTAATAGGATCAAAGTTGGACCAAGACCCATCTTGTAATTTTTTAGGAAGATCCAACCAGCAGTATTTGCATAAATCCTGCTAGCAAACAAACAGACAACTGGACGAAGAGACAGTCATGAGAATAGTACCTCTTTGGCAGAGGTCATTACATAAATACTTTTTTTTGTTAGATATAAGTAGAAGTTATCCATAACTCGAATCAAAACACTTGATGTTTGAACATCTGACACAGAGTGTAATGTAATATCCCCTTGTATTTCAAACATGCGTTTTATCACTTCTCATTTAATACCTTGTTATGTTATTATTTGATGAACAAATGAAGGAGAAGAGATTTTCCACAGGGTCCTGTCTCAGTTGTCTTATACCAGTATATCTCTCAGCTATACCCTTAAAGTGACTGTCTTTGGATATCCAGTCATTGTAGAGGTCTGCAGAAGATACGTCCAGTTGAAAATAATCATGTAATATTTCACAATCTTCTTTCATATTTTGGCAACTAATGGCATGTTCACCTTGCCTTAAATCACACACAGGTTGACTATCATAGCATTTATTATAATCACAAGGAATCCTCATGACTTTGTCTTCTGCCTGAGATATTGCTGGTTCTCTACATTTGGCAGAATTTTCTCCATTATGGCCTTGGTCATTAGATGTTAATTTATTGCACTTCTTGGTCTTTGGTTTGATTGAAAATTTGGTCTTTTTGTCATCATTTGCTTTCACTGTACCAAATCCCTTGTGAAAGACTCTGTAGAGTATATCACTTTCAGTTTGTGACAGAGTGTACACCCTCCCACGTAAAACTCCAGTCCATTCCTTTGGTTTTGTCTCATGCCATCTGCAATCACATTTTTAACATTTGTAAACAGAGATATATTAATGAAAAATTAAATTGAAATTATATGGATCATGCATGCATACAACCTATTTGACCTTAATATCAGAAAACATTCTGTTATGTGTC
Source organism: Sabellastarte sp. h YS-2021 (assembly GCA_964017235.1). NCBI lineage: Eukaryota > Metazoa > Annelida > Polychaeta > Sabellida > Sabellidae > Sabellastarte > Sabellastarte sp. h YS-2021. The sequence goes on along the minus strand of OZ024935.1, from coordinate 85,730,397 downwards.
ACACTGTTTATCACTGACTACTTGCACTGTATAAAGAGTTACCAACCATACACTTGTGGCTTTAAAATATATTTGAATGCCCACCCACATATGTGAGTTATACTGGGAAATATTTGGCTCAACTGGCGTATCATAATCCCATTTACACTATTGCAGTGCTGAAAGAAATGGGAGTAATGTAAATGACATATATTATCCCTCCTAATGGAAATGTGTATATGGACATATGTCACAGTGAAATATCCAGTCTGGTAGAATTTCAGATTATACCAAGTTTAGAAAAAATCCAGTTAGATTTTCTACTAATACAAATCCAATTACAGTTTCTACCAAGTTTAGAAAAAGTCCAGTTGGATTTTCAATGGTAGCATTTCACAATTTCATATTGGACTTTTACCAACCTGGTAAATGTTAAACTTTCAAATTTAACATAACATTATGCATTTGATATTGCGCATTTTTATAATTGTGAATTTGAAGCATTTGACCTTTTCATTAAAATAATGCCAGTCTAGGAAACCCCGTGGGATTCTGTGACCTCGTACATTTTATACACAGAAATAAATGTAAATGAGTTGCATGAATTCAGGAAGTTTCACTATATTCAGAAGGTTTACACCAATTTTGGAATTTTCACTATTTCTCTTGTAATATATGCTATTCATCTTGGATTTTTCACCATTTATCTAGGAATGTTTGCTACATGGGGTGGAATTGTTTGCTGTATGGCCTGTAAATTTTATTAGGTTATATAGAAATGAAGTGTTAAACATCATATCCCTATATTTTAGTGTGATATTTGGCATATTTAAGTGGATCCAGGTGAAAACCCTCAGGAGAAAAGTGCTCAGGACAAAATCCCTCAAATTTTTCCTGTGGAGAAGGGCTTTTCTACAGAGGGCTTTTCTCTGTTTCCCATTTAAGTTGCGGGGAAATTAATTTGGAAAAATTATAGCTACAATAACTAAATATAGACAGGTTCAATAAATTCTCAAACAAAAATATAAACACTTGAGCACAGAAATACTCGGCCTTGGCCTAAAATAAATATGATCATGGAGACAATCAATAAGCCCAAAGAGGAATACTTGTTGAATGCGATAATCATTAAATGTAATAATTGCAGTAACTGAATTATGATGTCAGATATAATTTCAATTACGGTTTAAACTTTTTTACACTCATGTGTAATATTTTATTCGCCTTATATGTAGACATACACGAAGAGGATTAAGTAAGTAAGTAATATTTTATTCAACTTAATTCAAGCTTTATAATTGCATAGCAGGCTTCATGATGATTATAAATAGAGGCCTCTTGTTACCTTATCACAGCCTGGTGAATATTTTATAACAAACAGTGAAATTTTAAACATGTAACAAAAATTCCAAAACTGTAGCGAAAATTTCTGATAACGAAAATTCAGGGGCCGGTTTCATGAACAGGCTTAAGCCTTGAGTAAGACTCAAAAGTTGAGACTTTGTCTCAAATTTTGGAGATATTTTGCTGAGTCTGTGGACTCAGACTCAATGCATTTCACAAACAAGCTCAACTTGAGACCTGGCTCAGTCACAAGCTCAAATTTGAGCCCATGAAAGAGGGGTCTCAAATTTGAGTCCAAGCTTTGATGCCAAAAAACACATACATAAAGTGATACAATTTGTTCCAAAATGAAATTGATAAATCTTGAAATCTTCTATTTTCATTTTATTTTGTAATTACAGCCACATATTCAATATTTACTAATAACAAAAGTCAATAGAATTGACATGCTTTATAGGCTATTATCAAGTGACAGGCCTCAAGGGTGGACTCAGAGCCAGACTCAACCTCAGTTGAGTCTCAATCTTATGGATCACTTAGAATAATATATTATCATATAACTTCTTTGTATTATGAGTATTACAGATATTTAAAATGATAATAATCATGAAATATAACTTTTTAAACTAAAGATAAGCCCACTAAATATATGAAATGAGATTAAAAAGTTGAGACCATAACTTGAGACTGGTCTCAGCTGATCCACCCTTTGTGAAATCCATTTGAGTCAAAAACTCAGCCGAGACAAAAGTCTCAGATTTGAGACCCTGACTCAGCCTTGAGTCTGGCTCAGTTTGAGACTTTTCATGAAACCAGCCCCTGGTCACCAGTAGTATGGTTTGGGAATATATACCAGCTTAAATTTGGGAACAATAAACAAAAACATTGTGTGAATCGAATGAACTATAGTTGCAAAAAAAAAAAAAAACAGTTTTGTGTGAATGATCTGACACTCGGGAGTACTTGCTGAGTTTTAATATAAGGGCTATATGTTTGGGAAACAATCATGGTCACTGCCGTCACTTTAATGACTTAATTGCAAGTGATCAGTATTCCATGTAGTATCCCTTGGTGTAATAGTTACTTTAGTTACAGTGAAAGGCACCATCCAAATAGGAAAGATCACTTCCAATCACTTAAATCAGTTCAATCATTCTCACTTGAATAAGTGTACTGCTTCCTGCTATAACTTGGCATACATTGGACAGAAAATCCCTATTTGTGTTAAACTTTACATCTGTTTAATATACCATAGATTTCTATTGATTAATATATGCATTGACAAAAGCACAAACTATTCATGTAATTTAACAATAAAAAATTAAAACAATAAATGTTTTAAAGGGGTTTTTAAGGGGTAATAATATAATATCCACTTCAAATCAACGCCTCAACTGGGCACAATTTGTATTCTTCTGTCCGTTAATGCATCATAGGTGACCTACTTATATCAGTAAGGTAAAATGAGTAACTCATTAATTTGTTCCCAAATTTATTCCTCTATTTACAAAAATACTTGTTACAATATATATGTCTTAATATACAGTACACACATAAATTAATTTTTGTAATTTCGTGGTTTCTATGTCACAAACAAATTTTGTTTTCACTTCCAACGGAAAGGTCCCGGATTTGCTGAACAGAATAAAAAGGAAATCACCGAAGATATCTAAATTATTTCTGTTATCACATAGACTTTCTTATTTGGTATGCAGAAATGAATGAATGTGGGTGAAAATGACCAACTGTTATTCAGTATTTTAGGGATAAGGTGGAAGATATATAGGTGCTCAAGGCTTAAGTTTCTTTTTTTGCGGATACGGACAGAAGTTAACTATTTTATACCAAAATATCTAGGTATTACAGGTGCGAACACTGACGCGTATGAGGGTACGGATGAGGTTAAGGACATGTGTATTTCCATTGAATTCAGGAGGTTTCACTCCATATATTTCTCTGTTGGAGTATTTGATTGTCAAATACTGAGACGTTTTATGTAATGTACTTCATCTTCAAACAGCAAAAAAAAAAAAGAAAGATCAGTCTCTGTATTGCAACCAAGCTGATAACATCTAATAAAAGTAAAGAGTTATGAATTAAAGCCTTTTTCACTTGTGATTACTTCAAAACACCACATTTGGCGAAATTTCTATTTGTAAAAAAAAAGTCTGGAAACCACTTGGAAATCCGTGACCTCATAGTTAATATGCATACATGAATATTAATGAGTTGTACAAGAGTGTGAATTTGAAGTATTTGCCCTGGGGCTAATCAGACGGTGAAGCTAAATGATGAAATTCAATGTCTGCTGAATAAATGACAAAGTGGCAAAAAATTAATACTAAAAACGTCCATCTTTGGAACAAAATGTTCCATATAATGGAGCGAAACCTCCTGACACCTTTCCACCCTGGTGATCTTAATAACACCCAATTATCGCTCAGAATTTGCTTTGCCAATCACACACCTGAACGACTGTCCTGCTAATAAAACTATATCTAAGTTTAACTGATGACGATTGCAAGCCAATTTTAACCAGTTTGACATTGTCAATGTGTATTATTTCAGCAACATTTCTATGTTTGTTTGGATTTGGTTTGGTCATACTAAAGTCGAAATTCATACTAATATCGGATTTATGCGGTTCATTATATTTTCCGGAATTCCAAAAACGGGTGCGTCGAGGTGCGGTGTTGAAATATGAGGTGCGGTAAAATGGTGCGGTGAGGTGCGGTGTTAAAATATGAGGTGCGGTCATTAATATTCATGAGAAGAAATGAAGTCACAGATTTCCCCTCAAAATTTTAGAACTTTAACAGCTTTTCCATTTACAGTATATATACTCAGGCACCCTATAGGGGCTTTATGAAAGGTGTGTTGGACTTAAGCCCCACCCCCACACTGTTAAGAGCCAATCAGGATGGAGGTGCGGTAAGAGGTGCTATTCCGGAAAAGATTTATAACATATGTTTGATATTCTGAAATGAGATGGAATAATGTAAAACTCTAAATTTCCAAATTATAGGCTGCTATACTCAGGCACCCTATACTCGGGGGATTTATGAAGGGTGTTGGACTTAAGCCCCACCCCCACACTCTTCAGAGCCAATCAGGATGGAGGTGCGGTAAGAGGTGCTATTCCGGAAAAAATTCCAATATATATTATAGTGGATATAATTACAATATTCCATCTTTAAAGGAGTGACTACATTTCAAAGTAGGGATTACTGTAAACAATTTATCATTTATAACATATATTTGATATTCTGAAATGAGATGGAATAATGTAAAACTCTAAATTTCCAAATTACATTACCTTAAAATAGGCTGCTATACTCAGGGTGTATGTAAAGGTGTGTAGGATTGAAGCCCCACCTCCATACTTCCAAGAGCCAATAAGGATGGAGGTGCGGTAAGAGGTGCTATTCCGGAAAAAATTCCGATTCCAATTCCAATTCCGGGTTTTATAATGTACCGATTTATGCTGGGTTCAGGCGGAAATTCACGAGTGGTGCGCACCACATGGGAATTGGTACCCACCAGTGGGATGCTATGACCGTTCTTAGGTTATTTAGGCCCTGTGTGTTTATATGTGGATGTAAACAAACACAAATATCCAAGAGAAAGAAATAAAAGAAATCACAATATTTCACTATCCACCATGCAAAACATGTATATTTCATTTGTTATACTTTTTATGGGGTTATTTATCAAAATCTCAAGTACCGAAACACTTTACTTAACATGTTTTTATAACAAAAGCACATGTATTCTGCATCTTTGTTGTCATTAGAGGTGAAGGTCACAAATTGGAAAGTTTCTGGAGGCACCCAACTCATGAGTGGTAAACAGAACTGATGATTTGGTGGGTGATTTGCTTATTATTTTACTAATTTCATCCTGAGTGACTTGAGTAAAGACTGTTAATTTAGGAGGGTCAAAGGGGGGATGTACCATGTTACAGGACTCAGATGTGACACCATTCTTGACCAATTTACAGGCTCTGAGGTCATGCTTATGGTCAATCTGTGAAGGCCTTTATTGTAAGTGGTACATATTTTGGCAACCACTGCCTTGTTATATCTGTTGAACAGGCCATGAAATTTCTGACTAGCATATGACTTCTACAAATACATTATTGAGAGCCGTTGTGCTATGTTAGAATTATCAGAACAGTCACTAGTTACAATAACACCAATTCTAATTCTACTTTTATAGCGCTTAATCTCCACTCAATAATGGACTCTATAAGGCGAAACAAAACAAGAGCAATATGCAAATTCAAGGTCCAGGGACAGAAATAGGTCGGCACCATGGAGAAGCCATAAGGGAAAATGACCTAAGGAGGATAAGCCTTTGCGTACAGATAGGTTTTGAGCTTCTTTCTAAAAGAGGCAATAGTGGGTGATGCACGAATGTCTTCAGGAAGTGAATTCCAAACAGTGGGAGCATCAAAGGCGAAGCTGAAACTAAACTGCTTAGTGGACTTGTGGATTTTAGGTTGAAATTTTGGTACATTAAGGAAATTGGCAACACTCTGACTACGTTTAATATTGTAAGTATTCTGGTATGTGGATAGATATGGAGCCAAATATTTAGGGAAGCCAGTATGAATAAACTTGTACACCAGGGTAGCCAGTTTGAACTCTGAGCGAAACTGAACAGGGAGCCAATGGAGTTTCCTGAGTACCGGAGTTATCCGAGTATATTTACTCGAATTTGTTACAATTCTAGCTGTACTATTTTGGATAGACTGTAATCTGTGAAGATTGAATTTGGAGAGACTCCTGAAAAGTGAGTTACAGTAGTCCAACCGACTACTAACAATAGCATTGGCAACTGACACAGCTGCATCATGAGTCAAGAACTGCCTAATATTTCTAAAATCCCTCAGTTGAATAAAGCAGCTTTTACAAACATTCTGGACGTGTTTAGAGAAAGAAAAATCAGAGTCAAACCACACACCCAGGTTCCTGACTGACTTGGTGGGGTGAAGGGGGTTACCTAAGAACAATTAACCAATTTGGTTATAGATGGTAGAAGGATGTCAATGCATTCCTTAATAAGGACTGTGGGCAATGGGTCCAACAGGGATGATTTGGTGGGTGATTTCTTATTATTTTACCAATTTCATCCTGAGTGACTTGAGTAAAGACTGTTAATTTAGGAGGGTCTAAGGGGGGATGTACCATGTTACAGGACTCAGATGAGGAAAAACTCTCACGGATTTTCATGATTTTATTTGAGAAAAATGTAGCAAAAAGATCAGCCAATGACTTTCAGGATTTACAAGTGGGCAAAGTAGTGCTGTGGGATCTATGTAGGACTTTTTGTAACTCCCGCCATGGTTTCTTGGAATCATGGCTGTTGTCAGAGATAAGTTTACCAATGTATGTAGCTTTATGTACAAACTGCAAAATATTACCATTATTGTAAGAGTTGGTATGTGATCAAATTTCAGAGTTTTTCCTGTAAAGCACATGCACATACTCCCTTTAGGATAAAATATGATGTCGTGGTTCTTTCCATACTCGTTACATTTGCTAATAAGCTTTGTAAGCCTTTATGGGAGGAGGGGACAGCATATGCAATATTATTAATCATTTCACGATTGATATTACAACCAGCATTGCAACAGCTGACTTTATAACATAGTTTATATTTATGTATAGATGAAAAAGATATGGTGACAGAATTCCACCTTTATCCCATTTAAAATGAAATATTTGTTGGGAATACCAGTACATAATTAATTTGACAACAAAATTAATAATACCAAATTTTAACTTTTTCCCAAACAGTTTTTAATGATTCACCCTGTCATATGTTTTAGATGTATCTATGAAACAGACATATACTGTTCTGATTTACTAACATAGTTGACACAGTATAATGGAAAATTTGTTTAAAGGAGAAGATACACATATCTGTAGATAGATTCTTTTTGAAGTCAAATTGGTTACCACAATTGATGAACATATACTTTCATATCTAGTATTATAAGTTCGATTAGCTTTCATACAATAGTAGTTAGCGGGATAGGTCTATAGTTTTTTTTTTGTTTATATTTTTATTTCTTTTTTGATTATATATATACAGTACATATATTTAGATTCCAAAAACAGCAGGCGATACAATAGCTGAGATAGTTTTGTATAGGCAGTATTCTCTTCAGATAGTATTTTTACACACAAATTTACACAAATTGTTGATATTATCCATATTTAAGTAACTAAAATTTACACATTATAACAGAAAAATGCACAGCATTATTAGTAATAATATTGGAATACTTTATTGCTTTGACAGACTTACACTTTGAAAGATAAGTCTACTAGTTTTAATAATCAGGTAAGGATCATTGGAAATATTAGGACTAGATACCATCAAATAGTTTGTTCCATATATTCCATGCATCTTCTGTTAAAATTTTTTCCTTCGAGCTGATCTTTTGTAGCATTATTTTATACTGGAACCAAATAATATAATTATCTTTTGTGGTTTTAAAACAAATTTTATATATTATGCTCCAAATATGAAATTGCATCATACTGGAGAATAGGTTTCCAAGTTCGTCCTGGAATACTTTTGCGGATGTTACCTTTTTTCTTTAAAATATTATATAAATCCTTACAATGGATGTTAAGTGAGTTGGAGCACATGGCCTGAGATAGTTGCAGTTGACAAAGCCTTTACATGAAAAATTCTTTAAGAAATCCTTCAGTACAGATTTTATTGTGAAGTAGTTTAAATAATTAATTTTAAAGTCATACTTTACTTCAATTTCATTTCTTTGCAGAATGTTTCCATCAGATGAAAGAATGTCTTCAACAAAGTAAATTCCATTCTTTACTCAACTTGGAAAAAAGACATCACTTTTAAATATTTTTGAATTATACCACACATAAGAGTGAAGAATATCTGAATATGAAGTAATTGCACTGAAAATTATTAATATGTCAAAATGGTCCCTAAAACGACAAGTTTCTTAAATGACAAAATCAAATGAGATTTTCTTGTTGAATGATAGTCAAATGTTGATAACTTATAGGTCAAATTATTAGAAAACTTATGACAAGAAAATTAGTGCCCTTAAAATTAATTTCACAGGAATGTCACCAATAACAGATGCCTAAAATGACTAATTAATTGGACTGCCGGGCTTATTTTCTTGTCATAAGTTTGTCAGTTAATTTGTCAAACAAGAAAATGACAAGTTTTAATTTGTCAATTAGGAAGTTTGTCGTTTTAGGTACCATTTTGACAAATAAATGACAAATAAATATTTGTCAGAGGTTTTCAGTGTGGTTGTTTTGGCACAAAAGGATCCAGTCTTCAAGCACATCTTTCCAAAAAGGGATTTTTATTTTGTGTAACTTTTTTGGCACCACTTGTCTCTGAATTTTAAAAAAGCATCTGTGTTTTTAAATGTTTCCTCAAATAGTTGATTCCAAAGGGATTTCTTTTGATACATTTACCTTTTTATCTAATTCACCTTTAATGCTCTTTTAAGTTATATATGTCAGTCATTTTCATTCCCCCTGAAGTATAATCACCAATTAAACAAGATCTTTTTATTTTATCTGGTTTATCATCCCAAAGGAAATTAAAAATTGACTTATGAACATCTTTCAATAATGTTTCAGATGTTTCAATTGATGTTAATAAGTGAATACATTTCGATAATATATTTGTTTTAATTACAGTTATTTTTTCCAAATGGCATCCAAAGTGTTTTTTTCCACTTATCAATTTCAAGTTTCATTTTTGTCATTGTTTTCATATAATTTAAAGAAGGAATCTTTTCTAAGGATGTTGAAAATTCAAGACCAAGTAAACTGAACTGTGTTTCACCCCATGATAGATTTTCAGATATGTTTAATTTTTCCTTAACAAGCTTTTTGCGCCCAATCCAGATTAACTTTGTTTTGTCTTTGTTCATTCTTAAACTGGATAACAAAGTATTTGCAATGTATTTAATGCCGACTGTAAAGAGTGCAAAGTGCCATCAAGCATAAGAGTAGTGTTGACAAAAAACTGAAATAGTTTAAATTCTTTTTCTGCAATAACAATACCAAATATATCTGGATTAGATATGATCATTATAGAAAGAATTTCAGCACCAAGTAAAAATAAATATGCTGAAATTGGATCGCCTTGCCTGCAGCCTTGTTGGATTGAAATTTTATGTGATAAATACCCGCACTGTAGTACATAAGCTGTAATATCAGTGTTAAAAAGTTTAATCCATTTAATAAAATCTTTGCTGTAGCCAAAAGAATTTAAAACCTTATAGAGAAAGGTCAAAGATAAAGAATCAAATGCCTTTTCGAAATCAATTAACATTAAAAGTCCTGGTATTTCCTTCATATCCGTATAATGCATAATATCATACACTAATCTGGTATTCTCACTAATAAGTCTGCCTTTAATGAACCCTGTTTGACATTGAGATATAACATAGTCAAGGGTACCTTTTAATCTATTAGCTATCACCCCTGAAGCTAGCTTATATCCCACACACAGAAGAGAAATTGGGCACCAGTTCTTTATTAGAGACCTGTCTTTGTTTCCTTTTGGTAAGCAAGTAATTACACATTGGCGAATAGTTGTTGACAACAGATCCTTTGAAAAGCAACAGTTAATGGCATTGCATGGTTATAATATACTTAAGTTTAATCCAAAACACTTTTAAAAATTCTGATATAATACCATCCATACCTGGTGTTTTATTGTGTTTGCATTGCTTAAGAACCGTACCCAACTCCTCAACTGTGATAGGTGTGCCTAGATTGGGGCAGTTTACCTGGGGTATTTTTAAATTTGTCAGAACCTTACTTAATTCTTCAAAGTCAAGCTTGCTATCTCTATTTTCAAAAAGCTTAGAATAAAATCTGCCCATGTGGTGTGGCACTTATTTTTGTTCAACAATAAATGAACCATCAGAAAGTTTTATCTTCTTCATTTTTTTAACAAAATTTCTGTTTTCTAAATTGCAAAAAAATTGGTAGCCTTTTCACCCTCTTTTAGCCAATTAACGCGTGCCCTAAACATTTCTCCTTTAATTTTTTGCTGCCTAAGTGTCTCTATAGTTTGGTCTTTTTATCCATGACAAGCTGTGTGTTTTGAATCATTTCGCTTTTTTCTAAAGTTTCAATATCTTTAATCAGTTGTTGCTCAGTCATATTATTTTTTTTGTTTTTCATATGATGCAAATTTGATAGTTTCCCCTCTGATTCGGAGAAATAATAGTTCAAGAAATAAGTCATGACCAAAAGTTAAAGTCACATCTTTGGTTCCATTTTTGATATAGTCTAAGGTATAAACTGGTACAGAATATTTAATTAGTTCTTTTTCTGTTACTTTGTTTATAAGAGAGATATAATTTGGCAACCCTAGAAGACTATTATTGAATTTCCATATACCCTTTCCCAAACTGAAGTTGTTAAGGAGAAAGCTAATTTTAAGTATAGAATGGTCAGACCTATAACCAGTTATATCCTTGTCACTTGACATGATATTATACTCAAAATTGCTATTTAAAAGAATTGCAACACCATGAGAATTTCTTTTTTCCTTCACATATAAAAACTTTCATTGTCCCAAAGGTGTTTAATTCTATTTTTATCTATTTCCATCCAATGTGTATCTTGGAGGCAGACAATTTGAGGTTGCTTCTGTTTCAAATATGAAATCACATCATAACATTTTTCATTATTTCTTAAGATATAGTTAAGGGATAGGTCTATAGTTATTTGCATCAGTTATATATATTTCCTGCAATGTCTTTCACTAAAGGCAACATCACTGTTTTTATGCAGTCATCTGGTATATAATTATGAATAAACATACACATGATAGATATTGACAGGATGCCAATAAGAATATATGAGGCATAATTAAAATGTTCACTGCTTAGATTGATATGACCAGGAGATATTCCAGATTTTAGGGCTTTTATGGTACTCTTCAATTCTTCAGTGGTTACAATCATATCTTTATGGAACTTTTGATCAACAGATGTTATAACAGCTCAACATAAATTTTATTTCCTCTGTAGGTGCACAAGACTTTAGTAGAATAATATAATGATCTTTCACATATTGGCAATGTTCTGGGTTCTGGACACACCATTTATAATTGTAACAGTAGAGTTACCACATTTGTTTCTTGATTTAACTTTGTTCTAGAATTTGGTATAGTCATTTTTATTGAGATCCGATGCAATTCTGTCAGCTATTTGCTGTTCTTTATTTTGTACACAGACTCTTAAGGTATATTTAAACTGGGCGTGTGACTTTTTATACAGATCAAAGAAAATACCATATTTAGGCTTGTTAATATCTATCCATGTAGTGTAAGCATCCCTGTAATTGTCACAGGCCTCTTTGGATATTGAATTCCAGCCTGGAATTTGATATTCTCTCAAGTTCCTTTGTTTTATGAAGCTTGTACTGTATGGCCAATTGCAGACAGTCTGTTATGTTCTGGTCAAGTGTGGCAATTTCCTGTTCATGATCCTGATTTGTACAATTGGGATTTTGACAGTGGATAGCAGCTGGAAGTCTGATACTATTGAGTAAATGGTCAGTATTTATCAGATATTGATTAATATCTTTGTTCTGTAATGATTTCCAGTTTAAATTTGATGAGCTTGATGAAGTGCTAACACACTTTTTGTTAACCAGACTTACATGTTCATATTTTAGAGTTAAGCACATTGGAGAGTGATCCAAGCACAGGTATTTCACCTTCATGTTACTAATATCGCTATTCGTTGTAAAACCCTGCATAACCCCACACTAGTCGTGTGTTATTCCTTAAATAAATCACTTATAAGGTCAGCTGCACTTGCAATAGAAATACAGTGGTCAATCCAGCTAACACTATTATGTGGTTCACTTTCAAAAGTGTGAACACTGTGTTTCTCCTGGAAATGAACAACATCACACATAACAAGGTTTTCATCGTCACAAAAGTTCCAAACGGTGTTGCCAAATTGACTTTGCCTTGGACTTTCCTGCTTGAAGAGGAGGCTGTTGCAATCGGCATTAAAGTCCCCCATAGCAATAATATGCATATGATGGCAGCTTGGTATGTTTGCATATGATGGCAGCTTTGTATGTTTGGCTGTGTGTATGGCTGCACAGATGCTAAGTGGATTTGGGGATAGGTACTTAACAAGACAAAAATCAAATACTTTGAAGGAAAAGAAAAATGAGAATTGTGATACATATAATTTTTATTGTTCATTAGTACATCAGTAAGTATTTGCATAATTATCTGTGAATTTCACTAACATAGATCAAGCAGAGCCAAGAACTAGCTCAAGTGCCCCTGTTAAATATAAGTAGCAGTAAGAAATATTATCTTCATTTTTGTTATGTGTATTTCAGTGCTTCAATCAGTGATTAGCAAGGGGTAAGGGGTTGGGACAGTGCAAAGTTGTTCAAGTTATGTATATCAGCTCTATCCTTAACTTTTGCAAGTTAAGCTCACAACTCAGGAACACTGGCTATCATACCACAATTGCACATCATCTTCATATTGATGATAAAAAATATTAAATAAAATTGGCAGGTACATGCAATAATTAACTTTAACTCAAAAGGGAAATTGTGTAAATTAAATTTGCGGAAAAGTGACTGAATCATCATTGAAAATGTCAGTGCAACAAGAATAGATATATTAAAGCATTTTTTTATCTTTCCAAAGTATATATCTACCTTATGAAATCAAAAATCTTGATGTCTCATTCGATTATGGCTCTTCTTATTTCATTTTTACCACTTCAATTGCTATATCAGCTGCATGTAAATTCAACAAATTCCAAAAATATATAATCATGGAATTATTACTATTCCTATTAAAGTGTTTTTTTTTTGTGTATTGCTGAATGTAACAACCCCAAAAATGAAAGATCTGAGGTGTCTCTTCAGAATTGTTATTCAGTTGCATTGTACTGCTACCTTGCATAAGCTGGCCGTGGCTCATCTACAAGCTCCAGAAAGACAAATAGGTTATTGTACACCAATGAAAACTGTTGCATATAATAAGTTTAACAATAATACATGGTTTCAGAGTGTAGTAGGCCACTCATGTTAAAGCTCTGTGAAGCTGTGGTGAGGGCGGCCAACTTATGACTGCGGCCAACTCATGCAGGGTAGCAGTAGATATTTAGGTTGTACTTCTTTCAAGATATATCAACCTATAAAGCCTATAAAACTTTTATTTCGCTTGTCTCTTTTTATCCATCTTGATAGTCTTGTTTTAGAATTTGCTGGGAAATGTCAGTATCACAGAAATACCATACGAATCGCGATATTTGCTTTTATTAAGGTTTAGTGCGTGCATAGTACGTTCAAAACAAACAACCTTGGAAATGAAACAGTTGAAATGAAATGGAATGGGTTTCAGATTTAATGTATAAGAGAGGTCAAACTTAGTATGAATACAGATTAAGATGGATTTAAGTGATTTGACTTTCATGTTTGATATGTCTCTGGTTAGTGTTTTACAGACTTCTATAGATATGGTTACAGTACAGTAGCTCCATCTCTCTCTCCGAGTAGCAGTCGCCTATAACATCCATGAAGCTCCGTGCTCCGCGCTCCATGCTCCGACTCCGCCCTCATTATTTGCTCCGAGTTCAAAACCATCATAATGTCCCCTTCAATAATTGCGAACAAGAAGAGGCTTTAACATGTAACATGTGGGGTTTCTTTATCAATTTCACCACACAAATATGGAAAAACATACAATAATTTTGTTTTTGTTAGCAAAAATACACATCTAGTATTGCACTACAGATTTTATTGGCCAAGTTTTTATATTTTCATTTTTTTAAACTTTTAAGTATATTTCGGAATAATGCACTCTTACAAGTGACTCCAAAGAGTAAAAATTATGCATTTATAAACAAATAGCAACAAACATTTTTAGCTTCTAGGGGATAAGCTTTTAAAAATATACAGCTATGTTAATGGCAATTTTTGGCTAGAAAAGATGTCAAATATTAATTTAACTTTTCTTGATAATGCAGTGTTGATCATATTTATCAAAACAAAAATTGAAAAAAAAATGTGACTTGATGTAGCAGAACCAAAAGACCAAAAGTGCCAAAAATATGGCAAATATGATAGGGGAAGGTAGGAGGAGGAGCAATATTTACGTGATATTTACATGGAGATTTTTTACAGTTGAATAAAAACAAGGCTGATTGAGGTTGGAGGAGGAGCAATATTTACATGGAGCAGTTGTGCAGTCCATGGGATAAGGTTGCTCCATGACACATTTGCTCCTCCTCTGACTTCAGTTCCTCTGACCTCATTGAAACAACAATATTGTCATATTTTCAATAGTCCTTGCTTAAAAATATTTATTTCTTAATAAATAAAGGTTATTGAATATATTTTGGTATTATGTTTAATAACATCATGTCCTTTCATTTTAAACTACTTTAAGTGTTTCAATTGAGGTCAGAGGAATTGAAGTCAGAGGAGGAGCAATGGAGCATGGAGCAAACTTATCCCATGGATTGCACAACTGCTCCATGAGGCTGATTGAGGTTGGAGGAGGAGCAGTATTTACATGGAGCAGTTGTGCAATCCATGGGATAAGTTTGCTCCATGCTCCATTGCTCCTCCTCTTACTTCAATTCCTGTGACCTCTATTTATTAAGAAATAAATATTTTTAAGCAAGGACTATTGAAAATATGACAATATTGTTGTTTCAATGAGGTCAGAGGAACTGAAGTCAGAGGAGGAGCAAATGTGTCATGGAGCAACCTTATCCCATGGACTGCACAACTGCTCCATGTAAATATTGCTCCTCCTCCAACCTCAATGTGCCTTGTTTTTTCAACTGTAAACAATCTCCATGTAAATATTGCTAGTCCTCCATCCTCCTCCTGCCATATTAGCCTGTCATTTGCAATAAGTGTTTAGTACTCTATTCCAAAAAACAATTTTATGATATATCTTTACTTTTGGCTTATTTTAGCACACATGTAGTGGGCCAAATCTCACGCCACAAAACACAGTCAAAATATTTACAATGTTCTCTTAAATAATTGTTAACAAGAAGAGACTTTAAAATTTGTTGCAGCAACATTTACAGTATTCTGAATGTAAAAAAAAATATTCCTTCAGCAAATAATATTTCTTTAATTTAAAGGTTTCATGATAGATTTATATGCTCCTGAGACTTTATTTTCTCTGTAAAAGTTGTATCTAGAGTAATATTTATATTTACGAGAAGTCAAAACAACTACAACTAATATATTTTTTAAAAACTGTTCTTGTTGTAAAATATTGGAAGAGGACATTGTGGTCCAGTTGAGGTCGGAGCAAATGAGGTCGGAGGAAATTAGGTCGGAGCATGGAGCGCGGAGCACGGAGCTTCATGGATGTTATAGGCGACTATTATTGCTCTCTCCTGTTATTTGAAAACAGGATACTTGACTACTTGAAAATGTACACGGGTGGTCACGAAGATAAACGGTCACGTGACCGTTTATCTTAGTGACCACCCGTGTACCTTCTCTTGGTCAGCCAGTGAAGTTTATCACCCCAGTGAAGTCCTTAAAAGCCTTAAGGACAAGCAATTTTCACAGTTGAATAGCTGTTGCTTTTGACACCATGGTATAATATAGACGTGGTTACCTCGGCTCTACAGGAGGGGGGGGGGCAGCGATTCGCCCATAAAAACAGCAATATGCAGTTTCTTGAGAACAAATATGCAGTGTGGTTTTGTGAAAGTTATCAGAATGAAAAGAGGTTCCTCAAACTGTACAATGATCGTAGCATCATAAAATTTATTTTGTGATAAGTACATATACAAATACAACCATAGAACTTGTCCCATGGGAATAAGATTAGGGCTGTTGGAAAGTGGACAGCATTTCGCCGATTGTTTTATACTGTTCCCCAAAAAGTTACAAAGACTGTTAAACACTTTGCAAACAATAATTAAAGCTAAAGGTCAATTCTTCTCATTGTATTCTAGCACTTAATGAAGTCATAAATAGTATATTGGGCCCAGACACAGTTTAGAGCAGATACAGCTCTTTGAATCAGTCAGATGCCGTTTGTTGGGCATATTTCTCACTGACATATAAACTTTTTTATTCATCTTTATAATCCTGCATGCTGTCAGTTCTAAAATCTTAGAAAAATATCAAGACATGTTGCACACTTTTCTATGCTATAAGGCTCCTTCAATATCAACACAGATGTTATTTTTAAAAGAGGTACAATAGACATTCGCGAATCGCTGTCCCCCCTGTATTGCGTGTAGAGCCGTGGCACAACCCCACACAAAACTAGATATTTGCAAAAAATCATTTTCTGTTGAATAAAACTTCATACAATGACTCAAAATGGTTTGGTATAGTTAAAACAGTTGATATTAAGCCAACAACACAGCAAAAACAATATGTGAATAATATATACTATTTTATACAGCCTTTATAACAGAAGAACTTTTTCAAATTTTGGGAGAAATGGTCCAAAAAATGTTGAAAATAAGGAAATATCATTTATTTTTTTGTCAAATATGTTTGCATGTTGACTGACTGTTGGGGTAAATAATACGAAAATAGTTGTGAGAACACTTGTGTACATAATTTGTATGGTATTTGTGTTTTAAGCAAATCTCTAGTTTTATGTGGGGTCATGCCACGGCTCTAAATGCAAGTAAAGTAGAGCCGAGGTAACCACATCTAGGTATAATTGTGTGCTACTGCTCAGCCAGTGAAGTTCGCCACCTGCATTTTATGACAATACTAGGAAGTTTTTACTGTGAACTTTCAACATACATGTACCCTGGGGAGCCACAATTTGGCTGGGCGCCACAATTTGGCCGCCTGGACAGATTAATCACATGATCATGACATCAATCCTCATAAGCCTATGTTGTGATTATTCATGAGTAAAGTATCATTATTAGTATCATAATTATCACATTTGTGATATATATTATCATATTTACCCTTAAAATATGTCAAATTTATTTGACATACAAGAATACAAGATAAGATCAATAGACATTCAAGATGTTTTCAATATGTATTCAACAACTCAAACTGAACTCCAGCTTAATGCCAGAATGAATATCAATTATATCATCATCCATAAACAAGATATTTTAAACAAAAAAAAAAATTTTAACCACACATTAACCTGCCATATCTCAAAATATGCCAAATCTATATGACTTGCAACAATACAAGATAAATATTGCCACATTTCATCTTATTTCACTGCAAATATGCCAAATTTATATAACATACAACAATACAAGATAAAATCTTGTAATCATTTAACTAGTAATATACATTACCAGAATAAAAAAAATTACACACTTTTCCCCTCTTACAAAAGGAAATAATTTTCAAATTATTTACAGCATTAAGTAGCAAATTAACTCACACACATAAGACAATAGCAAATTCATTTGCAAAATACTGTAGCTGTAATGCCATTTAAAATGCATAGATCTACTTCAACTTTAGCAGCAATGTCTCTTTTAAATACAAACAGTTCTACGGATATTGTCCAGTGTCCACAATGTCCAGAAATCTCCGGTCTGTTCCTTGGTTGAATTTCTGAAACTACACTACATGGTTTAGTATAAGAAATATATTAAAAGTAAAATATTTAAATACAAAGCAATATTTTCAAGAGTACCAAGTGGTACTAAATATGAAATTATACGAAAATATTGCTGATAGCTTTTACCTTTAACATGTACCTTTTACCACCTGGTAAAATAATATTTTCAACAAATTTCTTTCTAACATGACATACATGTATCTACATTCAAGTAGACATTTTGAGAAATATAAGTTACGGAATCCTACAAAATTAAAAAGAATTAATCTGCAAGTAAATCCAGCTCATCATCAAAATTAAAATTTCAGGTTCACACAATAAGTCCTACAATAGAAATAACATAGTAAGATAAATAATACAACAGATCCATACGTAGTAGTTTATTTGTAGTTTATTTCTTTATTATAGTGACATGTGTTATACATGAACAGATTATACAGGCAAAAAAAAAAACAAACAAATTTAACACCCAGCCCCTTAGGGCTTATAAGTCACTTCATTTACAAACATTTAACATATGTTGGGTATATCTCGGCAAACACAAAATATATAATTTATAATTTGGTGTTGAACATATTGTACAAATTTGAAAGAATAATGATAATCAATACTATTTAAACAACAACTCCTTTCTGTATTCCCATAGTTCCACAATAAAATTACCAAGAATCTTTTGGTGGTTTTTCATAATGTAAAGGAATTTTGTTTCACTATCTGACATTTCAAAATCTAACCATTTTGCACTATACTGAGCAAAATATTTTTTTCTTATTATCTCAAATTTACTGCATATACACATGAAATGAAATTCAGATTCAATTAATTTTGAATTACATAAAGTGCATAATCTATTTTCCAATGGGGTTTTACTGTAACGACCTGTTTCTATGGCCAGAGGGAGTGTACCACTTCTAATTTTGGCAACAAGAGATCTTTTATGTTTAGGTAGATATAAATATTCCTCTAGATCTAGGTGCTCCTTTAATCTTTGATGTTCACGCAGCTTTGGCTTCTTAGGTAACTTTGTTTCCCAATCCTCTTGCATTATCTTTAATAGTAGTTTATTACAGATAGATAGATCTACACTTTTCTTTTCATTGAAATGAGATAATAGATTTAATGAGATAAAAATTTGTTTAATATTAAATACCCATGTGTATTTTTTCAGGTTATCAATTTCATAATTAAAAATCTGTTTACATATGAAACTATTATCTAATTTACATAGTCTGTTCCAATAAAAAGTAAAATATTTAAATACAAAGCAATATTTTCAAGAGTACCAAGTGGTACTAAATATGAAACTATACGAAAAGATTGCTGATAGCTTTTACTTTTAACATGTACCTTTTACCACCTGGTAAAATAATATTTTCAACAAATTTCTTTCTAACATGACATACATGTATCTACATTCAAGTAGACATTTTGAGAAATATAAGTTACTGAATCCTACAAAATTAAAAAGAATTAATCTGCAAGTACCGGTAAATCCAGCTCATCATCAAAATTAAAATTTCAGGTTCACACAATAAGTCCTACAATAGAAATAACATAGTAAGATAAATAATACAACAGATCCATACATAGTAGTTTATTTGTAGTTTATTTCTTTATTATAGTGACATGTGTTATACATGAACAGATTATACAGGCAAAAAAAAAACAAACAAATTTAACACCCAGCCCCTTAGGGCTTATAAGTCACTTCATTTACAAACATTTAACATATGTTGGGTATATCTCGGCAAACACAAAATATATAATTTATAATTTGGTGTTGAACATATTGTACAAATTTGAAAGAATAATGATAACCAATACTATTTAAACAACAACTCCTTTCTGTATTCCCATAGTTCCACAATAAAATTACCAAGAATCTTTTGGTGGTTTTTCATAATGTAAAGGAATTTTGTTTCACTATCTGACATTTCAAAATCTAACCATTTTGCACTATACTGAGCAAAATATTTTTTTCTTATTATCTCAAATTTACTGCATATACACATGAAATGAAATTCAGATTCAATTAATTTTGAATTACATAAAGTGCATAATCTATTTTCCAATGGGGTTTTACTGTAACGACCTGTTTCTATGGCCAGAGGGAGTGTACCACTTCTAATTTTGGCAACAAGAGATCTTTTATGTTTAGGTAGATATAAATATTCCTCTAGATCTAGGTGCTCCTTAAATCTTTGATGTTCACGCAGCTTTGGCTTCTTAGGTAACTTTGTTTCCCAATCCTCTTGCATTATCTTTAATAGTAGTTTATTACAGATAGATAGATCTACACTTTTCTTTTCATTGAAATGAGATAATAGATTTAATGAGATAAAAATTTGTTTAATATTAAATACCCATGTGTATTTTTTCAGGTTATCAATTTCATAATTAAAAATCTGTTTACATATGAAACTATTATCTAATTTACATAGTCTGTTCCAATATCTCAGCATTGCTAGTCTAAATATATATTCTGGAGAGAGCCAGCCAGAATCACCTTGTAAAAATAGGTTAGCTGTAAATTTATTAACACCCATAAAGTACCGGTTATATATTTTTTGTGCAGGACCTCCTCTGTTATAACCCCAGATACCTGCTGCATAGCTAAAAACTGAAACTACTGAGGAGTTGTAAAGTTTATAAAAAGTTTTGTACTCACAGCCTTTTAACTGTTTAAATCTAGCTATAATTGCACAAAGACCCCTTCCTGCCGATTCTGCTAATGTTGTAGCACATTCTTGAAAAGTACAAAATTCATCAAGTATAACACCCAAATATTTATATTTGGGGACAACTTTAATGTTTTCAGATCCCAGAAAGAACTGAACCTGTAATCGTGACTTATTTTTTTTATGAAAATGCATCACCTCAGTTTTTACAGGGTTTATACTTAACTGCCACTTTCTGCACCATTCATAAACATGGTTGAGTAACTTCTGTAAATTTTCTGCAGTATCAGATAATAGGACAATATCATCTGCATACATTAAGATTGATAACTTTAAATTTCCAATTTTTATCCCTAGTCCTAATGAATTGATCTCAGTTGCTAAGTCATTGAGAAATATGTTAAATAACATAGGTGAGAGATTATCTCCTTGTCTAACACCAATAAATGTCTCAAACCAGTGAGATAGATGTCCATTCAAATTTATGCAAGCAGATGTCTTTGTGTATAAAGCTTTTATAGCAACATAAATTTTACCTTCTATGTTGTATCTCAGAAGTTTATAGAATAAAAGGTTTCTGTTAACACTATCAAAGGCCTTAGTCATATCAGTAAAAGCTGCAAATGTATCAAGGTTTTTTGATTTTCTATATTTAATTGCTGAAGTTAAGCTATAAATGTGGTCCTCACAGGACCGCTTACTGCGAAAGCCATTTTGTTCCTCTGCAATTACTCCTAATATATCCAAATATTTGTTAATTCTATTACATAAGATTGAGGTATACAATTTACCAACGCAGGAAAGTAAACTGATGCCCCTGTAGTTCTGGGGAATGTAAGGGTCTTTACCAGACCCTTTTGGGATAGGTTTTATAATTGCTTTACACCATGTATCTGGGAGAGTACCCTTATCAAAGCAATAGTTAAAAATGGTGTGAAGAATTTTATGTACTTTTTCACATTTAAGAACTTCATTTGGGATTTCATCTACTCCAACACTCTTTTTATTTTTAAGTTTCTTGCAAGCTTTACCAATTTCTTCCATACATACTGAACCTGAAAAAAAAAATCTAAAAAATGGACTAACTGCAATGCTGAAATAATTTGAACAAAATAAACCACAGTAAAACAAAATAATATAATACTACAATCTCAACAAAATTTAATGCCGCATAAACAAAGCCAAAAGCTTTAAGCAAAATAATTTACACGGCCAAGCAAAATCAGCATAAGCAATAAATATTGAACAAGTGCTCAAATTATCTTCACAAAACAAATACCTTTAAAATCCATAATTCTACATATCAAATAATTCTGTAAAATAATGTAACAACAAAATCACAAACTTTGAAAACTATTCAACAAAAAAAAAAAAATAAATTGATTTGAACCAGGTG
The DNA here is from genome assembly GCA_964017235.1 of Sabellastarte sp. h YS-2021. Taxonomy (NCBI): domain Eukaryota; kingdom Metazoa; phylum Annelida; class Polychaeta; order Sabellida; family Sabellidae; genus Sabellastarte; species Sabellastarte sp. h YS-2021. The sequence continues at coordinate 85,708,386 of OZ024935.1, read as the reverse complement.
CCAGTACTATTCGTTTGACAGATCGATCCCGGACGAGCCCCCAAAAATGTGAAGGTTGCACCCTAAAAGATTTATAATAAATCCCAGCTCCGAGCCCCCGCCTAACAATTTGTTAGGACCAAAACTTTAATTATCAATATATTACGCAACAACCTCAAAATTTGCCTGAGTTCATTGACCTGACTCCTAATGGAGGAAGATTGACCTTAATCTTTGCAAGAGAATAATACCAATAAAATCTTTAGATTTAATGTAACAACTTATTAATAACACCATATTAATACAAATTTGACATTTATTAAATCTAATATAAACAAGATGCACTCAGAGAGAGCAAAACGCTCGACTCTTAGTGACCAGTCTCTCAAGTGATATAAAGTATTGTACGGAAGACAATAAAATAAAACCAAACATGTAAATTAATCTTCATAGAAATATCAAGTAGAAAGCTAAAGTCATTAAAAATACATTGAAATGGGACCTCTGAAAAATCATGATTTTTTTGTATCCAACATAAGATTCAGATCTTTCTTTTAGTAACTTTTTCCTTCAGTCAGGTGCTACCCACAAATTTTTAAATAAAGATCTGTTCATTAGTTCTAGAGTAATGTAAACACACACAAAAAAAAACACAAAAAACAAAGAGACAATTAAACAATTAGCACACAAAAATATAAACTGCTGGTGGAGGTAAAAATATTGCTTAAAGATCACTTCTTGGTGAAAATCACGCATGGTAATTTTTTGTGATGGACTGTCAAGGTAATGAAAGAAAAAAGAGAAAATAAAACAGAAATAATAATTAATAAAAATAATGAATATATCACCTCCCTCTTTATTATGTTTATGTCAATTTCAAGCCATAAAATGAGAAGAAATATTTTTACTTAAAGTCAGCAAGTATCACAAGCTAGGTTTGTGACCTCACAATGACAGTTGCATTGTGACATCACTGAGTGATGACATCATCAGAAAGTAAAATATTGATTTTTGACACATGTGATGAAGAGAAGCAGTTTCACTGTGAATTCCCTATTAAAAATAAGAAAAACTCTCTCCTGGCTTTAATTTTCAAGCAAATTACACCAAATTTGGCAGAATCTGTCTGTGCCCCATGAAATACCTTCCCACCAAATTTGAGATTGATTGATGTTATAGTTTTTGAGTTATAAGGGAAAAACGGTGCACAGACAGGGAAGCAGATTTCACTGTAAAAGCCCAATTACAAATAAGAAAAACTCTCTCCTGGCTTTAATTTTCACACAAATTACACCAAATTTTCAAGGATCCGTCTGTACCCCATGAAATATCTGCCCACCAAATTTGAGCTTGATTGGTGTTATAGTTTTTGAGTTATAAGGGCGAAACGGTGCACAGACAGACAGACAGACAGACGGACAGAAACAAACTGATCACAATAACCCTCTCCTATCGTCGAGCGTTAAATATCAAGCAATACAAGTACAATAATATACAGCAAATCTAAATTAAATTGTATTACTGTATTACAGATACGAAATATAAATATTCCTAGAAACCAAGTTTTAAACTACAAATTTTATTGCGAAAAATACACTTACCATTTCCTGACCACTGCTATATGTTGGTGCCATCCAACTCACTGGCCAACGTTGAGAAACGTTTTAAGAAACCTTAAGAGGCCAGTGAGTGAGTGTGAACTAGCATGTCCCCCTAGTGGTCATGTGACCACGCTAGTAAACAACCTTCATTATTTTTGTTGGCCATCCTAGAGTGTGGATGTGTTATTTTAATTTGGATTTTTATAAAGTTTTTGGAGTTTTTGTGGGAATTTGAGTTCTGTGGTAAGGCATCTGTGTTGACAATGTCTTCTCAGGACGAATTTAAGAGAAAAGGACAGATAAAAAGACTTTTGTGGCCATTTTTTGGTGGATGTTTGACCACTATTTTAAGATGGCGGCATGGATGTATCGTCGTTGGATGAAGACTTTCTTCTTCTCAGAATTCTTCAAAAGGCTCGTGTTTCTTGAGACCAGTTATTTTATTTTTCTCTTGATTGAAGATTTACAACTTTTTAATTCTGAAACTGTTGGCAGTCAATAGCTCCGACAGGGACAGTTTACATGTTGCTAGGCGACTAATGGAGGCAACATGAAAAGAGGAGACAATTCGATTGTCATTGGCTATTCTCACGTCGGGTTCTAAAAGCCAGGCGTTTTGTGGTAGTTAACATCTCACCGCGACGATCTCACTCGAATGGGTGTCCGGTGGGATTCCCCGGTGAGAGCAGACATCTTAGTTTCTCATTGGTTGCTGCATCGTGGACAAGTTCCGGATGCAGAAGCGTTCGTCACAGCTTCTAATTCTTCCGTCAGGTTCAGTCGGAACTTTTCACGGAGGAAAATACCTGCATGACGTCATCCGAAGACAATCGAGTTTCCATACCTCCCAAAAGGTCAGAAATCGGTTTATCAGTTTCCCGGAGCTGTGATTCATCTCAGTAATTGGCTTTTGTTTCTGTGATTTTTTACCGGTTTTTCAGCTGGTCTGAAACCGTCACCGGTACATATGAACTTGTAACCATTGTCAATTTATTATTCAGGAGTACAGGTTCTCTGGTTTCTGCTACAGAGAGCATGTTAAGGCCTGCATAATTTTTTGAAGTGGTCTAGCAGGACCTCTGGCAGGACGTCTTCAAGGAGCTAAGGATTAACAGGAGCTCACAGAGTTTCTTTTTTGCCTTGGTCTGTGTGCAGAGTTTTTGCAATTACAGTCCTCAGTGATCAGGAATTTTTTGTTGGACAGTGCTGGGATCAGTTCTCCAACTTGTTATTCAACAGGAGTGTTACAAGTCGTACTTTTCTCTATCTTATCTCTTAGATGAGTTTGGTAGAATTAAGAGTGCATTTTTCACTCTTAATGAGGTTTTCTCCTGCTGAACTTTTGGTCAGATGTCCAGGAAAACTTCATTTTGTGATCTCAGGTGTATAGTGTTTCTTCTGTTTGGGAAGGAGCAAACTCCTACACATGGCTAGAAAGGGGATTAGTGCCCAGGGCACTTTTCTTCCCATTATGATACTTTATCCTCCAACTCTGTTACAAAACTATCCTCTGAAGATTTAGAGGGGTTAGGAGTAATCTTTAGGAGTAGTGTTTGTCCACTAGTGCAGATATACTACACCTTACATCTCAACATAGTAACAGGATAATCTTCAACCATTCTTTATCTTTCACAGAGGCAACAGTACCAGGAGGGATTGCTTATTCATGTTCCTAAAGCAGTTTGTGGACATGGGTGTTAAGAATAAATGAATAAGATGCGGGAGACATCAGTTTGCATAAAGCTGTGTATGGAATGATCGACAAAAGGGCGATAACACCAGTGAGATGGTGATATCGCTACAATTTTACAGTTTATCGGTTGTGATAAGCTGGGAAGAGATGGCTACCACTAATAGTTGAGGTAAATAAGCCTAATTAAGTACCTTATTTTCATATTGTTGGGTTTTTCGCGAGTTGTTACTTGTAAGTGAATGGGTGTGTTAACGCGTTTCCTTACAGTATAGTTGCATTCTTCCATAGCCAGATTCACGCGAATTGTTATCTTCACTTCCCTGTTGATGACAGTTCACACCGGTTCACTGCCTGTTTGCTATGTTAGTCCATGGTGAGGTTGTGTGATCTATAAGAACGCATCATGCTTTACCAGTATATAGACCATTTCATTGCTTTGCTCTTGGAAATGGTTTATTTTCGACTTTACTATTGTATCAACGGATAGTGAACCTGATGGCTGCAGTAGAAGGCATTGGGTGTTCACCAGCTTATATACATTAAAAAAAAAAAAAAAAAAAAACATCTTGTATAAAGCACCAGGATTTTTAGTTGGGATTGCAGATTCCACCTTAGGGTACATCTTTACTCATACAAGCTTTTTCTCCGGCTAATGGTTTCTAAGGAAGCCATTTCTTTGGTGGCGGTATGGCTTCATAGGACAAAACAGTGCCATTGGGTCATTTGTTTATCTGCTAATGTACCACAGATACCACACATTATACACAGATAATGTACCAGTTTTCTGTTCTCAGGTTCTTAGGGATCATCTTCAGTTTGCAGGAGCTCCCTTTACTTCATCAGAAGGAGCACAATCTCCTTCTGTTATTAGATGCTTTCTTTAAGGGTTGGGATGCACAATTATGGCATCAAACAGCCAGTGGTCTGTTGTATCATGAGGGGTCAAGACTCCACATTAACAGGGCTACTACCTTTAGAATCATTTGGAGGTCTGATTCGGATTCTGAATCTGTTGATTTCCCCAGATTTTTCTTCAGTGGTTTCCTATCTGAACAGGTAGGGAGGTACCCACTTTCAGGAATGTGTTTCCTTATCTGAAGAATCATTCCTTGGACGAATGCCATGGGTTCAGATTCAGGCATGTCACTTCCCAGGGTATACAAATATTACAACAAATTCTTTGTTCATGAGAGTCAAGATGATTCAAATTGAATGTGTTTTGGATGACTTTTGAATCTTCTATTCTGATTCAGGTGTTCAATCAAATCTGTCTTTGATTACAATCACCAATGATGGGTTTTTGCAACTAGTTTGAACCACAAGCTTGTCTTTTTCAACTTTTCTTGGGTTGGACTGGACAGTTTGTTTGGTCCTGTGACCTTGATTCTTCAGGTGATGCAGGTGAATCATTTGGCTTCTAAGGCTCCTTTGATTTTCAACCTGTAGTCATTCCTGCTTTGGAACCTTCTTTAGATCATGCTTTGGGGCAAGATAGGTTTCTTTGTCCAGTGAGAGCCTTGAGAGGTTATCTTGATAAGTCAAAGATCTCAGGAAAGGCAAGAAAATTCTTTTTGTAGCTATTAAGAAGGGCTACTCCAAGATTTAGGTGCATAATCATCTGGATTGCATCAGAGTGGCTAGGGATGTCTTATTTTTGGGATCTGGTGGATCTGTTTCCACAAAGGTTCCTTTTAAGGCTTCCCTTGCTGGTGAGTTCAATCATTATGCCATTGGCATCCAACAACCTGAATCTTAAGCTTCCAGTGTATGTGTTTCCTTTCTTAGACTGTGGGGCTTGGGGAACAGGTGCATTACTCTTTTCTTGGGAGGATCTGGACGGCTTTGTGTTTGTTCCAGTGGCTCTCATTCCTCAGGTGACTCAAGATGATCACCTACAGGTGCAGAATCATCATGATTGCACCAGGATAGCCAAGGATTCTTCAGGTGATTTAGAAGATGACCACCTTCAGGTGCAGATTCATCATGATTGAATCATGATGGTCATGGTGGATGTTCTTGGTTGTGGGACCTGGTAAATCTATGCACATCTGAGGCTTCTTTGTGGTGAACTTCTCAGATTCTACTTTTCTTGGTGTAGCAAATTTCCTTAATTATTCCTTTAAGGAAAGGTATCTTAAGCCATCAACTATTGCTGGTTACAGAATAACAATGGTAGAATGCTTTCCTTGAAGGGGAATAAGTCTCTAGTATAGATTGTTGACATATTTCTATAGAGACAATCCAGTAGCCAATAGGTTAAGCCTTCTTTACCTCTTGTCTCTGGTCTTGTTTGGTCTCACCAGACAGCCTTTTGTGCCTTTGGGGAAGATTTCTTGGAGGTTATTAACTTTCAAGACGGTCTTTCTTTTGACTTTGGCATTAGGCAAAGGAAGAAGGGTATTCTCGTTAGCTTTGTCTTCCCTTACTTTGAATGAGTATTGCTCACAAGTGGCTCTGGCCATTTATTAGCCAAGATTCAGTTGGCTTCGGATGGGCCTACTTCAGTTAAGCCGGTCGATATGCCAGCTCTCAATCTCTGGGACAGCAGTTTTACTCAAGATAGATCTCTTTGTCTTGTGAGGTTTTGAAATACTTTTACTTGGGACAAAGGATTCAATGAGGAATTTTGTGTCTTGTCTGTGCCTAGTTAGGAAGGCTTTACAGCAGATATTTTCAGGTCAACTATCTTATCTTGCTGTAGGCAGACTAGTTTTTTGACTGAGGAAAAGTCAAATTCTGACTCAACAGCAGCGAGTCAAAGCAAGAATCTTTAGGTTTTAGTATAGGGTTTCTGTATATGAATTTTCAGATGCCTGTTACTGGAAACCATAACTTTTTCACCAATTTTCAGTCTCACCTGCTTGGTTTGCCTGTGGTCAGACTTTGATATGGTGTCCTACAGTTTTGTTATCTTATAAGTATATGTGTGATACCTATTTCGATACTTTAGTATGCATTTGCATCTGTATGTCTGTCATACTATCTGTCTTTATATTAGGCAGAATTGTTGACTTCATTCAGGCTTGGAATAACACAATATGCTGATGACACTTCCAATATTTGTGTCACCTGTGTGGGGGTTGGATGTTTGTCTAGATACAGCATTCAACTGTGGCAATAACTGTCAGTTTGTGAGAACTTCAACTACATACTATGATTTATGGGATCTGTATGGTATGTGGTGACTGTTGAAAGTTTATATGTTGTTGTATGCATGTAAATTTCAATGTAGACTTCTCATATTGTTTTAGTTGTAGGCTAGGTAGTGAGTCTCTGTAATGATTACTTCCTTCCTACAACAGCAACAACAACAAGGCTGTGTTGTTTTGTAGTGCTCAACAGTTCCTCTGCCTCATCTGGGAGGTGAGTTTGGATCTGAATGCCTATAGGATTGTGCTGTGTATGATAGCTGTGCAGAGTGGTGTACTGGGTCTTTATATTCTAGTACTGCCCTCCTTCCATGAAGGCTGCATTCAGCAGTGGTCAGGAAATGGTAAGTGTATTTTTCGCAATAAAATTGAAAAATTTTGTTGTAATTTTAATTTTTATTAGATAAATACTTACCATTTCCTGACCAGAATAGTCCCCCCCAGCCTCCCCGCAGAATTTAGTACTAGGTTACTAGGGGAGTATTTTCTGCAACAAAAATAATGAAGGTTGTTTACTAGCGTGGTCACATGACCACTAGGGGGACATGCTAGTTCACACTCACTCACTGGCCTCTTAAGGTTTCTTAAAACGTTTCTCAACGTTGGCCAGTGAGTTGGATGGCACCAACATATAGCAGTGGTCAGGAAATGGTAAGTATTTATCTAATAAAAATTAAAATTACAACAAAATTTTTCAAATTACTACTGCTAGTGATAGTAGTAATAACCTATAAATACCTGAATATATATATTACCGCTACCACAATATATTGCCGTTACCACAATGTATTACCTTTATTACAACAATCTGTTGTAATTTCAATTTTTCAAACAAGCACAATACCTGTGTTCTTGACCCAAGAAAACTGTGTAAATTCTTTACACAAATATTATAAATTAAACCAAATACTTGGTCTTGAACGGAAATGTGATAGTTACCAGATACAGTACCACCAATACAACACGGAATGTATAGCGATAAATATACTGAAACCAATAACTAATCACGTATACCACCAGCACAGTCTCCGACTTTACGGCCTCTGATACCGAATATATAGCCAGTCTCCGACTTTACGGTCTCTGTCTATAATTATCAATATACTGATTAACACCCTATTAAACAGTATCTGACTTTACGGTTTATGAATAATACACAATATATTATCACTAAGAATAATTAACAATTCCGGATGTAAAATTACTAACCTAAATCTGGTACTCTTCAATCCTCAGGTAAAACACCTTCAGGTAAAACACTTCACAACTGGTATAACACTTCAAATAAAATCAAACTCCAAATGTAAATATTAACAACCTGGTAAAACACTTTTTGTAACCTCAAGATTTGAACCCAAAATCAGCCTGTTAAAAAATACTTCCTACCACTTACAGATTCAAACCCAGAGTTAGCATGCTAAAAATACTTCTTATCACTTCAAAAGATTCAAACCCAGACTGATTTTAAAAATCAAATCACCCTATGACTTAATCATGGTTTTTAAGATGCCTGTGCCTACAGCTGACAACAACTTGACAACTGATAAACTGTATTATGACATCACTGATTTCAAACAATACAACTTATAAAAGTGCTGTAATACCCAAAACTGGTGCCTGATAATAAACAGTAACATTAAGAATGAAACATGTAATACATTAAACTGAATGAATATCTGTAAAACCTTTTATAAAAGCACAAAATCCTACCCTTTTAAGATTCAAAATCACATAAACACATTTATCTTGGAAACAGTGTGAGATAGAACGATTTAGTCAAAATTTTTTACCCCTTAGGGTGTCGGCAGACTCAACTGTCAGCGATTTCGTCGAAATTTTTGACCCCCAGGGTTAGTGTTGTTAACAGTTTTCCGGTATGCAGTATTTCGTTTCGTTTTGGTAGAAAAAAACGAAATCCGCAAAGAATATTTGGGAACCGTTTTTTTGAAAACATTATTATTTTAGGCTTTCTAGTGGCTGACACTTCATCAAAACAACAAAAAACATACATATTTTCTTAAGTATGTCACAGTTTTACTTTATATTGAGTAAAAGTCATGTTTACATACATTTTAATATCTCGTGAAAGCCATTTCCAGTTGCAAGTTCTGGTTCATGTACGCCCTGCGAGAAATAATCACTGTCAGTTGTGTAGCCGGCAATGCAGTGAATGTTTGTGTGACCTTAGCCTTGCTTATTAAGGCCCATATGTATATAATATGTTCAGAATAGGTGCAGAAACATTTGGCAATCATAAGGTACGCATTCAGAATTTTAAAGGAAGCCGTATGCTATGTATGTGTATGAGTACATTATAGAAAGTGAAACTCCATTATCTGAACTGGAAACATTCCCTAACTGCAAAGACACTTGAGCCTTCAGCAAGGCTAGTGTGACCTGCAAACTGTGTAACTGGAAACAACAATTATGCTTGTGTGTCAGGAGGAAAAGAACTGACTGGAAACCAGGACTGTTTTGTGACCGGCCAGAAGGACACTGTAAGGACTTTGACTGTAAATTCTTGTTTTTTTGTAGATCATGCTCATACTGCAACTGGATATCCACAAAAGAAAGGTGTTAATCCCAATTACTGTTATCTGTGTCCAGAAATAAAGCATGTGAACGATGTTTCCTGTGTAGATCAGTTGAACTCAGTTGAACAGTTGAAAAAATGTCACAAATGTCCCAACTGTTGTACCAAGTCTACCTGTAGGAGCAAGATTACACCAGTTTTGGAAGAAATGGGCAGCTCTAGGCATCAGCTCCAAAGTGTTAACAGTCCTCAGAGAAGGCTACACCCTCCCCTTCCGGTTCCGGCCAAATTTGACCAGGTCCCCAACCATAACAAGCTGCTATGTAAATCCCCACAGGAACCTCTACCTGTTTGAGGAGTTGCATCAGCTTCTGAACAAAAATGCAGTAGAGTTGGTCAAAAATCAAGAATCCCTTGGCTTTTACAACCGGCTATTCTTAGTACCAAAACCCAACAACCGGTGGAGACATATACTGGATATCAGCAACCTAAACAAATTTTTAAAGACAAAGTCATTCAAAATGGAGACCCCAGAGACAATAAGGACCTCCCTACAAGCAGGGGAGTGGGTAACATCCATAGATTTCAAAGACGCATACTTCCACATATCCATTCACAATCAGTCAAGGAAGTACATGTGTTTTCACCTCCATGGTCAGTCCTACCAGTTCAAAACACTACCATTCGGCTTGTCCACAGCCCAATGGAGTTTACAGTAATTCTAATTCTAATTGGACTTTTATAGCGCTTAATCTCCCCAGATAAGAGGACTCTAAGGCGCAACTAAGCAAAAAACAGACATCAAAATTTCAGTATCCAGGGGCATAGCAGGGGTCAAGCACCACGGAGAACGCCAGGGGAATGATCCAGGCTAAGGTGGGTATGCTGGTAGTAGTGGCTAAAGAGGTCAAGTTTCTTGCACTGCACCAGTACCTAGATGACTGGTTGGTCAGAGCCAGATCCCACCAAACCTGTCTCCAGCATACGCAGACCTTGGTAGCTCTCTGTCAGGAATTAGGTTGGCTAGTGAACAAAGACAAATCACAGCTGGACCCCAAACAGGTTTTCAACTGCGTAGGTTACCAGTTTGATCTGATGGAGGGCAGGGTTAGACCCACCCAAGGCCGGTAGCAGACCTTACAAGCAAAAATAAGAGACCTCATGGTGGTCCGGTATGCTCGGTTCGGAAGCTAATGTCCCTAACGGGGTTACTGACAGCTACAGAGAAGCAAGTGCACTTTGGCCGTCTACACATGAGATCCATACAGTGGCATCTCAAAAACAACTGGAGGGTACCGGAGACACTAGAAAAGGTGATCCCCATTCCCAAATCACTCTATCCACATCTGAAATGGTGGCTGGAGGAAAGCAACATGCTCACAGGTCACCCACCGTTACACCCACTAAAACATGCTCTACAAATCTTTACAGATGCATCAAAAGAAGGGTGGGGCGCTCACTTAAACCAGCACACTGCAGGGGAAACTTATCCCTTCCAGAAACCAAACTACACATAAACTATCTATAACTAAAAGCGGTCTTCCTAGCCCTAAAAGAGTTCCAGGACCTCTGTACAAACAACATAGTCCTCATAGCCACAGACAACACAACATTGGTGGCATACTTCAACAACTAGGGAGGGATGAAGTTGGGCCCACTGTGTGCCCTTTTGTGGAGAATACTGACCTGGTGTGCTAGAAAGCAAACTATTCTAAAAGCTCGACACATCCCCGGCCGGCTGAACGTGATAGCAGACAAGCTATCCAGGCTGGGCCAAACCATTCAAACAGAGTGGTCTCTCCATCAAGAGGTCTTCAAAGCAATATGTTGCCGGTGGCACCAGCCCAAAGTGGACCTGTTTGCCACCAGGTTCAACAACAAGCTTCCACAGGTTGTATCACCGGTTCCGGACTCCCAGGCATGGGCAGTGGATGCACTCAGTCTGTCCTGTTAGGACCTTGACCCCTATGCCAAGGGGGGCAGTGTCGGTTTATCCCCTGGTTAACCGGTTTCTGGTATCCGACCAAGGCTTCGTAGGTTTCTCCTGACCTTAGGTCAACCCAGGCCTGAAAATTTTGTTTTGTTTGTGAGTTCACTTAATTCCCTAGTAGCTTACCCGCCTACCATGTATCAACACAATAAAATTACAAATTTAATAAGTAAATTAAAGTTAACTTAATACCCTATCCAATGGACAGACAAGGCCCACCCAACCAACCCCGCTCTCAGCGTACTAGGGGTCTAACTAGGTTTAGACAATGAAAAAGACACAATGACATCACACTGTCAAGACAGGAAGCAAGAACGATGTGCCACCGAGCGAATGCACACGTGACCAGTCCTGTCGGTATTATATACAGGAGGGCTTTTTCTGTTGTTTGGCGGGACCAGTCACACCGACCGGTAAAGAATTGTCCATTGGATAGGGTAGTAACTCATAAAAATTTAATTTACTTATTAAAGTTATAAATTGGTAATCATGAGCTGCAAGTCCTTTCGAAGGGTCAGATTTCAATTGGGGCTTCACAATAGCTTAACATCAGGGTCTGCAAATTCCTCTGAAGAAGCAATATGATGTATTATGGAAGAGGATATGATAGAGAGGACACTATATTGATGCTGAATTTGTCCCGCTATTTGATACTCTGCATCAAGACACAATGTCTTATTTAATATTTAAATTGATTAATTTGGAATTTTAGGAAATATGTACACTACTGATAAAATGTCACGGCTTAGCTCAGCTGAAAGGACTTACGGTAAACCCATAGTTTGACATTTGGTGAAGTAGCATTGCTTTTATTAGAGTACGATAGACTGGGTATTTTTGCCCACTGAGACTGGTTCTTTTTGCAATTCATGTATATGTCTGTGGGTATATTGTGTATATGGTTATTTGTGTGTGTGGTTATTTCAGAATCTGATGATGAGCCTGGTCATAGGCTTCGTCACTGCAGCACTCATTATCTACTATGTGTGGTTCAGGGTCAGCAAAGGTCATCAAGGTATGGTAATAATATTGAATTGTATAGTCATAAGAAATGAAAATAAGTCCCAGGAATATGATAAGTGCAGTTCTTTACAGTGCCCTACAGTTATTATACTTAGAAAGTACTATTAAATCTTTAGTATATGCAAATATTTTTGAGGTCATTCAGGTTCTAGACATACATGTATTTGAATTATACATTCATCTATGAAACCTTGCATTTTGGCATAAATAGAAAAACATATTAAACACTGCAAGATGGTTATTTCTACAAAATTATTGATACTCATTTTGACGCTTTGGTTTTGATGTACAATAACAATGTCTTGTTCTCTTGCAAAGCAATACTTTAAGTAACCCCTAGCCAGTCAAAAAAGTGCATTTATAGGGTGCTGTCCTCAGAATCTAGCTTTAAAATATCACAGAGAGTCAATAAAAATTGTGTGCACAAACTCTGGAGTAATAGCAATCTTAGCTACTTGGAGTAAAGGGCTCATAACTCAAAAACTATTGCAGTTACAGCTTTTTCTTCAAATATGTTGTTCAGCTACTTTGTCCTTAGCTATAAGATGGTACATAGTTTGGGGTCCCATTGCATGCCATAAGTGAGTAATAGCTATGTTCTTATTTGTAGCAAAATAATGACATAAGTAAATGTCAAATATCTTCAAAAGTATTAAAGTTAGGGAATTCTTTTCAAATATGTTATTCATCTACTTTTTGATAAGCTATCACATAGTAAAGTTTCAGACCTGTTGCACATTGGATAGCCGTGTAATACCTACTTTGAAATTCTGCAGTATATCCATTGTAACTCCAAAACTATTGCAGTTAGAGTATTTTCGTAAAATTTGTTGTTCAGCTACTTTGTCCTTAACTATAAGATGGCATATAGTTTGGGGTTCTATTGCATGGCATAAGTGAGTAATAGCTATTTCCTTATTTGTAGCAAAATAACAACATAAGTAAATGTCAAATGTCTTCAAAAGTATTACAGCGAGATCTTTCAACATGTTATTCATCTAGTTTTTGGTAAGCTATCACATAGTAAAGTTTCAGACCTGTTGCACATTGCATAGCCGAGTAATAGCTACTTTGAAATTGTGACTGTTGAGTAAATCCATTGCAACTCCAAAACTATTGCAGTTAGAGTATTTTCCTAAAATATGTTGTTGAGCTACTTTTTCCAAGATGGCATATAGTTTGGGGTTCTATTGCATACCATAAGTGAGTAATAACTATTTTCTTATTTGTAGCAAAATAACAATCTAAGTAAATTTCAAATATCTTCAAAAGTATTAAAGTTAGGGAAATATTTTCAAATATGTTATTCATCTAGTTTTTGATAAGCTATCAGATGGTAAAGTTGCAGACCTGTTGCACATTGGATAGCTGAGTAATAGCTACTTTGAAATTCTGACTGTTGAGTAAATCTATTGTAACTCAAAAACTGCTGCAGTTACAGTATTTTCCTAAAATAATTTGTTCTGCTACTTTTTCCTTAACTATAACATGGCATATCGTTTGGGGTGCCATTGCATGTCATAAGTGAGCAATAGCTATTTTGTTATTTGTAGCAAAATTATGATGGAAGTAAATGTCAAATACCTTCACAAGTATTAAAGTTAGGCAAATCTTTTCATTTGTTATTCATCTAGTTTTTGATAAGCTTACTTTTCCTGTGTCCTTTATATTTTTGTTGCTTTTGCAGATCTAGGTCAATAGCTAAGTGAGTAGATAGCTGAATAATAGCTACTAAAATGAATAAATGTCTTTTATCTCTAAAAGTATTATAGGTAGGCAATTTCTTCTAAATAAGTCGTTCACCTACTTTTACCTTATCTACCACATAGTGAAGTTACAGATCTATAGCTTTTTGCATAGCACACTCATAGCTACTAAAATGAGTAAATGTCTTTTATCTCTAAAAGTATTGCAGATAGGCAATTTCTTCTAAATAAGTCAGTCACCTACTTTTGGCTGACCTACCACACAGTGAAGTTGCACAACTGTAGCTCTTTGGATAACTGAGTAATAGTCTAATCTAATCTAATGTGGACTTTTATAGCGCTTAATCTCCATCATTGATGGACTCTAAGGCGCATCTAAACATAAAGCAAGGCAGTTATCGTTAATCAAGGGACATAGCCAGGTCGTACCAAGGAGACACAGATGTGGCGGGAGAGGCTATGGTGGGTAGGCTTTTGCAAACAGGTAAGTTTTAAGCTTCTTTCTGAAGGAGGCAACTAATGTTGCACTGCGAACATCTTGAGGGAGGTCATTCCAGATCTTAGGAGCATCAAAGGCAAAACTATGGCCAAAATGTTTGGCTGACTTAAAGACTGATGAATGGAAAGGAGGAACTGTAAGGTATTGACGATCTGGGTGACTATGCCTAGTACTATAGGGACAACTACTAAAAGACAAGAACGGTTCGAAGTAAGAAGGAGAACCACTATGCAAAAATTTATACACAAGTGTTGCGGTTTTGAAAATACAACGATACTTAACAGGCAACCAGTGGAGTTTCTGTAGAATGGGTGTAACATGAGCATACTTTCTATGATTTGTAACAATACGAGCAAGGGTGTTCTGAATACTTTGCAATTTGTACTGATTGAAACCGGACAAACCTCTGAACAGAGAGTTACAATAGTCCAGACGACTACTAACCAAGGCATTTGCAGCAAGGACTGCCACTTCAGAAGTGAGATACTTTCTAATTCTACGGAGGTCACGCATCTGAAGGAAGCACGCTTTGCAAGTCCTCTTGATATGCTCAGAGAATGAAAAATCTGCATCAAACCACACACCTAGATTTCTGACAGAATCAACCGGATGAAGAAGGCTACCAAGAATGCTGACAGGAAAGTGAGAGGAAATCTTCTGACGTTGAGCCTTGGAACCAAAGACAATAAACTCAGTTTTTTCTGGGTTGAGCTTCAATTTACTGAGAGACATCCACTCTTGAACATCACGAAGGCAGGCATTTAGCTTGGCGAGAGCTGAAGAAGCGTTCTTGTGGGAGAGATGGATGTATAACTGAGTGTCATCCGCATAAAAATGGAATTTAATATGTGGGTGGAGGCGAATAATTTTACTGAGTGGTGTTGTATAGAGTGAAAACAGTAACGGACCCAGAACAGAACCTTGTGGGACTCCATAGATGAGATTGCTTAATTCAGATAGTGTGGAGCCTATCTTAATGGCCTGGCAACGATTTCTTAAGTAGGAAGCAAACCACCTTAGAGCTGTTCCACCAAGACCAAACCAGGATTTAAGGTAACCAAGAAGAATATTATGGTCTATAGTGTCACATGCGGCTGATAAGTCAAGAAGTACTAGGGCTGTGGGTTCACCGCGTGCCAGAGAGAGATGAACCTCGTTTTTTATAGACAATAAAGCAGTTTCCGTGGAATGTCCTGGCTTATATGCTGACTGATGAGGATTGTCCAGTTTGTTGTTATTAATGTGTGACGCTAGCTGCCTGGCAACGACCCGCTCAACCAACTTTGACAGGAAACAAAGACCAGACACTGGGCGATAATTCTTAAGGTCGTCTCTAGGAAGGGAAGCCTTTTTTATGAGGGGGGTAACAACCGCCTTTTTGAAAGAATTTGGGAAGGATCCTTCAATGAGAGAATAATTTACCAACTTGGTAATGGAAGAGAGGAGGATATCAAGACAATCCTTAAGGAGGAATGTTGGTATAGGGTCTAGTGAGCAAGATTTAGTGGGGGATTCACTAATACACTTATAGACCTCCTCTTCAGTGACAGGCATAAAGGCATTGAAAGCAGGAGGCACCGAATCCGGTGCATCATTGAAAGAGCCAGAAGAAACAAAGGTGTCCCTGATTTTGCTTATTTTATTGGAGAAAAAAGAAGCAAACATGTCCGCGAGGCTTTTGTCTGAGCTATGAGCAGGCAGGACAGTCTCGGAGGTGCGATGCAACACCTTCCTCAATGACTGCCATAGCTTCTTGGGGTCACGACTATTAGCAGTTATGAGATTTGTATAGTATGAACCCTTGTCTTTGTTGGCCAGTCGATTACACCAGGCAATTTGCCTGCGGAGTCTTGACCTATTTAACTCTGACTTATGTTTTCTCCACCTTCGTTCAAATTGCCGTCTAAGAGATCGAGCCATTCGATACGAATCAGACAACCACTCATCAGACTGCTGTTTAGCCTTGCGTGAAATGATAGGAGCATGCTTGTCAAGTACCTGTGTAACACCAGTTATGTACTGATCATAAAGTTCTGCAGCAGTACCTTCAGGGGACCATACAAACGGTATATTATTAAGGTCATTTCTGAACTGGTCGATATCAATCCTGTGGTACCGTCGATAATAGCTACTAAAATGAGTCAATACCCTTTATCTTTAAAAGTATTACAGATAGGCAATTTCTTCTAAATAAGTCATTCATCTACTTTTGGCTGATCTACCACATAGTGAAGTTGCAGAACTGTAGCTCTTTGGACAGCTGAGTAATAGCTACTAAAATGAGTAAATGTCTTTTATCTCAAAGTATTACAGGTAGGCAATTTCTTCTAAATAAGTCATTCATCTACTTTTGGCTGATCTACCACATAGTGAAGTTGCAGATCTATAGCTCTTTGCATAGCACACTCATAGCTACTAAAATGAGTAATGTCTTTTATCTCTAAAAGTATTACAGGTAGGCAATTTCTTCCAAATAAGTCATTCACCTACTTTTGGCTGATCTACCACATAGTAAAGTTGCAGAACTGTAGCTCTTTGGATAGCTGAGTAATAGCTACTAAAATGAGCAAATGTCTTTTATCTCTAAAAGTATTACAGGTGGGCAATTTCTTCTAAATAAGTCATTCACCTACTTTTGGCTGATCTACCACACAGTGAAGTTTCAGATCTATAGCTTTTTGCATAGCTCAGTCATAGCTACTAAAATGAGTAAATGTCTTTTGTCTGTAAAAGTGTTGCATACACACAATTTCTTCTAAATAAGTCAATCACCTACTTTTGGGTGATCTACCACATAGTGAAGTTGCACAACGGTAGCTCTTTGCATAACTGAATAATAGCTACTAAAATGAGTCAATACCCTTTATCTTTAGAAGTATTACAGATAGGCAATTTCTTCTTAATAAGTAATTCACCTACTTTTGGCTGATCTACCACATAGTGAAGTTGCAGAACTGTAGCTCTTTCTATAGCTGGGTAATAGCTACTAAAATGAGCAAACGTCTTTTATCTCTAAAAGTATTAGCTCGATCTCTTAGGCGGCAATTTGAACGAAGGTGGAGAAAACATAAGTCAGAGTTGAACAGGTCAAGACTCCGCAGGCAAATTGTCTGGTGTAACCGAATGGCCAATAAAGACAAGGGTTCATACTATACAAATCTCATAACTACAAATAGTCGTGACCCCAAGAAGCTATGGCAGTCATTGAGGAAGGTGTTGCATCGCACCTCTGAGACTGTCCTGCCTGCTCATAGCTCAGACAAAAGCCTCGCGGACATGTTTGCTTCTTTTTTCTCCAATAAAATAAGCAAAATCAGGGACACCTTTTCTACTTCTGGCTCTTTCAATGATGCACCAGATTCGGTGCCTCCTGCTTTCAATGCCTTTGTGCCTGTCACTGAAGACGAGGCCTATAAGTGTATTAGTGAATCCCCCACTAAATCTTGCTCACTAGACCCTATACCAACATTCCTCCTTAAGGATTGTCTTGATATCCTCCTCTCTTCTATTACCAAGTTGGTAAATTATTCTCTCATTGAAGGATCTTTCCCAAATTCTTTCAAAAAGGCGGTTGTTACCCCCCTCATAAAAAAGGCTTCCCTTCCCAAGGACGACCTTAAGAATTATCGCCCAGTGTCTGGTCTTTGTTTCCTGTCAAAGTTGGTTGAGCGAGTCGTTGCCAGGCAGCTAAGGTCACCCATTAATAACAACAAACTGGACAATCCTCATCAGTCAGCATATAAGCCAGGACATTCCACGGAAACTGCTTTATTGTCTATAAAAAACGAGGTTCATCTCTCTCTGGCACGCGGTGAACCCACAGCTCTAGTACTTCTTGACTTATCAGCTGCATGTGACACTATAGATCATAATATTCTCCTTGGTTACTTTAAATCCTGGTTTGGTCTTGGTGGAACAGTTCTAAGGTGGTTTGCTTCCTACTTAAGAAATCGTTGCCAGGTCATTAAGATAGGCTCCACACTATCTGAATTAAGCAATCTCATCTATGGCGTTGCACAAGGTTCCGTTCTGGGTCCGTTACTGTTTTCTCTCTATACAACACCACTTAGTAAAATTATTCGCCTCCACCCGCATATTAAATTCCATTTTTATGCGGATGATACTCCGTTATATATCCATCTCTCCCATAAGAATGCTTCATCGGCTCTCGCCAAGCTAAATGCCTGCCTTCGTGATGTTCAAGAGTGGATGTCTCTCAGTAAATTGAAGCTCAACCCAGAAAAAACTGAGTTTATTGTCTTTGGTTCCAAGGCTCAACGTCAGAAGATTTCCTCTCACTTTCCTGTCAGCATTCTTGGTAGCCTTCTTCATCCGGTTGATTCTGTCAGAAATCTAGGTGTGTGGTTTGATGCAGATTTTTCATTCTCTGAGCATATCAAGAGGACTTGCAAAGCGTGCTTCTTTCAGATGCGTGACCTCCGTAGAATTAGAAAGTATCTCACTTCTGAAGTGGCAGTCCTTGCTGCAAATGCCTTGGTTAGTAGTCGTTTGGACTATTGTAACTCTCTGTTCAGAGGTTTGTCCGGTTTCAATCAGCACAAATTGCAAAGTATTCAGAACATCCTTGCTCGTATTGTTACAAATCATAGAACGTATGCTCATGTTACACCCATTCTACAGAAACTCCACTGGTTGCCTGTTAAGTACCGTTGTATTTTCAAAACCGCAACACTTGTGTATAAATTTTTGCATATCGGTTCTCCTTCTTATTTCGAACCGTTCTTGCCTTTTAGTAGTTGTCCCTATAGTACTAGGCATAGTCACCCAGATCGTCAATACCTTACAGTTCCCCCTTTCCATTCATCAGTTTTTAAGTCAGCCAAATATTTTGGCCATAGTTTTGCCTTTGATGCTCCCAAGATCTGGAATGACCTCCCTCAAGATGTTCGCAGTGCAACATTAGTTGCCTCCTTCAGGTAGAAGCTTAAAACATACCTGTTTGCAAAAGCCTACCCACCATAGCCTCCCCCGTCACATCCGTGTCTCCTTGGTACGACCTGCCTATGTCCCATGATTAACGCTAACTGCCTTGCTTTATGTTTAGATGCGCCTTAGAGTCCATCAGTGATGGAGATTAAGTGCTATAAAAGTCCACATTAGATTAGATTAGATTAGATTTATCTTGATCGCTCAACTATGGGTAGACAAGCCATCTTACCTGAGTTTCTTGTGTATGCGTTTCTAATGAGTTGCTCATACTTTCCTTTTAACCTTCTGTGTGATCTCAATTTTCTGCTATGTACATGGTTCTCTCCCTTTCAAACTACTCTCAAAATTTTATCCATATTAAGTAGTAAAATCCTTAGTATATGCTTAATTGCTTATGATACAAATAAAGATGTTACAATGGAGAAAGTTCTGTGGTCAGCTGATTTCGTGGTGAAAAATTCATTTGTATCACTATATTAACAGGGCAACATGTGTCTGGGTTGAATGCTGCAGTTATGACACATTGAGTTAACATTGATTTTTTTCCCTATTTAATTTTGATCATCTGTTTGTAAAATGAGGTGCTGTTAAGTGTTTTGTAATTTCCCTAATCATATTATGGAGTGGCTTTTTGAAAAGACATCAATACATGTATAGTTGAGGCATACAGGAAAATTTCAGCTTCATATACAACTGTTTAGCAGAGGTTTTGCAGGAGTTCTTTCCATATATTTGGATATTTTTATAATAAATTCCCAAAATAACTAGATTATCAGTTTTACATTAATATTTGTGAAATTAAAGTGCAAAGAAGATTTTGAAAAAGTGGGAATTAGTGTAAAATTTGATTGTTGGAATAATTTAAAATGGCAAAGTAAATTTAGTAAAATGTGAGCAAATTTGTGGTATAACGTTGTATTGGGTTTTAATGTAAGTGAAGCAAATAGAATTTTAAAGTTGGATATATATTCCACAGCATATCAGTGCAGGATAATATAACAAGAATAAGTTTAAGGCTGAGAAACACTAACAAGGAAAAGTTAGAAGAGATGAAACCAGTTTTGAAAACCAGTAGATGGTCAACAACCATCGGTCATGATGAGATGAATGTTCTCTTGTGAATAACCCTTTGAAAAACATGCACTGTTGTGTTTAATATTTACATGTTTCTAACTGTCATAATTTCAGAGAATATTAAGTTTATTAACCAGAACTATTATTAATAATCTCTAATTGGGTCAAATAGCAGTCAAGATTTAGCTTTTGGAAAGCCAGTGTGAATACACATTATGACCAAGCCTAAAGAGTAATTTAACCAAATTTATATTTCCTATTTCCTTTACAAATTTGAGACCAAAGCAAACTAGGTTTGGTATGTAAAAAAATATTTAAAAATTCCTTGGAGCTTTTGTCGAAACCTGGAGAAACAGTTTAGATAAAGCCATGTGTCTCAAAGACATTAGTTTATACAGTACACAACCCTAACACCATGGTGGTGCATTTCTGTGCACATTTGGAGCACTGTCTGTTCATGTGGAATCCTGTGATCATACCTCTGGTGCTCATGGGGTTCCTGCTCTATGTCCTGTTTATAGTGCTGCCACGGATCAGTGACCCGAACAAACCTCGCTTCAGGAAGAGGGACAAAGTGCTGTTCTATGGACGGAAGATGATCCGCAGGGTAAGTGTACACAGTTCATCTCTGTCATGCAGATTCTCAAGGATCCAGAAAAAACTCTTTCTTAAACTAGGAATTTAAAGTAACTGGGTCAGTAATGTGGTGGTCAGTGGTTACACCATTTGGCTCTAAACTGAATGGTAACCTATTTCAGTATAATCTATTTCAGCCAAAATGGAGAGAGAGACATTATTTCAAACAATGTATGCAAAACATTACAAATACTCCAAGCATATACAATATAATTTCAAGTGTAATTCATCCTAATGATGTAAATATTATGTGAGTATGCTATAAATAGACAAAGTTCATGTTTACCTTTCTTTCTTCTAGTAGTTATGGGAACAACAGGAAGTGGCAAAGTCCAGGGACATTTTTTTTATAGCATTATATTCCCAGAAATATATTGACAGTATAGAAGTTGCAATATGGATAATTGTTGTTGCACATCAGTATCAGCAACCCTGTCCTAAAATAATAAATGTTGCTGACATGCCTCACCACTTTATATTAATGTCTTGTTGAAATGGAATAGATGTATGCTTGAAGGACTTTTTTACCTGTTTTCAGGTAGCTTAGACTTTAACCTTGAACTCAAAGAGAACTTAACCACTTGGATTTTGCATTCTATGATTTCATATACGAAGTGAAATTTGTGTTGTTTAATTAGAATTTGTTAAATTTTATTTTAGTCCCTTTCTCTATAAGTGGTAATGATCACTGATTGATTATTCATTCATGCTGTGTATGCATGGTAAAAGTCTTACTGCTGTCTGTTTTTCAATGCTTTTACCTTTGATCTGTTACTATCTGTATTTCGCAGGATATGTTTTTATGCTGATTTGATTGTTTCTTGTGCATGTGTTTGTGTTGTACAAGTGGTATGCATTTTCCTGGGGTTACATTCACAATGAAGGACTAAGCTTAGCCAAAAATTAGGTTAAAGTTTCCAAGAAATGGCACAGCTAATATTTTGATTAATTCGGTGTTCACATACTTAAGCTAATTTTTGAGATTCAATCATATTTTTATCCAAGATGTAATCCAAAAATTATCTTAAAGTTTGTGTAAACTCTAACCTAAATCCTGATCCAATTTTTGGATTAAGCTAATGTTTTGCTAATCTTTCACTAATCCCTTTTGTGAATACAGCCCCTTAATTCTTGCAGTGATACTTCCAGTGATACTTCCTGTTTGTGTAATTCAGACCTTTAAACTACAACAATATTAGTTTCCTGGATTTATAAATCTGGGTGCTATTAGATGACACCATCTTCTGTAAAACTTAATTGATTTATTATTAAGTAAAATTTGAAACAATTTTTTTCTGTGTGTCCGACATTGAGACCTTAAACCCTGTCAAATTATTGTCAAGGTCCTGTATCACTTTCCATCTTAGACTTGTGCAATTTTCAAAAGAAAAAAGAAATCCAGAGTATTCCCCAAACAGTAAGAGATAAAATGATTCCAAGGTCATTTTGCAATTGAAGGTGCAAAGGAGAATCAATGTCCAAATTTTAAAAATTGAGGTAATATTTTTTTTCTCTTTCATAAATCAAAGCTCTATTGGTCACAAATTGGTATGTATACCTGTATATTATTGTTGACTTAAATATAACATCCGAATTTTAAAGCTCAAATAATTTTGAGTGTTAAGTAAATGACAAGGAAAAGTGAAAGAAATAATGAAAAGATTAACTTATGCACTTCAAGTTAGGTTTATCATGCTCTGTTTTTATTTTAAATTGATTGTCATTGTTGTCTTTGATATAAATATCAATAGCAATGCTTCTATATATTCTTGCTTCTCACAGTTTTCTTTAGAGGTAAGACACCCAAAAATATTATTTATAATTTATATGTGTCACATTAACTATGTCTTCTACCAAATGGACCCACATCCCACTGCACGATGTACATACTTTGTTGTACGACACTTTCTTTTGATATGTGTTGAATAAAGTAATGTTATATTATGATAGGTAGTCTGTTCTCTCTTTGTTGTCTATGGCAACGAATGACAAGGATTGTCAAGGAATGGTAGCGAGATAGTCTCTTTAGCTGTGTAGAAATGCCCAAGTGCTGGCAAGTAGAGTAGTGAAGTAATTAGACCATAAAATTTAGAACAGATTACTTTTTACTACTTAAATATGGGCAGTTTTCAATAGCACTGTATTTATCTGCATAAACGGCCGGGGGGCGATGCATTTTTCAAAGGGGGGGGGGGGGCTACTATTACAGATAAAAAAAATCAACTCTCGTGTCAAGTGGCAATTGGCGATAATGGACACTTGCGGCCTTGATCTCGCTTACCAGCATGTAATGGTGGGAGAGCTTAAAATATGAGAAACCAGCCTTAAATCTGAAGAAATTATAAACTTTCATCTCGTTTTTTTACAGATTTTAATGCATCTGTGATCAAAATTGCCATGTTTTGTTGTGATTTTCTTTATTTCTCATAAGTGGTATTTGATTGGAGAAGTACTAAAACGCATCTTTTTTTGGAGTGCCAGAATCGCAAGACTGTTGAGGGGGATGTAAAACCCTGAAATATGAACTTTCCAAAGGGGGGGGGGGGGGGGGGGGTGGGGGGTAATCACAGGCTCTCACCTCTGTATTGGTTCCACTCCCGTAACTGTAAAAGCTGAATGACCTGTCCCTATATGACACTGGCTGTTGAACGGGACATAAGTTTGACCTTTGGTACCTTACATCAAGGCAGCCAGGAGTAGTGATTTTTGTACCCAAGTACTTATTCACATGCACTCAAATTCTCCTCTATGCAGCAATAGCAACAAAACGTGGCATATATCCATGAAAAGTCACATAAGTGTGTTCAATTAATGGAGGTGATATGTGTCTGAATATTTTAAAACTGCCATAGATCAAAGGAGAAAGAGTATTGTTTTCTCAGTTTCTTCCACCAAGTAATTCATTACTCTACTTTTTAATAGCTGTGCCTTACATGGAAAGTTGGCACATTTTGTAACTTCAGTACCATCTCTAATCAGAGTTTCTAGTTATGGGAAGAAACTACTGTTCCCCTTCATCCAAGTTCCCGCTATAAATCACAACATAGAATAAATTTTCTAGTTGATTTAGGCCCAGCAATGTTTATGATTTTAACTATGTGCAGTGTAAATAATTTACTTTATTAAAACAAGCCAGGATTTGACAAAATATAACATGTTCAAAAGGAAGAGTATTTCAGTGTATGTACATGTGTATTTTCCTACATGTCTCTTACTATGTCTTGTGAGTGGTAAATGTCTTTTCATTTTTCAAAAGTTTGAGGATCACTGTATTTGTTTTTTGTCACAATAGTATGATTTGGATATGACAACTGAATGAGCTTACAGCCCACTATGTCACTGTGCGCTCCTTAAATGTTTTTGTGAATTAGTGTGTTTAACTTTAAAATTCAATTTCTTTATTACGTCTCATGTCAGATTGGTTACTGACTCATATCACTCACTGCCTATAATATCATAATATGCACATTAAGGTTGTAAATGGAAAGTCTGTTTATCTGCATTGGGGTTGGTTTTGCCATCAGAAACAACAATTAGTTATAAATTCTTCAAAACCAGCTGTTGCATTTAACATTGAATCAAATTTTTTGTGAAAGTTTCCTGCACACTTTCAATAAAATATTACTGAATGTTATAAAAGGCCAGCTATCAGACAGAACAATATATTATCCTAATCTTCTTAATCTTAACGTGCATAAATCATAATAAAGATTCACCAAATTGATGAAGATACATGTTTTATTTTGGAGATATAAAGAGAGTTTCAATATATTTTAAAATTGGTTGAAAACAACTAGGTTTTAAAAATTAAAACTAACTGCAAGTCTAATGGGTAATGTACATTGTGTAGCCAATAACTATTGCTTTTAATTTATCCCAGCCAACAATTTGTAAGACTTAACAGTCATAAGCTAATATTTCTATATATTCTGTGTATAAATAAACTGATCTGCACATATCTGTACTGACTCATAAGAAATGAATGTTTCAGATCTGTGTAGTTTGAACAAGATTTAAATGTGTTTATTGTTTATTTTACATGTAGGTTTAGATATACATGTAGTGTGAATTTACATTTTATTATTATTTGTTAAGTGTTGTTTTTTTAAAACTTTTTCTGCTGTGTCTGAAAGGAGAAATTTATAGTCTGTCTTGTGATTGAATTACACTACAATCTCTAATATCTGAAAATGCAGGGGGAGTCAGGTGGTGTTCAGTTAATAGAAGATTAGTAAAATGGAAGAGATAGTTTATTGTAACACAGTCAGGGTATATATACTGGGGGAGAGTGCAACCAGGTTCAGAGAAAAAAAATGAAGATTTGCGTGACAGATAATTGGATAATAGAGGTTCTACTGTAATTGTTTTATTCACACTTGGATATTTTAGAACATTGCAATATGATTGTTAACTTTTTGTGGTGAAATGTCATGTTTGTAATTCCTTACAAACACATCCCAATGTTTACTATCTCAAACAGAATTTTTTTTCAATTGGAGAACATTTCTACACAATAAATACTTTTTAACAGGGCACACTCTGTGTAGTGGTAACATGTCTGTCTCTCACCTCAAACGTCATGTGTTTGAATCTTAGGCCTGGTCTGAAGTGTGAAAGTCAGTGATTGTTTTTTTTTACGTAAACAAATACTCATTTGTTGTGTGACCAGTACAATGTGATTAATGGAAAATTACACCCAACTGAATATCCAAACATTGTGAATTATTTATTCAAGGACGCTTCTTTGGAATGACTGTTTCTGCAATCTGTATCTTTTGTATTGTTAATCTTTTTGTTTTTTATTAATTTAATTACAGTTAAAAGTTCTTATGAAACTGCTGATCTTTTGTGGTAGATCACATCCTCAGCTTTAATGATAATAAATATGAAAAGTTCAAGCAATTTAGTTGAAAACAGAGACTGAGATTACTTGAAGACCAAACTGTACCAGATACCCGGAGGTCTTTTTTGCAATTTACTTGTTTCTTGGAATTAACGGGTAGGTACCGGTAATACAATTGTCCTGCTAATTTTGAGCGTTGACAGGTTTAACTACACAGAATATTTGTAAGCGGAAAATGAAGAGTTTAAAATATATTTTCTTTACATATGCCAGTACAAAGTCTGCAAAATTGGTGGATGTGTTGCTGAAAAAAAAAACGGTTGAATTTTTGTCCAAGCAGAATATTCTAGAAACTTTCACAAACCTTGTAAAAAACTTTGTGTGTGTAGGTACGAAGTCTGACCAAACCAGAAGCAGCGTCCAGTGGCAGAAGATTCAGTATGGCTGCAAACAGCAGTAAGAGGAAACAACTAGAGGTCATGAAGATTGCCAAAAAGTGAGTGTTGACACTAAATACAGAGCTTATATTCCAGTGTGTATGCAACAAAATGCTCACTAGCCATGATATGCTCTTCGCAACAGATTCTGTGCAAAGAAGAACTATAGTGAGCAGACTTTAGATGAAAGGCTAACTTCCTTTGATGACTCACCCCCCCCCCCCCACCCCCCCCCCCAAAAAAAAAAAAAAAAAAAAAAAAAAAAAAAAAAAAAAATGGGGGAAAAACAGTAAAGTTTAATGTAAGGGTCAAAGGATGTACTTGATATACTTGCATGCTACCAGCCTTACCAAATAAGAGAGTAAGTCTATATACAGAAAGAGTTCAAAACATTTTTAGAAAAAGAAATGTATTCCTACTTGTAAGGTGACTTTTAGTAAAATTTTACTGAATATAAATTTAATGTAAAGAGGGTATAATGTAGTTGTAATGTAGGTTTGTGCCTACAAGTAGAAATACATCATCACTGCACATCACCAGTGCACACTAGCTGCACATCAGCCTTAGTCTACGTACACATACACATGGCTTATAAGATCTGATGGCCAATTTGCAATTTTTTCATGCAAATCTTTTGTCAACGTCCATCCAATTTTCTACAAAATACAGTTTATTTTTTACCCCACAGCCCTTAAGGGTTGTCGGGGTATTGTTTTCACTCCTGGTGTCTGGATGGGTGGGTGGTCGGGCGGGCGGTTGGCGAAAAAAGTTTGTCCGGGCTGTATCTCAGAAACCATAAGGTGTAGGTAGTTGATACTTGGTAGGGACATTGGTTAGGGGGTGTAGGTGTGCAACGTCATGGTGTGACCTTGATTTGACCTTTGACCTTGCCGTAGTGACCTTGAGTTTGAAAATCTTGTCCGGGCTATATCTCAGAAACCATAAGGTGTAGGAAGTTTATACTTGGTAGGGACATTGATTAGGGGGTGTAGTTGTGCAACATCATGGTGTGACCTTGATTTGACCTTTGACCTTGCCGTAGTTACCTTGACCTATAAAATCTTATCGGCTATATCTCGGAAACTGTAAGGTGTAGGAAGTTGATACTTTGTATGGATATTGGCTAGGGGGTGTAGGTTTGCAATATCATGGTGTGGCCTTGATTTGACCTTTGACCTTTCTGTAGTGACCTTGACCTATGAAATCTTGTCTGGGCTATATCTTGGAAACTATAAGATGTAGAAATTTAATACTTGGTGGGGAATTTAATCTAAAATTTGCCACCTCTAAAACCTTACTTGATTGTATGAAAAAAATGATGTTTTGTCTTAAAATTGGTATTTTGCAGTTCAAAAAGCCTTAATCTACTACACATTCAACAAATCTCAATTCATTTATTATATTAGTATTTCTAATTGCGGCAAATTTCAGATATGTAACAAATTTGAGATTTCTTACTCTACAATCTACATACACTTACAACTGGCGTATATATGTTTTCAGACTGCTGAGAATTAAGAAAGAGACAGAACCACAGTTAAAGCATCAGGAGCCGCCTGCTGCATTCTTTGAGGCCGACTGGCACGATGACCTGGCAGAGTACAAACTGCCAGCAGAGGTCATGTACATGCTCAAGAGTGTGAGGTAAGTTTACTGGAACAGGGGAGAGAGGTAAGCTAGTCCTAGTACAAAGACTGTCAGCTGAATGTACGTACTGCATGTACGTCACATAAATATACACAGAAAGAATAAAGTCAAGGTACATGTGAATGAGTATAAGGTAGATACTGGTGTGAAAATATGTGGTAAATCATGTCATCTTACAAGAGTCAGAGAAATGTACTTGTAGCGCTCAACATTGGTAAGTGATAATGGTAGTGTCAGGTAAATATAGTTATGTAATCAGACAATCGTACTTGTGGAAGATTATCTGGTAAATATAGAGAAGAAACCTGGTATTCCACTGTGAGAAGTCTATGTTTCAGCTTCCTGTGTTTTAGACTACTGAATGACTTTGACAAGCCTATGTTTCTGTATTGCAAATTTTACTTCACTCTAAGAAGGTTATGTTCTCTATGACAGAGTAATGGGTCATTGAAAGAAGCCCATGTTTCAGTGTGACTTAGTACTGCGTCACTTTGAGTCACTTTGACAAGGTTCCCACTGCACAGGGAAAACCAGGAAAATTGTGAAAAGTAATTCCAGACAGGGAAAACACAGGGAATTTGAAAATTTTGGAAAAACACAGGGAAAATACAGGGAATTTGAAAATTTCAGAATGATTTTGAAGAGTAACAGCCATTTGCATTCGCGGGTTGCGACTCGCAGGTCACATTTGATGTTTTGGCTTGATTGTGTTATTTTATTTATAAAATCCACAGGGAAAAATATAAACTTCACAGTGAAAACACAGGGAATTTAAATTGGAAAAGGGAGTGGGAACCATGCTTTGGAAAGCTTATCTTTCTGTATTACAGAGTACTGGGGCACTTTGAGAAGCCTATCTTTCTGGAGTTGTGTCGGTACATGGAGTCGAGGTTTGTGCCAGCGGGGACACATCTGTTCCGGATTGGAGATCCAGATGACAGTATCTTTGTTATACAGAGTGGGAAAGTCACTGTATACATCAAAGACGTTGTATGTGTTACTTTTGGTCTGTTATATACGCTCTCTTACAGTTCCCACTGTTGAATTTAAGACATGTTTTAAGCTAGTGTATAAAATATGTTAAAAGTGACTTAAATAAATTTAGATATTTTTAAGTATTTAAATTATTTTAGTCAAACTACACACAGCTTCATTGGTCTTATAGTCTGGATCGTGTGAATGCAAGACATGTAGAACTGACCACAGCATGTGATGAATAACGTTGGTTTTCTCCCTTGAACTTTGAAAAAAAAAAAAAATAAAAACTTATGAAAATGTGATAATCTTACAATTCTGTAAATGAAGAGGGTTTGTTTCTTCGATGCAAAATTTCCACACACTGATATGATTTTCACATTTCTACACTGTCAGCCTGCCTTCTTTCTCATTTAATATATTTGTTTGAAGTTTCCTAGAGCATGTGAAATTTAACACTTTGACTGCCACTTAGACCATATCATCAAAAGAAAAGCAAATTCATTGTAATTCTGCAACAGATTAGATAAATTGTTTTAGTTGAACATTGTTATAATAATTAACCGGCCCGGCAGGGACGCTTATTTGTTTTCACCGAAGTTCGACTGATCACCGCCGCCGCCGGATTATGGTCTCCCTTGAATAACTTCTTAGCTTTTCAAATTTTTCTTTCCTTCTTATCTTTCTTTAAAAGGGGAAAAATTTTTGGGATACTTTGCGCAGACCTTAAGCTTTACTTAAGGTAACCTTAAGCATAACTCCAAAACACCCTGTCATCACGTTTCGGAAAAAAACACACACCTGTGCTATAAAATTTATCTGCTACATTCTAGACCAAATTTCCAAGGTCGGAAAGGATTTTCTCATCAATCGCACCATAGATACGTGAATGGGAGGCGTTTATTTTTGTAAATTTTTTAAAAATGGGTACTTGGTCTGTATCTCAAAAACGGTTAGGATTTCGGCGTTTTGTTGGAATAACTTATTCAGCTACTTTTTGATAATTTTTCACATGCCGAAGTTTTAGCTCTGTATCTGCAAACTTAAGGTCACCTTAATGACCAAAACGTGGGTTTTAACCCTCCAGTTCACTTAGTTTTCCACACTTTTCAACCAAACTTGCCATATATATTAAGATTCACCGAAGGACTTTATGGTGACCTTAAACTGTTAATATTATTAGGGCTATGGCCCCCCTAAAGTCATCAAATTGGAATAAAATTGTCTGGCCTGTTATTTTTCCATCTTTTTAAAAATCTAACATATATTTATATTGAGGTACATCAAAAGAACACTCTTACTACCTTATGATTCAAATATTAATAATGTTAGGGCCATCTTAAACTTAAAATATAGAGTTTTTCAGCCCTAAGCTTAGTTAATGTGTACATTTTTCAAATAAAACTTGCGACATTTATAAAGGTTGGCAGAAAGGACATTCTGCTTTTATGGTCACCTTAAAGTCCCAATATGAATGAAGTTATGGTCACTTTTCAGTGACAAAAGGAAGTTTTCGGCCTCCAGCTATCTTATTGTTCAACTGACCTCAGCTAAACTTTGTACACTTATAAAGGATGACAAAAGGGACATTCTCATTTTATGGTCACCTTAAAGTCGCAATATGGATGAAGTTATGGTCACCTTGCAGTGAAATTATGGAGTTTCTAATCTCCAGCTATCGTATTGTTCAGCAGAGCTCAGTTAAATTTTATACACTTTTAAAGATGACATTAGGGACATTCTTATTTTCTTTCCACCTTGGAGTTCCAATACAAGTACAATCATGGCCATCTTGACGTGAAAATGAGGATTTTCAGCCCCTAACTGATTTACTGTTCAGTAACATCAGTTTAACTTGACATTGATTATACTAAAGTAAGATTTTGTATAACATTTCACTTAAAATTCCTGTACTTAAGAGGCTTTGGCCATCTTAACATGATAAATATATACTTCTTGCTCCCTCCTCATTTATTTTAACACTTTTTAAAACCACACCTGGCATATGTATACTTAAAAATATTTATGCTGTCTGGCAAACCTAATCTCTTAGTGTTTATGAAGTTATGACATCTTCAAAGAAAAAAAATGAGCTATTTATGATGCACTGATGTGGTTATTAACATATTACAACTGATCAGTGTTCACATAATATAAATTCCCAATTTTAGGCAGATTAAAAAACCACATTCTTCTGATTCCATTCTTTTGGAATTGTGGGGATATAACTTTTCCTTTTTGGAAAAAAAGCTTCAATTGATTCAACTTTTGTTTTGTAGAAGGAGTTGATGATCTAGTTAGTGGTTCACATAGACTATATAAATTGGTCAAATGTATATGTCACAGGCGAAATTAAAATCCAGGCGGATTTTAAATCCGCCTAGGCAAAATCAAAATTGTAATCTCGCCTAGGCAAAATTAAAATTGTGATCTCGCCTAGGCAGATTTTAAATCCGCCTAGACCAAAATAAAATTTTGATTTCGCCTAGGCGAGATTAAAATTGTATAAGCTGATTTTTATCCAATTTTAATCTTGCCTAGGAAAGATCAAAATTTTAATTTGGTCTAGGCAAAATTAGAATTTTATTTGTATTGTTTTGGTGGATTTCAAAATTTGATTTAGTTGAAATGTAAATTAATATCATGAGATTAAACAATTATGGTTTATAAATGGGGTATTTGAAATAGACTCTGACTGAATTTTACACATTTAATGAGACACTGGTGCACTTTAAAAACTCAGATTTGTCTCAAGGTCGGTTTTTATCCTGTGGTGAGTTAAATAGGTTTTTACTAGGTTAATGTGAAACTGATTTAGCAATGTCATCATTTTAATCAATTTGTTTACAGTCAATGATATACTTTAAGTTTTAGTTATTTTAAATATTGAAACATATTGACATGACTAATCTGGCTTTAAGGGGCTATCAACGTAAGTACATAAAATTTGTTTACGTAACGCTCACCAGACGGTGTAGCAGACAGAGTCACTGTTGCTATGCACGGACTATTATTTACGAGAGGGATAGTTACGTCATTTTCTTTCAGCCGTTGAAAAAGATCAGTATAAATGATAAAATACTGCATATAGTATTACGTTTTGTAAACATTGCTCTTGGCTTCTTAATTATATATATGTATAGGACCCACTTGGAAAAATCAATAATCCTCTTGTTGATTTTGCCAGTTTACTACTGTTACTGTACATGAGTGCCAGTCTTTTCTGCACTGATAAAATGAACCCACATTTTTCAAACATGCACTGCGTGTGTATATAGCCTTTCTTCTTACAGTGAAGCATTTCTTTTTTACACACGGAATCTATATTTGTATCACCTTAATTGTTAATACAATAAATTTATTGAGTGTTCTACTATTCTGATGAAAATTTCTTACATGTAGCAATAATTTACAAAGCTTTGTTTTTATTAGTCAAGGCACTTCTTACATTGAAAGATTATCTGTTCATATAAAATATAATTCTCACTGATGGAACACAAGATGTACATATATTCCATGAAAATGGAGTAGTTTACTTATAAAAATATAGACATAACATGTAAGGAAAAATGTTTTTATTTAGAGATATATACACTAAGATATAGGAAGCCAAATTAAAAATAGAATATTTTGTATAACTACGCCTTAGTTACTGGTGAGAGGTTATAAAAGTTGGCTCAGAGAGAAGGGAGAGGCTCATATACTGTGACACAATATATAAACCATGCTGTTCTAAATAAAGATCTAAATACATACACAAGCCACCAAATGCATTCAGATTAATTTGAATGATTTACAATTTTAAATAGTGGTTTCTTGACATTTTAAATGAGTGTAATGTGAAATAGTGATGAAAAAATGAAAACATAAAATGTTATATTTCTTTGTTTTTTATCTCTGCAAATAAATGCCCAAATTAAATAAAAATCTAATTCATTCAAAATTTGTTTGAAACATTTTTCTTTGGAATAGTGTATAAAAAACTGTAGTTGCTTTTCTTTTTGTATGCTAATTGTGTCACAACAGGAAGGTATGCACTGTTTTAGATGTCCAGAAATAGAACATATTTATTTCACATTTATCTTTGTTATTTGCTGTTTTTATGTATATATATAAAACTTTAATACAACAAGGACATTTTGTTGTATAACTTTATTTCCCTTATTCAACATATCACAGAACAAACAAATATATTCTCCTCAATAATTTGTGACTTTAAGCCTAAGAATTATATATCCCTGAAAAAATCTTCACATGTTTAAACCACTTTCATCGGGCCGTAAAAATAATGCCTTACGTTGATAGCCCCTTAAACAAGTTTCTTTATTTATTATTATACCCCCTTTCATTAGTATTATTAATTCAAGAACAGTTAACAGTTACCTTTGTTTTAATCCTCCCCCCATGTCTTGCCCCACCACACTGACAGCTGGGCACAGTAATTGCAATTGCCATTGGTCTACTGCACATATATTGTATAATAGGCCATCTGTAATAGGGTAGCCTCTTACTTTTATATGATAGTCTTTGAAATATGCTCAGGAGTGAGTAAGAAGCATTTACATTTAATCTTCAAAGATTTTTGTGAGGTGTACTTTCTCTTTTATTTATGCTCAGGAGCCATTCAGTAGGTTTTACATATAATCCTCAAAGGTTTTTCTACAGAGATTCTTTTCCTTTTATTTGTACGTGCTGCAGAAGTTGCTGAGAAGTTGACCATGCTGTTCTGTATGTTTGGCCCACCAAAAATTCTGCAGTCTGACAATGGCAGGGAGTTTGTGGCCTCAGTCATCAACAATATCACCACCTTGTGGCCTGGTCTTCTCATAATCCATGGCAGTCCACGTAGACCACAAACACAAGGCTGTGTTGAGAGAGGCAATGGAGATCTGCAGGTGAAACTAGGGAAGTGGCTGGATGAGCATGATGGTACCTGGAGCTCAGCTTTACAGTATGTCACACATGCAATAAACACCTCCACTTCAGCAACAACAAAAGCCACCCCATATGAGGTTGTCTTTGGACAAAGACCAAGGAAAGATTTCTTCGTACTGCAGGAGCTGGCTAATCAGGGACAACTACATGAAGACGAAATAGGACCAGAGATGTTTGAAGATGAAGCAGCACATGAGCGCCAGGTCAGTGATGAGGATGAACCATCACAAGTGGAGGATGAAGACGGCCAACCAGAACCAGACATTGGCACTGCACCCCATGCGTGTACACCCAAGAGGCTAGGCAAAAGAGGGAGAACCTTTGAACTTTTACAGGACCACCAGGTTGTTGCAACAGGTGTCCAACAACCAAACAGGCTTCAACTACATGGCCAAGAAATAGACCAGAACACACACACAGTTATAGAAATAACCAGTGTGATTGGCAGTGACTTGGCAACAGGTGAAAATAACCCATTTGAAGAACCACTTCAGGTGGGTCAGTTTGTTGCTTGGAAACTTGATGAGTTGTCTGAAGAGATGGACATGGAAACACCTCACAGAAAGATCCGTAAGCAAGCCAGGGATAACTATTTGGAAACAGCAAGGCGCTCACAGATTCAATATACAAACCAAAATAGACAGGTGTTTCAGGACTACAATGTGGGGGATGTTGTTGGCATTAAGATTCACCAGGCAGATCGTACCAACATAGATGCTAAGCTTCTCCCTTGCAAGGTACTAAGCATAGACTCCTCAAAGTCAACCCCATACCAGCTATACTGTGCCAGTGGGATCCTCAAGACACGTTACACCTCAGTGGACCTAGTCAGCATGCAGCAAGTTCGTTTTCCCGCACTGGAAGAAGTTGATCCTGAGACGCTCGGTGAAACCACAGTCATCCAAGCCAGCAGGGAGAATGGGAGGTGGACAGCAGCACCAAGTGGATCGGTTTGCTCGTGTAAGGGAAGCTGTATTACCAACAGGTGCAGATGCAAGAAGGCTCAGTTAAAGTGCTCCACAAAGTGTCACACTTCTGTAGTTGGACTATGCCAAAACAAGTTTTGAACTTTTATTTACTGTTCCAGTAATCTCTCCTCAAGATGTAAATTAACCAGTGTTAATAAACTAATGGAAATGTAATGTTTGAATATACGATTTAATTCACAAGTTATCGCTTTAGTGTGGAGCTTTAAAAACTAGTTGTTTCTTCTTAAACTTTACCTGTTAAAATGTTATATATTAAAGTAGTCTTAATTACTAGCTGTTTCTGCTTAAATTTTACCGTTTATAATGTTAAGTGTTCGTATTCGTGATTTGAAAATATACAAACATTAATAAATTACTTGCATGTACTGACTGTGTTTTAAGAAACAACAGATTTAGTCAAAGTTTCAGTTTAACTGAACTGAGTCAAAATAAAATCATTTTGATTTCGCCTAGGCGGATTTTAAATCCACCTAGGCAGATTTTAAATCCGCCTAGGCGAAATCAAAATTTTAATTTGGTCTAGGCGGATTTAAAATCCGCCTAGGCGAGATCACAATTTTAATTTCACCTAGGCGAGATTACAATTTTGATTTCGCCTAGGCGGATTTAAAATCCGCCTGGATTTTAATTTCGCCTGTGACATATACACCTGACTTCTTTCACAATATAAGATGCTTGAAAAAAAAACCACTTTCTCATAAACAGTTTTTTTTGTACAGCATTTTATGTATCTCCAGCTGAGTGGAAATGAATGACTTGTCCTTCTTCCTCCACAATTCTGTATTTGCTTTTGTGTGATATCTATCAAAAGGCACATTCATGGAAAGTCTTTCTATGCAGAAAGAACCCCCCAACTCCCCTTTAGTGCACATAAAAAGCAAGTGGAAAAAATAATGGCCTCAGTGGGGGAAATGGGGGGCTTGATGGAGGGAGATGATAGAGATATATATACAGTAGAACCTCACTTATCCGAACCCCATGGGAGACATACAATCCGGCCGGATAATCGAGGGGTTCGGATAGATGAAGGAAACCGAAATTCACGGTCTATGGGTTACCGAGTGGGCGATAATTGAAGAATTGTCGTTTTTATGCAATAAACATAAACGTTGGTGGTCTTTAATAAAATAATTTAATATTTTTGTGTCATATAATATAAGTGACCCTTCAGTTGTCATTTATTTGCTCCATGTCCATGGATATTATTATTATTTTTATTTAAAATATTACGCGGACTTGAGCTGGTTGTGTTCGGTTGGTACTTGCATTGTTAACGTTTTAATTTTAGATTAACATCATCCCGCATATTGTCAATTAAAAAACTCCGGGAGATTATTTATTGTAAAACCCCAAGCGAAAACGCCTTCAGTGATACGCGTTTGATTGGTAATGCATTGTTGACGTCTTTTCTTTTCTACACGTTGTCACTCTGTGAACCTGCTCCGGGAGATTCTAAATTGCGAAACCCAATCGAACACACTTTCATTGATTGGCGCATTATCAAAGAAGTTGTGTGGTGGGGTCGTGTAATTGAATTAATCCCTCCCATATTAGATTAGATTAGATTAGATTAGATTGTAACAATGGTGATAAAGATGAAAGAAGTTAGGCGTCTCTGTGAATGGTACGTTTTATAAAGTACTGGACTTCATCGTTTCCGAGACTATGTAAAATCTTGTATTATCGCTCACGCTTGACCGTGTTTTATATGTAGGGAGACATGATTTCAGTTCGGTTAATCCGGAGATACGGATAATAGAAGGCTGGATAACCGAGGTTCTACTGTATGTGTGTGTGAAGCAAAAGTGGAACAAAAAAAAAATGGAATATTTATGCTGTTCTTTCGAATGTATATTGTTTTCTTTTACTTTCTTCCATTTCACTTAGACTTCTACATTTAATTAATTTTAGCTCAAGTGGGAAATGAATTTTTGAAACTTTAATGCATTCAAATTCCTGAAGTGATGCACTAAATCACTTATAACTTGAAAAGTATTGCGTTCACAGCATTTTGTTAAAATATGTTATTAGGCTACTTTTTCCACAGCTACAACAAGACCAGTAACTTGTTTGGTCTTAATTTTGTGCATTATTATGTAGATTTTTAATTTCAATTGCTAAATCATTCATAAATATTGCAATATATAAACTCGTACTTTTCTTTCCCAATAAATCCAGTAACATTTTTCTAGCGCTATAGCTTGACTTGTTTGTAACTTGATTTTTCTTGTAAGCAATAACTCTGAAGCAAAATCAGTAACTTTTGAACAAAAAGTCTAACGCACTTTGGTTTACTGGATTTTATTAGTGGTTTTGTTAAGTTTTTAGTTGAAGCACAATCAGTAATTTTAAACAATAGTTCTTAAGCATCTTAGTCCACTGCATTCAATTAGTGTTTTATACTTAAGTCTGATACTAATGACATTTTGAACAGAAATGTCTGTGGTCAGTGTACCCTTTCACTTGAGACCTCTTCTCCGAGAACATTACCAAAGAATGTAGGACATACTGAATCCGGGAAAAAAAATGCCTCCTGGACAAAATGCCTCACAGAAAAAAATGCCTGCTGGAAAAAATGCCTCCTAGAAAGAATGCCTCCTGGATATTTTGTGACTAGGAAAAAATGCCTCCTGAGAAAAAAAAGTTATTTCAACTTGTAAACATGTTACATATGAAACCTATAACGTATAATATCAAAAACATGTTAATTTCAGATATGTACAGTCAAAACCAGAACGTACAATATCATGAAGTACAAATTACAAATATCTTCTTGAAAGGGTATCCCTTCAGCTGTACTCTGGACCAATTTAAAAGCAGGATTTATGGCTGTGAGGCTTCTTGATGAAATAGTTGTGGCCTTTATGGCTTACAATATGCATTCTTATCAAATTACAACATAGGTTATTCCCCCTGTAAGGAGTTGATCACAGTTAGATGCACTAGGAGGGGCAGAAATGTAATTACAAGAAAAACACGACACCTGTCATAATGGAAACCAGGGATGAGCAGCCAGCCAAAAGAGTGAGAAGCACCAGTAAAACCTTACAAGAGAAACTTACATACCTTTGTACAGCTAAGCAAAATGTGTAAAAGACTGTGAATTTTTGACAGGCATTGCCGACTATAAGACTCAAGTGGGAAAAAATGAAGAAGCCTCCGAAGTTGTAATGTGAACCTGTAGTGTTATAATACTTCAAAGAAGTTTTTTTTCTTAGGAAGTATTTTTCCTGGTCACAAAATATTCAGGAGGCATTAATTCTAGGAGGTATATTTCCCAGGAGGCATATTTTCCAGGAGGCATTTTTTCCACGCATTGGACATACATTCTTTTGAGAAGTAAATTTCACACCTACAATTTCTCTTCTGCCAAGCTGTGGTCGTTCTTTCATTTGTTAAATATGGTAACATACACAATGCAATAAACTTTACATTTTCTATTCCTTGTGATGCATATCTTGACATCTTTTACGGCTTACTTTGCACTTTTTCATCAGGGCCGCTTCGTTTTTGTCAGCAAAAACATATTTCTAGTTACAAATTGAAAAAAAAAAAAAAAAAAACCTCCCATAATTCCCTTTCAAAAAACTTTTAGTCAGTATAGGTATTATTACTGCTTACACCTTAATTTACGGTATATGTTTGACTAATTACACCCAGTGTCAAATTTGAATTTCATCCATCTAGTGGTTTTTGATATACTGTCTGGAAATGATCCCAATGATGAGAGCAGAGAAAGTAATCCCTGTGTATTATCCTGTCCAGCTGCTACTAGTAATACAAACAGAGGGGTTTTCATCAGGGCCTTATTTTGTATTTCCTTGCTGTATTCTTCAGGACGGCAAGGAACACGTTGTGAAGGAAGTTTCCACAGGAGACAACATCCACAGTCTGCTCAGTATCCTGGATGTGCTCACTGTAAGTAGATTGCCTAATATACAGATAAGTAAAATCAGTTGTACTCTTACCCTAAATTAAAGTTTGATCAGTAGCATTTAAACCACTGTTCCACTTTCATAAGTTATCATGAGACCTAGTTGATTTCAAAATCTGAGGCTACTGCAGCTAATCATATTAAAATTGTGTTTGGAAATTTAGGCACATTACGAAAAAAGTATAGTTTTGCAAGTTCTTCCTTATTTGCGAGAATTTCATTGTTTATCAACACACTAAGACTGTATCATATTTGTGTGGACATAGAGAATGTTGTGTGTATTTTAGGGACATCCAGCACCATTCAAGACTGTGTCTGCTGTTGCAAATGTGAATACTACTATATTAAGGTAAGTACCTCAGACAGAGAGAGAGAGAGAGATGTACAATGATCATCAAGTTTGAGCATCACGTCAGTGGATTTGTTTTAAATCCATCTCTTGATAGTTTCTAATAAAGTTGAAGTGTATTGTTTAACCAGTGATCCAGTGTGAAGCTTGTGGTTTTGTTTTGTATTTCAGAGATAGGGATCAATTCCCAAAGCATCATTAAGTCCAGATTCATACCTGATTCAAACACAAATTCCATAGATGGCATTTAAGTGTTTGCAAATGAACGAACTCCTTTGGAAGAAATTCAGTTTTTTAAATTAATGGATTTAAATCCATTTCAAGCATTGAGGTGATATTAGACCAGACTTTAAGTGAATCACAAATCTGAGAGCCAAATGATTTAATTCTGATTATAAAGACCGGAAGTGTGCAGTGAACGAAAACCCGTCTGTGCGCATAAATCAGCTTGAAGTAAAATATGCGATAAACCGCCCGCTGAAAAACGGAAGTGCTCTTTCGAATTGCTCGATTGTATGTTGGTAGTAAAATCGTCTGCTTTTACAAGAGCAATCATGCATTCAAAACAATATGGTGGCGTCCTTGTTTGTGACACCTCATAAAAATAAAGGCATATTTCTTGAAACCAGGTAGGCCGGTGTTTATAATAGTAATAAATATATCATGCTCACGTTTAACGGCGCTCTGGCATTATTTGGATTTTTTGTCGGGCGTATATCCTGTAACAAATGCCCTCACAATCAGTATTTATTCCAACAACAAAGTGAACCTGTAAACCATTAGGCCACAGAGGACCATAAAATCTCGAAGAAATACTTTGGATGAGAGTATTGTGGTTTGTTTTTCAGACTTCCAGCAAAGGCTTTTCAGATTGTTTTGGAGAGGTTTCCCGAGTCTCTGGTCAGAGTGGTGCAGGTTAGTGCAGTCTGGACAAAACCTTTTAAACTCTCACAAATAATTCTATCCAACATCTGCTTATATACTTTAATTATAGGTCATATATACGACGTATTCTTAGCTTTATGAAATTTCAAATTTAGAAAAGATGAGTTTTGTATAATGACAGAACACGTTTTAGGAGTTTTTGGTATGCAGAAATGGTTCCATGTTTCTGGAATACAGTGCAGAAACATGATTTTCAATTACCTGAGTATTAAAATTTTTATACATCCTTTGTACTCTATCCAAAAATTATAGTTGCCTTCTGTTTCATTAAGAAACACCTTTTCAATTTAGTTAAGCTTTCAGTGTTATTCTAATAAAATCCTGATGTCTGAACACATTCTGGTGATATTTTGACTCCTCTGTCTTACCAAAGCTTCTACTCTTTCTCCAAGTTATTCTCCATCTCTCTTCAGGATGAGTTCACCTCTTCTATTTTATCACTTTAAAGTACTTTTCAAACAAAATCTGACAATACCTACAAACACATTCAGGTACCGGTACTTGAGCGTTTTCTCTATTGTCTTATGGATTTCTCAGTTTATGCTTTAAGCTGAATTACCTTTACTATTACATTAAGCTTTTGTCATCCTGGTAAAATGTTCCTTTCCCACTGTGTTCAGATAACAGAGGTTTTGTGGTATTTCTATGGATTTCAGATCATCATGGTGCGACTCCAGCGAGTGACATTCACAGCCTTACACAACTACCTGGGCCTCACATACGAGTTGATGAATCCACAGGCAGTGAGTACTGTCTTTATCTGTAAAACTTCATCTCTCTATTATTTTAATGGGTTCAAACATGCAGAGAAATGTCACATAGAGGTAGTTTGTGGACATCCTTGTCAGAAGGATATATCAACGTCAGTTATTTGATGAAGCCACAGGGAATTAGTTTTGTGAAAATCCAGTCTAAACAAGGTACTTATTTAAAAAATATAAACCATGGCGCTAGAATATTTAAACTGATTATTCGGCACCAGACATAGGTCTGTGATAAGATCGGTCAGTGAGAATTACTCCTTTGTTTCAAACTTCAGGCACTAAGGTTACAAATTGTAAACCTGGTGTTCTGTAACATTGACTACTGCTGTCATATTCTGTTTGCTTGTGATTGATTTGATGAACGACAGACACAAGTCACCATTTGAATTAAAAAGTGTCTTTGTGAGATGTTTAAAATTAATAAATATGATTTGTTCCAGATATAAAGTTAACCTGTGTGATACATAACCTTTTTTTTCTTTTTAGAGGTAATACCAGCCTTACAAAGCTGTAAATATAGATATTTTCAAGGACCAGCTTTTCATGATGCATATGAGTTTTCACCCATTTCCACCCCAACAAGAAACAAAACACCGTGTTCCATTAGCATCACAACTTGACAGCAGTCTTGTTTGTGTTATTTTTTGTGCAGAAATATGTGTCAGAACATCAGCTGTCCATCCACTCCATCACACTGAGTCCCACAGGAAGTCCACTGCGTCTTGCCAGAGGCTACAGCAAGTCCTTGTCTGGTGTGACCT
The DNA here is from genome assembly GCA_964017235.1 of Sabellastarte sp. h YS-2021. Classification (NCBI taxonomy): domain Eukaryota; kingdom Metazoa; phylum Annelida; class Polychaeta; order Sabellida; family Sabellidae; genus Sabellastarte; species Sabellastarte sp. h YS-2021. Next base: position 85,666,974 of record OZ024935.1, on the reverse strand, counting down.
CAGACACGGGGAAGCCACTCAATAATGAGGAGGAAGATCTGGGTGAGCTTTTCGTCTATATTCTTCTCATTATTTTACACAGCCCAGGGATGAGTGTGGGAGCCATTACAGGCTGTGTCTTTTTCTATCAATAGAGAGAAAAAAGGGCTTGGCTAATATAGGTTTGGTTCAGTTATCTTTAAATTCTGTTTATAGTTATTGTATCATAACAACAAGTCATAGATCTGAGTCACATATGTCCAGTCTGCTGCAAGAGTGCCCAACAACAAGGAGAGAAGCTTTTCACAATGTGGTTTTTTTTCATGTATAATAGATTAGATTGTCATACAGGTAAAAAGCAGTTTTGCAGTTTTGTGAACAATTTTTTACGGATTTCTTTCTTCCGTGAACTGTGCCCTGGCAAACAAGCACTTGTTATGTTTCTTTTAGTCAATCAGCAAAAAGACTATTTCTATCTTGTTAAATAATTTATTCATATGTATTTTACAATAAATACTATGCAACAATAGTTTACATCAACAAAGGGTGCAATGATTTCATTGCAGCATTTTCATGGAACATCTATGACAGGATACTATATGTCTCTACAGTACAGCCAGTGTGGTGTGCTCTGTACCACTGTTACTTGACTTGCTCCTGTGCAGGTGCTTGCCTATCCTCTTTAACTGTTGCACCAGTGATTTCCTCCTGTCTTTACTGATAGTGTGCTCAGTGACCCCCAGGTGGCGCAGTGGTTTCTCCATGAAACTTGAAGAGTCTGAATTCATTGACTCTGTCATGCTGTTCTCCAATGTTGGCAGCTCACTGTCTAGTTTCTTGATCACCCATGACTTCCTAGTTGATCTTCTGGTGGATGACCTGAGTGACCTCTCCTCTCCACTCAACTCCATGTACTTTCTGGACCGGGTTGACTTTCTGATAGGACTGCCTTCTTGACCAATACACACAGGTCTGTCCTCAGTGCAAGGAAGTGAGACAGAATATTCCTTATGACTACAGCCTGAATGGTACAGTGACTCCTCAGAACTCCCATCTGGACAGTAATACAGCCGCTCATGTGAACCTTCCAAATCATTTGCATCTACCATATCTGCTATGGCCATGGTGTCATCCAGTGATGAGTCAGAAGAGATCCGAGCTGATACTCTCTTAATTTCTGAATTTCTATTGGAACAACAACTGCCAGACGTCTGTTTCAGTATAATTATTGGACCTGAATACTCTCCACTAGCATAAGCTGAGTCACATGACTGCTCTGTGAGGTCACATGACTTGACATCTATTGAACTGGCTGTGATCTCTGTGAGCTGACTGCATTGCAAGGTAGAAGAGCTGAATCCAAGGTGTCTCTTGATGGACTTTGTGACTGCACTGTGCTGTAAGCTTCTCCTGTGTCCTCTCATTGATGATGCAGTACTGCTGCTGACACTGTGTGCACTGGTCACTGAGTGGTCAGGTGTGTACATACTGCTGTCCAGGGAGCAGGACAGATCAGAGCAATCCAGACTGGTCTCTTGTGCTGGTGTCATGCAGACTTTATTCATCTTATTGGTGATGGGTGTGGGATTTGCATGGGATCTGCATCCATTCTTGTTATTAAGGAGACAAGGATTGGTTGGTAAGGAGATGGAGCTTTCTGACCAGACTGATGTAGTCATGGAGATGTTTTCTGACAACTAAAAGTATACAAGGGATAACACAATTAGTAATAAAAAAGCAGTGCATTAATTTTACTTTACATTTAGTACATTAATTACATTACAAAATCCTGTATCATTAATTTTTCAAATGCTTTAAGTTCATTATTACATAGCCATAAATGTTGTGTTTTTTTTGTATATTTGTTACATTCTTTATAGTTTTAGGCTAAATATGCAATGGATTTAAGAATGTCATATTGAAAACTAATCTTGAAATTAATAATTATTAATTTCAAAAAAAAAAAAAAAAAAAAGTATGTTCTAAAAACATTTTGTCTACTATCTCATTGACTACAATTAATCAGTTTATTAATAAAATAAAAAAACAAATACAAAACCTAAAAGTGTCTTACCTGAGATTTTCTTTCACAGTAAGCCATAGTGATGATATAAACCAAAACCAGAAACTGATCTTTGAATCTATAAACTGTTGACTGGATATTTTGTAACTCTCAATGTATCTTTAACACAATGTACCTCAGTAGCTTGTGATACAGTAAGTCAAGTCTGTGGTCTATTTATACTCTTCACTGGCTCAATTACTCTGGGTTGATTGCTTATCAATTGAAAAGATAAATAACAATTTAGTGTGAAGTGAAATAAAGCTAATCACTGGACAACTGTTAGTTAGGGTTAGGCTACTCTGGTGAAATTGGATTAAATCTTGTAATCCTTAATTGGATTAATTAGTTATCTATTTGTTGTATTGGAATTGGGGTAATTCTAATGTGTACCTAAGCAGTAAACATTCAGATGGCTCTGTTGTTATAATTCAGTCTTTAAATTATGGATGCAGTAAATGATTCTGGTACATTGCATTATATTTTATGAAAGCTCAATTTTGCAGTTGTTTTGTAGTTTGGGGAACAATTGGGTATTATGCTTCTTTTTATAACAGATGATGAATATAATCACACTGTTTTTATAATATTTGGCAGATATCTGCTTTGTAACATCATAGTTTCTATATTTTCTGTCTATGTGAAAAGAAGTAGATAATAAACATGTATAAGTCCTTGCCTTAAAGTATTCAAACATATGTGTATTCTTTGAATTTTTAAAGAGGTTATCAGCTCAGCTAGAACTAAGTGTACAATTGTTAATGAAATAAAAATCTCTTCTTGAATTATTACCAGATTCTTTCAGAAGTGAAAATATTTCATTGGCAGAAGCTTTCAGTGTAATTCTTTTATGTTTACAATTTGCTCTGTTATCCTATAATAAAACAAACAAATGTCCAGCCATGAAATATTTTGAAGATTTTAAACAAAAGATACTTTAGTGACACACTTTTCAGACTTTTAAACTCAACTCCAAACCCCTTTAGATTAAAAATACGAGAATGTATTAACAAAAGTGTAAAAAGAAACTTTATCTGGAATTTTGCTGACTTTAAAATTGGAAGAATTTCAGTAGAACTGTTTTTACTGATGATAGTTTCTACTTAAAATATAACAACAACTTACAGTTACTTTTATATGTTTTTATTAATCATTTAGTTATATCTATTACTAAGACATTTTTTTCTAGATAAAGGCAATTTATTTTATTCAGTTAATCTTTTTATTAAACTTGCAGCTCATATAAAAAATACTTGTAAATTTAGTAATGTAAAACTAGTAATGTGTGCCTTGTAAGAATACTTTTTCACTTTTAAGAATTCAAGCAATATTTTCTGTTATGTTTGTTGTACCATAAGATTATACTTAGAGTTGATTTTCTTTAAGCAAGATCATTTGCTTAACCAGGTAAAACATTATGTTTTCTGAAAATTAGCATATACAGTTTTACAGTTTTTATTAGAATTTGTTAATAATAATAAATTGGGGAAATTGTGTACATATGATACAAAAAAATTAATGCACAAAATATGGGGTACAAAGGAGTTCAAACAAAACTTTATAAAAAATTTAATAAAGTTATATATGTGTAGTATGTGTACTTAATTCTATTGTCAATTAACTCAATTTCATGGTTAATTAAACAACACTACACAAACACTATTGATGGAAATTGAAATCAGTAAAATGATCTTGTTTATATTTGTTTATATTTAACAGTTGTACACAATTGTTAAAACTCCTGAGAAGAAAGTGCAATAAACTTTTGCCTGTTGCTATTAAATGCTATGTAAGTGGGATTAGTAGATCTCCTGATTGAATTGTATCACCCACCCCTTTCCTGAGGGTCTAATTACAAACATGCAATGTTCATACTTGTTATCCAATTGGCCCAGTTACAATCTGGTGTAGAGCCTGGAGGAGTAAAAGAAACTTAACTGTTGTCAATTGAGTACATTAAGTGGTGTTGTAAGACTAACAAAAGCAGATGTTATTCTATTCATTGAATGATAAAGTGGGTTGAAGAATTTAATTTTGATAATGCACAAGATGTAAGTGTTATGCTAGTCAAATGAGCTGCTGCTTGACTGTAAAAATAAATTACACTGAATTACATGAATTACACCCTTTCTGAAGCTAGGGTAAAGTTAAAAATGGTAAAATAATGCATAATTATCCCATATTTTATATATTTGCACACATTCTTAAATGTTTCCAAGAAATTAAACTGACTTGTGATGATTATTGGGTAGAATTTTTACATGTGATGTCAATATAAAATGTATTTCTTGTAGCTGTACTTTTAATTTGTTTGAAATCTATACTCAGACCTAAGAAAAATGTAAAATATATCAGAGTTTGTGAAATATACCATGGGAGACGCACATTAAAATGAAGCAAAGAGCTGTAAAGTTCACTGAAATTCTTCAAAAGATGAGAAGAATGTTATAGAATTTGGTAACAAATTTTACTGTTTTTGCCAATAATAAAAAAAATTTAAAGTAAAATAAGGCAGTCTTTTTTTTTTTTTTTTTTTTTTGCATGAATTTGCATGAGATGAAATGTAATGATATTTCAAGTTAAATATAAAGTACAATTTAAATCTAATACCTGTGTATTTTCAAATTGAAATCAGGACCAAAGAAATTTTGTTTCTCTGAAAAATTTTAGCATTCTAAAATACAACTCTGAAGGTAAGTTTATTGTATCACATGATAAATTCTTGCCCTTACATAAAACTGACAGCCTACAGAAACACAAAAATGTCAATAAAGGTCAACCTCATTATTTTTTAGTTGTGTGGTGGAAGTTTAAATAAAAATTAATGGAAAAACTCTAGTATTTTTAACACTGTTAATCTGTGTTTAATAGAATACCAGCTGACTATAGAAAAATACTTTTACCAGAAGTTCTGGATAACAGAGGCATTTTCATCAGTATTACATGTAGTTACTTCTAGTTAAGAAGAAAATATATTTAAAAAGTCACCACATATCTGAAATTCACCACATGTGGAATCACTAATAAATTAAATGAATTGAGGTGAGATTTGTTGAATGTATAGTAAATTAAGGATTTTTGAACCAAAAAAAAACCAAATTTAAGACAAAACATCATTTTCTTCATAGAATTAATAAAGGTTTTTAGATATGGTGAATTTTACATTCCTGGCGAATTTTAGATTCCTTACTCTATTAACACTTTGGTGCAGAGTGCATTGCATTTTTGTGTTTACACTTCAGATGGACTTAAGAGAAGCAGCTCCATGGACAATGCCAGCAGTTCATCGGGCCTGGCAACCTCTGCCTCCGTTCCCATGGAAACCAAGCGCCACCCATCGGGTGGATCGGGTCGTAGCAGAGAGTCTACAAATAGCAAAACCCTTGCCAAACTGAGTACAGGAGAGAGTCTGGAACAGAGTGACTTTGAGGTGGCGTGTGCAACGGCGAGAGTCGGGGGCAGTGCAGTGGTGGATGATCCCATAGTGTGTGGCACTCCTCCAATCAAAAGTGTGAGTTTCATGAGGACTTTAGTTCTTGTTAACCAGCAGGCAAAACTCCAGTTATCAGTCTATGTTAATGTTTTATTTAACATAACAACACTTGGGAGCATTTAAACAGTCAATGATCCCATTGTGTGCAGCACCCCTCCAGTCAGAAATATGAGTTTAGAGAGGAATGAGAATGGGATGAATCTATTATCACCATCTGTTAAAAATATGAGTGTATTGGGTTGGTGCTGGTGCAGGTACAGAGCACACATATACTTGTTTGTTAACCAGTAGTCAAAAGTATTAGTGTCAGTTTATATTAAGAGATGGGGTGGTGGAGAATGCAGTGGTAGACAATGTCATAGTGTGGCACACAGTCTGTCAGTTGAAAGCGTTTACTCCAAAGACCAGTGAGTTGATAGTTTGACAAATACTCAATCAATAGTAAAAAATACATATATATTTTCAAATTAAGGACTTGTCTACTGTATACCCACTACATTTCAGACAGTAAGAGAATTTTTTTTTTTTTGGAACCCCCAAATTACAGATTGCTGATGGTCACCTCAGTGAAAACGGGCTACATTGAAAAGATAGGACAGGTATTCTGACAACATATACTATGCAGTGTGGTACACTTTACATTTCAGACGATAGATAGGACAGGTATTCTGACAACATATACTATGCAGTGTAGTACACTTTACATTTCAGACGATGGAGGAAGTGTTCTTTCCACCCACAACCAGCTCCTCACAGCAATCCATTACAGGCACAAGCCCCAGTAAAAAGCCCTCCAAGCGTGTGGTGCTGGCTGACCAGGCTCAGTACATCCCCAGCACCCCAGACAGGAAGTTATCTGGACAGGAAGTGCAACTCAATGACGAGGAGATTCTGGACATGGCCACTGGGGACATTGCCACATTATTGGATCTACAAGTAAATATGTGAAATATGTGTCAACAAATTTGGATAAACTGCTCAGTTTCTGTGATGTTTGAAGGAAAACAAATGATCGATTACTGTAAGTAAAGTAGTTATTAGTGAGCAGAGTAATGGTGTAAGTGTTAACAAGTGCAAAAATTACTTCTTGTGTCAGCCGCTTTTAATTTATAATTCCTACCTAATGAGAAGTACAATGGAAGTGTTTATGCCATATTTTCTCCAATATTGACACATAAGATTTTACCCTATCCCTTCATAAATATCACGGGGTAACCTGCTTAATCATGTCAGCTGATACAATGCTCAGTTCAGGCACATTTTTCTTCTTTACAGGCTCATCAGGCACTAATGAGCCTACATTCCATAACCGGTATTATAAACAGTATTTGAAGATGTGTTCATACTTATTATCTTTGTTGTTTGTAGAGCCGCGATTTGCTGCAAGGCAAGTGTTACCTGAGGTACCTGAAGCCGGGAACTACGATCACCAGACAGGGAGACCAGGTGTGTATTGTGTTGTTTGTGACAATAATGCATGAAGTACATGTGCATTATGTCACATTGAATGCTTAAAATCATATTATCACCAGACCGGGAGACCAGGTGTATGTGTGTCTGATGGTAGTGTGTGAAAGACCGTCTGTATTCCTTTGCATTTCCTGCTGAAAGGCTTTTTGCCATAAAATTCAGCAAAATGCTTGCAACTGTTGAATCTCACAGCACTAGAAAAGTATATCCACTATGATTTTTAATGATGGGTTAAAATATAAATAACCATCCAATGATCTAATACTTAGTAACAGTTAATGACACATTTCATAGCACAGAGATCTATGTTAGGGTTGATTTGGTAGAACCGGTATCTCAGTATCAAGACCATTTCACTGAAATAGCGTGATGACACTCTACTGCTGGCATCTCGAGTATCAGTACATGTAATTATGGGAAAACTTAAAGTTTTAGAAACAAACCCTGAATCTGAAGAAATTGTTAACTTTTTGTTTTCGTATTTTTGCAGATTTTAGTATTTCTATTGTGATCTCTTTGAGCAAACTGCTGTGTTTTGTTTTTGTGAACTTCACTTCCTTGTTAGCAGCAGGCCCATTCGATTGGAAATATACAAGATGACAGGTTTTTTTTTTTGGTATCCCAAAATCAGAACAGTTTTGCCTTGGCGAGATACCAGCAATGTAAATATGCTACCAATCCACCCCTAACTTTAAGGGTTTGACTACATGTCTGTGACATTAAAATAGAATGTTATTTTAAACCGTCAGGAAAAATAAATATATTAAGGGTTAAACATTAAATTGCTGAAACATGCATTATCTAAGGAATGTATATTTAGGTATTTTTCACTACCAATACACTTCAGTATAAAGCATAAGCACACTTAATAATATGTATTTATATTTTTACCCAGGATGCCAGTCTGTACTTCCTGGTTGCAGGACAGTTACACGTGTCACAGCTGGGTGTGGGACAAAACCATGAACAGGTCGGTGGATTGATCTGCTTTCATGGCAGAATGTTTAAAAAGAATGATTGAAGCAAAACAAGAACTCTCTATATTCCTTCAGTATGGAAATTTTATATCAAAATAACTTTACCATTACCTAACAGTAGTTACTTGTTGGAGCCATTCAACTCCGTGGCCAATTCAGGGATGCATATTTAAGGTTAAATAATTTCTTAGTATTGTCTTAGTATTGAAATGAATAATGGTTTTTATTGCGTTAATACATCCTATCCAATGGACAATTGCTTTACCGGTCGGCGCGACCGGTCCCGCCAAACGCCAGAAAAAGACGTCCTGTATATACTACCGGCAGGACCGGTCACAGAGTGTGCATTCGCCAGGTGGCGCATCGTACTTCATTTCCTGTTTACCTATTGACATCATAGCATCTTTTTCGTTTGGCGCGAAGAGTGTGCAGAAGATTTTCTTCAGAGATACGTTTTTGAAGTTTTACAACGAACTCTTCCAAGTTTCTTGTTTTTTATTAGTACGGAGTAATTCTACAACGTTACTGATCATTATGTCGTCTCCTGGACAGAAGCGAGGTTCTTGCGGGCACGTTATGGCCCTTTTCGACAACCATAAGAAATGCGCGCGTTGTCGTGACAAGGGGGTGGGAGACGACCCCTGTGTGAAGAAGTTGGATTGTAGTATCTGTAAGGCGTTTACGCCTGCTCAGATCCACCAGTTAGCAACCCCCACCTACAAGGAACGGAAAGAACGCTCTAGCCAGAAGAAATCTGAAGAATTAACAAGTACGTCTCCCAAGCTTGTTGATCCGTCTGAGGTTTCACTGCTGGGTCCTGTTAATTCAGGGACGCAGTCTCCTGTTGATTCTACACCCAAGCAGAAGAAGAAGCGTTCTGATGGCTCCCCAAGGTCTAGTAAACGGAAGCACAGCAGTAAGCCCACTTCAGACGACCTCAAGTCCCTTGATGACAAGTGGAGTGAGAGATTTTCCCGTCTGGAAGCTATGCTGATTAACCAGTCTTTTGCTGTTCCGGTGAGACCGGTGAATTCTGCTTCTGTGGTGCCCAGAGAACACCCCTTCTTTGATCCGGGTGCTTCTACTAGTGTTATGTTTGCTGAGGGCACTGGTGACGTTGCTACGCAGTTGACGGCTACCCAACCTCCTCTGGGGGTTCCCGGTACACAAGCTGTGAAGGAAGTGACTGAGAGTGCTACCCACCCTGTTCAGGGCCCCGGTACCTCTGAGACTGTTGCCACCCAACCTTTACTGGTTCCCGGTGCAGGGACTGCCACCCAGCCTCCACAGGCTCCCGGTGCGGGTCCTGAGGTTCTGCCTTCCGGTTATGAAACTACACTGTCTAACTAGTCGCCTCCCATTGGCCAGAATTCTGAGGTTGCTAGGGAATCTGACAGTGAGGCTGAGTTGGATGCGGAACCGGCTTCACCGGCTAGTGTTCACTACCAGGGTGATGTACCGGAAACTAACACTGACCAGGACCTCTCTGAAGATGCCAATTACCGGGAAACCTTGAGAGGGGTGAGGAGTTTCATGGGCTGGCATCAAATCCCAGATTATGACACCTCAGCTGCATCTATGGATGACAATCCCTTTGCCGGTTCTAGAGTGAAGACTACCGGTAAAGTGTCAGTAAAATTGCCGGTGGATGAATGGCTTTGTAAAAAGCTGGAGAAACTAAATGTAACTATTGCTGAAGGTTATCCTTCCAGGAATACAGAAACCAGTGGTCTGCTGCGTGATCAATTTGTCAAGACACCCCGTACTTCAAAGTGGTACGACATGCAAGCTGTTAAGAAGGATACGTCTACCCAGGCTGTTGGTGACTGGTCTCCGGAACCGGCAAAGCTTAACAGTATGTTTTCTAGAGTTGCAAGGCGCAGTTTACCTTCTGCTCCAGCTTCCCGGACCTTCAGCCAGGACACCCTTAGAAGGTGGGAGAGGTCCTTCAGAGAACAATCAGTGATGTGTAATCACGCTGCTGGCTTATCTAGATGCCTCACCAAAGTACAGGACTCCATGGTCACCCAGTTAAAGTCCCTCAGGTTTGATTCCTCAAAGGGCAAAAGTGCTGAGAAACAACAACAAGCTGTTGAAGAACTGGAGTATCTGGTTACGTTTAACCGGTCAATTTCACAGGCTATGCAGCGTACCATGCAGGATTTATCAGAGGGAGTCTTTATCAGCATGGCTAATCTCACCCTGGCCCGTCGGGACAGTTATTTAGAGTTCATAAGAGGTGGGATTAAACCGGACACCTTGTCTGCCTTACGTACGTCTCCAGTTCACCAACTATCACTCTTCCCGGACAGCTTACTGGTCAAAGCTGAAGAGGAGATCTTACGTAGTGAAGAGAGGCGTTCTGCTGGTACCACACCAAGGAAACCTGGACGTTTTCATCCATACGTCCCCTCCAATCGAACCCCTCACCAGCCGGACCGGAAGCCCACTACTCCGGCATGGAAGCAGATTAGAGACCGGCAAACTGCTCAGAAAGGTGGTGGTAAAGCCTCAAACTTCAGCCAGAAGCCGGCCAGGGGATTTAAAAAGCATAAATGACAATCACTGTTTTTCAAATGTGGTCGGATTGGTGAACTCTGTAAATGTATCCGACAAGATGGAGGGCTTGAACCCACCACCACCAGTGACAAGCAAGAGCGAGACTGTGTTTCCACATGTAAACTCTTTTGTTGCAAGTGTTCCTTTTGCCAGCGGGTCACCGCAAAAGAAAGGTGTAAATCCCGTTTATTGTCAATCTATCAGAGAAATAAACCATGTGAAAGATGTTTCCTGTGTAGATCACTTGAGTTTTGTAAAAATTGTCACAAATGTCCCAACTGTTGTCACAAATCTTCCTGTAGGGGCAAGGCTTCAGCAGTTTTGGGAGAAGTGGGAAACTCTGGGTTCGAGTCCAAAAGTTATCAGAATACTGAGAGAGGGCTACACCCTTCCCTTCCGGTTCAGACCCAACCTAACCAGGTCACCAATGGTCATCAGCAAATATGTAAACCCCCAAAGACAGTCCCTCCTTTTGGAGGCACTGGCTCAGCTAACAAACAAGAATGCAGTGGAACCGGTAACAAATCAGACCTCCCTAGGGTTTTACAACCGGCTATTTTTGGTTCCCAAACCCAACAACCGGTGGAGACCTATCTTGGACCTGAGCACTTTGAACACCTTTTTAAACACAGAGTCGTTCAAAATGGAGACTCCAGAAACCATAAGAAGCTCCCTACAGGTAGGGGAGTGGGTCACCTCAATAGATTTCAAAGACGCATACTTCCACATTCCAATTCACAGTCAGTCCAGGAAGTACATGCGTTTTCACATTCAGGGCCAATCCTACCAGTTCAAGGCCCTGCCCTTAGGTCTTTCCACAGCACCCATGGAGTTCACAGTGGTGGCCAAAGAGGTCAAGCTCATGGCCTTACAACAGGGTATAAGAATCCACCAGTACCTAGACGACTGGCTGGTGAGGGCCTCTACCCTCCACACCTGTCTCCAGCATACTCAAACCCTGGTCACACTTTGTCAGGAACTAGGGTGGCTGGTGAACAAGGAAAAGTCAGAACTGGCACCCAAACAGGTCTTCAACTTCGTAGGTTACCAGTTCGACCTGAAAGAGGGCAAGGTCAGACCAACAGAAGAACGTTGGCAGGCCTTGACAGACAAGATCAGATCAGTGATGTCGGATCCGGTTTGTCCGGTCCGGAAATTCATGTCCCTCATAGGTCTCCTCACAGCAACAGAAACACAAGTCCACTTAGGGCGACTCCACATGAGACCCATACAGTGGCACTTGAAAAACAATTGGAGGGTCCCAGAGTCACTGGAAAAGGTGATCCCGGTCCCCAAGTCCCTCCACCCTCATCTAAGGTGGTGGCTGGAGGAAAGCAATGTGCTACTAGGTCAACCATTACACCCTCTAAAACATGCTCTGCAGATCTTTACAGACGCATCAAACGAAGGGTGGGGCGCTCACTTGGACGACCATACTGCAAGGGGAACCCGGTCCCTTCCAGAAAGCAAGTTGCACATAAACCACTTAGAGCTAAAAGCAGTTTTTCTAGCTCTAAAGGAGTTTCGAACCCTGGTCTGCAACAAGACTGTGTTGATAGCTACAGACAACACAACAGTGGTTGCCTATATCAACAAAGAAGGGGGGATGAAGTCGGGGTCACTGTGTGCCCTACTGTGGAGAATCCTGTCCTGGTGCACCAGACAGCAGGTAACCCTCAGGGCACGTCACATCCCCGGCCGGCTGAACGTGATAGCAGACAAGCTATCCAGACTTGGCCAGACCATTCAAACAGAGTGGTCACTTCATCCAGCAGTATTCCAAGCTGTATGCGCAAGGTGGCACCAGCCAAAAGTGGATCTGTTTGCCACCAGGTTCAACAACAAACTGCCTCAGTTTGTGTCACCGGTGCCAGACCCCCAGGCTTGGGCAGTGGATGCACTCAGTCTCTCCTGGGACCATACGCCTTCCCACCGGCGGCCATCTTGGGCAAAGTGGTGGAGAAGCTCCAGGACTACCCCTGCAACAGAATAATCCTGATTGCCCCAGGGTGGCCCAACATGCCCTGGTTTTGGGACCTGGTAGCAATGTCAAGCCAGATCCCACTATGTCTGCCCAGCATACCCAACCTAGTGTCTCAGCCATTCAACCAGGTCCTTCACAGGAACCTGTCGAATCTGAACCTACATGCCTGGCTCCTAGAGCCTCAGCAATCAAGGAGCAAGGCTTCTCTGAGGCAGTGGCAGCACGAATTGAGGCTCCTCAAAGAAGATCAACCAGATCTGTCTATGAGGCAAAGTGGACCATTTTTACAAAGTGGTGCCTCAGTAATCAGGTGGACTTCAGGGCACCACCTCTGAAAGCCATTGCTGACTTCCTCCTGCACTTGTTTCAGGACAAGAAGTTACAACCAGGCACTATTGATGGCTACAGATCCGCCATTGCTGACAAACTGGGAAATTCCACCATTAATGTCAGCAAAGATGAGAATCTCACTCGTCTCCTGGATAGTTTCCATAGAGACAGACCTAAGGGCAGGAGGGGCATCCCCTCCTGGAACCTTTCACTGGTTTTACATCAGCTCACAAAGGCTCCTTTTGAACCCCTGAAAGAGTCCTCCTTGAAACATTTAACTTTCAAGACTGTTTTCTTGCTGGCTTTGGGTTCAGGTAAACGCAGGAGTGAGATCCATGCTTGGTTACATAAGAACATCAGACACCAGTCAGACTGGTCTAAGGTGTCTTTGTATCCCTCACCCAGCTTCCTATCCAAGAATCAGCTGGCTAAGGAAGGTCCAGATAGTGTGGCACCAGTGGTCATCCCAGCCCTGGCACCATCTCTGGATAGGTCACTCAAGAGTGACAGGTCCCTATGTCCAGTTAGAGCCCTGCGTTACTACTTGGACAGGACTGCAGACCTCAGGCAGAATAAGGAGTTAGTCTTTGTCTCCTTCAAGAAGGGTTTTGATAAAGACATCTCGCCTGCCACCATCTCCTCATGGATCAAACAGACTGTGGTTCTGTGCTATGAGCTCTCTGACCAGGAGGCCCTCACCTTACATCAGGTTAAAGCCCATGATGTTAGGGCCTTTGCTGCTTCTAAGGCTTTCCAATCAGGGATCTCCTTAGATCAGATCTTGTCAGCCTGCCACTGGAAATCTCACAACACCTTCACCCAATTCTATTTGAAGGATGTTGCCTGGGCTGACTCAGAGCTTTTCCACCTGGGACCTGTAGTGGCTGCCCAGCAGGTGCACCACCAGGCCCAGAAGTGAGGGGATGTTGTATATATGTAAATATGTACATATTGTAAATAGGTTAGATATGTACATAATGTAAATATGTTGAATGTACATATATGTTCAAAAAAAAAAAAAAAAAAAAAAAAAAAAAAACTGTGACTTGCTTCCTTTGGGAAGTTTATTTCTTCTGGGACTGAACTCAGCCCCTCTCTCTCTCTATCTTTCCAACTCAGACCAACTCTGGATGGAAAGAAAAAAGGGGGGGGCAACGTCGGTAGGCTCCCGGTTAACCGGTGAGTTAGTGGCCGACCCTGACCTTTCAGGGTTCTCTGACCCTAGGTCAAATGGGCCTGTTAAAATTTGTTGTTATGAGTTTACATAAGTCCCTAGCTGCTTACCCGCCTACCAAGCGGTAGTTATTCAGCAATTGTCCATTGGATAGGATGTATTAACGCAATAAAAGTTAATACCCTATCCAATGGACAGGCAAGGCCCACCCAACCGGCCCCGCTATCAGCTTACTAGGGGTCTTACTAGGATTAGACACGAAAAAGATGCTATGACGTCAATAGGTAAACAGGAAATGAAGTACGATGCGCCACCTGGCGAATGCACACTCTGTGACCGGTCCTGCCGGTAGTATATACAGGACGTCTTTTTCTGGCGTTTGGCGGGACCGGTCGCGCCGACCGGTAAAGCAATTGTCCATTGGATAGGGTATTAACTTAGAAAAATTTAATTTACTTATTAAATTTGCAAAATACTAACTTAACAAGAATCTAATCTAATCTAATGTGGACTTTTATAGCGCTTAATCTCCATCACTGATGGACTCTAAGGCACATCTAAACATAAAGCAAGGCAGTTATCGTTAATCAAGGAATGAACATAAATAAATATTGACCAAGGATAGCTAGTGGGTATGCCATCTCTGTCCAATGTGTTTCCAGTCAGTGTATAATTCAATATAAAATGCAAGTACACTTTTGTGTTTAGACTATGTGCCTGGGAATTATATGGTGAAACCACAACGTATCTGTGTATCCATGGCTATATTTGTGGGTATCGTCAGCCTTTGTTCACTGTGGCCTGTTGATTGCATTTTACTGTTAATTTCTCTTGTTTTTTAGATGTCAATGTTTCTAGCACAGCCTTATAGAGTCTGTCGCTTTATAAGCCTTGGTTGGCTGTGCTGTGTTTTATTACACGTTTCTCTGTTTTTCAGGCAGTTGCTGTTGTAGTCTGGGTTGATTTTGCTCTGCTGTGTTTTACTGCATGTTTGTCTGTTTTTTAGGCATCCCTGTTCATAGTACAACCAGGTGAGTTGGTGGGCTCGCTTGCCGTGTTGACAGGAGAATCCAGTTTCTTCAAGATCAAGTCCCGCACTGAATCCATCGTTATCACCATATCCAAGCAGCACTTCTATGAGTAAGTGTCACACAGGAGTGATGCTAGCATTAATGAAAACACTCAAAATCTCTCGTATATAAACTTAATTGTGTTGAAATTATATTATAGGTCTAATATGGTGCAATCTCTCCTGTCTGAATTGTTGTAGAGAACACATGCCTGAGCCAAGGCTCAACACCTCCAATATTGCTTCTGAGTGTAATGATAAAAAATCCTATAAAGAAATTCCTGAATCCAGACGGTCATGTTGATCACCACCAAAATAAAGCCATCTGTTCCTTTTGCCATTATCAAAATTTTCTGACAAGTTCATCGAAGTCTGGCCATAACTTTTTTGAGTTATTCTGCCAGCAAATAAATGCACGCCGCTAAAGCCACAGCCACCTTGGTGGAGGTAACAATGAGGAACAAAAGTTTTTACTTGTGCAAACAATATTTGTATAATGATGGAGATACAGCTGTCACTTGTATTCTCTCTTTACACAGGATCATGAAGGAGCAGCCGCGTATTGTTCTGAATGTGGGTCACACAGTGGTGCGCCGCATGTCTCCCTTTGTGAGACAGATTGACTTCGCTCTCGACTGGATGTACATCGAAGCGGGCAGGTCCCTCTTCCGGTGAGTTTCCCAAATGTTTATTTTGTAGTTGTCACACAACCATTTGACCAATTTAACATCTGATTTGAACACTTTAAACGTCTGGCTGTTTCTCCAGTTGATTTCCAAAAGTATGTGGCAAATATTGCCTAGCTTAAAATTTACACCTGATTTAAATTTAAAAAATTGAGCCGAACACCTTGATTAAAGTTTTCTGTCTAATTATTATCCCCAGTGATTCTGTAATAGCAGGTGATTATACAGCAAAAATATATGATAAATAAACATGAGAGTATTATACGAGTGCATCCATTGGCAATATGTATCAATGGCATGTGTTGGAAGACTTGCAAAACACAAGAGATTGTTTAGTATAAAACAATAGGGAAATGCAAGTTCGGGAGGGTGGAAATGAGGTCATAAATATTCTTATAATAGGAGGTCAAACAAAGGAGATTGCATTTTATTCAGTTAGACATTGTTATATCTGTGTAAAATCAATCTGCCTTTTTAAGTCAACAGGTCCCATTATCAGACCATGTTTATATAGTTCCCAGTTTGGTGAAAAGGCTTCCAACTATTTGACAGGTTTGCATTAGTTTTCACATTGCCAGTTTCTGACTGATGTAGCTGCGATTGTGTTGCAGACAACAAGACCCCTCTGACAGTGTGTATATTGTTCTGAATGGGCGTCTGCGTTCTGTGGTGCAGCTCAGGTCTGGCAAGAAGGAGCTGGTGGCTGAGTATGGGCGTGGAGAGCTCGTAGGGATCGTGGAGGTACTCACATTAACAAGCCGTGCCACTAGTGTCATCGCCATCAGGTGAGGGGGTTGAGTGATGATTTACAGGGGATTTGTGTGAAATCAAATGAATTTCATTGACTGAGGGAATTCATTGATGACTTTCAGGCGATTACTGTTAAGTTAAAAAAAATTTCAAGGCCTTTTAGGACCTGGTGTAGCGTATAAGGAGAGATTCTAAAATTATATGAGAAAAAAATTCATTACAAATGAAGATGATAATATTATATGAATGTGACGCATGAGTAATATATTGTTAATCTGCAAGAGTGAAATATCTGGTATTGTATATGTCTAATGATGGATGTTACTTTTCATATTCATCATTTGGTGTAAATAATCAGTAAAATAAGTCCACATTTAAAGAAAGAATACCCAAAAAAAAAAAACCAAAAAAAAACCAGTCATATGTATTGGGGAAATGGTAAATATAAAAACTCTGACTATAATTTTAACTCGAGATTTCTCCATCATTTCTACAGGTATTGTAATGCAACCAAATGAAGCAGAAGCTATAAAATTACCTTTCTGATAAGATATTAGGGAAGGGTCGGTAGGCCCGGTATCGAGAGCAATTTACTGAAATACCGTGACGAGATTTTACAACGGCCACTTCACTTACCAGCACATATAATAAAAGGAAGAGTTAAAATATTAGAAACATACCCAAAATCTGAAGATATTATAAGTTTTTATCCCCAATTTTCATTCATTTGCAGACTTTATACAGTAATAGCAACTACGTTAAGCAGAACTGCCATGTTTTTGTTATCACTATTTATAACATCAATCTCGCTTGCCAGCTCATATAACTGAAGGAAAACTTAAAATATTGGGAATAAATACCTCCCGATGTACATATTTTCCATACCGACCCATCCCTATAAGGTATACAACATATTTATACGTTACATAGTTTCCAAAATATTAATGAAAATTTTTCACCTGAAGATGAATTTGAAAAAGTAATTATCAATAGTAAGTGTCGCCAGGTTACACAAAGAAAATAGGTGTTCCTGTCTGTATATCTCCGATATTCAGGCCAAATGGAGCTCATGGTGGATAATCAATACACCTCTACACTAGTCAGACTGGACAGGTGAAAGTTTAGCATCATCTGTGCATTTCATTTAACATGTGAAGCTTAAACATGTGAACTCCTGTGGATAATCAATACACCACTACACTAGTCAGACTGGACAGGTGAAAGTTTAGTATCATCTGTGCATTTCATTTAACATGTGAAGCTTAAACATTTGAACTCCTGTGGATAATCAATACACCACTACACTAGTCAGACTGGACAGGTGAAAGTTTAGCATCATCTGTGCATTGCATTTAACATGTGAAGCTTAAACATGTGAACTCCTGTGGATAATCAATACACCACTACACTAGTCACACTGGACAGGTGGAAGTTTAGCATCATCTATGCCTTGCATTTAACATGTGAAGCTTAAACATGTGAACTACTGAGTCTGATCAGCCAGCAGCACCGTAGCTGTCTGGTCAGTTGAAATCTTAGACTGTTCTGCTGCTAAAAAAGAAAGGATAGCTAGTAGACATTGTGTACTTATTTAGACTAATCGGAAACATTGCAATGTTATTTGTATTTGGTCATACCATTCAGTGCTCCTCATTTTTATGCTGTATTCAAAATACATGTAGTTACAAATGCATATATTTTCTTTGTCAGTGGAAATCTTAACCTGGCACTCAGTTGAACTTGGTTAAGTCCAATCTCACAAAACTAAACAAAAATTTTGCTAAACGATATACTCTAAGCAATAGGTAACTTATGATGGAAAGAGACCTAAAATAAATCCTACAACAAGTGGGTCACCAGCATCATCACTATGTGGTCAGTGAGAAGCTTAACAGGTGGCACATCAGATCCATGCTACTTTATTTCTGTACTTTATCATCTAAATGAGTTAAAACAACTACTGTATAAAATGCATATGTCACCGTAATAGCATAACTTCCCTTGACATTGTTTCATTTGAGATCACATTCACTTTACTTCTGTGTTTTCTGTTATGTTTCTGTTGTATGTATTCCAGTATTGCTTGTCAGATTGCTGGTCACTGAAACCTGCCTTTGTTTCACACAGTTTGAGTCCAAAACCACATGGTTATTTCTCTTTTCTAATGTGATTATACTTACTCATTTGCTGACATTTACTCGTGCGTTATTTCTTCATTGCAGAGATACAGAGCTGGCTACCGTACCAGACGCCTTACTAAATGTTGTGAAAAGGAAGTTCCCACAAATTGTGACACGACTTATCCACCTACTGGGACAGAGGATTCTGGGAAGTCTCACAAAAGGACCTGCTCGAAGTCTCAGTGCCACAGGTTGGAACTGACAGATTGACAGTCTTTCTGTCTGACTGATTGACTTGCTGACTGTTTGACTGGCTGGCTGACTGACTGAACGAATTGCTGCTACTGACTGATCTCAACTTTAAAGGATATATGTTGTGTTAATTCTCATGAAAGTCTCATTTAAACTGGGTAGAATGGGTGGATTCCCTGATATGTGCAAAATCATTATATATTACTTCATATTGTGGTGGTCGTTCAGATACAATATCCAGTCATGTGTTGATGTCTGGATGAACCTTGTTCTATCATGAAGGTTGTTTATTTTTCCTCAATTTTAAGGAGTTATCTAAGTCCAGATGTTCATATGTTGTTGTGAGTTTCACATTTGTGGCTATATATCAGTTTAGTGGTAAATAGCTGTCAGATCTGTTTTCACAAACATTTTGTTATTCTTAAAATCATTCTGATTTAAATTTGCTGTGAAAACAACAATTTCTTAGAAAATTCTAAGAATAAGAAAATTTCTGATTATTAGACTTTCTAAATTTTAAAACTGATCATGACAAATCGACTACAATGGTTGTGGTGAAAACAGAATGAATGTTTTAGTTATTGATCAGAACTCAGGTTTTGTTTTATGGAAAAAGTGTACAGAAAATACTCAGAAATTAAAAAAAATCCCAACCCTCAAAAATTTATATTTTACTTAAAATTTCTTTTAGAAAGTCTCTGTTTTGTGAGAAACTATTCTGAGATTAAAACTATATCTAAGAACAAGAATGTGAGTATATACCGACCCTGATATGCATATTGTCTTCACAGACCACCCCAGTAAAGAGGTGCGTCCCACAGTAGCTAACCTGAATACAGTGGCCATTTTACCTGTGTCTGATGACGTCCCGCTGTCCAACTTTACACTGGAGTTACAGCACAGCCTCAACGCCATCGGTCAGACACTCAGACTGACCAGTGAGATCATACAGAACAGGCTGGGAGCAAAGGCTCTCGAACCGTGAGTAGGAGACAAAGTAAAGATAGAATATATAACAAGTTAATGTAGACTTTATAACATAACAGAGTGCTGAATATAAGATATAAATGTGAATAAGCGTGTGGATGTCATGGGTCAGAATTCATTTCCTTTGATATAAAGTAATAAATATTAATTAAGAAATTAAATTATTCAGAGTGAACATGGCAGCAAAATCAGAACAGGCTAGTAAAGAAGACACTGAAACTGTTGATGTCATACATAACAGGCTGGGACCACTTGTGTTGTGAATAGGAGCCATATTCTTATACAGTTGTTTCAGACCATCAATCTTAATTAGAAAAATAAATTATTTACACTTGGCCCGTAGACTTAATAGCGAAATCATACAAACTGGCATAAAAAGGCCTGGAACTGTCTATAGAAGTCTTTCCAAACATTTCAAAGTAAATCATTTGAGAGGTACATCAAAGAGAGATCACATGAAATGCCTTGTAGAAGACAAAGAAGAACCTAAACTAATCTTACTTTTATAACAATTCAACTCTGCACTAGAATAGTCTTAAAAAATTCACAATTATAATAAACTGGGCAAAGATACACAAACTGCAAGTGGACATTTAAATGGTATTTAAAAAGTTAATTGTTAATATGATTAGTATAATGATACAGAACTGACCCTCAGACTGACCATTGAAAATTACAGAGTTCATTACAAAGTGAGTAGAAGACAAATGATAAGCACAGTGGAGGAGAGGCAGGGATTCAGTCTTTCTCAGGTTGAGTAAGTCTCTATTATTTCAGACTGAATGAGTACCGGCTGTCTAGCTGGTTGGGACAGCAGGAGGACATCCACCGCATGGTTCTCTACCAGTGTGACTACAAGATGACACCCTGGACACAACGCTGCATCAGACAGGCCGACTGCATCCTTATAGTGTGCCTTGCAGTGGGCGAACCTAGAGTGGGGGAAGTGAGTACAGTCTGAATACATAAATACTACATAGAGAGTATATGCCTAGTACATACTGAGCACACATAGTATTTGTAGTATGTATGGTTAGTACATGTAGAATATAGAGAGTACACATTGAGTACATGCAGAGTATACACTGAATACATACTGAGTGTATTTTGAGTATGTACAGAGTATACACGGAGTATTTTCTATTCTTAAAGTACATTGAGTACATCTTAATTACATTCTGAGTACTTACTAAGCCCAAATTTTGTAAACCTCTAGTACATACTATGTACATTCATTATACACATACACACTAAATTTTTCATGATTTTGGGTACTGGGTACATCTGGAATACATATTCAGGACATGCTATATACTAAATATATACTGAGTGCATACTTAATACATCCTGGTTATTTATCTAGCATAGAGGCTTTCAGACAAGAACATCTGAATCTAACAATTATTTCTACATAATTGACTGTGATTACATTTGTCACTTTGCTACATTACAACGAATATGTGAGATCACAAACACTATGAATGTTACCTCATCCAGCCAAAACTTTGCTGTGACGCTGTGCTAGTTAAAACCAATAAACATTCCTACCACACTGCAGATTGAGACCGAAATGGAACACCTGGCAGTGCGCGCTCAGAAGGAGCTGATCTTACTTCACCATGACGATGCTCGTCATCCTAGAAACACAGTGGAGTGGCTGAATGCACGTGGCTGGTGTTCATCTCATCATCACATCAGGTGTCCTAAGAGGGTGTTCAGCAAGAGGTCCAAAACCAGGATGGTAAGATAGAATTTCCATAGAACTTCCCCCAATACCTGCCCAATCATTGTAATATGATACAGGAATCAGCTGGGCTGCCATGAGTATCTTTTGTTGTAGAGTAAGAAATCTAAAATTCGCCAGGAATCTAAAATTCGCCACCTCTAAAACCTTAGTTAATTTTATGACGAAAATGATGTTTTTGTCAAAATTGGTATTTTTCAGTTCAAAAAGCCTTAATTTACTATACGTTCAACAAATCTCACCACAATTCATTTATTTTATTAGTATTTTCACATGTGGCGAATTTCAGATATGTGGCGAATTTTAGATTTCTTACTTTACCAAAGTACTCTTCATACTGTTGCCGTACTGTTTAGTGAGAACATTTTACAGTGATAACAACAAGGAGTAGGCCATTTCACCAAACAAAGTATAGAAATCAATCTTTGCTGATTTATGGGATTATATGACAATGATATTAATGTTTTAGTGGAAAGGAACACTGTTTTAGTAATTCAGTGTTCTTAATAATCCATTAATCTCCTCTATAAAAAGCACCAGTGTACTTTTTAACAACCATAGGAAATACCTTAATCACCATCACATGTGGTACAAGAAGAACACATAAAGCAACATTAGGAGTATATGACTAGTCACTCTCTAATTATCTCAGATGTCCAAATAAGGCGACATTCTTTGCAAATTTGATATTTCAGCAATATTTTAAGGGCATTTATTTTACCTGTTACAGAATATCTGGCAATTTTATTTCTTGTTAATTCAGTTAAACCAATGGAACCTTGTGGAAACTTAACCATGCAATGGCAGATTTCCCATATTTTAGTGTTTTTCAAATACTGTGGAAAATTTCATCCACTGTTTTAAGCTTTATATTTGGTGTCAAATTTCAAATTTTGCATTCTTTTTGTGCGGTATATAGCTTGGTATTTGGTAACTTTCTTTTATTTTTGTCAAAGAGGTGACAATTTCCTTGTGTAATTTCTTAACTTCTAAAATATTTCTGTTTTAAAATTTGTTGATAATCTTATTGCAGACTCCAAAGAGTGATGAAGAGCTTTGGGTTAGCTGTTTATTTGAGTGTATTGTTAGATGTGTTTTAAATGCAGTCTTACTTAACTGTTTGCTTTCAGTTTTCTCTACCTTTTCACACTTTGTAGTGAGTGTCTTACCTTCTTTCATGTGCCACAGTTTAATCTAGTCTTTCCACATTTACAAAATAACAACAGCTCTGGACTTAAGTTTTACTTAAAATGAAGCATTTTTACGAGATATAGGATCAGAAGCCATGTTCACAAACAAATCAGCATAACAACTTATTTAGACATAAATTGTGAAAAACTTCATGTACTAATTGTTAAAATTGCACCAATTATTTGTGCAAATCCATCTGATCTTTTTGAATATCCTTTACATTCAGGGTAAATTTTTAGTTATTTGAATAAGACCCAAAGAAAGGAACACAACTTATTTTTGAATTTGTAATACTGCAATGTAATAAGGAATACCTCTTTTTCTCTAGAAAATGAAAATATTTTTAAAAGCATCATTGATTGGGCTGTATCAGTTTCATGCAATTGATTTCACTTTATGGAGTTAACTGGGACCAGCAGCTGTATGGATATCCTGACTTAAGTCATCTCAAGTTTTTTCCATCTTTTCAACCCACCGGTTTTAAAAGACGTTTTGGTATTCTTTTCACCCATGGTTTCTTGCTTGGTGGGTAGGTTGGCAGGAAAAATTTCTTGTCTGAGCTGTGTCTCAGAAACCTTGAGGCATAGCAACATCATACTTGGTGGGAACTTTGGTCAGGTGTGTAGGTGTTCGACATCATGTTGTGACATTGGTTTGACCTTTGACTTTGACCTTTAAAATCTTGCCTGCTATATCTTGGAAACTGTAACATGTAGGAAGTTGATACTTGATAGGGACATTGGTTTTGGGTGTTGGTGTGCATCATCATGGTGTGACATTGATTTGACCTTTGACCTTGCTGTAGTGACCTTCAGCTTTAAAATCTTGTATGGTTGGTATCTTGTTAACTGTGAGGTGCAGGAAGTTGACCTTGGTGTGACCTTTAACCTATTGCCAGAGTGTTGTCTACTACAATATTTGGAACATATTTCTCGTATCACAAAAATGTATGCATTACTGCAATTGACTATTATACATAGTTTTACGTAATTGTGCTATCTCCATTGACAGCTATGCTTCAATTAATAAATTGTACAGGTTCATTAGTTTTAGCTTTCTGATTAATGCTGTCATCTTGGTATTGAATTGTCTTCTTTCGTTACTTTGCCATTACATACATTTTCTCTTTCTTAAGTGTTATTTCTCCTGCACCTTTACATAACTAACACTGTTCCAAAAGTCTCCTGATCTTTCTACTGTTTCACCAACTCACAATGCATCTCTGATGCTGTCTTTGCTATTAAAGTTAGACCTATTGCATTTAGAGCCCTAATTGATATTATTTGACATTCTAACATGACATGGCTGTGTCAGGGAATCTAATTGGATTAGAGCCACAGTAAAATTCCTACTATACATGTTGGCTGGTTTGACAATAACTTAACTGAAAAATATAATGGATGAAACAGCCATGTTTTATTGTCACATTTGTAATTATTAATTATGTTGAAATTTTTTCATTGTGTTTAAATAGGAATAACACCCTAAATACCATGGCATGAAAAGAATTTTACCATGGATAGAAGCAGTAAACCATGGTAAAATTCTTTTCATGCCATGGTTTTTTGGGTGTTATTCCTGTATTGTACTGGTGTATTCATGATATTTATACATACTGGGATGATTGTTAAGAAATGTTCATCACTTTTTTTGTCAGTTGGTTGTCTCAAGTACTGGAATTCCAACTTAATACATGTGGTAATAATAAGTTAGTGGCTTGCCAGTTGGTGAATGGTTTCTGGTTAGACCATTGCTAGTCTCTGTGGGCAAATAATGACACTACAAAAGTGATTTTGTACATTTTTTGTATTTTTTTTAACAATGTCACTTCTGTATGACAACTGTTCACTATTTCATCCAATATGTGTTGGACCCTTAGCTTATCTTTTACTTGTCATAATGTTACTATATTCTCTTCTTGATTTGCTGAAATTATCTCCTGTATGCACCAAACTGACCCTATACTATGTTCTCAGATATGAGCCCACTTCAAACTGAAGAAACTGGTCCAACATTATCAGAGTTGGACCAGAAATATGAAAAAACTCGGGTCATTACAACTAGAGATCTATCCCATATAGATTGATGATACCTACTGAGTGCTGATTTCCGGATTTAGTTCATTTAAATATATTTTAAAGTTTCTACCTGTTTGGTCCACAAAACATTGTTATCTAAAGAAGGTTTTCATGAAAGTGGTTTACAGTAAGCAGTAACAGCTCGCAGTTAAGTGTCGAGCACACTAAAAAACTACTTCCGTGTGTATGCAGTATGTGTCATTTATCAGTTTTCGAGCAGTGACTGATTTTACCAGATCCACAAGCTGCTGCAGATAAAAGTTCACATCCAGTATATCTGTTAAAGTTCTTGATGTCAGAATGTTCATCTTATTTTATTGAAATAATGATGAAAAAATTTATGAAAATCGAGCAACAAATGAAGTTATTGTCATTCGAAGCAATATGTTTTAGCTAGGTTAATTTATTTCCCACCTAAAAATGTTTACAACCTTGAGCTGCTACACTGTGCTGTATGCCACATAAAAAGATACATTACTATAAAATACACCGTTTAATATGCAGTGTGTGTGACTGTGTGTTCTCATATTATATAACATGCAGTCAAGTGTTGTCCATTTACACGATGGTAAAAAGCAACAATACCTTGCAGGACTTTTCAATGTCGCATTCAGAAAAGTTGGGTAAGAATGTAGCAACTTCAGAATCAATTGCTGTTTGATAAATCAGATTTATAATTTTATGTGTACATTTTACAGTAAGTATGTGAAATCAGTAAATACATGTATATACTGAAATTTTGAATAAGTAACTATGCTTATTTACTGTATTCCCTGAAAATTTCGCTTAAGAGTTATATATTTTATTGCGTTAATACATCCTATTCAATGGACAATTGCTAATCCGGTTGGCGTAGACCGGCCCGCCAAACGACAGAAAAAGTCGCCTTATATGTGTCCGTTAAGGACCCAACAGCAAGCCAGTCCCACTGTGCACTCGCCAGGTGGCGCATCGTACTTCCTGTCTAGACAGCGTGACGTCATAGCATATTTTTTGTTTGGCACATGCATTGTGTACACAGAGTTTTCTTTATCAGAATTGTTTTTTGGAAAGATATTATCAGTGACTTCAGTATTTGCTTGAAAGTTATATAAACTTTATTGTGGGAATACATAGAACGTTTTCATATTAGGATTTTTTTGCTATCAGATCATTATGTCTTCTCCGGGGCAGAAACATGGAAGCTGTGGACACATCATGGCCAGTTTCGACAGCCATAGTTTCCGCGCGCGTTGCAGAGAAAAAGGTCAAGGTTCTGATCCTTGTATTTCTCATAATGATTGCACTGCTTGTAATTCCCTCACTGAAGAACAACGCTTACAGTTGTCTACGCCTTCTTATAGGCTTAAGTAAGAAAAACGGGAACTTCAGAAATCTTCAGATACTCCAAAGAAAGACTCAGTCAGTTCCTCTCTCATTGATCCGTCCTCAGTGACAGTAGTGGGAGCTATAGACACCCAGGGGGTAGTTCAATCCCCGGGTTTGAGTTCAGGCCCTGACAAGAAGAAGAAGAAACGTAACCCTTCTGACAAGAAATCTTCTAAACACAAGTCCGGTTCAGAAAAGTCCTCTAAATCGCCTGTTCCTCAGTCTCATAGATCCTCAGCAGACGCGAGAATCGATGAGTTAGACCAGAAGTGGTCTGATAGGTTCAACAGATTAGAGGCTCATAAGAAAAATTAGAACTGACTTTTGCTAATGTTAAAGTCACCCCAACACATTCACCACCAGTCGGTGCTGTTAGATCTTCAGAGCCGTTCATCCGACCGGTTCATAGACTTCAGATTTGTCCAGTACCGACCACTCTCCTCAGAGACAGGCCACTGACAGATCGCTCACATCTACTTCTAAGAAGCAGCAGTCTACTTCAGATTTGCATGGTAGCACTCAGATTGTATCTAAAAGCCAATCGACCAGCAAATCGCTTCATCACAAACCATCTACCGACCAACCCTCAGATTTAGCTGGCACCGACTCAGCTGCACCTCAACAGGTCTCCAGCAAATCGTCTTCAGCACCAGCTGGAAGACAGAGTTCAGCTTCTATGGACACTGACTCAGACTCTGATTTCTCCGACCGGCCTCCAGTGATATTTTTGTGGAGGAAGGGGAATCCTGATGTTACTGCTACCGACCCCGACCAAACCCTCTCAGAGGACCAGGACTATAGAGAGACCATGAGAGGGATCAGGTCTTACATGGGGTGGACACACATCCCAAATATGGACACAGCAGCCTCCACATCAGACGACAACCCCTTTGCTGGCCCCAAAACTCAACCAACGGGCAAGGTGTCGGTTAGGATGCCCATTGATGAATGGCTTTGCAGGAAGATGGGAAAGCTCAACCTTACACTTGTAGAAGGCTACCCTTCACGCAGCTCAGAAGCTGACTCACAGACCAGTTTGTTCGTCCAGACAGATCCCAAGCAAAGTGGTATGGGTTCGTTTCCGACCAACAAAAGAGTGATACTGGATCTACAACGACTGTGTCTTCATGGAATACCGACGCGTCTAAGGTGAATAGCACCTACAGTCGTATTGCCAGAGCAGCCGGCATTGCTTCATCTCCACCAGCCTCACGTCAGATTTCACAAGACAATCTGAGAAGGTGGGAAAAGTCAGCTTGTGAAGCCTCCACTATCTGCAACCAAGCCGCCGCATTCAACAGGTGCTTATATAAGGTCCAAGACAATATGCAGTCTCAACTGAGGGCTATTAAAACAGAACCCAGCAAAGAAAAATCTTCAACCAAGGTCTCTGGTGCTGCTGATGAACTGCAGTTCTTAATGGACTTCAATTCTGGGATTACCCAAGCGATGGCTAAGACATTAGAGCACCTTACAGATTTCGTCTTTGTTACAGTAGCCAACACTACATTAACTCGAAGGGACTCATATTTGTCACACCTCAAGACCGGTATCAAGCCAGACACCCTAGCCGCTTTAAGGACGGCACCACTCAACATTGCTACGCTTTTTCCTGAAGAAGCTCTTAAGCAAGCAGAACAGGACATAGCCAATTTTGAAAGCAAAGGTCAGCTTCAAACAGGAAAGAAAAGTCGTTTCCACCCCTATGACGCCCAGACAAACGGGCAGATAACAAGAAGTCAGAACGACCAGCCTGGAAGAATGTTGGGTACCGAGGACAGAGCAAGAAAGGTAGAGGCAAGGCCTCTTACTACTCTTCAAGACCGGCCAAGGGCCAGCAGTCATACAAATGACAATCATTGTGTAACCAGTATACAAGAACGACGGCTTAGACACTTGTGTAAACTTAAATATTGTACCTTCTGTTCATACTGCACCCGGGCCTTCGCAAAAGAAAGAAGTAAGTCCCGGGTCAGCAGATTGTTATTCCTTTCAGAAAAAGTACAAAGTAAAATATGTGAAAGGTCCTTCTTGTGTCACTCAATTGTCTTGTGTCAAACCTGTAACAAATGTTGTCACAAATTTGCCTGTAGGGGCCAGACTTCAAAATTTTTTTTGGCAAACTTGGCTGAATCTAGGGGCCGGTCCGAAAATAGTTCAGATTTTGAAGGAGGGTTAAACCCTCCCCTTTCAGACCCGACCAAACTTGACAAGGTCTCCCACCGTCATAAGACTTCAAGAACGCCTACTTCCATATACCAATACAGGAACAGTCCAGGAAGTATCTTAAGATTTCATGTCCAAGGTCAGACGTACCAGTTCAAGGCTCTGCCCTTTGGTTTGTCCACAGCGCCCTTTGAGTTCACTGTTGTAGCAAAGGAGGTGAAGCTGATGGCCATACACAAGGGTATAAGGATCCACCAGTACCTAGATGACTGGTTGGTGAGAGCCAGGTCCCACCAAATTTGTCTCCAGCATACCCAGGATCTAGTGAAACTGTGTCAAGACCTAGGTTGGCTGGTGAATTTAGAAAAATCAGAACTGGAACCAAAGCAGATCTTCGATTTTGTAGGCTACCAGTTCAACCTCAGAGCCGGTTGGATCCGACCGACACCGGACTGTTAGCAGAACCTTCGGGACAAAATTCTAGAAATACTGTCACTACTGTAACCAGCTTGTCCAGTCTGACAGTTCATGTCTCTGAAAGGTTTATTAACAGCTACAGAAAAGCAAGTCCACCTAGGCCGACTTCATATGAGACCCATACAGTGGCATCTCAAAAACAACTGGAGGGTGCCTGAGTCAATAGAAAAGGTGATCCCAATTCTAAGTTCCTTGCACCCACACTTACAATGGTCTCTGCAAGAGGACAATGTCCTTACAGGCCAGCCATTACACCCAATAAAACATGCTCTGCAAATCTTTACAGACGCATCAAAAGAAGGGTGGGGCGCTCACTTAAATGAACGCACTGCAAGAGGAACCTGGTCCCTTCCAGAAAGCAAGCTGCATATAAACTATCTAGAACTCAAGGCAGTCTTTCTAGCCTTAAAAGAGTTCCGAGACCTCTGCTTACACAAGATAGTTCTTGTAGCAACAGACACTACAGTGATGTCATACATAAACAAGGAAGGAGGTATGAGGTCGGGCCTAGTTTGTGCTCTTCTATGGAGAATCTTGACCTGGTGCACCAGAAATCAAGTAACTCTAAAACCCTGACACATTCCAGGCCGGCTGAATGTGGTAGCAGACAAGCTATCCAGGCTAGGCCAGACCATCCAAACAGAGTGGTCTCTCCTTCCAGAGGATTTCCAGACAATATGCAATAGGTGGCACCGGCCTCAGATAGACCTATTTGCCACGAGGTTCAACAACAAGTTACCTCTGTTTGTGTCACCAGTACCAGATCCCCTGGCCACAGCAGTGGATGCACTCAGTCTGCCTTGGGAAGATCTGGATGTGTATGCCTTCCCACCAACAGCCATCTTGGGCAAAGTGGTAGAGAAGTTGCAAGACTCCCTGTGCAAGAGAATCATTCTGATTGCTCCAGGTTGGCCCAACATGCCTTGGTTTTGGGATATAGTGACCATGTCCAATCAGATCCCTCTAAGCCTGCCTACCCTACCCAATCTATTAACACAGCCCTTCAACCAGATCCCTCACAGAAATCTGACAAACTTAAATCTCCATGCATGGCTCCTAGAGCCATAGCAATCAAGGAGCAGGGCTTCTCTGAGGCAGTGGCAGCAAGAATTGAGGCTCCTCAAAGAGGATCAACCAGATCAGTCTATGATGCAAAGTGGGCCATTTTTACAAAGTGGTGTGTCACTAATCAGGTGGACTTCAGGGCACCCCCCTGTAAAGTGGGTTGCTGATTTCCTTATGTACCTTTTTCAAGACAGGAAGTTAAAGCCCAGCACCATTGATGGTTACAGACCAGCCATTGCTGATAAATAAAATCTCACTCGTCTCCTGGACAGTTTCCATAGAGACAGACCCAAAGGTAGGAGGGGCATCCCCTCCTGGAACCTCTCACTGGTTTTGCACCAGCTGACTAAGGCTCCATTTGAACCGAACAAGGAAGCCTCCTTAGAGCACTTGACCTTCAAGACGGTTTTCCTCTTGGCCCTTGGGTCGGGCAAGCGCAGAAGTGAGATTCATGCCTGGCAAAACAGAAATATTAGACACCAGTCTGATTGGTCAAAGGTGTCCCTGTATCCATCACCCAGCTTTCTGTCAAAGAATCAGCTGGCCAAAGTGGGTCCAGACAGTTTGGCCCCAGTGGTTATACCAGCCCTGGCCCCAACTCTTGATAGGTCCCTCAAGTCTGATAGGTGCCTTTGTCCGGTCAGAGCTTTACACTACTATTTGGACAGGACCTCAGGCCTCAGGAAGAACAAGGAGTTGGTATTTGTCTCCTTCAAGAAAGGCTTTGACAAGGACATCTCACCTGTCCCCATCTCCTATAGAAACTATAGATCAAACAAACTGTAATCTTAATAAGAATAATATAGCTGTGTGAAGTGACAATAGCAGTTACCCAATAAACCTGCCTTATATTAACCAAGAGCTATTTGGTAATATTTCAAAATTATTTTGTAATTTATCATCAGAGGCTGAAGATTTCATCCAATTTTGCCCATAAGGTGCAAAAATCTTATCCGCTTTGAGCCGCCGGATCCATCCGCTTTTGAGCGGATTGAGCCTCCTAAAGAAGGCTCAGGAGGATAAAATCCCAAAATATGGAGTTTTTAGCATTATTTAAATATTTTATTAAATAATGGTCCAAAACTAATTTTTTATGGGTGTGAGGAGTCTTATTAATCATGCACACGCAATTGAGTCCCTGCTCACGCCAAACTCTGCAATCAAGGACCTGCAAACAGGGGTAATCCTCTTGAGTGCAATCAAGATCTCACTGGGCAATCACTTTTTCT
Source organism: Sabellastarte sp. h YS-2021 (assembly GCA_964017235.1). Lineage (NCBI taxonomy): Eukaryota > Metazoa > Annelida > Polychaeta > Sabellida > Sabellidae > Sabellastarte > Sabellastarte sp. h YS-2021. The sequence continues at coordinate 85,635,764 of OZ024935.1, read as the reverse complement.
GACCAGATCTCAACACAATGGGATTATTTAATGAACCAGTGAACCAATGTTGACCCATCTCACCATAATTGTCTTTTAAGACATTTTGTAAGCCTAAATAAGGCTTTAATATTGTAATCAAGTGTGAATAGTTTATTATAATTTGGAACCAATGATTGTTTTAAAATTATTTATTGGTGTGTACTTCTCCATCCATAAGACTCCTCACACCCATAAAAAATTAGTTTTGGACCATTATTTAATAAAATATTTAAATAATGCTAAAAACTCCATATTTTGGGATTTTATCCTCCTGAGCCTTCTTTAGGAGGCTCAATCCGCTCAAAAGCGGATGGATCCGGCGGCTCAAAGCGGATAAGATTTTTGCACCTTATGGGCAAAATTGGATGAAATCTTCAGCCTCTGATGATAAATTACAAAATAATTTTGAAATATTACCAAATAGCTCTTGGTTAATATAAGGCAGGTTTATTGGGTAACTGCTATTGTCACTTCACACAGCTATATTATTCTTATTATTCGCTGGGTAAACATGAGTGCAAGTGACACAGCCTTGTCTGCCAACATCCAGAATCTGGAAGTTCAGGATTCTAGTGCTTTCAACACTCCTACAAGTGGAATACCAATCCCCACTACTAGTGTCAGCAGTGAAACTACTTCTCTACTGCAGGATGTAGCCAACAAGCTTAAAGACCCCGTCTCCACCAGAGGAAAGGGCATGAAGAGAAAAAGAGTTATGTCTCCAGCCACTTAAACCTAGTACTGAATCCAACAAATCGGTACACATTCCTATCTGCACTAGATTAGGTAAATGCACCTACTGCCCAAGAATCAAGAAAGTTGACCAGATCACCAGCTTTCATACTAACCAAGTGTTTAAATGCAAACACTTACCACCCAAACATAAAGTTACCTGTGAACTCACTTATTTAATTTACATCATAAATTGTAAAAAATGTGGCCACCAATACATTGGTGAAACCAAGAGACCATTCAGAAATAGAATGTATGAACACCATTCTAGTGTCCAGAAATTCTCCACTGATAAATCCACTCCTGTCTCTAGACATTTCAGCCAGAAAGATCATTCTGTGAAACATATGGAGTTCAGTATTTTACATTGGATGGGGGATCCAATAAACCCAAATACCACAAATAGGCGCAGAAGCCAAGTACTATATTACATTTGGGCATTCCCCACACTCCACCCAGCAGGCATTAACATGTTTGTATGAAGCCTATGCCCTCTCATGGCACCCCCTACCCAGGTGCCCCCTCTTTTCCCTTAAACTGTAATCTTATGCTACGAGCTCTCAGACCGGGAAGCCCTCACCCTACATCAGTCTGAGGTTAAAGCCCATGATGTCAGGGCCTTTGCTGCTTCCAAGGCCTTCCAGTCAGGAGTCTCACTGGAACAGATGTTATCGGCCTGTCATTGGAATTCACACAACACCTTGACACAATTATATTTGAAGGATGTGGCTTGGGCTGATTCAGAGCTTTATCACCTGGGCCCTGTAGTGGCTGTGCATCAGATCCACCAGTAGCCTAGGTTTTTTGAGGAGATTTGTAAATATGTAGATATGTATATATGTATATACTAAATAGCTTGTACATAGTTAAATGCAAATCAAAAAAAAAATCTCAGAGGTGCTTCCTTCGGGAGCTTTATTTCTTTCTCATGTGACTGAACTCAACCTTCTCTTCCCTTACCTCAGAGCAGGTCTGTAAAAAAAGGGGGGGCAAAGTCGGTGTACCCTGGGTAACTGGCTGCTGCTTTCAGATTATGGCCTCATAAGGGTTTCTTGACCTCAAGATCTACCCAGGCCTGGAGAAATGTTGTTAGTTTGTTTTTGAGTTCACTTATGTCCCTAGTAACTTCCGCCGACCAAGCAGTAGTTATTCAGCAATTGTCCATTGGATAGGATGTATTAACGCAATAAAATTGCAAATTTAATAAGTAAATAAAATTTTTATAAGTTAATACCCTATCCAATGGACACACAAGACCCTCCCACCGACCCCGCTATCAGTTTACTAGGGGTCTAATACGTTTAGACAACAAAAAAGATGCTATGACGTCACGCTGTTTAGACAGGAAGGAAGTACAATGCGCCACCTGGCGGGTGCACAGTGGGACCGGCTTGCTGTTGGGTCCATAACGGACACATATAAGGCGACTTTTTCTGTCATTTGGCGGGCCGGTCTGCGCCGACCGGATTAGCAATTGTCCATTGGATAGGGTATTAACTTATAAAAATTTAATGTACTTATTAAATTTGCAATTTTTTCTGTATATGCTTTATGAGGGATGTTTTACTTTTATTATCCATCCTTTTGTACAATTTATGGGTTAAATAAGATGAATATTTAATGAAAGAATGTGAAAAAAAACATCAGAAAGCAGTACCAACAGTGAATATAAGAACTTCAATCCTTAAACGTGCAATATTTCAATCATTTCTGCATGTATTTTTATGTAATTCACATTAGCAGAAGTGCTGTAAGAACACCTTTCTAATGATATACATATTTGTAAGTTACAAACTTTCGGAGATGTTGTTGAAAAACTGGAAGTTATATGTACTCATTGTACCCCCGGACGAAAGTCGGGGATACTTAGGATTCAGTACGGTCACGCCGCCGCCGCAGAGATTTCCTTTTGGACTCGATAACTTAAAAAATATTTTAGTTAGAACTTTAAAATTTGGTAGGTGGGTATATATGGGCAATGCCACGAACGCTATTGTTTTGTGACCTTGACCTTCAATCTCATGGTTACTGGTGGCCTCTTAAAGGTCAGATTTTGGCCATTTTTTCACCTTTTGGCCCAGTTCTCCTATACAGAAAGTCAGATCATCCTATGGCTGGTATATATAATACAAATATATGTCATCTGTAAGCATGCAGAAATTTGACCTTGAAGCTCTTCATTGAAGGTCATCCACTGACTGCCAAAGTACCTGACCGAGGGTCATTTTTGGCCTTTTTGGAGATATTTTCACACTTAATACTGACAATATTGCATGGAAACTATTGAAAATGGCTTTGGAGGTTGAGTACTTGATGGACTTCTACCATCCAGGTTTACTGGTTACAGATCTTCATTTAAGGTCATCCACTGACCGCCAAAGTACCTGACCAAGGGTCATTTTTGGCAAATTTGGAGATATTTTCACACTTAATGCTGACTACATTGCATGGAAACTATTGAAAATGGCTTTTGAGGTTGAGTATATGATGGAGTACCAGCATCCAGGCTTACCAGTTACAGATCTTCATTTAAGGTTATCCACCGAGGGTCATTTTTGGCCCTCTATTTGTTTGTTTGTTTGTGAACAAGATAACTCAAAAACTGACAGATGGATTTTGATAAAATTTTCAGGATATGTCCCAAATGGTAAAAGGAAGATATGATTAAATTTTGGGAGTGATCCGGATCACTGTGTGGATCTTCTGGATCCATGAAATTTAATTTTTAAAGACAGATAACTCAAAAACTTATGGGTGCATTTTGATGAAATTTTCAGGAAATGTCCTTAATGGGACAAGGAACAAGTGATTAGATTTTGGGAGTGATCTGGATCACTGTCTGGATCATCCGGATCCAGGCTGCCATATGTGTTTGTGTACAATATAGCTCAAAAACTTATGGATGGATTTTGATGAAATTTTCAGGATGTGTCTGAAAAGGTAAAAGGATGAAATGGTTGAATTTTGGAAGTGATCCGGATCACTATATGGATCTTCTGGATCCATGAAATGTAATTTTTAAAGACAGATACCGCAAAAAGTTATGGATGGATTGTTTCAGCAAATGGCCTAAATGGTACAAGGAACAAGTGATTAAATTTTTGGAGTGATCTGGATCATCTGGATCCAGGCTGCCACATAATCTTGGGATGGACTTTGATATTTTTAGGATATGTTACAAATGGTAAAAGGAAGAAGTGGTAAAAGGAAGAAATGATTCAATTTTGCGAGTGGTCTGAACCACTATCTGGATCTTCTGGATCCAAGAAATGTAATTTTTAAAGACAAATAGCTCAAAAAGTCATGGATGGATTTTTATGAAATTTTCAGGAAATGTCTTAAATGGGACAAAGAACAAGTGATTAGTTTTTGGGAGTAATCTGCATCACTGTCTGGATCATGTGGATCCAGCCTGCCAGATGTGTTTGTGTACAAGATAACTAAAAAAACTTACGGACGGATTTTGATGAAATTTTTAGAATATGTCTGAAAAGGTGAAAGGATGAAATGATTGAATTTTGGAAGTGATCCGGATCACTATATGGATCTTCTGGATCCATGAAATGTAATTTTTAAAGACAGATATAAGTGAAAGCACTAGTGATTAGCTTTTGGGAGTAATCTGGTACTGTGGAGAATCCTGACCTGGTGCTCCAGGAAACAGGCTCAAGACCGACATATTTACGCCTTAACTATGTCCCGTCCGGGGATACGCTGCGTCAAGACGCAATCTCTAGTTATCCATAGTACTGGGGTGTCGGTGTATACAAAAAAAATACATCCCGGTCTGTATTTCCCCATATTTAGGGCAAATATGCCGTTTGAAAGAGCCCATATTTACTGGTATTCCCTCCCTAGCCTCTTTCAGAAAGCAGCTTAAAACCTACCTGTACACCAAAGCATACCCACCGTAGCCTTGTTCATCCGCTGGCATTCTCCGTGGTGCTTGACCCCTCTTCTATCTCTGGATATTGAAATTTGGATGACTGCTTTTATGGTTTTGTTGCACCTTAAAATCCTTTTGTACAAGGAGAATAAGCGCTATAAAAGTCCAACTAGAATTAGAATTGGTGGATAATAAATGTTGCTCTGAATTAAAAGAATTTCTTTATTTAAGGAGTTTTTTCTGTTTTAAAGAATTTTTCTTCATTTGCTAAGAATATTTTTATCCTTTTTACATTGAATAAAGCCAACAAGATTCACTATTATTTGAAAAGACAAGTGCCTACATTTAAATGCAGAAATATCAACATTTCAATATTTTTTATGAATTTTCAAGCTGTTGAGGGAATTTTTTTTCTCAAAATGGAACTGTTCCACAGTAAGAACTATTCTTTGAAATAGAAAATCATTGTTGGATGTAAGAATAATTCTGTAAAATATAGAAAAATTCTTTAATCTTGGTAAAAAGTCTTTATGATGATGGACCCTGATTTGACAAATCTTAATGTATTTGTGAAGAGTAAAATTATACATTTCTAATATAAAATAGTACTCATGCTTGTCCAAGAAGGATAGAAAGAACCCATTTTATTGCGTTAATACATCCTATCCAATGGACAATTGCTTTACCGGTCGGCGCGACCGGTCCCGCCAAACGCCAGAAAAAGACGTCCTGTATATACTACCGGCAGGACCGGTCACAGAGTGTGCATTCGCCAGGTGGCGCATCGTACTTCATTTCCTGTTTACCTCTTGACGTCATAGCATCTTTTTCGTTTGGCGCGAAAGAGTGTGCAGAAGAATTTCTTCAGACATACGTTTTTGAATTTTTACAACGAACTCTTCCAAGTTTCTTGTTTTTTATTAGTACGAAGTATTTCTACAACGTTACTGATCATTATGTCGTCTCCTGGACAGAAACGAGGTTCTTGCGGGCACGTTATGGCCCTTTTCGACAACCACAAGAAATGCGCGCGTTGTCGTGACAAGGGGGTGGGAGACGACCCGTGTGTGAAGAAGTTGGATTGTAGTATCTGTAAGGCGTTTACGCCTGCTCAGATCCACCAGTTGGCAACCCCCACCTACAAGGAACGGAAAGAACGCTCTAGCCAGAAGAAATCTGAAGAATTATCTAGTGCGTCTCCCAAGCTTGTTGATCCGTCTGAGGTTTCACTGCTGGGTCCGGTCAATTCAGGGACGCAGTCTCCTGTTGATTCTTCTCCCAAGCACAAGAAGAAGCGTTCTGATGGTTCCCCAAGGTCTAGTAAACGGAAGCACAGTAGTAAGCCTTCTTCAGACGACCTCAAGTCCCTTGATGACAAGTGGAGTGAGAGATTTTCCCGTCTGGAAGCAATGCTGATTAACCAGTCATTTGCTGTCCCTGTGAGACCGGTGAATTCTGCTTCTGTGGTGCCCAGAGAACACCCCTTCTTTGATCCGGGTGCTTCTACAAGTGTTATGTTTGCTGAGGGCAATAGTGACGTTGCTACGCAGTTGACGGCTACCCAACCTCCGCTGGGGGTTCCCGGTACACAAGCTGTGAAGGAAGTTACTAAGAGTGCTACCCACCCTGTTCAGGGCCCCGGTACCTCTGAGACTGTTGCCACCCAACCTTTACTGGTTCCCGGTGCAGGGACTGCCACCCAGCCTCCACAGGCTCCCGGTGCAGGTCCTGAGGTTCTTCCTTCCGGTTATGAAACTACGCTGTCTAACCAGTTGCCTCCCATTGGTCAGAATTCTGAGGTTGCCAGGGAATCTGATAGTGAGGCTGAGGTGGATGCGGAACCGGTTTCACCGGCTAGTGTTCACTACCAGGGTGATGCACCGGAAACTAGCACTGACCAGGAGCTATCTGAAGATGCAAATTACCGGGAAACCTTGAGAGGGGTGAGGAGTTTCATGGGCTGGCATCAAATTCCGGATTATGACACCTCAGCTGCATCTATGGATGACAATCCCTTTGCCGGTTCTAGAGTGAAGGCTACCGGTAAAGTGTCAGTTAAATTGCCGGTGGATGAATGGCTTTGTAAAAAGTTGGAGAAACTAAATATAACCATTGCTCAAGGTTATCCAGCCAGGAATACAGAAACCAGTGGTTTGCTGCGTGACCAATTTGTCAAGACACCCCGTACTTCAAAGTGGTACGACATGCAAGCTGTTAAGAAGGATGCGTCTACCCAGGCTGTTGGTGACTGGTCTCCGGAACCGGCAAAGCTTAACAGTATGTTTTCTAGAGTTGCAAGACGCAGTTTACCTTCTGCTCCAGCTTCCAGGACTTTCAGCCAGGACACCCTTAGAAGGTGGGAGAGGTCATTCAGAGAACAATCAGTGATGTGTAATCACGCTGCTGGCCTCTCTAGATGCCTCACCAAAGTACAGGACTCCATGGTCACCCAGTTAAAGTCCCTCAGGTTCGATTCCTCAAAGGGCAAAAGTGCTGAGAAACAACAACAAGCTGTTGAAGAACTGGAATATCTGGTTACCTTTAACCGGTCCATTTCACAGGCTATGCAGCGTACCATGCAGGATTTATCAGATGGTGTCTTCATCAGCATGGCTAATCTCACCCTGGCCCGACGGGACAGTTATTTAGAGTTCATAAGGGGTGGGGTCAAACCGGACACCTTGTCTGCTTTACGTACGTCTCCAGTTCACCAACTATCACTCTTCCCGGACAGCTTACTGGTCAAGGCTGAAGAGGAGATCTTACGTAGTGAAGAGAGGCGTTCTGCTGGTACCACACCGAGGAAACCTGGACGTTTTCATCCATACGTCTCCTCCAATCGAACACCTCACCAGCCGGACCGGAAGCCCACTACTCCGGCATGGAAGCAGATTAGAGACCGGCAAACTGTTCAGCAACGTGGTGGGAAAGCCTCCAACTTCATCCAGAAGCCGGCCAGGGGTTTTAAAAAGTATAAATGACAATCACTGTTTTGCAAATGTGGTCGGATTGGTGAACTCTGTAAATGTATCCGACAAGATGGAGGGCTTGAACCCACCAAAACCAGTGACAAACAAGAGCGAGACTGTGTTTCCACATGTAAACTCTTTTGTTGCAAGTGTTCCTATTGCCAGAGGGTCACCGCAAAAGAAAGGTGTAAATCCCGTTTATTGTCAATCTATCAGAGAAATAAACCATGTGAAAGATGTTTCCTGTGTAGATCACTTGAGTTTTGTAAAAATTGTCACAAATGTCCCAACTGTTGTCTCAAATCTTCCTGTAGGGGCAAGACTTCAGCAGTTTTGGGAAAAGTGGGAAACTCTGGGTGCCAGTCCCAAAGTTATCAGAATACTGAGAGAGGGCTACACCCTTCCCTTCCGGTTCAGACCCAACCTAACCAGGTCACCAATGGTCATCAGCAAATATGTAAACCCCCAAAGACAGTCCTTCCTTTTGGAGGCACTGACTCAGCTGACAAACAAGAATGCAGTAGAACCGGTAACAAATCAGACCTCCCTAGGGTTTTACAACCGGCTATTTTTGGTTCCCAAACCCAACAACCGGTGGAGACCTATCTTGGATCTGAGCACCTTGAACACCTTTTTAAACACAGAGTCCTTCAAGATGGAGACCCCAGAGACAATAAGAACCTCCCTACAGGCAGGGGAGTGGGTCACATCCATAGATTTCAAAGACGCTTACTTCCACATACCAATTCACAGTCAGTCAAGGAAGTACATGCGTTTTCACATTCAGGGCCAATCCTACCAGTTCAAGGCCCTGCCCTTTGGTCTTTCCACAGCACCCATGGAGTTCACAGTGGTGGCCAAAGAGGTCAAGCTCATGGCCTTACGACAAGGTATAAGAATCCACCAGTACCTAGACGACTGGCTGGTGAGGGCCTCTACCCTCCACACCTGTCTCCAGCATACTCAAACCCTGGTCACACTTTGTCAGGAACTAGGGTGGCTGGTGAACAAGGAAAAGTCAGAACTGGCACCCAAACAGGTCTTCAACTTCGTAGGTTACCAGTTCGACCTGAAAGAGGGCAAGGTCAGACCAACAGAGGAACGTTGGCAGGCCTTGACAGACAAGATCAGATCAATGATGTCGGATCCGGTTTGTCCGGTCCGGAAATTCATGTCCCTCATAGGTCTCCTCACAGCAACAGAAAAACAAGTCCACTTAGGGCGACTCCACATGAGACCCATACAGTGGCATTTGAAAAACAATTGGAGGGTCCCAGAGTCACTGGAAAAGGTGATATCGGTCCCCAAGTCCCTCCACCCTCATCTAAGGTGGTGGCTGGAGGAAAGCAATGTGCTATTAGGTCAACCATTACACCCTCTAAAACATGCTCTGCAGATCTTTACAGACGCATCAAACGAAGGGTGGGGCGCTCATTTGGACGACCATACTGCAAGGGGAACTTGGTCCCTTCCAGAAAGCAAGTTGCACATAAACCACTTAGAGCTAAAAGCAGTTTTTCTAGCTCTAAAGGAGTTTCGAACCCTGGTCTGCAACAAGACTGTGTTGATAGCTACAGACAACACAACAGTGGTTGCCTATATCAACAAAGAGGGGGGGATGAAGTCGGGGTCACTGTGTGCCCTACTGTGGAGAATCCTGTCCTGGTGCACCAGACAACAGGTAACCCTCAGGGCACGTCACATCCCCGGCCGGCTGAACGTGATAGCAGACAAGCTATCCAGACTTGGCCAGACCATTCAAACAGAGTGGTCACTTCATCCAGCAGTATTCCAAGCTGTATGCAAAAGGTGGCACCAGCCAAGAGTGGACCTGTTTGCCACCAGGTTCAACAACAAACTACCCCAGTTTGTGTCACCGGTGCCAGACCCCCAGGCTTGGGCAGTGGATGCACTCAGTCTCTCCTGGGAGTACCTGGACCCATACGCCTTCCCACCGGCAGCCATCTTGGGCAAAGTGGTGGAGAAGCTCCAGGACTACCCCTGCAACAGAATAATCCTGATTGCCCCAGGGTGGCCCAACATGCCCTGGTTTTGGGACCTGGTAGCCATGTCAAGCCAGATCCCACTCTGTCTGCCCAGCATACCAAACCTGGTGTCTCAGCCATTCAACCAGGTCCTTCACAGGAACCTGTCGAATCTGAACCTACATGCCTGGCTCCTAGAGCCTCAGCAATCAAGGAGCAAGGCTTCTCTGAGGCAGTGGCAGCACGAATTGAGGCTCCTCAAAGAAGATCAACCAGATCTGTCTATGAGGCAAAGTGGACCATTTTTACAAAGTGGTGCCTCAGTAATCAGGTGGACTTCAGGGCACCACCTCTGAAGGCCATTGCTGACTTCCTCCTGCACTTGTTCCAGGACAAGAAGTTACAACCAGGCACTATTGATGGCTACAGATCAGCCATTGCTGACAAACTGGGCAACTCCACCATTAATGTCAGCAAAGATGAGAATCTCACTCGTCTCCTGGATAGTTTCCATAGAGACAGACCTAAGGGCAGGAGGGGTATCCCCTCCTGGAACCTTTCACTGGTTTTACATCAGCTCACAAAGGCTCCTTTTGAACCCCTGAAAGAGTCCTCCTTGAAACATTTAACTTTCAAGACGGTTTTCCTGCTGGCTTTGGGTTCAGGTAAACGCAGGAGTGAGATCCATGCTTGGTTACATAAGAACATCAGACACCAGTCAGACTGGTCTAAGGTGTCCTTGTACCCCTCACCCAGCTTCCTATCCAAGAATCAGCTGGCTAAGGAAGGTCCAGATAGTGTGGCACCAGTGGTCATCCCAGCCCTGGCACCATCTCTGGATAGGTCACTCAAGGGTGACAGGTCCCTATGTCCAGTTAGAGCCCTGCGTTACTACTTGGACAGGACTGCAGACCTCAGGCAGAATAAGGAGTTAGTCTTTGTCTCCTTCAAAAAGGGTTTTGATAAAGACATCTCGCCTGCCACCATCTCCTCATGGATCAAACAGACGGTGGTTCTGTGCTATGAGCTCTCTGACCAGGAGGCCCTCACCTTACATCAGGTTAAAGCCCATGATGTTAGGGCCTTTGCTGCTTCTAAGGCTTTCCAATCAGGGATCTCCTTAGATCAGATCTTGTCAGCCTGCCACTGGAAATCTCACAACACCTTCACCCAATTCTATTTGAAGGATGTTGCCTGGGCTGACTCAGAGCTTTTCCACCTGGGACCTGTAGTGGCTGCCCAGCAGGTGCACCACCAGGCCCAGAAGTGAGGAGATATTGTATATATGTAAATATGTACATATTGTAAATATGTTAGATATGTACATAATGTAAATATGGGAAATGTACATATATGTAAAAAAAAAAAAAAAAAAAAAAAAAAAAACTGTGACTTGCTTCCTTTGGGAAGTTTATTTCTTCTGGGACTGAACTCAGCCCCTCTCTCTCTCTCTCTATCTTTCCAACTCAGATCAACTCTGAAGGAAAGAAAAAGGGGGGGGGGGGCAAAGTCGGTGGGCTCCCGGTTAACCGGTGAGTTAGTGACCGACCCTGACCTTTCAGGGTTCTCTGACCCCAGGTCAAATGGATTGGTTAAAATTTGTTGTTATGAGTTCACATGAGTCCCTAGCTGCTTACCCGCCTACCAAGCGGTAGTTATTCAGCAATTGTCCATTGGATAGGATGTATTAACGCAATAAAATTGCAAATTTAATAAGTAAATTAAATTTTTATAAGTTAATACCCTATCCAATGGACAGACAAGGCCCACCCAACCGGCCCCGCTATCAGCTTACTAGGGGTCTTACTAGGATTAGACACGAAAAAGATGCTATGACGTCAAGAGGTAAACAGGAAATGAAGTACGATGCGCCACCTGGCGAATGCACACTCTGTGACCGGTCCTGCCGGTAGTATATACAGGACGTCTTTTTCTGGCGTTTGGCGGGACCGGTCGCGCCGACCGGTAAAGCAATTGTCCATTGGATAGGGTATTAACTTATAAAAATTTAATTTACTTATTAAATTTGCAATATATATGTACTGGTATTCAGAATATTGTCAGAGTGCAAATTTTGTCTGTCTAACTTGCCCCAGAAGCAATAGTGCCATGTGAGTCAAGAACCACAGTGTTGTCTGCAATTAAAATTAAAACTGTTTGGTTATTGTTTTACTTTAGAAATGTTAAAATACTCAGCAATCGATAAGTCTTATTATAATCTTCATCTTGGATATTTCATACTTCTTTAAAGAAATTCTATGAATAAGAGTAACTTTGAGCATAAAAAAGCTTTTCAGTGAATACCCTGGTCAACATTTATGCTTGACTTGTATATGAAGTTTATTGATTTGAAAGCTATTTTTTTGGCCAAAGGAGAAAAATGGCTATTCATTGCATTTCTTGCCACTTCCAGAATCAGATTTATAGGAACCTTTTTGAGACAGAACCAGACCGTATGTCAGACTTCTCTCGATTGGCCAGAGTTCTAACAGGCACAGCCATTGGTTTGGTGCTAGGTGGAGGCGGAGCCAGGTAATGCTCCAGTTTTTTTTGTGTTTTTTTTTATTGACAGGTGGTTTGCTGAATGAAAAATTCTATTAAGTTTATACCATGATGGGTTTAGATTTTATAGTCCTGTGAAATATCTTTCATTGAAATTTTAATTATTTCTTTGTTTGCTTTGTATCGGTGAATTTTTATAGTGTTGATGTTAAGGTCCAGATATTTGGAGACCTTAGATTTACTTTAGTATGTATTATTTTAATGATTTTTGCTTTGAGACATATTTCTGAGCTATTTTTTACAATATTTTCCTCTGTATGTTATTGTGCGGAGGTGTTGTTGTTGATTTTGCAGTTATTACTGTCACTTTGTAGGGGCATTGCTCACGTTGGCATTATCCGCTGTATGGTGGAGGCGGGCATTCCTATAGACATTGTCGGTGGTACCAGTATCGGCTCCTTCATGGGAGCACTGTGGGCAGATGAGACGGACATTGTGAGGGTCACTCAGCGAGCCCGGGAGTGGGCCATGGTGAGTTAATTAGAGTTGTTAGTCCTGGTAATGTATATAGATTTATAGTGAGTAAAGTCTTAAGTTAGTTAGGTTGTAGTGAGTGTGATAGTTTCATGGTAAGTCACACAGGGATGTTATGAGTCACTAGGGCCATGGTGAATCATATGTGGAGTCAAATACAGTCATGGTGGGAGATTTATGTTTTTTTATGACCCACCTGGGCTGTCAGTGAATCACATAGTGCAAGGAGTCCACATTTATACTGTGGATTAATGCCAGTGATTTAAGGGCATGTGACTTTGTGAATCACATGGTGGCATCATAAGTTAAATCTAGTCATGGGGTGCACTCTGAGCCATAATCTAGTTATTCAGGAAATGAACTACTGACTAAAGGTAGCTTGGCTTTCCTTGCATATTCATACCAGTCCAAATAAAGCAAAAATGGTTTAAGTTTATGAAGTTATTGTGACAGACACAAGCCAAGTTATTACTGTTACAGAAGCCTGTGCAGTATAAATGTAAACGTTCTTTAATATCACATGAAAAGAACAAAAGCATTATATAAAATATCCATCATAGAAGTGTGACAAACTGTTGTGCTTTTCTTGCTTTTCTAGGAATTCAAATCTACGTGGAAGAAGATTCTTGATCTGACTTACCCAGTCACCGCCATGTTCTCAGGTAAAAGGCTAAGTGTATGAAGAAATTGAAGAGTAACAAAAGTTTTAATTCAAAGTTACCAGCTAAAGCCCAACCTCTGTTAGTGGATATCTTCTGAGAAAAATTTCTTTTAAGTAGCAGTCAATTGGTGCCACAATTACATTACCATATAATGACCTCTGAAGGTCACTCTGCCCATGAAGGTCATTGTGAGTTTAGACAGATCTTGTGATATCTTAGTATATAGCTTTGTGTTGAAGGCATTATTAAGCCTTTGCCATTTTTGAAAAAAAAATATATATATTTATGAAACTTAGGTAGAGGATGATATACATTACAGGCAATCTATGTCACCAGGCATTACATGTACTTTTCTAGGTTCTGCTTTCAACAACAGTATTCGTGATGTGTTCAAGGACAGACAAATAGAAGATTTGTGGATTCCCTACTTCTCCATCACCACTGACATCACCGCCTCCTCAGCCAGGATACATACTAGTGGTAAGTCATTTCCCCACCCCCCTCTCAGCCAGGATACACGGCAGCGATAAGTCATTGCCCGCAGCACAATCAGGATACACAACAGTGGTAAGTCATTGCCCCCTACAACCAAGATACACAACAATGGTAAGTCACTGCTTCCCTCAACTAGGATACACACCAGTGGTAAGTCACTGTCTCCTCAGCCAGGATATACACCAGTGGTAAGTCATTACCTCCTTACCCAGGATACACACCACTGGTAAGTCATTACCTCCTTAGCCAGTATACACCCCAGCCAAAATATATACCTTCTCAGCACAAATACAGGTAAGTGGAAAAAAAACGGTTATGTTTTACTCTGTATTGTGAGATTTCCTCGTCAAAGTGTGCAAGTTTTGTCACAGGTGTAGATCATTTGCTAGTGTTGTGTAAGCTGTTATGATGAATTTTCCTTAGAGGGTAAATCAATTCTAGTGACTCTGGTCATATTAAACACATTTTAACAATATTAACATTTATTCAAATTATTTAATAAAACATTGTTTGTACAAAGTAATTTAACACAATACTGACACAGCATAACAAAATAAAACAAAAAAAAACTGTTCTTGTTTCATCTTTTACAAAAAGTAATAGAACATTTAAATTCCCATTTACTTTACTTCATTACATGACCAAAAATCATAATTAAATCCAGACTGACTGGTGTCCACCTCATTCAGTATGTCTGGAATATCTAGGAAATCAGGAAACTGTACATCACACTGTACATCTTTGCCTGGCATTTCAGATTTACTAAAGTCACCCAGAGCTGGAGATGACACCCGTAGATTATCTGATCTCCAACCTGTTGAAAATGCACAGGGACTGTAGTCACTCTCTGTTGCATTGTCTGCTTCATTAGTTCTTGAACATTGTCCTGGTGATAACAGTTCTTCAGAAAGTTCAGTTGATAATCTTCTGCAGACACTGGTGACCACATTTTCTTGGTTGATGCAGTTGAATTCTGGGAAGGTACAGATATCTACAAACTGTTCCAGGTCAAATAATGATATACCCGAGTCTTCTGTTGGGGACGATGCAGTTGTAGCAGGTGTTGATTCACAGCTACTTCCTTCATTGTGTGAGTTTGAGTATGTACTCACACTGGAAGGTGAAGCACCAATACTACCAGTACTCTGGTCATTTATCACACAGTCTGTATCTTGTTGAGCATTGCAGTCCATGTCAGATTTGGATGTTGCACTTTTTCTGGACTTTTTGCTGTTCTTGTTTCTCTTGTATTTATCCACTCTTCCTTCAAGCAGGCGACATTTTCTCCTGAGCAGACTTCCTCCGTGTTCAAACATGCCTTCATATTCTTTGTCCAGTGTCCACAGACAGCCTTTGTCACCCAGCCTTCTGCCAGCCTTGATGAAGCAATCATTCAAGGTCAAGTTGTGACGTATGGCCCCATGCAGCTTCCTGCTGTGCTGTGTGTAGTATGGAAACCTGTCCTGTATATAGTCCAGGATCTCTTTCAGAGTACACTTCTTGCTGGGGTTACTGGACATGGCCATGTGGATCATGGCGACGTAGCTGTAAGGTGGCTTTCTGTCTCCATACTTCTTTCTGTCTTCTTTCACTGGTTCACTCTCATCCTCAATGGCTTGTCTCAGGTTGATGAAGTTCATTGTTAGTGGGTTGCTACTGACAACTATATGGCTTCCTGTACCTGCCTGACAGTTTTTGATCGTATGATGATTCTGTGTAGTTGCCATGGTAGCATGGTTATTTCTGGGCTGTGAGTCCAACACGTTACAATATTGATTAGATGCTTCTGCTTTCTGGTTCCCTCCAGTCATCTGATTTCTGTGTACATTATTCTGTGTAGTGGCCATGGTATTAATCTGGTTTCCACACTGTGACTCCACTGTGTGACAATTTGGGTTTATGGTTTGTGAAATCTGGTCAACTTCAGTAACTTGGTATCTGTGTCCATTATTCTGGGTGAAGTCACTTGACAGCCTTTCACGGCTGTAGCTACTTACATCAGTGTGTGCATAAGGCTGCTGATTGTAACATTGCTGGACTCCATGTTTTGCTGCAGGATAAGATGATATCTGACTGTACCATGGGTAAGAAGTATCGGCCTGGTACCCTAACTTTGAAATATCTGCTTGTGTCTGGTATCCAGTATAACTGGAGCAACAATGCTGGTTGTAATACTGCATTGTCAAGGAATGTACAGTACCTACAGTTTACTGTTATTTATGAAGCTGGAATCTAGGTACTTCTAGTGTTAATAGCTTCTGAATTAGCACCAGTGAGTTTTAGTAACTACTCCTCAAATATATTTATTTTGAAGCAACAGTTTTGAATTATATCAAGCTGACTTTACACATGAATCAAATTCACAAGAATGATTTTGACCAAGGGTTGTCTGCTATTTATACAGGGATTTAGGTAATCTGGTTCTGGAATATTTAATTTCAATTTAAGTCTCCCAGTACAGTAAACACAATCCAGTCTTCTCAGTAGAGTGACAGTGCTCAGGAATTGAGTAGCTCTTCATGGCCAGATAGGTAATACCTAACAGTAACACCCTTTGTCTTGTTCAGTAGTGAGCAGATAAATTCATGAGTAGGTAATTGAGACTCATGACAAGCCTACTCAGCCCATTCAGTGGATAGCAGAGGGATTGCAATTGTGTAGAAGGAACCCAGGTGGAGAGAACTGTGGCTTCCTGAATTGCAATTATTGGGATTGGGCTTGTAGAGATAACAATGGGATTTATATGAAAAGAATCTTAATTGGTTTACTACAAAGGGAATATTTGATATATTGTGTATATTGTGTAAAGTATGAACTTCTCTCAAGGCAGTAATATAAGCTATTTTAGCTCATGAGCTAAAGTACCCAAAACTGAATTCGTTGTCACATATGTACTCATAGTCATCATCTCTTAAGTGCAAACTGACGTCTAATTGAATTACTTTTCTTCTGAGTTTCTTAATATTTGAAAATTAGAGAGCTATCCTACAAGCTAATATTGTCCACTTTTTCAGCACTTGGCTTGGGACTGAGGTTATAGTGTAGATGTAATTGTAGGTTACACACATCCTGTAGATATTTCATGGTTTTAACATTGAGATTGCTTTAGCTTTGAACATCTATCACAATTGCAGGACAATAGAATATTAAATGGAACATATATGGTATCTTTTATTCATTGCTGTGAAGTTAAATTAAATATTGAATTTAAGGTTAAGAAATTTGTTTTGCCCTTCAGGCTTTGTCATTAGAAGTTCAACCATTAAAAATATCAACTACGGATATCATATCCTTAATGAATGAGCAACAATAATTACTTGGCACATGTATTCACTGGAGTTTGTGGCTATATAAAGAATCAGAATTTAACCTTCTCACTATGACCAGTACCTTTTTGTAAATTTTACTTGGGTAATTAATGTTATCAGAGACAAACTTCTAAAACCTATAGATGTCAGTGTCCATACTTAGCATGCCTCTCATAAGTACATTGGTGCTCTGAGAATTTAAATATGATGAGTTCAATATCAGTTTCAGCTTTAGCCTCAGTACAATACGTCTGTCAGTGTGACAGCCTCTCTGTGTTGTGGAATTCTACATGGGCTTATACACTTACTTCTAGGTTCTGTGTCTATATTTCTGAATTCTAGTGCCAGTCTCCGTTTGACTTTAATCTATTTTCACATATGTTAGTACACATGTTTCTAGGTTCTCTGTTGAGATACATATCATCTAGTATGCCTCTGTCTGTGTGGGTTCCTCCCTCATTGTTTTATGTATTTTTACCTATGTTTTAGTAAAGGAATCATATATCAATATTTCAGTATCGATCAATATGTCTCTCTAAACTTTAATATTGATACTAAAAGTGTGAATTTCAATATCATTTCCAGCAGGAAGAATTTTAAAAATAGTGTTGTAGTTTATCAGTTCCATGTAGTTTGATCATCAATATTTATGCATTAAAAGACTTATTGTGAGATTTTTCATGAAATTGAATTGCTTTTATAGGCAGCTTGTATTAAATTCGTGGTCAGTTTGTGGATCTTATATGTCAGTAAAACGATTTGGGATAACTGAAGGATCAGCAGGTACAAAATACTGCATTTTATGGCGCGAAAGGATATTTCAATATCGATCTATATGTAGAGCCAAATGAGAATTTGATATTGAACTTGCATTTCAATCCCTACACTACTGTGTGTACACATATTTGTAGGATCACTGTGGAGATATGTGCGATCCAGTATGTCTCTGTCTGGCTACCTGCCTCCTCTCTGTTTTATGTATTTTTACCTGTGTTTGTACACTTATTTGTAGGTTCTCTGTGGAGATATGTGCGATCCAGTATGTCTCTGTCTGGCTACCTGCCTCCTCTCTGTGATCCAACTGATGGACACATGCTTCTAGATGGAGGATATGTCAACAATTTGCCAGGTGACTTAAAAAAAAAATTAAACAACCTGATGCACCAATAGTTTAAATGCTAAAATAAATTGAATTCATCAGGACTTAAAAATAAATTATAAGAATTCTATTTTATGAGTTATTAAATTACAGGGACAACTCTGTCAGTTGTCAGTTGAGAACATTGGTATTAACTTTGTTGTTGACTTTCTTGTGTACCCAGCATTTTCTTAGTTTTTGAATTTTGAATATCAGATTTTCTCGAAATATTGCCTGACCACTAATTCTTTTCAATTATTAGCCGACCACAAGCCAATATTCTTTAGCAAGAGTTATATTTTTTCTATATTTGAAGAATTAGTCTTTATCTAAGATGTTTTAATAATTATTTTTGTGATTCTTTATCATTCCATGATTCTAACTTTTGAAATTAAAAAAAAAATAATAAAGGAGTGTTCAAATGCTTGAAAATTGATTCCAAATAAGCAATAGCTCTTTCTATATTTTCAGTACCGGCACTTGTCTTTTTAAATAACAATGAAACTTTGAAAATTGGATTTTCTGAAATGAAAGAAATACAGAAAATTTTTCAAAATATGGGGGAGGGAAATCAATGCTCCAGGTATATTAATTTAAACCAGTAATCTACTTGAAATAAGAAAACATTGCCAAAAAAAAAAAAAAAAAAGGATAAGAGCACTTCCAGTAATTGTGGGTAGGCAGTATATTTAAACTCTGGGGATAATTAAGAAATTCACAGTAATTATAGAATAGAATAGAATATCGTTTATTTTAGTGCCCTATTTGTAATTCACAATAACAGTAAATTTCACAATTTTTTTTTAAACAAACCCAGCCTCATTTGGGCTTATAAGACACTTTAATCATATACTATTTCAAACAAAGTGACATTGAAGGTTAAAGAAAAAATACAAAAACATACAAATTATTTGAATCATACTACATTTATCCAAGACAATAAGGACCAATTGGAAATATATACATACCTGTTTTCAACAGGTAGAGAATTTTAATTATTCTTTCACAACTTTTAGAGACATAATTTGTCAATTTGTTGTAAATTGTAACTCCCTGACTCTGCACTTTTCCAGTGGATGTGATCAAGTCTATGGGGGCTCAGAACATCTTTGCTGTGGATGTCGGGGCTCAGGATGAAACTGACTTCACCAACTTTGGAGATGAGCTCTCTGGATGGTGGTTGCTATGGAAACGGTGGAATCCCTGGGCCAAGCCAGTCAAAGTGAGTAAACATAGAATTAAAATTGTTTGTGGTTAAGGTAGTCTGATAACATTGAATGTTGGTACATCATTATACTCCACGTTTACTTTCTTGAAGGATATAAAATAGGAATAAATTTAAAACCATTGCTGTGTTAACATGATTTTGATTCTGTACAAGCATGTTTTTGTGTGTGTTTTAAAAAGATGAGATATGGACAAAATGTGCCACAAGTGAATCTAAGTTGCTTAAGTTAATTTTATTTAGACTTTTAATAGTTATAGTGTTTGTATTGAACCAGTTTGAAACATTTTATTTCTGTCAGATCTCTTAATATACAGTCTGGTTTTTGACACATTTCCTATGTTTTGATCAGAGGTCTATCATTGTACATGTTCACTTTAATTCATCTTATTCACTCTTTGGTTTTATCCAGATGTCCAACATCATGGAGTTTCAGTCTGTGTTTTATTCATTCTGCAGTGTATTCAGTCTGTTAGTTATTCAGCATGTGGTTTATTCATTTTGTTCACTTATTCACTCTGTGGATAAGTAAGTCTGTTATTTATTCACCCTCTGCTTATTCAGATCCCTAACATGGCGGAGGTGCAGTCTCGTCTGGCCTATGTATCCTGTGTGAAACTGCTGGAGACAGTTAAGGACTCAGGAGAGTGCGAGTATATCCGCCCACCCATTGACAAGTACGGAACTCTGCAGTTTGGCTCCTTTGACGAGATCTATGTAAGTATTATCAGATATTGTGTAAAGAAACATTTTAATTGATCAGCTTGAATCCTTTGACAGGATCTTATTATAGTTAAGTGTATTTAAAGAGTACTTGGTAAAAAAGTATCACATGATTGAGTCCTTGGACCAAATCTGTGTGAGTTAGTTTGTGGTTGAACATAAATTTATGGTAAAAATTGGCAAGAAAAGGGCATTCCATAAGAAAAATAAAGCACTTAAACTGGGGCATAACTGGAATCCACTCAAGCATTGTTCATGATACATATTTTCTGTTTTAATAAAAAAAACTATTTTTAGGAAATAATAAGTTTGGTTTGATATTGATATTGTAGTCGGGAATTAAAATAATTCACCACCAAGGTGAAACACCTAAATTTTGAAGAAGATACAAAGTACGTTGCAATAGATCAGATAAATGACTTCAAACTGTCATCATTGGGTGGCTCCATTGGAAAAATTACACATTTTCCTCGAATTATGTTCATTGGTGGGCACACTTTTTGTCACAAAGACGAGATTAAATTGATATAAAGTCCAGTTCAGTGTTTTCTTTCTAGTTTAAAGTTTTCATAAAGACTTTAATAAGTAATAATTATCATGCAGGTTATATGGGATTTACTTTTTTACACGATATGGGGTATACTCTTGGAAGGGTGCTATTCACTGTAAAAATATAAGATTAAGTGTGTTTTGTTTTAGTTAAAGTATTTCTTTTAGAGAGACTTCAGTGAATGCTACATGCAATTACAGTGTGGCATTAAGATATACTTCTGTTTGTAGGATGTTGGCTATGCACATGGTAAGGCACTTTTCTCTGCCTGGGTGAAGAAAGGATTGGTGAAAGAATTGTTTGTAGAGAAGAAGGAAGACAGTGAGAAACCTATGCACCAAGTGGAAAAGGTGAGGCACTCCTCAGCCAATCAAAATGCTTGTTACAGCTCAAATAACTAATAGCTAGTTTAGAGAGATACAAAACTGACAATGTTAGTGTTACATTGATAATGA
The DNA here is from genome assembly GCA_964017235.1 of Sabellastarte sp. h YS-2021. Lineage (NCBI taxonomy): Eukaryota > Metazoa > Annelida > Polychaeta > Sabellida > Sabellidae > Sabellastarte > Sabellastarte sp. h YS-2021. The sequence goes on along the minus strand of OZ024935.1, from coordinate 85,614,579 downwards.
GTGGGACTAACATCAGGCAGTCCGAATTCTTGATAGAGGTGTAATGAGAACAAATAATTTGGGTCGATAGCTTGAGGATAAAATTTTGACTCGGCATTAATCCCTTGTGAAGTTTAGTATGCACCTTGACAGGAAACAACATCCATTGTGTTGGCTCCCATATACGAAAAAAATATAAAGATAAAGACCTTGATTCCTTTGAATTAGCCGATGTTATCATACTCACTTATAAAATACAGAATATTATCAAAAATGGTGCATTATGTGTTTTACGGAAAGTAAGATGTGTTATTAATGTTTTTATTCCTAAAACTGACCGTAAATAGCTCCATAGTACTTAATATATACGTGAGCACTCTACGCTTAAAAATGGGATCAAATTTTCATTTGGCCCTTTTAAAGTAGCAATCATAAGAACCAAAACTCAGCAGAACTAAGAATATGAATAAACAAGTACTGATGTACGTAGATTACTGAGAAAGATGTGTATGGCAGTTGTTTGATACAAACCACTGTCATTGTGTTTCCTTTACAGCACGATGTTCCTGTAGAGGCAAACTTCACTGACTTGGCTGAACTCATCTCCCGCATTGATGAACCCAGATACCCGTTTGCTGAGGGACTCAATTCTGATCCAGGTATTTTGTCCTAGCTGTAACAATACAAGCTTGGATGATCGAGGTGTAGTGGATTCTTTAATATTTTTTGCCTCAGCCAAGGTTGTTTTGTGTATGGTGGCATGCAATTGTCAGTTTGTTTGCAAAGTAACTCTGAAAGTTTGGAGAGATTTTGATGAAATTTTTGGGAAATCTAGACCATGCCACAGGAACACATGATTCAATTTTTGTGGTGATCAAGATCCCTGTCTGGGTCAGGAATTTTTTTAAGGATAGTTTGTCATTGGACTCAAGCAATATTGAAGGTGTTTTGGTCTTTGTGGAGGTTATAATCTCTCCAAGTGCTCAGGTTTTTTTTCACTTTAAAAAATAATTAAGAGAAGACAAATGTCCTAATTTTTAAACATCTTGACTGTGACAATACTTATCACATTGTCAGATATATGAACTGATGAGTGTATGTTTTGAATCGTTTATATAATGCCAAAAACTCTTTCTCAACAAAAGTTCTTCTAAATGAACAGTTGGGTCATATTTCTCATTAATATCTTTCTGATTTAGAAATTTGGCTTTAGCATTGCATGTTTTATGACCAGACATTCTGAACAATGCAGTAAAACCTCTGTTTTTATCCAACTTTCCATTTTCCAATGGATAAATTGATGCCTCGTTTCCTCCCTCCAAAATATTGTATTTTTAAATTGCTTTTTACTCAAGAACCTCTTCAGTTCTGATATTTTCTGTATTATCTTTTGAAACAAAAAAAAAATCTTGCTCTTGCAATATAGTCAGTTATTAGAGGTTCTAGTGGGGTTCAGAATTTTGTGGATTGAATTTTACCTTTCATTTTGTAAAAGATTTTACAGGGTTTAATAGTGTATTGTATGATCATCAAGCAGTAGAGAGACTGTGTCCAACACCAAAAGTGGTGGATATTGTCCAAACTAAGGTACAGATCTCCAGAATATCTTTAAATTCAACTGTTTTGTACACAAAAGGTTTTCAGTGATACTAAATATGACTACCTGTAAGTTTAACTCACTTTATATTATTAGAGTGGATATTCTAACCATTCCAGATGAAAAATGTAATTTTTGCTAGAAAGTACTTGTTCAAATACCTGTTTACATTCCAGATGAGGAAGATGAGGATGACGAAATCTCGGTAACCTCAGAACCCGGGGCACACGCATCCAACTCTGTGCTGAACTATAAGAGGAAAAACTCCATGATACACAACTACAGAGCAGTGTCAGAGGGAGGAAGTCCAGCTGGCAGCACAGCCTCCTCTCCTGAGGACCAGGTAAGATGGATAGAATAGTCTCTCCTCTAGAGGTCCAGTTAAGATGACAAAAAACAGCCACCTGTATAGAAAGCCATGTAAGATGGGCAAAATAGCCTCCTGTTAAGAAGATGATGTTAGATAGATAGAAAAGCCTCCTATTTAGAGGATCTGGTAACGTGGAAACATAATCTTAGAAAAGAAGATAATATGGATAGAACAACCTCTTTACTGAATTTTTAGTTAATTGTAGGATAAGTACTGGATCTTACCACTGTTTTCAGTCTGTGTAAAGAACTGGACAATGTTTTAACTGGTTTCAAGAAACCTTGAAGTAATGCTTTATGTCCTAAAAAGATTCCTGAATCACATGCATACATACCTAGAACTGTTTTCTGGTGTCACTAACAACATTGATAACTGAAACAGTTTGTTGATAGATGTTAAAGAGGCATTTGACACTGTTGTAGATTTGTCTGTGTTGCACAGTTTCAGATGCCTCCTGAGTTCTCAGACAAAGATCTGAACGAAGTCACCACAGAGGACAGTGATGGAGACTACATGCCAGACAGACGGTAAAACAACACATGGGGGGGTATCCAGTGATGGGAAGTATGTGGATTGTGGAGGAAGGTGACAAAGGAAAACTTTCTGCAGGGTGTGTAATATATAATAAGGGGCACTGGTATAGAGAGGCAAAGCCTTGTAATGAATGTGGGGTGTATTGCATTAAACTTTTATTGCCGTGCAGTTTCTAAGGACCATTGGTGTAAACAAAGTTTGATATGTTATGCATTCTATAGAGAAAAAAAATGTATTCTTTCTGTTTATACTTTGTTGCTGTTAAATATCAGTGTATCTTATTACCATTTTTAATTGTGATGTAATTTTTGTCGGTGTTTGTCTTGATGTCAGCCATAATTGCTCAAAAAGATGTGAATCTGTCTTGATGACAATTTTCTGTCAAAATCTCAAGTGTCAAAAAACTACTGCCACTAAACCCGAAAATCTAAATAACAAGCATAAACTTCAATGGTAAAGTCCTGATAAGGATGTATTTACTTCTGCATACTTAAAACAGAGTTTACAGTCATGGGTTTCACAATAAGGTGCCCATAGTATGCAAAATGGACAACCCTTGAATTCAATGTATCCTTGGTGTTGGAAATCTTGCCCGCAATTGTAAGAGACCTGAGAATTCCATCGGTAAAGAAAAGTGTGGTCCATGCCATTAAAAGTCATGTAATACTTGTGATAAACTTGCATGTGGTGTAATCAATATGCTTTGTTCCTATGATACCCAAGTCAGTCAATCACATTATACCAGCTTCTGTACAAGGTTCAACTGAGTAACTTTGCAAGATCTTTTTAAAATGTACTGTACTCTCATTATTATAATTCAAACCACCTACATCTTCTCAAGTGAGACATTGTAAGATCTTAATGTATTAACCCTTACTATGCAAACACATGTATATTAGTCTGTGGGCACTTTTTGTTTCAATGTCAGTAATTTAATAAAACAAAAACTTTATGCTTGATGTGTATTTATCCCGTGGGCTTTTCAAAGCATATTAAGTTTGGTAAAGATTTCTCTTTTATTATAAAAAAAATCCCACTGAATGAATGAAAAAGTATTGCATGGTGTCCAGTTTATTTTTGTTATGTCTTTGTTTATATGAAGTATTTCAGCCTTTTTTGGAAATGTGTTATTTTTTTGTTAAGTTCATTCACCCATTGTTTATGTATTTGTATAGGAAAATTGATTGTGCTTGGATCTATGTGATATGTATGTGATTTATATTTTTTATCATTGAACAATTTGTATAGTTCTAAAATTATATCATTGTATATTTATGTTTTAAGTTCTTGTTTTGTTGAATTCAACCAACATTTTGAATTGTCTGTTAACTAAGGCTGTGAAGAGTGGTAAAAATCCACCCCAAAAGCTGAGCAACCCAAATTTGTCTTGCAATTCGCCTAGTTTAGTGCGCACGTTTTCACATTTTTTCACTCCAAAAACGCAATGGTGGTTTCTGGAAACAATGTTTTTGGATTGAAATAGTTGAGAAAGGTATTAAAAACTTAATATATTGTTATAAAATGAGAAATATTTTAAGAAACTCCCCAACATACAAAGTATTCTGATTTTTTGCTTTGTTGTCATGCTTTGTTGTACTAAAAACATGACCTAGTGGGCGACAATATAGTATATTGTAGTAGTTAACAACTATCGACGAATGGACAAGAAACTACTCAAGATCCTCCCAAATCGACCCCATTCACAAATACTGACCACCCGATCTTATTGTTAACTAAAATATAACATGAAAAATACAGAAGTAAACCCTGTCTTGTCAGATCTACAGGAAGTCAAATTATTTTTTCTTTTTAAGCAAAACTTCCAGCGATCAGTGTGAGTTTCAAAAGCCATGTTTAAACTATGTCAGATGTATCCAGTTCCATTGCAAATATCCAATGAGCTTCCTGTTCATCTGGTCAAGAGTGAATGTCCCTTTTAGACACTTCAAGGTTATTCTTCTTAAAATCTAGACCTAGTGTTCCATAATATTGTATCTGTATCTGGGGACTAATAAAATACTTCTGCATAAAATTCAAGATAATGATGTACAATTCATGGAAAAGTCTGTCTATGGATCTAATATTTATTACTACTTTAAAAGAGAGTTGTACTTGACAAAGCTCTGCTTGCAGGGTTTTTTTTCCTGTTCTCATCATAGTTATATGTAACCATTTCCCTAGTTTTTGTATTCATCATAGTTAAATAACCATTTCCGTAATTTTTGTAATCATCATAGTTATAACTATATTGCTGTAGTTTTGTGGACGTTTACACTGTTACACCAGACTGCTACTTCTCAAGATCTCACTTATTCCTCACACAAAGTGTCGCCAAATAAGCCTGCTAGTGTAGGCTGTTGTAGTTTAGACTGGGGCAAGTGATCATCTATGTACTCGTGTTCTCTTCTACCATAACAGTCCTCCCTGACAAGTACTTTTTCAGCAATAAGGTGTACAAAGGTGGCTTATTTAACTGAGACATATGTCACTAATTCACTCACTTTACATGATCTGGAAATTAATGCTCATTACTCCACTCCTATAACTCTACCATGTAATTATGAGTACAATTTCCCAGTTCTGAAGTCCCAGTGTAAGACACTGCCACTTATTCAGTCTCCAAACCTGTTTGAAAGATCAGAAGTAGTTACAGATCTGTTCTTGCTCTGTAGTGTTTTTGTATGTGTCTTAGATCCTTCATAATATGAGCATTATTGATTTACTTGATTGTTGAGAAAACTGACTTTAATTAGTAGTTACAGATCTGTTCTTGCTCTGTAGTGTTTTTGTATGTGTCTTAGATCCTTCATAATATGAGCATTATTGATTTACTTGATTGTTGAGAAAACTGACTTTAATTTAGAAAATATTAAGATGTATAATTTTGCAAATGAATGAAGGCTGTTATTGGAAGTTAATGCCAGTTCTTTAGTGTCACAAGATTGAAATGTATAAGTATATTTGCACTATTAGTCATCGTTTCCATGAATGGGTGCTGGGGTATGCGGCTAGCGGTATGGCAAGAATCGTGCAGACAGTATTTCCATACAGTGTTTCCATGGACATGTGATGTGGATGAGACATGCCAAAGGCATGTATGGAATGTGGTATGAATTATAGAGTGAGCAAATTTTGATGAATATGCATGTGGAAAACACGCTTTTGACATCATTCTACACGTTTACATCTTAATATCGCTCACTTATCGACTTTTTACCCCACGAGGTATTTTTTTCACCCATGGTGTCAGGATGGGCGGGCGGGCGTCCTGGCGGGTGGCGGGAAAAAGTTTATCCAGGCTGTATCTCAGAAACCGTTAGGTGTAGGAATTTGATATTTGGTAGGGCCATTAGTTAGGAGATGTAGGTGTGCAACGTCATGGTCTGACCTTCATTTGACCTTGCCGTAGTGACCTTGAGTTTAAAAATATTGTCCGGGCTATATCTCAGAAATCGTAAGGTGTGGCAAGTTGATACTTAGTTGGGACATTAGTTAGAGGGTGTAGGTGTGCAACGTCATGGTGTGACCTTGATTTGATCTTTGGCCTTGCCGTAGTGACCTTGACCTTTAAAATCTTGTCCGGGCTATATCTCGAAAACCGTAAGGTGTAGGAAGTGGATACTTGGTTGGGACATTGGTTATGGGGTGCAGGTGTGCAACGTCATGGTGTGACCTTGATTTGACCTTTGAACTTGTAGTAACTTCGACCTATAAAATCTTGTTTGGGCTATATCTCAGAAACCAAAAGGTGTATGAAGTTGATACTTGGTAGGGACATTGGTTGGGGGTGTAGATGTGCAAAGTCATGGTGCAACCTTGATTTAACCTTTGATCTTTCCGTAGAGACCTTGACCTATAAAATCTTGTTCGGGCTATATATTGGAAACCGTAAGGTGTAGAAAGTTGATACGTGGTAGGGTTATTGGTTAGGGGTTGTAGGTGTGCAACGTCTTGGTGTGACCTTGATTTGACCTTGTCATAGTAACCTTGACCTATAAAATCTTGTCTGGGCAATATCTCAAAAAACCGTAAGGTGTAAGAAGTTGATAATTAGTAGGGACATTGGTTAGGAGGTGTAGGTGTGCAACATCATGATGTGACTTTGATTTGACCTTGTCGTAGTGACCTTGACCTATAAAATCTTGTCTGGGCTATATCTCAAAAAACCGTAAGGTGTAAGAAGTTGATACTTAGTAGGGACATTGGTTAGGAGGTGTAGGTGTGCAACATCATGGTGTGACTTTGATTTGACCTTGTCATAGTGACCTTGACCTATAAAATCTTGTCTGGGCTATATCTCAAAAAACCGACTTTGATTTGACCTTTGACCTTGCTGTAGTGACCTTGACCTGTAAATCTTGTCCAGGCTATATTTCGGAAACCGTTAGGTGTAGTAAGTGGATACTTGGTAGGGACATTGGTTAGGGGGTGTAGGTGTGCAACGTCATGGTTTATCTTTGATTTGACCTTTGACATCACCGTAGTGACCTTGACCTTTAAAATCTTGTAGTTGCTTGCCGTTGGTCGGCAGTTTACAGTACAGAACCCTAACGAACTGTATGTACTGGTTTCCCCTGCCCTTCCAACTACCCGTCGAGATATGACCTGTACAGTATTGGGAGTTGTTTCCCTCTTCTTCCTTTCCACATATAAGCAGCTCCATACTTGCAAAATATGGTGGTTTACCGTTTTATCAGCCCATTAAGCAAGCAGTGAATGTGACTTTTAGTGGCAAGTTTTACCAAGTTATATGCACATTTGGTTAAAATAAACAGTTGCTTAACGTTTTGGAAGACGTTTTGATATTTGTTGAAAATCAAGAATTCTTTTCCTATTTTAATCCCAAAATACACATAATAGGTCAGAAATACGAGTTAGGCCAGATATACGAGGATTAACTATATATGAAATAGGCAATTTTAATGTAAAATGTGCCAAGAAAGAAAATTTGTGCCAGTTGGATAATCTATAATTATATCAGGCACTTATGCAGTGGACTTCCAAAACATGATACTTGGTTTTCAATTTAAAGGTGGAGGGTTGGTTTTGCATCCCCTTTAACAGCCCACACAAAAGGGTTAATTGGTCAAAAGTAGTGCCATTACATGCTTCTCACAATTTTCTCCTTTGCAATTATAACAATTTTCTTTGTTTTTTTAATTGCAGTGTTATTGCAAAAACCTGTTCCTATTGTAAGAATTGGGAAAAGCTTTTACTAAATGAAGATTTGGTTCCAGACAATCCCAAGTTGAAGATAACAAAACTTGGTGTTATAAACTCTGTCCAGTATGTCCTAGTTTTGGGGGGTTGTTTTTATTATTATTTTTATTTCCAACAACAGAAAACGTACACGATACTAAAAAGTTAATATGACATAGCTGTGAGGATCAGTAGCAGTATTGATGTTTGTATATCTGTGATTTATTGATTTTGTATGTATTTTGCAAACAATGTGCATCAATTGAAGTATTGTAAAAGCATATTTTAAGTATTAAGTATATCTTTTGATGTGATAAAATATATTGTAGGATAGCGAAATGTTTGTTTTCTTATAATAAAATATATTCCAAGATTACTTTTTAGTTTCATGTCCAATATGGAATAAATAGTATAATGTCTTTAAAATCAGCCTTGTCCACTTCGTCACCATCTCATGTTTTGCTGTTTTCTGTAATTATAACAAAAGCAGTTTAATTGTTAGTGGTTACATTGTTTATTGATATTGGCGATATCTATTGTTTTGGGGACATGATTGACGATATCAGTGTCTAAACACCTACATCAGTATCCCCACTTTAAGTAAAACTGAAAACTTACACTGCAAGTATTTGTAAGAAAGCCTAAATCTGAAGAAATTGTACACTTTTATCTCACGTTTTTGTAGTTTTCAATGCTTTTTTGATGAAAACTACATACACAACTTTTGGAGTCTTTGTAATTATCTGAGATAATGTTATTTCCAGTGTCAGAAATGGAAATGCTGTTTTTGCTTTCAAAAACAAAATATGGAGTCTCTTGATTCTGTGAAGTCACCAACTGTGGCATTGCTGTAAAAAGCCTGCATATTCAGTGGTCTGAGAATTGGATTGCTGAAAGGAAGGTATCAAGACTTGTATTCACAAAGATTCTTAGAATTTTTCTTAGAATTACACTTAAGTCTAAGAAAAATTCTTTGCTAAGAATTTTCTTATTCTTAGAATGAAAACCTATTCACAAAACATTTCTTAGCTAAGAATAATTCTAAGAATATAAGTAAAAATAAATGTGTGCACAGGTTAGACTAAGTGTAATTCAAAGACAAATTCTAAGAATCTTTGTGAATACAGGCCCAGAAGTGACTTTCTGTATTTGGATGCAATTCTGGTGTCAAGAATAAGAGATTTGTGCATATAGCAATTTCATATTCTTCGAAAAATTCTAAGAATAAAAGCAATTCTTAGAAAAATTCTAAGAATAAGTATGATTCTAAGAATAAGAATCTTTGTAAATAGGAAAATTCTTATTCTTAGAATTTTTCTAAGAAAAATGACAATTCTTAGAAAAGTTCTAAGAATAAGACTAATTCTAAGAATAAGAATCTTTGTGAATACGGGCCCTGGTCCTACTAACATATATAGCAGCCTTAAAGAATTTTATTTTAAATCATCATTTGTTGTCTTTTCTATGATGTACTCTCTATAAAGTCATTTTTAGGCGGGTTGCATGTAACCAACCCTCCTATTAGATTGTTGTGTCTGACATCCGTCTGTCTGTCCGTCCACATTTTTGTTTCCGGACTCTAACTCAAAAACACTTTGTCCAATCTAATTCAAACTTGACAGGGAGATAGATCCTCATAGCTAGGTTGCTTTCGAAATTGGTGTACTTCCGTCTGTTTGCCCATTTTTTGTCTGTCCGTCAATATTTCCTGCGCAACCCGCCTTTTGGGGCATCTCTGACCCTCTTGTTATTGCATAAAACACCCTTACCTTAAACCTCACTATTGCCTATGTTGGCAGGAGCAAACACACACGACCAAACAAGAATATTTTTGAAGAAATATTCTAGTCTATCTTACTGCGCATATGATAGTGTACATGTGCCAATACCCAGAAAACCAGATTCACATCAATCATTTGTTGTCTTGTCTATGAAGTACTTTCTATAAAGTCATTGTTTATTATTCTCCATATAGTAATTAAGCGTCCCTGAAAGGGCGCTTATTTGTTTTCACCTCAGTTTCCTCGCCGCCGCCACCGCCGCCGCATTATGGTCTCCCTTGAATATCTCCCTTATTATTAGAAGGATTCAAACCATATTTGGCACTTATATACCTTAGGCGTGGGAAAATTTTTCTGCATGCTTAAATTTGACCTTTGATCTTTATGAAGGTCACATGATCAAAAACAATTTTTTTCCCCCCCCCCCCCCCCAAGGGTCAAACTGGGGTCATAAAATAGCTGATTTCGAGTTTTTGTCTTATATCTCCTTTAATGTTGCTTTTATAGATTGAGAATGTATTAAGAAGTATTGGGAAAGCATATGTGGAGAGTCTAAGTAGCCGGTCAGTTTTACCACCCGACCCCCCCCCCCCTTATGGGTCAAACTGGGGTAAAAAATAGCTGTTTTGGAGTTTTTAACCTGATATCTCCTTCATTGTTGCTATTATAGCTTCGGAATGTATTAAGAGGTATTGGGAAACCATATCTGGACAGTCTAAATAGCCGGCTAGTTTTACCTCCTGACCCCCATGTATGAGTCAAACTGGGGTCATGAAATAGCTTTTGCCTTTATTGTTACTTTTATGCTTTCACAATGTATTAAAACCTATTGCAAAACCCTGTGGACAATCTAAATAGCAATACATACTTATATTATATGATTATATGAAGTTATTAATACTCGTTACTGAAATGCTTTGTAGCATTTACACAAAATTTACAAAGTTACACAAATTTACAAATTTTAAAAGTTACATCCAATGTTGTACATCCAATGTACAACACTTTCTCCAGCTTGTCTATGTCTACAACGCTTGTTTATGTTAATTAAAGAAGACCTCTGTAGGATTTTCCCTGTCATGATATCACTAAGGGGGTTGCTTTATGTAACAGTACGGTACAGCTTTGTGCATTCTTAGCTTTACAGCATGCTTATTAAAACCACAAGGCATTTTAAACTCTCAGGGACGCTTCGCTTTTGTTAGCAAAAGCATTCATCTAGTTTATGTTTGAAGGATCATTTGTTCTCTATAAAATACTGTTTGTTAAGTCATAAATGTTTTTCTGTTAAGATTTTCTTTAAATTGTCATTCGTTCTCCATGAAGTATTTCATTGAATAGTTATTTGTTCGCTATGATAATGGATATATGTTTTGTGGTAATAGACTGCCAGTTTGTTGTTCAGAAGTAAAATATTGAATAATTTTTTCACAAACTTGAATTGCACTGGGCTGTGCAAGGAGTAAACAACTGTAAACACCTGTTGAAATTAAATAATGTTGTAGTCAAAAGTCTTGTAAATTTCATGATCAGATCAAACCTCTGGTGATAATCTTGTAGATTTTGCTTGGAAGTAGAACACTGAGTGTTTTTAAACATGTTTTAATTGTAGTGGATTGAACAAGAAGTAAGCAAATGTTGTGAAGTTAACTGTGAGAAGTCTCATTTTGCCTGAGCTTTCATATTTTCTGTTGTTTTTTTTTTAACCAGTTGTTCTTCACTGTGTTTCAACATTATTTAAGCAGTGTCAATGCAATGCTGTGTAGTGTTTATATCACATGCAAAATATCTTTGTATATATGGAATAAAAACACTATTATGTAAGCCTGCTGTTGATTTAACTGTTAATTAACCCTTGCCCTGCCATGTGTGTCAACTATGTTCCACAGCCATTTCTATGTTAAGCTGTGCCGTGTCTGTTAGTACAGTCCACAGTCATTTATTTATTATGCTGTACTGTGTCCATAATTGGGTTATACGTGTACATGTATATGTATATTGAAGATGTAAAAGTATCCAGCTACAGTAATGGCTGTTTTATCAATAGATGTTTTTTTTTTTTGTTAACATTGCTTTCACCCATTGTATTGGTCATAATAAGGCATGTATTTGAGGGGAGGGAGTTACAGAAGCACTGTCCATTAGTTAGTTAAGATTCTGTATTGAAAGCCACAGCGTATTTGCAAGCAACTACCAACTTTCACTTCTGGGTGAGTCTGGGAATGAAACCCAGGACCTGGGAAGTGAGAGGCCAGTGTGCTAACCATGTTTCCTTGCTGGGAATTAATTTAGATAACACAAGCTGCATAAAGCAGAAGAACTGATTCAGTATAACCCAGTAGGTGACGACAACTTTAGAAAGATTCAAGATTAGGTAAGAGAAGTTTAAGACAATAAAGGTTCTACTGCAGATCTCATATATGGCAGACGTACCATACATGTGAGCATTATGAACAGATAGCAATCGTCTTTAACATACACTAAGGATAATCATTGCAAGTGTAAGCTGAGTGATTAAAAGTACCACCTTGCAAGGCAAACTATCATTGGATGAAAGGTGAACACATAAAAGTCCACCTATAAATGTTAGCAGTTTACACCTGTTTCAATGCAGATGATCAAATAAATACCGGTATAATCTTAAACCCTGTTTCGCTGATAAATATTTCACTAATAATAATAATAATATTTCACCAGGGATTGTGTATTAAAGTATAATGGCTTTTCCGCAGTTAGGAAATAATATGGCTGCTTTTGATCATTAAAACACATTGCATCAACAATTTTTAGTATTTTTATTTCTGCAAGGCACAAAGGCACTGTAAATCTGTAAATGCAAACAATACATCAACATATGCAGGTGTAACTAGCCCCAACTGCAAAGTACAGCACAAAACCTCAAGTTAAATAGAAATTAATCAGTTAAATTTAACACTGCAAGTCTTAACTGCCTCGTGGAACAAAAATAAGAAAGCAGAATACCAACCTGATTGATCCACTGCATTAATGAAAGGGCAACTTATTCAAAACTCCCCTCATCTGATTTAAGCCATGCGTACAAACTTAAAAACACATATTTTGTTGTACAAAGTCGAAATAAAAATTAAAGGAATTTTTATAGTTCAACCTAATAAGAAATCTGAAAGGACTCTGAAACTTCGTGTATAAGTGTGAATTGGCCATAGCTACATCCAAATGTTATGGATATTAGAGAAGTTGTATTGAATTTACTGAATTGTCATTTTGAAAAGTCAACTTTACAAGACATAGTTTCATATGTGTATGCTTGTTTTCCACCACTTGTTAATATTGAGTAAATTCTCTAATATCCTCTATGAACAAGCTAGCACACTGGTACTTTGTTTGGACAACAAGGTTTCCTGTTATAAAAGATGGACATTAGTATAAAAAATAACTATTTTCGAGAGCATAAATCTGGGAGTGTAGACTTATGTTCATATTGTTAAACCTTTAAATAATAGAAATTTGTACAATGAAATCTTTACTGCATTAACTTGGCCTCAAGCTCCACACTCTTTAAGCCAATCTCTTTCTTCAGTATTGCAGTCATCAGGTGTTCACTGAGGACCTTTGAGAACTCTCCATTCTTAATACTGGTGACAATGAACTCCCTGCCTCTCTTATCTCTGCAGTAGATGCCCAGATAAGCCCCTTTTCTGTTGATATCGCAAAGTTCGCTGTTTAGGTTAAACAAGTATTCTACCAGTGGATGTGCACCATTTTTGTCCTGGGATTCCATCCTGTCGAGGAGGTGGAAAAACACTTTGTTCAGGACGTACCCGCTCAGCACTTCCTCTGGCAAGGAGTTCTTGGGTCGGGGTGTGGGCTCGCCTCTTGGTGTAGAATTTGGGGTGATGGTCGGTGTGTAAATTTCCAAGTCTAATTCCCTTAAGTTGACAGCAACTAACAGTTCACCTTCAATATAAAATGCTTGTGAATGTGAAGAAAAGGTAACTGGACAAAAATAAACCAAACAAAAAGTACACAAAGAAAAAGTTTACCTTTGGACAAAAAAGGTACAAAAAATAATTTAAAATCCATACAAACATAAAACAAAATTGTAATGATAAATATACAGTGGGTACAAGTGTAATATGTACCCAGAGAGACTATTAATATTTATGTAATTTGTGTAGAATGTGGAATGATTGGTAATAATATTCTCACTCAGAATAGCAGTAATTTTATTATATAGTATGAAGTTTAACCTTTTAATTAGGACATGTAGATTTAGTATTTGGCCTGCCAGTAATAACAGTTTCTATCGTACCTTGTCTTGGTTTTCTTATGGTCGATCTTGGTGTTTGGGTACCAAGATTTTTCACTATGCCTGCAAATGATGTAAACCAGCAGTTTATATTTTCACAAAATACGATTAGTTTTGTTGGTAGTTTTGAAAGAAAGTAACTGAACCTCATAAAAAGGAAGAGAGGAAAAATCATTCAAAGAAAGACATCAATTAGTACTGAACTGTATTTACATTTCAGTTAATAAACCTAGACAACATGGAGTAATCACAGTATGTACCACCTGTTGCAACACATCTCAAAAACTAGGATTATTTTTCGGATTTTGCAGTGAAAATATATCCCATCTTCTTGATAGTTCTGATCCCTTGTGATTCAATCCAGCTGCACTAAAAAGTACAAGTATGTTTACCTTTTATTCTTTATCTTAAACTTGTGCCTCTGTGGGTTAGGTAACTCCAGTTTTTGAATGAGTTCAGAATTAATGTTTTTTAAATTTATTTAAAATTAAAGTTTTACCATCTACATTGCTGTGTACCTAAACAATGTTCCCTGTCTGTATTGGTCAGTGAGCTAAAAGACTCAAATAAATAGTTATTGTCAGGAAGCGATATATGTTTTAAGCTATTTGAAATTTACCTGCCACATTATTGAGTCCACACTGACGCAAAGCCATGACTAAGTTGGAGATTTTGTACTCATTGAGAGTGACCATGTGTCGCCATTTGTAGAGTGTGTGCATACACTTCTCCCTGGTCCTGTCACCATATCTCTTTTCTATGCTGATGATATCTCTGTCGTTTAATCCAAGGTGTTTCCCTATGTTCCTCCAGTGGCTGGCCTCCTCGTCCACAATTGTGTACATAGCCTCCATTAACTTTTCTATTGTGAAATAACAAAGTCAAACACTTAAAAGCTGTTCGCTGGTGTGTCAATATCATTCACTTGCATTCGTTTCATTTATTAATGTAATAAATTTATATTAGCTGAGCAAAGAAATGAAAACCCCCAAATTATACAATGAAGATAAATGCATAATTGTACATCAAAATTATTCACTTCAATGGCAAACACACCTAAGAGGCATGGCCATTGAGTGGTTAACTAAGTGACTGAATGGTTAACTAAGTGGCTGTCTGGTTTGTTAAGTGGCTGAATGGTTAACTAAGTGCTGGATGGTCATCTTAAGTGGCCAGGGGTGACTTGGCTATCAAAGTGGATGTGGGGTCCAATCCAACCTTAGGCTATGACAGCATGTGGGATATGTTGACACTCAGTCCTGATATGAACCTAGCAGTTGCAGATAAATCACAGAATGTGAATAGAATATGCCTGCAGAGATAACTTTTGTGCAACATATTTCTTCCACTTTTTTCCACTTTCTTCCTCTTCAACTTTAACAAATTATGTTGAAACTTCCCTCTCAATGTGTCGTAAGAGAACGGTAACATTAAATTAACACTTGCTTTTATTGCGCTACAATAGCTTACCGTGTGGGACTGATTGCTGTTCTCGGATGGCCGCAAGGCATCAGGCCAACGTCTAAGAAAAATAGACATTTATAGTTGGCCGTAGCCTCAAGTTGTCGTCTTTTTTACTTTCGTCCTACTTTCTCGTTGGGCGCGTGAATTGGTAGCTTCTGTCATTTACACAGATATTTTCATCTATTTCTCAGTACATACGTATTGTTGGATGTAAATTTTTGGCTATTTTTTGTAATATATATCATAGATTATTCTGTGAAAGTTCTGTTTTGACAGGATAAGTATTTTTCATTATATTTGCGTGTTTTGAGTTTTCCTCGGTTCAGGCTTTTTAGTACGTATTTTATTGCGTTTAAGATGTCTTCCCACCAAACGAGTAAAGACAAACCAATATCTAGCAAGTGTAGGCACTTTTGCTTCCCATTTGACACACATAATTACTGCCCTACCTGTACGGAATCTGGCAAGGGTGATGACCCCTGTGTCACTTCTGAAAATCCATGTCAAATATGTGGTTCTTTTACTGAAGAACAAATGTTGAAAATCTCACAAAGGAAACAATACATTAAAAAATAAAAGTGCCTCACTACTGCTTCAAAAGACGAATTAGATCTACTAGGGGATGACGTGGATTCATTTACGGGCTCCAATGCAGACCTTGAGAGTGCAGCTGATAACTTGTTTACATCACCCCCGCATCCACAACCCCTACCCTTCAGTTCATGGTCTCTCAAAATACAAGCCAAGACTGTCCCACCCACCCCAGGTACTGCCTTACAGCAGAAAATAGAATCAAATTTAGAAAAATCCCTGGGTAACATCCATTTACAGCAGCAAATGGGTTCGTTCCAGGCATCTATGTTAGAAGCTTTCAGTCACTCAGAGAGGAATTGATTACTAAAAAACAAACGGGTGGATCAGACCTCGGTTTCAGCTTCTAAACCTTGAACCTCATCTAGTGCTGTTGTTAAGCTGGACCTACCCCCTCCAAGACCTAGAACTACCCTTCAGACCGAGGATATGGATGTGGACTATGGTCCAGCAGTTCCTCCATGTCTCGGATCTGATCCTCATAATGCATCGGATCAGAATTCTAATGCATCCGAGGAACTTTCTAAGAAGGTCTCGGATAAACCTAAAAAACACTCTCACAGCAGACATGAGGTTGAACCCAGGTCTGCCTCGGATCAATTCAATGATGAATCCAATGAACCTCGGATTCCATCTACTAAACCTAAAAACATGCTGATAAGAGTAAACATAAAGCCAGGTCCAGATATGTGTCCTCTTCCTCAGAGGAGGATCAGTCCTCTGCATCCAGACACAGGTCTACAAAGCCCTGTAGGGCTCAGCCAACTGGGGCTCTCTGACCAAAACCAACCTCAACATGATCCAGACCCCCCTGATTATAGGAAAGTAGCTTTGTCTGACGTTCCCTCCCAATACGCTGAAGAAGTGGACACATTCAGGCGCATTCTTTCCCTCCCTGACCCCAGGGAGTCCATGCCTAGGTCCTCAAATTCAGTCATGGGTCTGGACGATGAGAAAGGCCATCAAGAGCTCAGACCTAGAGGTCCTTCCTCTATGCTACCACTCAGCTCAGTTATCAAAGATGCCTTTGATAAGTTTGAACATGATTTTCAGGCTGCTAATTTACCTGAGGGTAAATACATCAAACCTCCTCCTTCCTCTACAAAGTGGTACAAGGTGGGACAGCCCTGTTATGAGGAGAAAATTCAGGAGTTGAATACAGATTTTGCATTACTCCTAGACTCCCTGGGGCTCCTATGGGCAAGGTTCCCCTACCAATTCTTAAGGAATTGGAACACCAAGCTAGGCAAAATATCTCCATGCTGAACTTTACTGCTGCCTTTGCCAAGACTTCATCTTCTTGCAATGCCTCTCTTGAAAAGTGTCAACATAGCCTGAAGTCAAGAAGGTTAAGACTCAGATCCAGAAAGGTGCCAATCCTGAGAAAGCAGCAAAGCGTGGATATGAGCAAGCCTGTGAATATTTAGATTTCTGGATAGGAAGGTGAAGACTTCCTCCTCAAAAAAGGCACCTCTAAAGACTCTCAGGGTTTCGGACCCTATAAGCCCTTTCATGGTCCCCACAACAAGAAAAGAGGCTCCTACAGGAAACGCCCCTATGGGGGCAACTCCTCACAAAGCAGTAACCAATCGTTTTCCTCAGGTAGGGGGAAACCGAACTTCAGAGGCTCCAGAGGTCATTTTCGTCCCCACAACAGGGGGCGAGGGCGTGGAAACCCCTCTCCCTAATGACTCCTTAAAAACTTCCCTCAGTTCACCAGTAGGAGGTCGCCTCCGTTCTTTCAGAAGAGACTGGCAAACAAACAAATGTTCATTCAACGTGTTAAAGATTATCACCAATGGCTACATACTGCCATTCCTTTCAAAACCAAATTTGGTCAGATTCCCTCTGATTCTGTCAGAGTACAAGGCCCGTCAAAAAGACCAAGCTCTGGCCACTTGTATCCAGTCTCTCCTGTCAAAGAACGCAATCAAAAGGGTGGAAAATGTAAAATCTCTCGGGTTTTACAGTCGCCTGTTCCTAGTACCCAAGCCTCACCAAAGGTGGCGGCCAGTCATAGACCTAAGCAGGCTCAACACTTTTCTACACGTAGAAAAGTTCAAAATGGAAACTCCAGAGTCCATCAGGACCTCCCTGATTCCAGGGGAATGGGTATCGTCGATAGACTTATCAGATGCTTACCTTCACATCCCCATCCATCCCAACTCAAGGAAATGCCTAAGGTTTTACTACAGGTCCCAGGTGTTCCAGCCCCCCAGGTCTTTACAATGCTTGCCTCAACGGAGAAAATTATCCCGGAGGGACGCCTTCACATGAGGCCCTTTCAGTTTCACCGCAAGGAGCATTGGAGATATCTTCAGTCACTGGACAGCCTCCTTCCTTGGACAGAAGCCATTGCAGCACACTTAGACTGGTGGCAAAATCCCTCAAACGTGATGAGAGGTGCAGACCTTCATCCCAAAGACCACAGTATCCAACTCTTTACGCCTCAAACGAAGGTTGGGCCACTCACTTAGATCAAAGTTCTACAAAGGGTCTGTGGTCAGACTGGGAAAAAAGGCTACACATAAACATCCTAGAATTGAAGGCGGTCTCCCTGGCCCTTCAAAGCTTCAAGGACCAGTGCCAGAACCAAACAGTACTAGTTGCAACTCACAAATCAACAGTGGTAGCCTACATAAACAAACAAGGGGGAGCTCACTCAGCAGAGATGTGTGCTGTCCTGTGGAAGATCATGACCTGGTGCCATCACTATCACATAACACTGAAAGCCAGACACATTCCAGGGTGCCTGAATGTGATGGCTGACCTTCTGTCGAGGACAAACCAAGTGCAGTCAACAGAATGGTCACTGCATCCGCAGGTGTTCAAACAGATCTGCCAAAAGTGGTTCACACCTCATGTAGACTTATTTGCCACTCATCTGAACCACAAACTTCCACTGTACGTATCTCCTGTCCCAGACCCAAAGGCTTGGGACATAGATGCTCTAAACATAAACTGGACAGGTCTCACTGCCTATGCTTACCCTCCGACGGCTCTCCTTCACAGGGTGATCCAAAAAATCAGGCAATGCCATTGCCTGATCATCGTAATAGCCCCAGGCTGGCCAGGGATGCCCTGGTTTTGGGACCTAGTGCAGCTCTCAACAGAGATCCCACTGCAACTTCCAGTGTCAAAAACTCTCCTCAAACAATCCCACAACTATGTGTTTCACAGCAATCCACAACATCTCAACCTCCACGCCTGGTGTCTAGGAGTGGATAGCTTCTCTGTGGAGGTGGCAGAGAGAATTGCTGCCCCTCAGAGGTCATCAACAAGGACCATCTACAAGTCAAAGTGGGCCCTATTTGAGAAATGGTGCAGAGAAAATTCGATGGATCTCTCCACTCCATCTGTGAAACAAGTCTCAAACTTTTTCATGTACCTGTACCAAGATCTAAACAGGCGCCCCTCAACCATTGATGGTTACAGGACGGCCATTGTTGACACTTTGGGCCCAGCGGGGCACCATATTGCACAAAGTTCATACCTTCACAGGTTACTCTCCAGTTTTCACAGGGATCATCCCAAAAGTTCCAGGAATCTTCCTAAGTGGAACCTTTCTGTTGTTCTCAATGATCTCACAAAAGCACCCTTTGAGCCTATGAAAGACACAAACCTCAAACATCTTACTCTCAAAACTGCTTTCTTGCTAGCTTTGGCCTCCGTCAAGCGCCTCAGCGAAATCCATGCCTGGGTTGCAAACAAGGTATCTAATCTAGGCCAATGGGAAAAGGTTGCCTTGTTCCCTTCTTCTGACTTCATAGCCAAAAACCAGCTAGCAAGAGAAGGTTCTCAAAGTGTGTCTCCGGTGACTATTCCTGCTTTGACTATCATTGTAGATAGACAATTCAAAGAAGACAGGACCTTGTGTCCGGTGCGGGCCCTGAGGTACTATCTGGATCGAACCAAAGACCTGAGAGGGTCTCGATCCCTCCTTTTCATTTCCTTCAATAAAGGACATACCTCAGACATCAGACCCGCTACTCTCTCTTCTTGGTTGAAACAAACCATTCTACTTTGTTATAAACAAGCAGATCAACAAGCCTTGGACTTGGTCCAAGTTAAAGTGCATGACATTCAGGCCTTTGCGGCCTCTAAGGCCTTTTACGGTGGGGTATCGGTGGACCAAATCATGCAAGCCTGTTACTGGAAAGCTCACAACACATTTACAAATTTTTACCTAAAAGACTTTACTTGGTTGGACAACGACAGCAATATGTATTTGGGACCAGTTGTGGCGGCACAAGTCTTAAAACTTCCCCTCAGACCAGGTATCCTCGGAAAGATAAGAAAGGGGGTACATCCGCTACAACCAAGTCTTCAGGAGTCTAATCCCAAGGTCTAGGTATAGGTTTACCTCTCAAGATGTTACCGGTAAGGTCATTTTTTATTTTTAGTTTATCAAGAAAATATGTATTAAGGACTTATCAAGTTGTCATTAATCTCATATTCGGTGGCAAAAATTTATGAGAATTCCAACCATTGGGCTGGTTTATCACTCGTGATTGGTCCCTAAGGACCCTTACACCTCTAAAGTGAGCACGGCTGCACTTCTCTCCTACAATGAACACATCTTGACAGTTTTAGCACTGTCATCCATTCTATTCAGGTTTTTGGCTATTTACAGGCCCGGTCTTCAGGATTGGGGCACTGTAAACAGGACTCAGACTGGTATTTCTAACCTTCATTCTAATATATTACTTCAAAATCTAAGAAAATCTTCCAGTCTCAGCTGTAATCCCTCCACCGAGCAGTTGGATTCAGCAATCAGTCCTACATGGTAAGTTATTGTATAGCGCAATAAAATTGAAAATTTTAATTACTTAAATGTAGCTTTTATAAGCTACAGGCTTACCATGTGGGGCTGAGAAGAGTCCCACCCTGCCTCCCCGCTGTATTACAGCTGAGGGATAAGGTTTAAAAAATTTCAACGAGAAAGTAGGACGAAAGGTCAAAGGTTACCACGAGACGACAACTTGAGGCTACGGCCAACTATAAATTGGCCTGATGCCTTGTGGCCATCCGAGAACAGCAATCAGTCCCACATGGTAAGTTTGTAGCTTATAAAATCTACATTTAAGTAATTAAAATTTGCATTTCATTTCTATAATAAAGATATCTTTCCTCCACACTGAACAAATTATAACACACCTTCCCTGTTTAAATGTGGTGACAAAACATCATCTATTGGTTTGGGGGTTTCCACCAGTCTATAGACTACATCAGCCACTCTCTTTTGACGACACTGTATGAGTGCATCACACAGGTTTCTAACCTATTGTACAATACATTACACACAGCTGAAATATTATGAAATACTCAGAAACTCCATATATTAGTGCTGCAAATAAGAAATCACTCAAAATATTCTGTTATTCTGTGAGCATTTTTTAAAATGTTACTTTTTAGTAATCTGTGACCAAAACGAATTTTGGTCTTCAGACGAGTAAAGGTACCATCTTAAAACTAGCCATAGCCCAGTAATTGATAAATAAGCATTATAATAATAACACAGCACAGTTTCTCTCAAAGCGGACGCACTATTTATTGCCGATTTGTGCACTGTAAACCACTATAGTCCTTATTAATTGACTGTCCTGTATTTCTACAGCCATTTTCCCCATATGCAGTTAAGGCTTGGTCAAGATTCAAAGCCCGTCCACAGAGCTGGAAGGGGAGTTTGGCCACTTCTACTTAAACTGTAATATATTCTGTTGTTATGCTTGTGACAAACTAGGTGAAATTTGTTGAACTGGAATATACAGGTTAGAATTGGTTTAAGTGTTTCATTAAGTTAAACTCGAAACCTCGCTATTACGATATTATGGGGTAGAAATATGTACACTTCTTCCTGTGCCACAGTGAGTGTCCCATAGATTGGTTATCAATTTGTGTGTGTTTATGGTGGCCTGGTGGTAAGTCTATTCAACTTAAGGGTGGAAATTCTGGGGTTCAATCCTCGCCAAAGCACATGGAGCTTTACATACTTGTGTGCCTCGTTTATCTAGTAGCATTAACAAGTAGTAACATTAGTTGGCGGGATAAACTGTACAGACTGGCATCCTAGGCCTGTCCAGATGGATGACTTCATGTGTCACAAACAAAAAAGAGCAGTGGTCATTTGAGTCTCCAGACTTTACCAATTTTAGGGTAAAAACGAGGCAAATACAAAAGCTTCGGACATAATGTTGTTTCGTCGTACACCACTCATCACCCACCTATGAGGTTATAGGTTCAAATCTTGTAGGGCCTTTATAAAGAAAGTGACAGTAATTGCTTGACAATAACTGATAGTTAAAAGAGTAAACTCTAAACCTCACTATTACGATATTATGGGGTAGAAATATGTACACATTCTTTTATCTTTTCACTGAAATACCTGTTGTGATATAAGCTATATACTGTGCTAAAAACGAAGTTAAACAAAAACTCCCCAATCTATAACTATACCTGAAGGGCTTTGGAAGTTTTCATTCTCCATTTGCACAGGGCTTCCCAGCACTGTTCAGCAGGCACTGAGGGGTCACCACCTCGCTTCACTGCTGCTATCTCATCCGCTCGTAACCCCAGGGCTTGAGCCAGCTCTACCCAGTCTACACCCACATTCTCACACACAATATCCATTACTTCCATGAACCCTGTAAAAGGTGGGGAAAGTGTTTCCTCGATAATTTTTTATTCTGTTTTCTTTTTGAGGATTAGGTGGTTTAATGATTAAAAGGTAATACCATTCACTCACTTGACCCAAACGTCTTATAGGTTGTGGGTCCAAACCCAGTTCATGGAAACATGTGAGATGGGTTGACAGTCTGCGTGGTTGTTGGAGAGAGAGAGCAAAACACAAACATTGACTTTGTTATTGTAAAGGCTCAGGATTAAATTATGTACAATCTTCTGTGTCAGAACAATACCTCTATGTTGTTGAGGAAAAGATAGCCAATCTTTGTCTGCTATAGGGTCAATTTCACACCTACTTCCATTTGTAAAATTAAATTTTCCTACACATTTCCTATATTATAATATTGACTTCTAATTATGCTTGCCAGAGAGGTGGGGGTGACCAGAAAGATTGCTGGTAAAGCTTTGAGGCCAACATCTCTGGTAAAAAAATCAGACTCAGTTTACTGCCTTAACTGATGTTAATTGCTCGTGCTATATTTTGAGAATTATTCACTTGACAAAAAGCTAAAGTTAAAAGGGATTTGGTATACAAATGTTGTGCTAATAGTAATGATAATCAGTTCAGACAACTTACTTGTGTCTCCAGCAGTGGAGACGCCTTTTGTCCCTTTCATTCTTTGGCCAGACATATTATATCCAGGTTATAAAATATATTCCAGGTGAAATGTTCTAGACCATATGAATATAAATATTAGATTTGTTTCTTAATATTATTGCATCCTAAACATTATAGTAACACAGAGACTGGTGTATTATTCATCTAATTCCTCTGAGTATATTCCACGTATAGATAATGTATTTCAGTTAAGTTCTGTGAATGTTGAAGTAATTAATCAATGTGGATTTTTACAAATGAAAAAAAATAGCTTTTGATTATTTATTCAGTCATAAAATCAGAATCACTACTGAGGCAGCAATAGTTCTCTCTCTTATACAACTAAAATAGGTCATCAATCTGACATACATAGATTTATTTATGCATATAAAGTGGAAACAATCTAATAATTTACACCTAATAATTAAGCCACAAAATAACTTTAAATATATCTAGTACTTGTACTAAATTTACGTAGTGTACGTAAGAACAGCCTCAGATCATTATGTCCTAAGGGAGTGTTAATATGATCAATGAATTTGTTCATTTAACATTCATGTCACATAACTTCATTTGTTGTGATTGTTTATATACTGGAATTGATCCCTCTGCCTTTGCTACTCAGAGTAAATTTTGCGTTCAATGATACTGTCTTAAAAGCATATAAAGCATTAAGTCTTCTCGGCCATATAAACAAGGTTAATGTATTGGATTAAACACGCAAGTCAATCACCTTTCTATAAATTATACACAGCTAAATGTCAGCCTTATACCAGTTAATATAACTTAAATATAATGAGACATTCCAGTTCTACAAACCAACGATAAATGTTTCTAGGAAGTTGGATGAATTCTTGAAAACTTCCACTAAGCATTAAAAGGAAATCAAATATCGTGCATTGTGAATAGGTGAATAAAATGTATAAGTAAGATGGGATAATCTCTTTTTGTCACAAAAATATGCACACAACATTCATCCAGTGCATTTGAATTAATTTTTTTTTTAGTTTAATGCCGCATACATTATATTTAATATTACAATATCCAGACTTAGTGTTTCATAAAAGGTATTTCCATATATGGTACATCAGCAGTTTGCGACTAATTCTTAAGAAAAATGCATACAACATGAAGCATTTAGAATCGGAACAGTGAGTATTAGATCATAGAAGTATTAAATAACGATTTAACTCTTTTACATAGATGTTTGTACAAACATCAGTATGACAAGTGGTGTTCCATCCAGTAAGATTATCCCAGCACTGATTAGACAAGAACATAACTTGATCAAACAGCTAGGTCATACAATTTACTGTGGATATCAAATTAAGGAATGATCTGAATTCTAACTGGACTTCTAATAGCGCTTTATCTGATAAACTGGAGCAACAGTAAAGCAGACAATTCATTGTACCTACCTAGAAATACAAGTAAAGTTGTCTGAATGTGTTGTTGACATGTGTCACTAATATGTAAAACCTGTTGTTGCTTCATCATTTGCTTGCACAGTTTCATGAAAGACCAATCATCAACAATTGACAATACTGTTCACCATTGGCAAAGTGTTTTAGTTTGTCTTTAAGACACCTTAATTTGCTCCTTTTCTTCGTTATCCAACCTTTTTGAGTTTCTCTAGCTGGCCTCAATTTGTCTTTTACGCTGGGAGGCTCTTTCAAGATTATCAATAAAAATATACTCTTCTAATCTAGATGTTCATAGTGCTTAGTCTGTGCCTGTGGTAGACTCTAAAAAGCAACACCAAAAACCAATTCCATAAGCATTATTCTGTAGACATAGCCAGGTCGATACTACAGAGATACGGGGGAGTGAAAAGCCTTTTTGAAGAGATAAGATTTTACCTTTTTTGTAAACTGTCAGGAGTTGGAGTTGAAGGAACATCATCAAAATCAAAATCATCCAAAACTGTGGGAACATCAGAAGCAAAACTGACCGAAGTATTTTTTTATTATATACTGATGGCTAGAATTGAGGAACCTCCAAGAATCTTTTCTCTGGACTGTTGTATCTTGTGCCATATCTACCACAATGAATAGATAAAAAAAGAACCAAAACAGCTGGGATGTAAAGAAAATTATGAACCAAAGTGCCAGTTTGAAGATGCAATGAAATTGGACTGGCAACCAAGGAGTCTTTTCAGAATAGGAGATGCCTGCGTGCATCTATTACAGTTTGCGACAATCCTATGAAGTGTATTTTTGATACACTGCAGTTTGCACATGTTAAAACTGGACAGACTTCTGGAGATAAAATTACAATAGTCAACACGACCACTCACCAAAGCATTTACTACCAGGTAGTGTCAAATAATGCCTAACCAGTACGAGATTACACTTTTGACTGAAGCAAGTCTTACAAATATTGCAAATGTAACCACCAAAGAGAATGTTTGCATGAACCAGAGACTAAGGGTCGTTAAACAACTGTTGGATGTATCAAACTACCCAATATTCTGACAAGGAGGAGGGAATCTAATTTCTTGAGCTGAGCATTGGACACATAGGTATGAACTGAAAGATGAACTCTGTTTTATCTGTTGTAATATATAGTCAACACACGTCCTAAACACAAATCCTGCCACTGAGGTTTCAGTCACCTAGGTTTATTTAGTTTATACATAGTTGTCTATTACTGTTAGCAGATACAACCTTTTTGCTACTTTAAAGTCCTCAGTGACCTAGTGGGTTTGCAGGTTTGGCATCTAATTACAGGCTGTCACCTCAGTGTGGGTTTGACTCCCACAAGTGACAATACTGAGGACTTGTTCCAATATGATCCTGGCTGTTGAATGGGACGTAAAACCCCTACTTTGTTGCTTGCTACTGGAGGTGCTTTACTTTTTCATCTTAGATTCAGTTTAAGTGTTATCTTCTTCCAGTTGAGTTTGGTGTTTTGTTATTTTGGCACTTGGCTAAAAGCATAAAGCCCCTTGGTTATATTATTGCAACAATGTGGCCAAATGTCAAGGTAAAACATTTCAAGTTTAAGTTAACTTTTTAATAGCTAACTAATATCTTACTTGATGGACGATAGTCTATTCTGCATGAGCCAGTTCAATACCAAACATGGGGGCTCAGTGGTGCATTGGTTAACACAGACGCCTCCCACCTCTGAGGTCAACGGTTCAAACTCTGGACCCAACTGCATGTGAGTAAGGTGATAGTTATTTACTGATATCTGACAGTGACAGTTTACAGTGCACAATCTTGACCAGGTAGTATATGCACTGTTTCCTGTGCCCTGAACAACTACCCACTACTCGTGATATGAACTGTACAATGTGCTGACGGTGAGATTAAACCCAAATAAACCAAATCTGTACCAATCATATGTGTCTAAAGTAAACATTCTACAACATGACCTAATATGTTAGCAAATGAGATAAATAAAAACTCTCAGACTCCAAAAACTAAACATACCTCAGAGACTTCCTCGTGTATGTGGTCAATCCCAATTAAATGAACTCCATCTGGGATGACCTTAGAAGACTTACAGGCTCTGACATATTGGCCCATGTTCAGTGTAAGGTCTGAGACAAGCAGATGTGATATGATGTCCTTGTCAAAGTTGTTGTTGAACAGGAAGAAGATAAGCTTCTTGTTTACCTAAAGTCTCAGGTCCTGCCCGAGTCATGGCATAAGGCTCTGAATGGTCAGAGGCACCTATCTTCAGAAAGAGATCTGTCAATACTGAGGGTTAAGTGCTGCTACAACGACTAAGGGCAATGCACCACTATGGTGACAAGGGCCACACTATATGGACCTCCTCCAGCTAACTGATTCTTAGACAAGCTTAAGAAGGCTTATTAGATTAAAAAATTAATATTCCTGCTGCTGATAACTGATGTTATTCCTGAGCCAAGCATAGATTTCACTTCTACTTACTCACTTCTACTTCACTTAGGTGTTACTTTTGACTCTGGAAACACTTTTGCTAGTCACATAACCAACGTTTGTCATGCCTGCTACTATCACCTCAAAGATTTCAGATGCATCCATAAATTCCTCAGTGTGGAGACTGCAGCCATGTTGGCAAACTTAATAATCAGTAGTCGAATTGACTACTGCAATTCCATATTCTATGGCGTGAATAAATATAACATGGCTAAACAGCAAAAGATTCAAAATGATCTTTGTAGAATTGTCTTCAAACTTGATAAAACAAGCTATGTTACTTCCTGTCTTCAAAAACTACATTGTCTCCTGTTTCATACTCTATCTTGTTTAAATATAATCTCATTACCTATACATTCAAGACTATTAGATTCTCCCAAACCACATACTTATCACCCTTAATCAAAATCAGTAACCTTACTCATGTGTGACGATGGCGGATCGTGGCCGCTAGTTACTTCTTTATGGGTCCTGGTCCATAATGCACCCATATAAGATGGATCCCTGTCCACAAGGCACCCGTGTGAGGGGAATCTCTTACATTCATGGGGGTCCCTGCCCATAAGGCAACCGTCAGGGCAGATCTATGGGTCCATAGGAATACAGTGATGGGACCGGGGTCTCGACACTCTTAAGGGGTTTACACAGAGGTGGGGGCCCGTCCCGCTTAACAGTGATTGTCATGGCTGTAAGTGCTTTGGGAATGTTTAATTTTTCTTTGTATTCTTTTGTAGATGGTGATTCAAGGCCAGCTGTTTTAAATCTTTTAATCTCAGTTTCTAACATTTTTTTTTGTTCTAGGTATTGGATTGTGACCAGTGTTTATTTTTGTTGATTATAAAGGTTATGGTCATGAGCAACAGGGAGCCAAATCCTGGAGGTATGTGGGAAGTAGATGGTTCTGATACCCGAAGGTCGCCAGCAGGGTATTTAGGGATCAAGAGAAGCAATGGACAGAAGGCCATTTCGGTGGTGGGTGCAAGTAATGGTTCACCAGCTATGGCCAGTTCCCAGAGTGATGGGCCTGTGAATTTAACAATTGCTGAGACCTCTAATAAGGGGGTAGATTGTACAGCTCCATCAGCCAGCCCCCTGCATCAAACTTCTGTATGGGCCAAGCCTCCAACATTTGATGGGATTACCATGAGTTGGGAAGAGTTTATCATGCAGTTCAATGCTTGTGCAACAATCAATGGATGGACAGGGTCAGAAATTGCGCCATGCATGTTTTTAAATTTAGAAGGGGAGGCAAGAAGATTTATTGTGGGACTTGGTGTTTTGGTTGAGAAAATGGTGGGTTTGGTTCATTTGGGAACCGGCTGCGGAATTGTAGATGGCATAATGGAGAGACAGCATCCTCCTATGCCTCTGATATTCAGTGGTTGGTGGAAAGGGCATTTCCAGGGTCCAGAGGATGTCCAGCAAAAGCTGGCCCTTAGGACTCTGTTGGATAGCTTGTTTGAGGGTGATTTGAAGCACACACTTTAATTACATGATCCTCAAAGTGTAGAGGAAGCCGTTATTTTGATGGAAGGGTGGGAAAAAGCTTCCAAGTAGGCAGAGGTCCCAGTTAGGGAGGCTGATAAAAAGGGGACCAAGAGGGATGATGTATTGGTAAAGTTGCTTGAAAAGATTTTGGAGCAAATAAAGATGAAAGATATTAATGCTAATGGGAAAAAGGGGAAAGTCATTTGTTTTCATTGTGGTGAGGAAGGTCATTATAAATCCCAGTGCAAATACCAGGGAAGGCAAACTCAGGGCCAGACCAACCTCCAGCATCACCTTAAGTCTGGCAGTGAGGTACAGTGGACCTGAGCCATATACAGAATGTCTTTAAGAGAAGATGAAAAAAATTATTTTTGTATTGTAGATTTTTGTTTTAGGAGGGGTAAGATTTGAAACTCTCCATGGGAATATTATAAATTTGGGTTTGAAGGTCAACATGCATATTTTAAGTTTAGGATCTACTTTATTTTCAGTTTGATTTGTATAAACATGTCTATTTAGTGTATTTCAGCAGATGGTTATCAGGATTCACCTGTGCTGTGAGGCCAGATGTGGGTGTCATGGTGAATAGAGGTTATAAAGTAATGGGTTTGTTGGTAGGACTGGGTATGGTATGTGTCCCTTGTTACTTGCAGTTTCCATCACTTTTTTCATGTATTGTGTTTGCTGTTAATTGAGGTAAAACTGATTGTTAGGCATACAGAAACTTGAATTGTGGAAAATTCATTAATTGTTGTGGTTTGTGTTGGTTAAAATTAGATTTCCTATTTGTAATCTTCTTGAAGATTTAATGGCCAGTCTGTGTTAAGATTAACTTTGGTGTACTGTGTTAAGTATCTGTTAAGTGTAGTTTAAAGTTCTACTGTGAAAACCTATAACAAAAGTTCTAATAGGGAAACATCACTATCAACAAGACCAGCACCCTCAGATGATGGAGGAGAGAAGACCTGTGCTGTTTTGAGATGCTTTATCCTTGAACTGTTCTTGTTAACAAAAAAGAGACTTGTTGCATAACACCTTTGTTATGGTTGCTGTTACAGACTGTCCTGGTGGTGATGGGGTGCAGTAGTGGGGAGCCATCCTCCGGGAATCTGTGTAAAAACCAGCCAAGATATGGGCAGAGGCACCTGGAAGTCCTGTATAGAATGTCATGATACACTACCCAGAAAAAAACCCAACCATTCTCCAAGGCATGTGATGGGAGACCTTACAGTTGTGGGTGGACTAAATGGAGGCAGTGATGTGCATGGTGTGTGAACCCCAAAGAACACCTAAGGATGGAAGTCAAGTACAGACCCTGAGGTGTTGACTGAGGCTGTCCCTGGATCCCCAGGCTGTCTGTCATGGAAGAGGGATGGTGCTGCAGAGCTATGAACTGTGACATTCCCACATGGACTGTGTACTAAGAGAGATTAGTGGGAAGTCTGGACAGTAACCGAGAAAAGTATACTTTATCCCCAGTCACCTTCCCCCAAGGACTTTAAAGAGCGATGAGTAAAGTTCCCGAGAAGTGTGCCATGAGAAGTTCTAATCATGTCCCATGAAGAACATTTTGACTCAGTACCCTGTTTTGTGTATCACCCCCAGAAGGAAGAAGTCTGTTCTACAGCTCCCTGATGGCAAGGACAGTTGGTGGTGGTGTTAATTTTTTGTGTGTTTGGGTTATGTTGCATATTGATTTGTGGTCTTCAATATGTTATATGTGGTTAGGGTACTACTTGCTATATGCCTTTTTGTCTAAATTGGGTTCAAGTGCCTGTTAGCTGTACACTTGTAAATGGGGTAAGAGTATGGTAGGAAGGCACAACCATTTAGGGAGGGGCCGAAATGGGTTTTTGGGCAAGCAAGTAGATAAACATTTTTGATGTGTTGTGAATTAAGTTCAATTATTTAAGTCAGTGTGACTTGAAGTGTTGGGTTTATTTTGTTGTTTGATTTATGTTAATTGCCTAGTGATGGTAATTGCAGGGTTCTGTTTGGTTAATTAAAAGTATGGTGTAACAAAGACTTTGTGGTCAAGTGTGATGTTGGGAAATTATGGGTATTGATCTGGGATGATCTGTGGTTCAAGTTTGACCTGGTTAGGTCAGTTGAGGATGCCTGCTCCTAGGAGGGGGTATTGTGACGATGGCGGATCGTGGCCACTATTTACTTCTTTATGGGTCCCGGTCCATAATGAACCCATATAAGATGGATCCCTGTCCACAAGGCACCTGTGTAAGGGGAATCTGTTACTTTCATGGGGGTCCCTGTCTATAAGGCAACCATCAGGGCAGATCTATGGGTCCATAGGAATATGGTGATGGGACCGGGGTCTCAACACTCTTAAGGGGTTTACACAGAGGTGGGGGCCCGTCCTGCCACACATGGAAATCTCTTTCCTCAGTTCATCCCAAGAAGGCCATTAGTAGGCGAGGTTTTGCAATGGCTTCTCACAGTGAATGGAATAGACTCCCAGAATCGGTCCAATCACAGAATACAATAACAGGGTTTCGAAGACAGTTAAAAACCTACTTCGACCTTGGTAAAAATTTCCCATTAGATTTAGTAGCTCCTTATTTCGGTAGCACCTATTCGTAGTTTAGACTTATCCTAAACTGTAAATGTTCAGTTTCTCTTAATATTTAACCTTATTTTAAAATATATCGATACCAATGAGGTAGTAAATGTCAATAATTATAGTCAGTGACATACACAAATTTGTTATAGTCAGTTTGATTGGAAAATAAAGGTTTTCTCTTATTATCGCTCAAAACGTTTACTGTATGTATGTACACGGGTGGTCAGTGGTCACAATTATGTCCGGGTCATAATTATGTCCTTTCATTTTTTCTGAATGTAAATGCATGTACTCAGCTTGGGTGTCTGGTTCCATTTTTAAAATTTTCTTGAAATAAAATTAATCTTGGAGGGAATGGACCTTTCCACGGTGTCAATCAAAATACCGCAAATTGGCATATATCCTGTTAATACAATGGCAACAACCAATCATTTCCTCCGATTTTCATCGGCGCCATTTTGAATCACAAAAACGTGGCCATTTTTAGGGACATATTTGTAAATATTATTGCTTTCAAAACACAGTGTAATTTCATAAAAAAATTATATAATCAATCCTACCTACTTTAAAATGTCTGAAATGTATACTGCCTTGCTACCAATTATCGCCGGGTACCAGTTATCGCCACCAGAAAATAAAACATCCATATTTCAGTAATGGCTACATATTTTGAAAGCTTTTCATTGTGTATCTGTTGTATTCACTGTTGAAATGGTTTTACCTTATTTGCAAGACTTGGGATGTACTTTTGGTCAAGTTATGTCTATTTGAATTTTGTCTGGCAGTAATTGGTACCCGGCGATAATTGGTAGCAAGGCAGTATATATGTCCCCAAGCTTCCATTGTTTATATTTTACTGCAATGCACGAGGATTTGTTTTGATTAATAAATTGTTTATTTATTTATTTTATACTTTTTGTCACAATAAAGCAAATATATACTTTATTATATGATTTCTAATTATATGCTACATCCAATCATTTAAAATATGTGTTATTTCTCTTATATCTAGAAATACTCAATGTTGACGTTTCATTTCCCGCCATTTTCGCCATTTGTTTGTCAGAGAAGGCCTGACATGGAGACAACTAAAATACCGTAAACCAGGAAGTGGGCGTGGCCTATGGAACGGTCCATAGTAAGCCTTGTCGTAGTTCCACAAACCGTGATGCATTGTGGGATCGAGGTGGATAAACAAAACCCTTGGCGTGAACCAGAAAATGTTTTTGCAATAAAATAATTTGCATAATTGTCACATATATTGCATGTTAGTGTACATTTTAAGCATTCTTTTTATTGAAATAGTCATTTAGTAATATACGCATTTTATCTAATTGTAATCTTTTTGTATCCTGTTTGTGTTTTGAAAGAAATATGCTATTATCGCCCACTGTCTACTGCTATTGCAGTACATATACTGTGACATCCTAAAAATATTTTTCCAAAATTTTTTTAACACCAGGGGCGGATTTCATGAAAGGTCTCAGACTTAGCACAGTCTCAGGCTGAGCCACTAGCTCAAATCTGAGCCTTTGGGCTCAGCTAAGTCTTTGTCTCAAATGGTTTTCACAGAAGGGGTCTCAGTTGAGACCAAACTTATCAAATAACCACAGTGGTTTTCTGTGTCATGTGACCATTTTTTGTAGTCAAAATATTTTACTGATGACATATATGTTCCTTGTTTGATACATAATGTCTCTGGTCAAATACCATTTTGCAATAGGAAACCTTGTAAACATGTAAAAATACCCAAAGATTACATCAGGGGGTTGTTTTATATAATTGTACCCTATTTTCAGCCATTTCAAATTTTGAAGTGAAGAAAGAATTATGGCGGCCATATTTGAGCCTTTGTTTACAAAACTTAAGCCCACTTTCTGCCAGTCTCAAGATTTGAGCCAGTGGCTCCGCCAAAGCTGAGACTGAGACCTTTTGTGAAATCCATTAAGGCTGAGCCCATTGGCTCAAGTAAAATGTTTCAATAATTTGAGACAAAAGTCTCAAGTTTGAGTCTGAGACTGGGCTAAGACCTTTCGTGAAATCCACCCCTGAACAATATACAACTTCCAGCCCTAATGTAGGTAGTTAGTACATTTGCGTAACCGCATACTAACATCCTACCGCGACCCATTTAAAAATCACAGATATTTGAGATTTCCTCAATTTCTGCTTTAAATTTTCTATATATAATTACCAACTCGCCTGTTTTATGTTGCTTTTCTATAGTATAAACAGTCTAAACACACAAACTAAGTATCAAGTATCTTTAAGTAGCAATATTATTCTTAGATTGCCATGCAGCTTCCAATGTTTACTTCCCGGCTGCCATTTTGTAAATATGGTACAACTAAATTTTCAGTTAGCACTAAATCACAGGACCCTAAGTCATATTCTCCCGAAAATGTTTTTATCTGCGAAAATTCGCAAAATTGTTATTTCTACTTTGATTTGGACTGAAAAGCTCATCATTTTAATGGTTACAAGACAGTCTTTCTAGATGAATTTGAGTTTATATATATAATATTTTATTTTTTAGGCAAAGTATTTTTCAGAAGTTAAAACTTTGTTACATTGTTCATTAGTGAGTGGAATTGCCTCAATTTTCATGGTCGATTATTCGTCCATTTTTCCGACCGATGATCGACCCATAATCGACTTTTTTACTCCACTGTTGGCTAATATATCATAAACACTTTCCGGGATAAATTATATTTCATTCCGGTAAGAATAATGGTGTTTCCGACATTTAGAATCTACCAAAAGCACCCACTTCCGGTAATTATGACGGTAGTTATAAACAAACACAAAATTCGTGAGAAATCTATTGATTTATTACAGGAAAGTTTAGAAAACTGCTTAAAATATAAAAATTACTTGGATATTGAGACACATAAAGAAGGGTAAGATTTAATCGATTTCTAGAAGTTGTCAGTGACTGAACGTGATTGTACCATGACACCGACGATTGATCGAACATTGGTCTAATCGTCCACCCACTTATTGTTCATCTCACTTGGGGATTTTTTTTTTTTGGTGTTGTAGATTAGAAAATACCAAATCATAGGAAAATGTAAACCTGTCGGTTTCATATACATCTTTAATTACAATTTTTTGAAATGTTTTCTTTAAAATTTTGAAATGTTATGTTTAAACATGTCCTTAGAATTTTGTATACATTTAGCTATTTCATTAATTCTATTGATGGAGTGTCACCATTTATACTAATTGTTTTATTATGTAATTATCATGTGTAAGTTCATTGGTTAAAGTACTTGCCATTTGGTACATAAAAGAGCTTATTAATGAAGTGTTACGTTACAGAAGATATAGGAAACATGGAGACACAATTATTTAAAAATAGGCACAGGTGACAGATGCTTCCTCTCATAAAGGCATTCTTGAACATTGTAGATGAATTCACAATTTAGTACAGAAAGAATAGTGTAGAATGATTTTATCTAAAATTTACTTTAAAATAAAACTAATAGCACTGAATATAATAATACATGACCAAGATACTCCATTTTACAAGAGAATTATGAACATTTTTTATTGAGCTGATATGACATTGTAAGGTCTATTTACAAACACCCATTAGATCACAGTTACTGTTTTCACTGGGGGCTATCCTCCCCCACACCTTCTTAAAAGGTTATTCATTTTCAGTGATCACTTTCAAAATTAGACATGGCTAGGAAAGTGTGGGGGCGGATAGTCCCAAGCCACAATAATTTAACAAATGGCCTCTGAATGGCTACAGACACTGCAGTGAATAACAGCTATGGATATGGAGCCCAGGAAGGGACATAGAACCGTTTTCCTCTCAATTTTTTATCTCGCTACCACAAGATAGTAAAGTCATTACCACAAGTTAGAAAATCTTTCCCACAAGTTAGCAAGTCATTACCACAAGCTGCTGCATCCAGTTACATAGCTTGTATGAGAATCCAGTAGAGATCCTGCAAGGTATGCTGTGCCAAAAAGCACCCAGTCCAATGTAACATACTGAAATATCTTAGAAGGACCAAGGAAAGTGCCATAAAACAGGCATTTTGCTATCTTTCTATCTTGTGGGAACGACTTGGTAACTTGTGGAAATGACTTGCTACCATGTGGGAACAACTTGCTAACTTGTGGGAATGACTTTCTAACTAGGGGTACATGTAATAAGTTGTCAACTTGTGGTAATGATATGCTAACTCGTGGCCACAACTTCCTATCTCGTGGGAACGAGATAAAAAAATGCCAAGAAAACAGTTCTTTGTCCCTTCTTGGACTCCATATATGGACATTAATTTCTTAGTGTTTGGAAAATATACTTGGAAAAAGTTTTCTTATTTTACCAGGGCAATTCAAATTTTTTCAAGTACAAAATATTTGAAACAAAATAATTTACAGTACAGAACCTTGACCAACTGTATGAACTGGTTTCCTCTGCCCTCCTAACTTCCCGTTGTGATATGACCTGTACAATGTTGAAAGTGACGGAAAACCCCAAATAAATTAATAACTCTAATCTTTACAAAACATTGGATGTCCACAGGTGCTCATCTTTCCAAAATATTCTAAAAATTACTATATATTGTTGGAAAAGGATTTAACAATGTATCTATACTCATTTTCTCTATTAAAATCCGTTCACAATAAAGAGAAAAAAATTTTTTTTTTTTGTGGTTTTATAACAGTTTACTTTTTTCTGGTGTACACACCATTTTATGTAATATTTTATCATATCCACAACTAATTTCATTAAACTAATAGGAAAACTAAAGGTACAAGAAATTGTCATAAGATATCATATGTCATAAAATGTCATAAGATATATACATGTCATTTTTTACTTCCATTATGAATGCTTAATGTATCCTATCTTTTTTTAAAAAAAATATATTTCAACATCTTATTTCTGGTGTTTCAAACCATTTTTAAAATTTATTTTTCAACACATAACCCATTTATTTGAGTAAAAAGTTATATAAACTTCGATAATTTCATTTTAAATGGTATAACTTATTTCAATAAGCAATCAAAATTGATCTGTAGAAATAAACTATTCTGGTATAGGAACCCCCATTTTCGCCAATCTAGAACTCTTAAATCAATATTTTAAAACATCTTTTCCATTCAAAAAATAACCATTTTGCAGATTCATATGAATATTTCTTATAAAAATTAACAGTATGCAATGGCGAGGGACAGAGCTCACATGTACTTGTTTTTTGTGTAAATTTTGAACGGCATATTTGTACACATTTGGTCACAAGTATAAAG
Organism: Sabellastarte sp. h YS-2021; assembly: GCA_964017235.1. Taxonomy (NCBI): domain Eukaryota; kingdom Metazoa; phylum Annelida; class Polychaeta; order Sabellida; family Sabellidae; genus Sabellastarte; species Sabellastarte sp. h YS-2021. The sequence continues at coordinate 85,578,246 of OZ024935.1, read as the reverse complement.
TTTTATTTGCATTCTTTGAGATACATATATGTGCCGTTCACTAATATCTAATGCCTATGCAACTGGCATGAATAAATCTCGACATAGTTGTAAAATGTAAACAAACTTCACCACCTTTTTCTTCTGTCATAAATGTATGTTATTGCAATGTCTAAAACATTTGCAAAATATTTATATTATAATTTGTTTTATTTACAGTTAATTAAATGGAACAAGAAACATGAGCTAGGAAAATGGAAATAAGCACTTCAAAATTTACACAGAAAACAAGTACCCCAGGTACATGTGAGCTCTGTCCCTTGCCTTCCATCAGAAATAGCAACAGCAATGCACGATGGGACAGAAACTCGGTGTAGCCATCAGATTGACTTCTACAAATTCTGTGCACACTGAGTCTGGGTTTAAGGAAAGGCTCAAAATATTTTGGATAACTGCTATGTAGAAACTTACACACAAATAGGGCAAAACATGGCAAGAGAAAGAAAAATCCAAATTGAACCAGACACCAAGGTTTTTGACCGCCTCAGCAAGTGAAAGGAGATTGCCAAGTATATGAACTGGGAAAAATACGCTAAGTTTTGCATGCACAGTCCTTGTGCCAAAAGATAAATTCTATCTTATCAGGATTAAGCTTAAACTTGTTTGCAGAATGCCACTTTTTGATGTCATTATATCCCCAGATGAAAGTCGGGGATATACTGGATTCAGGTCCATCGCGCTGCCGCGATGAAATTTCCTTGTGTACACGATAACTCAAAAACAGATCAGTATTTTTTTTTAACTTGGTACACATGTAAAGGGTGGCCAAAGGAAGATCCCTATTTAATTTAAGGTGACCTTAAACTCTCCATAATAAAGAACTTATACCACCTTAAATCTGAAATGGACCTGTGACCACTTAAAGCCCTCTAAGTCACAAACTATGAGGCTACTCTTGCTAAAATTTTACCTGAGAACACATTAATGTATTCTTATTACATGTGCCGAAAATCAAGACTTTAAGATGAGGATAAAATTATGTTTGAGGTCCATAAACACCCCACTTAGGGATTTTTTGCTACATTTTTCACATATTTTGCCCTATAATTTGAAAGTGGTAATTCTATAGTCCTTGTCTATGAAAATATTAAGGGCTGTAGGTTTAACTATAAGGTCACCTTAAGGTCTCAAAATTGCCCACAGAGACTCCATTTATGGACTTTTTGCCATTTTCAAACCCTTTAGCTTTCAAACTATGTCTCTCATCTTGGTGAAATATCATCTGGGACTATATTGTTTTTTTTTTGTTACATTTGCCAAACATCTAGGCCTTTAATAAACATTTATTCTGTATATAAGGACCTTGAACACCCCAATCAAGTGACGTTTTTCTACATTTTTCACATATTTTGCCTTATGCCTTAGAAATGGTGAGTCTGAAAAGTCTCAAATTGTGTTAGATATAACTTCTAGTCTTCTATATGTAATCTCTCTCTGTAGAAAGTCTGTAGCTTTAAGTTTAAGGTCACTTTTAGGTCTCTAAAATGTTAACAGTGACCCAATTTATAGACTTTTTGCCACTTTTAAGCCCTATGACTGTCATACTATGTGACTGATAGAGCTGAAATCTCATACTGGAATATATTAATATGTTCTTTTTTCATGTGCCAAAAATCAAGGCTTTAAATAGACATTTAACCTGCATGTGAGGGCCCTAAACACCAACCTGAGTGACCCTTTTCTGACATTTTTATGTTAGTTGACTTGTCAGTCAGCTGACATTATGGCATCAATCTGCGGGCGTCCGCGTACGCAAACGCATGAACAAATTCTCCAAAACTACAAGACCTAGAGACATGCTGTTTTTTAAAAGATACCTTAACTATTGAGGATGATAAATCATAAAATCCATTCAGATCTGTCTTTGTCTATTCCCCAGAGCAATTACAAGTGAGGTACCCCCACCCAAAGTGTGAAAAGTTCAACACTTTATCACAATTTTCTCATTCACTATTGAAGGGATTTTTGTTGTACTAGGCCACTAGTAGATTCCCTTGTGTGAGTATCATTCCTGGAACTTTCTCAATTATTTTTTATGAATATTTAAAATAATTTTTAATGCATTAAAATTCATGAAATCATTCACTAAATCCCTTGTAACTTGAAAAGTATTGCATTTAGAGCATTTTGTTAAAATATGTTATTCAGCTGCTTTTTCCATAGCTTCAATATGGTGAGTAACTTAGGTGTCTATCCCAATAGCTAAATGAGTAATGGGTACTTTTAACTTTTCAGTATCTTCCTTGATGAGTAAAATCACTTGTAACTTAAAAACCATTACATAATACAGAATTTCGTATAAATGTGTTATTCAGCTACTTTTGGGTCAGCTATAACATAGTAAACTTTCAGACCTGTAGCTCATTGCATAGCTGAGTAATAGCTACATTGAGGTTATCACTGTTGAGTAAATCAGTTGTAACTTGAGAACTATTGCATTTAGAATATTTTGTTTAAATATGTTATTCACCTAATTTTTTGACTAATAGAGCTGAAATCTCATATGGGAATATTTAATACATATGTTCTTTTTTCCTGTAACTTTGATTTAAGGTAACTTTGAAATCCCTAAAATGTGTACAGTGACCCAGTTTATAGACTTTTGGCTGTTTAAGCCCTGTAGCTGTTCAACTATGTGACTAATGAGCTGAAATATCATCTGGGAATATATTAATATGTTCTTTTAATTTATCAATCACATTGAAATTTTTCCAAGGAAGGCCTGTCAACTTAAAATTTGAATATTAAAAAAATTATGGCTATATTAAGCTTTGAGAAATTGTGTTTTTATTCCTCTGCTCAAGAGTTTAATTTTTTAAGAGCAAACTGCTTACATATATTAAAACAGGCTAAATGGACATTTTTATTATCTGGTGAGCTTTAAGTGCTAATATTAATGACATTATGGCCTACTTACAGTGAAAAATTGGGATTTTCAGCCCTTAACAAGTCCAGTACAACTTAACTTACCTCAGTTAATTTTGATACAGCTCATGCAGTCATGAACATACTTCCATTGATAATCACACATATATAAACACAAATTTTAAGTACATTTTACAACACTTTTTTCATGTAGCTTAGTAATTTATAAATCTTGATATACAATTTTTCTGTTGGGCACCCCTTATTGGGGTGTTTGATTTTTTTTATTGCTAATATTTGATTAACCGAGCTTTTTGGGGGCAAGTTTGTAAAATACTGACTGGACCATTGATTATTTCTGAGTATTTTTTTACCCCTTTTACATATATTAGAGTGGTTAGTAGGGGGACTTTATTGGTAGTCATGAAGTTATTTCAGTTGATAATCACACATTTATAAATCCCAATTTTAAGTACAGTATCCCTTATCCAACACTTTGTTCTTGTGACTTAATAATTTATAAGTCTGGATATATGATTATCCTGTTGGGAGAATCCTCATTGATATTTATGTGATTTTTTATTGCTTTAGCTCTATAAATTGTCATTGATATTGAAATTCTTCAAAGGAAAGCCCTGTCTACTTTTAATTTAAATATTGATGATGTTATTGCTATCTTACACTTAAAAAAAAATAAGAAAAAAAAACTTCAGTCACTTAATAATCACACATTTATAAATTCCCAATTATACAACATAATATGACACTTTTTCTGATTTTCATAAACAGATCTTTGGGGATAAGTTGTGTAAATTGCATAGACTGGAGCATTGAGACAGCTACAAAAGAAAAACCCTATTCCCAACACCCACTGAGCAGTATTGTTCAATTGTTATCTATATTTATTGACACAGTGTCAAAGAGAGATCTGGTGGAGGGGAGGCCTCATTACCTAATAAGACAGAGGGGAGTATGGACTGAGATTGTGTAACATATTTAGGTTGCATATATATGGACCACATATGTAGGTAATGAGGAACTGAGTAACTGAAAAACAGTGCAAATTCTAAAAATAAAAGTTTATCTGTTAAGATCTAATCATATATTTATTTTATAATATTTTATTTGTCTACAAATATGTTACAATCATAGAAACAGATAGGCCCTTTTTGTATTATTAATTTTAGAATAGACATTCAATCATCAATCATTTAAATACTTTGAAAAAATGGTTCAGAGTTATCATTGCAGGAAGATTGAAAATATGATAAATATAAAATTTTTTGTCATAGTTATGTATCCGTTGTCTGGGGATACAACATTTTGTTTGGAAAATAAAAACATAATAGATTGACTTGCTGAAGTTCATATATAGTAGGTAATTATGTTTTTTCTAATATTTATGGTATACAGCAAATGGCTTCCATCGAAAATACCCAATCAAAACTTGTGGCATGAGTGATGACCTGTCTGGGGATATGTTGGCGTAGAGTTGGCCTGATCTAGTTGCCTGAATTGTAAAATACTTTGTTTGTCCATGGTAATGATTATCTCCATCTAGATATTTTTGTTTGCCTTGTGATGACATCACAGTTGATGATGACATCACTCACAAAGACACAGTTGAACACTGTGTAGTGAAATCTTAAAAATTCTATATTTAACCAGGAATTCAAACTTTAAATTTGAAGGGAAGAAGCCCTCTAAGTATAGCTGTAGTTAAAGAGAAATTGTTCTTTTTAATTAGTTTGAGTGTACGTAAATGATCATTTTGTTCATTTTCACACATTATCAGCATTTTTCAGAACCATGAGAAATCCTTGATATAGAATTTAAGAAAAAACATGGCTGGCTTTAAGCCCAAGTTCTGGAAGCCTGGCACTGATGCCCCAGGGGTGGGTTTACATGAGGAGAGGGACACCACAGAAGAGGGAAGTGGATGTGTGGTAAAGTACAACCCCAATGTGTCGCTGTCAGTGGAACAGCAGAGGCAACGTCTGCCCATATTCCAGTACAGGAACCATGTGCTGTATCTACTGGAGCAACACCGAGTGAGTTTTTTCAGAGATAATTATGCAGGGTTAATTTAATGACTTAATTCATGTAAATGTCTGTTGTTTACATGAGGGTAATAATAATTGGGGTAAAGTGCTACATTGTGAATGTTCAAAAATGGGCTACTAGTGGATAAACTTGAAGAAAACTCACATACTCCTAATGTTTTGAATGTTCAAACACTCTCAATACATAGATTCTGAGTGTGGAATATGTGGAACCAATATTCTGTACAAACATAAATACCAGAACAGATTTGCAGTTGATATTGTATCAAGTAGGGTAATTGTAAACAATGATTGTAAAGATACTTCAGTAAATCAGTTTTTCATAGTGTAGATAAATCATTATGTCCACCCCACTGGGGGTGAATGTTCAAACACTCTCAATACATAGATTCTGAGTGTGGAATATGTGGAACCAATATTCTGTACAAACATAAATACCAGAACAGATTTGCAGTTGATATTGTATCAAGTAGGGTAATTGTAAACAATGATTGTCAAGATACTTCAGTAAATCAGTTTTTCATAGTGTAGATAAATCATTATGTCCACCCCACTGGGGGGTGGACATATTATTTTTGCTTTTTCCGCCGTCTGGTGTCCGGCGTCCGGCGTCCCACTTGGTTTCCAGACATTTTAGGCAACAGTTCTTATCCTATCTTTACCAAATTTGGCATGCAGGTTTATTGGGTTAATAGCTTGTATGGGATTGCTTTTGGTGATGATAGCTCTATAGCTAACTGAGTAATAGCTACTTTGCTACTTTTGAGTAGCTCTTTGGTTTCCAGACATTTTAAGGAATGCTATTAAGCCTAACTTTCTGAAATTTGGTATGGAGGTTCATTGGGTTAATAGCTTGTATGGGATTGCTTTTGGGGGGAATTGCTTCATAGATGAGTGAGTAATTAATTAAATAAATGAGTAATTAGCTATTTTGAATACTGAAAAAGGCAAATGTGCTCATATCTCCTAAACCGTGCGAGATAGAGCGATTTCGTCGAAATTTTCGACCCACAGGGTATCTAAGGAATGTACTCTTCACAATTTTCCAAAAATTTTCCCCTCCCCAAAAATGGCGGCCATTTTGAATTTTCGAATTTTGGCCAAAAATGGCAAAACACAAATTTGCTTCTATCTCCTTAACCGTGCGAGATAGAGCGATTTCGTCGAAATTTTCGACCCACAGGGTATCTAAGGAATGTAATCTTTGCAATTTTCCAAAAATTTTCCCCTCCCCAAAAATGGCGGCCATTTTGAATTTTCGAATTTTTGCCAAAAATGGCAAAACACAAATTTGCTTCTATCTCCTTAACCGTGCGAGATAGAGCGATTTCGTCGAAATTTTCGACCCACAGGGTATCTAAGGAATGTACTCTTCGCAATTTTCCAAAAATTTTCCCCTCCCCAAAAATGGCGGCCATTTTGAATTTTCGAATTTTGGCCAAAAATGGCAAAACACAAATTTGCTTCTATCTCCTTAACCGTGCGAGATAGAGTGATTTCGTCGAAATTTTCGACCCACAGGGTATCTAAGGAATGTAATCTTTGCAATTTTCAAAAAATTTTCCCCTCCCCAAAAATGGCGGCCATTTTGAAATTTCGAATTTTTGCCAAAAATGGCAAAACACAAATTTGCTTCTATCTCCTTAACCGTGCGAGATAGAGCGATTTCGTCGAAATTTTCGAGCCACAGGGTATGTAAGGAATGTACTCTTTTACAATTTTCAAAAAATTTTCCCCTCCCCAAAAATGGCGGCCATTTTGAATTTTCGAATTTTTGCCAAAAATGGCAAAACACAAATTTGCTTCTATCTCCTTAACCATGCGAGATAGAGCGATTTCGTCGAAATTTTCGACCCACAGGGTATCTAAGGAATGTAATCTTTGCAATTTTCCAAAAATTTTCCCCTCCCCAAAAATGGCGGCCATTTTGAATTTTCGAATTTTTGCCAAAAATGACAAAACACAAATTTGCTTCTATCTCCTTAACCGTGCGAGATAGAGCGATTTCGTCGAAATTTTCAACCCACAGGGTATCTAAGGAATGTACTCTTTGAAAAAATTTTCCCCTCCCCAAAAATCGCGGCCATTTTGAATTTTCGCCAAAAATGGCAAAACACAAAATTGCTTCTATCTCCTTAACCGTGCGAGATAGAGCGATTTCGTCGAAATTTTCGACCCATAGGGTATCTAACAAATGTACTCTTTCCAATTTTTAAAAAATTTTCCTTTTCCCAAAAATGGCGGCCATTTTGAATTTTCAAATTTTTGCTAAAAATAGAAAAACAGGAATTTGCTTCTATCTTCTTAACCGTGCAAGATAGATTGATTTCATCGAAATTTTCGACCCAACCAATGCAAAAAGGCATGAAGCTGAAATAATTTACATCTACACTAATAAATATTTAAGCATCATTGATATATTTTACAAATGAAACAGGGTCTTGTAAGACTACTGTACAATTTTGGCAAAAGGTTCATGGGGTGGACATTACACATGATAATGTGTGTTCTTCTATGCTATCCTGTTTCTATTCGCATCTACTATCAACAGGGCGTCCTATTTCTAGTTGAATATAATACTCCATTGAAAAGTTACACAAATCACAAATAGATCAGTGTTTCTGTGAATGAAAATGTGTTATTGTTGGTGAAGGTACTGGTGATAGTTGGAGAGACAGGCTGTGGGAAGAGCACTCAGATTCCTCAGTATCTGTATGAGGCCGGATGGACTGCAGACCGTCAGCTAGTGGGAGTGGTGCAACCACGAAGAGTGGCTGCTATCACCGTGGCAAACCGAGTGGCGGAGGAGATGGGTGCGGTTTTGGGGAATATTGTGGGATATACCATTAGGCGAGTGAAAAAATATTGATCTAATTATTGTAGAACTATCATGTTCTGCCATTGTATAAGTTAAAAAATTCAGACAATTTTGAAAGTTTATGTTTATATGACTCTGTCAATGACTAATTTCATCCCAGGACACACCGTCATTAAATCATACCTGTTGCCATATGCTGAATTCAAACCCATGCCCAGTCAGTTGGGCAATCGGGTTGGTGGGCTGCAGGAACAGTAATCTGGTTCAGGTGGTATCTCAGAAACTGTAATGTGTAAGAAGTTGATTTTTTAGCATCATAACTTTTAGTTTGCTAATAAATGTTGTTATCTTGCTATTGAATTGCCTAGTTTTGATACTTTGTCTTTACATATAGATTTGCTCGATTTCATGTTATTTTCTCATGCACCTTTACAAAATTTACACTGTCTATTTTGAAAATCTCCTGACTTTTATACTGTTTCACCTCTTCCATATCTCCTGGTGTTCAGTGCCTTTTCCCCAGGCTGTGGCTACTTTAAGTGTATTCCTTTCAAAACTTCTAGGTTTGAAGACTGCAGCAGTGAGAAAGCAACAAGAATAAAATTCATGACGGATGGCTTACTGGTGCGTGAGATAATGGATGACCCCTTGCTCTCCAAATACAAGGTCATTCTGCTGGATGAGGCACATGAGAGGACTCTGTACACAGACATTTGCGTGGGTCTACTGAAGAAAATCATGCACAAGAGGAAAGACTTGAAGTTGGTAATTGCATCGGCTACTTTAGATGCAGAGAAATTCAGGGATTTCTTCTCAACGGGTGATGAGAAAGAGGCAATGAGGTGTGTGATTAGTGTCATAAAAACTGCTATACAGTTTTGAAAGTGTTGTCTGGGTCTTACTGTAATAGGCTTGTAAAGATTAAGCACACTGGGTTGTTGCATTTATTTTAATTGGTAATGGGAAGTCACTAACATATGTAATGAAAATGTAATTGCATCTACTCGAGGCATCCGGTGGATACTTTGGTTGAGCGTCCGCTACGCCGCCGCCACCACCTCTGCACGTAGAGAGATTTTCGGCGTTAACGCTCTCAGAGGAAAACTACACCAGCTAGGTTCACCAAATTTGCAGGATATCTTCATTGGGAGGTAAGCTTCTCTGGGACTGAAATTAGCCTCATTCTGAAAAACAAGATGGCCGCCGCAGGCATTTCTTTAAAATTTATCTACCTTTTTCTACTGGCTGGTTCTCATAGGTAGAAGGTTGAATCTCCATAACTCATATGTATAACACATATACATGTCCTCAACAACCTTGCAGACATTTGACCTTGAAGCTCTTAATTCAAGGTCATCCACAGAATGCCAGAGTACCCCACAAGTGCCTATATCTCCCTTATTATTGGTCCTAGAGGTTTGCAATATGAAACCAACCTATAGGAAATCATGGGCTGGGAATCTTCTGATTTGGTCAGATTTGACCTTGGACCCCTTCTTCAAGGTCAAATGAGGATACCCAAACTTAAAAGTGCTTATAACTCACTTATTATTGGTCCTAGAGGTTTGCAATGTGAAACCAATTTATAGGAAATCATGGGCTGGGAATCTTTTGATGTGATCAAATTTGACCTTGGACCCCTCCTTCAAGGTCAAACGAGGATAGCCAAACTTAAAAGTGCTAATAACTCGCTGGTTATTGGTCCTAGAAGTTTGCAATGTGAAACCAACTTATCGGAAATCATGGGCTGGGAAGCTTTTGATGTTGTCAGATTTGACCTTGGACCCCTTCTTCAAGGTCAAACGAGGATAGTCAAACTTAAAAGTGCTCATAACTCACTTATTATTGGTCCTAGAGATTTGCAATATGAAACCAAGTTATAGGAAACCATGGATTTGTAATCTTTTGATGTGGTCAGATTTGACCTTGGACCCCTCCTTCAAGGTCAAATGAGGATAGCCAAACTTAAATGTGCTTATAACTTGATTATTATTGGTCCTAGAGGTTTGCAATGTGAAACCAACTTATAGGAAATCATGGGCCGGAAATCTTTTAATGTGGTCAGATTTGACCTTGGACCTCTCCTTCAAGGTCAAACGAGGATAGCCAAACTTAAAAGTGCTTATAACTTGATTATTCTTGGTCCTATAGGTTTGTAATGTGAAACCAACTTATAGGAAATCATGGGCCGGAAATCTTTTGATGTGGTCAGATTTGACCATTGGTCCCACCTTCAAGGTCAAACGAGTAAAGCGAAACTTGAAAGTGCTTATAACTTGCTTATTATTAGTCCTTGAGGTTTGCAGTGTGAAACCAACTTATAAGAAATCATGGGCTGGGAATCTTCTGATGTGTTGAGATTTGACCTTGAGCCCCTCCTTAAAGTCAAACGAGGACAGCCAAAGTTAAAAGTGCTTATAACTTGCTTATTATTAGTCCTAGAGGTTTGCAATGTGAAACCAACTTATAGGATATCATGGCCTGGGAATCTTCTGATGTCAGATTTGACCTTTGGTCCCTCTTTTAAGGTCACTGATGTTGTCAGACTTGACCTCTGGCCCCTCCTTCAAGGTCAAGCGATTGTTGACTTGCTTTGGTGAGTTGTCTTTCTGGTGGATACAGATTTGCATCGGTTCTCTGATGTATGGGTCTAGTTTTCACGATATATTAATCATTTGCCTCTTAAAAAAGGTTAAGCCTGATTTTGAATTAAGGCATCACTCAGCAGCTGTTGTCAGTTATTGCTGGATGTTGTATTTTAAGGTACAGGCAATATCTGAGCAATAAGTTAAACTGTTACCTGGTATATATTTTACTGTTCCACCTTATTGTCTTTTTATATTAGTTGATCACCAGCTGCTTGTGTTCTCTGTGTATATTCATCTGCATTTTAGCACACCTTTTTCTTTATATTGTTCCATCTAATTATCTTCATTTTCTGTATATTCTAGCTGTTCCATCCTGTCAGTAGAGGGCCGGCAGTTTCCTGTGGAGCTTCTCTATTCTTTGGATCCCGTGCCTGACTACACTAAAACCACAGTACAGACTGCCATCAAGATACACCACACTGAGAAGGAAGGGGACATTCTTTGCTTTCTCACAGGTAAGTGTATGGCTCTTCATAATTTTCTCACAGTTTTTCTTCTGGATCATGCGTGCTGGAGATTTGTTAATGAATACCATTCAATGTTTTGTCATCATTACATATACAGTATTGTTATTGTAGTACCAGTATACCGCTTTTTCGTTGCACTAGGGACTAAAATAACTACAACCACTATCAAGCGATGAGAACTGGTATCTAAAAATCTATTTATCCATGATGCACAGCTCACATTGATAATATAAGATAAAATATTGCAAAAAATTATTAAATATTTAATCAAATATCTTCATGAGGATAAATGTGATGTCTTTAGCTTTAAAACTGAAAATTTTAATTACTTAAATGTAGCTTTTATAAGCTACAAGCTTACCTTGTGGACCTGAATGCTATCTCTGGAGGCCACGGCATCCTGGCCAGCGTCCAAGAAAAATAGACGTATAATACTGGCCCGATGCCTTCAACACTGAGGAGACCCCTGTAGTGAAATACTGCGAGACTTCCTTCTTTGAGTTGGAACTTTAGCCCGTACCCCCAAAGCTGTAATACAGCGGGGAGGCAGGGAGGGACTCTCTTAAGTTCCACATGGTAAGCTTGTAGCTAAAAAAGCTACATTTAAGAAATTAAAATTTTCTATTTTATTGCGCTACAATAGCTTACCATGTGGAACTGAATGCTGAATGCAACTGCTAGGCGAGGGAATTACAGCTGAGACTGGAGGTATTTTTTTTTTCTTGGATTTTGAATTAATTAAATTTAAAAAAATGTGTTAAAATTGCCAGTCTGAGCCCCACTTACAGAAGTGGAAGGGGGGGGGGGGGAGCAAGGTTTATAAATTGACACTCAGATAAATTAGCAGCCTGGAAGTCCTGTTCAAACTTGTCTAAAGCTTCCTTGAGGATAGGTCTGACTGGGAGCATAGCTGAAGGGCCCTTGGGCCTGAGCTTCTGTTGACTGGCCACCTTATTCAGAGCCCACACTGAGGTAGAGGACACTGGGATACTATCCTTTGGGTCAGGGGGCTTAAGAAATTGCCTGAAAGTCTCAATGTCCTCATTGTATTGTAAGGGAAAGTTAGACTTATCTACTTCCCTGTAAAACATGGGGTCAGAGTCAAGTTTTGATTTACTTGGCTCAGAAGAATCCCCCTTGGGTTTAGAGGACTTTTTGACTTGCACAGAAACTTCAGATTCCTCCAAGGAAGAAGAGGAAGATATATATTTCTGCCGAGACTTGTGTTTCCTTTTGTCTGAGTGTTTCTTGGACCTAGGTTTCTGAACTGGAAATGTCTAAGATTTTTGCTCCAAGATGCCTTCTGAGGCATACATCTGACCAAATTGAGGTGGTAAGGGAGGGCCAGCAAACTCAGTATCCATTGGTTCATCCATGGGGTTTGAATTCAGAGGGTTCGGAGGGTTATATTGCAAGTCAGATTCCAGGGGCCGATTTCACAAAGGGACTTAAGTCCAGATTTAGACTTAAATTTAAGACTTTGGGCTTAAATTTTGTCAAAAGAATGTTAAGTCTATGGTCTTACACTTAGCGGATTTCACAAAGCAGCTAAGTCCATGAAATTGCTAAGTCAGTGAACTTAACTTTAAGTCTGGGAGGTAGTGGGCTTAAATTTTGTAAAGAGGACTTAAATATGGCCGCCATAAACTTTTCTCCACTTCAAAATTTGAAATGGCTGTAAATAAAGTATAATTACACAGAACACCTCACTAAAGTAGTCTTTGGGAAGTTTATATGTGGCAACAAGGTTTTCCATTTCAAAACAGCCCTTATCCTAAGATAAAATACATCAAATGAAGGATATATGGCACCAATATTATATTTTGAATAGATATAAAGGTCACATGACACAGAAAACCACTGTGGTTATTTGATAATCTTGGACTTAGCTAAGTCACCTTTGTGAAATCCATTTTAAGTCCCAGACCTGGCTAAGACCAAAGTCTTAGATTTAAGTCCCTGACTTAGCAAATAAAGGGACTTATTTTAAATCCTTTAGTGAAATCGGCCCCTGGCTTGTGCCAGGTTAGGGTCCGAGACAGTGATCTGATCCACTACTGAGTCGGAAGGGGTTTAGCTACAGATTTGATCTCGTCTGTCAGTGATTTCTGTTGTTCTGAAAGCTTATTAAAACTTCCAGGATGGAAGCTTGAAAGACCACATTTGTTGTTGAATTTCTAGGTGTAATTGGGAACCCAATGATTTCTCAATTTTCTTTTGGAGTACTGTACCCGGAGTTGGTGGGATGGGTTGGGGTGTTTTAAGTGATAAAGCCTGCAAACCTAAATGTTGGGCCGAGGGGGAGATGAGTAAATCTGCTGAGCAGTTTCTTCAAGTTCCTCATGGGATCCCAAGAAAAATCTCCCCCCATATCTGGATCACCTAGTAAGTCGACCTTGTCTTTTGACGAGTCTGACTTGGGTTTTCTGGTGTAATGTTTTCCATTCTTAATTTTACAGAGCTGTTCTTCCAAGAACAAACTGCACACTGTACAGGGCTTCTCCCCAGTCACACGAGGATCATCTTCCCTACCCACCTCTCTACAGGTGGGGCAGTAATTGTGCAGATCAAAGGAAAAACAGAAGTGTCTGCAGCTTAATGCACGAGGTTTGTTGGTGTTAGCTCTTTGGGATGACATGCTAGTTGTCCGAGGAAAGTCTGAGTTGACAATATATCAAGCAAGATCCAGAGCAAGCAAAAAAAAATATTCGAGAGCGATGTTCAGATGCTTCAAAATAATGTGGTGGCCATGAGAAGAAGTCTTGTGGTATTTCACTACAGGGGTCACCTCGGTGTTGAAGGCATCAGGCCAGTATTATACATCTATTTTTCTTGGATGTTGGCCAGAATGCCGCAGCCATCCAAGATAGCATTCAGTTCCACATGGTAAGCTATTGTAGCGCAATAAAATATTCTCTTTTGCATTTATAGTTATGTCTCATGTACGGACGTTGAAATTTCTCACCCAGGCGAATATTAAACCAAACAAAATACCTGATATTTATTCATTTGCAGTATCCAGGACATTTGAACATTTGATACACTAATTATACTATTGTGGGTTTTAGAAGTTTTAAAATTGCAGTATTTTTTTAACATCGGTGGAAATAGTCTTGCAGAAAAATTACTAATGCAGTTGTTCTTTTAAGTCTTCCAAGATTTATGCCCAATCCAATTGATGTTTTTTTGTGTGTGTTTAGGTCAGGAAGAGGTTGAGAATGCAGTGTCTCTGTTAATTGATGAGGCAAGACGTATTCACAAAGAGGGCGACAAGGACAGCTTAAAGATAAAAGTTCTTCCACTGTATGGTGCATTGCCGGCATATGAACAGATGAAAGTGTTTGAAAGAACACCAAGGAACACTCGTAAAATTGTTGTTGCTACCAACATTGCAGAGACCTCAGTAACTATTAATGGGATTGTCTATGTGGTTGACTGTGGCTTTGTAAAACTACCCACGTATAATCATGATTGCGGGATTGAGGCTTTGCTCATTATTCCAGAGTCCCAGGCATCGGCTAATCAGAGAGCAGGTCGGGCAGGAAGGGTAAGATCTGGAAAAGCATACCGTTTATTTCAAGAGGAATATTTTGAACGGCTGCCAGAACAAACTGTGCCTGAAATGCAGCGCAGCAATATGGCAGCAGTTGTGCTGAAACTGAAAGCACTAGGGATAAACAATGTGTTGAGATTTGACTTCCTAGACTCTCCACCAGCTCAGAATATGATCAGAGGACTGGAAATACTGTATGCCTTGGAAGCTATAGATTCAGAATGCCATCTAACAACTCCATTAGGACTACAAATGGCTGAATTTCCTCTGCAGCCAATGTATGCCAAGATGCTCCTGAGTTCGGAGGAATTTGGGTGTTCTGAAGAAATCCTCACGATTACTGCAATGATGCAGATTCAGAATGTGTTCTTATGTCCATCTAAACAGAAAGTGGCAGCTGGAAAGTCTAAGAGAAATTTCTCAGTAGAAGAAGGCGATCATGTGACCATGTTAAATGTATATGAAGCTTTTCTGCGATATAAGAAGAGTTCAAAATGGTGCGGCCAGAATTTCCTAAATTACAAAGGTTTGTGTAGGGCTGTAGAAATACGTCACCAATTGGAAAAGCTTTGTCAAAAGTTCAAAATTGGGCTAAAGTCTAGTGAGGGACATGTGGAGCCTATCTGCCGTTGTATTACTAAAGGATTTTTTGCCAATGCTGCAAAGTACCACCATAGTGGGGTGTATAAGACTGTGAGAGATGATAAAATCTTACATCTCCACCCCACGTCAGTACTAGCTGTAGAAACGCCTCCAGCATGGGTGGTGTTCAATGAAGTGGTACACACTAGTAAGCTCTACATGAGGGATATCACTGTGATCAAATCAGAGTGGCTTTATGAACTGGCATCCCATTTCTATGAGTTTGGAACAGAGAGAGAACTGGCAGCAAAGAGGTCTAGACTTCACTGAGCAGAAAGCAACCAGAAGTTTTGATCAAAGAACCATTTTTACATTAAGTTGCCAACAGGGAAACCAATTTACTGGCTTGCAAATCTTGTAGACTTAACATCACATTTTAAATGTAATCAAATAACTACAGCAGACCTTTTGTTATCTGACCCTCTATTTTCCAAATTTTCATTTACCCAACATCAAACTCACTCCCCCAACTCCATTTAAGCCCATTATTTAGTCCTTTCTATTACCTGAGCTATCTATTAATTGACTAATTGTTAATCTCCCGAAATGGTCGGATAATAGAGGTTCTGCTATTCTTCAATGTAACTTCCCAGTGTGTAATAGTCTGTAGTAATTGTATTTCCAGTGTGAGGCCACATACATAAGTTTGTTAACTTAGTGACATTTAACTGCCTTCATGTTCTCAATGCTTACTCCTTTTATTCAGTTTCTGGATATGGTTCATATTTTATTAGTTTTTACCCCACAGGGCGGTCAGGGTAGTTTTCACCCACGGTGGCCAGATGGGCGGGTGGCAGGAAAAACTTTGTGCAGGCTGTATCTCAGAAACCGTAAGGTGTAGGAAGTTGATACTTGGTAGGGACATTGGTTAAGGGTTGTAGGTGTGCAACGTCATGGTGTGACCTTGATTTGATTTTTGACCTTGCCGTAGTGACCTTGGCCTATAAAATCTAATCTGGGCTAGATCTCAGAAACCATTAAGTATAGGAAGTTGTTACTAGGTAGGAACATTGGTTGGGGCTTGTAGGTGTGCATGTCATGTGATTTGACATTGGCCTTGCCGTAGTAACCAATATCTCGGAAAGCGTAAAATGTAGGAAGTTGATAGTAGGAACGTTGCTTAGGGTTGTAGATGTGCAATCTTGATTTAACCTTATCATAGTGACCATGAGTTTTAAAATATTGTCCGGGCTATTTCTTGGATTCTGTAAGGTGTAGGTTGACATTTAATAGGGACTTTAGTTAGGGGGTGTAGGTGTGCATGGTGTGACCTTCAACTTTGGCTCTGCCAAAGTGTGTTCACCTGCCATATTTCAGACATGTTTTTCTTATGACAAAGATATATGGATTGCTGTAACTGATTATTATATGTACTTTATCATAATTGTGCCATTAAATTTCCATTGACGGCTATTCTCCAATAAATAAATCTTACAGCTTCATAATTTTTAGTTTACTGATTAATGCTGTCATCTTGTTATTGAATTGTCTTGTTTTAATACTTTATCTTTACATACATTTTCTTTCTTTTAGACATCTTTGTACTGTTTCACTAAATCTATATCTCATGGTGGTTCTATTTCCCCAGGCTGTGGTTTACGGGCATCTCTGATGCTATTTTCTATGTTGTGAGTTTGACACCAGCTTTTGACAACATGTGGGAAGTAGTGATGGCCTATCTCACTCTGATAATAGCTGCTAATGTTGTCCTAAAGAGATAAATTGGACTTTTATCTTTTTCACAAATAGGTTACAGCCTTATATAGCAGGTCACCACCCTCACACTAAATCTCCATCAAAAGGGTCGCTGTTAATGTAATGTCAGGGATTGTCTTTTACTTTTACTTTTTGTTGTTGAGTAACTCTTTATCACCTCACACACTGTTTTTAGAATACAGTGTTCAGACCCTTATTGGATTTGGGACACATTTTAAGGCTTTTCCATTAAAAATTCAAACAAGAAGTGTTTTTTGATGAAAATATTTTTGATGGTGTTTTCAAAATACTGCCATTAGATGTAGTTTCTTGCAGTCTGTGGTTACCATGTGTTGATTTATATTCAGAATGCACTGTGATGACCTGTGGATGAGCAAAGGCACTTAAAAATAGTCATGTGTGTCAAGCATACAGTAGTGTTAGTCTACTTCACCCGATATACTCTTATTGTAAAGTTTTGTATTTTAATCAATATTCACATACACAAACCTTTGTGGTCATTTTTGCATGGTTAAAATCCTAACTTCGTAAATAACATTCACTTAGAATGTATATCCACCTGTATAAGTGAAATAAATGGGACAGGTTTCTAAAGAATTTTGCTGTCCAAATAAATCAATACAAAACCAATCACTAATAGGTTTGGTGCTTGTGTACTTGAGGTCAAGAAAACTCAAAGTAAATTATAAATTTTTTTTTTTTTCAAAACAAATCTGAAGCTCCAGAGACATTAAGGGAAATCATAGTAAAAATAACATCATATTTGTGATTTTAGGCATCATTTAAAGTTTAATCTAAAGTATCAAGTTTTAGTTTGAACATTATCACTATAAATTTAGTACTTGGTAAAATTTTTAAATAATAGCTATGCATTCTAAAGTTTAGGAGTTTAAAGATAAGAAATACAATTTCATGATCACCTTTTATTAGAAAATGGCAAAAATATGTAGCTTTTATAAATACATTATGCGATAAAAGCTGAACTCTTTACTGGAATATCATGTTTTCCTGTTTTCTCCAAATCCAGACCAACTTTTAAATGGTACCTTTTTCAATAGCCAACTAAAATAGTTTTACAAATTTTTATAATTTACATCTTGTAATATTCTCACATATATTGGTTCTGTTAACACCTGGGTTTCCAGGAATTCCCCTTTAGCTTAGCTGGTTAAGGAGCTAGACTTGTTCATTTCTGTGTGTAATCCAATAGCAGTAGGATTGACTCCCAGCAGAACCGATCAATAATTTCTCTTTACAGTACAATTGTTAACTTCCCCATGAATTTTTTTAATTGGCAAAAATGGTGTAAAATTGTATACCCACAATTTTTCAGTATTAAAACTGTTTAGCAATTATATTCTTCTTAATCAAAGTCAGATTATCAAGTTAATTTTTAACCCCAGATAGTCCACCTGCGCCGTCTGAGCGGTGGCAGGCATAAAAGCTTGTGGGTGTTCCACAGCCTATACACATGCATGGATTTTCAAATTTTCAGGATATGTTTACAACATGAGGATCTACATCTGATTAGGTTTGGAGGGTATCTGGCAACAACTGTTACCAACACTTTGAATATTTTTGGGTCTTAAAGTTTGTGGATGTTCAAATACCTAAACAAAAGCATGGATTTTCACTAAATTTTCAGGATGCGTTTACCCTATGAGAATCTGCAGCTCGTTAAGGTTTGGGGGGTATCTGGCAATGACTGTTGACACTTTGAATATTTTGGGGTTTTAAAGTTTGTGGGCGTTCCACAGCCTTAATCTATGCATGGAGTTTCACCAAATTTTCAGGATATGTTAATTGAAGGAGGTGCTACAGCGGATTAGGTTTTGGAGGGCATCTGGCAACACCTGTTGCCATGGTAATGGTTTAAGCACTTTTCGGACTTCATAATTGAAAAAGGGGCACTATTAAACCAATGTTACTGTAGTTGCATTATTATCTACCACTGGCCAAAGGCCGGGGTTGGGAGATAATGAAATGCCTTCCATGCATGCGTGCATTTGTCACATTTTTTACATCATCCTTTACATCTCATTCATTTATGAAGATATCTTCAACAAATTTGGAGAGAAAGTTTATGGCTGTGAAAACATGGCTGTAAAAATGTTGCCCTCATTTTAAAAAAAGAAACAAAACAACATGGCCACAATAGCCGAACTGTTTGAAAATTAGACACATGTTCTAAAACTTAAAATATTGCAGCTAGCTACATCAGATTTAAACAAAATGTAAATGACAAGGAAAGCTTGCTGGAGAGTAGTTTTGGCCCTGTTTTGAAAACAAAATGGCTGCAACATCACATTTATAAAGTCAAATAGGGGGTGAGGGGGTCATATCAAAAAGGACTAAATTAAATAAATATCTTCCTTATCATTGATCCTAGGGGTTTGGAATGAGAAAACAAACTTGCATGAAATTGTGGTCTGCAAATCTTTTACAAGTGTCAGATTTGACCTTTGACCCCTGCTCCAATGTCATGTAGGGTCATCCTGCTAAAAAGGGCCTTATATCTCCCTTATAATAGGTTCTAGAGCTTCAAAATATGAAGACAACTTATAAGAAATTATGCTGTGAATCTTATATGTGACAACATTTCGTGGATTCTGTATACTTCTTACAGCTGAAGTTGTTTCTAAGTTTTTCCCAAATCTCAATGTTGTTGCCCATTTAGTTGTACCTGTGGGCTGGACTTCTTGCCTGATAAAGCTGGCTATTTTCTTTCTTGTAGTTTCTTTCCCCATTCCTTCCTTTTATTACTACTAGCAAACCCATTCATGTATTTTACAAGCCGTTTACTATTTTTTACAATTATACACTGTTTGCTAAGGGACTCTTTGTAACCTTTTTTATAGTTTTGGATTACCTTCGGGTAAAAAAGCAGATGGAAAATCACTTATGTGACAGGCTTTCTGAACACAAGTGGTGTCTGAAAGTAACAGGTACTATATGTTAGATTGTCCATCTACACCTAAACTTTCACAATGCATTTATTTCAGCAAATTAACATTGTTAGTGAAAATGAATTTCAAATAAAATTCTTAAGCTTTAATAATCTCTTAACTAAGATCTAGCAATTAATATATGAAAATTGCTTCAGATTTTTGCGGTTGAAAATTAGTAAAATTTTGTTGCAGATAAAATGTACACTTAGAAACAGTATTCTTAACTGGAACATGGAGGAAAAACTTTACAAAGATTTTCACATTTTTTTTCTGTAACTTTGTGGACTTACAAAATAAAACTGTTGACAAGTGTGTTCCAATGTCTTGTGTTATCATCAATGGTTTGTGTGTACATTAAAGGATGTGTAAATAAAAATAACTTTGCATTACACTGCATATACAAAGAAAAACAGGATTGACTGTTCAGGATTATTTCAACAAATCCTTGTTCTTCTACTTTATAGAACTACTCATTAAAAGAAAATATTGAAATATACACATCTATACAAAAAAAAGTAACAAAGTAACCCTTTCACTTGCCATGTACATCAACAACAGCTGACATTGTTTATAACATACATATCTGACGTCTTAACACACATGCTGTCAAGTCACACACAACTGCCACATGAAATTTACTGGTTGCAAATTAGTACATTTTGCTTCATGTAAACTTTACACTTTGAAAGTGTATTCTTTACCTGAAATACTGAGGAGCCAAAAGAAGAACTTCACAACATACATATCATACATGTCAAGTGACATATAATTAATCTGACTATATAGAGTAAGAAATCTAAAATTCGCCAGGAATCTAAAATTCGCCACCTCTAAAACCTTAGTTAATTTTATGAAGAAAATGATGTTTTTGTCTCAAAATTGGTATTTTTCAGTTCAAAAAGCCTTAATTTACTATACATTCAACAAATCTCACCACAATTCATTTATTTTATTAGTATTTTCACATGTGGCGAATTTCAGACATGTGGCGAATTTTACATTTCTTACTCTACCTAGTCTTACTGCTGGGACTATCACGGTGTATGGTGTCATTGTTAAATAGATGGCAAACAATACCTTGGTAGCCAGATCGGCTTGTCTATTTGTGTAAATAATCCTATAAATATGTCAAAATGAATTTTAATAGGATTTTTGTTCCAGAACGAAACCTTTTTCCTTAAAGGTGGAATTATCATGCATGTGTGCATCATCAACAGAGGGCAGTTGTTTGAAGCAGCAATTTTGTCTGAATATGTTTGGATATAGCTCGCTTATTAGTGAAAGGGTTAAGTTTCAAACTGACCATTGTAAATTACAGTCATGATATGTACTGGTCACTAACTACAAGGAAATCACTGGTAAATAAAAACACAACAACATATTTGGTGAGAAAATTAATCAAAATCAGCAATTTAAACAATAATAACCCAATTACAAATAACAAAACCTCAACTATTTTGAAATTAACATTTATACAAACACAGTAACTTGTGACAGATGACTCATATTTTATAATTTCTGAACCACAACTTAAGCTGCTTGTCAACAAGTCCGACAATACTTGCACTCTACTAACAGTGGACAGTTTTACTAGAGAAGCTCCTGTAATGACCTTGTATAACATATCGCCACTCTGAAATGCCCATGGGCAATAAAACTTGATATTTGCAAAGGTTTAGTTATGAGAAGGAAATCTGGCTGTGTATTCTGAAAGAAAAAAAAAATTTAATCCAGCTACTGAAATTTGAGTATTCACCATGTGTGGAAGTATAGTGCAGGTATTGTAAACAAATAATGGCTCAAATGAAGAAAGATACATTAAAAAATGAATATAAAAGTTATCAAATATTGTCAAAATATTAGGTTTTACTAGAGATACATGACCGTGGAATGACATATCGGCAATTTATGGGCGATAACACAACATTATGTGTGTGTGCACTAAGGAAGACAAGGATCTTTCAGAGTGTGGAGATGATATATGGCTACTTAAAATATTAAAATTCTAAGAGAGTTCTACCTGGAGGGCTTTACTGTATCTCCCGATCTTCCTGCGCAGAACAAGAATATTTACAGCAAACTTATTGCAACCCTGCTTGTTACAAAATCACAGAACATTTTGCGAACCATGCGACTTAAACTTGTACACAAAATGTCTACTGGATAACGTCTACATGTACAACCAAATTTATTTCTTAAAATTAACATTTGGTGTCACTTTAAAAAAGAGAAGAGATATTATCACAAGTTCAAAAATAATCCAACATAAACTTGGAAAATTTAATAGTAATTTAAATTTTTATTAGAAATACTTACCATTTCCTAACAGTAGCTATTTGTTGGAGCCATCCAACCCAATGGCCAACGCAGAGATGCGATTTTTAAGGTTATATAACAACCTTAATAAAGCCATTGGGTTACAGTAGTCCGTCCTCCCGCCATTTAGGTCACATGACCACGTTATTTACTTCATTATTTTTGTTGCAAGTAAAAGAATGACTTGCGGGGAGGCGGGAGGGAAATATGAGTGTTAGGAAATGGTAAGTATTTCTAATAAAAATTTAAATTACTATTAAATTTTCCAATTTTATAGCGAAATACCCTTACCATTTCCTAACAGTAGCTGAATTCAGCCTTGTAGGATGGAGGGAATTCTTTTAAGAAAAACCACTACCCAACCTACAACTAAACAACATGAGAACTTCACAATGGAATTACATGCATTAATGAACATATAACTTCCAAACATTCACAACATACAACTTCCAAAAAATGGCAGTATGTAGTTATAGTTCTCACAACTGCTGACAATGTTGGTGTTGCAAAAAGATGTCATAAATAGATAGCCCATCTACATTGTAACATCCGACCCCAAAACAAGGTCAAACCAACCTGTAAGTGTCATCAGCATAATGCCAAATCCTTCCCAAGTCGGATTTAGGCAACATTGATATCTAACTACAAACATCCAGCATTGCAGACATACCAGCCACAAACTGCAAATGTACCAATATAAGTATGAAACACATACTTATAAAGTAACAAAACTGTAACTGCAACTGTAGGACCCAATTTCAAATCTGACCCTATGACAACAGAGGTTTTTCAGACAGAAATTAGTATACATACAATGCAATTTCCAATAACATGTACCAAGAAACTCATGTAAGGAAATCACCTATAAACTAAAGATGCAATCAAAAACATACATCAATAGTTTCCGTGACTCAATCTTGACTCAATCAAGATGAAATAGGTGCCAAAAGATAAGTCTTATTAAGAAACTTTCTTAATGGCAGTAAAAACAAAAGATTTTGTTCTATCCCAAACCTTTTGATTACCACCCCTAACAGGACAGACAGACCCACATTGAGTCAAACTGATGTCCAAAGAGGCTAAGAGCTGGCATGACCACAGGCTTAATTGCAGTAGGCCCATCCAAAGCAAACTGGATCTGGCAATTGATGGGCCAGAGTTACTTGTGACCAATTCTCCTTATAACTAAAGGAAGAATATGTCCAAGCATTAATGTCACTCCTTTACCATGACTCTATAATCCACAGAGACAAAGACCACTGACTCAGTTGCAGTAATGCAGTAGGCCCATCTGAAGTCAACTGGTTCATTGCCAAAAGGCAGTTAGTGGGCCAAAGTTACCTGTGACCAATCCTCCCTATAACTAAGGGAAGGGTTCACTACCTTACCTAAAGTCAAAACCAAAGACCATCTTGAAAGGTAATAACTTCAAGAAATCCTTCCTCACAAGCTCAAAGGTTGTTTGATAAGAGCATGAAGGACCAATGACAAAATCCAAAACTATTGGTTTGTCTCTTACTAAAAGTTGCTAATCTATTATTTATCTCAACTTTTAGATACTTCTTGACCCTTTAGGCCTTTAGGTATGTCTCTTTGAACTAGTATTTCAGGAAATTTGCTAATGTGGAATAGTGGGGTCTGAGATGTATATACGACTCTCTACACACCACTGCCCAGAAAACAACCATTGATTTACAGATTCTCCTAGAGGAGTGCTCCTTCATGATTCACCACTTCCTCTGGAAATCTTCCATAATATTCATGCCTGACTCCAGATGCCAAACATGAAGATTCATGTGAAGTCTATTACTAAATGGTTGAGTCAATAGATTCACCCATTTAGAAGGGGTCTTGTGGACAAATCCAAAACCAAGACATCCCTGGCCACCCTGGTACAATATGATGATTCTATACCTAAAGGTGGTCATCTGTTGAATCACATGAGGGATGAGGGCCACTGGACATAACTGACCAGACCCTCCCCAAAGACATTCCATGCATCTGTTCCCCAAGCCCGACTGTCTGGGACACGAGACATGAGGACCAAGACCCTGGTCAAATACACGTCTGTCCATACTATCACAAGAGGTGTTCAAGCACCTTTTTCCAAGCCTGACAGCAGACCTACCAAGGAAACCTGTGAGTCATCTTGTTGCAAACACATCAACCACTGATTGATGGCAGCAATGTCTAATTTGATTGAAAAACCTGGCGATTGGTGGTGGTTTTTTTTTTTTTTTTTTTTTTTTTTTTTTTTTTTTTTTTTGCTTTTATCTTCCTAGACAAGGAATCTGCTAGAACATGTAGATTCCCTGGAATGAATTTCCCTAAATCTGAATCATTCTGGCATTGGACTAACCCATAACTCTACAGATTAAGGTACAAATTCCCTGAGTGGATGCCTCCCTGACTCTTCATATAGGCAACCACTAAAGAATTGTCTGTGAAAATCAACTGATTTCAACTCAAAACTGATTTTTGAATCATTTAAAGCTAACAACATTGCTTCCAGCTGTATAATGTTATGTTATGAGGAGTCTTGATTCTTCCTGATGCCACAGACCAATGGCTGTGGATGACTCGAGAGAGCACCCCAACCCATTAGGGAAGCTTCTGTGAACGGAGAGAAAGTGCGCTCCTGAAGGAGTGGTGTATCCTCCTTCAAACTTAAACTATTGGTCCACCACTGACGATATTCCCTGAACCAAAGACCCAAGAAATGGAACATCCAGAGACTGAAGATATCAGCAATGTTTCCAGATACCATTGGAGCAACTTCATGCTCCGATAACACAATGGTATAGTATTCCCCATTGAAGCCATGCTTTCAAAGTGACATGAGCTTCCCTGGAGATAAGTGAGAAGCTTTCAACATGGTAAGTGTCTTTCCAAGAAGACAATAGATTTTCTTTGAGTTGAGAAGACTAGACCTACCCTGAGGTCGAATTGTAACCATAAATTCGATTAGTGGAGTTGGAAATAAATCTGATTTTTAGAAATTTGTGATCCAACTCAGGCTTTCGACAAGATGCACCACCCAAAGGGTGTATCCCTGGCATTGCTGTTTGAGCTTGTTTTCATTAGCCAACCGCCTATATACTGGCGAATACTGATGCCTTCTGTAAAAGCCATCAGCTTCACCTCTTTTGCTACCTTGGTGATCTGAAGAGGAACTGTAGTAATATTGCAGGGTAAGGCAGTGAACTGGTAGAATCTGTAGCCTCCAATGATGCGAAGATACCTTGTTAGCTGGGTAAATCGGTGAATTATGTACTACACCCACAAATTCTAGTGACGTCATACAGTCGCCTTCTTAAAACGAATGCCGAATATACTGCCACAGTTCATATTAAGTAAGATACATGCAAAGCTTGTTTACCTAACCTTAAGTGTCATTGAAAGACATTTCTTCCTTACTATTCCTAAGAAATAGACTGAAACTGTAACTTTCCAGCGATGTGACTGGTGTTATCGCCCTTTTGTCGATCATTTCATAAACAGCTTTCTATCAAAAACACTGTTTCTCCCGTTTTTTTTGTTGTCTTTTTTTTTTGTTTCCAAACCTCACTTCTGAAAGGTTTGACTGAATAGTAGCGTATTTCCAAGACTTGTATGCAACCTACACTGGACAAAGAATGCTTAAAAATTCCTGGAAGCAACCTACTATCCCTGCTTCCATGGGTCTGAATAATCAAGAATGCCCCCCCTTGTAACTAGCTAAGGAGAAGAAGGCACTTGTAACTCTTTTTAGGCGTAACGTACAGGGACCAAAAACTAATGTGAGGTCTGTTATTCCCTTTGTAGGAGCATGTTATTTCCATAACTATAATCATCCTTATAGAAATGAAAAACATTGGATGAAGTTCCTCTGAACATGTAACAGTATGTCCAGCAGGAAACTTCATAACTTCATAAGGAGCAAGAAATGCATTCAAAGTTACCTCCCTCCTGTTGAGTCACTTGTTCTTAGACATGGTCAAAACTCCAAGAAGATTTGAACCTAGTCCAAGGCAGTATTGAAGACTGTAACATGTCATGGTGATCCCTAAGAACCTTTAAATTAGACCTTAAGGAACAATCTACACTTGGTTTCTGCTATAGTCTTCTATCAGGGAACTTGTTCCTACAGTGTCTGAAGTGATCTTCCTGCAGACCTCCTACAACTAAGGAGCTGTCCAGGAAAATGATTATGTAAGGAAGTCCAAGCAAAAACTTCTTCCTGCATGAGTGCTCTTAACAACAGAGGCTTCAAAAACTCCTTGAAACCGAAAATAAGGACCACATTCAATTCTGGCTGTTCACCTAAGGAATGTGGGAATTACAAGATGTAGGTAAATGTGACCAAACAAGGGAGCATTTACACTGGCTGTGACTGTTGTATCAATATCTAGCCACTTAATAATAGTATTCTTGGAATGAATCACAATCCCCATCACCTGACAACCTGAATTCTAAACCTTTTGAGAGGTATAGAAACCCGATTGTACTAAATTCTTGTGCAAAATCATTTAATCAAAAGCCTCTCCTTGTAGTTAATGAGTGACACTCCCGGACATCTGACAACCAGAATTCTGACCTTCTGAGAGGTATAGAATACTCGATTGTGCATGGATGTTTTGAATGGACCTCAACGGAAGTGTTTTCCGAAGAAATAGTGATTCCTGCATTCAAAACTCCTCCACGATGCCGTGTCCATGGCAACGTAAATGGCTGACTCGTGGACAATCTATTCGACTGGGATGTACAATGTGATCACAAAATTGCTTTCAACGCCTGGCAATTAGAACCCGACGTGAAACAGCAATAACGGCCACTCGAATTGTCCTTCTCATCCAAGATGGCGTCTTCCATATCGCTTCTGTTATTGAAGAGTACATTCTTTCTAAACATGTATGCTGCAAAAATTATAGCTTCCAACGTCCAGCAAACTGAACCGAACGACTGGCAAGCTATATAAAAATATTATTGTTGATTTATTTCCTCGAGGTTGAAGAAGATGAAACCTCGAAGTCGCCATCCAAAAGTCCTTTATTTACATATTATAATGCATACCTTCGAAGATTTAACAAAGGTATAAGTTCTGTATGATATACATGTAAAATAAGAAGTGAGATTGACTAAAAATCTCAAAAAATAAATAAAACCTTGACAAAACTTCTCCTAATTCCCAAAGACGTCCTTACTGATGATGGCCAACAAAAATAATGAAGTAAACAACGTGGTCATGTGACCTAAATGGCGGGAGGACGGACTACTGTAACCCAATGGCTTTATTAAGGTTGTTATATAACCTTAAAAATCGCATCTCTGCGTTGGCCATTGGGTTGGATGGCTCCAACAAATAGCTACTGTTAGGAAATGGTAAGGGTATTTCGCTATAAAAAATACATTTTCTAAACCTAAGCCAGAGAAAAATATATTTTCACATTATGTTTCTTCACAAGCAAAAGTGAGATTAGTTCCAGTAGAGTAAGAAATCTAAAATTCGCCAGGAATCTAAAATTCGCCACCTCTAAAACCTTAGTTAATTTTATGAAGAAAATGATGTTTTTGTCCAAAAATTGGCATTTTTCAATTCAAAAAGCCTTAATTTACTATACAGTCAACAAATCTCATCACAATTCATTTATTTTATTAGTATTTTCACATGTGGCGAATTTCAGATATGTGGCGAATTTTAGATTTCTTACTCCATATTAGATGTGACATCATGAGATCTCCTTATAAATATACTCTGAATCAGATGTCACACGAGAACAATCACACTGAAACCTTTGCTGTAGCACTAAGTTTCTGTCTGAAGTTTTACCTCCTTTACAATGACTGTTTCATTCATAAGAGCATTCAAAGAGTGCACACCTCCGCCAAGACTCAACATCTCTATTACTGCTTCTGAGTGAAAAGATAAAAAGCGCTTTGAAAAAGAATTCTGAATCAAGAATTAAACTCCCAAAATTAAATCAGTTTCATATTAGACCACAAACTACCTACTGTAAAATTTTGTTGCAAATCTCTGAAGTAGATTTTTATTTTTTTTTCGTAATATTGTTTACATACAAACAAAAAAGAATTCCATGATGACATAACCGCCTTGGCAGAGGTTGTAATTTTCTTTTAGGTGTATCTATTAAACCTCTTGTGGACACTCATTTGACACCATTTATCTGCATTTTACATCTTTTCCAGTCTTTACTTTGCTAACAGTCATTCCGTCTAGGTATATTCAGTTTTATACATCAGTTTTCTCTGTCACGCCCTCTCAATTGTTCCTGCCTCTGCGAGACAGTCTCAGCTTCCTGTTAGAAGTCTGTTGACTCAGTGAGGGTTCTCTCTTTATGGGCGCATCTCCCATCCCGTTGGAAGGATTGCTGGCTGTGAAAACAAAGTATGAATATGTAGGTTCTAGCTTACCCTAGACATCAAAGCTCATGCGAGTACAGAGAACCGTCCACAGCTGTGTGCCTTATTATTTTAAAAGTGACCGTCTCTGTCTCAATTATTACATAAGATGGAGCAGAGAATTGTATCTCGCCTCATTGATAACATTGTGTTTTATAAAGCTGTCATTCAAACCTAGGGGGCTGCTGTATTATGGTTGTATGGATGGTTATGTGGATGGCTACATGGATGTGAACCACACCTTGATGGCTGATGCATTGCTGTGATTGTGAGACAAACACCAGCAGATGCTGGACTGCTGCATTGTGGATTTATGAATGTGAGATAAACATCTATAACTCCTGTATCATGGTTATATGAATGTGAGGCAAAGCTTTATACATGTAACACATTTGTGATTTTAAGTTACAATGAAATATTCTATTCAACCTATGTTACAAGAATTGTTCCCTAAAATTTAGTCAGTCCTTCCTAGCATCTAAACAACAGCAAAATAATGCTCATTGCTTAATACTTCTAACATTCCTTACTTTTGGATCTACTGTTAATTGAACTATTGATTTGGGCACTATCCAACTATTTTGCACACATACCTTCCACTTCCATGGTGTGGTTGGAGTCGATGTTGTCCTGGAAGGCCACGTCTTGACTCACACTCTGAACGTTGGAGATCTTAATGCTCAGCTGCTCCATCTCCTGGTCCTGTCAAAATAAAACTTTTTATTTATAGAACTTTCGGTTTCACTTTTGTTTTTTATTTTCATTTTAATGTCCAAAGGTATACTTTTAAAATAAGTCATTAGTTCTCACAGACAGCTTTTTCTGTCGTTTGGTGTGACCGGTAGGCCAGACCAGTATAGCAATTGTCCATTGGGTAATAAGTATTAACACAATAAAATAAGTCATGGGTTCTCACATTTTGATTAACGGTCTTATTATAGCTCTGTCACTTAAATATTAAGCAAGAGAAATGAAACTACCCATTAATAGCAAACTGGCTTTGCTTTCATATCCAACAATAACAATTGTATCACATTTCACTTCAAACATTTTTTTATGAAAACTATGTCATATGTCAGTTCTGTGACGGAAATTTGCAAATTTAATAAGTAAATTAAATTTTTATAAGTTAATACCCTATCCAATGGACAATTGCTTTACCGGTCGGCGCGACCGGTCCCGCCAAACGCCAGAAAAAGACGTCCTGTATATAATACCAGCAGGACCGGTCAGTAGTGTGCATTCGCTAGGTGGCGCATCATACTTGCTTCCTGTCTAGACAGAGTGACGTCAGTTCATCTTTTTCGTTGTCTAAACAGATTTAGACCCCTAGTAAGCTGATAGCGGGGTCGGTTGGGAGGGCCTTGCCTGTCCATTGGATAGGGTATTAACTTATAAAAATTTAATTTACTTATTAAATTTGCAATTTTATTGCGTTAATACATCCTATCCAATGGACAATTGCTGAATAACTACCGCTTGGTCGGCGGGTAAGTTACTAGGGACTTAGAATGAACTCATAAATGGTAACAAAATTTTTACCCTACGGTCTAGGCTGACTTAGTCAGGAGACCTATAGGTCCATGGTGGTTACCAGAGCCCGGTTGCTGGGGCTATACCAGCATTGCCCCCCCCCCCCTTCTTACAGACCTGCTCTGAGGTAGGGGAAGAGAGGGATGAGTTCAGTCCCAGAAGGCAAATAAACCTCCCGAAGGAAGCATGTCAATTAGATTCATGAGCTATTTACACTATGTACATGTATACAAATCTCAATATAAGGGCTATTTGTGGATCTGCTGAGCAGCCACTACTAGGCCCAAGTAAAGAGGCTCTAAATCAGCCCCAGCCACATCCTTCAGAACTGTGTGAAGGTGATATATGACTTACAGTGGAAGGCTGAGGACTGTTCTAAGGAGACTCCTGACTGGAATGCCTTAGAAGCAGTAAAAGCCCTAACATCATGGGCTTTGACCTGATGCAAGACGAGGGCTTACTGGTCAGAGAGCTCATAGCATAGGATCACAGTAGCTTGATCCATGAGGAGATGGTGGCAGGAGAGATGTCCTTATCGACAACTTCCTTGGAAGGAGACAAAGACCAGCTCCTTGTTATGCCTAAGATCTGAGGTCCTACCCAGATGGTAACACAGGGCTCTGACTGGACACCAGCGCCTGTGACCTATCCAGAGTGGGGACCAGGGTTGCATTAACCACAGGGGCCACACTGTCTGGACTCTCTTCGGCTAGCTGATTCTTGGAAGGAAGGCTGGCTGAGGGGTAGAAAGACACCATGGACCAATCTGGTGTCTGAGGTTGTTATGCAGCCAAGCATGGATCTCACCCTCCGCTTGCCTGAACCTAAGGCCAACAGGAAGACAGTCTTGATAGTGAAGTGCTTCAGGGAGGCCTCCTTAAGGGGTTCAAAAAGGAACCTTGTCAGCTGGTGTAGAACCAGGGAAAGGTTCCAAGAGGGGATGCCCCTCTTCCCTTGGATCTGTCTCTGTGGAAACTATCCAGGAGATCAGTGAGATTTTCATCATTGCTGACATTAATGGGCAAATTCCCAAATTGTTAACAATGGCTGGTCTATAGTCATCAATGGTGCCCGGCTGTAACTTCCTGTCTTGAAAAGGTACAAAGGGAAGTCAGCTATAGCTTTTAAAGGTGGTGCCCAGAAGTCCATCTGATTACTGAGGTACCACATGTAAAACATATGGTGCACTTGCCTCATAGACTGATCTGTTGATCCTCTGGAGGAGCCTCAATTTGAGCTGCCACTGCCTCAGGGAAGCCCTGCTTCCTTGGTAGCTGGGGCTCTAGGGGCCAGGCATGTAGATTCAGATTTACCAGGTTCCTGTGAAGGATCTGGTTGAGTAACTGAGTCAAAAGTCAGGCAGAAAGTGCACACAGTGGGATCTGACTGGACATGGTTACCAGGTCCCAGAACCAAGGCATGTTGGACCACCCTGGTGCAATCAGTATGAGTTGTTGCACGGGTGGTCCTGCAACTTTCCCACCACTTTGCCCAAGATAGCTGCTGGTGGGAAGGCATATGGGTCCAGGTCCTCCCAAGGTAGACTGAAGGCATCTACTGCCCAGGCTTGGGGATCTGGAACTGGTGAGACAGAGATGTAGTTGTCGAACCTGGTGGCAAACAGGTCCACTTGAGGATGCTGCCACCGGGAGCATATTGCTTGAATACCTCTGGATGGAGGGACCATTTTGTTGAATGGTCTGTCCTAGCCTGGATAGCTTGTCTGCTATCACATTCGGCCGGCTGTGAATGTGTCGGGTTCTGAGTCACCTGTGTCTGGTACACCAGGTCAGAATTGTCCACAAGAGGGCCCAAAGGGGGTCCGATTCCATCCCCCCTTTATACAGAAAACCACCATGGGGTTGTCTGTAGCTACAAAAGCAATATTGTTCAAGCAGAGGTTTTGGAACTCTTTAGGGCCAAAAGGCCACCTTAAATTCCAGATATTAAAGTGTAACTTGCTTCGGAAGGGGCCAGGTTCCCCTTGCAGTGTGTTCCCTTAAGTGAGCACCCCACCCTTCTAAATGCATCTATAAGGATTTGCAGAGCATATAAGGTAGGTGTAATGGTTGACCTTGAAGCACATGGTCTTCCTGCAGCCACGATTTTAGCTGAGGGTGGAGTGAACTGGGATCACCTTTTGGTGATTCAGGTACTCTCCAGCTATTTATCAAGTGCCACTGTATTGGCCTGATGAGGAAGGCCACCTATGTGGACGGGCTTTGCTATGGCTGTCAGTAATGCTATCAGGGGCATGAGCCGCTGGATCGGGCATGTCGATCCGGAGAGAAGTTCCTGGATTGCAGATAATGTCTGCAAATGCTCTAGGGTGGGTCTCACCTTGCCCTCTTTCAGGCTGAACTGGTAGGCTCTCAAGACAAAGACTTGCTCGAGGTCCAGTTCCAATTTTTCATGATACCATTCAAACTTACTCCTGACACAGAGCTACTAGAGATTGTGTATGTTGGAGACTGGTTTGGTGGGGGCTGGCATTTCCTTGTTGGTTGAAAGGGGTGAGGGAGTATGCAACCTTGAGGTTAGCCACTCCTCTGGCTGAACAGAGGTTCATGTGGTTCCTGAAATTCCAGCTGAATCATTTAGGATACTGAACCAAAATCCTGCCTGGAGAACTGGTCAAACTGGTCGTTTCTGGCAGGGGAGGGTGCATCCCTCCTGGGAGGTTCATATAAACTTGAGGCTGGCCCCTAGGGTGGCCCAAGTTTGAACCGGCAGGTTGGTGCAAAAATACCAGTGTCAACACTGGCGACAGGTTCACTGATCCACACAGTAGGAAACCATCCAAAGGGGATCTGCGACATAAGGTCATTTCCACAGAACCCCACTGTGGAAACACTAATAGCCATTTACGAACACTGTGACCCCTGGTCCAATTAACAGATAAATTTCCCATTGCTTCAGTTGTGACAAACCAGAAAAGGGTTGTAATCATGAGGGAAAGCTTGAGTTTGCAAACTCATGCCCCTGGTGTCAGCTGACACTGGTCACGAGCTGGGTAAAAAGGCAAGCTGGGTTGGCCAGTTTCGGAGGCTGGATCAATGGCATCTCTAGAATAACTGGTACAGCAGACTTCTTGTTGGCAGTATTCTAACCAATGTGGTTGAGTTCCGCATCTCACTGGCAAGAGTAACTGGCTGACTGATCAGGCAGGTTGAGACAGTCATCTCACCAGGACGAGTGACTGGTCTAAGAATTTCTCTGTAACCAGATTACTCAGACAGCAACTGGTTGGTCTAAGATGGCCATTTAGACCCTTAAAAGACTTTGCTGGTCTGTTAGCCAGTCCTGTGGACCTGCCCAGTACCAGGGCCTAACCGGTTATAGGTTAAGCAATGCTCTGTAACCGGTTCCTGGTGGATCCATAGTTCTGCAAAAAAAAAGCTGGCAGAACTGGGCGACTACGTCTCAGCAGAGGTAGGCTTATCTAACAGAACTGCCTTCTTCCTGTCCGTAATGTTGGAATCAGAAGGTTTTCTCTGTAACCAACACTTCTCAGTAACCGGTAAGCCACTTAACTGGTAATGAACCGGTAAACTGGTGCTTCTCTGTAACCAAGCATTCAGACAGCCACAGCTCTATCATTATTTGATCACTTGGTGGATCTGGCAATCCGGTAAGCTGGTGTTCCAGTTTCAATCAGGTTTCTTCACCGGAATTTCTGTCTATAAGCCAGACCAGTAGACTCTGTAACTGGCTTGGTATGAAGCTACTGGTCCCTGGAGGTTGTGTAAGCCAGAACCCGTCGGTAGGTTCTGTAACCGGTTGGTCAATTTACTGAAGAACTTCCTGTCTATCTGACTGTCACCGGCAAATCTCTAACTGGTGACCCTGTTGTCCTCACTGGACTTGTTGCCTTAAGTTGCCTTCTGCCCATGGGAACAACTGATTTCTCTGTAACCGGTGAGCCTGCTGTCAGCACTGGAATGGTGGGGGCAGCAGATCTCTCTGTAACCAGTAACCTCTGTTAGCCGGTAAATTCTCTCTGTAACCGGTGAGCCTGCTGTCAGCACTGGGATGGTGGGAGCAGCAGATCTCTCTAACCGGTAAATTCTCTCTGTAACCGGTAAACTCTGTAACCAGTGAGCCTGCTGTCAGCACTGGAATGGTGAGAGCAGCAGATCTCTCTGTAACTGGGTAGCCTGCTGTCAGCACTGGGATGGTGGGAGCAGCAGATCTGTGTAATCAGAAAATTTTCTCTGTAACCGGTAAACTCTGTAACCGGTGAGCCTGCTGTCAGCACTGGGATGGTGGGAGCAGCAGACCTGTCTGTAACCGGTAAACTCTCTCTGTAACCGGGAAAATCTGTAACTGGTGAGCCTGCTGTCAGCACTGGGATGGTGGGAGCAGCAGACCTGTCTGTAACCGGTAAACTCTCTCTGTAACCGGTAAAATCTGTAACTGGTTAGCCTGCTGTCAGCACTGGGATGGTGGGAGCAGCAGAACTCTGTGTAACCAGAAAATTCTCTCTGTAATTTCTGCCTGTAAACTGGTCTGGTTGGCTCTGTAACCGGCTAAGGGGAAGCACACTGGTCAATGAGGGCTGTGTAGCCGGCACCCAGTGGGTAGGCTCTGTAACCGGTATTGTAGGCAGCATAAAATCAGTGGCCTGGACAGCTAGCTGGAGCAACTTTTATAACTGGTTCCCGGTAGGCCCATCCTCTGTAACCGGTTGGTAGATCTTCTTACTCTCAACCTGCCCCAGTACCCGTACCAAGGTAGGGTCAAAGGGGGGGAGAGGGCTAGCTGGAGACCCCACCGGTAGTCTGAGCAGAGCTGGTACCGGTAAAATTCAGCACAAGGGGTCTAGACCTGGTCATCTTCTTGCTAGCTGAACCGGTCACACTTGGGGATCTGTGGAGCCACAATTTCTTCTGCTAGCCTTGCCGGTCGTGTATGGAGATCTGAGAAGTCACATGACCGGCACTTCAAAAACACGCAGATTGCAGTGACCAAATGTCATCTAATATCTTCACACCAACAGGCGAGTTGCTGGATTTCTTCTTGCCAGTTAAAAATGGGTGTTGATTAATAAATGGTCGTCTTCTTCTGATGAAAACTTCTGTTGAAAAAATACGAGTCCTCCATTGATAAATGCGTATCACGTGACCTCCATAGTTGAATGCGTATCACGTGACCAGGTCTGTGTCACGTGACCAGCATAAGCTGGAAGTGATGACGTCAGACGATGCATTCTTCTTTCCTTCTAACTTCTTCTCGTGGACATACACGCAGTGTTACTCGACAATGTAGAAATTAATGGAGGGCGAATCGTGGTAAATATACATTTCTGAACAGAAGAAGGAATGCTGCAAGCACAACACACGACCTCTCACCCACGGCTTCGTCTCGACGACAAGCACAAAGAAAATCTTCAAAACTGGCCATAAAATGCTGGATACTGCCTCGTTTAAGTCCTGGAGAGGCCATGATATGTAAGTGACACAAAATATATATTTTCAGATGAAAATAAGCTTTAAATTCGTAGAATAAACCGCGTTTTCTTCAAACTTGGAGATAACTTCAAAACGCGTCTGCACACTACACGCGCCAAACGAAAAAGATGAACTGACGTCACTCTGTCTAGACAGGAAGCAAGTATGATGCGCCACCTAGCGAATGCACACTACTGACCGGTCCTGCTGGTATTATATACAGGACGTCTTTTTCTGGCGTTTGGCGGGACCGGTCGCGCCGACCGGTAAAGCAATTGTCCATTGGATAGGATGTATTAACGCAATAAAATTATGATTTATAGCACTGTTCAGTTACAGTTGATGAAAAGAGGGTATAATGTCAAGTAATTTGAGCTATAAAGAGCTTATTTCAAAGCCGAGGTTATTCAGAGCTTGTGTGACTTTCACTTCCTTAATAATCTGCCTACCAACATGGCTACTATTTACCATCAAAAACAATGAATAACACATCTAAGTTAAACTTACCATGGAATTCTTCTTATGTGAATGGAATTTATTTGAAGAGCCCTTTTCAGTTTTTATTGATCCCTGTAAAAATAAGGACAAATGTTTAGCGACAAATAGCCGATTATTATTCAATACTCTGTAATGATTTATGTACCGTTTTTGTTCTGCAGAGACTTGCTCACATCAACCACATTTTACTGCCAGCTGGCGCATACTAAAATGTGAGTACCTAAATTCATGTCAATTTTCTCACTGGCACGTTTTACCCGGCTGGTTTTTGTTGGCGAAAATGCCCATCCAAACTTTGGCAAACATTTGGTCACATTACCCATGTGTATTTCAGAGAGAAAGTAGCATTGAACATCAGTAAAGTAGCAATGAACATCAGTAAAGTAGCCATGAACTCATATAATCAAATATTCAA
Organism: Sabellastarte sp. h YS-2021; assembly: GCA_964017235.1. Classification (NCBI taxonomy): domain Eukaryota; kingdom Metazoa; phylum Annelida; class Polychaeta; order Sabellida; family Sabellidae; genus Sabellastarte; species Sabellastarte sp. h YS-2021. The sequence goes on along the minus strand of OZ024935.1, from coordinate 85,541,876 downwards.
TCATATCATCTTGAACATATGCTGACATACTGAAGACCAAATGTTATTCAAAATGAAGTAACTCAAATCACAGTAATTTGAAGTAATGTGTTATCTAAAAAAAATTGTTTTCTTCAACATTATATTTTGCTTTAAAAAAAGTTTTGTTTAGTTTGCATGTATTCACCTGAATCATGGGTTGAGCAGGTTTGGAGGGGGGCAGGTCACTGGCTTCCTGTTGCTGGGATATCACATACTCCTGTAAAGAAACCGAAAAAAATACAAAGTCAGCCATAGACTCGCTGATTTGGGGACTTTTATATACATTATGGGGTCTTATTATGACTGGTAGTTTTAGGGGTGGAGGACAGATGTGCTAACAGGTGGCTCCATATTCTGTAAACCATCGAACATAAGATTACAACTGCATAGTTACTCAATTTCCAATTAACATACATTTTTCGTGTACAGATAAACCTTGCAAAGCTTCTCTGGAATTCAGTTACAATTTACAGAATTTACAGAAGTGTTCCTACAACATATGTAAGCATGCTTCACACACAATGTCTTTCTTTTGGTAACATTTAAAAAGCTGCAGATAACATACATGTCAACACTTTTTACCGCCACCAAGAGGATTCTGTTATGTGCTTATCTGTTTTTTTTTTGCAAAATAACCTGAAAAGTTACGGATGGATGGTTTAGTATAATTTTTTGAAATGTTGAAAATAACACTGGGAACAGATGACTAGATATTTTGCTGGTGGTGTGGCTCACTGTCTGTATCCAGGAATTCTAGGAGGATTTTTTTAATCATTACTTCAAAAGCAATATTGGAGTTATTGGGCCATGGTGGAGGTCTGCCTTCTCTGAGTGCTCTTGTTTTAGACAGACTTCCTTTGATACTTGTACCTCTTTTTAACTGTTATAACATGGTAATTTATGAACACACAATAGCATCATTACAAACTACAGGACATTAGGTTCTTATTACTGCATTGATTTACCTGGTACTTCTCAAAGTGTTTCTCTGCTTTGCAGTGGATGTTTCTCGCCAATTCTTCGCTGTTGTAGAACTTGTGACAAAGTTTGCAGAAAAAGCCCTTCACAGGAATCACAAATTCAGAACCTGTAACAATACACCAACAATGTGAGGACACTTACACAATGTGACAGCCTATCTGGACAGGCTCTGAGTGTGTCTGACATGTTATCATTAACTAGATTTGAACCTACGTCTCAGAGATAAGAACCAAATAATTAAATCCCAAACTTATCATCCAATCTAATAGCAATCAGCTCAAACCATTACTGAAAGTACTGTGGCCACCTCTGTGGCCTAGAAGGTAACACACCTGTCTAGGAACTCAAAGAGGACGTGGGTTCAAACCCAGGTACAGGCAGATACATAGTTACTCGGATGACCACTTAAAATGGCGGTCCTCTGTCATTGGGTCCTATCCCCAGTGGCAGGCTAAAGAACCTCAAGGACGTTGATAATGGTCATCCTTGAGCCTCTATCTTCCAGTTAGGGGAATGTCAGTTACTTGTGAGTTGGGGCTGTACCTGTGCAGTCAGATTGGTTAAATAGCACTTTGAGTCCTGTAGTATATGGAGATATTCCGCTGAGTATAAATACATAATACCAGGGTTCCCACAGACTTTTCATAAGTGGATTCAAGGTCTTTTCAAGGAGGTCAACAACAACAATTCTCAAGGATATATTTTAAGGCACGACCTCTTTTACCTCCCCTTCTAGCGATCCGTTCCTCCCACAAAATGCTTTGCTGAGTCTGCCATAGCCGTAAAACTAGATGATGCAGATGCAAATGTTGGGCAATAACAAATTCAAGGACTTTTCAAGGATTTTACTCAGTTTTGGCCAAATTCAAGAACTTTCAAGGCCTTGAAAATGAAGCAATTTTTTCAAGGATATTCAAGGATGTGGGAACCCTGAATACAATACAATAGAAAGTACTACCATGCTTCAGATTGCAAAACTCATTAAGCTCAACAAACTTACAGTAACAACAAATTGATTTTAAAACATATTTGTGTCTTCCTATCTTAAACCCCCTTTGACTTAAGAGTGGCCTTGACAACAAGACGATATCACCTTGACACTTACCCACTGCAACATCTGGGTCGTAGATAAGTTCTTCCTGCACCATCTCTACTTCCTCTTCCTCCTCAACAACTGGCTTCTGATCTTCTACAGGCTCATGTTTCACCTTCTGAATAAACAGAACAAAAGAGACAAACTTTTTAACAAGATATCAACAAGTCTTAATTACAAAACGCTCTTCTGTTAGTTCCTGCTTCATTTCTGAGGAATACACTTTGTTGAGAGTTGGGTCTTGTGTCTTTTAACATTCAAAGTCATTTTGCCAGCAAACCCCAGTAAATCCCATGTGTTGCTGCGAGATGGATTCATTACCACGTAAGTGAGAGTGAAATGGTTTATTGCCACACCTGGTGGATCATTTTGTCACTGTGATGAGAACAAATTTATCCCATTGACTTTGGATTAAAATATTGTTGAAGTAGCATATATTTTTGCATTGTATTGGTTGAAATATTCACATAAAGGTCAAAGTTGGAACTCTTGTTTCCATTCCAGTAGCACGGGTCATATCAGGGCAGGTCGCAGTGAATCTGACATGCTATCATCAGCTTCATCCTAATCCATAACACAGAGATGACAGCCAGGTGTTATATGTGTTAACCACTAAGCCCCCGAGGGAACCGAATCCGAAAATTGCTCCCAATACATTATATAGGTCATATCTCAATGGATAGCTGAAGACATAGCTGCTCCCACATTAAAGACATACCTTCCTTCACTCATTTAGTGCAATTCAAGATTCAAATAAGACCATTACATCCAAAACAAAAGCTGAAATCCTATTCTGTTGTTTATTTTAGGTTATCAGTTGGTATCAGGGTCTTATCCCTGTGGTTCATGTCTTTACAGACTACAACAGGACAGGTTTTTCCTGATCATCCAGAGTAGATGAGCCACTTACCGCCAGATCCACCATCTCAGTCTCCTTATTCCCCACTTCTTCCTGCTTATTATCCCGATTCTGAGCTTTATTCTCAGAGCTGCCTCTTCTCTCATCTTCACTACGGTGATGATGTATCTACAATATCCAATTAGTTTTGCATGTAGTGCAGCTTTTAGGGATACCTGTATACAGTTAACTTTGTCAAGTGAAATCGGAACCAGAAATTACCACCTTAACCAGAAATTTCTGTTAACAGGGTCAATTTCAGTTCACAGCCTGCTGAGCACATTTCTACTGGATAAATTTTAATGCAGATTTGAAGCGATATAATAGGACCTTTGATAAAAGCATGTGTATAACTTGCATTTGTTTGCCACAATTGTGAAAGATTGCAGTAAAAATTCAGAGAGAGAAGGCTTCTGCCAAGGCTCAACAAATCATTTAAAATTAAAATCAAGAATTGGTTGCATATCATTTCAAAATTATAAGACCCCACTGTGAAAATTTAATGTAAATCTGTGCAGTTGTTTTTTTGTAATCTTACTAACAACCAAATGGAATCAAACGATCACATCACCTCCTTGGCAAAGGTATGAAATTGACAAACAAAACCCAAGCCCTCACCTCCCTGTTTTCTCTCTCTGCAGAAGAGTTCCGCTGATGTCTGTGTCTACTGCTGCTGCTATGCGACTCGTGTCGTTTGTTGTGCGAGTCCTGTGTTGATTCAGCACTTTTTCTTCTCTGACGGTCATGTGACTCGTTATGGCGCCTATGCGAGTCATGTGACTCTCTCGTTGTACGTCTGGTGGACTCATGGGACCTGCTAGAGTCATGTGATTTGCTGGAATCATGCGACTCTCTGCTAGGACGTCTACGCAAATCATGTGACTTGGGATTAGTTTCACTCGAATCCTTCTTCATTTCTAAATCCACATTCAGTTTGTTTTTTGCCTGACAACATACACAAAAAAAAAGTAATTAAAATTCAGTCAAACTCCACTGACCAGCTACTCATTTCCAGTTAAGTCTTTATAGTGTGATGCATAAATCAGCTAAAAGTTACATATGAACATGAAAAAGACATGGTAAGCAAGAAAGGTGTTTTCACACCCACAAATCCGGATTACTGACCTTGAATGCCCTTGACTCTCCTTACGATAAATGATTTTTGTTAAGCTAGCGCACTGAGTTCCCCTATGTGGGGAAGATATTGTGCCTGCAAAACAGTAGATTAGATTAGATTTTAATAGTGAGAACTATTGATGAGCTAGACAGTCCACACTACTGTACTGTGCCGCTTACCTGTTTGTGTGAATCAGAGTCTATGTGGACCACATAACTTGGGTAGTTATCAAAGCTTCCTGTCTTGCACAGAATGCAGCCTCGCTTTGTCATACGCTCCTTACGCTGAAAAAACAACAAAACACAAACACTCAGTGTTCATACAGAATGGATTGAATGGCAACAAGAGTTCCAATGTATAAAGTAAACCCTCTATTCTCCAAATATTCAATTACATGAGTCCTCTTTGAACTAAACAAAAAGGTGACAACTTTTTTCAAACCTGGACCGCAAATAAGCAAAATTCTGATCAAAGCTCTTTATTGCCTGCCAATGATATCTACCCACTTCAATAAATCTCAAGGCAAATGATAGAATAACTAGGAATTTACAATATTTCAATCTAAAATTGGAGGATTCCTCAGAGGGGAGTCATTTTTAACTGTACTCACAACATGCTCAGTGTTGCTTCTGTGTTCCGCGAAGGAGGTCGTCACTTTCTTCTGGCAGATGTCACACATATCACTGAAACACACGGTTATATTACAGTTATACAGTAGGTTTAAACTATTAAACATTAAACAAAATCAAACACAATCAAGCATCAGAGATCAAAACTCTCCACAGCAATTTTCAGGGAAAACATAAAATGTATAGAAATATAGGTCACACCTGTGGCCACCTTCCCCATCCTGTTTAGCATCTCCTCCAATATCGTAATTTTTCATTTTTAATACATTTCCAAACACTATCAACGGTATTCAACAAGACTAATGCTTACAGCTGAAAACTCCGGTGTCTGAAAAACCCAAAAAGTTTGATTACTCCATTAGTGGTATTTCTCCGTGTAACATAAACCTTTCCCAGGCCTGTTAACTTCTTACCAATCAATTATATGATTGGTAAGATTGTTTAAATTAGATGTAACATCTTTTATGAACTTTTAATAATTGTTCTGTCACTTACATGTAATATACATGCACATTATCCACAATCCCAATGCTTATCCGTCACTGCTTACATAATATCTGAACTCATCATATGAACTTTTCTTTTATTTACATGTAATGTCAGGCGTATTGGTTGGCACCTATTATCACATTTTACACTTAACCATAATTGTTCTCAAATTACCAGTTACTTTAAATTTACAGGTAAGGTATAATGTCAGTATCAATGGTTACCTGTCGTCGCGTTCCAACCTGCGCAACATCTGTTCCGCCTTCATTCTCTGGACTTGCTGCTCTGTGCGTGCCTGGTACAGAGACGAGATGCTCGCCATACGCTGCATGTGTACCTCACTGTTCATGTGAAGGTCAAACTCCTACAAACACAGAACAGGGATAACTGCAAAGACCGAACCATACCAAACAAAGCAGGGTTGATGTGGAGTTCAAACGTCTACATACACAGAAAGCACAGGTTAAGGTCAAACAAAACAACGTTGACGTGGAGATTAAACTCCTACACATAGAAAACCATTTAAATCTAACAGTATTGGGGAAGAGAGATTTACTGTGGTACACGGGTACATCAGATCAAACTCCTATAAAGGCAATAACAGAGGTCAAAGTTGATAGTCAAACTGTAACAGAGACCACTGCCAAGGTTAAGTATCTGGTTCCTATCAAGAGGCTAGCAATACACTGCTTGTGCAACTCATGTAAGGATCGAGATTATATACCTAGATACCTGAAAATGGGCACAAGTTTGTGTTTAAACTGGGCTCAAAAATGGCATTTCAGATCAATACACATAACTGAAACTTGCATAAAGTAGCCCAGAATAGATCTGAAGAGAAGTTCTGCATTGGACTGCCATGGTAAACCTTCTTACCTCAATGTTGACTCCATCAAAGTTACACAGGTGACAGTGAAACTTGTCGCTGTTGCCATGGTTACCATTCTGCATCATGTGTTGGCTATCCATGTGTTTCTGATCCAACAGAACCTCACGCCTTTTCATCTGCAAGATTTCAAATATACAAATACACTGCAAATCCATTAAGTCTCATAATTAACACGGTACAATCTGAAAATTTACCCAACACTTACGTTAAGTCTGTTGTATCTTCAAACCTCTTGGGAGTAGGAATACCATTTTTTTATAATTTATATGCAAAATTTATTTTAAAACAAACAATTCTACAGATATGCCACTTCATGAAAATCTTTTGTAAGTCTGATCCTAAAAGTTTAATGTAATATCATTCATAAACAACAATGACAACCTCAGTAGAAATAAGAAGGAGGGTATTAATAGGAAAACTATCATCTACTACAGTTTTATATATAATTTTTGCTGTCACTGAGGTCCCTTCACACAAAACCCTGGAACTTGTCCCAGAAAAGTGGCCCCAGAAATATTAAAGATAAATAAACTGTTAAATCATAAAATGAAAAATTTTATAAATTAAATAGTAAATTCCAGTGTCACGAAAAATCTGAATTAAATTAAGTAAACATAAATATTTTTCAAAACTAATCTACTTCCAACTTAAAACTAGACCTAGCGCATCGGAGAACCGATGCAAATTGTATCCACCGTAAAGACAATGCACCAAAACCTCTAGGACCAATAATAAGCGAGTTATAAGCACTTTTAAGTTTGGCTGTCCTCATTTGACCTTCAAGGAGGGGCCCAAGGTCAAATCCGACCACACCAGAAGATTCCCAGCCCATGATTTCCTATATGTTGGTTTACCATCCCAAACCTCTAGGACCAATAATAAGCGAGTTATAGGCACTTTTACCTTTGGCTATCCTCGTTTGACCTTGAAGGAGGGGCCCAAGGTCAAATCCGACCACACCAGAAGATTCCCAGCCCATGATTTCCTATATGTTGGTTTACCATGCCAAACCTCTAGGACCAATAATAAGCGAGTTATAAGCACTTTTAAGTTTGGCTGTCCTCGTTTGACCTTGAAGGAGGGGCCCAAGGTCAAATCCGACCACGCCAGAAGATTCCCAGCCCATGATTTCCTATATGTTGGTTTACCATCCCAAACCTCTAGGACCAATAATAAGCAAGTTATAAGCACTTTTAAGTTTGGCTGTCCTCACTTGACCTTGAAGGAGGGGCCCAAGGTCAAATCCGACCACGAAAGAAGATTCCCCGCCCATGATTTCCTGTATGTTGGTTTACTATCCCAAACCACTAGGATCAATAATAAGCGAGTTATAAGCACTTTTAAGTTTGGCTATCCTCGTTTGACCTCGAAAGAGGGGCCTAAGGTCAAATCCGACCATGCCAGAAGATTCCCAGCCCATGATTTCCTATAGGTTGGTTTAGCATCCCAAACCACTAGGATCAATAATAAGCGAGTTATAAGCACTTTTAAGTTTGGCTATCCTCGTTTGACCTCGAAGGAGGGGCCCAAGGTCAAATCCGACCACGCCAGAAGATCCCCAGCCCATGATTTCCTATAGGTTGGTTTACCATCCCAAACCTCTAGGACCAATAATAAGCGAGTTATAAGCACTTTTAAGTTTGGCTGTCCTCATTTGACCTTCAAGGAGGGACCCAAGGTCAAATCCGACCACACCAGAAGATTACCAGCGCATGATTTCCTATATGTTGGTTTACCATCCCAAACCTCTAGGACCAAAAATAAGTGAGTTATAAGCACTTTTAAGTTTGGCTGTCCTCATTTGACCTTGAAGGAGGGGCCCAAGGTCAAATCCGACCACACCAGAACATTCCCAGCCCATGATTTTCTATATGCTGGTTTACCATCCCAAACATCTAGGACCAATAATAAGCGAGTTATAAGCACTTGCAAATTTAATAAGTAAATTAAATTTTTATAAGTTAATACCCTATCCAATGGACAATTGCTTTACCGGTCGGCGCGACCGGTCCCGCCAAACGACAGAAAAAGTCATTCTGTATAAAATACCGGCAGGACCGGTCTCAGTGTGTACATTCGCCAGGTGTCGCCTCATGCATACTTCCTGTCTAGTCAGAATGACGTCATGGCGTCTTTTTCGTTGTCTAGACCTAGTCAGACCCCTAGTAAGCTGATAGCGGGGCCGGCTGGGAGGGCCTTGTCTGTCCATTGGATAGGGTATTAACTTATAAAAATTTAATTTACTTATTAAATTTGCAATTTTATTGCGTTAATACATCCTATCCAATGGACAATTGCTGAATAACTACCGCTTGGCTGGCGGGTAAGTTACCAGGGACTATATTGGAACTCATGCTGGAGTATTGAAAAGAATTTTATTATAATTAAGCCTGCGCAGACCTTGAGGTCAATGCCCCTAAGGCTCTGGTCGAATATCATCATCCGGTTCTAAACTTGAACCGTCAGTCGACCTTGCCCTCCCCCCCTTTTTAAACAGACCTGCTCTGAGGTAGGGGAAGAGAGGGATGAGTTCAGTCCCAAGGACAATTCCCAGAGGAAGCATGTCCGAAGATTTTTTTTTTTTTTTTTTTTGTTGAGTTGATATATATACACTATATACATATGTACAGTGATGTCTCCTCCTTATAGGGCTTGTTGATGGACCTGCTGAGCAGCCACTATAGGCCCTAAGTGGAAAAGCTCTGAATCAGCCCAGGCAACATCCTTCAGGTAAAATTGTGTGAAGGTGTTGTGAGATTTCCAGTGACAAGCTGACAAAATTTGATCTAAAGAAATTCCAGATTGGAAGGCTTTAGAAGCAGCAAAGGCCCTTACATCATGAGCTTTTACTTGATGTAAGGTAAGGGCTTGTTGGTCAGAGAGCTCATAGCATAGGATCACAGTCTGTTTGATCCAGGAGGAGACGGTGGCAGGAGAGATGTCCTTGTCAAAACCTTTCTTGAAGGAGACAAAGACCAATTCTTTGTTCTGCCTGAGGTCTGAAGTTCTATCCAGATAGTATCGTAAGGCCCTGACTGGACAGAGAGACCTATCACCTTTAAGTGATTTATCCAAAGTGGGAGCCAATGCTGGGATCACCACCGGGGCCACACTATCTGGGCCCTCCCTAGCCAGTTGGTTCTTAGATAAGAAGCTGGGGGGAATGTTCTTGTGTAGCCAAGCATGAATCTCACTCCTCCGTTTACCAGAACCTAGGGCCATCAGGAAAACCGTCTTAAAGGTTAAGTGTTTTAAGGAGGCCTCTTTCAAAGGTTCAAAGGGCGCTTTTGTCAGCTGGTGGAGGACCAGAGACAGGTTCCAGGAGGGTATGCCTCTCCTACCTTTTGGTCTGTCTCTGTGGAAACTATCCAATAGACGAGTGAGATTCTCATCTTTGCTGATATTAATCGGATCATTGCCCAGTTTGTCTGCAATGGCTGATCTGTAGCCATCAATAGTGCCTGGTTGTAGCTTCTTGTCCTGGAACAAATGCAGGAGGAAGTCAGCAATGGCTGTTAAAGGTGGTGTCCTGAAGTCCACCTGATTACTGAGGCACCACTTTGTAAAAATGGCCCACTTTGCCTCATAGACAGATCTGGTTGATCTTCTTTGAGGAGCCTCAATTCGTGCTGCCACTGCCTCAGAGAAGCCTTGCTCCTTGATTGCTGAGGCTCTAGGAGCCAGGCATGTAGATTCAGGTTCGACAGGTTCCTGTGAAGGACCTGGTTGAATGGCTGAGACACTAGGTTGGGTATGCTGGGCAGACACAGTGGGATCTGGCTTGACATTGCTACCAGATCCCAAAACCAGGGCATGTTGGGCCACCCTGGGGCAATCAGAATTATTCTGTTGCAGGGATAGTCCTGAAGCTTCTCCACCACTTTGCCCAAGATGGCTGCCGGTGGATAGGCGTATGGGTCCAGATCCTCCCAGGAGAGGCTGAGGGCATCCACTGCCCATGCCTGGGGATCTGGTACCGGTGAGACAAACTGAGGAAGTTTGTTGTTGAATCTGGTGGCAAACAGGTCCACTTGGGGTTGGTGCCACCGGTTGCATATAGCTTTGAACACTTCTGGATGAAGCGACCACTCTGTTTGAATGGTTTGGCCAAGCCTGGATAGCTTGTCTGCTATCACGTTCAACCGGCCGGGGATGTGACGTGCCCTGAGGGTTACTTGTTGCCTGGTGCACCAGGACAGTAGTCTCCACAGTAGGGCACACAGCGAGCCCGACTTCATCCCCCCCTCTTTGTTGATATAAGCCACCACTGTTGTGTTGTCTGTAGCTATCAACACTGTCTTGTTGCAGACGAGGGTTCGAAAGTCTTTTAGAGCTAGGAATACTGCTTTTAGCTCTAACTGGTTTATGTGTAATTTGCTCTCTGGAAGAGACCAGGTTCCTCTTGCAGTGTGCTCGTCTAAGTGAGCACCCCACCCTTCTTTTGATGCGTCTGTAAAGATTTGCAGAGCATGTTTTAGAGGGTGTAAAGGTTGACCTAGTAGTACATTGCCTTCCTCCAGCCACCACTTTAGATGGGGGTGGAGGGACTTGGGAACCGGGATCATCTTTTCCAGAGACTCTGGGACCCTCCAGTTGTTTTTCAAGTGCCACTGTATGGGCCTCATGTGTAGTCTCCCCAAGTGAACTTGTTTTTCTGTTGCTGTGAGGAGACCAATGAGGGACATGAACTGTCGAACCGGACAAACCGGACCGGACAGAATTGACTGGATTTTGTCTGTTAGGGCTAGCCAGCGTTCCTGGGTAGGTCTGACCCTGCCCTCTTCCAAATCGAACTGGTAACCTACGAAATTGAAAATCTGCTTGGGTTCCAGCTCTGATTTCTCTTCGTTTACCAGCCATCCCAAGTCTTTGCAGAGAGTCAGTAATTTTTATGTGTGCTGAAGGCAGACTTGGGGGGACTTGGCTCTGACCAACCAGTCGTCGAGGTACTGGTGGATCCTTATACCCCGCCTCAAGGCTAGCCATTTTACTTCTTTGGCTATCATTGTAAATTCCCTGGGGGCTGTGGACAGGCCAAAAGGTAAGGCCTTGAACTGATAAGTCCTGTCTTGGATTTGAAAACGCATGTACTTCCGGGATTGGCTGTTTATGGGGATATGGAAGTACGCGTCTTTGAAATCTACTGAAGTCACCCACTCCCCTGATTGGAGGGAGGTGCGTATTTCCGGGGTCTCCATTTTGAAGGTTTGGGTCTTCAGAAAATTGTTCAAGTTGCTCAGATCCAAGATTGGCCGCCACCGGTTGTTGGGCTTTGGTACAAGGAACAACCGGTTGTAAAACCCCAGAGATTTTTGGTTTAGGACCAGCTCCACAGCATTTTTGTTTAACAGCTGATGCAATGCCTCCAACAGGTAGCTGTTCCTGTGGGGATCTACATAGCAGCTTGTTATTGTCGGTTCTCTTGTGAGGTGAGGTCTGGACCGGAATGGCAGAACGTAACCCTCTCTTAGGATTGAAACCACTCTGGGGTTTACGTTCAGTGCAGCCCATTTTTCCCAAAAAAGGTGTAATCTTGAGCCTACAGGCAGATTTGGTGCAACAAGTGGGACATTTGTAACATTGTGGACAGAACTCAACTGATTTACACAGGAAACATTTTTCACAGACTTTATTGACATTCGATGATCGGGCATTACGTCTTTCTTTTGCGACGACCCTTCTGCAAAAAGAACATGATTGGCAACATGACATAATACAGGATACTGAGTTCTTTTGTCCCAACAACAGTTCTCTCCGGGCACTTTTGAGTCTGTAATAACACCTGACACAGAAGTCTCTATCTGACTCTTTACAACACAATAATTGTCATTTATATTGCTTCTGTGTCTTTGCAGGTCGCTGAGAGAAAGAGGAGGCCTTGCCCCTGCTAGATTTGTTACCCCGGCGCCTAAGCTGCTTCCAAGCTGGAAGGGTAGACGATTGCTCAGAACGTTGGTGGCCTTGCTTTGTAGACTGAGCATAAGGGTGGTAACGTGATGTCTTTCTTGCCGGACCGGGAGTACGCTTGTCCTCAAAATGGCGTATCTCCTCTTCTGCTTTGGCAATCATATGGTCAGGAAACAGTGCACTCATGTGAAGTGGGGCAGACCTGAGGGCCATGAGGGTATCCTGCTTGATGCCGGACCGGACAAAATCTAGATAACTGTCCCTCCTAGCTAAGGTCAAGTTGGCCACATTAACAAAAACACCATCGGAAAGATCTTGCATGGTGCGAGCCATTGCCTGTGTGATAGATCTATTGAAGGTGACCAAAAAATCCAGTTCGTCAGCCGCTTGAGTGAGTTTAGGTGAAGCCTTTCCCTTAACCGTAATTCCCTGGATCACTTTCAATTGGTTTGTCATGTTCTCTTGGACCTTGGTAAGGCAACGACTGAATGCTGCTGCCTGGTTGCACATATACGTCTGGTCCCGTGCAGCCCGTTCCCACTTCCTCAGTGTGTCCTGTGACACCGGACGAGAAGCTGGGGCAGAAGGGAGAGAACGACCAGCTATCCTTGGAAAACTGCTATTAAGACGAGCAGGTTCACTGGTCCAGGTGTACACCTTGGAACGGGAAAAGTCCTTCTTCTCACTATGCATTCCGTACCACTTCAAAGTTCTAGGTGACTTAACGAACTGATCTTTACTGAGTCCGGCAGTTTCTGTATTACGAGTGGGGTATCCTTCTTGTAAGGTCACATTAAGTTTCTCAACCTTGCGACAAAGCCACTCATCTACTGGTACTTTAACAGAGATTTTCCCAGTCTGTGCTGTTTTGGTACCGGTGAAGGGATTATCATCTTGAGATGAGGAGGCGGAGTCAAATTCTGGGATGTCGGTCCAGGCCATGAAAGACCTAACTCCCCTTAAAGTCTCCCGGTAACTTTGTTCAGCAGAAAGTTCTTGATCACCCTCAATAAGTTCTTCCTGTCCTTGAATAGATTCCCGGTCAGACAATTCCCCCTCGTCCGGTGAAAGAGATGACCGGTCACTGGCAACTTCTTGTTCCGGTTCCTCAACAGGGACTGTGGGACCGGTAGGGATGGTACCGGGAGTAACAGGCAGTACCGGTGAATGCATCTGAGGTTTATCACCGGAGGTGGGTGAGAAGACAGGTTCCTGGTCAGCTGGAAGATTTTCTGTGTCTGTACCGGGGGCCTCAACAGGCTGGGTAGCTGACACGTCTTCTGGATTCACACGCTGGCTGCCAGGCAGGACACCGGAAACCTCAGGAGGTTGAGAAGCTTTCTTAGTCTTCTTGTGACCGGTAGACTTCTTCTGCTGCTGCATAGAGGTGGAAGCAGCAGTTGGAGGAATAAAAGGTCTGTCTGTAACCGGAACATCAGTTTTCTTGACCAGTTCTACTGGAACTGAGAAGCTTTTTGCCAGGAAAAGGGCTTCCAACCTGGAAAACCTTTCAGACCACTTGTCGTCTAATGACTGTAGTTCAGTTTGAAGCTCTGAAGATTTGCTGGATTTTTTCTTAAGGGGAGATTTGTGAGAGGACTTCTTTTGTTTCTTAGGTGTAGATTCGCCTCTATCACTGGAGCTCTCACCCTTGTTCTCGACCCTACCCAAAACTGTAACATCAGAGGCAGCAACGTGGGTGGGGGGGGATTTTTCTTCTGGCCAGATTCCTTACGTTCTCTATACTTAGGAGTGGCCAACTGCGTCTTCTGAGCTTCTGTGAAACTATCACAAATGGAGCATGGTTTCTTTGCTACACAGTCGTCCCCTCCAATCCCTTTCTCACGACAGCGAGCACACTTGGTATGAAGATCAAATAGGGCCATAACGTGGCCGCACGAGCCTCTACGTTGGCCAGGGGAAGACATATTGCTCCAGGAATAAGTAGATATAAAACACGTTGACAAATAAAGTGAAAGTCTCATAAAATAAAAACTGCAGGAAACACGTCCGTACACACTGAGCGCCAAACGAAAAAGACGCCATGACGTCATTCTGACTAGACAGGAAGTATGCATGAGGCGACACCTGGCGAACGTACACACTGAGACCGGTCCTGCCGGTATTTTATACAGAATGACTTTTTCTGTCGTTTGGCGGGACCGGTCGCGCCGACCGGTAAAGCAATTGTCCATTGGATAGGATGTATTAACGCAATAAAATTTTAAGTTTGGCTGTCCTCATTTGACCTTGAAGGAGGGACCCAAGGTCAAATCCGACCACACCAGAAGATTACCAGCGCATGATTTCCTATATGCTGGTTTACCATCCCAAACCTCTAGGACCAATAATAAGCGAGTTATAAGCACTTTTAAGTTTGGCTGTCCTCATTTGACCTTGAAGGAGGGGCCCAAGGTCAAATCTGACCACACCAGAAGATTCCCAGCCCATGATTTCCTATATGTTGGTTTACCATCCCAAACCTCTAAGATCGATAATAAGCGAGTTATAAGCACTTTTAAGTTTGGCTATCCTCGTTTGACCTTGAAGGAGGGGTCCAAGGTCAAATCTGACCACATCAGAAGATTCGCAGCACATGATTTCCTATAGGTTGGCTTCACATTGCAAACCTCTAGGGCCAATAATAAGGGAGATATAGGCACTTTTAAAGTCCGCTATGTGGGTTACTTCGGCACTCCGTGGATGACCTTGAGTTAGGAGCTTCAAGGTCAAATGTGTGTAAGGTTGTAGAGGATATGTATATGTGTCATACATATCACCTATGAAGAGATTCAACCTTCTACCTATGAGGAACAGCCAGTAGAAAAATGTAGATTATTTTCAAAGAAATGCCCGTGGCGGCCATCTTGTTTTTCAGAATGAGGCTATTTTCCTTCCCAGAGAAGCTTACCCCCCAATGAAGATATCCTGCAAATTTGGTGAACCTAGCTGCTGTTGTTTTCCCCTCAGAGCGTTAACGCCGAAAATCTCTCTACGCGCGGCGGCGGCGTAGCGAACTAAACCAAAGTATCCACCGGATGCTTCCGGTGGATACAATAAAATTTCTATATCAGTAGTAAACAAACTTCTTTAACTTCTCCAAAGCCAGAACAGAGTTTTACTGCAACACACATATATGATAGAACTGCTTTGTGGAACATTAATCCGACAGCCAAAATGTTACAGAAGCAATTATATTAATCCTTGCAACATCAGTGACAAATATACTGTAAAAATCTGCAATGACATAGATGTTCCTGCACCATAATCAAATTACGCGCACAGAACCCTGTTTACAGATTCTTATTTCCACAAGAAAGTTACTGTGCAACTTCCATGATCTTATTTCATTTATCATTTAATTGCCATTTTTTACAATACACACTTTGCATTTCAGATAATCAAGGTTCCAGTATATATGGTCACATCATACATTGCAAGTTTTGTTTGCTTGCAAGTAAAGCTGTTAATCCAAAATATTACTAGTTCCTTCTCTGTTTAGTATTAAGCAAAATCTAGTAAAGTTGCATAATTTTATTTAAATGTAGCTTTTGTAAGCTACAATCTTAACTTTTTGGGACTCAATGATATTTGGGAGGATCGCCTCCCAAAAGGTCAAACCTCTCTCTCTCTCTCTCAAAAAAAAAAAAAAAAAAAAAAAGGAGTTCTATTATGTTCCTGGCCGCCAAGGAAATCCGCCAGGTGGCACATGGTGGGAAGGTGACCAAGACAGTTTGTTTTTCTGCCTCTTATTAAATTTTTGCCCACCAGCCCAGCTGTAAAAGGAGCAATGATGGATTGCTGGGAGTGCCAAGTCCTAAAGGGTGATATTGTAGCTTACAAAAGCTACATTAAAATGCACAATTTGCACTTTGTCATACAATATTTTACCCTTTGGGACTCAATACTAACTCCCAACTGTTTGGAGGAAGGTATACAGCTAAGACTGTGGATTTTGATTCATAATATTTCTCTTTTTAAGCAGTTTATCAAATCCTAGGTTTTGGTCTGGATAAAAATTTTTATTTAAAATGGCGATACTGAAATACGTGTTTAGATCTCGAAATCGGGATCCCAGTCCCAAAGGAAATAAATATCGGCAATATCGATAAACAATTTACCCACTACCAGGTACATATTGTTATCATTTTCTGACCATATCAAGTCTTATGGGTAAAAGTTATTATTAAGTTACGCTTTATGTAGCAATGCGTGAAGGCTTAAATTTAGTTAGGGTACACCATTCCTGAATAAACTATACTGGCTCTACATTGCGTATCACAAATGTTTTAACTACAGTAACAACTTTCTTAGGAGGCAATAAATTTCAACCAAACTTCATACCTCTCATCTCTAATTAAGTGCAGGAAGCCTGCATGAGGCAAGGCACACAAGGAATTTTGCAGTAGCTGCTCCAACTGAATGGAACCTTCTCCCTCAAGCCATCAGACCCGAAGATAGTTTCATTTGATTTAGACAATAAAGAATTGCCTATTCAGATTTACCTATCCTCCACCATAGTCTTCTCCCCTGCCCTGACGCTAACATGGATAATGGACATTTTCTGCAAATTGGACTATGCCTTCTTGGATATCAATGCCTTAGCATATGTCAACATCAACTTGTTCATTCAAAAGTTTGTAAATATGTTGTGAGCCTTCCAGTGACACACTTGCATTATTGGTCAACTGATAACCCTCGATAAACTGCTTTGGTGGCTGAAAAGGCTCTGATTTCATGTGCCTTACCTTGGAACAGGTTCACGGCTGGTTGGTCTACTTGGCTGTAACATAACAAGATAGTCTGTTTCAACATGATGGCAGAGTAGCAGGTTCAATGTCTGTTGCATGACTTTTCTTCAAAGGAGATGAACAGGAGAGATACTTTACCCCTTAAGTCTTTGGTACGATCTAAGTAAAATAATGTCTTCTTTAAATTATCTATGGTAGTTATGGCAGGAATATTTACTGGAGACACGCTTTGTGCTTCTTTCCAAACAAGATGATTCATGGCAAAAAAAAATCAGATGAAGGAAACGGGGCTACCTTTTTCCACTGACCTAAGTTTGCCAATTAGCCTCGCAGGCATGGATTTCATACGATGTTTACTCGAGTCCAAAGCAAGCGGAAAGGCTGTCTTTATGGTTAAATGTTTGAAATATGCATCTTTTATCAGCTCAAATTGTTTCCTAGTGTTAGTTCACTTAACATAATAAATTCCACTTTGGGAATTTCTAGCATGTTAAGGTCTATCCCTATGGGGGTTAGACAGTAGTCTATTCAATTCTTGCCGCTGAGCTTTGTGCTGGCTGAAGGGCCCAAAGAGTCTACTAGAGTAGTCTGATATGCCTAAATGGTGGAAGAACATCAATTTTCAACTTAATGTGTGTCTGTTCAAAGTATATGCATAAATCCAATAGTTCTTTAATAGTTGGTCTTGTGAAGTCCAGCAAATTTTCACTGTACCATCTTTAAAAATGGACCACTTTGATTGATAGATGGATTCTCTCTGCAACCCCAACATTGTTTGGTATGGTGTAAATTGTCCTCGTCCCCTGACAAAGGAACGTTCCTTAGAGGATTGTGATTGACCACCCGAGGTGCTGGAAGGGCCTCTGTGTCAGACCCTGAATCTGAACTGGTAATTGCCCTGGCCACACCATGAAAAGGCTGATGTCAGACTACTTCAGGATATGTGGGTTTGGATGATGCCTCCTTAAGTAGAAACTCCCCGACCTCTGAAACCAGTTGTGACTGGAAGAGGAAGGAGGTGGGGAAAGGAGAGTTGTCTAGCTCCTGACACCTATTATCTCTTAAGTCTGGGTGGAGGTTAGACATCTCTGTAGTTCGAAGTGGATCATCTCCGAATTATCAATGATGTATAAGTCTCTCTGCAGCATATGCCTGAGGGTTGTGCCGTGGCACACCAGAGCCCTTTTTTGGTGTCAAGTTGAAAAAATGAATATTCAAATATTCTCTGGTTTTTTCATAGGCATTCACGATAATTCTGTTGCGGTCAGCTCCCTTCTTGGTTTGGTGCTTGGATTTCTCATGCAAACTCATAATGCTCAATCTGCAGGATTACACATTGGAGTTGCACTCCAAAATAACACTGAAAATGACAGAAATGTTAAGGGTACATATTTCGCCTGGCCTGATATACTTATGACAATCCCAAATCATACAGAAATGGTTGCATTTATTAGCCCATTTTTGTCCAGGAATCTACATATTGATATACACAATAGAACGAACCTCTACACACAAAATATTTAATGTTTTACTTAATATATCTATTTAGAAAACACAAGAACTTGGTGGATTTTAAAAGCATGTCTATTCAAGATGGTAGCCAAAAGAAAAAGAGGCTCAATAACAAACTAACTCGGTCACATTCCAGCCACCTTTTTCAGGCAGCCCGGAACATAATAAAACTCCTTCAACAAGAGGTTTGGTCTTCTATGAGGTGAGCCTCTCAAAAAACACCAAGACCCAGGGTAAGATATTGTAGCACAATAAAATATATGAGTACTTACAGTTTCAGATACTTTAAGGGCCTCTGAACTACTGGACCACCCTCTTTTCTTTAACATCTTGCAGCACAAACTCTGCTAAATAACAAGCTGTTATATCTCTTATCAGGCTTATTTCACTGTATCTGTTAAAGTCAGTCAGACATTCAACCTTCATCAAGAGCGAACAAGTATCGTGAAGCCATGGACATCAGACTTTCACTCAGGGCTTCAACAGCTCTGTGATACAGATGAAAGTTGGGTTGAGTGAAAGTTTATGGCTTATTTCTGACTGGTGGCCAGGAAGCAAAGCACATAGTTCCCAATATTTGAAGTCTATGAAGCTTTATAGCTCTTGTATAAATTCACATTAATTCTGCAAAGGGTCAGATAAATGCCGCAAAAAAATGTCAAAGTGTTGATTTGATTAAGAATTTTCCATCTTTCAATGTAAAATAATGGGCTGAATTTACACACTACAGCAAAAGCATCAGTTTCACTCTCACCCACTTGACATATTCCTGAATAAAAAACAGGAACAACAAGACTCGATTTCCAAATTCCAAGTCCATGATTCTTTGAAAACTTGTGTTTTATCATGTCAGGCATAGTTTGTCATAGTTACTGGGTAACTAACAAGTACAAATCATATTGATCTGCAGTGCAGTTTAACATTCATTTCTCTGTAATGGCTGTCTTGTATAGCATGTGTTGCTTCAACAGTGTCTCAGTGAGAAGGCCGCTTTATTTGTTTAAGGCATGAGGTTGGGAAGTAAAACAGCTGTTGGGTTGTATCAATTACAAGTGTGATCCTTTTCTGAATGACCACTCAGGATAAAAAGCAAGACATTTTATGTATTTAAAGTATTTACAACACTTGATTCATTTGTAAGTCTATCACTATTAATGTCTTATGTCCTTCTAAGTCTTCCACAAGAAGGAGTTTCAAACATTTTATGAAACTGTAAGACATTCAGGAGAAGAGTTCCTAACATTTTATGGGTTTTCATTTCCCTCCAAAAGAAGTTTTCTCAACCTTTTATGTCTTTGTCAGAGATGGCGATTACGGCTTCCGAGTATCATATTTACTTCATGTTTTCTGTTGGGAAGCAAAAATTAAATGCCCAGTACTTACAGTCGAAGACAATTAATTTCAAATATTCCAAAAGCTTTAAATGGCAAAGACTCAGACATTTGCCTGCCGTAATGTGTTGATTTGCACTTCCGGAGTTCTGGGGACTTCATAAATTTGGGCTCTTTGCCAATACTGTGATTCTCCCTTGAAAATTAAGTTTTCTACACCTGATGTGTTTTCAAGTTTTCCTAAAGAAACAGTCGATTTTCTTCAGAGGAATCAAGATGGACATTATCAAGCAAGCCTCAGCAATAGTTCAGTGGACACATCAACTGACATGTTTTTTTCCCACATCTATACACTTCATAGTATATAAAACCCAGCAAAAACTTAAATATTAGTTATGAGAACATTATCTCACTCAAAATAAATTTGAGTGTCAGACATTTGTCTCCCACATTAACACAACGTTTAAATCTTTAAATGAAACACACTAAATGAAAAGATACAGAATATATATTATACACAGGATTATGTACAAGTAGATTATAATAAGCAGGATCTGATGCATCCCAAGAGAAATCAGCTGGTATAAAAGAGAAATCATCATGTATAAAAGCAGTGTCTATTCTGTCTGTCCTCTCAACAGCCATTAAATGTTCAAGAAGCATACAAGCATACATGAAACATACAGAAACCCTTGCTTGATGTACATTTATTATTGCAATATATGCAGACACTTATATGTGGAACTGTTATTGTGAGATCTGTTGTCCAATGAACTCTACAGAGACATATGACACCCAGTCATCAATTACTTCAAACCTTTTTTCCCACATTTTTAACCTGTGTAAACTCAGTGACTCATGAAGCACTCTCATGTTGTTCTTTGATATTATGTTATGTTTAACTTTATGTTGAACAACTTTTAATTCCTTTTCAACATCTCATGTGTAGAATATTGTCGATTCACAAAGAAATATCATGACCAGCCACTCTCTGGTACCAAAGACCATCTGGACATTTTTTTAATTTTTTTTTTCTGTGTGCCTGTATTGGCCATGCAACCATTTTTTATTGTGGCCCTCATCTGGAATGCTGAGAAAGTTTTTCTGTTTTTTTTTCAACAACAAGAAAAGATGTCAGAAGTTTTTCACACAACACAAAATTTTTACCATAAAGCTCCTAATACAATAGGTGGAGTTTTGCAGTTTTTAGCTATAACTGCAGCTGTCATGCACTGACTGCTATACACAGTACGATACACAATACACTGGCATATTTGTTCAGTCAGTGCAGGCTATTCAAATCTACTGCACTTTTCAACTTTCTGATGTAAACTTCTTCTTTATTGGAGAGTCTTGCTCCTTACTCCATAATTGTTTCTCTTTACACGATTTATTTAAATTCAAAGATAACTTTTTCATCCATTTTACTATACAGATCTTATCAAAAAAATATTCAATTCAGTAAATATATATTACATTTCTTTTTTTTCAGTTTTATATTTCCAATTACTTCAACATATTCAGTTCACAATTCACCACTTGCTTCCTCAGCCATGCCCAATTCTTTCTTTGCTTTAGTCTCTTTGGCTTCTCCTTTTTGAGCCTTTATTCCATGTTTTGCTTTGATTTTCACTAAATCCACTTTGTCTTCTCCGACAAAACTGATCATGGTGGCTAAAACTCGCCAATTTACGAGAGCCGCCACACAGTTGGGAGGATTGATGGTTGGTTCTATTTTCAAGTCAGTGGATTCGAGCCACATGTGAAAATCGCTCATGAGCTGATAATCCATTTCTTTAATTTCAAATATGCCATTGGCGGCAGGGAAATATTCCAGAACGATGATCTTCTCCAGCAACTCTTCAAAGTTCCTGCACTCTAACAGGGCAGCGATCTCATTCAGAATGTCTTCTAAGATGTGCATCATTGTTTCGGGGGCGAGGTCAGGTGGCATTTGATGGGATGAAAGGGTCAGGTGCTTTCCCATCACATGCTTCCTCATATGTGCCTGTGGCATATGGCATCCCTTCATAAAGCAATGCGGCCTCCTCTTTTTCCTCTTTGTATGCAGTTCACTAGTGGTTTGGCCCTGATCTACACCGGGTGCCGGAGTCGGCTTACCAACTTCCACTACACTGCTTTTAGTAGTAGTATTAGCTGTAGATGATGATGCCTTAGCCAGTCCTCCAGGCTTTTGTTTAGGTAGTCTTCTATTATCGTCCTGTTCAAATGCAGGCTTATTTAAAATGTTCTTGTGTCCAGTAGACAATGAAGCACTTGATGTTGCTGTACCACTGAGATTACTTTTGTGAGGTCTACCATCTCTACTGTATGGCTCTGTATCTCTCTCAAATGTCCTGCGTTTCACTTGCCCGACAAATTTTCTGGAAGAATATGAGCCATATAGTGGACTTCCACTTCTGCTGACATGCCTGTCACTTTCATAATTGCCCATTCTACTATATCCATATTTTGATTTCTCTCTTTCATCATAGTCTTTAACTACATCTTGCACATACTGCTGCCCTGGCGTTGATGATGAAAGGAAGTGTTTGCTTCCTTTTTCATCACTGTTTCCAATATTTGATTGTTCTCTGTGACTTGAATCATCCATTATTTTCTCTTGATAGGCTATTTCTGTCCCAGTAGACTGATAAGACGATAAATCTTCTAGTCTATTTCCACTAATCCCACAATTTGATTGTACTTGCTCAGTTGAAACATAACTTTCATCTTTTGTATTTTTTGTATAAGGTATAGCTGAAGATGCTGATGGGAAGGATGAAGAACCTTCAGATCTTCTTTGTCTGTGACCTACATCATCTTCAAAATGTGATCTCTCCATTAGGTAACCAGTCCCCACCATGTTTTCACCCAATGGTATCCCTGACCTGCTGGATGTGCTTGGCTGATAATCTATTTCACTCTGATATCCACTCACAGTGGTGCACCTATAGTCCACATCCTTTGTTGTGGGATTTTCGAATACTAATCCCATTTTCTGTTGCTTTTCTGGTTCCCCAGCAGTGTAATTTACCAAATCTTTTTGTCTGTAACCTTTTCCAAATTTATCTGTATCCCCAGCATCCAAATGTACATCAACCTTATATTCTAACTTTTGTTCATCATATGTGGTGTCTGATGGATGTTGTCTGGCATCTTTTCTCAGATGCATACTTTCTGAAATTGCTTGCATTCTTTCTGACACATAGGTTGAATGTGTTCGGTCTTTTCTAGTCATATAGCTTTGATTGTCTACCATGTCTTGTCTCTCAGGTCTTTCAGAGGATGACATAGGCCAGACTTTATCCCAACTCCCATGCCTGTCACTGTCTCTTTCCTTTCTCTCTGACCTAGGTAGAAGAGAGGATTCTCCCGAATGTGCAGGATGTCTTTCAGTATCCAGTAAATGCCGTTTAGTTTCTCGGCTATCTGACAAAGTAGGAGATCGTGACAACCTTCCTTGGGAACATGATAAATGTTTTGGAGAACGAGACCATCTGCCTGGCGAATAAGAAAACCTTCTTGGGGAAAGAGATTTTCTTGTAGGTGATCGGGAAAACCTTTGTGTAGACCCTCCCAATGACCTTCTTGGAGATAAGGAGGATCTCCTAGTGTATGAGTTTCTAGAAGAATAAGATGACCTATCTGGGGACTGTGGTGACTTCCTTGCATAATATGAAAACCTGTCAGGGGATCTGGACTTTGACCTGGCTCGGTGTGGGGGTGATCTACTACGGGATGATATTCTGTGGGAATGTTGGGACTGTTTGTTTCTTTGTGAGAAAGGTGACTTCCTTGAACAATAAGACAACCTTTCTGGGGAATACGGAGACCTTCTCCACAACTGGGTTGGTCTTGGAGATGGTGATTTCCTTTGTGAATGTGATGTGGTAATGGTTATAATTCGTCGCTCTCTCTTTATCATCTCCTTTTTCTGCAACTTCTCTGCTCTTTCAGTGGACTCAAGGGAGTCTTCCTCTCTATTTATAAACACTCTTTCATTGAAATATCTATAGTCCATATCTTTTAGGTTTTGCACTTCACCGAAAGCATCATTTCTATCCCTCTGCTTTTCATTCTTTCTTGAAGACGACGTCGTCTCTCTGGGTTTTGAATACACATAATCTCCATCTGACATTTTATCTGTATTACGAGAGATATAATCATTATCGACAAGCACACTGCCGGCAGTTGATGAAGGTTTCGGCTTTGCTGACTTACGCCAAGTGCTGCGAGTTCTTAAGTCCTTCAGACAACGTTCCAACAATATTCCCTTATCAAATGGTGTCACTCTGTTATCTGGGTGATTGACGCTAGCCCGTATCACCTCAGGGCGAAGGTCATCATACACTTGCATGAGGGTGGAGATAACACTCTCTTCTTCCTCTCTTGTGGTAGTTTTAGCTGCAAAAGCCAGGTCACCTCGCTTGAATTCTCTTCCATCCCTGTGCGCATTTGTAACAGTTTCTTTGGAGAAACTTGGTGAGCGACGAGTGGCCGACCTTCCCCTTTCTTCAAAACTATTCCTTTTGTGGTTATATTCAGGAGTAGAGTCTCGCTCATGCTTTTTTCTATCATAGTTTGGACTTCGTCTATCATACTCTACACTTGAGTCTGAATCATGACCCTTTCTATGATACTCTGGACTCATGTGTCTTCTTCTGTAGTAGTCGGGGCTTAAACTTTGTTTCCTTCCCTTTTGTGAATAATCAGAACCCTCACGTTCTTTTCCATCATATTTTGGATTCGAGCATCTGTCTGATCTCTTTCTGTGAAACTCAGGACTTTTTCGGTCTGCCTTAGGGCTTTCCCACCACTTTCTGTCACGATAAAAAATTTTCTGCCTGTTCAATTCATATTCAGGACTATCGTGTCTTTTACTATCAGATTCAGGACTTTCCAGCCTTTTTCTATCATATTCAGGACTTTCCTGTCTTTTTAGTCCATATTCAGAACTACCATGTCTTCTTCTATCAGATTCCAAATGTTTCTGCCTTTTTCCTCCATGTTCGGAACTGTCATGTCTTTTCCTGTCATAACTAGGACTTCCCCAACTTTTTCTATCATAATCAGGACTTTCTGGCCTTTCCCTGCTATACTCCGGACTTTCTGGCCTTTCCCTGCTATACTCCGGACTTTCTGGCCTTTCCCTGCTATACTCCGGACTTTCTGGCCTTTTCCTACTATACTCCGGACTTTCTGGCCTTTTCCTACTATACTCCAGACTTTCTGGCCTTTTCCTGCTATACTCCAGACTTTCTGGCCTTTTCCTGCTATATTCCGGACTTTCTGGCCTTTTTCTGCTATACTCCGGACTTTCTGGCCTTTTTCTGCCATACTCCAGACTTTCTGGCCTTTTCCTACCGTAATCAGGACTTTCCCGCTTGCTTCTTCCAAAATTAGGACTTTCCCTCCTTTTTCTGTCATAATCTGAATTTTCTGACTCTTTAGTTCTATATCTGAAACTGTCTCCAGTTTTTCTTTCATCTTCTGAACTTTCCCTCGTCTTCCTTCCGTATTCAGAACTATCGCACCTTTTTCTACTACTTTTAGGACTTTCCAACCTTCTTCTTCCACATTCAGGGCTATCACGTCTCATCCTTCCATATTCAGGACTTTCCCACCTTTTTTTATCATACTCATAGCTTCCCCTTCTTTTTATGTGGCTTTCTGGACTTTTGCTGCCATATTCGGGACTTCTCCTTCGCTTTCTTTCATAAATTGTACCTGAGTCTCGTACCCTTCTTTTTCTGTCATCTTCAGAACTGTCTCGTCTATTTCTATCATTATCTGGACTTCTCATTAACCTTTTATAATACTCAGGACTGGGTCTTCTATTTTTATTATATTCTGGACTTGAATCATATTTCCTACTACGGCTTGGGGAACGATCTTTACCATGGGAACGGTAAGGGGATCGATCTCTTTGTTTCTGTGAACATAAGAAAACAAAAAACATGAAATTGTCCCCAATAATGATCTGCTATATTGGGAAGAGCTTGGAGTTTTCAAGTATCAAAGTATGACCTCGGAGGAATATTGTTTTGTCTGGCAGTCACTGAAGATAACAACCTTTGATGAGAAGAACACTTTTAAGGCCTTCTATCTTCTTATCCTGTTAAAATGTATCTTAGAGGATGGTTAATTTGACATGCTCTAAAGTTTTGACAAAGAAGGTTGACACAGACTATGCACCATGTAAAAGCAAAGGACTTTAAAATGTTTCCATAACAATGGCATTAAATTTAACACTGGTGGAACTAGGACATTGCCACCAAAATTAATTTGACTATTTTTTTTTTTTTTTTCGTGAATAAAATACAGAATTTTGATTTTAGAAGACAGGGAGATGAACTAGATTGGGCCAACTCGGCGCCAACATATCCCCAGACAGGTCATCACTCACGCCACAGGTTTTGATCGGGAATTTTTAAAAACATAATTACCCATTATTATATGAACTTCAGCACATCAATCTACTCTGTTTATATCTTCCCAAGGAAGATGGTGTATCCCCAGACACCGAATACATAACTCAAATTATATTTTCAATCTTCCTGCAATGATAACTCTAAACCTATTTTCAAAGTATTTAAATGATTGATGATTGAATGTCCATTCTAAAATAATAATCCCAAAAGAGCATATCTGTTTCTATATTTGTTGACAAATAAAACTAGAGGATCGCTCGCAAAAAAAAAAGATAATGTTTTTGCATAGCAAAAACAAAGCGTCCCGAAAAGGATATAAAGGTGAGTGCTAAAGTATTAAGAAAATGCTTCGTTTCTAGCCTTATACTGTTGTGGCAACCAAAGTCAGCGCAGTCTGCTCTATCTAGCACGGTTTTCAAGATATAAGCATTTTTGTGTTTTGCAAAAAATAAAAAAATTTAAAATGTCCGCTATATTTGGCGAGACAAAAATATTTTGAAAATTGGAGATACCCAGCAGGTCCAAATTTTTGTTGAGTTCGCTCCATATAGCACGGTTTTCGAGATATAAGCATTTTTGTGTTTTGCAAAAACTTTGAAAATTCAAAATGGCCACCATTTTTGGGGAGACAAAATTTTTGTCAAGACCACTGCCGCGGTGTGTATCTCCCGCCGAGCATTAAAGCAGAAGAAATAGCTTTTCCGAGATATTCACAATTTTTCATTTTCGTGTGTGAAAGCTCTTCCAAAAGTAGGTGAATGAGTTATTTGAGAAAAATTGGCTATCTGCAATACTATTAAGAGATAATTCACATTTACTCATTTTGAGTAGGTGAATAATTATCTATGGGTCTGAAACTTCACCAAGTGAAAGCTCTGCCAAAAGTAGGTGAATGAGTTATTTGAGAAAAATTGGCTATCTGCAATACTTTTAGAGATAATTCGCATTTACTCATTTTGAGTAGGTGAGTAATTAGCTATGGGTCTGAAACTTCACCATGTGAAAGCTCTCCCACAAGTAGATGAATGAGTATTTGATAAAAATTGGGTATCCGCAATACTTTTACAGATAATTAGCATTTACTCATTTTGAGTAGGTGAATAAATAGCTATGGGTCTGAAACTTCACATAGTGAAAGCTCTCCCAAAAGTAGGTGAATGAGTTATTTGAGAAAAATTGGCTATCTGCAATACTTTTAGAGATAATTCGCATTTACTCATTTTGAGTAGGTGAATAATTAGCTATGGGTCTGAAACTTCACCAAGTGAAAGCTCTCCCAAAAGTAGGTGAATGAGTTATTTGAGAAAAATTGGCTATCTGCAATACTTTTAGAGATAATTCGCATTTACTCATTTTGAGTAGGTGAGTAATTAGCTATGGGTCTGAAACTTCACCAAGTGAAAGCTCTCCCAAAAGTAGGTGAATGATTAATTTGAGAAAAATTGGCTATCTGCAATACTTTTAGAGATAATTCGCATTTACTCATTTTGAGTAGGTGAGTAATTAGCTATGGGTCTGAAACTTCACAGAGTGAAAGCTCTCCCAAAAGTAGGTGAATGAGTTATTTGAGAAAAATTGGCTATCTGCAATACTTTTAGAGATAATTCGCATTTACTCATTTTGAGTAGGTGAGTAATTAGCTATGGGTCTGAAACTTCACCAAGTGAAAGCTCTCCCAAAAGTAGGTGAATGATTAATTTGACAAAAATTGGCTATCTGCAATACTTTTAGAGATAATTCGCATTTACTCATTTTGAGTAGGTGAGTAATTAGCTATGGGTCTGAAACTTCACCAAGTGAAAGCTCTCCCAAAAGTAGGTGAATGAGTTATTTGAGAAAAATTGGCTATCTGCAATACTTTTAGAGATATTTGGCATTTACTCATTTTGAGTAGGTGAGTAATTAGCTATGGGTCTGAAACTTCACCAAGTGAAAGCTCTGCCAAAAGTAGGTGAATGAGTTATTTGAGAAAAATTGGCTATCTGCAATACTTTTAGAGATAATTCGCATTTACTCATTTTGAGTAGGTGAGTAATTAGCTATGGGTCTGAAACTTCACCAAGTGAAAGCTCTCCCAAAAGTAGGTGAATGAGTTATTTGAGAAAAATTGGCTATCTGCAATACTTTTAGAGATAATTCGAATTTACTCATTTTGAGTAGGTGAGTAATTAGCTATGGGTCTGAAACTTCACCAAGTGAAAGCTCTCCCAAAAGTAGGTGAATGATTAATTTGACAAAAATTGGCTATCTGCAATACTTTTAGAGATAATTCGCATTTACTCATTTTGAGTAGGTGAGTAATTAGCTATGGGTCTGAAACTTCACCAAGTGAAAGCTCTCCCAAAAGTAGGTGAATGAGTTATTTGAGAAAAATTGGCTATCTGCAATACTTTTAGAGATAATTCGCATTTACTCATTTTGAGTAGGTGAGTAATTAGCTATGGGTCTGAAACTTCGAAAATTCAAAATGGCCGCCATTTTTTGCGAGAAATTTTTTGTTTGAAAATTGGCATGGCTACTCTGCAGATATACCCTGTGGGTCAAAAATTTCGTCGAAATCGCTCTATCTAGCAGGGTTTTCGAGATATAAGCATTTTTATGTTTTGCAATTTTTGCGAAAAATTCGAAAATTCAAAATGGCCGCCATTTTTGGTGAGACAAATTTTTTTTCAAAATTGGGATAACTACTCTGCAGAGATACCCTGCGGGTCAAAAATTTCGTCGAAATCGCTCTATCTAGCACGGTTTTCGAGATACAAGCATTTTTGTGTTTTGCAATTTTTGCAAAAATTTCGAAAATTCAAAATGGCCGCCATTTTTGGCGAGACAAAAATTTTTTCAAAATTGGGATAACTACTCTGCAGAGATACCCTGCGGGTCAAAAATTTCGTCGAAATCGCTCTATCTAGCACGGTTTTCGAGATATAAGCATTTTTGTGTTTTGCAATTTTTGCGAAAATTTCGAAAATTCAAAATGGCCGCCATTTTGGGCGAGAGAAAAATTTTTTGAAAATTGGGAAAACTACTCTGCAGAGATACCCGGTGGGTCAAAAATTTCGTCGAAATCGCTCTATCTAGCACGGTTTTCGAGATATAAGCATTTTTGTGTTTTCCTTATTTGGAAAATTCGTAATGATTAATTAATCATTAATTACTCGGCCATTTCTTGACCAATCAATACCAAAATCTAATGATTTCCAGATTTTAATAGAATGAATGTATTTGCCAAGTTTCAGGTGAATTGATAAAATTCCTTTCAAGTTATCATCCGGACAAGCTTCCCCATCGAAAAAAGACATTTTTGGTCATGTGACCTCTCTGATTGGTTGAAATGTCACTGCAGTATATTCAAAAAAATTCCCCAAGGCTACTGCCTAAACCTGCCAAATTTGAAAAGAATCCGCCTAACGGTTACAGAGTTATAAGGAAAACAAAATGCGGAGCCGGCGGAGCCGGCGGAGCCTGAAGCTCTCCCATACACAAACAAGCGTCCCTTGCGGGACGCTTAATACTATTTTTAACTCAACTCATCATACTTTTCAATCTTCCTTCAAAGTATTTAAATGATTGATGATTCAATGTCCATTCTAAAATTCATAATCCCAAAAGCGCATATCTGTTTCTATATTTGTTCACAAATAAAATATTATTTAAAAAAAAATTATTTATATTATTATTTTATTATATTATTTTTAGAATTTGCAAATTGTTTTCAGTTATTCATTTCCTCTATACCTATATATGTGGTCCATATATATGCAACCTAAATATGTGAAACAATCTCAGTTCTGACTCCCCTTTGTGTTATATGTACTGAAGCCCACCACCTCCCACCCCCACCCCTCTCCCCTTCTCCACACCTCTCTCACTATTACACAAGATCTGCAACCCCATTGAGTTCTTTGTTTCTCATCTGATATCATTAAATACCTTTGTTTATTTAGTGTCACTCAATATAGCTGGAGGTCCCAGAGGTGGGTGGGGGGAATCCGGGTGGGGGATGTGGGTTGGGACTACAAAGAGATGGAGTGCTACAGCATAAATGGTAAACAAACAATCTATATAAAAGGGGTACTCAAATACAAAAAGAATTGAGAATTTTAAGTATGTGATTTTCAACTGAAATGAGTTCATAACTGTAGCAGCTGTGTCAAAATTAACTGAGGCAAGTTGAATAAAACTGGGCTAGTTGAGGGTTAAAAATCCCCTAGTTTTACTACATACGGATATAATTTCATTAATATTGGGACTTAAAGCTCACTTAAAGTGTCCATTTTGTCTACTTCAGGGCGTCAAGTTACAAGTGGGTCTCAGAAAATAGGAAAATAGGAATTTCGGGAGTCAAAAAATAGGAATAAAATAGGAATATTACTGAAAAAATATAGTGAAAATAGGAATCTTTTTTAACAAGATAGTCTCCTAACACCCCTATAGCCATCATGATGCACCACATTTCCCTTTATTTTGCACTTATCTTAGAACAATGGAAAAAATATAGTCAAAATAATACACGTGTATCTCAAGTAAGCATCATACTTATTGAATTACATCCAAAAAGCTTATAAATACACATTCTATAGAACTACATATGTACATGTAACTCAGTTCAAAACTAGACCAAGGACCCACAGATGCAAGATGTATCCACCGGAAAAGGCCAACTAACATAGTTTAGAAGAAAAACTGCATTTTTTAATAATAAGTTGAAAGCACATTTAAGTTTGGCTACCTTCATTTGATCTTGAAGCAGGGGCCCAAGGTCAAATGTGACCACATCGGAAGACTCATAGCCCATGATTTCCTATAGGTTGGTTTACCATCCCAAACCTCTAGGGCCAATAATAAGCAAATTATAAGCACTTTTAAGTTTGCCTAACCTTGTTTGACCTTGAAGAGGCAGCCCAAGGTCAAATCCGACCACAGCAGAAGATTCGCAGCCCATGATTTCCTATAGGTTGGTTTGACATTCCAAACCTCTAGGACCAATAATAAGGGAGATATAAGCACTTTTCATGACTGAAAAGAAACGCCCTTGATGGCCATCGTTTTTCAAAATGAGGAAAAAAATATTTTTAATCAAGATTTTGTAATGATGAACATATCCAGCGAATTTGAGATTTCTACCTAGAATTCCTTTGTTCTAGAGGCCTGGAGGGCCAACAAAACTCCTTGCTGAAAGTCGAAAAACGCCCGTGGCAGCCATCTTGTTCTTCAAAATGAGGCCAAAAATATATTCCCAGCCAAGATTTTATGGTTATGAATATAACCTGAAAATTTAAGAAATCTACCTACAATACCCTGGCCTCTAGAGGGGTAACAAGAAAATCTCTACACACTGCTCTCCGGTGGATACAATCATAACTAGATTGATGCCAACATATCCCCAGACAGGTCATTTCTCATGCCAAAGGCATTCAGTGGGTATTTTTGCAGCACTCATTTTGTGAAATTCACAATTATAATAAACCATTTTTCATTTTTCAATGATGCTGTAAAATTTATACTTCATTATGATTTGAGAAAATTAGTCATTTTCCATGTGATCAACAACATTTAGTGACTTAAAATACATTATCATCACCAAAAATAGGAAAAAATAGGAATTTTCCTGGAAAATAGGAATAAATAGGAATTTGTTAAAAAATAGGAAATAATAGGAAAAAATAGGAACTTGACGCCCTGCTACTTGAATATGTTTAACCGGCGTTTAACTAGTTTCATTTTAAAAAGTTAAAAACTCAGCAAGCAGAGGTATAACACACAAAAATAAGTTCTTAAAAGACTAAGATAGCCATAACATTATTAATATTCAAAATTTAAATAGACAGGCATTTCCTTTTAAAAATTCAAAGATTTCAGCTCTATAACCCACATAGTTTGACAGTTACTGGGCTTTAAAGTGGCATAATGTCCATAAATTGGGTTTCTGTGGGCATTTTACAATTGTTAAAGAGACCTTAGCAATTAAACTACAGATCTGAAACTTTTTGGGGGACATACATAACAAACAAAAATTATATATAATACAGTTTAAGACTTGTCACACTAAGCATTTCCAAATAACAGGGCAAAATACGGAAAAAATGTCAAAAAAGGCACTTGGGCGAGTGTCTATGGCCCTCATACACAGGTTAAATGTCTACTAAAAACCTTGATTTTCGGCATATGTAAAAAGGACATAATAATGCATTCCCAGATGGGATTTCAGCTCCATCAATCACATAGTTTAACAGTCACAGGGCTTAAAGGTGGTAAAAAGTCCAAATATTGGGTCTCTGTGGGCCTTTTAGAGATCTCGATGTGGCTTTCAAATTAAAGCTTCAGACTTAAAATTTGTTACATACTAAGATTACACATAGAATATGTATCTAATAAAGTTTGAAACTTCTCAGACTTACCATTTCCAAGTTACAGAGCAAAATATGTGAAAAATGTCTTAAAAGGGTCACTCAGGTGGGTGTTTAAGGTCCTCATACACAGGTTAAATGTCTACTTGAAGCCTTGATTTTTGGCACATGTAAAAAGAACATAATAATGTATTCCCAGATGAGATTTCAGCTCTATCAGTCACATAGTTTAACAGTCACAGGCCTTAAAATTGGCAAAAAGTCCAAATACTGGGTCTTTATGGGACCTTCTAGAGACCTAAATGTGGCCTTCAAATTAAAGCTTCAGACTTAAAATTTGTCACATACTAAGATTACACATAGAATATACATCTAATACAGTTTGAAACTTCTTAGACTTACCATTTCCAAGTTTCCAAGTTACAGGGAAAAATATGTGAAAAATGTCTAAAAATGGTCACTCGGGTGGGGATTTATGGTCCTCATACACAGGTTAAATGTCTTCTTAAAGCCTTAATTTTTGGCACATATATAAATAACTAGGGCTGCAAGCGAGCCCGAAAA
The DNA here is from genome assembly GCA_964017235.1 of Sabellastarte sp. h YS-2021. NCBI lineage: Eukaryota > Metazoa > Annelida > Polychaeta > Sabellida > Sabellidae > Sabellastarte > Sabellastarte sp. h YS-2021. The sequence continues at coordinate 85,508,913 of OZ024935.1, read as the reverse complement.
TGCGCCTCGATTCCTCATTTTAGAAGAATCGATTCGGACTCGGTTAATCGCTTGATTATCGCCCACGAAATAAACTGCTTCATATTTTGACATATCACGCCTTATAAAATGGTTACAAACCACACAACAGAAAGGAATTTTGATAATTTATTGAATTTGGGGGAAAAGACGCATTTATATTGCAAAATATAAGAAACTTTAACCATCTTTATATTGCGAGATTTGAGGCGTCTTCGAAATACGTTATATTAAAATGCCGTCTTTTAAAACGTTGTTACACAAAGAATTAAAGCTTGCAAATACTTAAAATATATAAATATTGAACTGGAAATGCCTTATATTAGTAAAATATATAAATATATTCATACATTTGAAGAAAAAATAGAATTTTGTGGTAGATTTTACGTCTTTATTTAGTTGTTCTCGAAGACCCGGTTCACTTTTCTTGCCTCGAGTATTTAACTGAATCGTTTCGTTTCCGAGTAACCGAAGAATCGTTGCAGCCTTATAAATAACATACTAATATCTTCCCAGATAGGATTTGAGCTCTATCAGTCACATAGTTTCACAGTCATAGGGCTTAAAAGTAGCAAAAAGTCCAAATATTGGGTCTTTGGGAGCCTTTTAGAGACCTCAATTTGACCTTCAAAATTAAAGCTTCAGACTTAAAACCTGTTACATACTAAGATTACACACAGAATATATATCTAATACAGTTTGAAACTTCTCAGACTTACCATTTCCAAGTTACAGGGAAAAAGATGTGAAAAATGTCTTATAAGGGTCACTCGGGTGGGTGTTTATGGTCCTGATACACAGGTTAACTGTCTATTAAAGGCCTAAATGTTGGGGCACATATAAGAAAACACATAGATATATTCCCAGATGATATTTAACTTAGATGAGAGACATAGTTTGAAAGCTACAGTGCTTGAAAGTGGCAAAAAGTGCATAAATTGGGTCTCTGTGGGCACTTTTGAGACCTTAAGTCGACCCCTTTGGGTAAACCTACAGCGCTAAAATTTTCTACAGACAAGGATTACATATCAAAGTTATACCTAGCGCAGTTTGAGACTCATCAGAATTACCACTTCCAAATTATAGGGCAAAATATGTGAAAAGTATAGCAAAAAATCCCCAAGTGGGGGTATTTATGGGCCTCAAACACAATTTTCTCCTCAACTTAAAGTCATGATTTTCGGCACATGTACTAAGAACATATTAATGTGTTGTCAGGTAAAATTTCAGCCAGCTGAGCATCATAGTTTGTGACCTACAGGGCTCTAAGTGGCCAAAAATCCAATTTCTGACCTTAAGGTGGCCATAAGTTCTTTTTTACTGGGAGTTTAAGGTCACCTTAAAATAGGGATCTTCCTTTGGGCACCCTTAACATGTGTACCAAGTTTGAAAAAAAAATATTAATTTGTTTTTGAGTTATCGCGTCCACAAGGAAATTTCTACGGCGGCGGCGGCGCGACGGACCTGAATCCAATATATCCCCGACTTTCGTCTGGGTATATAATTACAGAAACACATGGAATACCTTAGAGAGTTTGGCTTCTTTATATTTATCCAAATCGGTTCTATCTGGTAACAAAAAGCTTTCAGAAACAAATAATTCTTGCTTCCGCTCAAATATATCACCATTAGAACCTGTAAAATTGTAACTTTTATTCCAATTGTAGCTTTTATAAACTACAGGCTTACCCTTGGGACGTAATGCAAATCAGGAGGTTCAAACCTGGGTGGACAAACTCTATATGAAAGATTTATTTTAACATATGCCAACCAGGTCTGCCAGCTGTCCTACTGGTAGAAAAGCCTGGGACAGACTGTTCTACCTCTTGCTTGGCAATGCTTCCTACTGAACTAGTCTCTGATTCAAATGTTTTACATAATTGTTTGGAACCAAATTCAAAGACAATTCACTTAACTACAACACAGTGAAGTGGACATCTACCCCAGTCACCACTCTGAATATTCGTAAAAGTTTTGAATAGACTCTTACAAGAATGACTTAGGAATTCTGAAGAAAATACAAAAGAATCGAATCTAGTCACCCAAATTTTAGTACACAAACTGTAGCAGCAAAATGTGCAATAAATATAAGGTGTATTTGACCTAATATAAGTTTTTAATCAAGTTTATTTACCTCAGAAAGACATATTAGCAATTTATGAGTAATAACAATTAGTGTTGTGGTTGAATGCGAATTTCAGAACCGGTTTCCGAAAGTGAAAATTCGGCGAAAAACCGGGTATGTTTGATTTATTAAACGCAAAGAAATAAGTTTTCAAACGCGTACATGAGACGTAACTTGTATATAAATAAGAACAACAATGGGCTCTTTGAAGACTTTCGAGGACAAAATGGGTGATATATTGATAGAATATTATAAAATACTGTGAAATATTTGTTGTAGTCTAATATTTTAGCAAACTTAAGTTAAAATAATGAATACATGTGGTGAAACCGGTTTTGGTTACAAGAAAACGAAACGTAATCGGATCAGTGTCTTTCGGTCGGCAAATAGGTTTCCGGTTTACCGTCTTCAACACTAATAACAATTAATTAATTTTTTTTTAGGGGTGTCTTGGTGGTATGAAAGGGGTTGGAATTTATGAAGACATTGGCTTTAACAAGTATGAGGATGGTGTATAAAAACTGCAGATCCAATCTGCCATTAACTACAGAAATAATTCTGCAGAATACCCATGGGTTTTGAATCAACACATGCACTACAAACCATCCAATCAACACTGGCTCAAGTTTAAAACACAAACTACCATGGTGGTACATCAGGATTAAGAAAGAAGTTCCTTGCATTCAACACTACATAATTTACCTGTGGGTAGTCATCGTACTGTGAAAGAGGCATTGTTCTCTTGTGACCAATGACAGGACTGCCGGTATTCATGCGATAATGCTCATCGGAACCCTGTTGTAAATATATTACAAAACAATGGACCAGGTTTAAGTCAATTTGAAATGAATATGTCATGATAGAAAGTCCAATGTGGTAAAAATTCTACCAGCAGCAAGTCCAGCTGGAGTTTCTACCAAGATTACATAGAATTCAATCTTATTGAGTTGAATCTCAGTAACTGAAAAAAAATACTTCTACATAAAGAAAAACTCCACATAACACGGTGCACTTCAAACAATATGTGTATTTAACACTGCTGTTTATATTATCACTTCCTTTTTGCTGGTCAAATAACATAGATTAGTTTTAGTGGCAGAGTAAACCAATGATACAAGATTCTGGGGGTGTTGCAGTAGTGCAAGTATCGTCGGTACGGCAAATAAATTATTGCAAACCGTCATAAAATTCAGCTACCGGTTTTCCTCTTACACTTTAATATAAAGTAACTTTACTAACCTTTCATACAAAATAATGTCAAAATCCACTTTTATTTGCTTTTCACTGTGAAACAACAGCCATAATGAGCGATAATTCAGAGCTACCATATATTTTGTTGTTTAACCAATAAGAATTGAGGACACATCCTTGTTATGTTAGAATTCCTGTTTTACAGCAACACCCCTACAAGATTCTGTCCTGTAATCCTCTCCATTGTGGTAAGCAAATGACAACTTTTCTACTGAACTTTCACAATTAACTTTATTTGACTTTTCAAACATTACCATCTACTTTCTAGTAAGTTATGACATTTTTCATTCAAGAAATGGTAAAATTTAAGTAGGGCATGAAATTCATGTGATGAATACTGCTGTAAGCAACTACTTTGGTCTATTTTTCAAATATAATCCTGTGCGTTGAATACTGTATGTAATTTAGATTTATTTGTATTAACTCTACACAAACATTCCATGTGACACTGTCCGCAAATATAATGCCAGGTAGTTGAGGGGGGTGGAGGAAAACAGTAGAGATGAGTTGGTCAACATTCTTCTCTGTAAACCACCACTTACGTTAAAGCAATTATACACTTCAAAGTACTGGCCTAGATTCAAACCACAACCTCTGAGGCAGGAAGTTAGCAGTACACCAAATTAGTGCTGGGACGATGTTTGCAAATTTCGGTATTATCGCTTACTGGCTCATTGACAATCAATGATCGGTAAAATTTAAGTACAACCGATATTTGTTAAATCCATCTCTTTGCAGCGTTTCGGTCACAATAAAATGCTAACCTTAACAATATTTTATAAAAATCTGAAATATTCTGTCAGTTAAAATCACAAAACTAGCCGTGAATGCAATAAAAACTAGAGGATCGCTCGCAAAAAAAAAAAAGATAATGATTTTGCATAGCAAAAACAAAGCGTCCCGAAAAGGATATAAAGGTGAGTGCTAAAGTATTAAGAAAATGCTCCGTTTCTAGCCTTATACTGTTGTGGCAACCAAAGTCAGCGCAATCTGCTCTATCTAGCACGGTTTTCAAGATATAAGCATTTTTGTGTTTTGCAATTTTTGCAAAAAATTGAAAATGTCCGCTATATTTGGCGAGACAAAAATATTTTGAAAATTGGCATGGCTACTCTGCAGAGATATCCAGCAGGTAAAAAATTTGTTGAATTTGCTCCATCTAGCACGGTTTTCGAGATATAAGCATTTTTTGTGTTTTGCAAAAACTTCGAAAATTCAAAATCACCACCATTTTTGGTGAGACAAAAATTTTTGAAAACAAGACCACTGCCGCGGTGTGTATCTCCCGCCGAACATTAAAGGAGAAGAAATAGCTTTTCCCGAGATATTCACAATTTTTCATTTTCGTGTGTGAAAGCTCTTCCAAATGTAGGTGAATGAGTTATTTGAGAAAAATTGGCTATCTGCAATACTTTGAGATAATTAGCATTTACTCATTTTGAGTAGGGTTTGAAACTTCACCATGTGAAAGCTCTCCTACAAGTAGATGAATAAGTTATTTGATAAAATTTGGGTATCCGCAATACTTTTACAGATAATTAGCATTTACTCATTTTGAGTAGGTGAATAATTAGCTACAGGTCTGAAACTTCACCAAATGAAAGCTCTCCCAAAAGTAGGTGAATGAGTTATTTGAGAAAAATTGGCTATCTGCAATACTTTTAGAGATAATTAGCATTTACTCATTTTGAGTAGGTGAGTAATTAGCTATGGGTTTGAAACTTTACCATGTGAAAGCTCTCCCAAAAGTAGATGAATGAGTTATTTCAGAGAAAAAGGCTATCTGCAATACTTCTAGAGATAATTAGCATTTAATCATTTTGAGTAGGTGAATAATTACCTACGGGTCTGGAACTTCACCATGTGAAAGCTCTCCCAAAAGTACATGAATAAGTTATTTGAGAAAAATTGGCTATCTGCAATACTTTTAGAGGTAATTCGCATTTACTCATTTTGAGTAGGTGAGTAATTAGCTATGGGTCTCAAACTTCACCATGTGACAGCTCTTCCAAAAGTAGGTGAATCATTTATTTGAGAAAAATTGGCTATCTGCAATACTTGCTCTATCTAGCACAGTTTTCGAGATATAAGCATTTTTATGTTTTGCAATTTTTGCGAAAAATTCGAAAATTCAAAATGGCTGTCATTTTTGGAGAGACAAAAAATTTTTCAAGATTGGGATAGCTACTCTGCAGAGATACCCTGTGGGTCAAAAATTTTGTTGAAATCGCTCTACCTAGCACGGTTTTCGAGATATAAGCATTTTTATGTTTTGCAATTTTTGCGAAAAATTCGAAAATTCAAAATGGCCGCCATTTTTGGTGCGACAAATTTTTTTTCAAAATTGGTATAGTTACTCTGCAAAGATACCCTGTGGGTCAAATATTTTGTCGAAATCGCTCTATCTAGCACGGTTTTCGAGATATAAGCATTTTTGTGTTTTCCTTATTTGGAAAATTTATAATGATTAATTAATCATTAATTACTCGGCCATTTCTTAACCAATCAATGCCAAAATCTAACGATTTCCAGATTTTAATACAATGAATGTTTTTGCCAAGTTTCAGGTGACTTGATAAAATCCCTTTCAAGTTATTGTCCCGACAAGCTTGCCCATCGAAAAAAGACATTTTTGGTCATGTGACCTCTCTGATTGGTTGAAATGTCACTGCAGCATATTCAAAAAAATTCCCCAAGGCTACTGCATAAACCTGCCAAATTTGAAAAGAATCCGCGTAACGGTTACAGAGTTATAAGGAAAACAAAATGCGGAGCCGGCGGAGCCTGAAGGTCTCCCATACACAAACAAGCGTCCCTTGTGGGACGCTTAATAAGTTAAGCGTAAATAGAAACACCTTGGGGTTTTCCAACTGTTGTCAAGGTGATCATAAAATCAGCCAATCACAAGTGAGGATACATCAAGCATGGTCTGTTAGTGAGGGAGACGTCTGTGAATAGCTTTTAGATTTTACTTTGGTCACATATGTGGTAATTTGTGTGTATTTTAGTTGTTATCATCTAATATTTGATTTTTCTGTCTGGTTTACACTTTCGACTCCACAGTCGGAAATGTTCGAAGCTTGGTCACAAATGTCCGACACGAACATCGACAGGGAAAATCCAAGCGATCTCCCAGCACTACACCACATGGTCCATTACCTAATTACTCTTTTCCCTACAACATGAGGTCTAAACTCACACCCATAACCTTATAACTGACAAAACAGACCTTCTTGACAACAAAGTCATCATCTGTCGGCTCTTCAGGATTGTATTCTTCCAAATTATTTTTCACTGGACTGCCCTAAAACATCAAACAAAACGTTACAAACAGAACCCCAAAATTATTTTGATACGTAGGGAACTGGCAAATTACTGCAACACTCACACAATTGAAATTCTGCCAGTCCAACATAAAAAGACACATGAAAAGATACCATTGTGTGTAACACATGATGCTATGCCTAATTACTCTGGATCATCTGACACTGCGATCAACTTCACCAGCAAAGTTATCAGATATGCAGCAAAACGTCTTCCAGGACCACTTGAACTAGCAACCTACTGAAACAATTCAAACTTTCTTCCCTGAAAGAAATTCAACAAACCAAAAATAAAACAAAATGTGAAAAGATACCACTACATTGATATATTGTTGTTTTTCAGAGAGGATCATCTGAAATTTTTATTACAATTCACCAGTAAAGTTACTGAATATGTGAACTACGATTACAAACAGCCTTTAAAGTGGGTTCTATTTCATCAAAGATTTTATGCAGAAAATTATTTTATGATAAAATTCAGTGGAGAGCAAAAAAACTTAACAGACTATTTTCTGAATGAATATTCCACTTGTACATTTTAATACAATCACTACAATGATATAGCACTTCAGACAATACCCGCACAGCCTTTAAAATATTATGGATTTACCCATTAATCACCGATGCTCGTCACTTACCTGTCGTCTGACAAAGTCCCTCCCAATATGTCCACCATGTTCTGAAAATACATAAAAACAACAACTGTACACAGACTTTCGCACTAAACCTCAAATACTGACTGTCTTTTGCAAACATTTTCGGCTTTAAGGCTGGAATGAAGGATAACATTTGTACCTGTGTACTCATTGCACCATCTTTAACGGTAACCGTTATTCTTTTCAGTAGGTCTACTAAAAAATATTTGAGTACCCATTAAAGAGTGGAGTGGTGGAATATTTTGATTACCATATAAAGGAAATAGTGCAATTTTTTTTAATACAAAATTGATTTACATGGGTCTATCACTTTTTTGAAAGTTTGCTGCTTTTATGACTTCCAAAGGAACTCATTACAAAGAGCAGAGAGTACTCAACTACAAAAATTACCACTCCTTATAGATAGACTTTTCAGACATTTAGCTTCTGCCTGGATATATTATTGTTTATTGGAGACTTCTATATGTAAAATACTAAATTAATTAAACTTGTTAATGTCAACTGCAATTCTACATCATCACCAACAATTAGTTGAGCACATACTGAATTGTTCTGCCATGAATGTGAAACACCAATAATGTGTTACAAAAACTAAGTTGAAGCACATGTAACACACATTTCATTTTATAAATACGCAATTACAGTATTACACTTCTTCAATATTCTCCGTTTGATTTAAACTTTTTTTTGATATCTCAATAGCATCAGTGACATATAACAAATCTTCTTAACTATTTGTCAAAATTGTTCTTCGATAATACTTCAACCACATGTAAATTTCTTGCTATTTTTTTTTTAAATATTTAATTTATTTCAAATTGATGCTTCAACAAAACCTGCACATCAATTGCACAGGACTTTGGCAACCTTTATGAATCTCCACATGGTACAAATAGCTCCTAGTTTACCTGGTTTACTGTGTAAAGTCAGCATGTTACCCCGTTTCTGACATTTTTATGAGTGTTAATGCAGTGTTTGTAATCTATCGCTGTGTTTTTATTGTGGTTTTTTTCACATTATCAGCTATCAATCAATGGCTCAACCAGGTACCCACCAGGTTCATTCTAATCGATCTAATATAAGTCAAACTTTATCTTGTTCACTTAAAAATGTAAAATCTGTATATTACGTTTGTCAGGCATTTTTTAATAGTTTTTTAATGTTTTCTCCAATCTATAACAGAGACAACCCTCTAATATCCAAACATGATGGGTCATAATGATTTGTTTATATGAAAGAATGTTCACACCAATAAAGATGTATAACCTATATTAGGGCTGTCACGACTACCCGAAAACGGTACCAGTTTATAATTTAAAGTCTGAATAATCGCTCAATGTTACCGTATGTAAGTATAAAAGATGGCAGAAGGTCTGAATCCATAAGATATGTCTATATTTTCACATAAAATAAGCTAAAATCCAAAAACAGCCACTTTTTCTGCATTGTTTATGCATTCACGTAAAACCGTAAGTAATATATACCTCTTATATTGCCTACTTCCTGTCTGAAATAAACAAAGCAAAAGTTGCAGGAAAACGGCAGAATGATTTATTAAACTTTGCATATTATATACATATACTTTCATTTTACTTCACATATTTATTGTTTTTCAATGCTTTTTACAATAGGAAACTTAAGATTTTTGGTTGTTTTATAAATTCGAAGGTTATTCGGTGTCGACACGAATAATACTAAGCGATTAGCCGACATGAAATATTTGTAGTCGTGACGTCCCTAATCTTCGTTCACAACCCACCATCTATCATAAATGGGAAATTACCAAAGATAAGGCAAAGTTTGCACACACAAAAAAAATAAATAAATGGTTCACAGAAACACTGCTTGCACAAGTTTAGCTTAAATTTATGAACGAAGACAAACCTTATTACATTACTGTGCACATATACACACAGCAGAAGAAATCGGCCTGTCACCTTGTTTTCAGTTTGCCTATTTAACAATGGGGACGATTTGGTTCTGCAAAAGTAATTTGTGTTATTGTAGGAAAGCAAAAAGCGAGAAAATAACTATATTCTGTTTAGCCAGCCTTACGACTCAAAAAAAAAAAAAAATTGCTTTGTGTTTTGGCTAATTTTACTCCAATATCAAAGACCTCAACTCTTTCTATGTTTTTCACTGAATTAAGCCACAAATCCATCTGACAAATAACCCATGGACAGCAAGTTCAAGTTGTTACGACATTTTGTAATAATGTAGATCGTATAAAGCTTAATTTGGCCCTATTGCATTAGTTTAGCAAAATTTCCGTTTGCTTTCTTTCAATCCCATTAGGTAGAAAATATTGTTTTGATCCATTAATAAAAACTTTTATATGGTAGTGTAATTTCACCACTGTTATGTAATATTGAGAAAGGGCTTAAGTATGGTCCAACATATCTCTGCCTGTATCATCCACTACACCTCTGTACCACATTATTGACAACTTAAGGACAACAAAGAACACCCTTTAAAGCTTCTCTTACCAGCTCTCTCCCTAAATTCCTCCAAAGTACCAATTTTTGACATTTTTTTGGCCGGAGGCTGGGAAGGAGATTACTGAAGAGCACATAATGGAGGCTTCTCATTGATTCTGGATGGAATGGGGCAAAGGTTAATGTTGGTATGAGGTGAAAAGTTCAGACCATTTGCTGTCATTAAGTGACTGACTGGCTAAACACCTCACATCTTACAATTCAAAACAAAGAATGTTACTTTCATAACAGTCATCTTACGATGTACATAAAACAATGCACCCCTGCACTCACAGATATACACAATTTTAGAATTAAGCTTGACTTTGCCTCACTTTCATCTAGGCCTGTTTAAGAGCTCTGTATCACCCAAGATTTCATAAGTGCCTTCCCTACAATATTATGTTATCGCCCCTAAATTGCCAATATGCCTTTCCAAGCTAATCAACTCCATTAAAAACCAAATATCAGGTCAAATTTCATTAGTTTACATCCATTTTAATAAAATTTCATTATTTCAGCAGTATTACACGATTTCTCTCAAAGGGACCTGTTTACATTATTAACCTGGCCATGCTTCTACTTGGTGTACACTAAAATGTAAGTAGCTTATACTGTAGCTACATCTGGGTATTTTTGGAATACCCTGTTGGGTTTTCATTGTTGTCATTTCCCATTTCCAACTTTTACAAATATTTTGGTCATATCGACACTGAATGGTTCAGACAGTGGATATGGTACTTTTGAACACACACCAAGCAAGCAATATAAATATGACGCACAAAAATATCTAAACCTCCCTCTTATTGAAGAAGTGATAAATCTGCACTGCTGGGAAATACATAAAACACATAGAATCCACATATTCCAATAAATGCTAGAACAAGACACCAAGACAAATGATAGACACTCACTACACAGCCAGAAAACTGCTCAATCTACAACAAAACTGATCACTGCTTGTCTGTATCTCTTTATTCATTCTACAATTATTCTCCCATGAAGCAATGGGTTTTATGTTTCCCCATGTAAAAAGAGCAAAGCTTGAGCTGCTTTTGATTTCCATCCCTTTGATAAGAAACACTGAAAGAAAATCCTGGCTGTACAAAAATTACTGATGATTTTATTAATATCACTGGTAGTTATCCTTCTGGTTTTATCAAGCATAGGAAGAGTTACATGGCCAATTAATACCTTTCTATAATATTTCACAGAATGACAAGAAAGATTACACATTTATTTGGATTGAGCAAATGTAAAAGTTTATGTGGAAACTTTGTAACTGAAAATATTAGAAATTGTAACACTATGAGTTTAAATCCTTTGTTATACAGAAGCAATGAACCTTAAAAAAATATTTCAAGCTGAACATGATTTCAGGAGTATTTGTGTTTTGGACTTGTTTTCCTCAAATATCGATAGGTAAATTACCATTATTGCAGTACACAATTAACAATATATTATATACCTTCGATTCCAATGATGAATTCTGCACAGCAAATCTGAAATTACTTGATAGTGTGACCATACTGTTCCTATTACTTGAGATCATTACCATGGCATTACTATTACCATGTGTTAGTCTTAATTGAGAGTGTTATCATGACAATACTACTGCTTTAAAGTATAACCAGAAGTGTCCAATTTTCACCAGATTTCACTGTAGTTGTGGCAAACTTTAACTGAAACCCTTCAAAAATTCTTCAGTTCCTGATATTATGACCTGTAAACCTGGTTCCTCTACCACCTAAATTTGACTTATCTTGGAATACTTAACCGTATAAGTATTGGTCTTGGTCTATATTGTCAGCTTCGTTACCATAAAGTGACACAGGGGATTTATATTATTCAAGAAATGGGTTACTAAGCTTACACGGGTTACCCCCCTCTATAATTAAGCCTCCACTTACAGAGTACCTAATGGAAAATATGGCCAACTTAACCACTTCCAGAGTAGCTAGTGATTAATATCGCCAACTTGACACTCCTACCATGACTCAAATGATAGAAAAACGTGACAATGACTCCTCCCCCCAACTCAGAGCAGATTTCTCTTCATTAAATAATCACTGGGAAAGCAACTGTAGTTTACAGTTCTCATCACAGCAAAGATCCAGAATCAATCTCCTCATTATTCACATCAACATACTGTATTTTTCTTACAATACTGCTGCAAAAGAAAGTATTTTCAATTAAGTTTCAAGAAATACCTAATTGTGAAACACAGCAAGTCACTGCTAACGGAATGGGAAAAGAAGAGTGGAGTTTAATTGATGTAATTTATTGTAAGGCCAAATAACAATTTTGCTGATGTAACAGTTACATCAACATTTATTAAGGAAAGAATCGCATCCTAGATTTCAAAATCGATACAAAAAGTGTTAATTTAACTAGATTTATGCCGCTCGCTTTATTGCGAGCCGGCGGTGTAATATTACATCCCGAACATAGCAAACATGTAGAAGCAATAATAAAAGACATAGAGGCTGAAGATTCCTGAAGTTATAAGCATTTTTAAGTTTGGCTCTCGTTTGACCTTGAAGGAGGGGTCCAAGGTCAAATGTGACCACATCAAAAGATTCCCAACCCATGATTTCCTATAAATTGGTTTCACATTGCAAACCTCTAGGACAATAATAAGCGAGTTATAAGCACTTTTAAGTTTGGCTATCCTCATTTGACCTTGAAGGAGGCCCGGCCCCAAGGTCAAATTGAACCACATCAGAAGATTCCTAGCCCATGATTTCCTAAATGTTGGTTTCACATTGCAAACCTCTAGGACCAATAATAAGTGAGTTATAAGCACTTTTGCAATAGTGGTCAAGTTATAACTGATTTACTCAACAGTGAGAACGTCAAAGTATCTATTACTCCGCTATGCAATGAGCTACAGGTCTGCAATTTTACTATGTTATAGCTGACCCAAAAGTAGCTGAATAACATATTTAGACAAAATTCTCTAAATGCAATAGTTTTTAAGTTACAAGTCAAACTTTTTTAGGTTTTTGACTCCCCAGAGCATAATTTTGACTCTTTAAGCCTTAAAATAGCTATTACTCGCTTGATTTTGACCCCAGGCCTACAAAAAAGATAGGGTGGTGAGACGTCATACCCACCAATTCATGCACTAAATATAAAATAAATCTGAAAGAAATTGTGCCCTACAGCTTGAACACAAGCAATAGTCAAAATTAGTCAAATTTTGGATGTTTTTGACTCCCCAGAGCATAATTTTGACTCCTGGGCTACCAAAATAATAGGGTGGCCAGATCTCTGCCATAGCAAGCCACATGCAAAGTTTAAAAGAAATCCCAAAAGAAATGTGGCTTGTAGGTTGAACACAAGAAAATCTCTGCGGACGCAGACGCGGGCGCGTACGATGACCGTGTGTGATCCATAGTATCCCCGCTTTTCGGAGATACAAATATTGCTTGTAATTTACAATATGAGGCAGTATTTTCCAATTATTGCTATACATGTACATTATAACTGATTTGCTGTATTCATATGTTAATTATTTATCTGGAAGCTTTGAATGTCTATGATGACACAAACAGCTATCTTAAGTTTGTGATCATTCTTGAATATCTTTTGATATTTGATTGGTACGAGGTACTGTATGGTAGCTGTCAAATGGTAAATTCCATATTTCAATATCAAGTTTGACATTAGCATCCATGTTGAAGTTCAATCCCTACACCAACACCTGTAGGCTGTAACTCAGCCACACACAGTATGATTGAGCATGACTGGAGTAGAACCTCCTTCCACTGTAGCCTAATCTGTGGTAATCTGTATTCCACACACCATCAAACTCACTGCTTTGCCATTATCAAGCCATCTATCTCCCATGTTACCCACTACTTACAATGCAGTTTGCAGATTGTTATAATTTTCTGAAACTGGTTATTTGTTTTCAAAAACAATCGTACAACTTGTAAAAACATTCCTTCAACTATCTTTAAAAAGTACAAACAAACAAAACATCAACTTGCTGAATAAAGGTTATACTTTTGGCATAAACAAGGCTAACGGCAAATGGTATTTCATTAATGGCGAGCCTTTTCTGTTCACAATATTTCATTGAAATACTGACCACTGACCAGTAAAATGTATTTTAAATACTGAAACCAGCAACTGCTTTGACAGCTTTGTTAACAAAACAGACCAACAATGGGATAAACCAGTTTTTTTGACAACCTAACCTCACAAGTTTTATAACTCAAGTAATTACTTTCTTGTTCTTTGGATTTCTTCACAAGAAGAAGTACTTTTTTGTGCTCTGGACATTTAGCCTAGAGGGTTCAACCATACTAACTGAAGTTACACTTTGATTAATTTTAGGAAAACATCTTGTACATGTTTGGCATTTGCAAAATCAAATGAGTGACATTAAATTTCTACTTAAATATGAAAAAGTTTCACTAGTCGAACTGTAGTCGAATTGGCAATGATATTTAAAAGTAAACTGTAAATCGTAAAAGGAAACAAACGTGGGAAAAAATTGAAAGGGGAGAGGGGAGAAAGACTTGTGTAGTGTTTCTTAGCTGCAAAGAATACTTTTGAAATAGAATACAATGTATCTGCTGTATATGACATGTAATCTACTCTCACCACTTTCTGCAATGCCAATAGGTGATCTAACCAAATATTTGCAAATGCTTGGGTAAAATTCCCTGTATCTACTGAAGTTACTCAAACTTTAGTATACACAAACTAGACATAAAATGTAGCTGATGTAAACAAATCATAAAGAAAACGCTATGTAACTTCTAAGATAGGGAAAATTCTATTGAAAATGCAATTTTTAGGTTAATAATTTTGACTAAATATTAGTTCTAAAGGGGTTAAATTATGTGAAACCATATTTTAGTGATATATGGGTGATAATACAAGATTGGACTTTTCAGAGAGGGGAGAAAGTACTTCACTTAAATATTTAATATACACCTTATGTGTAGAAATATCTCTGTACACAAGTAATTGAGTATATGACTTCATACATTGTGAGTCAAAGGTCAAACTTGGTTATATTTGTCTCCTTCAAAAGTTTAGCATATGCTGAACTTCTGAAAAAAATAACATTGTTCCTTAAACAACTTAAAGCTTCAACACCAACTGTTCTTGTAGCTTTTATTGGGAGAAAATTTCCTCCAAACTGGCCTCTTGTAATTCAATCAGAAAGCCAGAGCATGTAGAGTCAGTAGTATGGACAACTAGCATCCATCATCACAAATAGTATGCTAAGATAGCATACTAAGTACTCCTCACTAAAGCTCAAGATTTCTCCAATTATTGCTGTCTCTTTGCACACTGTGTCAATATAGATATTACTTTCCACTTTAATGCAGCAAAGAAAGTTCGAGTGATATAAATACTCAAAACTGTAGGCTGCTGTCAGGTTCAAACATTACCACATTACTTTTATATGTAATGTGGGTGCGAGTTTAAGCATGGGGTGTTTAATCTCAAGACCACACAGTTAAGGATTCCGATCCCATTCTCAGTTCTGAGGCATAGAGGCAATCATAACAGGTCATTCGTCATGGAAACAAGGCTCACTGTCTGGTAAAAGAGTAATGGTTGAATCTCCTGACATCGACAAGATAATGAGTTATTACTCGATTCCTTTGATTCTCTTCCCCCATTGATAAGATCAAGGAAAGTGCATCTCTCTGCTGATTTCTGCCATTTACTAAGTACCACTGGCTGCTGAGGGAATTCCAAACAGATATATATCCTATCAAGTGGAACACTTTTATAACTGTAAAGCTTCAACATAATTTGTAACATGCTTTAAAACTGGCACAAATATTAAGTAAATCACAAATTCTAACCGATCAGGATTACTAATACATGGAACATATTTTGTAGCATGTATATTGATAGGTTGGTTTGTTGGTATGAAAATGTGTCCACTGAACTAGGAATTCTAGAACAGGTTAAACTTCAACAGAAAAGCTCTCTTAAGACCCAATATTTCCTTCAGCTTAAAGGGATCTGTTACTTAACAAGAGTTCTACCAACAAGGATTGTACCAATAATTTCAACTTTTCAAGTTAATTAAGCTTTTCATTATTAGTCAGGGCAAAGATCAGATCTGTTGGTTTTTTGTTCTAGTTTTTACCTGCCTGATTTACCAGTTTACTGAGTTTTCTTTTTTTTCACATTTTTCCATTCAGCCGAGAAAATTTCCCTGAACAGTAAAGGGTGTTGCACACAGGAAACGATCCTACACGATCCGATCAGACAAAATAAATAGGTCATGGTGTTTTATTGTAATGCATGCACACACAATCCGATCCTATTAGATAAGGCACTGCAAGACACGACCCGACATTTCTAAATTAGAAAAGTTTCCAATTTTTGTCTGGTCGTAGGGAGGGGGAAAGAGGTGGCAAGTCATTTCTAGAGAACTGTGTGTAATAAGTGCCTTGGAAACATAGTCTTACCCAAAGTTCCAGTATTTTTTATATTGAGGTAAAATATTGGTGGACACAGCATAATCTAAAGTATGCTCTTACATATTTTAGCTTTAAATTAATTTACTAATTATTCTGCCTCTCCTAAAACATGTAACACTTCATTATGAGACCAGGTATTTATATTTTAAAAACACATTGTACACTTTTAAGCTGAGGTAAAGGCTATCCTGTATTTTATATAAATCCAAACTCCTCTTACAACTGCTACACACACCTAGATACAAGTACCAGTTTTATTACTCTGTGATCGGATACAGAGATCTGAGAACTTGTATGTAGGAGTGTACAAGCAAAGTGAAAAAAACTGTTGGAAATTAACAAAACAAACGGATCGGATCCAGTGTGTTTTAACATGCCTGTCAACATGCTGGCAAACTGTTGTCAATATGTCTGATCGTGTCGGGTCGTTTCCCGTGTGCAACACCCTTAACTTGTCTCACACTATCTAACCAACTAGAATTTTTCTTTTATTGAACATTTACTGTGAAAGTTTCAAATCTGATTTGATCTGTTACGATCAGCTGTCAATATCCTCTTCTTTATGGTCATTTCTGAATCAACCACCAGCCAAACAGAAACACTAAAGAAATGTTTATAATGCCATTATTTTTACTAATTACATGAATCAATGAACAAAAACATTAAGGGGCCTGATTGAGACTATTGATGCTCTTCCAGATCAATTTCTTATTGCTTTCATGGAGGTCTCTTTTTGTTGTTGTTGTTAAAACATTAAAAAATCGTGCGCTTCTGTAAGAACTTAAACCAAGACTTGAGACAAAATTCTTTGTTTCAGTTTTAACTAATACGTTTTTTAATTGCAATTTTAAGCTAGTCATAAAGATGGGGAAATCAATACAACTATTACCAGAGTTAAAAAAGAATACAATATTGCTGCTTTCTCACTGTAAAGACTGGTGATAAGAATTTTTTCTTCAATGTTTTAATATGAGTCGCGTTTTTGGGATTGGACAGAAATATTAATTTCACTAAAATTTGTAACTACTTATATGAAAATCTCTCAATCACCTTTGAATTATGGATACTTTCTTGTCAATCTTTGATATATATTGTTGGAAGTTGGAACCATAGTCAATATCTGGTGAAGTCATGATGTCCGATAAATATTGCCACTGTAACAGTTACTGGTGTGTATTTCTATATAAAGTCAAAGTTACAGCTTTACGTCCTACTTAACAGGGAGGGTAATTTTGGGCCAGGCCCTCAGCACTGCCACTTATGGGAGTCAAACCTGCAAAGAAGCGACAGTCTGTGACAAGATGCCTATGTCTATATATATGACAATATGTACCAATTACATAGACTAATACTCGTGTTTCCACTTTACTGACAAACTTGCAAATTTTAATTAGTAAATTAAATTTTTATTAGTTAATACCTTACCTACCAGACGATAGCTATAGCCCGGCGCCAGCCGGTCCCGCCAAACGAAAGAAAAGACGTCCTGGGTTTCACCCCCGGCAGGACCGGTACACTACACTCCACTCGCCAGGTGGCCTAGTTCCTGCTTCACTCGCCAGAGGGACGTGACGTCATAGCATCTTTTTTGTCCCTAAGGTTGAATTGTAAGGCTGAAAGCGGGGAAGGTTGGGTGGGAATTTCCCGTCTGGTAGGTAAGGTATTAACTAATAAAAATTTAATTTACTAATTAAAATTTGCAATTTCATTGCGTTAATACATCTTACCTACCAGACGATAGCTAGAATAACTACCCAGTGGAAGGAGGGCAGCCTTCTGAGGATTAGAGAGAACTCTTATATTGTGCTTAGGTGTGAGGTTCTAGCCCTTTTGAGGAGACATGTTAGTCTCGAGGGTAACTAGACCCACCTGCCCCCCCCCCCCCCCCCCTTTTTTGACTGCTCTGAGGGGAGGAAGAGAGTAAGAGTTCAAGGCAATGAAATTCCACGGTTAACCTGGAAGAGTGGGGAAAGTCCTATACCCAGAGGATTATTCTGAAGTAAAAGACTTTGAGAAGCCAAGGTCGAGGCTAAAGGTGAGCCTATACCTAAAACTAACTAGTATGTACACTATATAAAATTATATACAAAGAAGCTTAGGGGACTAGTGGTGGATCTGCTGGGCAGCCACCACAGGACCCAAGTGAAAAAGCTCCTTATCTGCCCAGGCAACATCCTTAAGGTAAAACTGTGTAAAGGTGTTGTGGGATTTCCAGTGGCATGCTGCTAGAATCTGGTCCAGAGATATGCCACCTTGAAAGGCCTTGGAGGCCGCAAATGCCCTAACATCATGGGCCTTAACCTGATGTAGGGTCAAGGTATCTTGGTCAGAAAGATCATAACACAAAACTACTGTTTGTTTGATCCAGGATGAGATAGTGGCAGGAGAGATGTCCTTGTTAAAACCTTGTTTGAATGAAACAAAAACTAACTCCTTTCCCGTTCTTAGGTCCTGGGTTTTGTCCAGGTAATAGCGAAGAGCCCGAACGGGGCAAAGGGATCTGTCTTCTTGTAACGACTTATCCAGAGTGGGGGCTAAAGCCGGGATGACCACCGGGGCCACGCACTCTGGTCCCTCTTTTGCCAAGTGATTTTTCGCCAAGAAGCTTGGTGAAGGGTAGAGGGAAACTTTGGACCAGTCAGCTTGGTGTCTGATATTTTTGTTTAACCAAGCGTGAATCTCACTCCTACGTTTTCCTGAAGCCAGGGCTAGGAGAAAAACCGTTTTGAAAGTAAGGTGTTTCAGAGAAGCCTTTCTGAGTGGTTCAAAAGGCGCCTTTGTAAGCTGGTGTAAAACCAGGGAGAGGTTCCAAGCAGGAACCCCCCGGCGCCCTTTGGGTCTATCTCTGTGAAAACTGTCTAACAGTCTAGTCAAATTGTCATCCTTGCCAACATTAACCGAGGCATTTCCCAGTTTGTCTGAAATGGCTGACCTGTAACCATCAATAGTGCTGGGCTGGAGATTCTTCTCCTGGAAAAGATGCAGGAGGAAATCTGCTATTTGTTTTATAGATGGGTTCCTGAAGTCCACCTGACTTGTTTCGCACCATCTAACAAAAAGGGCCCACTTTGCCTCGTAGACTGCTCTGGTTGAACGTCTTTGAGGCGCCTCAATTCTTGCCGCCACTGGGCTAGAAAACCCTTGCTCCTTGATGGTCTGGGCTCTAGGAGCCAGGCATGGAGATTTAAGCTTGTCAGATCCCTGTGACGTGCCTTGTTGAAAGGTTGGGTCACTAGATCTGGATGGTGTGGAAGACAAAGAGGAACCATGGCCGACAGCTCCACTAGGTCCCAAAACCAAGGCATGTTTGGCCATCCCGGAGCAATCAGGATTGCTCTGTGATACCAATGGTCTGACAGCTTGCTGACCACCTTCCCCATCAGAGACACTGGGGGAAAGAGGTACATGTCCAGGTTTTCCCAGGACAGCGTCAGAGCGTCCACTGACCAGGCCTTCGGGTCTGGAATTGGGGACACAAACCGGACTAGTTTGCAGTTGTACCTTGTTGCAAACATGTCCACTTGGGGATAATGCCAAGTTCGACAAAGGGTGTCGAAGATCTCCTGATGGAGGGACCACTCTGTCTGAATGACCTGTCCCTGGCGAGACAACTTGTCTGCAATTACATTCAGACGGCCCGGAATATGTCTGGCCTTCAGTACTGTTTGTCTGAGATTGCACCAACATAGGAGCCGCCAGAGAAGGGCACAAAGTGAACCTGACCTCATACCTCCCTCCTTGTTGATGTATGCCACAACTGTGGTGTTGTCTGTGGCAATCAGGACGACCTTTCCTTGCACTAAGTGTTGGAATCTTTTTAGTGCTAACAACACGGCTTTTAGCTCTAAGAAGTTTATGTGTAATTTGCTTTCGGGCACTGACCAAGTCCCGCTTGCTGTGAAGTCGCCTAAGTGAGCACCCCAGCCTTCTTTTGAGGCGTCTGTAAAGATTTGTATTGCGTGTTGTAGGGGGTGTAAGGGTTGACCCTTTAGGACCTTTGACTCCTGGGTCCACCACTGCAGGTGCTGATGGAGAGACCGCGGAATTGGGATCTCTTTTTCCAGAGATTCCGGGACTCTCCAGTGTTTCTTGAGGTGCCACTGAATAGGTCTCATGTGCAGTCTGCCTAGGGTCACCTGTTTTTCTGTCGCAGTGAGAAGGCCTATAAGAGACATGAAAGTTCTCACTTGGCAAGATCTCTTCTGCAATAGCCCTGTTATTTTTTGTTGAAGGGCTTCCCAACGGTTTTGAGTCGGTCTGACCAGTCCGTTGAGCAGGTCGTACTGGTAGCCTACAAAGTCGAAGACTTGTTGGGGTTCCAGTTCTGATTTTTGCATGTTTACCATCCAGCCCAACTCCTGGCAAAGGGCTAGGAGGGACTGGGTTCCCTGGTGGCAAGATTCTTTGGTAGGGGCTCGAATCAACCAGTCGTCTAGGTACTGGTGGATTCTTATACCCCGTGACTGAGCCATTAACTTGACCTCTTTGACCACAGCAGTGAACTCCATGGGAGCTGTTGAGAGGCCAAAGGGAAGAGCCCGAAACTGGTACGACTGGTTCTGGAAGTGGAACCTGAGGAATTTTCGGGATGTGAAGTGGATTGGAATGTGGAAGTAGGCGTCGCTGAAATCTATTGATGACACCCACTCGCCTTGTTGTAGAGAGGTCCGGATTGTCTCTGGAGTCTCCATTTTGAATGTTTTTACGCATAAAAACTGATTTAGAGTACTGAGATCCAAGATTGGCCGCCACTTTTGGTTCGGCTTTGGGACAATGAACAATCTGTTGAAAAAGGCTAGTGAGGTTCGAACCCTGACCCTCTCTACTGCCTTTTTCTTGATCAGAGCTTGCACTGCTTCTTGTAAGTGGGAGTCTCTGGTGGGGTTTGCATAGCCGCTTACTATCAGGGGTTCCCTTATTAAGGGAGGTCTGACCTTGAAGGGAAGCACATAGCCCTTTTTCAAAATGGATACTACCTTCGGGTTTGCACCCTTGAGAGTCCATATTTTCCAAAAATTTTGTAGGCGTCCCCCTACTGATTGGACATTTGCAACACTGAGGACATTTGACACACTTGGGGCAAAGACACAGTGATTTACAAAAGAAGCACTTTTCACATACTTTATTGTATTTTGTGAGTTTAAGATTGGACTTATGCCTTTCTTTTGCGGCTGCCTGATGTTTTTTACAGAAAGTACATGATGAACAACATTGTGACAATTTACAGAGTCTTTCACAAGAACAGGAAGACTTGTCTTTGTTACATTTACAACACCAAACTCCGGACAGGATGTTACTTCCGGAGGAACTTTGCAGTGATTGTCATTTATACGCCTTAGCATCTCTGGCAGGGCGCGAACCGCGACCGGGTTGACCACCCCTGCCTCTGCCACGGGCTCTCCCGCGATTGCCAAATGTTTTCCATGCAGGCATCTCTTTGCCGGGAGCCCCGGAGTTTCCAGAATCCTCCTGTTTCCATGTTGAATATGGCTGGTAACGGTGTTGCTTTTTCTGAGTGCCGGCGAACCCACCACGGCCCGGACCGGGCTGGTTGGTACGCTTATGTGACTCAAATGCTGCTATTTCATCTTCCGCCCTCCGGATAATGTCGTCCGGAAACAAAGCCCTGGTTTGTAGAGGACAGTTCCTGAGAGAGGAAAAGGTATCTGGCTTGACGCCAGCTTTTAGGTGCTCAAGATAAGAATCCCTCCTGACCAGAGTTAAATTAGCCATTTGTATAAAAGTGAAATCTGAGAGGTGTTGGAGGGATTTGCCAACCGCAAAACTCACATTTTGGTTGAATGCAGACAGGAAATGTAATTCATCAAGTGCACCTTGAGCTTTTGTGGAAGATTTTCCTTTTCCCAACTCTGTCTGAAGAATTTGTAACTGTTCTTGAAACGAGTCCTGTATCTTGGTGATGCACCTATTGAAACCAGCGGACTGGTTACAAATATAACTGGTCTCTTTTGCTGCTTTCTCCCACTTCCGGAGCGTATCCTGAGCAATAGGGCGGGAGGTGGGTTGGGATGAAGCAAGAGCAGGTTTACCAATTCGGGCAAAGGAACTGTTCAACTTCGCCGCGTCATTGGGCCAAGTAGTTACATATTTTCCCGGCCTAGTGATGTCTTTATTTTCAGCGGGATGAATCCCGTACCACCTTGCCTGAGACTTGGGGGGGCGGAGATACTGATCAACATGAAGTCCACCCGGTTCCGTAGACTTGGACGGGTAACCTTCTATGAGGACGAGATTTAAATTTTCAAGTTTCTTACAAAGCCAGTCCTCTGGTGGTAAGTCGATAGAGACCTTGCCTACAGGTTGTGCCCGGTGGCCAATCCAGGGATTGTCTGACTTGGAACTTGGAGTATACTCAAGATCTGGGATATGTGACCAGCCCATGAAAGCACGTACTCCCCTAACAGTCTCTCTGTAATTTTGATCTTCGCTCAATGTCTTATCCAAGTCTGGAGATTCTTGATCAGGATGGTCAGTGACGTCTTCTTGGTCAGATACCTCACCTTCCTCAAAGTGCTCCGGAGCTGACTTGAACAAGCTGGATTGCGGAGGAGGTTGAGGCAAAGCAGAGGCCACCGGGCCGGAAGAACTCTGTTGAGAGAATACCGGTTCCGGGTCCTGTTCAGAGTAAAGGCCTTCTAGAGGAGACGTCCTAGTTATTGAGCTGGTAGTGACAGTGGCACTAGGTTTTATCCTATCCGGGCCAAAAGCCGGGGCGGCTTGGCCGGAAGGGACAGATGATAAGAGAAAAGGTGCCTGAGAAAGAGCTCCCGCGGGAGCTTGATGCGGTACCGGTGCCTTGACCGGTGAGAAGGAAGGTTGAGGTGAAGGACGCTGCCCCAAAGTAATGAGTGCTTCCAGACGGGCCATACGTACTGACCACTTTTCGTCCAAGTCTTTTAACTCTTGGCGGAACATAGGTGGAGGTAAAGAGAGATCTTGCTCAGCAACATGGGGTGGAGAAGTTGAAGCAACTTCCTGAGATTCCACCTGCGACACGATAGTGACAGTGGACGGATCCACAAGGGCTTCTTTGGTTTTAGATTTCTCCTTCCGCAGTTTGTACGTAGGGGTTGAAAGCTGGAGCAATTGTTCAGGGGTTAAAGTGTCACAAAACTCACACTGCAACTTTAAAACACACGGGTCTTGGCCCAACCCTTTATCTCTGCATCTGGCACAACGAGAATGAGGGTCAAAATTAGCCATGATATGCCCGCAGGCTCCTTTCCTTTGTCCTGGAGATGCCATGGTAGTTTATCCAACTAACTGACAAATCGTAACACAAAACACACTGTATAACTTAAGAAATACTCAAAATAAAAAGAGTTTCCAAAAATTCAAACTTTGAATATCGCGCCAAACGAAAAAGATGCTATGACGTCACGTCCCTCTGGCGAGTGAAGCAGGAACTAGGCCACCTGGCGAGTGGAGTGTAGTGTACCGGTCCTGCCGGGGGTGAAACCCAGGACGTCTTTTCTTTCGTTTGGCGGGACCGGCTGGCGCCGGGCTATAGCTATCGTCTGGTAGGTAAGATGTATTAACGCAATGAAAAAGTAGTTCCTTATAAATAATAAATAATATTATATAGGGCTGCAAGCGAGCCCGAAAATGCGCCTTGATTCCTTGTTTTGGAAGAATCGACTCTAACTCGGTTAATCGCTTGATTATCATCCACGAAATTAACTGCATCTTATTTTGACATAATACACCTTATAAAATGCTTAAAATGTGTACAACAGGAAATAATGTTGATAATTCATGGAATTTTGGAATAGACGCATTTATAATGCAAAATACAGATAACTTTAGCCATTTTTATACTGCGATATTTGAGGCGTCTTCAAAATATATCATATAAAAATGCCGTCTTCTTCTAAAAACGTTGTTACACACACATTTGCAAATACTTAAAAATTAAAACTTAAAACAAAAACGCATTATATTACAAAAATCTATAAATATCTTCATATATTTAAAGAAAAATTAATTTTTGTGGAAAATTTTATGTCTATTTTTAGTTGTTTTCAAAGACCCGTTTAATTTTTCTTGCCTCGAGTATTGAACTGAATCGTTTCTTTTCAGAGTAACCGAAGAATCATTGCAGCACTAATATTATACTATAAATGATGGAAAGATTCTAATGATTAAAATTTTATAATTAGTATGAAATTTGGGTATGAATCCAGTTTACTACACCATCGGCTGTCCCTATATGACTGCTGCTCGACACGGATATAAAAGTCCACATTTGATCAAAATATGGATAATACAGCCTTTCTAAAGGCTACATATTTTTTAGTATTCAGATGGGCAGAATTGGACTACTTTCTGTTAAAGTGCTGCTTGAGGGACCAGCTTCCGCACCAATCCTCAGAATGTAAAGTTACATATAGTGCAACGAGCATAGAACTTAAGCCTTAAACCACAAATCACTTACTCTTGCAATTTGATCCTTATATTTTTACATATTCATCTATTTAATTCCTTATTTAAAATTGAAGGTATAAAGAATATAGCAATTCATGTTCTCTTAACATAAGTTACTTGATGGCATAAGCACTTAAGCTTTGAATATCCAAAGATGTCACAGCGACTGCTTTTAATCCATTGGAACTTGTCTGGTCTCGGTGAAAATCCTTTTGATAAAGGGGTATAAGAGGAGGGGCTTTTTTCAGGGAAAACGTCAGAGATCTGATATACAGTGACATCAGAAAAAAAAAACATACTTCTGTTACAGCACAAAGTCCCAATCTGACCAATTTAGCCTGGATCAGTCTCTGCTGTTTCAGTCACACTTAACAAGACAGCGCAAGTCTAGAAGTCTGTATATACTAGCATATATATCAAAACAGGAATAATGTACATCTTTATACCCTATACAGAAATAAATATATACTCTTTTTTTACTTTTAAAAGTTTTATCCCTGGTTTATAGTATAGCATCTAATTGACTTAAATGTAGTTATTTATGGCTTGACTTTCTTCATAATTGGAAAAACCTTTATTAGACTGTATCCTTTACTTTTACATTATACTAGTTTCTAAATTAAGATTCTCTCTCCAGAAAGTTAATACCCTATTCACACTACAGGCTATATACCCCGTGGTAGTAGGCATTGCTCGAGACATCCCTATCTGTCAACTACCATCTCACATCTGTTAGCAAACTTGTGGCACAGTGGCAAACCATCTAATTCCTTGGGCGTCCCATGGAAATTTTAAAATGTTTAAACTTTCTGACTCTGAATTTGTAACCATATGTGCAAAAGAATTTTTCACAATGTAACTGAAGGTGTGGTCCGCGGTTACTGTATGGTTGTGATTCGGTTGGTTTTGCTGAAGCATGTTAGTGCAAGGGCAGCATAAGGTGAGTTGAGGTAAATTGAGGCTGTCTCTCTGTAAAACACATTTTTCTACTGTCATCCTACTGCTATCCTGTTATTTAGGGTTACACAATCAGTGGTCATACCTTAGGGATACGTCAAATGTTGGACAATATTAGGCATCCTGGCATTCCTGGGAGATAGTTTTGCCACCAGTGTTGATTCTAGGAATTTCAAAATGTGGGGGCGATCCCCCACTACTACACAAAATGTGGGGGAGGGGCTAAAAATTCTGGGGGACGACTTTATGATGAAGTTTAAACTAATAAAAAATACATTTTCAGTTTATTTAGACATTTTTAACTGGGCTTCTATTAATTAGTGGTCAATTTTTATTGTCTTGTTGAATAAAAATAAACTTCAAGGCTAGTGATAGAATTTTTAAAAAATACTGAAAATGGTTATTTACATCAAAGTGGCTCCTTGCCTGTCACGGCATTGTGGTTTTAAGTTTTCATCTAATGTCAGGGCATCACAAATTCAGTCATTACACCATCAATTCGTACAAATATGTTGGAAAACCCCAAAGAATACTATGACCTCATGAATATTAATGAGTAGTCCACAAATTCTTCAAGTAAAATATTGTTAAAAAATCCAATGGAATCGTCAAATATTTTTTACGCATATTCATGAGCTCTGTACAGTACAGTAGTCCATCTAGTAGATATGATATTTGATCTCAAAACAGAAAAATATTAAGAAACCAACATCAAAATCCGTGACCTCATTAATTTTAATGAGCTGTCCATGAATTTTGATCAAGTAAAATATTTTTCTACACATATATTATTGGGAAATCCGACAGATACCTACGCCGGGTCAGCACCGGCTTCACTGCCATGGCCTGTTGTAACAATCCAGTCTCCTGTAAGTTTCGTTTTTCTTGCAGCCATTTTTTATATAATCATCCACTTTCAGCTTAATTTTATGTTTTTGGTTATAATATGTCCAAATACTGCCTGTACCTCATAATATATTTAAGTTTGTAAACGATCACGAAACCACAATCATCAACAGGCATTATTCGAAGAACGTTTTGACGGAAAAATCAAAACCTCGACAAACTCTCGATCCGTGCAGTGTTTCGATTTTCTAGATCTCTCGTCTTTTCGCTTCATATATTTCCCGCATCGCCTTGTGTACTACGCGTTCTCGTATAATTTGGTCACCGCAGACTCCAAGAAAATCCGCGTTTGTAGGCGAATTAATGCGCGATCCCGCGGAAAACGCATCCTAGAAGCAACTCCGCTGCCACTGAGTAAAATTTCTAACTGTGTGGTAAACTGCCTGTAATGTTAATGGGGCAGAATACCTCCTGACATTTACAAAAGCTTTATGAATGCTAAGCCTCCACGAAAAAAGGCTTGAAAACACTTTTTGTACAAGACTGAGCCTAGAGCATGGCTAGGGTACTCATAGCTAAAGGTGCTTTAGTCATCTGTAATGATCTAATGCTTTCAGGTCAAGATTAATCAATCTCAACCTCTGTTTACCTCACGCAAGTTTCTGGGGACTTTAAAAGACAAAAAGGTTACAGGTTTGACTTCTGCATTTCATGCTTATTGAGTAATAACAAAACAGTAAAAGCGCAAAATGTCTCTTTTAAAGCAAAAACCCTGGAGTGATTTTTATGTGGTCATAAACTACAAATGACCTCTAAGAAATGCAATCTACTTTTTCATGGACTTCACTTGAAGTCTGAAAATCAGAATTCCCAGGCTATTGGTACATTATTTGGTGAAAAAAGGAATTGCATATTTTTTTGCACAAGTCAATTTGCTATATTCCTTATAAGCTCAATTCAGTTTCTTGTCAGACCTCCTGAACCACCCAGTGGAAAAGCTCCAGTAAATATAAAATATGCCATTTTATTGTAAATTTTGTGAGAAAAATGAAGTAAAATTTATAAATGGTTTCCAGCTTACACATGTGGCCTACAATATTCACAGAAGTCACAAATTGAAGAAGAATTTATCCTAAGTCAAATTAAAATAAGTATTATCTTCAGTGGTGAAATTTAACTAACAGTAACAAATTTGGTATCTGTTATTCTAGATAATGAAATGGTTGTATCTGATAGAAGCTGAGGGCATTGTACATGTCTTCCCATTTAATGGACAGAGCCATTAAGCCCTGTGCCTTATCCAGTTAGTCTGTCACTCCCACAGCCAATACGCTCCTGCCATGATTGCCAATTTCCTGCCAAGATATCCCCCAAATAAGGATACACTATCCCAGACAAACAGCGACGTGCAAAGTGCTGGATGTATCCCTGGGGACAATCTTTAAATTGGGTAGAGGAGAACAAAGTGTGAAAAATCACTGTGTGAAATGTGACGCAAACTCTTTATTTGACTTGAAATTACAGGACAATCTCATCAAATATTTGGACTGGACAATTTCTGACCATTTACCCAATTGGTTTTAAGAATTTATTTTCTTCAATTTTTGTGAATTTTGCTTCCAGTTGAATACCTTCAATCAGTGAATTTCAAAATGCTGGAGAAGTAAAATTTTATGTTTCTTATTCTAACTGCTCTATCTAGTGACAATCTGAGTCTCAAGCATTTACAAGTGTATGTTTCTTAACTAACGTACCGTATGCCTCCAAGACCTCTGCCAATGGCATGGTGCAACCACATACTGACAGTCAGTCTTAAAATAAGGAGTGAAACAAATTGCCAATCCTGTGGAATAATTACCACAAAAGCAAAAAATTTTAGACAAGAAAATTTCACTAATTTTCTATTTTTAAGAAACTCACGTTGCAATTAATTTTGGCTTATGGTCAGTTTCTACAAAAGAGATATAGATTTTTAAATTCCACTGGGCATACATTTTTATGAAGGTCATTAGCTAATGTAAAGCAATTACAGTTTTATGAATATTCACAGCTGAATGTACTCAATGTAGTGCTGTGACAATGTAGAGGTTTGATAGCTCGTTTACTGCCCTGAATTTGAAGTTCGGTTCAAACATCTGAAATTCGGACTTTGCAAAACATTTAGATATCACCAACATCACACCACATCCCAACAGATCCTACTTTTACCCATCTATAAAACCTATTGATAATAACTGAAATTGAAATTTATTCAAAATATACACAGATTTTATATTTTTAACATTTATTCAATGAAGTGACAAAATTTTATGTCAGATTTCTGCATTTTTACTGGTTTTGAAAACATTGTTTGGACGATCAAACTAGATCCAAGTTCGCTGGCTTATACAGATACTAAACATCAAACGGGAAATTCTTACGGTAATGCTTTTACAGCACTAGCTGAATGCAGTTATTGTGTGTTAAGTGAAATTTTAATAGACCAGAAAACTACTTCCACTTTACTAGGATGTCTACATAACAGGGCAAATCTCAATGGAAAATGTCCTCTCATATTAACTTCTACTCAAACAGGAATTCTAATTGACAGCAAATTTCTTGTCGTCTTTGATCTATTATGTAAGGACATTTTATGATCCCCCAATATACAGTCTGCCACTGTGGCCTAGCGGGTAGCACACTTGTCTAGGAACTCAGAGGACGTGGGTTCAAACCCACGTACAGGCAGATATTTATTGGCTTGGATGACCACTTAAAATGGCGGTCCTCTGTCATTGGGTCCTATCCCCAGTGGCAGGCTAAAGAACCTCAAGGACGATGATAAATGGTCATCCTTGAGCCTCTATCTTCCAGTCAGGGGAATGTCAGTTACTTGTGAGTTGGGACTGTATCTGTGCAGTTGGATGGGTTTAATAGCGCTTTGTGTGCTGTAGTATATGGAGATATTGCGCCGAGTATAAATACACAATACAGTCCTCTCTGATAAGATTTCGGCATCATGATGTGATATCACCTCACTGCCACAATTTACACTGACTTTTGCTTTGAAATTGCTCAATCTTCTACCCCCTGTTAAAACCTATTGACACACAAAGTAGCGGGAAGGATTTCATTTCGACAAACTCTCTGCAGTATGTCTGTAAAATTGCCTTCATTACTGTTGTTAGAGCTTTGTGACTAACTAAGTCTTAGTCTTTGGTGTGATATTTGTGATTTCTGATTTGCAATCAGCAGTGGTGATTTGGTGCAATGTGAACCTAAATGTGGATTTCATACCAACCAATGAATGTGTATAAATCAATGTGAATTGACTGTAACTCATTGCCTAAACACTTAACAGGGTGACAAAACAGAAGATTATTTAACTTTATGTGCCATCAGCTACAAGCAGCGAGTCAAACAAGACGTGACTCCAAAGCCAAGTTACACTATCACCACTACAGATGTTTACTATTATTTAAGAGTACAGAATTGGGAAATAAAGAACATTCTTCACCTTAAAATCTGCTCCATTACATTCAGATTGTCATTTAACTATTCTTCCATACAGTGTTAACTTTCTAGAAACCTTTACACACTCACATTCTTTCGCTTGTAATATCTCATGTGATCAGAACTGAAAACATGTTGTTAGTTCATCTTAAAGCCATGAATTTTAATGAAATTTGTTCTATCGATGAAGAAACACTCTTGTCCTGCAAGATACAGGTTCATGATCAACATTTTTACATTAATGTATAATATCAATCATTGCATTATAACTGATTAGTGTAATTATTTGTTCATAAAAGTATAAGCGTGACTTTAAGTGACACAAGTCAAATTCAATGTTTTTCTGTTCCTGAGCTAAGGTTAGTCTTTTACACTGCTTGTTGTGATTCAAAGAGACAGCAGCCAAAGTGGTTACTTGTCCAACTTGATTGCCAATACACCAATATGAAGTCAAAGCATTAACCTTCTACATCTATAGCCCACCAGGTCCATTTGTACTTAGCACTGCAGTCACTTTCCCTGTCATAGTTTATCAGGAGCAGTCTTCATAATCAGGCACAAAAGACAAGCTTACATTCTAGTGTTCAGAGTCAAAGTTGGGTCTCTGAGGTCAAATTGGAACATGTCACAGTATTTCCATCAAAAATCATATTCAGTGACAATAATAAATATAGGTGTTCCAAGTTAACAAGTGGATTTGGGTAGACCATTTTTCTAAGTAAGTTTTTCAGGTCAATTTTCCATTCCCTAAACCCACAGTCTATGGGATGAAAACTATGGGTCAGATGTAGATCAGGAGGCCACCAATGCAACACTATTCTGATCCCGGGATTCCAAATAAAAATGAGTTTCAAAAAGATTCTCAATCAAATTGGCACACTGACAGGAAGTGAAGTTCATAAAATAGCATTGGAGATGCCCGTACCCATAGCCCAGGGAAATAGTTTTCAACACCATGAGTTACAGAAGAAGTAAAACAGTACAAAGATCAGGAGACTTTCAGATTTAACAGTGTCAGCTTTGTAAGGTCCAAATAATATTTAAGTAGAGAAAATAATGATTAAGGGAATCAAAATTTATGCAGAGATAAAGTATTAAAATGACAATTCAGTAGTAAAATGATGGCATAAATGAGTAAACTAAAATTTATAAATCTGTAAAATTTATTAATTGAAGTATAGCTGTCAATGGAAATAGTACAATTAAATAAAAGTACATTTAATAATCAGCTGCAGCAATCCACATATCTTGATGATATGAGAAGTTATAATGTCTCAAATATGGTAGGTCAACAGAGTTTAGCACAAAGTTAAGTGTCACACGATGACGCTGCACACCTACACTCCCTAACCAAAGTCCCTACTAATTATCAACTTCCTACAACTTATGGTTTCTGAGATACAGATTGGACAAACTTTTTTCCGCCCGCCCATCCGGACACCATGGGTGAAAACAATACCCCGACAGCCCGTAAGGGATGTTGGGTAAAAAGAACATGAGATATTGTCAAATTAAAAGACATCATATTTAACCATTATGAAGGAAGGTATTTTATTAAATATTTAATAATATTACCAACATTTTTTAGATTTTCCAGCAATATGAGCCTTGCATTGTACATAGACAGACTTTTCGACACCGAATCTCACCACTTGACAGCACTTGTCACTATTTCAGTCCCAAGCAAAACAAAATGCAGTATACTAGTATTAGGTTAATAACTCTAGTAATATCACAACCAAGAGTGGTGGAAAACGGTGCATCTAAATTGGTTGTGATGCTGTCTACTACAAACATTCCCACATAGGCCTCTGAACATTTGCCCACACCTGAGCAGATGTATTGCACTCTCTTGAGTTCTCCCCAGTTTTATCTCTCACCTTTTCTGTCCCACTCTACTCTCCGTTCATCTGTCTGTTTGCTGTAATTTCCTCCCTGTGGATAACTCGCATTTCCAGGTGTGGGAAGGAGGGACCTCTGCAAGTACAAAACAATACATATTAGATGAAGGCAGTATACTACAGGGATATGACTAACGCGGTCTATTATCAGCTACTTATTACTATTACTTTGCTATTTCTGTGAGCATTTCAAGAAATGATATTGTTATCAATTGTTATGGCATTATACATACTTATACACAATTACTAAGGTTGTAAAATTGCATTGATAAACTTCAAAAACATCTCTCTGTAGAAAACATGTCTGCACACTCCAAGTGTACGATGCGCCACCTAGAGAATGCACACTCTGTCACCAGTTCTGCCGGTATTATATACAGGACGTCTTTTTCTGGCGTTTGGCGGGACTGGTTGCGCTGACTGGTAAAGCAGTTGTCCATTGGATAGGATGTATTAACACAATAAAAAGTCTATTTTAAAATTTGTTAGAGAACAAAGTCTGAAGTTGTAAAATTATTTAAGTATTATACCATTTTAATCTTACAAATATTTTAGAAATAGTTTGAAGAAATACACTCAAATAACAAAATTCACTTGGGAAATAAATTACAAGGTTTTTATCATTATTCCATCTATCCATCCTTAGAACTTTAATATAAATTGGAAAGAACCATAAAATCTCAGATTTTCTGGCTAGCTGACAGTCAAATCCACTACAATTTTGGGTATTTTTATTTGGCTATGGGACATTTGACAAATTATTAAAAAAAGTTTAAAAGTAATTATATTTTCATAGGGTAAATTTTCCACAAAATTTAAGTATGGAATGAAAAAATGAGTGAAAACAGATGTTGTCATTTAGATCTTGCTGATAATCAATAGCATGTCTAGTGACCCTTAAACAGGTACACTAATACCCAGAAAATTACTTGCAAAAAAGTTTAATTTTAAAACTGATTCAATTCGGCTTTTTAAACAAGACTTGAAAACATCCACTTGAATTTAAAGAAAGGCTGCAAGCGAGCCGGAAAATGTGCCTCGATTCCTCGTTTTGGAAGGACAGACTCGGACTCAGTTAATCGCTTGATTATCGCCCACGAAAAAAAGCTTATCATATTTCAACAAATTAGACCTTACAAAATGATTAAAATGCACACAACATGAAAGAATGTCGATATTTCATAAAGAAGCATTTATAATGCAAAATACAGGAAACGTTAACCATTTTTATATTGCGTGATTTGAGGCATCTTCGAAAATATGTTAATTAAAATGTCGTCTTATAAAAGTATTGTTACACAGACTAGACATTTAACATTTGCAAATGCTTAAAATAAAACCTGAAAACAGACCCATCTTATATTAGAAAAATATATTCATGTATTTTAAAGAAATCAAATTTTGTAGTAGTATTTACATCTATTTTTAGTTGTTTTCGAAGACCCGGTTCACTTTTCTTGACTCGAGTATTAAACTGAATCGTTTCGTTTCCGAGTAACTGAAGAATCGTTGCAGCCCTAATTTAAAGAAAACTACCCACAATTAATCTTTTTTTAAAAGTTCTGACTGTGGAAATCACAACTGCTTCTAGACACAATAAGGCTTTTAATAATTAAAGGACAAAATTCACGTCATTAGTTTAGGTTCACAAATTCATATTGAACAAAAATTATTAGCAAATTCTGAAGAAATGATCACATCTTCAGTGACAGAGAAATTAGATTTATGCTCCCCATGTAATCAGTTTTTATCAACTAAGCAACCTCATATGATCTAAATATTTAAAGAGCTGTGTATTAAATAACTGCATTACTACCATATGTAAAAACTGTACAGTAGCATCATGGAAGGTTTATAACAAACCTTCAGAAAGAAAATACATAGTGTAAGAAATCTAAAATTCGCCACCTCTAAAACCTTAGTTAATTTTATAAAGAAAATGATGTTTTGTCTTAAAATTGGTATTTTTCAGTTCAAAAAGTCTTAATTTACTGTACACTCAACAAATCTCACCTCAATTAATTTATTTTATTAGTATTTCAACATGTGTCAAATTTCAGATATGTGGCGAATTTTAGATTTCTTACTCTAGCTGCAACTGGGTTACCCAGAACAAAAAACAAACATGTAGCTGTAATATTGGGTGAGAAAGGAACAGATGGCTTGAAGTTTTCTTTTCAGGCATAATATACTTCAAGTGTTGGCAAGAAAACTATTCTAGGAACAATAAAATCTTACCCATACATCAGAGAAAGCAATCACTCTGTGCCACAGAACATATAAAAACAGAGTACTAGTTTCATGTTAACTGACATATATGTTGAGGAATTCATGTGTTTTAGTGAAGTTATGTGTATAATCATTACTCTCTTACAAAAACTCTTATATTTTCATATTACAAAAATAAAAATACTGGAATTCTAATTGGTAGAACCATGACTTAAGTTTTATAATTTACTGTCAAATGTTGTAAAGGTATTACAGGTAACACTCTTGCCTCCCACCTCCGAGGCCGGGGTTCGGTTCCCGGCAGAGCCTCAAGTGGGAAAGCTGGTAGTTGCTTGCCGTTAGTCGGCAGTTTACAGTACAGAACCCTGACGAAGTATATGTACTGGTTTCCTCTGCCCTTCCAACTACCCGTCATGATAGGACCTGTATAATGTTGTAAGCAACATACTACCCCAAATAAATAAATAAATGTAAAGGTAATACAAATGACCGCATGTTCAGTTCCATTTATAGTTACTGTAAACTAAAAGACTGTATGCAGTACAAGGGTAATGGAATAATGTTAACATTGTTGTGAATAATTTGAAATTACAAGGACACAACATTTTGAATTAGTTATTTTCAATCTTCTTCAAGAAGTGTGAAATATTTTTAAAATATTTAAATGGTTACGTGAATTTGAAAATAGCAACCCAACAGCAGTTTTAACTGTTTTCCATGCATTAAATTTATAAGGGAAAATTTTGACAAAAAAGTACACGAGTACCAAGCCACACCAACACTGCAGCAAATATACTCCCATTTAGGTTTTAAACAAAAAAATGCCCTCATGTTTATCGACAGATAAAATTTTACTTTGTTAACGCTTGACGATAGGAGAGGGTAATGTTATTGTAATATGTTTTGTCTGTGCACCATTTTGCCCTAATAACTCAACAATAGGAGAGTGCCCGTAAACGGGCACTGTGTCAGCTGACTGAGTGTTTTTGATTTGTGAAGGTAATAATGAGAGGAAAGCATAATTATCAGGGAAAGTGCTGTACAGAAGTACAGTAAATGGTAATTGAACAGCATGTTCAAAAGAAATTCTGAGGCTGACAGAAGAAAAGGACAAAAAAGTTGTGCCCTGCAATTGGTATTATGAAGAAAAGTAACAAGGTAACTGTTTAAGTGTAAACAGTAGGTTAAACATATTTAAAGAAATACTACAAATGCAGTATCCTCGTACGACCTTGAAGAAGGGGTCTAAGGTCAAATCCAACCACACAAAAACATTCCCAGCCCATGAATTCCTATAGGTTGGTTTACCATCACAAACCTCTAGGACCAATAATAAACGAGTTATAAGCACTTTTAAATTTGGCTGTCCTTATTTGACTTTGAAGGAGGGGTCCAAAGGTCAAATCTGACCACACCAAAAGATTCCCAGCCCATGATATCCTGTAGGATGGTTACCATCCCAAACCTTAGAACTAATAACAAGTGAGTTATAGGCACTTTTAAGTTTCGCTATCTTTGTTTGACCTTGAAGGAGGGGTCCAAGGTCAAATCCGACCACACCAAATGATTCCCAGCCCATGATTTCCTGTAGGTTGGTTTACCATCCCAAACCTGTAGGACCAATAATAAGTGAGTTATAAGCACTTTTAAGTCTGGCTATCCTCGTTTGACCTTAAAGGAGGGGTCAAAGGTCAAATCTGACCACACCAAAAGATTCCCAGCCCATGATTTCCTACAGGTTGGTTTACCATCCCAAACCTCTAGGACCAATAATAAGGGAGATATAAGCACTTTTCATGACTGACAAAGAAACACCTGTGGCGGCCATCTTGTTTTTCAAAATGAAGCCAAAAATATTCCCAGTAAAGATTTTATAATTTTATAACATATCCTGCGAATTTGAGATCTCTACCTATAATACCCAAAAGTCCTTGTTTATAAAGTCAAATAAACGTCCCTGGCGGCCATCTTGTTTTTCAAAATGAGGCCAAAAATATTCCCAGGCAACATTTTATGGTTATTAATATATTCTGCAAACTTGAGAAGGCTACCTATAATATTTTTTTCATTAGAGCGGTAATGGTGAAATCTCTCTACATACTGCGGCTATCCAATGGATACAATAATTTACTCAATAGTGAGAACCTGAAAGTAGCTATCTATTGCTCAGCTATGCCATGACATAGAGGTCTGCAATTTCAATATGATATAACTGACCAAAAATTATGTGAATAACATATTTAAACAAAATACTCTAAATATAATTCAAGTTACAACTGATTTACTCAACAGTGATAACCTCAAAGTAGCTATTACTCAGCTATGCCATGAACTACATGTCTGAATTTTTACTATATTATAGCTGACCCAAAAGTAGGTGAACAACATATTTAAACAAAATACTGTAAATGCAATAGTTTTCAAGTTACAACTGATTTACTCAATAGTGAGAACCTGAAAATAGTTATTGCTCAGCTATGCCATGAGCTATAGGTCTGTAATTTCACTGTTATAGCTGACCCAAAAGTAGGTGAACAACATATTTTAACAAAATACTCCAAATGCAATATTTTTCAAGTTACAACTGATTTACTCAACAGTCAGTACCTGAAAATAGCTATTGCTCAGTTGTGCCATGAGCTACAGGTCTGTAATTTCACTATGTCATAGCTGACCCAAAAGTAGCTGAATAACGTATTTACACAAATTTCTGTAAATGCAATAGTTTTCATTCAAGTTATAAGTGATTTACTCAACAGTGATAACCTCAAAGTAGCTATTACTCAGCTATGCTGTGAGCTACAGGTCTGAAATTTTACTATGTCATAGCTGACCCCCAAATAGGTGAATAACATATTGAAACAAAATACTCTAAATGCAATAGTTTTCAAGTTATAAGTGATTTACTCAACAGTGATAACCTAAAAGTAGCTATTACTCAGCTATGCCATGAGCTACATGTCTGAAATTTCACTATGTTATAGCTGACCCAAAAGTAGGTGAACAACATATTTAAGCAAAATACTGTAAATGCAACAGCTTTCAAGTTACAACTGATTTACTCAATATTGAGAACCTGAAAATAGCTATTGCTCAGCTATGCCATGAGCTATAGGTCTGTAATTTCACTATGTTATAGCTGACCCAAAAGTAGGTGAACAACATGTTTTAACAAAATACTCCAAATGCAATATTTTTCAAGTTACAACTGATTTACTCAACATACAGTACCTGAAAATAGCTATTGCTCAGTTGTGCCATGAGCCACAGGTCTGTAATTTCACTATGTTATAGCTGACCCAAAAGTAGCTGAATAACATATTTACACAAATTTCTGTAAACGCAATAGTTTTCAAGTTATAAGTGATTTACTCACCAGTGATAACCTAAAAGTAGCTATTACTCAGCTATGCCATGAGCAACAGGTCTGAAATTTTACTATGTTATTGCTGACCCCAAAATAGGTGAATAACATATTGAAACAAAATACTCTAAATGCAATAGTTTTCAAGTTATAAGTGATTTACTCAACAGTCATAACTGATAACCTAAAAGTAGCTATTACTCAGCTATGCCATGAGCTACATGTCTGAAATTTTACTATGTTATAGCTGACCCAAAAGTAGCTGAATAACATATTTATTCGAAATTCTCTAAATGCAATAGTTTTCAAGTTACAAGTGATTTTACTCATGATGGTAGTTACTGAAAAGCCCAAAAGTAGCTATTACTCACTTAGCTATTGAGACAGACACCCCAGTTACTCACCATGTTGTAGCTATGAAAAAAGTAGCTGAATAACATATTTTAATAAAATGCTCTAAATGCAACACTTTTCAAGTTATAAGTGATTTAGTGCTTGATTTCATGAATTTTAATGCCTTAAAAATTATTAAAAAAATTAATTAACAAAAAATAAGACAGATCCAGGTCTCATACTCACACAAGAGAATCTACCTCTGGCCTAGTACATATATGCAAGATATGAGAGAAATCCCTGCAAAAGTCACTGAGAAAATTGTGATAAAGTGTTGAAATTTTCACACTTTTGGTGGGGGGACCTCCCTTGTAATGTCTCTAGCAAACAGACGAACAGACAGATTTGCATGCCTTGAACAAATTTTCATCCTTGATAGATAAGGTATCTTTTTCAAAAAACAGCATGTCTCTAGGCCTTGTAGTTTTGGAGAAGAAGTTGTTCACGCGGACGCGTCCGCCCACGCCGCAGAGTGACAACATAAAAACTATAAAAACAATCAAATTCAAATTTAGTGGGCCTGAGTGAGATACTTGCTGGGCACAAACTCTTCCAAATTTGGAGAAAAATGAGTGAAAATTTAAGTAGGAAGAGAGTTCTTATTTTCAATTGGGCAAATACAGTGAAATCTGCTTCTCTTTGTCATGTACGTAAATCAATATCATAATGGGATTTCTTCTTCATGAATTTTTGTCCAATCATAATTGAAGGCTCTTTGTCACGTTGGCAATATGTAATTACGTCACTTCATTCATTATTTGCATGGATATTGGTCAAAGTTTTTCATTTTCATTTTTCATTTGAGATCGCAAATGAAACTGGCTTTTGCAACCATTTTGCACCAACGTAATTTGGTCACCGTCTTCATGTACAGTTTAAAATTTAAATGGTTATAGACGGGCGACGATAGATTACTTTATAACACTCGTGAATCAGGTGACATCAAGTCAAGCGTTCTGCTCTCCCCAAGTGCTTCTTGTTATCTTTGAGAATTGTGAGAATGTTTGTGGATAGGGGTCCTGTATTACTTCATCCAAATTTCAACTGTGACATTTCCTGTAAATGAAGTATATCTGCAATTTCATCAGTCTTCCATTGTAAATTGTAAATAAACTCTATTTCTCAACATTCTTGGATAAAACAGGTTATACAATAGACTCTGTATAAGCAGAACATTTATTACTCACATTTTTGCTATTTTCTACCACCTGGTCATTACTCGCACTGTTTTTTGGTACTGAAAAATGTGAGTGGCAGGTGGAACTAAATTTTGTGAATATTATTATTTATGAATAATCTTAAAAATATCTTAATATTTTTTTAATTTCTTTATGAGCCTGAACCTGTGAGTCAGTCATAAAATCGAACTTAATTTTCTGAAAATTGATTATACCTTTTTTCACAGAATCTATTCAACCATTTTTTGTTGCTGTCATTTTACTATCTCTATTTAAAGGTCACAACTTAAAGGGGCTGTTCCACTGCAATTGATTGTTCAGAAGCCCAAACATTCCAGCATGACATGTGGACCCAAAGGGAAAACACAAGGAAGTGAGACTTCCCAAGAACTATGTCGGACTAACAATTTCAAGCAGTGACCAGCACAACAGTCAAATGCCCTGCCAAAACAAACACTCATATTTGTCATTCTTAAGTTGTTCTGGAACATCATTCGACAATGTGGAAGAGATCTCAGTGTTACAGAATTTTGATCAATAGTGATCATTGCTCTTGTCTAGAGTGTACTGTATAATTTTTTTTTGTTCAGTGAAAAGTGCATTAGAAAAAATACTGGTACTGGCAGTGAGGACTAGCAACTTGGTGTATTTGATCTATCCATCACTGTTTAATTAGAGACCACTCTCCATGTTACACTATGTCCATATCCATCAACGAAACAGCACTGATTTGGAATGTAACAATTACTTTTTCACATGGTCTTATTTACAAGTTCCAGGTGCAAAGACATACGCTTTCACTTGTACCAACTGAGCAGGAGATAACATCAATGTAAAATATTCACTGGCTGGCAAATAATAATTAGATAATACACAGTTTAGTGAAATACATGCACTGTTATCCGACCAAGACTCTTTTCAGATAATATAAGGTTCATGAAACAGTTTCACATACAGCTGTAGAAAATCACGAATTTGTCCAAATGAAAAAGCGACTAAAAAATAAGATTTTATGATAAGTTCAGATATTTGAGGTTCCACTTTACCCTAATTATAAAGATGGCCACACTTATTTACAAGCTTCTCAGTAGTGGTCAACCCAGCTACATCAGACCATTTCTGCTTCCCTCCAGACACAAAGACAGCACAACGGGAAGGAAAACCAGACAGAAGGTTCTTGTTGGTTCCTCAGTTTAGTGAATCCTTGCACTATATCTAAGAAGCAATTTGGTCATAGTTTTGTTTTTGATGCTCCTACAAGCAGGAATGAACAGCCTGATGTTTTTTTCTGCTTCTGTTGCATCTTTCTGGAAGAAATTAAAATTACATTTGTTTGCCAAGGCCTTTCCTTCAGAGATTCTGATTCAGCCAGTGTCTCTATGGTAATTGCTATACCCATGGAATGGTGAAATTAGAATAATTGGCTTGTGGTTGATATGCCTTCAAGTCTGCTTGAATGCAAAGATTAAACGCTATAAAAGTACTAAATATAATTGTATGAATCAGTTCATACAGGGATGCAAGATTTACTTCCACTTAAAAGAGAATTCCTCTCAACAGAGCTCTACTTGAATGGGTTCAACTGAAACTCAGCATGGATGGGGACAGTGTAATGTCAGGATAGGGGTGCAACTCAAGAGAGAAAACTGGGGCCCCATATCCACTGTTCTATAACCATTCCAAATCCAGGTACTTTTTGAAAGATAAATACTTACCTTATCCACACTAATGCCATGAACAACCAAATGAGAATATTTTTAAAAGAAATTTTCTTGTCGGTACTACTGCAGCAGATGAGTGCACATGCACCTAGTCCCAGTTTCAATCCACAGCCGAGTCCTTACTTGTTTCCAGTGCTGTTATACCAGCTTGCATAAGATCTAGCCTGGCTAGAATTAACTGCAGAGGGTCAGACAAAGGTGTGGTAGAATTGTCTGTAGAGGTAGATGATCTAGCAGAAGACATGTTGTCTTCAGTACCTACTAAACTGTCTTTTAACTCTTTTGAGTTGGATTCTTTAGCTTTTCTTTTCTCATATCCCTTATTAGATTTAATTTTTTTTTCTTTTGATGAGCTGTAAACTGGAGGCAAATATAACAATCTTCTTTTGAAGCAACATAAATGTCATCACCTTTATTCTTATCTCTGCATGACAATCAATATTGGTGAAGATCCAAATCAAAGGAAATATGGCGCCAACCTGAGCCAAGCTTCTGTCCCTTTCTCCTGACTTGTCCTTCCACCATGTTGAAATTATTTGCAAAAGAAGCAAAATAAAAGTGAAGCAAAACAGGGTTTCTGGGATGAGGCGTATGTGCACTCACCATATAAGCAGTAGTACCCACAAGAATATTTCTTTTTAAAAAATTCTGGTTTGGTCGTTTGTGTTTGCTCGAGCTATGCTAACACATAGCATCTGTAAGGGTATTTTACACAATAAAAATAAGCCTTATTTTAATAATTTTATGGGTACCGGTTCACTCTTTCAAATAAAGATAGCCAGTTTTTTAGTAACAAATGTCGCAGCTCTAGTTAGGAGTATAACACGAGAATATTTGGTTACTGAACTTTTGAATAACAAGAGTCTCTATGGTACAAAGATATTGCTGTAGATTTCATCAAATAACGACTGATAAATAACAATAAATGATTTCCACAAGAGTAAAACTTGCAAAGTAATTGTTACCAACAAAATCTTCTAGAAGTGGGCAAGTGGCATTAACAGACTGGGACCAAACCAGAATATACAAAGAAAAGCAAAAGAAAAACTCCCTCTCAAAACACTGTTGCAGCATTCCACTGTTGACTTGGAAACTGCTTGATTGACAAATCAGGAAAACCCAGAAAAAGGAATCCTTTCCACCAGAAGGATTATTATCTGAAGCATGTGGGTTGCTAGCCAAAGTGCTGCAAGTAATTAATACAGTGTGGAGTAGGCACATTGAATTACTATCTGTTTGATAAACACAGATGCAGGAGATAATTGCAGTAATATCATATACTTTCGGCTGTTATAGCTCATGTGCTACACAGAACATAAACAATATCTGGCCTGAAATAATCCACCTGAGCCAACAAACAAGTGAACTTCACAGAAGCAAACTGTTGACTAGTAACCTCATGTTACAATCAGTTTATGGTGGAATATTTATCTGGGATCAAACTTGCTGATCATTAGGCCAGCTAGGACTTCTCATCCCAAAATATAATGTGACATTTTAATATTTGTGTGAATGTACTGTATACCTGCCATTGTTAGTTCTAAGAGGATGAGTTAAAAGGTCATACATAAGCAAAACAAAAAAGGTTTTACACCGTCATGAATCAAAAATATAAAAGTTGGTTGGAACAAAAGTTTTCAATTATACAGATAAAAATGACACAAGTTATATGATCCTTCACTGTAACCTTAGAACATATTTGAGCTTCTTTTGAGGGGAGGCGGGGACCATAGTAAGACTGAACGTTAAATATGATCATCATTCTATCACATTGCTCACTAACCAGCTAAAAAAGATATTTGTACCCAAAAGGACTTCCTGAACTATAATCTATGAATGGATGAATAGTTTAATCACTTGTGAAAGTCATAGACAAAAAATGTTGATCAAACATGTACTCATTACACTGTAATGGCCTGAAAACTATGCAGTTTTCACTTCTTTCCCTTCACCAATGACATCTGTTCCATGTCCAGAGCAAATATTTCACCTTTCTCAATATTAAATCCAATTAAACTGTGTCTAAGTTGACATTTTTTATTCAACAGTCAGAGAAACCAATGCCATCTGCAACAGAAATCAATCAAAAAAAACAAAAACACCTATTCCCATTCTCAATTTTTCTCACACAACTAGCACATTGTTTGGTAAGAACAAAACTTTGAGATTTTTGAGAAATGATAAAATCAAATAATTTACAACTGTGACAGCAAAAAAAGGTCCTTTGGTTAAAATAAATTATTTCTATTCTCTTGAACATGCACATTTCTTCTGTCTGAAGATGGCAATATTCTTTTTTTTAAATGTTTGGCGCTTTATCAAAGTTTGAAAATTATACAATTATACAAATTCAGTGTCTATTAAATTTATGTATAAGAAATAAAATATACATGTCTAAATCGCTGATTTAAATTAAATATAAAATATTTCATCAAAATTAAACATTTTTCCTCTTTTGATATATTGTAATAACATTTTAGTGCCATCATTTTGCAGAAGTTAACTTATTGTTTAAAGACTAAAAATAGACCCGGGCTCAATGTAGCTTCTCTATATACCTCCCTCACAACCACTACAATCATATTAAGACACTGGTCCATATTGATGATCACATACTGCTGTGAGTAGTGTTTTGAACCCACGACCCCAAAGGCAAGACCCCAGTGAAGGAAAGTGAAACATATTAACTACAACTTAGCAGTGACATACACATTCAGAATGCCATCATTTGAGCAGAACATTTGAAACTAGACCTAGCGCATCGGAAAACAGATGCAAATTGTATCCACCGTAAAGACAATGCACCAAAACCTGTAGGACCAATAATAAGCAAGTTATAAGCACTTTTAAGTTTGGCTGTCCTCATTTGACCTTCAAGGAGGGGCCCAAGGTCAAATCCGACCACGCCAGAAGATTCCCAGCCCATGACTTCCTATATCTTGATTTACCATCCCAAACATCTAGGACAAATAATAAGCGAATTATAAGCACATTTAAGTTTGGCTGTCCTCATTTGACCTTGAAGGAGGGGCCCAAGGTCAAATCCGACCACACCAGAAGATTCCCAGCCCATGATTTTCTATATCTTGATTTACCATCCCAAACATCTAGGACCAATAATAAGTGAATTATAAGCACTTTTAAGTTTGGCTGTCCTCATTTGACCTTGAAGGAGGGGCCCAAGGTCAAATCCGACCACACCAGAAGATTCCCAGCCCATGATTTCCTGCTGGTTTACCATGCCAAACCTCTAGGACCAATAATAAGCGAGTTATAAGCACTTTTAAGTTTGGCTGTCCTCGTTTGACCTTGAAGGAGGGGCCCAAGGTCAAATCCGACCACGCCAGAAGATTCCCAGCCCATGATTTCCTATATGTTGTTTTACTATCCCAAACCTCTAAGTCCAATAATAAGCAAGTTATAAGTACTTTTAAGTTTGGCTGTCCTCACTTGAACTTGAAGGAGGGGCCCAAGGTCAAATCCGACCATGCCAGAAGATTCCCCGCCCATGATTTCCTGTATGTTGGTTTACCATCCCAAACCACTGGCATCAATAATAAGCGAGTTATTAGCACTTTTAAGTTTGGCTATCCTCGTTTGACCTTGAAGGAGGGGCCCAAGGTCAAATCCGACCACGCCAGAAGATTTCCAGCGCATGATTTCCTATATGTTGGTTTACCATCCCA
The DNA here is from genome assembly GCA_964017235.1 of Sabellastarte sp. h YS-2021. Taxonomy (NCBI): domain Eukaryota; kingdom Metazoa; phylum Annelida; class Polychaeta; order Sabellida; family Sabellidae; genus Sabellastarte; species Sabellastarte sp. h YS-2021. The sequence continues at coordinate 85,464,390 of OZ024935.1, read as the reverse complement.
AACCTCTAGGACCAATAATAAGTGAGTTATAAGCACTTTTAAGTTTGGCTGTCCTCATTTGACCTTGAACGAGGGGCCCAGGGTCAAATCCGACCACACCAGAAGATTCCCAGCCCATGATTTCCTATAGGTGGGTTTACCATCCCAAACATCTAGGACCAACAATAAGCGAGTTATAAGCACTTTTACCTTTGGCTATCCTCATTTGACCTTCAAGGAGGGGCCCAAGATCAAATCCGACCACGCCAGAAGATTCCCAGCCCATGATTTCCTATATGCTGGTTTACCATCCCAAACCTCTAGGACCAATAATAAGCAAGTTATAAGCACTTTTAAGTTTGGCTGTCCTCATTTGACCTTGAAGGAGGGGTCCAAGGTCAAATCTGACCACATCAGAAGATTCGCAGCACATGATTTCCTATATCTTGGTTTACCATCCCAAACCTCTAGGATCGATAATAACCGAGTTATAAGCACTTTTAAGTTTGGCTATCCTAGTTTGACCTTGAAGGAGGGGTCCAAGGTCAAATCTGACCACATCAGAAGATTCGCAGTACATGATTTCCTATAGGTTGGCTTCACATTGCAAACCTCTGGGACCAATAATAAGGGAGATATAGGCACTTTTAAAGTCCTCTATGTGGGTTACTTCGGCACTCCATGGATGACCTTGAGTTAGGAGCTTCAAGGTCAAATGTGTGCAAGATTGTAGAGGACATGTATATGTGTCATACATATCACCTATGATGAGATTCAACCTTCTACCTATGAGGAACAGCCAGTAGAAAAATGTAGATTATTTTCAAAGAAATGCCCGTGGCGGCCATCTTGTTTTTCAGAATGAGGCTATTTTCCTTCCCAGAGAAGCTTACCCCCAATGAAGATATCCTGCAAATTTGGTGAACCTAGCTGCTGTTGTTTTCCTCTTAGAGCGTTAACGCCGAAAATCTCTCTACGCGCGGGTGCTTCCGGTGGATACAATTAAGGATGGAATGAGCAGTAATTTTACAAAGTACTTTTTTTATTAAACTTCACTTTTGAAAATCACTTTTCTTAAGTTTTCAGTAATTAAGCATGAAGTTAAAAATGCCACAATGGGCATGTTATATTTGTCTCAAAGTTAAAAACATGATGTAATGCATGAGATACTCAAAAGTCTCCACCCAGGGTAAAATATGGGTGCTCAGCTATAAGGGATAGTGGCTTCTGTGCCTTGCATGGCAGAAATAGGTAAGGTTACCAAGACTAGCTATCCTCGCTGGGGTAATACTGTGTAAAGCACTTTGGGCTAATAATAGAAAAACAAGAGATTCAGAAATACCCCAAAAGGCAGGCTGCGCAGGCAGCAATAAGGTTAGCGACTGCTATAATTAAATTTAGAAACAAGGAAAGAAATGTTTGGTCACCCAGTTAAGGTAAATGAGTTAGACATGAAATGTAAAACTTGTAATCTAGGTTACATAACTGTATCTATACTATAAAATGACAAGTGAACGGACGGAATTACACCAATTCGGAAAGGAACCTAGCTATGATAGTGATCTTTCTCCCTGTCAAGTTTGAATTCGATTGGACAAAGCATTTTCGAGTTAGACTCCGGAAACAGAAATGTTGACGGACAGACAAACGGACAAAAAACGGAAAAACGAAAATACTGAATTACACCAATTTCGAAAAGCGCCTAGCTATGATGGTGATCTATCTCCCTGTCAAGTTTTAATTCGATTGTATAAAGTGTTTTCAAGTTAGAGTCCGGAAACGGAAATGTTGACGGACAGACAAATGGACAAAAAACGGACAAACAAAACCATGGAATTACACCAATTTCGAAAGGCACCTAGCTATGATGGTGATCTATCTCCCTGTCAAGTTTGAATTCGATTGTATAAAGTATTTTCAAGTTAGAGTCCGGAAACGGAAATGTTGACGGACAGACAAATGGACAAAAAACGGACAAACAAACGCATGGAATTACACCAATTTCGAAAGGCACCTAGCTATGATGGTGACCTATCTCCCTGTCAAGTTTGAATTCGACTGGACAAAGTGTTTTCGATTTAGAGTCCGGAAACGAAAATGTGGATGGACAGGCTGACGGACAGAAAGACGGACGTCGGACACATCAATCTAATAGGCGGGTTGGTTACATGCAACCTGCCTAAAAAGCTATACAAGAGCCCATTATTTTTATTATTTTGCCAACACCTACATGAAAAGCATGAATCAAAGTAGAAACTTATAATTTAAAGGGAAACAAGAATAAAGCCTGACACCACACAATACAGGCATGTATACCAATTGTCTTCAAATTAACCAACACTTCATCATCCCTTCTTGGAGTAATCTGCTAGGTGTGTTGTAGACCAGACAGTACAGTAAGAAAAGTGAAATTCACCTAGTACATGAAATTAGCACAACTAACCAGTGCCCCACAATAAGAAATTTGTTTTTAAAAGTTCACAAAATTCTGCATTGTCCAAATAAACTGCCTCATATAGTCGCAATATTTTTCAAAATTGAATCTGATAACTCACACTGCAACAAGATGTTTCTGCAGAGTCAAACAGCTCAAATTGTAGCAAATTTCACATAATATCTCAGGCCAGATAATAAAGCTCTCTACTGAACGCTTGGCTTGTGAGTTTGTTCAATTTGCTTGATGGCTGTCTGACCTACTGAATGACACGTTTATTTCACCAGTTTTGATGTAAACGTATTGAAAGAGATCTCAAGTCACTGCTTCCTCATGTAATACTTACAAAACCATGGAAAGGCCAATATTCTATAGAGATAAGCTGCAATTTATGACCTCCATGTGTTCATAAAGCCCTGTAATCTGGTGGGATAATTTCATCCCTACATTTTTTGAGTAGGGACATTTTGCCTGAGTTTCTGTACAATGAAAACTGAATAAAAAATCAGCACTGTATTGAAAAACCCTTTTGTTTACTTCTTAAATTTTTTGCTTGCTATAAACGACAGAATAATTTTCTTTACTTTTAACCCTTTTTTCACGTGAGTTATAATAACAGTATAGATCTGAATGACATCTATACAATTTATCTACAAATTCACAAATCTATAGTGAAAACCCCTTACTTTATGAAAAACAAGAAAAACTGTTTTTGTAATACATCTATACAAGAATTTTTGCTCCAGAAGGAGACTCTCTCTGAAAAGTTCTCAAATGCTCACAACAGGAAAGTAAACCTTAGCAAACAGGTGAACAGGGCTTCCCTTAGTTCTGCTGTACCATAATCATTATAAATTGTGAAAACTGAAAACATAATCAAAAATTTATTTAAAGTTCTTGACAAGCCATTCATAAAGAAGAATGTGCTCCTAGAATATTACACAGACCTCCAAGTATCTCCTTATTATAATTTTACCAAAATTCTGCTTTTTTAAAAAATTATTTTTGGAGTAATCTTAACCACAAGCCCAAAATCATTGAAAATGGATCTATTGAAAATTCAATTTTTTTTTTTTTTTTTTTTTTTTTTTTTTTTTTTTTGTTTCCAGAGGTTGCACAGAATCTTTCCCAAAATATTATCACCTCACACCCAACATACAAAATTTTATAAAGATCTGTTCATTAGTTTTGGAGTAATCGTGAAGACTGACAAACAGACAAACGAATGCAGCCAAAAACTTAGCCTCCTTAACGGAGGTAATCATTCCATGTCAGCAAAATAAAGAAGCCAATGCCCATTATGCTGACAGAGGAAAACATATAAATACAATTTGTAAGACAATGAGAACACACTGCGGTAGCTGTTTCACCTTTTGTAACATTCTATGAATCATAGTTGACCTTTTCACTGACTGGCTTTATGGAGTTTTGTCTTTTATTATGCAAGTTGTAAATAATACAAAAACAGCAGAGTTCTGAGTAACGTTTTGCTGAATCTACTATGACAAATTCATACTAGAAACTGACACAGACGGTTGTGAATATTGAACATAAAGGTTTTCCGATATTTACGTTCTTCCTTTGTTTATGTACATAAAAACAATTTCACTGGATTCAATAGATTTATTCGGCAAGGCAAAAAAATGGGAAAATTTTGCAAGATGTATGCTCAAATTGTTCAACAGAAATCATTATGGACTTACTTGCAGTTTTATTAGATTAATCAGTACATTTTTCCATGATAGCAGTGACTGACATTTAGCTTTAATTCTATTAATTCTATTAAATTATATTTCATCATATTTTAGTTTTATTATCAAATCAATTAGATGCAAAACATCAATTGATTTCAACATAATTTCTGAGACTTCTTTCACCATTCATTGTTTTTAATTTAACTTTTTATTGAGCTTTTAGTATGAATGTGAAAGATAAGAAATACAACAATACATACAAGTCAAATGGCAATGAGGGAGTAGTCGACAATACATTACCCTGACCGTACATGTCTAAACTCATGTTTTTACACAGAAACAAAAACAAAAGAGGGCAAATGTCATTTCTGTGAAACACACAAATAAGTTACACATTCTTCTGATTTCTTTAAAACATTCTACTGATTTCTTTATGGCTTAAATGCTGTGTATAAAACCTGAACCTTCAAAGTTTATTGGTTTGCCACATTCACTGCAGTCACATTATTGATGCTACACCACCATTTTCCACATACTGTTAAAAGTTTGATCCAAAAACCAGAATCAGAGGCTCCTAGCCATAACTTGACACAACTTGAACACAAATCCTTATGTGAGCATGTTTTAAATATAAATAGACTTCTTTTGATATGATTATTTTGTGACAAGCACAAGATCAAAAGATACTTATCAACAAAAAAATAATGTATTAACTAGACCTACGCATTGGAGAACTGATGCAAATCTGTATCCACCAGAAAGACAACTCACCAAAGCCAGTGAACCATCGTTTCACCTTGAAGGAGGGACCAAAGGTCAAATCTGACATCAGAAGATTCCCAGCCCACAATATCCTGCAAGTTGGTTTCACATTGCAAATCTCTAGGATCAATAATAAACGAGTTATAAACCCGTTTAAGTTTGGTTGTCCTCGTCCGACCTTGAAGGAGGGGCTCAAGGTCAAATCTGACCACATCAGAAGATTCCCAGCCCATGATTTCCGAAAAGGTGGTTTCACATTGCAAACCTCTAGGACCAATAATAAGCAAGTTATAAGCACTTTTAAGTTTGGCTATCCTCGTATGACCATGAAGGAGGGGTCCAAGGTCAAATCTGACCACATCAAAAGATTCCCAGCCCATGATTTCCTATGAGTTGATTTCACATTGCAAACGTCTAGGACCAATAATAAGCAAGTTATAAGCACTTTTAAGTTTGGCTATCCTCGTTTGACCTTGAAGGAGGGGCCCAAGGTCAAATCTGACCACACCAGAAGATTCCCAGCTTATGATTTCCTATAGGCTGGTTTACCATCCCAAACGTCTTGAACCAATAATAAGTGAGTTATAAGCACTTTTAAGTTTGGCTCTCCTCGTTTGACCTTGAAGGAGGGGCCCAAGATCAAATCCGACCACACCAGAAGATTCCCAGTTCATGATTTCCTATAGGTTGCTTTACCATCCCAAGTGTCTTGGACCAATAACAAGCAAGTTATAAGCACTTTTAACTTTGGCTATCCTCATTTGACCTTGAAGGAGGGGTTCAAGGTCAAATCCAACCATACCAGAAGATTCCCAGTTCATGATTTCCTATAAGTTGGTTTACCATCCCAAATCTCTTGGACCAATAATAAGCGAGTTATAAGCACTTTTAAGTTTGGCTTTCCTCGTTTGACCTTGAAGGAGGGGCCCAAGGTCAAATCCGACCACACCACAAGATTCCCAGTCCATGATTTCATATAGGTTGGTTTACTATCTCAAACCTCTTGGACCAATAATAAGCGAGTTATAAGCACTTTTAAGTTTGGCCATCCTTGCATGACCTTGCTGGAGGGTCCAAGGTCAAATCTGACCACATCACCCAAAATCTAATCAGCTCTAGATCCTCTAAGGTAAACATACCCTGAAAATTTGGTGAAAATCCGTGCAGGGGTTTAGTCTGTGGAACACCCACAAACTTTAAGACTTGAACATCTTAAAAGTTTTGCCATGGCAATAGTTGTTACCAGATACCCCCAAAAACATAATCAGCTCTAGATCCTCTTGAGGTGAACATCTCCTGAAAATTTGGTGAAAATCCATGCAGGGGTTTAGGCTGTGGAACACCCACAAGCTTTATGCCCGCCGCCGATGCCGCCCAGACGGCGCAGGGGACGACTTTAACCCCAGCCTTTATGGGCTAGGGTTAAAAAGTATAAAATGTTGTACTTATTTATCTCTGAACAAGACTATATGCAACTTAATGATTTTGAAGGATAAATTTATGTGGGCCAGGGGAATCAGCAATTCCACTAGTGGAGACTCCGATCAGAGTTTCCCCTAGTGGAAACTGGGATTACAGCCCTTAAATAATGGATTGGAGTCTCCACTAGTGGAAACTCCGATCGGGATCTCCACTAGGGAATTGCTGATTCTCCCGAATCAGAGTCTCCACAGTGACATATATCTATAAAAGAATAAAAGTAAGCAAAATAAAACAATAAAGAGGAAAACAAACATAACTGTTAGTAGTACATATAATAGTGTTACAAGACAAAACAAGCAGAAATTATGAGAGTGCATTGGAGATATCTCAAAACTAAACAAGGCCTGCAGGTACTGCCAGCATTAATCACTGCTTACAAATGCTTCTTTTCAGCATTGAGTTTTTTGGCAATAAAGGTATACCAAGACATCTGAAGACAATAGAAAGTTAATACAACTTCAACACTGCCTAGATTTGCACAAAACATTCTATCAGAGGAGATTTCTCCAGAAAAGAGCTACTGTTGGTCCAATGGAACACATGTCCAAACAAGAATTTCTTCTCTAATAAAATCTGCTAGAGTGATTGAGTTTTACAAAAGTTTAATTAAATTAATAACAGATATTAGGCATTAGGGGTGTTGTGGTACTACCGGTATCGTCGGTACGGTAAATAAATTAGTGTAAACCGTCATAAGTTCAGCTACCGGTTTTCCACTTTCACCTCAATATAAAGTAACTTTACTAACCTTACATACAAAATAAATGTCATAATCCACTTTTATTTGCTTTTTACTGTATTAAGACAGTATAATGAGCGATAATTTGCAGAAACCATGTATTTCCTTGTTTAGCCAATCAGAATCAAGAACACATTTATGTCATGTTAGCATTCCTGTTTTACAGTATGGAAGACTGTTTGGTTCTCATGTTTTGTTAAATAAGAGACGGTCAACCGGTAACCGACCGGGAAGTGATAGATGTGAAACCGGAAGGAAAAAAATCACTACCGCAACACCCCTATTAGGCATGTTTGTTATGTTAGAGAAACAATTCTCATTTATGACCCAGCCCTGCTTGAAATGCGGAACAGCCATCTTTAAGTAAAAAGAAGTCCCCTTTAAACTAAGTAACCTTTAAATTATGTAACAGGGCAGCTTCAATTCAGTGCCCTGCAAATTTACAGTTACCTTTAAAATAAACAGTTCGAGTGGGAATCAAAAGGGATCGAGTGCATGTTGAGGATCGATATCGAATGAAAATTTAGGGTGGTGGATCGATTGAGATTTCAATATCGGGACCGTTAATGTAAGTCATGGGCGATAATACAGGTTCATTGCAAACTTGCACATATTAATTTACAAAATTATCAAAACTTGCAAATTTAATAAGCAAATTAGTTAATACCCTATCCAATGGACCATTGCTAATCCAATCAGCGCAGACCGGCCCGCCAAACATCAGAAAAATACGTCCTGTGTTTCCACCGACTAGGCCGGTCCCTAGTACTAGTGCACTCGCCAGATGGCGTGTCGTACTTCCTTCCTGTCTAGACAGCGCGACGTCATAGCATCTTTTTCGTTGTCTAAACCTATTAGACCCCTAGTAAGCTGATAGCGGGGTCGGTGGGAAGGTCTTGTGTGTCCATTGGATAGGGTATTAACTTATAAAAATTTAATTTACTTATTAAATTTGCAATTTTATTGCGTTAATACATCCTATCCAATGGACAATTGCTGAATAACTACTGCTTGGTCGGCGGGTGACTCTCACTTCTGCGTTTGCCTGAACCCAGGGCTAAGAGGAAAACAGTCTTGAAGGTCAAATACTTCAAAGAAGCCTCCCTGATTGGTTCAAAAGGAGCCTTTGTCAGCTGGTGTAAGACCAGAGATAGGCTCCAGGAAGGGATACCCCTTCTACCCTTGGGTCTGTCTCTATGGAAACTATACAAGAGGCGAGTGAGATTTTCATCTTTGCTGATGTTGAGGGTTGAACTTCCCAGTTTATCAGCAATGGCTGACCTGTAGCCATCAATGGTGCTGGGCTTTAACTTCCTGTCCTCAAAAAGATACATAAGGAAGTCACCAACTGACTTTACAGGGGGTGCCCTGCAGTCCACCTGATTAGTGATGCACCACTTTATAAAGATCCTCCCATTGGAGACTGAGTGCATCTACTGCTACTACCAGGGAGTCCGGTACTGGTGATACGAACTGAGGTAACTTGTTGTTGAACCTCGTGGCAAATAGATCTATCTGAGGTTGATGCCACCTTCTGCATATAGTTTGGAAAACCTCTTGAAGGAGGGACCATTCTGTTTGAATGGTCTGGCCTAGGCGAGATAGCTTGTCTGCCACCACATTCAGCCGACCTGGGATGTGTCGAGCTTTGAGAGTGACTTGATTTTTTGTACACCAGGTCAAGATTCTCCACAGTAGGGCACAAAGTGTGCCAGACCTCATGCCCCCTTCCTTGTTTATGTAGGAAACTACGGTAGTGTTGTCGGTTGCCACAAGTACTATCTGGTCGATACAGAGGCTTTGAAACTCTTTTAAGGCGAGAAACACTGCCTTGAGTTCCAAATAGTTAATATGCAGTTTGCTTTCTGGCAGTGACCAAGTCCCTCTGGCAGTGTGTTCGTTTACGTGAGTGCCCCACCCTTCTTTTGATGCATCTGTAAAGATTTGCAGAGCATGTTTTATTGGGTGTAATGGTTGGCCTGTGAGAACGTTGTCTTTCTGTAGCCACCATTGTAAATGAGGGTGCAGAGAGCTGGGGATTGGAATCACTTTCTCTAGTAACTCTGGTATTCTCCAATGGTGTTTGAGGTGCCACTGTATGGGTCTCATGTGTAGCCGGCCTAGGTGAACTTGCTTCTCTGTGGCTGTTAGTAAACCAATCAGGGACATGAACTGCCAGACCAGACAGGTCGGTAGTGACAGTATTTCCAATATTTCGCCTTGAAGGCTCTGCCACCGGTCTGGGGTCAGTCGGACCCGACCGGCCTTGAGGTCGAACGGGTATCCTACAAAATCGAAGCTCTGTTTTGGATCCAGCTCCGACTTGTCCAAATTCACCAGCCAGCCTAATTTTTGGCATATTTCAACTAGCTTTTAAGTATGCTGGAGAAAGGCCTGGTGGGATGTGGCTCTCACCAACCAGTCGTCTAGGTACTGGTGGATCCTTATACCCGTGTGTATGGCCATCAGTTTCACCTCTTTTGCTATCATAGTGAACTCCAAGGGTGCTGTGGACAGACCAAAGGGCAGTGCCCTGAACTGGTATGTCTGACCTTGGACATGAAATCTCAGATATTTCCTGGACTGTTCCTGTATTGGTATATGGAAGTAGGCATCCTTGAAATCTATTGAGGTAACCCACTCCCCTTGTTGGAGGGACGTTCTGATGGTTTCCAGTGTCTCCATTTTGAATTTCTCCGTCTTGAGGAAAAGATTCAGTTTGCTCAAATGTAGTATAGGTCTCCACTTGTTGTTGGGTTTTGGGATTAAAAATACTCTGTTGAAAAACCCCAGAGATGTTTGGTGTTTTACTAATTCTACAGCATTTTTTGGCTATAAGCTGATGTAATGCCTCCAACAGGTAGCTGTTCCTGTGCGGATTGACATAGCAGCTTATGACCGTGGGAGACCTTGTAAGTTTTGGCCGGATCCGGAAGGGGAGGGTGTAGCCCTCTTTTTAGGATCTGAACTACTTTCGGACTGGCTCCCAGATCCAGCCATGTTTGCCAAAAGATTTGAAGTCTGGCTCCTACAGGCAGATTTGGTGCAGTATATTTGACATTTGTTACAGGTTGGACACAAGACAATTGAGTGACACAAGAAACACTTTTCACAGACTTTAATTTGTAACTTTTGCAATAACAACCTGCTGACCCGGGACTTAATTCTTTCTTTTGGGAATGCCCAGGCGCAGTATGAACATGTGAGACAACAGGAAGTTTTACATTTAACTTTATACAAGTGTCTATTGTCTGTGGTATGCTCCCGGCCAGCAGTCGTGTCTGTAACTTGGTTACACAATAATTGTCATTTAAATGACGGCTGGCCCTTGGCTGGTCGTGATGAGTAAGCAGCAGTACGACCTCTTCCCCTCCTGGACTGTTTCCTTCCAACAGTTTTCCAGGCGGGTTTGTCTGATCTTGAGTCCTTGTTGACCGACCTCTTATCTTGTCTTTCATAAGGGTGGTACCGACCCTTGCTCTGTGTAGAACCAGCATGTCTTTTAGACTCAAACTGGGCTATATCCTCTTCTGCCCGCTTAATAACTGAGTCTGGAAACAAAGTTGAGATGTGAAGGGGGGGCTGACCTCAGTGCTGTGAGAGTATCCGGCTTGATACCGGTTCTAAGATGGCTCAAATATGCATCTCGGCGGACTAGGGTTAAGTTACCTATAGTGATGAAAATGAACTCTGACAAGTGTTCCATGGACTTTGCAGCCGCCTGTGTAATGCTCGAGTTAAAGTCCATCAAGTAGTTCAGTTCATCAGCTGCTGCAGATGCCTTTGTAGAGCCCTTCCCTTTGTTTTCCGCCTTCAAAACTTTAAGCTGGTCCTTCATGTTTTGTTGAACCCTGAAGAGACAACGGTTAAAGCTGGCCGCTTAGTTACATATAACCGAAGTCTTCCTGGCAGATCTCTCCCATCTGCACAGTGTTTCTTGTGATATCCTGCAAGATGCTGGTGGAGTAGACGACAGCCCAGTGTATCTAGCTATCCGACCATAGCTGCTGTTGAGTTTTGAAGCATCTGTATTCCAAGAGGAGATCTGTGAAGATTCAGCTTTAGGGTCGGTGTGAAGCCATCAGGAAGACATCTTTAGCTAGGCCACCGGCTTCTGATCCACGGGAGGGGTAACCCTCAACCAATGTGACATTTAATTTGGCCAACTTTCTACATAACCAGTCTTCAGTAGGCATTTTAACCGACACTTTGCCTGGAGCTACAGTCTTTGGCCCTGCAAAAGGGTTGTCGTCTGAGGTCGATGCTGCACTGTCCATTTCTGGAATGTGGGACCAGCCCATGAAGGAACGGATGCCCTGCATAGTATCCCTATAATTCTGATCCTCTGAAACTGGCTGATCCAGGTCGGCTAAAGTCTGATCCTCAGATAATTCCCCTTCTTCAGTGTATAAGTCCAGGGGTGGTTATCAGACAACATGCTACCGGCATCAGATGAAAGACTGGAGATACCATCTCGCCTTGACCTGTGAAGAGCAGGGGAGCCGGTGTCAGCAGGCTCAGATGACAGTGGCCGGTCGGTAGCAGCAGGTCGGTTAGAGTGAGGTCGGTGGAGGTCACATTCACCTGTAGACTTTAGTTTTGCTGAAGGGTCGGTTGTAGTTGTCGGTCGGTTGGTCTTGGTTTGACTGGTAGGCTGATGCACAATAGCAGAGGAGGCCTGTCCAGGAAACCTTGTAGTTGAAGTCCGTCGGTTAGATTTAGTTTGACTGGCCAGCTGATGCTTGTTAGCAGAGGAGCCCTTACCAGGAAACTTAGTTGTAGACGTCTGTTGACTGGTCACTGCTTTACTGGTCGGCTGATGCTTTTCAGCAGAGAAGCCAGATCCAGGAAGCATTGTTGAAGTAGAAGGTCGGATGAAGGGTTCAGACACATTTTCAACATCATGAGGAGGTGAATGGGTCGGTGTAACTTTCACCTTTGAAGAGGTCAGTTCAAAACTCTTGGACATTATCAAAGCTTCTAGACGACTGAAGCGCTCCGACCATTTGTTATCCAGCTTTGCAAATTTATCATCAGTACTAGGACTGTGTTTAGAAGCCTTTGTAGAGGGACTTTTTTCCTTCTTATTGTCTTTCTTATTGTCCTTCTTAGGCTTTTTATCAGGTGGGGGGACGGAAGCAGGAGATTTGACAGTTCCCTGTTCGTCTACAGCCCCAATAACAAACACGCTTGACGGGTCGACAAGTTGATCAGAGTCCTGGAAAGGGGTTGGATCAGTAAGCTTTGCTTCATGTTTCTCCTTCTTTAATTTATAGGAAGGTGTAGCTAATTGCTGGCGTTGATCAGCCGTGAGGCTATTACATATCTGGCAGTTAGAAGTTTGTGGATCTTGAACACAAGGTTCCTTACCCTTTCCCTTGTCCCTGCGCAGTGAGAATGTGTGTCAAAATTAGCCATAACATGTCCATATTTCCCTCGACATTGGCCAGGAGAAGACATGATGTTTCTGATATATAATGACAGTAAAATACGTTGAAGAAATCAAAATAGCTGTTGAAATTCTTAAGAAAACTCTTGCAGAAACAAATTCCGTGTACACTAGTTCGCGCCAAACGAAAAAGATGCTATGACGTCACGCTGTCTAGACAGGAAGGAAGTATGACACGCCATCTGGCGAGTGCACTAGTACTAGGGACCGGCCGGCCGGTGGAAACACAGGACGTCTTTTTCTGAAGTTTGGTGGGCCGGTCTGCGCCAACCGGATTAGCAATTGTCCATTGGATAGGATGTATTAACGCAATAAAAATAATATTTATGCACCAAAAATACATTTCTGCAATATAAAATAAATAAAAATCAAATCAAACAAGAGTTTTCATGCTTTCCTGTGTACTAGCTGTCAGGTTTTGTATCTCTTCCGTGAAACCGGAAGTTGTCACTAACAACGTAAACAAAGATGGCGCCAGACTTGAAGCAGTTTATTTCTGTTGTAAGTGTGCTTTTTTCAGGCGTTTATACACTAAATGTTTATTTAAGCAGTAAACTTACTGTTTATTTTATTTTTGTCTGTTTTTTATATGTGGTTTCGACATTGAAATACTGGTAGTATGTGTCGATATCGGCAGGTCCATGAGATAAACGATCGATATTGAAAGATCGAGCACCAATCCCTATACTAATACAAATCTGTTTAAAAATCAGATATCTCGAGATCCAGATGGTGACCTGGATCAACACCTAGTCATTTAGACTGTTACATGTGTCATGGTCTACATTACCTGAAAATTTCATAAATATCAATCCATAACTTTGAGTTATTTTGCAGACACATATCTCTATAAAAAAAGGATAAAGGGTAAAGAAGGGTAAAGGAAAAAGAAGTCAAAACAATGAAATTCTGCAAAAAAATTCTGTCCCTTAAGTCAAAGAGGAATAGTTTTCCTCAGGGACATAGTATATAAGTGGAAATTTCACAAAGCATTCAATTCAGCTATTTTAGTTACTACATTTGGATAGTGGAAATTAATTCCCAGGGAAAATTTAAATTTGTATTAATTTGTCCCCTAAGGGAAAAAGGAATTCTGGTAAATTTCTTACAAACTGAGAATTGATGAAAATTCTCTCTAGCAAAGATTCAAGTTTTTACTCTGTGTGTGAGGCAGTGAGTAACACAAATGAAGAGCAAGGAAGTGTAGAGTCAAGGCTAATGACTTCTGTAGCAGATGAGCTGTGTTATGAGAGTTATTAATACAAATCTCAGGCCTTTAGGGCTACTTCTACTCACTAACTAGTGAACCAAATGAGAAATAAGCCACTCACTAGAACTTCATAAAAATTTTGCATCAGATGAAATAAATTGCCTACAATGGTCAAGAGAACAAACAATACGAAAAGAATTCCAAAAAATTTCAAGAAAAGTAAGAGGGATTTTCTCAAATTAGGTGTATTCCATAAACTGCAGTGTATTGCCCATGCATTACAGTAACTGTATTTAGTGTGATGCACTCCCTGTGCTGTAAAACTCGCATCAACTTGACTTCCCCACTATAAAACAAGTATACCAGTTTGGTGCTACATTCTGCACATAGTCGTTTCTATGTATCTCACTATGAATATACCACTTGGCTCCAACTCACACTCAAACGTGAATTATCAGCATGTGCTTACACATATTAGAAATAGTTTTGAACCTGACAAAACACTAACTTAAATGATATTAATAAAAAGTAGTATCAGAGATGCCCGTACCCCACAGCCTAGGGAAATATTTTTAACACCATGAGATATAGAAGTACTGTATCAGTACAAAGTTCAGGATACTTTCAGAGCACTGTTAGTTATATAAAGGTCCAAACAATGTTTAAATAGAGAAAATAATGTCTAAAAGAAAGATAATGCATGTACTCTTTCTTTATCTACATCTGGCATGGCTGAATTATGGTTTAGATGTTTTGAATATTACCATGCATACAGAAGTGGTAATACGTTCAATGAATGCTTACATGTGGTGTTGGAGCAAAATCTGTGGCTCACTTGATGAAATTCCATCTGTTACAATGGGAAGTTGTAAAAGTAAAATTCTTAATGAATTCTAATATGACTTTAACAGTGCTTAATCTGCATCAAAAGACAGACCCAAAGGTGCAACAAGATTTTAACGGTCAAGGTAACTACAACAAGGTCAAAGGTTAAATCAAGGTCACATCACGACGCTGCACACTTACAACCCCTAAACAATGTCCCTACCAAGTATCAACTTGCTACACCTTACGGTTTCCGAGATATAGCTCGGACAAGATTTTATAGGTCAAGGTCACTACAGCAAGGTCAGAGGTTAAATCAAGGTCACACCATGATGCTGCACACCTACAACCCCTAACCAATGTCCCTACCAAGCATCAACTTCCTATACCTTACGGTTTCCAAGATATAGCCCGGACAAACTTTATAGGTCAAGGTCACTACGGCAAGGTCAAATCAAGGTCACATCATGACGTTGCACACCTACACCCAAGAACCAATGTCCTTACCAAGTATCAACTTCCTACACCTTACTGTTTCCAAGATACAGCCCGGACAAGATTTTCAAGCTCGAGATCACTGCGGTAAGGTCAAATCAAGGTCACACCATAACGTTACACACCTACACCCCCTAACCAATGTCCCTACCAAGTATCAACTTCCTACACCTTACAATTCCTGAGATACAGGCCGGACAAACTTTTCTCGCAGCCCGACCCACCGCCAGCCCATCCGGACACCATGGGTGAAAACAATACCCCGACAGCCCTTAAGGGCTGTGGGGTAAAAAGGTTGTTTAAATTTTCTGTAAAAAATCTTTGGGACTGGAGAAAGGAAGAGACTAAACCATGAGATTATGCAACCGTATCTGGCAGGGTTAGCAATAAGGCCCAAAATGCAAGATTTCCCAAAAAGGGAAAAATATTAAATCACTTTAAACACAAAACATAGTATTTACTATTTAATGGAGCTGCAGTTTTCCAACATGAGGTCAGGTCGGGATTCCAACTCTGATCTCAGAGGTGGGAGGCAACTGTCTTACACTGAGCAACCAATACTGTAAAAAATAAAAAAAATTTTAAAAAAATTAAATAACAAAAATCTACACATTATGCTGAACGCAACAAGCGCTTTGAAAACTTTGTAACCAGTTATAAGTTTTCCTAGCCCTAATATAACAAGATAAGCCATTTTTTCCATTTATATCCTTAAGTATTTGGCACTTGGAAGCTTCAGTCGCTTTCCCTTGCTGGAACTTCAGAAAGTTATGGTGTACATCTCTCAGCATGCTGTCATAAACACCCTGGGTGCTTGCGGTAAGACAAGGTTGAAGGAGGCTGAAAATCATGGAGCTTTTAGTGGCCATTCCATGAGACATATCGGTGATTTAAACTTCCATCACCTCCTGTGCAAAGCATTCCTCCCAGCCTACATCAAAGATTGAAAGGCTGAAGAAGCCAGTGCAAGGGATAATCAATTTGAGTTCCAGCATTAATGGGACAAGGTACTCGTAAACCTTTCTCCCATCCCATCCTCACTATTTTGACATAAACACGTTTGATTACAAGGCAAGAAGAATACATTAATTTCTACAAATCAATACTGGTGACACCTTTACTCACATGCTATATTAAGAAGGCGTAAAAAAATTTGTGAAATAGGGATAGGGATTTGTGAAATAGTACAATAGAGCCCTATGAGAACTGCCAGTCCGCTGAGTAAGTGAAAACTGAAAAACCTAAGGTCCAAAGTTACTGTGCTTGTAAGGTATTACTTGAATGGGTCACAACTCACAAGTGGAAAGAAGTTCAAAGAACCAGAACCAAAAGCCTGCAAACTGGACACTGCAATCAGTAGAAACCTTTAAGATTCATAGTATTTGGATCTGTTTAGTTTATTGTCCATTCGAAACAAATATGATAAAAAACACAACACTATAAAATACGATCCAATAATAAAGCTTGGACTCCTATCATATACCTTGGCTATTCACATAAGCCAGCAATATGAGTACACAGAAAATGATTAGATGGAACCCACGACACCAGATGTAAAAACAAAGCGACCATTTGACAAAGTTCAGAACCTATGGCTGTTATGGATTATATGGAGAACAAAATCAAGAGAAGAGTATACTTTTCCACCTAAAAACTTACATATTTTAAATTATACACAATAAAATGGCCATTAAAATGGGCAATTTTCTGTTAATTTTCAAGGAAACGGGCACATTTGATTAAATTTACCGCTAAAGAAGCAATTGTTACTGAGTAAAGTAATGGTCACAGTTGTCAGATGGAGCCATAGGGAGATACAAGTATCCATAACAACATGTATGGCAAACCAAACAGCTGCCATCTTAGCCGTTTTGATGAAGTTCAGAACTTCAAGCTACAAGTATAGAATGTGTAAAGGCAATGCTAGATAGTTGATCGAAAATGTGTATGGTCAATATAAATTTTCAGAGTTAAAACTGACTTTTAAATGTAAGAGCTCTTATAAATAACACATTAAAATCTTATGAACAATGAATAGTGCCTACATGTACATTTATCGTTTGGCTATTTTCTTCACAAAAAATACCATTTGCTGACTTTGGACACATAGTACTTTTATCTTAAAAAAATGCAAAAGTGAAACACTTATTGGTACTTGTCGTACACATATTTACTATGACAGGAATTTTAAACTCTCGAATACTACTCATGGCTGCCCTGTGATAACTGGCAGTCTGGCAGTGCACTGAAGCACTAGTAGAGTCTGTATTTATTTATTTATTTGGGGTTTTACGTCGCTTTCAACACTGTACAGGTCATATCACGACGGGTAGTTGGAAGGGCAGAGGAAACCAGTACATATAGTTCGCTAGGGTTGTGTACTGTAAACTGCCGACCAACGGCAAGCAACTACCAGCTTTCCCACTTAAGGCCATCACAGGGATCGAACCCCGGCCTCAGAGGTGGGAGGCGAGAGTGTTACCACTCTACCACCGTGGCCCCTAGTAGAGTCTGTAAGGCACATAAGCTGAAATCTTTGCTCCAAACTGAAAATGACAAAATGTGTTGTTTGATTTCTGACACCTGTGACAATTTGTGAGAACCTTGTTTTGGCCTGGAGGGTTGATACTCTGTAGATACTTTATTAACTGCATTATATGTCTGAAATACATAAAGCTGCGCTATAATACATTTAATACTATTTTTATCAAGTGCTAGAAGTCACTAATGTGCATTTTTAAAGGATAGAAACCTATTCTATCAGACTCAACAAACAGAATACTGTACAATCAGCCGAAAGTATCCGTCAATTAAATTTCCAGGAAAACCTGTCACACAGGAGGCTGTTCATCTAAAGGCCCCATTTAAACAATTTTAGCCACACATCTCCCTTTGGGAAATACCACGACTACTAAAACAACAGACGGGGACTTTATGATAACCCTGAACATGATGGGATGTCAGCATGTTGTAAATTAAAATAAAGGCTTCAGTGTGAGATTTGGAAAATTCACCTCTCAGAACCCCCCCCCCCCCACACACACACACACACACACACAAATTACTGTGGGACATTTCTATTTTACAATTTTGTGATTTTTGCCACAAATTTATGCCATACGTGTACTGTGAATTTCCGCAACTTTTTCTTTTCTATTGCTTAATGCTATGGGGTTGTTCCAGCAGAGAATTTCACTTGTTGTCATGGTGAATTTTTATACTTTACACACTGCACAGAAATAAACCCCAAGGATATTCAATAAGAAAGAATTTTCCCAGAATTATTTATTTATGCCCATACTTAAAGTGAACTACTTCAACTTGTTTGTTTGATTCAATGTAACCTTGCATCCAAACCAATAATAACTATATATTTACAGACGTGACAGTCAACTAAGTTAATGTCTACCAAATGAATCCTTGACAAAAAAAAAAAGATAAATGGACAGACCTGACACTGCCATAATGACGTCACATTACAGTCACACCAACCAATCACTAGTATGTGTCTGGAATATTAACAAATGAGTTTGCCCAGAGGGAGGTTCTCTGTCCCTCTCATGCAGGTAATACGCTTGTGTAATGAGGAAGAATGGGTGGCTAATTGGGTGTTAGTAACGGAGACCATAATCCCAGCAAATTGGAGCATTAGTGGGATCTATTCTAGTCTCTGTAGACGTTTTTGAGTTCTACAATAACCAACACCTACACACAAAACCAAAACCACCCCTGGAACTTAATACATCTATGGAGTCCAAGGGCGTCTGTACTGGTACAGTAGTGGCACTCTTTAAACCTGAAAACTTGCTAAAATACATAAAACTGGACTAACATTTGTTAAGGTTATCTTGGAAGGAGTTGAAATGTATTTAGAAAATGTGAAAAATTAGTAACATTAGTACTAAATGGTATTGATGTAGGATTTGTGTCCACTCCTGTAACGAGCACAAATCTATGATACCAGATAACTATTTGCAGTTTTGCTGCCTTTTGCAAACAGTCTGTAGCAATGCATCGTGTAGGAGAAACATTTCAAGATTAACCTAAAGCAACAAAAATCTAAGAAAGAGATTTTTCAGCTTTATCTGAAAATTTCTTTGGATGAAAAAAAAAAGGAAAATAGAAAATTATTCATTTTCATAAAATGCAATAATTTTAAAAAATCCTAAAGAAAGAATTATTGTGCCTGTAGAATTTAACACTGAGTGATATCAACTTGAGAAGAATGTGTCATCTAAATTTTTACAACAAAAGAAGTTCCGATGAGATTTTCTAGCCACAAAACAGAGATCTAAGAGTAAGTTTGCTATTTCCCTAGGGCTTTAACACAGGAACCTGTCAAAGTCTACCAACAAGGATAATTTGCCAAATTTGGTGACTGAAAGTACAGTAGGCGATTTGATTTTGAGGCTTAATGAGCTCCTGGCTTTGTCAATGATAATTTTTTGAGTTTCTCCATCTTTTTATGTAACATAATTTAAAAAGGAAACTACAACTATACAGTAAAAGACCACAAAAGTGGCCACACTGTGATCAATCAATCAATCAATCAGTTGTCCAGGTGCTTAATCTCCGTATCAACGGATTCTAAGGCACACCATCCAATCCGTAAGGCATAAATCATGAGACATTAGACATGTGATATTTGTTTTATACTTTTAGCATCATGAAGCCTGAATAATTTGTTTACATGAATTGTGTTTACATGAATATCAATTGTAGTAGAATATCATTGATTGCTTATTCTAAAACAGAATTGCGCTATATAAATATAGTCATCATTATCACTACTAGTAAATGACTGTAGAAGTAAAAGGTAAATACAACACCTTCCAAATCTCTCGAAAGATAGACTAACAACACTGTCAAAGATTTGTGATTTAAATATAGAATCAGTAAAGTATCAAAACATTGTTTTCTGGCAATGGGAAAATGAAGTAGATTCAATTGAGAAAAAGCACAAGAAATTAATTATACTGGGATATATTAATGTAAACAATCCATTTTTAAGACATTTGTAATAAATGAAAATAATTTTCCTACCGCCATAAAAAATGAGCAAAAATTAAAAAAAAACAGAAAGACGGAGAAATAATATGCACAGTATTTAAAAAGGTGGATAAAAGAAGCTCACATAAGATACAGAATAACTGAAACTTCTTAATGAACCGCTCGAGTTTTAAATTTTAAAAATTAAGACAAGAAGATAAAGTAGGTAAATGCACAACTGAATCTCTGGATTTTTAAATTAAATAGCTAAAGACAGTATACAGAAACAATAAGAAGATCCAGGTGTTTTGTAAGAAAATCGCATAAAATTCCAGTACTACGAAGCCAGAATAGTGGAGAAAGCCATAGCAAGCAACATCATGCCCATGAAACCCCAGATACAGTCAAACTTGTACACAAAAACCACTTCAACTTGTAATCTTGTGACAAATAACAGAAGCAGAGATGTTTCAGTTTGAGATCTTTACCAGTCCTTCACAATAATGGTTTGACGTTTCTATTAAACAATTTTAGAAAGTGCGCCATTGACTGATATAGCTCCCATCCAAAAGAAAAGGCTATTGTATTTTCCTTCTTATCACTCTTCATTGTGGTCTTATAGTGTACTTGTTTGACTGTATTTTACCATTTTGGAATTGGTTAATGAACAAATGAATACTCACGCTGGCACTTGTGTCCGTATTTTGGAACCCAGTTTTCCCTACAGATGGCAGCAGAGAATTCCCTTGCATTACTTCGCTCATAGCCTGAGGATTCATCGGCATGCCATTATTTCCCAGCTGGCTCATTTGCATAGGTCCACCCATTCGCTGGTTCATTTGCATATTACTGACATTAGCTCCGCCCATTCCCTGCATATTATTCTGTAACATTGCTTGATTGACAGGCATGTTTTGCATATTGTCCATGGCCATCATCCTCTGGTTCATCTCTGCCCCACTTGCTCCCATGGTCATACTGGTAGATCTGCCTCCACTGTTGTTTGTCATCATATCACTTATACCGCCAATCATATTTCCAGCCCCTCTCATGACTCCGCCCACACTTCCCTGCTGTTGCATAGGTACATTGCCAAGTAATGAAATATTTGGCGTGTTAGCACTGGCACTTCCCTGACTCATGCCAACTATGCCTTGATTCAGTCCCATCTGCATTTCATTCTGCATCACATTTCCTTGAAAACCAGGCGGTGCATTGCCAAGGAGACCAGTTCCCATCATGGGGCCACTTTGGTTCCTGATAACTCCTCGATTCATTTTGTGAAAGTAACTCTATAAAAGTGTCTGGAACACAAATCTATCCTTTGGTGTTTTAAACTGTTGCCTTTTTATATAAAGAAGCTTGTCAACTGAATGATAACAGTAAGAAGAAAGAAGGTCATTAAGTAATAAGACATTATCCTTAGTGTCAGTGTTTTGAGAACTTCAGATACAGATGAGCGAACCCAATCGTATTCTGTGAAAACTAGGCACAAGAAGGTAATGTTCATGTTTCTGTGTGGAGTTTGGCCAAGCCATTTTCTAGTGTAAAGACAGCTCAAGAAGACAATGCCAGTGTTGCATCAATCTGTAAATAATGGCAAAGACAACATATCTTCAAGAAAAAATATATTTATAATTTTATATCATAAAAATAATACTGAATGCAAGAATTCAAGAAGCAGGTTGATATTAATATTATTGTTTGCTAATGTGTGAGCAGAATGCTTTCTTCATAAGATGCTAGGAAAAAAATTAAGACAAATTTTTCTGAACAACAAATAATTCTCAGTAAAGTACGAAAATTAGATTTAAAAACGGCACTTTTAGGAATTTTTATGTCTGAGTTATTAAAAAAGAAAGATGATATTTGTCATTCAATTAACCAAAACCTTGACAAAACAAAAATGTCTTAATATAAGTGTGTCTTTTACAGAAAACAAATTAACGAACTTACATGGGGGAAGGAGACAATAAAAACAAAATACCTTCATAAGAATGTAAACAAAAATACAATTCTAGATATCCTTGCCTTGGCCACTGATGCCAACTATCATATCCACCCAGAGTGAGTTTATGAACTTATGTGCAGTAAACTGTCCTTGTAATGACTGATAAAATACCACAGGTGAGATGAAAACATGCCAATAACAATTTCGCTATCTTAATTAATTTTTTTAAATGACGTTGGTACAAGGTATTAACATGCCAACAAAACATTTCCTCAAAAGATTTATAAAAGTGAACAAAATACCAATTTGATGGACATCTGTTGAAATAAATGAGAAATGTCAAGGCAAAGACAATCATTTCCATCGGAAGAAGAAAAAAAAAGAGATTTGTAACAAGACATTATAAAACACATTTTATTGAGATTTTGACCACATGGGGTGGTTTTTAACTTGTCAAAATGTGAAAGAATATAGATGTTAATAATGATAATTGTAGTAATATGTTTGAAGCAAAAACAATGACTTCATAGTTTAAAAAATATACACCTTCATAAATAGTCTATATATTTCCATTAAAATCATAGCTGATACTTAATATGTGAATTCTATGTGTCAAAACTAATTTACAGCAATCTATCAAAACCTATAAAAACAGTGGTTGTTGATATGTTTCTTACATCTGTGGCATCAGAGAAATAATTAAATCAATTCAAACTGATGAAACTGCACACTCCCAAGCAATTACTGAAGGTGACCAAGTGCCAGTAACTGCTTCCACAAGTCATCAGGATGTGAAGATGTCGGAAATGTATTCGTTACAATTAAGTAATGCTGGAAAGAGCAATCGAATGGATCGGGACACTAATTGCAAGTCCAGCAGAAGATTTTCGGAGGCAATGCCAATCGGTAGAGACATCACAACTCCCACTAGACCTACGCATCGTAGAACCGATGCAAATCTGTATCCACCAGAAAGACAACTCACCAAAGCCAGTGAACCATCGTTTGACCTTGAAGGAGGGACCAAAGGTCAAATCTGACATCAGAAGATTCCCAGCCCACAATATCCTGCAAGTTGGTTTCACATTGCAAACCTCTAGGATCAATAATAAACAAGTTATAAACCCTTTCAAGTTTGGCTGTCCTCGTTTGACCTTGAAGGAGGGGCTCAAGGCAAATTTGACCACATCAGAAGATTCCCAGCCCATGATTTCCTATAAGTTGTTTTGGGCCCTAGGTCAAATCCAACCACACCAGAAGATTCCCAGTCCATGATTTCATATAGGTTGGTTTACCATCCCAAGTGTCTTGGACCAATAATAAGCAAGTTATAAGCACTTTTAAGTTTGGCTATCCCTGTTATGACCTTGAAGGAGGGGTCCAAGGTCAAATCTGACCACATCAGAAGATTCCCAGCCCATGATTTCCTATAAGTTGTTTTGGGCCCTAGGTCAAATCCAACCACACCAGAAGATTCCCAGTCCATGATTTCATATAGGTTGGTTTACCATCCCAAGTGTCTTGGACCAATAATAAGCAAGTTATAAGCACTTTTAAGTTTGGCTATCCCTGTTATGACCTTGAAGGAGGGGTCCAAGGTCAAATCTGACCACATCAAAAGATTCCCAGCCCATGATTTCCTTAAGTTGCTTCGCCATCCCAAACCTCTAGGACAAATAATAAGAGAGTTATAAGCACTTTTAAGTTTGGCTATCCTCATTTGACCTTGAAGGAGGAGCCCAAGGTCAAACCCGACCACACCAGTATAGGTTGGTTTCACATTGCAAACCTCTAGGACCAATAATAAGGGAGATATAAGCACTTTTAAAGTCCACTATGTGGGTTACTTTGGCACTCCTTGGATGACCTTGAATTAAGAGCTTCAAGGTCAAATGTCTGCAAGGTTGTAGAGGACATATATGTCTGTTATACATATCACAGTGTTCGCTCTGGCCAAAAATTAAAGCGAGACACACATGTCTCCCTTCACTTGAAAAGGCGAGACAACTGTGGAAAAAATGTGAGACATGCTTTGCGTCAAAATATTCTGGAATGTTTAGTTCCAAATTCAGATTGCATAAAATCCTCTTTATTTAAATAATAAAAAAATATGTACAGTAGATGCTAAACTAAAAGTTCCAATTGATTAAATAATGCTATTTTTATTTGTCAGTTTTAAAGATTTCACTTCAAAATCACATCTGAGCTTTATTGGCTGGGTGCTACTGTTTTTGTTATTTGGATTCATCAAATAAACTACATTTCTTCTCTTTTTTTGAATATTTTTATTTGGTCTCCTCCAATAATAGACAAATTTCTCTGGTCAGTAATTGTTTCAACTGTTTTGCCTACGAAAATATATGCAGAATACAGGAGAGTAAAAAATTTGCCAAAAAGCACTGAGATCTCGCGTGAATTACTGTCAGCTGGATGTATCAAATAAAATAAACTTATTCTTATGTCTTTCTCAAATATTTCTATGAGGAACTATGTAGGTCGTTGCTTCCGATAATAGACAAATTTCTTTGTAGTTGTTTGGAATGTTTCCTGTGATACTATATGCTGAAGACGAGTTAAAAATTTGACAAAAACCACTGAAATCTCATGAGAATACCTGAATTATCGTGTGAATTACTGTAAGCTGGATGCATTAAATAAAATAAACTCATTGATATCACCTATGAAGACATTCAACATTCTACCTATGAGAAATAGCCAGTAGAAAAATGTAGATAATTTTCAAAGAAATGCTGACGGCGGCCATCTTGTTTTTCAGAATGAGGCTAATTTCCTTCCCAGAGAAGCTTACCCCCCAATAAAGATATCCTGCAAATTTAGTGAACCTAGCTGATGTAGTTTTCCTCTTAGAGCGTTAACGTCAAAAATCTCTCTACGCGCGGCGGCAGCGTAGCGAACACCAAACCAACGTATCCACCGGATGCCACCGGAAGCTACAGACAATGAGAATTATAAGAAACTGAGTAAAACAAATGAAGCTACCCACAGTGTGTAAAATTTGTCACTGGAGAAAACCGCCTTACTGTTCTTTTAACTATAGGAAAACCCTTTTCATTATTTTAATTTTTTTTTTCATTCTTGTGATATGGAATTTCCATGAATTTTGCTTCAAGACAGAGTTTCCAGCAATGAAATTCACACACTCTACAAACCTCTGATTTCTTACTCTAGATTATGGAAGTTAATCCAATCCCCTACACAATGGAATAGGAGAGACAGTGGATGATGGAAATAACTGCCTCAGTACCAAAGCCAGGAACTACCATAAAAACTCAGAATTTAAAACATAGTATTTGGAATTCCAGAAATTGATAAAAATGATGATACTTTATGGGCAAAAATGATTTCTTTTTTTTTTTAAGTTTTGGTCTTATATCACACCTGGAATGAGGAGGAAGGTAAAGTTAAAACTCCAGTTTGCGTCAGTAAAAGTGATCCTCAACAGCTGGCTAGGATTTTTCCTAAGAAATATGAAGCCAGTTAAAAACAAGAACAGACACAGATGGTGAAATACATTGAAAGTGAGATGTTAAAGCAAACATACAAAGACAAAAGCAGAGAGAGAAAGACTATTGTTTAACATTGTTGAAATTATAGAATTTAACCATGTGTACAATCACTCTGAAGTACTACTATTTTTTTCAGAAACTAATAAAATAAATTACAAAACTGGGTTTACTTAACGAGAATGAAACAATGGAATCATAAAAAATATAACTAAAGATGCTCATCTCAATAGAGTATGTATTTATTTATTTATTTGGGTTTTAATGGCTCTTTCAATATGTTATATTTAGGTCAATAGAGTAAGAAATATGAAATTTCTCTCGGTATATTGAATATATAGCCCATCTTTGCAAATTTGTGACTACTTTATGCCTCTGATCTCACACGATGCCAAACTGGCACATATTTGTATAGTTTTGTTTAACTTTTAAAACTCTGAACCCACCAAGTATCATATTAGGACTGGGGTTTTGCAATGTCACTTGTGGAAAAAGGTAATATACTAGGTGAAGAGGTCCGGAGATAATGCCATGTATGCTGTAGGAAATCAGATTAACACCAGTGTATTGCTTCGCAAGAGAAACAGAAATTGTTTTTGCACAGCAAAAACAAAGCGTTCCAATGAGTATTAATCAGTTTGTAGAAATGACTGTCTTCCAGTATTTAATATGTTTTCCATTTATGACAAAATGCAAGGCTTCCTAGAGGAATCTGTTTTTTTTTTTTTTTTTTTTTTTTCATTTTATGCAGAAATTCCAAATGGCCACCAAAAGTGGCGGGAAAACGATTTTTGGGAAAAATCGCTAGTTAAGACTCTGCAGATAACCTGTGTGTCAAAAATTTCGTGGAAATCACTCTATCTCGCTCCATTTCCGAGATAAATGGGTTTTCGCGTTTTACGCAGAAATTCAAGATGGCCACCAAAAGTGGCCGGAAAACAATTTTGGCAATAAAATGCCAGTAGACTCTGCAGATACCCTGCGGATCAAAAATTTCGTTGAAATCGCTCCATCTCGCTCTGTTTCCAAGATAAACACGTTTTTGTGTTTTACGCAGAAATGCAAGATGGCTGCCAAAAGTGGCGGGAAAACAATTTTTGCGAAAAGTTCCCAGTAGACTCTGCAGATACCATGCGGGTCAAAAATTTCGTGGAAATCGCTCTATCTCGCTCCGTTTCCGAGATAAACGCGTTTTTGCGTTTAACACAGAAATTCAAGATGGCTGCCAAAAATGGCGGGGAAAAAAAACAATTTTTGCGAAAACGTGCCAGTAGACTCTGCAGATACCCTGCGCGTCAAAATTTTAGTCAAAATTGCTCTATCTCGCTCTGTTTCCGAGATGTGTTTTTGCATTTTCAGCATTAAGAAAAATTGTGACATTTCGTAAATCGTTAATAAGTCGGCCATTTTGTATTGGAACACTTCCAAAAGTTAATGATTTCCAGACATCTATATAACAAACGTACTTGTCCAATTTTATGTGAATAGGTGAGGCGCTTTTTAAGTTATCATCCAGACAAGCACACCCTTTTGAAAAACATGTTTTTGGCCATGTGACTTCTCTGATCGGTTGAAATGTCAAAACATCATATTCAGAAATTTTTCTCAGGGCTACTGCATACACCTCCCAAATATGAAGAGAATCCGCCTATGGCTGCAAAGCTATTGCGAAAAGAAAATGCGGATCCACCGGATCAGCTTTTCCCATATACAAACAAGCTTCCCTCGTGGGACGCTTAATTACCACATCACCACAACTTAATTAAAGTCTTTAGAATATTTGAATTGAAACAGATTTGACAAATGTGAATTCCCTCGGAAATCAATACATACTGACCAACTATGTACAAAATCAAGTGTTTATGAATGTTTTTTATTGGTCTGGCATGGAAGCCATCATGGTATATTCTTTAAAATCAAACAAAATCTGGAATTTTGTATGTTTGTCACTGTTATGGTGAAAATTAACACCAGCATAAATGAGCCACAATTAATACAAGATTATTCTCTCTGCGGGATATTTTGAAGATTATAAATCTTTCACAATGAATATAAAGTAGAAATGAGTGAGATGTTTCCTCAAATGGTTTATTGTCTCTATGAAGTATTAATGAATAGACAGCATAAAGTAGTGACATTTTCAATAACCAGTTCTCAGATATACTTTGCAGATTTTGTAATTTTTACTAAAAAGAAACAAAATGCTGTATACCAGTTTACCATTCACACCACTAGACTAGTATTTGGTGTATTTTATCACACCCTCATGGATGAAAACAGTTCGCAACGCTTCAGGAAAAACAATCATTATGGTTTGCAGGTCGTTTACATAAAATACACACCAAGACTCTCCATTTGAAAGTTATTTTTTTTTGTTTCAGCAAACAACTATGATATTTTTGATTCAGCAGACCTATCTTTTTCAAGAAATATACAAGATGTTGTCTGTCTGAAATATCAAGAGGTAAAACATGAGGAAGCCAAAAAAATAAGAAAAAAACACAGAAACAGAAATTAGAATCTGTTAAGAGGAAGCACGGAAATACAATAATCAATTGACCGAAATGGAAAGAACTTTGGCTGCATTGAACTCAAGTTATTTCTGGGAAAATGTAAAAGTCACACTCAACAAAAATGACCACATGTCAATTTCTTGATCTTTCTGAAACCAATAACTTTTGAAAAGATAGAATGCATAGACATGAATGTGGCTGAAAATCAAAGCTAAAATCACTTATCACAAGCTTTTAAACAGTATAAAAAGATATCCAACATACTTTAAACAAGAAACAAAAGAAAAACCCTCTTATATTAGA
The DNA here is from genome assembly GCA_964017235.1 of Sabellastarte sp. h YS-2021. Lineage (NCBI taxonomy): Eukaryota > Metazoa > Annelida > Polychaeta > Sabellida > Sabellidae > Sabellastarte > Sabellastarte sp. h YS-2021. Next base: position 85,436,041 of record OZ024935.1, on the reverse strand, counting down.
ACTATTAATACTTAAATCAATATGTTAACTGTAAAAAAATATTTTTAAAAAATCAGAAAAAAAGTAAGTTCAAAGTTACTGTGAAGTTTGTGCTCAGCTTAATCTCCATCATAAGCTTATTTTAACTAAGAAAAACTTTTATAAGTAAAACCTCAATGAACTTCAAAATATTTCAAAGAAAATACCTTTCTAGTTAACACAAAATAATAAATAGTTAAATAACATATAATAAAGCTTCCTTCCATGGTCATCTTTTTTAATAAAGACAGAAAAATCTAATGACTTAAACACTCTTTTTTGGCAAGAAACATGCAACAAAAATACTTTAAAATATAACGAACCTACTTGCAAAATTTCATGTGAATAGGTGAAGTGCTTTTTAAGTTATCATCCAGACAAGCACACCCTTTTAAAAAACATGTTTTTGGTCATGTGACCTTCTCTGATTGGTTGAAAAACATGCAATGAGGAAAAATGATAGTCCTCTACCCAAGGAAGCTCCATACCAAATTTCAAAGAAATCGGTGCAGTAGTTTCTGAGGAGAAGAGGCTGGAAAAAATTGTTGACGACAACAACAACGAAGACGACGCCAGGCCATGCCATTAGCTTATGGCCGTTGGCCACTAAGCTAAAAAATCAATGAAGAATATATTAAATGCCAAGTATGAATATGTACTTGAAAAATAAAAGAATTTTTAAATGTATGCAACTTGGATAATACAAGGCCATTTAAGTTTGTAAAAATAAATCACATTCTTCTGTATTATCTCCTCGCATCTTACTCTTGAAAGTGGAAGGTCTATAATATTAAACAAATTTAGGATCAGGAGGTTAAACTGAGTAACAAAATTAAAGATTCATTTGAAAAAAATTATTTATTATCCTCTAAAATTTGAAATTTCAGTCTTTCTTTTCAAGAGTCATAAATGCAGTTTCTGGTTTTTTAATTTTTTTTTTCATTAAATTTGCTCTGTTGTACAACATAATGCAAAATATGTGATGAAAACATTTTCTGTTATTCATAAAAATAAAAGAAGAATACAGATATAATTTGAACATATACATGTTAAATTCATTTGACAGTAAAATATTAACACTGAAGTACATAGAAAAAATGTGTTGATTTTATATACTGATTATTAGGGACAATTCCACAAATAACACAACTAAGCATTTATACAAAGAAAGTCACTAATCACTGACAAATATTGCTTTTTATTCTCCTTCACTTATTGTTAGTTAAACAGAAAAAAATATACATGATAAACTTATACAGTAAATATAAGAGAATCAAATTACTTTAGAGCGAACCTATTACACCACCATACAAACCTTTTTTTAAATTTTTGTTGACTCTTAACTCAGTCTTAATAAACAAGAGCGAGAAATATGAAGATTCTATGTAACTGAAAATTTATCCTTTTACGATACAAACGATGCAATGTCTGGTATCATCTTCCCACAAAGACCTATATTTATTGAGGCAAAATCAGTGGCAGTTTTACTGTTGTTTATTGTATTCACATGAACACAATTAAATAATACACTGCCACTGTGAACTGTAATCAATACAATAATCATAACCTCCAACTGATTTATTTTTTATCCATTTTATGAAAATTATTCTATGACATGTAAAGGTCAAAAATTAAACATTAATTTCTTAGAATTGACCATTTTTGGTGCAGCTTTTTATAAAAACATAACTAAGCCTGTAATTTACTGTCCAAGAATAAGGAACTTCCTTATCAGTACAAGATTTCTCTATTTTTGCTTCAAGTATTTTTGATAGTAATTTTTTTCTCTGCTTCAGCCTCCAAAACAAAATACTATAGCAGTGGTGGCAGCACCAATCACTCAGTGAATTCAGCAAGTGCTTCAGTAGAACTCAGCCTTAAAGATCCTTCCCTAGCCTTCTTTGTGTACACAGAGTAACTCTTTGTGTACACAGAGTAAGAAGTTTTAAATTTACCATTGCAGCCACACTGCCAGTGAAGCAACAAAAAGCAAACTTCACTGCCATTCTGTGACAGAATATATACAAGTACCATAAAATTATCCAAAAAAAATCTACAAGTGTGATGAGAAGATGTTTTAATTAAAATAATAACATTCAGAGGAGATTTTCTCAGTGAAAAATTTTACCTTGCATATTTTATCAGTATAGAAACATGAAATAACTGAAATAGCTAACAAGCTGACAGTATCTGCTTCATTGCACACCAAACATTTAAAGCCATCATTTATGGGTGTTTACCGTTATCTTGCATGTTACTTGTATTTATTGCTATTTAATGGGGGTTTGATTAAGCTTACAAACTTTTAATAATCAACTGCAAACTTAGGGGTTTACAACTTTACATTTCTAAGTTGCAGTGGCTATTTACTTCCATAGAGACAGGGTATGATTAAGCAAGCACCATTTTTGTTCACTAATATTATTTAAGAAAATATTTAAAGTAACTAATTTATTTAGATAATTTATTTATTGTGTGATCAGTGTTTCATTGTTTGTTTTTTTTAATTTCTGGCTTCTTTTACAAAACACCATGTTTTTATGCAATACTTAAGAAAATAAATAAAAATATTGCATCTATTTCATTTCTATAAAGGTCTCAACCCATTAGCTGAAGTTGACTGATCAGAGACTTACAAAGACTACTTACTTTTTGGATCATGCCAGTAGCAACCAATAATAACTCTGCAGCAAAGAAACTGTTTTGTCCTGAAGTACTGTGTTTACAGACACTTACCTTGCTCGTCATTGTTTTATTGAAACAGAACAAAGCTTTTTATTTTGCAATTAACTAGTTGGTATTGTTTATCAGTACGAGTAATATTTCTTAGTTTGGGAGAAGTTTACCAATATCAATGTCCAAATGCAGTGTGCCCGTGGATAGGTACAGATGGATTGATGGATTTTAAAGCATCCCAGGGACACAAATATATAAAATAAGATATATTGTTTACATGAATTTAATTAAAATAGCTGAATAAAAGAAACATTCATTTGCTTTTTTATTTTTGTCCCCCATCTTTGTTTACAACTGGAAAGAGGTACCCATACCCCTCAGCCTGGGGATATAACTTTAAACATCTAGTAGTAAAACAGTACAAGGAGCAGGATACTTTCAGAGCAATGTCAGTTATATAAAGGTCCAAATAATGTTTAAGTAGAGAAAATAATGTCAAAGAGAAAGAAAATATATTTGAAGATAAAGATTTAAACAAGACAATTCAATAGCAAGATGACAGCATTGATCAGTAAGCTAAAAATTATGAAGCTGGCAGGGATAAAGTTAAAGGTCACACAATGATGCACAACATTGCAATAAAGATAAATCCAAAGCACAAAATATGAGAGAAATGTGTACACTTTCTTTGGATTTCTGGTTTGTTCCCAATATTTTAAGTTTTCCTTCCATTATAGGTGTTGACAAGTGATATTGGGGTTATAAAGTGTTGTAACCAAAACATGGTTTTTCTGCCTAATGTAATCACCATATAAAATTCTGCAAATGCACAAAAATATGGGATAAAAGCTTATAATTTCTTCAGATTTTGGATATGTTTTACAATATTTTAACTCTTTTTTTTCCATTACATGTGTTGAAAACGATGTGGCGGTTATAAAATCTCATTATGTTGTTTCAGTAAAATGATCTCATTACCAAGACACCAGGCCTACCGACCCATCCCTAGTTTGGTGGACATCCTGATCATCTAGATCCATAATTTTTAATGTTTTTTTTTCACCATTATGATATAGGGCAATATGTGGTGGCAGTGGTCCATGCTGTCCTACATTTGGGGATGTGTTTACACTAAGGCTGAAACAATAAACTCTACTAATTCGTTTGAATTAGTATACACCAAATTCTAAAGTCTTCTGTGTACATGAAACGTAAATGCAACTAAACTGTGGTTTATTTGTCGTTAAAATATAAATTTTTGTATATTATTTCACTGTATATTTACAAAATATAATACAAGTACACATTAATAAGTGTTTTTGTGTAATATTTTATCATTCTGATCTAAAATATGTGACTATAAATTAGTGCTACGAAATCATTTAGAACTTTGGGTTCGCTGTTTGGAATCTAAACCAGCTAGCAAACTTCGACCAAGTTCAATCATTGTACCAAAGATTTCAAAACCAGTAAATGTACAGAAATCTAGCACAAAATCTTGTCACTTTATTGAAAATATGCTACAAATATAAAGTCAATAAGTATTTTCAATAAATTTCACCATATTTTCAATAAAACGCAAGTTTAATAGATGGGCGAAATAAGATCCTTTGTAATGTGCTGTGTAATGTGTTGGTGATTTCTGGAGACTTGCACAAAAGACTTTCCTTTTGAATTGAACAAGATAAATTGCTAAATTTGACTATGCATGCAGTTGAAATTAATTGATTTCAATGTCAGGCTACCAAGATTATGATATATAACCATTTGAGACAACTTTTACAGTAAAACAGCATTTTTAATATTTTGGAAAAATTCTTCAACAAAAATGTTGAAAATGGGTACATACCATTTAATTTTGCTCGGTTATGTTTTCACGTTGCAGGGAAATATGACATAATAGCTGTGGATATACTTGGGTGAATATAGTAGGGCTGTGACGGGTGCTGAAAAACGGCATAGAGTACTCGCCCTCTGACAACCGGCCCGAATTCGAGTAATCGCGAGATTTAGTACCTACCATTAGAAGTCTTCTGTAAACAAATAGTCGGTTCCGGAAATGAAACTTTTGAAGAAAAACGTCTTCTATTTCACCATATATTATAGAATATGGAGTAAATTGTATGTTTTCAAGCGAAAATAACAACTTTAAATGATATTATGTGATGGAAATACTGAAATGTAGCATATTTTACACCAGCGTTTGATTACATGGGCGATAATACAATACCTCGCGAGTAACCGAGTTTCTAAAATGGACTCGAGTACAAGCCAAGACCGCCTCGTACACCGAGGCTCGAGTACTCGTTCGCAGCCCTAGAATATAGTTGTAGGTATTTGAAGCAAATTTCTAGTTTTATATGGGGGTTGTACTGCCAGCTCTACACACAAGTAAAGTAGAGCCGAGGTAACCACATCTAAATCTGGAATAGCATTTTGGTCACATCATAAGTGAATCCACTAATCTGAGGAATATAGATTCCACCGATTATGTCCGTGAAATACGCCTAACAAATTCAACAGCAGGGAAGCACCTGTTACTCAGGTCACAAGACACAGAACATCCAAAGTATGGTGTTCCCATGTAACTTCAGTGTACTACGTGACTGATCATGCATATACAATAAATAGAATAAATATGAAATAAAATATAGCTACATAAAGGCACTTTAAGTCTTTTCACATGTATTCCATCAAATATTTAACTTAACCAAATGATATTTATTAAAAGCCAGAGGAATAAAGTCAGTGGTGTCACATACACAAATCATGCAACACACTGATATAACTTCAGCGCACATCATGGCTCACAATGCTAGACACAATAACAATAACAAATGGGCACCAGTCTTTTTCGTAATGAGAAGAAAATAGCCTTTACCCATATATGTTTGAATAAAATTACACATTTCCTGTGATAGCAACCAAAAATAACAACCTTTTGAAAAAACTCAAAAAAATAGCATCAGAGATGCCCGTACCCCACAGCCTAGGAAAATATTTTCAACACCATGAGATACAGAAGTACTGTATCAGTACAAACTTCAGGATACTTTCAGAGCACTGTCAGTTATATAAAGGTCCAAACAATGCTTAAATGGAGAAATAATGTTTAAAAGAAAGATCATGCATATAAAGATGAAGTATTAAAACAATATAATTCAATAACAAGATGGCATTAATCTGCAAACTAAAATTCAACCCTCTTTATCTACATCTGCAAGGCCCGAATTATGGTTTAGATGGTTTGAATATTACCATGCATACAGAAGTGGTAATACATTTAATGAATGCTTATGTGTGGTGTTGGAGCAAAATCTGTGGCTCACTTGATGAAATTCTATCTCTTACAATGGGAAGTTATGAAAGTAAAATTCTTAATAAATTCTAATATGACTTTAACAGTGCTTAATCTGCATCAAAAGAGAGACCCAAAGGTGCAACAAGATTTTATAGGTTAAGGTCACTACGACAAGGTCAAAGGTCAAATTAAGGTGACACCATGATAATACACACCTATAGCCCCTAACCAATGTCCCTAGCAAGTATCAACTTCCTCAACCTTACGGTTTCCAAGATATAGCCCGGACAAGATTTTATAGGTCAAGGTCACTACGCCAAGGTCAAAGGTCAAATCAAGGTCAGATCATGACGTTGCACAACTACATCCCCTAACCAATGTCCCTACCAAGTATCAACTTCCTACACCTTACGGTTTCTGAGATATAGCCCGGACAAGATTTTATAGGTTAAGGCCACTACGACAAGGTCAAAGGTCAAATCAAAGTCAGACCATGACACTGCACACCTACACCCCCTAGCAAATGTCCCTACCAAATATCAACTTCCTACACCTTACGGTTTAAGAGATATAGCCCGGACAAGATTTTAAAGGTCAAGGCCACTACGGCAAGGTCAAAGGTCAAATCAAGGTCAGACCATGACGTTGCAGACCTACATCCCCTAACCAATATCCCTACCAAGTATCAACTTCCTACACCTTACGGTTTCTGAGATATAGCCCGGACAAGATTTTATAGGTCAAGGTCACTACAGCAAGGTCAAAGGTCAAATCAAGGTCACACCATGACGTTGCACACCTACACCCCCTAACCAATGTCCCTGCCAAATATCAACTTCCTACACCTTACAGTTTCCGAGATATAGCCTGGACAAGATTTTATAGGTCAAGGTCACTACGGCAAGGTCAAAGGTCAAATCAAGGTCAGACCATGACGTTGCACACCTACACCCCCTAACCAATACCCCTACCAAGTACCAACTTCCTACACCTTACGGTTTCCGAGATATAGCCCGGACAAGATTTTATAGGTCAAGATCACTACGCCAAGGTCAAAGGTCAAATCAAGGTCAGACTATGACGTTGCACAACTACACCCCCTAACCAATGTCCCTACCAAGTATCAACTTCCTACACCTTACGGTTTCCGAGATATAGCCCGGACAACATTTTCAAACTCAAGGTCACTACGGCAAGGTCAAATCAAGGTCAGACCATGACGTTGCACACCTACACCCCCTAACCCATGTCCCTACCAAGTATCAACTTCCTACACCTTACGGTTTCTGAGATACAGCCCGGACAAACTATTTCCCGCCACCCGCCCATCCGGACACCATGGGTGAAAACAATACCCCGACAGCCCTTAAGGGCTGTGGGGTAAAAACTAAGGAAAGTATATTGGCCTGATTTATATTATGTGAACACACAAGAATTATAAAGATTTGTCAGTAATAATTGGAAAATTTCATGGCAGTTAAACATTACTTATTTATTTATTCAGCAAGGTTATGTCCCGGGACGTCCCAAAATATAACACCTTGGCTATATGTCGGGAAGCGCTAAATCGCGAGAACCAGGATGTGCTTCATCCAGGGGAGTGCTTTATGTCTCGGGAAGTTTGCTTGAGTTCGTTATCTTTCGATCGAATACTTTAAACTCAAGAACTCACAGCCATAGTATCAACTCATTTATATGCATGAGAAGATATGAGGTCATGGATTTGTGGGTTTGAAAATAAATTTACTGTAATATTGTGATTTTTTGCTCTCATTTTACTATTTGTAACCAGTGTTTTGCTAAAAATGTCATGGAAAAAAATGATTTTACAGAAAAGTGTGGCTTGACACATACATTTTCATCTGATTAATGGATGCTTTAACTTATACAAGAAAATTATATTTTTGAAATTGTCACATGATTCCATGCCATTCGGATAGTATATTAATCTATATAAATTACACTTTGATGAGCAATATTTTTGAAATATACAATCCAGAGCACTTGCAAATTGCCTAATTTGCATGCGACACAAAAACTCCATAGTAAATATCTTATCTGTCAATTATTCTCACAATATTTTTGGCTTCAAAATATGTTTTAAAACTAAAAATATTTATTTCTGTTCTGTAGCTTTGAAATATACGCAAATATCTATTCATTAAACATGTTAAATATCTGAAATTAATTTGGAAGAATAGTTAAGGAAATCATACAATTCTAATAGCATGAAAACCCCATGGATCACCGTATATATCGGGACATCTCATGATTTAACCACTGCATTATTTATTTGTTTGAGCTTTAACGTTGCTTTCAAAACATTGTATAGGTCATATCACGACTAAGGCTGCAACGATTCTTCGGTTACTCGGAAACGAAACGAATCAGTTCAGTATTCGAAGCAAGAAAAGTGAACCGGCTATTCGAAAACAACTAAATATAGACATAAAATCTACTACAAAATTAAATTTTTTCTCTAATTATATGAAAATATTTATAAATGTTACTAATATAAAGTGTCTTCGTTTCTGATTTTTATATTTTAAGTATTTACAAACTTTAATATTTTGTGTAACAATGTTTTAATAGACGGCATTTTCATATAACGTATTTCGAAGACGCCTCAAATCTCGCAATATAAAAATGGTTTAAATTTTATATATTTTGCATTATAAATGCGTATTTTCATCAAAATTCAACAAATTATCCCAATTCCTTCATGTTGTGTGCCTTTTAACCATTTTATAAGGCGTGATATGTCAAAATATTATGCAGTTTATTTCGTGGGCGATAATCAAGCGAATAACCGAGTCCGAATCGAGTCTTCCAGAACGAGTAATCGAGGCGCATTTTTGGACTCGTTTGCAGCCTTAATCACGACGCATAGTTTTATGGGAAGAGGAAACCAGTACATATAGTTGGTCAAGGTTCTGTACTGTAAACTGCCGACCAATGGCAAGCAACTACCAGCTTTCCCACGTATTACCACTCTGTCACAGTGACCCCTCGTTTCTAGCGAGTGAATGGAAGTACACAAACACGCAATGCAATGATGTTATATAAATGAATGATAAATACTCTCACGTGAATTCACTGAAATACAGTCAAAACGCCACCAAACCATAACGCCACTCCATAACGCCACCACATGTTGTGACATATATTTGAGCCAACCTTATTCTGCTATGGTGGAGTTTACTGTAGGTAAACAGGGAATAAATAAGAATATAAAAAATAAACAAGGTTTAGACATAAAAGATTTTCCCCATCTTGTATGAAGGAAAAGTGCCAAACCAAGGCTCATGAAATGCTGTACATGTGTGCATAAAGAAAATATGTTAAAACAAAGTCATATATATTGCATTGTGCTAGTAACTCTGCCAATGGGAATTGATTTTGTTTCTTTGAGAGGTTGTAAAGCCCATTGTACACTAGCGCGGTGCGACGCGGCTAAATAAAATAGAAATAAAGGAAGTAGTTCACTGCTTATACACATATGCCGCGCGGCAGCTAGCGGTGCGGCGTGGATTTTTCCATTTAGAAAATTTTCTAATTTTCCGAAAAACCGCGCGGCTTTTTCACTGTTTTTTCCCAACTTTTCATAGATATTTGGATTTCCCACACGTTTCTACACAAATATAATAATTGGAAACCAAAATGCAAGCACACAGGCTAATTGTGAAGGGATTAACTACTGGCAGATAGATGACAAAATATGGTGTGTGTCAATATAGACACATAAAAGGGATTAATTTAATAAAGATTGCAATTAACAGTAATTCTTGAAGGGACACACTGGCCAAGGGTCTTGTTTGTAGATGGATTAAGTACTTAAATGGAGGAAGGGATATCAAGTTAGGTGTGTGGCAATATATGTAGACAAAACACAGCCAGAATTTAATTGAAAGGGGGTCTAATGACCAGTAAAGGATACTGGTCAAGGGCAAGGCTCTTCATTATGAAGGGATTAAATTGCATGTAATGGTATGATAGGTCTGGAAATGTACTGTGGGGTATTAGATGTTTAATTATATGTGATTAGTTTAACTATTTTAGCCACTTTGCTGTAGTTTAAAAACATTTTTTTCAATTTACTGAAAACCGCTGGGAAAAATCACCCAAATGTGCAAAGTAAAGAAAATTTGCCTGCTTAGCATGTAGTAAAAATCATACCGCGCCGCACAAATGTGCAACGAGTTTAACTCTGTTTAGAAAAATAATTATACTAAATACAAATTATGTACCTGCATATTCTGTACATTAATGTTGGTTAGTGGTGGCATTATGGTGGTAGCGTTGTGGAGGTGGCGTTATGGTTTGATGGCGTTCGGACTGGTTTCCAATTCACTTTATCGCAATAATTTCTGATTTTATGTCAGGTACAAAAAAATAATAAATATTTCTTGACAAATATTTTTTTTAAAATCCCCATATATTATACATTTAAACAGTTTAAAGATAAACTGGTTAACAACTATGTCAGAAATTATAGTTAACGTTTTACTAGCATGAAAAAACAGCGGATCACTAGTACTGTTTGCCAAGTTATGTCGGTTTAAATTCTCCCTGGTGATAATGGGTATAAAGAGAGTATAAAAGATGACGGACAAAGATGACACATTATGCCAAAACATTGCCATGTGCTCTTTAAAATGCATACTGTACTGTACACAGCAAGCACGATAACTGGTGGTTTGCGGATACTGTACTGTACTGCACGATCTCGAGTACGCCGCACGGTAAAAAATGTGTATAACGGATAATACATACGGGTTTCAATTGGTGTGTGTAACAAATTATTAATATTTACTTGAAAGCGGAATGACAAGGTTAAATAATACCACTTACAAAGCTAAAGACACAGCTACCCCAGCAACTTCACACTTTCCGCAAAAACGGAACAAGTCGTAGTTGTAAGTTTACTCGTGCAGCAATATTTTTATCATGCTAATGTAAGGTAGTGCGTTATTTTAACATTTTCAGCGAGAAAATTTAACAGAGAATCTCGCCTTCCCACAAAAGTGAGGTTCTTCGGACATTTTGTTTGAATGATTGAGTTTAATAGGTGGGTCGTAAGATGTTTCTTAAATGATGTAACTGAGGGACTAGTTCCTATGTGAATAGAAAGACAGTTTCAGAATATCTTTGCATAATGCCCGGAAGAGATGGAAAATGTTTGTGTGATCACTGAACTTTATGGTCAAAAGGGAGGATCTGAAAGACCTGAAGGAACTTAAACTTTAGTTTGCTAATTTTAGTATTTATGAATGAAGTGTGCTGGTGGAGTGTTTTTTCTGATACATGATCAGAGAGAACCACATTAGAGTCAAACAACATGCAATAATGTTTTAACCCTTGAGAAGGGTACCACCTGATTTCACAGAATATCTGTTGAAAATAGGGGTAGAACTTGTTTATGATAAATTAATTTAGTTTTGTCAGGATTTAGCTTTGGTTTATTTGACGATGTTAAATTTTGATTGTTGTTTAGGGAATCTTTGAGAGATTTTTGTGGTGATGTGTTATGTATAATTGTGTCATAGGTATAAAAATGGTACTTGGTGCTACTACAAGATTGAATAATAGAACTTAACAGGTTTGTGTACAGGGGCATGACAAATTATTACTTAATTTGACTGTATTCTGTGCAACAGGTATGATTTGAACTAGCCAAGTGCAAGGTCACTAATACCATAGTATATGTATACCACTTGCATGCAGCAGAATTTGTGTGGGCAATAGTATTGATATCAAGAAGAGTAAGTGTCATAACAGGCACTTTAGCAATGTTGAGAATGAGATGTATGTTAAGGAGGGCACTTTTTCTGGTGTTCTGTGGTGTGGTGGAGAGGTGTTTTCTGTAAGCAGATTAAATCTGGCCATACACCAGCTTCATAAAGGTAGGGATTGGAGTGCAGATGCTCCATCACTTTCAAGAATTTTCCATGTGAAGTTGAATTTGGAAAAAATTTTTTGATTCGTTTATGTATTTATTATTGAAGTGATAAGGATAACAAGGATATCCAGCTAATTTAAAACCAGGTTAGGAGGACTATATAGGTGTCAAAGCTAACTAATGAAAATAATGATAAAAATATATCATTATTCCAACCATCGGACCTCAGCCATTGAAAATCACCAGCTAAAATGGGAGCGATGTAAATGTAGAAAAATTTGGTTTGGGATGTTTACATCCCTTTGGACAGCTAAGGTTATAGTGAACAGAGGGTCACCATTTCTTCCAAATTTTATTGAAACAAATGACCACAAAAGTCTGGTAATAATTTATCAAATATATAAACTAGGTTACTGGAACTTTACTGAGTCTTCTACATATAAACAAAAGGAGTTAGCTAATTAATATATGTACACTAGAACAAACAAAATATGCTCAATGCAAAATTAATATTTCTATAATTTTAAACTCAGCACTCCATGTATTACTCATATATCTTAACTGAAATTTATACAAAATCAACTGACAATGGGAGGTTATCTATATAAGGCAAATCTGCTATTGTTTTAAATGCTAATTACTGCAGATACAGACAACTGTGATATGTAAAACTTATTATGATTCTAACATATAAACCTTGACCTTACACTAAAAATGGGTGTGTCAAAAATGCTGATGTCATCCTTTAATATGAAGCAATGACACGGCCAACTAAATTTTTTAATTTGTTGAGTGGCTACGGACACTGTTGGTCACTACACCAGGATAAATATTATGATTGCACTTTTATCATTTCTTTACTTATTAAGTGAAATGGAGAATAACCCATCTGGCCTTTACTACTGAAATTAAGTGCCCAGCCTCATTTTGAGCAGGTGGGGATTTTGACTGGAGTGGTACATCTGTCAAAAGGTAGCACAGGTGTCCTAAGGTTAGCTCATTGAACATAGAAACCTCATGTAGAGCAAACGGCAAAAGCTCACTTGATTTTGTAAAGTGAACATTCCCGATATAAGTCTCTTACATTCTGTTTTGATATCTGGAAAAAAGTATCAAATATCATTGATATAACTTTACATGTTAAGTAATCTGTCAAAGCATGACCTTTTAAAGAAAATTTGAATGTGTTTTTACTTTAAGCAAAGTCAAGAAGAAAAAAATAAAATTAGAGTTTGGATTGTTTTTCACTGTGTTGATAACTATATTCTATTCAGTTATGATGATTTTTAAATGATTCAAATTAAACAACTTGTATCAGTTATGTATAAATCTTACAATGTCTTAAGACTATCAGCATGGTTCCATTCTATTCTTGTATGGGAGCAGAAATGGAATGAAGTAACTTGGATAAACCTTTGATGAAAACTATTAGCCAACCAATAAAGCCTATTTAGGATTAGGGTAGCCCTAGTGTAGTAATTATGGTTGATTGCAATCTGTGCAAGAGTGCTCTGGATCACTGTAGTTTTTTTGTTTTGTTTTTGGTTGAAATTAGGAAAGTATCTGGATGAAAAAGAAATTGGGAGACCCATACGATTGCAAATAAGAGCGGGCAGAACTATCAACTGGGGATATTGTCAAATACACCATGAGATCATGCAAGTGAAAAAAGGAGATCTTGCAAACGCTGGACACATCACTTGTTGAAGAGAACATCAAACAGGACATCTAAATTCAATAGTTTTGTAGCCGCACCTTTTGGGTTGCAAATATATTTACTGGTGTAAAACAGTCCATTTTTTCTGCTGAACTGGAGCCCTAAAGATAATGAACCAGTTTTTTTTCTGGATATAATTCTAATTTGCTAGGACACATCCATTCTTACACAACTTTATATTTCAAGGAAATGGCTTTTTAAAGAGAGGTGTACAATAACATGCTGTCATTGGCACAGACGTGAAATTTAATACTAGAGTGTTCTACTGATCCCAAAAGGTTACTACGGATTACATGAGATAAGGAGGGTTATCAGTTTCTGTTTTGTTATTAACCATGCAATGTAGATGTGTTTTTTCACCAGAGTGTGTAATTTGTGTTCATTCTGAGGATATATTCTGTGATCAAAAAGATTTGTGGAGTGTTTTTCATTAATCTTGTTCAGAGGAGTGGCATAAAGGGAAAATAAGTGTGGACCTGGCACTGAGCCTTGGAGAACCCCATAAATGAGCTCACACACTTTTGAAAGTGTAAAGAGAAATTTAATGACTGCCTGACACCAGTTGCAGCTGGTTTATTTCTGTTCAACACTCACCAATTGGTCTAATGGGTTAGCAGGTTTAGCATCTATAATCATAGGCTGTCACCTCTGTGTGGGTTCGACACTCACAAGTGAAAATGTTAAGGACCTGTCCTAATAAGACCCTAGTTGTTGAATGGGACATAAAACGGGTATGACCTCTGTCCACACTCACCGAACCAAGAAGACTGGCAGTCGAGGAGATTGCTGTAGTCTAGTCTATTGAAAGCAACAGACGAATCAAGAAGGATGAGATCAGTAGCTTCTCTACATGCTACAGAGAGGTGGACCACAGTTTTAATATATAACAAGGGCAGTCTCTGTTTAGTGTCCAGACTTATATTCAGATTGAAATTGATTGTCAAGATGGTTTCTACTCAGTTGATTGCTGAACTGACTTGTAAATACTTACTCTACCAGTTTTGACACAAAACAAAGCCTTGACACAGGACAGTACACCTGTGTCACTAATGTTAGACAGCATTAATGTTAGACAAGTTGTCATTATCTGGTCCCATTTTTTGCGAGTTCATAAAAATGTTAAGAAATGCAATAAGTGAACCCCAATTTATGCATACCAATGTATATTTATCATTACACATAAACAGACATGGCTGCATGCTTATTTTATGTCATTGTCTAACATTAATGCTGTCTAACATTTGTGGCACAAGTGTAATTCTTTAGTCTCACTTGGTAGATTATTGCTTCTTAATAAGGGGAGTAACACAGGCCCTTTTGAACCTATGAGAAAAACAAGCCTGGTTTGGGACACAATAACCAACTTAGTAATAGATAACAGAAGAAGATCAATACATTCTTTAAGAACAAAAGTAAGGATTTAGCCAAGGAGATATGATTTGGCTGGCGAACTTTAGATGCAGATTTGTTGAGAAGGCCATTCAGGTATCAGATGTATTGTTGTGCAATTTTGTAACAGTTTTTGTTGGACATTTGATGGATTAATTCAGACAAATAACTTTTCAGAATTGCTGCATGTCAATTTTATGGTATTGTTGATGCAAGGCTTTGTTAGATTTGGGAGTTGTCAGGACTGACAGTCCAGGTAACGCTTGACTATGATGTAGTTCTAACTACACGATTTATCTAAAAACCCTTTTATGCTGTTTTTTTAAATGAGACATATTGACCAAATATTGCTTGATAGTTTTGGTGTTTGTGAATGTTTCGACATAATACAAATACAACTAGTAGTACCATTCTCTAGGTTTAACTTGTTTGTTGGCTGTCAAATATTTTATATCTCAGTAAATCGATTTCTGTTTAACCCGCGACCACAGCATCTCACTACCAGTAACTCACTACCAATAAAATAGTTAATTATAGCTGTCTGCATGAATGTGGAAAAATGAAGAATATATAGAAAACGTTTGTTGCTGGAATATTGCTAGAAATCCCATTGAATTATAAGTTATGTTCATGGACTTGTGTCTAATCAACTACAATTCTGTCAACAGTTTAAAATATCTTATGGGGTTTCCCAGAAATATTATAAAATAAAATATGCACATTGGAAAAAGTGAGGTTACGAAATTCCGTGGGGTTTCCTAGAATTATTATAAAACAAGTTATGCAAATTTGAAAACATGAGGTCATGGAATTCCGTGGGGTTTTCTAGAAATATAATAAATTTAGAAAACGTGGTGCCAAAAATATATAAAGTCGCTGAAACTGGCAGTGCAAGGATATGTATTAATTGGTAGCGAGATTTGGTAGTGAGTTACTGTTAGCGAGTTCCCAAGATTCAAGATTTTATTTACTTCAAGACCCTGTGTAGGTCCCGTGGTCGCGACTTCTACGTCTTCCCAGTAAATCTACGACTAATTTGTAAACGCCCTTTTATCGCCCATGAGTTTTTGTAAGAAAAGAAAAAGAAATTTCCTTTAAGCAAAGTACTTACTGCAGTCTATGTTGGTAGCAACATTTATTATGATTAGATATAATTCCTTCAATTGACTTAAGCTGAAATTTAAACGTTTTCAAAACTTTTGCACCAGTTGCATCGATCCGGTGAACGCCCATGGAATATTACGTACCAACCAGTGAATTTCGTCACGCCAGTGAAGTTCGTCACCTGCCGTAAAAATGCTCAAGGACAGGCAATATTCACATTTAAATGAATGGAATAGCTTCTTTCAACAGCAAGGTATACATATATGCCGTAACTGGACAGTAAAAACTCTTTAATATTGTCATAAAATGCAGGTGACAAACTTCACTGGGGTGACAAACTTCACTGGCTGAGCATAGGAATAATGCAGCATTCTTAACGGCTGTAAACACGACCTCACAGCCTGTAAATTTGTCAACGGTCTCACCGGTCGTATATACGACTGGTGAGTTGGGTGCCTCCAGAGACTTTCCAAACTTTGACCTTCATCTCTAATGACAACAAAGATGCAGAATACACATGCTTTCTTTATAAAAAAACATGTTAAATGAAATGTTTTGGTACTCGGGATTTTGATAAATAACCTCAGAAAATGTATAACAAATGAAATAGTATATATCTTTTGCATGGTGGATAGCGAAATATTGTGATTTCTTTTATTTCTTTCTCTTTGTGATTTGTGTTTGTTTACATCCACACATAAACACACAGGCGGTGAATTGTTAAGAACGGTCAAAACTTTCCACTGGTGGGTACCAACTCACAGGTCGTGTGCACAGGCTCACAACCTACTTCTGAACGCAACATAACCCCTGACCAAACCACAGTATACGCAGAATTTTACCATGGTTTGAGGCAATAAACCCCGAAGACGAATAGGGAACGACCTGGTTACGCTGCATTTTACCGGTGAAGTATTTCGTTGTTTACTGGTCAGCCAGTGAATTTTGTCACCCCAGTGAAGTTTGTCACCTGCCGTAAAAACGCTCAAGAACAGGCAATATTCACATTTAAATAAATGGAATAGCTTCTTTCAACGGCAAGGTATATATAAATGCTGTAACTGAACAGTAAAAACTCTTTAATATTGTCATAAAATGCAGGTGACGAACTTCACTGGGGTGACTAAATTCACTGGCTGAGCAGTAGCCAATCAGAATCGATGACACATCTGTGTCATTTTAGAATTAACATTTATGTTACAGTTTATTTTAGCTCAAGTGTGTATCAGTCAATCAGATTGCAGTGTTTGAGGGCAATTTGATTTGATATTTTCCTTTTTGGATGAAAAAACACCATCCGATGCCCTTTGCATCTCCAAATTGTCAATGTGCATGCGCGTAGAATGTAAACAAACAAGATGGTGATTACTGAATATGTCATTGGCACATCACATGATGATGTACATGAAAAAGGTCAATTATTTGATCAACAAGCTTCCAAAACAGAAGTTTCATGCAAGGACATCGCATACATTTACAGAGTTGCTCAGAATTTGTCAACATTGGCCCTCAGGCTTCGTAAATCATAATATTGGCAAGAGTGAAGTGTTTTTTTCTGTAAATATAAGTGTTCACTGGTAGGCGGGCATTTATGCTATATGTATATATGTTATGTATATTAACACCCAAATAATATACACCAAAGTTAAAAACAGATACATTTTGTTACATTTGTCTTAAAGCTGTATATTTTAATATTTCTTCTCAGTTATTGGCCATTTTTACCACAAACCAGATATACTTGTGAAAACCCATTTTGTAGTTATAGAAGCATTTGTCCTTGACCTCTAACAAAGAAATATAAGTTAGGTGTTTACTGGTAGAGAGCCACTGCAGCTGCCTGCTGTTACTTGGCACAATTTGGACACAAAATCCTTATTCATGGTTGTTTAAACTATTTTGTGTATATTAACATTGATTTCTATTGATTAAAATCAGCATTGGCTCAAGCGCAAGCTATAAGTGTATTTTAGCAACAAAAATTCAAAACAGTAAACATTTTAGAAAGTTTTTTAATGGTTGATAACATAATTACTTCCAGAAATCAGCACTTAAACTTGGCTCAATATGCATACGGAAAGTACTGAAGCTATTTAATTTGTTGCTATCATCACAAGAAAAAAAAAGTTAAAGTCCAACACCTACACCATACTTCTGCTTCTTTATTTGGTAAGCAAAAGTGCATGGATTTTACAGATGACAACCATATATTCTTAAATATTCCATCTTCGGGTTTGTGCCATGATAAAGCGCCAAACAGTAGTGGCATTCTACCAGTAAACACCCATGCTGAATTTAATATTTTGAATTTACGTAAATTATATTGACAGCTTTATTTTTTATTCTTGTAAAATCAGATTGTCAAATGATATGCAAATGAGTGTTACATTTGTCTCAAAGTTTATGTTTTAACAAATTATTTCTATTATTGCCTATTTTACCACAAATTGGAAAATACCAGTGAAGGCACATTTTGCAGACTCATAAAAGCACTTGTCCTTGACCGCTAACGAAGAAATATAAGGCAGGCGTTTACTGGTAGTAAGCCATTATATTTTAGGAATAAATACTGAGCAGGAGCACATTTTATGCTATAAATGCACTAGTAGAAATACAATGATGAAGGAGCGCAGATAGTTCATATCTTTATTTCATCCAGTAATTTATATAAGAGCAAAGCATGACTGTGAGAACTGTGCAGTTAATAAAAAATGTGTCTGTGCATTTTGTGAGAGTATATTGTGGAGGAAAGAATAAACATTATAGAAAATATACTTGATGTTTAGTAATAGTAATAGACTACATGAACTTTTTCTTGTACTTTATCAGCAGTTGAAATCACAGATATACTTTCAGAATAAAGGATTCAGTCTTTTTCAGTTACCAGCCAGTTTTCAAAGCATTAGGCTTACCACTTGCAGCAGTATGCCTTTGTTACTTTATATTATTTTCATGGCCACGACTTGTGCATTGTCAGGGTTTTGGGTTTCTGCACTCTTTCGGTCTTAATAATTGTATTTAAAAGGCTGAAATTTCTGAGTTTTTAAGTAATGTTTAACCAGTATTTCAATGGATAATTTTGACAGATGGGGGTCATTACTTTCTACTGAATTATTATATCCCCAGACGAAAGTCGGGGATATATTGGATTCATGTCCGTTGCGCCGCTGCCGCCGTAGAAATTTCCTTGTGGACGCGATAACTCAAAAACAAATTAATATTTTTTTTTCAAACTTGGTACACATGTTAAGGGTGCCCAAAGGAAGATCCCTATTTTAAGGTGACCTTAAACTCCCAGTAAAAAAGAACTTATGGCCACCTTAAGGTCAGAAATTGGACTTTTGGCCACTTAGAGCCCTGTAGGTCACAAACTATGATGCTCAGCTGGCTGAAATTTTACCTGACAACACATTAATATGTTCTTAGTACATTTGCCGAAAATCACGACTTTAAGTTGAGGAGAAAATTGTGTTTGAGGCCCATAAATACCCCCACTTAGGGATTTTTTGCTATACTTTTCACATATTTTGCCCTATAATTTGGAAGTGGTAATTCTAATGAGTCTCAAACTGCACTAGGGTATAACTTTAATATGTAATCCTTGTCTGTGGAAAATTTTAGGGCTGTAGGTTTACCCAAAGGGGTTGACTTAAGCTCTCAAAAGTGCCCACAGAGACCCAATTTATGCACTTTTTGCCACTTTCAAGCACTGTAGCTTTCAAACTATGTCTCTCATCTAAGTTAAATATCATCTGGGAATATATCTCTGTGTTTTCTGATATGTGCCCCAACATTTAGGCCTTTAATAGACAGTTAACCTGTGTATCAGGACCATAAACACCCACCCGAGTGACCCTTATAAGACATTTTTCACATCTTTTTCCCTGTAACTTGGAAATGGTAAGTCTGAGAAGTTTCAAACTGTATTAGATATATATTCTGTGTGTAATCTTACAATGTAACAGATTTTAAGTCTGAAGCTTTAATTTTGAAGGTCAAATTGAGGTCTCTAAAAGGCTCCCAAAGAGCCAATATTTGGACTTTTTTGCTACTTTTAAGCCCTGTGACTGTCACACTGTGAGACTGATAGAGCTCAAATCCTATCTGGGAAGATATTAGTATGTTATTTATATATGTGCCAAAAATTAAGGCTTTAAGAAGACATTTAACCGGTGTATGAGGACCATAAATCCCCACCCGAGTGACCATTTTTAGACATTTTTCACATATTTTGCCCTGTAACTTGGAAATGGTAAGTCTAAGAAGTTTCAAACTGTATTAGATGCATATTCTATGTGTAATCTTAGTATGTGACAAATTTTAAGTCTGAAGCTTTAATTTGAAGGCCACATTTAGGTCTCTAGAAGGCCCCATAAAGACCCAGTATTTGGACTTTTTGCCAATTTTAAGGCCTGTGACTGTTAAACTATGTGACTGATAGAGCTGAAATCTCATCTGGGAATACATTATTATGTTCTTTTTACATGTGCCAAAAATCAAGGCTTCAAGTAGACATTTAACCTGTGTATGAGGACCTTAAACACCCACCTGAGTGACCCTTTTAAGACATTTTTCACATATTTTGCTCTGTAACTTGGAAATGGTAAGTCTGAGAAGTTTCAAACTTTATTAGATACATATTCTATGTGTAATCTTAGTATGTAACAAATTTTAAGTCTGAAGCTTTAATTTGAAAGCCGCATCGAGATCTCTAAAAGGCCCTCAGAGACCCAATATTTGGACTTTTTACCACCTTTAAGCCCTGTGACTGTTAAACTATGTGATTGATGGAGCTGAAATCCCATCTGGGAATGCATTATTATGTCCTTTTTACATATGCCGAAAATCAAGGTTTTTAGTAGACATTTAACCTGTGTATGAGGGCCATAGACACTCGCCCAAGTGCCTTTTTTGACATTTTTTCCGTATTTTGCCCTGTTATTTGGAAATGCTTAGTGTGACAAGTCTTAAACTGTATTATATATAATTTTTGTTTGTTATGTATGTCCCCCAAAAAGTTTCAGATCTGTAGTTTAATTGCTAAGGTCTCTTTAACAATTGTAAAATGCCCACAGAAACCCAATTTATGGACATTATGCCACTTTAAAGCCCAGTAACTGTCAAACTATGTGGGTTATAGAGCTGAAATCTTTGAATTTTTAAAAGGAAATGCCTGTCTATTTAAATTTTGAATATTAATAATGTTATGGCTATCTTAGTCTTTTAAGAACTTATTTGTGTTATACCTCTGCTTGCTGAGTTTTTAACTTTTTAAAATGAAACTGGTTAAACATATTCAAGTAGACAAAATGGACACTTTTAGTGAGCTTTAAGTCCCAATATTAATGAAATTATATCCTTATGTAGTAAAACTAGGGGATTTTTAACCCTCAACTAGCCCATTTTTATTCAACTTGCCTCAGTGAATTTTGACACAGCTCCTACAGTTATGAACTCATTTCAGTTGATAATCACATACTTAAAATTCTCAATTCTTTTTGTATTTGAGTACCCCTTTTATATAGATTGTTTGTTTACCATTTATGCTGTAGCACTCCATCTCTTTGTAGTCCCAACCCACATCCCCCACCCGGATTCCCCCCCACCCACCTCAGGGACCTCCAGCTATATTGAGTGACACTAAATAAACAAAGGTATTTAATGATATCAGATGAGAAACAAAGAACTCAATGGGGTTGCAGATCTTGTGTAATAGTGAGAGAGGTGTGGAGAAGGGAGAGGGGTGGGGGTGGGAGGTGGTGGGCTTCATTACATATAACACAAAGGGGAGTCAGAACTGAGATTGTGTCACATATTTAGGTTGCATATATATGGACCACATATATAGGTATAGAGGAAATGAATAACTGAAAACAATTTGCAAATTCTAAAAATAATATAATAAAATAATAATATAAATAATTTTTTTTTAAATAATATTTTATTTGTGAACAAATATAGAAACAGATATGCGCTTTTGGGATTATGAATTTTAGAATGGACATTGAATCATCAATCATTTAAATACTTTGAAGGAAGATTGAAAAGTATGATGAGTTGAGTTAAAAATAATATTTTATTTGTCAACAAATATAGAAACAGATATGCTCTTTTGGGATTATTATTTTAGAATGGACATTCAATCATCAATCATTTAAATACTTTGAAAATAGGTTTAGAGTTATCATTTCAGGAAGATTGAAAATATAATTTGAGTTATGTATTCGGCGTCTGGAGATACACCATCTTCCTTGGGAAGATATAAACAGAGTAGATTGATGTGCTGAAGTTCATATAATAATGGGTAATTATGTTTTAAAAAATTCCCGATCAAAACCTGTGGCGTGAGTGATGACCTGTCTGGGGATATGTTGGTGCAGAGTTGGCCCAATCTAGTTCTATTTATATTCTATTTTATGTTGAAATTTTATAGTGCTTAATCTCTGCCAAGGCAGACTCTTAAGGTGCAACGCCAGGTCCAATTCAATAATCATCATTCCAGAGACATAGCTCTGTCGACACCACAGGGATGCCGGGAAATTTACATGTTAAGGTGGAAAAGCTTTCTCAAAGCGAGAAGATTTTAACTTTTTCCTGAAACAGGCAAGAGTTGGAGCAGAACGAACATCATCAGGCAGATCATCCAAAATGTGGGAGCATCAAAAGCAAAACTGTGACCATTTATGTACACGTGGGTAGTACTGAGGAACTCCAGGGACGCTTTATCTGGACGGTTGTATCTTGTGCTAGTTTGCACATGTTGAAACTGGACAGACTTCTCAAAAGAGAGTTGCAGTAGTTCAGGCGACTGCTCACTAGGGCATATGCTGCCAGGACAGCAGCCTCATCCATCAGATACTGTCTGACCAGCCTGAGATCACACATTTGATTGAAACAAGTCTTACAAATATTGCGGACATGATCAGCAAAGTTAAAATTAACATCACACCAGACACCCAGGTTCTTTACAACGGCTGATGGATGCAAGAGTGTACCAAATATCCTAACAGGAAGGTAAGAATTTAATTTCTTTAGCTGAGCATGAGACCCAAATGTGATGAAGTCTGTTTTTTCAGGGTTTAATTTAAGCATACTTGACGACACCCATTCCTGAACATCTTTAGTACAAGAATTCAATTTATCAAAGGCTGAGGTGGCATTTTTGTAGGACATATGGAACAAACAATTGAGTGACGTCGGCATAAAAATGGAATTTGATCTTAGAGTGCCTTCGAATAACTTTACTCAGAGGAGTGGTGTATAGAGAGAAGAGCAGAGGGTATGAGGACAGAGCCTTGTAGCACTCCCGAACAGCAGCTCGTGCAATTCTGACAGGGTTGACCCAATTTTAATTGCTTGGAATCGGTGGCTGAGATAGGGGAGAATCGCTTCAGGGCCGTGCTATGGGCCGACACACCAAACTATGACTTAAGATAGTTCAGAAGAGTATCATGGTCAATTGTGTTGAAGGCGGACAACAGATCAAGTAAGACAAGTGCCGTAGGCTTGCCACATGGCAGTGAGAGATGGATTTCATTTTTAATATGCAGTAGGGTATTTTCAGTGGAGTGACCAGTTTTATACGCTGATTAATGAGGATTGTCCAGATTTTTACTATTGATGTGTTGCACGATAGTTCTTTAAGTCGTTGGAAGTGATGCTTTCTTAATAAGGGGGGTAACAACCGCCTTCTTGAATTGTTGGGGGAAAACACTCTCAACCAAAGACAAATTGACAAGTTTTGTAATAGATGGGAGTAAAATATCTACACATTCTTTGAGAAAAAAAGTGGTGACTGGGTCTGAAAGACATGATTTTGTGGGGCAATTAGTTAATCTTAGGTGTCTGATTCTCTGAGACCTCACTGAAGTGAGACAGGTTGGGGGTAAATCCATGGGTGGTTTAACAGTTGTGGTAGATACAAAAGACATATCTCGGATTCTCTTGATTTTTTTGAGTGAAAAAGAAAGCAAATTGATTAGCCAAGGATTTATCTTGACTGGTGAGGAGAAAGAGTTATCTCACGACCCTTATTAAGAACTTGTCGTAGGGCCTGCCATAGCTTCTTTGGGTTACGGCTTTTGTCATTGATGACAGTGCTGTAGTATTCAGCCCTGTCTCTGTTGATAATTACATTGCACCGGGCAATCTAAATTAGCATTAAGTACAGTCATAAAGTGTGATCCATCAGCTCTAAGAACATGGATTGCCATGAATAAATTTTCATTACATGTGTTACAAACAAATTACATAATATTTACCAGTCAGGCTGTATGTTGTGACTCATGTCAAGGATTCAGTAACCAAACATAACATCTAGCTCCAGTCACAGGAATACTAAATTTTGAATCTGTGAAGGCATAAAATATGGCTTTTAGTTTGGAAGCAGCACATAAAAATTATTAAAACCAGTGTAAGATATTCTATATATGATATATATCAGGTCCATTGTATGAAGCAAGTTAATAGAAATATTGTTCATTTGAATCTGTTTTTTATTTACCAAAATTTATACTGAATCTATGTTACTTTCATGTCACCATCATATTGCATCAATATGTCAAAAGTTAAATAAAAGTTTATCAGTCATTTATAAAGTGAAAATATGTTATATGTTGATCCTTTGAAATATCTTTTAGACAGTGTAATGTGTCATTTTATTGTTATTTATGCATAAAGCCAAAGAAGGTAATTGACCTGATAATACACAACTGTTTTTATTTTTTTTTAATTAAACTAAATATTAATGTTATGATAGACAAGAAAGAAATTTTTGTTTTTTTTGTTTTTACATGCACAAAAAATGTATTTCCATCTGTGGTGTGAAGTTCTGGAATAAATTAAATTGTGATATCAGTTCAATAAAGCCTTGTGAAAACTTAAACGATTTTAAAGAAATATACATTTGAATCTTATAAAGAATAATTTGATATAATCAATTATTTTTCCATCACTCAACTTAATTTAGTATGGGCAGATTTTTATAATTGTTTAAATTTATTAATTATTTAAGTCTTTCACTTTACATAATGTTCTTGCTAAAAGTTTTGGAGGCAGTACAATTATGAGCTCTGCTTTAGCTGCCTCCTTTTCATTGTCCCTGTATTAATTGTCTGTTTCTTTTATCAATAATTAATTATAATCTTTAAATAATCTATGCTGAAAGTTTTGATTTGTTGTAATATATAGTACTGGTATTTATTCATATTTTATGGCTGAAATAAATATATATATTGATTTACTGAATAAGTGTATGTAAATATCTATGCAGGGTTATTGTATCCAGGGGCCGGTTTCATGAACAGACTTAAGCCTTGAGTCAGACTCAAAAGTTGAGACTTTGTCTCAAATTTTGGAAATATTTTGCTGAGTCTGTGAACTCAGACTCAATGCATTTCACAAACAAGCTCAACTTGAGACCTGGCTCAGTCACAGGCTCAAATTTGAGCCCATGAAGGAGGTGTCTCAAATTTGAGTCCAAGCTTTGATGCCAAAAAACACATACATAAAGCGATACAATTTGTTCCAAAATGAAATTGATAAATCTTGAAATCTTCTATTTTCATTTTATTCTGTAATTACAGCCACATATTCAATATTTACTAATAACAAAAGTCAATAGAATTGACATGCTTTATAGGCTATTATTAAGTGACAGGCCTCAAGGGTGGACTCAAAGCCAGACTCAACCTCAGTTGAGTCTCAATGTTATGGATCACTTAGAATAATATATTATCATATAACTTCTTTGTATTATGAGTATTACAGATATTTAAAATGATAATAATCATGAAATATAACTTTTTAAACTAAAAATAAGTCCACTAAATATATGAAATGAGATTAAAAAGTTGAGACCATAACTTGAGACTGGTCTCAGCTGATCCACCCTTTGTGAAATCCATTTGAGCCAAAAACTCAGCCGAGACAAAAGTCTCAGATTTGAGACCCTGACTCAGCCTTGAGTCTGGCTCAGTTTGAGACTTTTCATGAAACCGGCCCCAGCTCTTAATTCACAATTTTCAAATGCAGAATTAGTTTTGTCATGCACACAAAGTAAAAATGGATCAAACCAGAAAAAAACTCAATATAAGAAAGATTCAATTTCTTAACATATAATTACTGTTTAGCTGCCCAAGGTGGTCACTTGAAATGCATAACAATATTAAAATCGCTACATAATTAGCCATCTGAGTAGTGTTATAGGTTACTGTTATTCCATCTCTTGCTGCCAGGTGCGGCAGGAGATTATAAAATGCCTCTTGTTCCATATGTTTCAATATCAGTATTAGTTGTCTTTGATAGTTTTCAAGGCTAGTGATGTCGACTCACTTGGTTAGCTTTGAAGTATAGAAACAACATTGAATAGCTTTGCCTAGTTAAAAATTGAATCAGAAAACTTTTTATCATTTTCTGAAATCAAAGAGTAAATCCCTCCCTCATTTCTTCCCTACTTAGTTTTCATGCATTTAATAGAATTACATTAAGTGAATTCAGGAGCTGTGTACACTAAGACTGGATGGCAATTCTCTACAAACACCAAAACATGGTTGGGGTTAAGTGCATTGCAAAGTAATTAAAAAGTACTCACTTTTTTGAAGCATATCAATTTTAAACATTTCGGGTGCGCAGAAAAAAAGCCTTGTGGAAAAAATGCCTTTTTGACAGAAAGCCTTGTCTGTTTTTGAGAGAATGGAAAAAAGCCTTGTACAAAAAAAATGACACTTTATCATATTTTTATTACAAAAACATGCTTAAAATGCAGTACACATCACTTAATATTTTCATGATATGTATAAGTACAGACATCCGTATCTTCACAAGAACATGCTTAAAATGCAATACACATACAAACAGCACTACCTTTTGATTGACCCATTCTAATGCAATATCGTATTCTTTGTCAAAAATCTTCAATGGATTTTTCCCACTTCTCCATGCTTTTGTAGTTATTGCAGCTAATTACATAGTCCTATAATCATACTTTCTGTTTAGGGCAAAGAACTTGAGTTCTATAGGGGTTATTTTTGTCTGCTTGATCAAAATAAATTTATTAAATAATACAATGGGTCAATTCAGGAATTTTATTGGCACAAATGATAAATAACTGTCTTCACACCTACTTGTAATCACACTTTCTATTCTGTAGTATTTTACACTTATTTTTATCAAAATGTCTCGGTTTTTATGTCAGCTTACTTGTCAGTCAGCTGACATTTTGGCATCACTCTGTGGCTTCCATGTGAACAACTTCTCCTCCAAAAAAGTACAAGTCCCAGAGACATGCTGTTAGTTTTAAAAGATACCTTATCTATCAAGGATGATAAATTGTAAAATCCATGGAGATCTGTTCGTTTGTCTGGTCCCCAGAGCCGTTAGAAGAGAGGTACCCCCACCCAAAGTATGAACATTTCAACACTTTATCACAATTTTCTCATTTGACCTTTGAAGGGATTTCTCTCTTATCTTGCATATATGTACTAGGCCACAAGTAAATTCCCTTGTGTGAGTATCAGGCCTGGAACTTTCTTACTTTTTTATGAATTTTTATATCCCGCCTGGCGGGAGATTATAATTTGCACCATGTGTGTGCGTACATGCGTGAGTGGGTGTGTCACACAGTTTTCTCTGAAACTACTACAGTTATACATTTTTGATAAATTACTTGTCGTAATGTATTTTTACGGTCTTAAGTATTTTGTGGGTTTGGTGAACTTTGGCCTACTTTTTGTGCAAGCAATAGCACTTTTACCTAATATAATTATATGACTTATATGACTCTCAAACTATTGCATTTAGAGTATTTTGTTCCAATATGTTGTTGAGCTACTTTATCCACAGCTACAACATGGTCAGTAATTTTGGAAGTGTATCTCCAAAGCTAAGTGAGTAATAGCTACTTTGTCAATTTTTAATGATAACCATAATGAGTAAATGGCTTATATCTTCAAAAGTATTGCAGCTACACAATTTCTCTCAAATATGTTGTTCATCTACTTTTTTGTAAACTGTAACATATTTAAGTTTCACAACTGTTGCTCAATGTACAAGTGAGTAATGGCAACTTTACTGCTACTTTTAGTGAAAATGTGAAAAATCACAAATATCTCGCAAACCGTAAGAGATAGAGCAATTTCGAGCGAATTTTTGACCCACAGGGTAGTACAGGAGTATCCTGTTTCTAAGGGAAAAATTTCAATTTTCGCCACTTTTGGTGGCCATCTTGGATTTTAGCGGAAAATGAAAAACTGTGAATATCTCGAAAACCGTAAGAGATAGAGCGAGTTCGAGCAAATTTTTGATCCGCAGGTTAGTACAGGAGTATCCTGTGCCTAGGGGAAAAGTTTCAATTTTTGCCACTTTTGGCGGCCATCTTGGATTTGAGCGGAAAATGAAAAAGTGTGAATATCTCAAAAACCGTAAGAGATAGAGCAATTTTGAGCAAATTTTTGACCTGCAGGGGAGTACAAGATAATCCTATTCAAAGGAAAAAATTTCAATTTTTGCCACTTTTGGTGGCCATCTTTGATTTTAGCGGATAATGAAAAATTGTGAATATCTCGAAAACCGTAAGAGATAGAGCAATTTTGAGTATTTTTGAACCACAGGGTAGTACAAGAGTGTCCTGTGCCTAGGAGAAAAATTCCAATTTTCGCCACTTTGTGCCGCCATCTTGCATTTTAGCGGAAAATGAAAAGGTGTGAATATCTCGAAAACCGTAACAGATAGAGTGATTTCGAGCGAATTTTTTACCTGCAGGGCAGTACAAGGGTATCCTATGCAAAGGGGAAAAATTTCAATTTTCGCCACTTTTGGCGTCCTCTTGCATTTTAGCGGAAAATAAAACATTGAAAATATCTTGGAAACGGTAAGAGATAGAGCGAATTCGAGTGAATTTTTGATCTGCAGGTTAGTACAGGAGTATCCTGTGCCTAGGGGAAAAGTTTCAATTTTCGCCACTTTTGGCAGCCATCTTGGATTTTAGTGGAAAATGAAAAAGTGTGAATATCTCGAAAACTGTAAGAGATAGAGCGATTTCGGGCAAATTTTTGACCCCAGGGGAGTACAAGAGTGTCTTGTGCCTAGGAGAAAAATTTCATTTTTCGTCACTTTTGGCGGCCATCTTGGATTTGAGTGGAAAATGAAAAAGTCTGAATATCTCGAAAACCGTAAGAGACAGTGATTTCGAGCAAATTTTTAACCTGCAGGGTTGTACAGGAGTATCCTGTGCTTAGGAGAAAAATTTCAGTTTTCACCACTTTTGGCGGCCATCTTGGATTTTTGTGAATAATGAAAAAGTGTGAATATCTCGAAAACCATAAGAGATAGAGCGATTTCGAGTGAATTTTTGACCTACAGGGTAGTACAAGTGTATCCTATTCTAAGGGGAAAAATTTCAATTTTCGCCACTTTTGGCGGCCATCTTGGATTTTAGCGGAAAATGAAAAAGTGTGAATATCTCGAAAACCGTATTTCTTCCCCTTTAATACTCGGCGGGAGATACACACCATGGCAGTGGTCTTGTTTAAAATAATTTTTAGTGCATTAAAATTCATGAATTCATGCAGTAAATCACTTCTAACATGAAAAGCATTGTATTTAGAGCATTTTGTTGTTAAATAAGTTTTTCACCTATTTTTCTATCAGCTATAACAAAGTAAAATTTCAGACCTGTAGCTCATTGCATAGCCTAGTAATAGCTGCACAAACTATACATATGCTGATCTGTACAGATAGAATCTCCCCACTACCCTTTACTTCACACAAAATGCAGCAGAGAAAAAAATTGCTTCTGTGTGTGTGGTGTGTGTGGGTGGTGGTGGTGGTGGTGGTGGGAAGTTGTGTGTGTATGTATATGTTACAGCCAGTGATCTATTTTAATATCTGTTTTAGATGTAAGAAGGATAGAATTTTCCTCTTGTTATTTTTCAAGAGTGTGTTCTCTGATCCTGTGGGAGCTTCTTTAATTCCATGAGACAAACTCTGGTGTTAATCATGTTTGTGGAAACAAATTTAACTGTAGTTAGAACTTCAAAACTTCTTTTGCAGTCGAATCACTCAGTCTGAGCCTGTTTGAGCTAGGTGGGTATTCTACACAAAGGCCTCCCAAATGAAAGAAACTACACACAGTAGCTTTGATTTATGGCAGTGACAAGCTATTTCATGTAAGAACATCGAAACAGGTGCTGGAATCTGAGAAAGACTTTTATTGAGTTACAACTTACCCTCCAGCAAATTTTCATTTAAATGCCTGATATATTAATAAGACATTGATATTCATATTGGCACAATGTTTTATTATCAAGATTGAAAAAGCTTTTTTTTCCCAAGTCATTTTGTGAATTGATTTGCTTTGCAAAACTTGATTCGTGAATCCATTCGGTTCACAAGTTTGTGATTCCTTGGGTATAACCTGAATTTGGGAGGAGGGAAACAGAAGACATGGCAAACATTCCAAACCTACCTTTCATCTGAAATTAATCTATGTGCACACAAGTGGCTTTATTTTTTTATTTTCTTGCATCCACCTTAAGTACTACATGTTTGTCAAAGAAGCCATTCTTTTTGATTCACTTCATTGCCTTTAACTTATACAATTAAGCAATTCTCTATTTTTAAATTTCATAAAGCAATACCCTATCCATGATAAGTAAAACTATTTTGGGGGGTTGAAATGTCCTACTTTGAATTGGGGCTAAATTGATGGGGGGGAAACTGATTTTCAATTTTTATGTGGGGTGAAACTGATGGGAGTGAAAATTGATGGAGGCAAAATTGAAGTAAACACTTGAAACACCCTGTGTTTTTTGTTAAAAGCCTCTGTAATTTGTTTTACATTCTAAACATAAAAATATGATTGTGTTGTTCAGGACTCTTGGATGCCAAATTAATGAAGAAAAATAGATCTTTGATGTCATTGTTGTCTGTTTAAAAAAACTTACGATCAGCAGTTAAACAGAAATGTTGGCTGTTGAATGGAATATACAACCCTAACCTTTGACCTTATTGAATACAAATGTTGGACTATTACTACTCCCATATCTTTAGATGTTTCCTTGTCCCATTTAGTTTTAATTTTGTTTCAGCATTTCACTTGTTTGTTGCAGAAGAAACATGGCCACTCGAGTGCCGAGTGGCACCAGCACACTTGAAGGACTCCCACAGCAGTTTGTCTCTTCACTGAGAGTTTTGTTTGACATTCTAGACTGCAATAAAACTGGATATATTGCCTTGTCCGAGTTGGAAGCCAGCTGGGAAGATGGAAGTGTTGAAGGTTTGCCCAAGGGTGTGGTTAGTGCCTTGAAAAAGGTGGCCCCTGTTAATGGAAAACTTTCATTTGAACAGTTTGTGGCTGGTTTAAAAATTGCATTACTTAGACATCGGTCAGACTCAACACATTCAGTGGGAGAGAAAAATAAGAATGACCTCCAATCAAATCAGAGAGCCATTAAGAAGGATTATCAGGCGTTGTCTACTGGTGCCTTGCAGGGGAAGGTTGGGAGTTTGACTGGAAGTTCATCTGGGGCAAAGCAAGGGATCCAAACAAGGACAACTAGTTTGCCAACACTACAGAATCCACCAAAAGATAGCATGCAGTATGAGAGTAATGGATACCCAGGGAATACTCGTCCTAATTGGGAAAATCTGAATGACCACAAGAGAAAAGTGGATGCACTCTCATCAAATAATCACAAAGACAGGAAACCAGGCGATGGAAGGTCTTCAATTGCTTCAGCCTCAGCATTGGATTTTTTTGGTTAGAGACACTGTTTTTTGTTAGATAACATTTTGCAACATTTTATTTCTCTTGTCTCTACACAGTTTGTTTCAACTGTACAGCAATGGAGTGATTTTAAGATAATTTTAAGCTCATTTATTATTCTTTTACATAAACCTTTCCCTGTAAATCATGTTATTTCCTGTGTTTCTACATAAACTGTATAAAGTATCTGTATTAGGTAGAGAAAATATCAGCTGTTTATTTTACAGGAAAAAATCTCTCCAAGGAAGATGATCTTGTGGGTCAGCGTGGCACAAACCGCCGCCGAGAAACCAGGCGCCATACCCTGGCAAATGGAGTGGACTACAACATGGTAGAGTATATAGACAAGAAGAATCGTATATCAGTGTCAGCCAATGTAATATTAAAAAATACTAAAAGTGTAAATTTCAATAACGTATTCAGTAACTAACTGCATAATGTCAATGCAAAGAATTGAAACAATTTGGTTACAGTTTTGCTTTCGATGCATCCACAGTGTGTAATGAGTTGCATGATGAGATTTATCCCTCTTCCTCTATTGCCTTCTTCAGAAAGAAACTTTAGTCTTACTTCTTTGCATGTCCTCCAAGGTCTCTTTTTTATTGCTTTTCCATGGTGCTGAATCTTTATTTTGCCCCTGCATTTTTGTATCCATGGGATAGCATCCAGTGGATACTATGGACTATGCACGAGTACGCCGCTACCGTAGTGTGTAGAGATTTTCTTGTTACCTGTCTAGAGGCCAGGGTAGGTAGACTTCTCAAATTTTCAGGATATATTCATAACCATATAATCTTGCCTGGGAATATTTTTAGCCTCATTTTGAGGCGTTTTTTGACTTTCAGCAAGGAGTTTTGTTGGCCCTCTAGAACAAAGGTTATTATAGGTAGAGATCTCAAATAGGCAGGATATGTTCATTATTAGAAAATCTTCATTGAAAATATTTTTGGCTTCATTTCAAACAAGATGGCTGCCATAGGTGTTTCTTTTCACTTTCAGTCATGAAAAGTGCTTAGAATTTGCTTATTATTGGTCCAAGAGGTTTGCCATTAATGTGAAACCAACCTATAGGAAATCATGGGCTGCAAATCTTTCGATGTGGTCAGATTTGACCTTGGACCCCTCCTTCAAGGTCAAACGAGCATAGGCAAACTTAAAAGTGCTTATAACTCGCTTATTATTGGTCCTAGAGGTTTGCATTGTCAAACCAACCTATAGGAAACCATGGGCTGCGAATCTTTTGATGTGGTCCGATTTGAACTTGGGCCCCTCCTTGAAGGTCAAACGAGGATAGACAAACTTAAAAGTGCTTATAACTTGCTTATTATTGGTCCTAGAGGTTTGCAATATGAAACCAGCCTATAGGAAATCATGGGCTGCGAATCTTTTGATGTGGTAAGATTTGCCCTGTGGCCCCTGCTTCAAGGTAAAACAATGGTAGCCAAACTAATCAGGGCGTCAAGTTCCTATTTTTTCCTATTATTTCCTATTTTTTAGCAAATTCCTATTTATTCCTATTTTCCAGGAAAATTCCTATTTTTTCCTATTTTTGGTGATGATAATGTATTTTAAGTCACTAAATGTTGTTGATCACATGGAAAATGACTAATTTTCTCAAATCATTATGAAGTATAAATTTTACAGCATCATTGAAAAATGAAAAATGGTTTATTATAATTGTGAATTTCACAAAATGAGTGCTGCAAAAATACCCACTGAATGCCTTTGGCATGAGAAATGACCTGTCTGGGGATATGTTGGCATCAATCTAGTTATGATTGTATCCACCGGAGAGCAGTGTGTAGAGATTTTCTTGTTACCCCTCTAGAGGCCAGGGTATTGTAGGTAGATTTCTTAAATTTTCAGGTTATATTCATAACCATAAAATCTTGGCTGGGAATATATTTTTGGCCTCATTTTGAAGAACAAGATGGCTGCCACGGGCGTTTTTCGACTTTCAGCAAGGAGTTTTGTTGGCCCTCCAGGCCTCTAGAACAAAGGGAATTCTAGGTAGAAATCTCAAATTCGCTGGATATGTTCATCATTACAAAATCTTGATTAAAAATATTTTTTTCCTCATTTTGAAAAAGGATGGCCATCACGGGCGTTTCTTTTCAGTCATGAAAAGTGCTTATATCTCCCTTATTATTGGTCCTAGATGTTTGGAATGTCAAACCAACCTATAGGAAATCATGGGCTGCGAATCTTCTGCTGTGGTCGGATTTGACCTTGGGCTGCCTCTTCAAGGTCAAACAAGGTTAGGCAAACTTAAAAGTGCTTATAATTTGCTTATTATTGGCCCTAGAGGTTTGGGATGGTAAACCAACCTATAGGAAATCATGGGCTGTGAGTCTTCCGATGTGGTCACATTTGACCTTGGGCCCCTGCTTCAAGATCAAATGAGGGTAGCCAAACTTAAAAGTGCTTTCAACTTATTATTGAAAAATGCAGTTTTTCTTCTAAACTATGTTAGTTGGCCTTTTCCGGTGGATACATCTTGCATCTGTGGGTCCTTGGTCTAGTTTTGAACTGAGTTACATGTACATATGTAGTTCTATAGAATGTGTATTTATAAGCTTTTTGGATGTAATTCAATAAGTATGATGCTTACTTGAGATACACGTGTATTATTTTGACTATATTTTTTCCATTGTTCTAAGATAAGTGCAAAATAAAGGGAAATGTGGTGCATCATGATGGCTATAGGGGTGTTAGGAGACTATCTTGTTAAAAAAGATTCCTATTTTCACTATATTTTTTCAGTAATATTCCTATTTTATTCCTATTTTTTGACTCCCGAAATTCCTATTTTCTGAGACCCACTTGTAACTTGACGCCCTGAAACTTTAAAGTGCTTATAACTTGCTTATTATTGAACAATGCTGTTTATCTTCGAAACTATGTTAGTTGTCCTTTTCCGGTGGACACATCTGGTATCTGGACACAGATGCGTCCTTGGTCTAGTTGAAATTGGAATTTGTTCTTGTTTGTCATGACTGATAGTCTGCCTTTTTGTAGGTATTTAGTGTTATACTTGCTGATTAAAATTAAAATCTTTAAAAATGGAAAAGAAAATACTGAAGTGTCAAAAGTCACTAAAGGTGTTCACTAATGGTCAAAATTTTTGCAAATTTGTTGGAATTAAGGTCTCCATGTATTTGAAATGCCCCTTGTTTTGTTAATTTATGCTCATTGCTTGCACTGGAAGTTATTTTATTTCAAATGTTTGAAAGACGTTAAATGGCAGAAATTCAAAAATTTGTTGTATTCCTTCAATTTTTTCACATTTTTGGAGTTCTCGTGACAGCAGTGATAGAGCCTGATTACCATTTCAGGTCACCAACAAACAAGCCAGCTGACACAAGTGAGCTGACAAGCTGTGCCTGTTTAGACATCTGTTGCTTTACTTTTTCAGGTGAAACGCATGAATCAGTTGGAGCAGGAGAAGAAGGTGTTAACTGGAGGTCTGGAGATGGTGAATCAGGCCAGGGATTGGTACACAGAGCACCTCAGTACAGTAGAGGACAAATTGAAGTACATCGGCCGGACTGATCACAGTCATGGAGTAATTTTACCATGTTTTCTCAAATAAAACTCAACCAATAACCATTATGTACATAAACCACATTTTCTGGAATAAATAAACTCAAGTACATCAGTAATATAACAAGATCTTCTGAAATAACATGAGAAATATTTATTTTCTATATATTATATTAACTAATAGTGTGATCTGTTAACTGGTTGCCCAAAAATGGTCCAATTTTTTTTGATAAATTGAGGACAAAGTGGTAAATCGAATAACTGAAAAATTATTAAAATATAGTTTAAATCAATAACTACTTGGGTAAACCTTGTTACTCAATCAGATTTGTTTACTTTGAATTAGTGTTTAACACTACTAAGCGTCCCTGTGAAGGACCCTTTTTTGTTTTCGGATTGAGTTTCCTTGCCATTGTCCCTGCTGCCACATTATAGACTCCCATAAATATCTCCCTTATTAGTGACTGCTTTGTAACCATTTTTGAAAGTGATGTCCATCCCCATGCACATACTTTTTTGGAGTTGTAATTTTTGGGGGTTTCATGAAGTCCAAACCCCAACACATATATTTACCTGTATGTATATTTCAGGATCTCGTTTGTCCCAAGAAGAACTAGTGCTGATTTTGTTTTGGTCAACATCTGACAACGGTTTTATTTTGCTCTGCAATCCAAACCTATGGATGAATTACAATGTAGTTACCAAAGTTTATGGACATGTTCACCCCAAGATGAATTGGAGCTGATTTGATCTACATGGCTTTTTTCTGAATTTTCTCCTATATTTCGTATGGTGGGTAATTTTCCAAATCTCTCAGTTGCTCTACACTTAAACATGCAGGCTGAAGTTCCTGTCTGCCGAGGTTGGCCATTCTTGTCTATTCCTCGGTTAGTTTACCAAACTGAATTCTGTTGTGTCAAGAAGATATTGTGCCTGCAAAGCACTAGATTAGATTGTCATCAACTATTGACCACTGACTTATTTTACACAGGAGCAGACACTGGAGGCTGGGGAGGAGAGGCTGAAGATGCTGACCGTCAGAATACAGGAACTCAACCAGCAGCTTAATGCTCTCATTGACAGTTCTCAAAAGGTGTAAATTTTTATTATATTCCTCCTTTTACCTTTTCAGTGGTAAAGCTTTCCATAGAAGCATTTTGAGGGAGTATTCATGTGAGAAATGGTTTAGTAGTTAATCAAAGCACAATGATATTATGTTAAAAGTGCAGATTTATCATTGACAACCTCTGAAATGTGCATCTTGATTACTAAAGCGATTGTATAGTTGCCAGATGTCTTGTGTACTGTCAGGGTGTCATTGTTGATCTTATTACATAGCTTAAAACCTCCGCCAAAAAGGAATAAGAGTCTGATTATTGTATCCCCGGACGAAAGTCGGGGATACTTAGGATTCAGTACGGTCACACCACTGCGGTCGCCGCAGAGATTTCCTTTTTTGACGTGATAACTTAAAAAAATATTTTAGTTAGACATTTCAAATTTGGTATGTGCGTATATATGGGCAATGCCATGAACGCTATTGTTTTGTGACCTTGACCTTCAATTTCAAGGTCACTGGTGGCCTCTTAAAGGTCAGATTTTGGCCATTTTTTCACATTTTTGCCCAGTTCTCATATACAGAAATTTATATCATCTTACGGCTGGTATATATAATACATATATATGTCCTCTGTAGGCATGTAGGAATTTGACCTTGAAGCTTTCATTGAAGGTCATACGCAGACCACCAAAGTACCTCACTGAGGCCATTTTTGGCCTTTTTGGAGATATTTTCACACTTAATGCTGACTATATTGCATGGAAACTATTGAAAATGGCTTTGGAGGTTGAGTACATAATGGAGTACCGGCATTCAGTTTGTTGACCTTGGCTATTGTTTTCATGGTCACCTTAGGCCTGCTAAAATAACTCAAAATGGTACCTTAGACTGTGAGGCCATATACTCAGGACTTTATTATTGGCTGTTACCGCTCTAACAAAAAAAGTATTATAGCTAGCCTTCTCAAATTTGCAGGATATATTCATAACCATAAAATCTTGCCTGAGAATATTTTTGGCCTCATTTTGAAAAACAAGATGGCCACCAGAGCAAAGGGTATTATAGGTAGAGATCTCAAATTCGCAGAATATGTTCCGCATTACAAAATCTTGACTGGATATATTTTTGGCTTCATTTTGAAAAACAAGATGGCCGCCATGGGCATTTTTGTCAGTCATGAAAAGTGCTTATATCTTCCTTATTATTGGAAAAATAGCAAAATCTTAAAGTGCTTATAAATTGCTTTTTCTTGGTCCTAGAGGTTTGTAATGTGAAACCATCCTCTAGGAAATCATGCACTAGGAATCTTTTGATGTGATCAGATTTGAGCTTTGGCCCATCTTTCAAGGTCAAATGAGGATAGCCAAAATTAAAAGTGCTTATAATTCGCTTATTCATGTTCCTAGAGGTTTTCAATGTCACACCAACCTATAGGAAATCATGGGCTAGGAATCTTTGGATGTGGTCAGATTTTACCTTGGGCTCCTCCTTCTAGGTTTAGTGATGGTTGATTGATTTTGGTGAGTTTTCTTTCTGGTAGATACAATTTGCATTGGTTCTCCGATGCGCTACATCTAGTTACATTTGTATCTTTCATTAAGCAAACATTTTGTTTACTTAGTGACATTTTGTTTACTTAGTGTCAGTACAAGTTGCTCCCATTATCACTTAGGCCCCCTCCCCACAGGGGTATTTTTTTGTCAACCATAATACTCTGTGTGTCACGCTTCAACCATGTCCCGTCTGGAGGATACACTGCGTCGAGACGCAATATCTAGTTCATCTGGTTATCACTTGAACACATACATCAAAAGTCCTCCAGATTTATACATTCACATTGTGGGGCTGTACAGTGAAAAAGTTCCAAAACATTGTGTGTCTTATTTGTATTTAGAAAAAGATACGAGCATTATTTTTAGTGCAGAGATTGTTTTTACTGCTTAATCACCCAACTTTTGACCACTATAGCCTTATCTCAAAAGGAATCATAGACATTGCAGCTGGTTTACTTTTTCGCCAATTTTTGTTTCCACTTGATATGAACTTAACCATGCTTCACTTGTTGATTGATTACTTGTGTCCTTGGCTCCTTGAATTCAAGGCTATCCAATTCACGTGAAAATAGCCGTATTTTAATACGCTACATATAACCTGTAGTTTTATGTTCATTCTATTCAATTTACATGAACATAGCCATGCTTTACATGGTGACTGATTACCTGTATTTTGTGTTAAGGGCTTTCCACTTCATATGAACCTGGCCATGGTACCATCAAGTCCACAGCATCAAGATGCACATGAGAAACTCAACATTATCAACATGCTCAAAGCACAGAACAGAATGCTCACCAAGGTAAGGCCTGTTAGTAGGGATGTGACAAGTACAAATAATTAGACTTGATTGCTTGCGGATAAAATTTCAGCTCGACATCAAGCCCTCACAAGGTTTAGTATGTACCTTGACTGACAGAAATCGACATCCAATATGGCGGTTCCTTTACACAAAAAGGTATAAAGATAAAAGCTTTGAATAGTTGGATTTAGTGGATGTCACCATATAAAATAGTAAATATTGTATCAGAAATGATACATTATGCGATTTAATGTAAGTAAGGTGTGTTCTTTATCTTTTACCACATAAAGATGTAACCAGTTCAATGGTATTTTATATACAAAAGCACTCGACCCTTAAAATTAGGATCGAATTTTCATGAAATTATGCTTGCTTACCTATCATCGGCGTAAGAGATAGAATGATTTGGAGCGAATTTTTGACCCGCAGGGTAGTACAAGAGTATTCTATGCAAAAGGGGAAAAATTTCAATTTCGGCCACTTTTGGCGGCCATCTTGGATTTTAGCGGAAAATAAAACATTGAAAATATCTCGGAAACTGTAAGAGATAGAGCGATTTCAAGTGAATTTTTGACTTGCAGGGTGGTACACGACTATCCTGTGCCTAGGAGAAAAATTTCATTTTTCGCCACTTTTGAATGCCATCTTGGATTTTAGTGGAAAATGAAAAATTGTATATATCTCAAAAACCTTAAGAGATAGAGCCATTTTGAGCGAATTTTTGATCCACAGGGTGGTAAAAGAGTATCCTATGAAAGGTGAAAAATTTCAATTTTCGCCACTTTTGGCGGCCATCTTGGATTTTAGCGGTCTTGTTGTTTCAAACATCTTAAAGGGTCATAACAGATCGTGTACCTTAATATTGAATCGTAGACAATTAAGCAAACGTCTCATTGCATACTGTAATGTCCTTAGTATTCTTGTAAATATTATTACCATCCATACCTTTTCCAGGTATTTCATGTTTTGTTAATTTTTTCTTTCAGGAAGTGTCTGAGAAGTCTGACAAAATTGCTCAGCTTGATAAGGAGAAGACTCAGCTGATTAAGAAGATGTTTGAAGCAACATCCGAGAAGCATCGACCAAACTATGATGATACAACCTTTATCTAGGACACTGGGTCCTGTATTTAGAATGCCACATCCTTAATTCAGGACATGGGGTTATTGAGTGCATTGTGATAAACAGACAGTGAGAGCTGAAGTGTAGCCAAATATTTGTGTTATTGCTAAAGTGGGCTATGAAATTGACTAGTGTCTAGACATTTCATTTCTTTTATATTTTCTAATTTGGTCTTTAAATAAACATTATAATTGAAAGAATGACAATATATGTATAATTAAGTGGTTAGCAATAATATGTGTATTTAAGTAAAGTATACTGCATAAATAGAAGTTGTAACAAGAAGAAAATTTCACTAAGTCTTCATTTTTGAGAAATTCACTAGAATTAATTTTCACTATTGGCTAGTTTCTGCTTGAGATAGTAATAAAGATTTAGTAATAAAGAAATTCTTAAAATTACCAGAATTATATGGAGTTTCCAGAAAAATAGAAATGAACATATATCTGTGAAAGGTTTGGGATTTTTCAGTGCTAATTATTCATTGCAGTTTGTTGTATATGAGGTAAATTTTTGCATTGATGGTAATACATTTACAGGAGTGCTAGACACTCATTACAAACTAGTATATCTGGAGTAATAGGAAACTCAACATAGTATGAAAAACAGACCAGTCAGAAAAACCTCTGAATTGAGAGACATTCTTCTCGTGTGTGTTATTTTTGTCATAATTTATTGCCATCTGTTGCATTCGTATTTTTCAGAGGTGGTGAAGTGTGTGTGTTCTGGTGTGTTTTCACTTTTCATTTTTCAGCTAGATGTAAATGGGTATAACCTGTTTCAAACCTGTGTTTGTGCATGTTTAAATTCCTCCAGTGGAGGGTATCAAACTGAAAGGATATCAAAGGTCATACAGTGCATTTTATTATCAATAGATTTATAGCCGTATGTAACATGCTTGTATAAAATGTTCTCCTATATTTAAATTTATAAGGCCTTCATTATTTTTTTCAGTGGGCTGTTTTGTTTATATAAATTTTTACTTAAAAACCAGTATCTTATGCTTGCATCTCCCCACATGTGTTCAGACACTAGAAATCTCACTGTGATGTTATCTTTCCTGCCAGCCTGTGTTATTTTCTGCAGTATATACCTGTATTATTGAGAATGATTTATGCAAACTGCTGAAGTGTGGTTGAACATTGTCAAGTAGTGACAATTAGTGGTGTAAACATTGTTAAAAATCAGTAGCCAAGTATGTGCAAAGCTGGAGTGTTAATTAACAAAATGGGATGACATCACATGCATAATCTTTCCTGTTTTCATCTCCTTTAAAATGGGTATTCTAGGAGTGTGTACATTTGTGCCATATATGTCCTGCGCCATTAAAAGTACCGAACTAAATCTCAAGGCATCTGTGTGGATAGATACAGTTTGAATTCAAAGATTGAAGTATCCATTTCAGATGTCTGTACTGTATTCAAAGTCTTTCATCTTCAGGATGGCAATTTTGGTTCAACAGATACTCCACACCCACTCCTTGATATGGGCCTAGCTTAGATCTGCCTCTGTAATTAATAGGTATCTAGAGTAAGGAATCTAAAATTCGCCAGGAATCTAAAATTCACCACCTCTAAAACCTTAGTTAATTTTATGAAGAAAATGATGTTTTGTCTTAAAATTGGTATTTTTCAGTTCACAAAGCCTTACTTTACTGTACAGTCAACAAATCTCACCTCAATTCATTTATTTTATTAGTATTTCCACATGTGGTGAATTTCAGATATGTGGCGAATTTTAGATTTCTTACTCTAACAGTGCACACAGATCTGAATGATCTATTATTTCCTGTGATAGGCAACCCGGATACCCCCAAAAAACAAGTGCAAACTAACAAAGTAGGTTTGTTGTACATGGGGATAAAACTTGATTTTCATAGATTGCTCAACCAAAATGAATTTTACATAAATTTCTTCTGTTTCCTAGATATTTGACAATTGATCTATTTGCTGTAGAGTTACTCTCAGTAGTAAGTTTATTAAAAAAACATGGACAGCCAGATTGAGGTTGGAATTACATTAAATACCCTCCCATGCTTTGCACCGCAAATTACACCTCTGCTGAAAAATGTAAATATGCTGTGATAGGACATGTATTGTTATTGACTTTACATATCAGGTCTTATGAATTACTTAGAGTTTCAAATATATTTTTCTAACCTAGTTTGATTTATTATACGTGCAATTCACACATATAAGATGGTGCATAATAACAGCAAAAGATTTATGAATATTTTGAGATAAGTATTTTCTCAACTTGTACATACCTCTGACATGAAAAATATTGGTGTA
Organism: Sabellastarte sp. h YS-2021; assembly: GCA_964017235.1. Lineage (NCBI taxonomy): Eukaryota > Metazoa > Annelida > Polychaeta > Sabellida > Sabellidae > Sabellastarte > Sabellastarte sp. h YS-2021. Next base: position 85,393,805 of record OZ024935.1, on the reverse strand, counting down.
GTATTATTTAGTAAATTACTACTAAATGATGTAGTAAATGATGTATGTATGGAAATATGTGTTTTACCCTCAATTTACAAGGGTCCATGACAGTTAGAAACAATACCATATAAAAATTTAAGAGATTTCAGTACCATGTAATCGGCAAAGAAATATATTTTTCACATTTTATTTCATGTAATGAACAGTGAAATATATTTTTCTGTATTTCTGATAACTAAAATTTCATTGAAAAACAATAGTATCTGTATTTCAGCTTTTTTTAAAAAAAATTTTTTATGTGATAATGATGTTGTTTATCATGTGTATGGGATTAAATTCTGAGTTCTGTGTCCATTTTACCAAGATATTTCATTGCCTGCAATTAGTAGTTGGTGCAAAAACTTAGCTAGCTATCCTGAAAAGTCTTTTTAATCTACAGGCATGAACTGCAAAGCCATCAGTATGGCACTGATATCAGATTTGGGAAGCCATCCGAGACACGAAAATTGCACCAGAATTTATAAAAATCTGGCAACAAAAACAAATTCTGTGCCAGATATATCCCATATCTGATCTAGAACTTAGACAATCACCATCCGAGTTCAAACTTAGCCCATTGCTGCTTAATTTCAGTGATGAGATGGTCAGTCATCACGCTATGGACATAAGTTAAGAAAATCCAGTGACAAAAAAAAAGAAAGTGATTTTAAGATGTACGAGTCTTGCGAGATCTCGCACGTAATAAAATTTGTGGCATTGCCTTTGTACTCTAAATTAATCATTAATTCAAGTAACCAGTATTATCTTTTGATATTTATAGACACATTTGACCCTGTAAAGTTAAAATTTAGAAAATAGCTCATCTTAACCTGGATTACCAAGGTAAATTTAAACAGATAATCCCCTGAAAAATCCTGATTTTATGATTGTTAGGATCTATAGAAGTGGTTTACCAGTAACGTTTAGTGGAAGAGATGTTACGAGTGTCTCTGGAATGTGTGTTGTCAATATGAGGGTACACAATCTGTGATCTTAGTTTTGGAGGTAGAGGGACTCTCCAAGTAGAAGTGGTGTACATCAAATTGAGCTCCAAATAAAAGAGAAATTCTGTAATTTTGAAGGTGTAAGTGGAAATTTTCATAAACAGATCCAGTTACTGTGGATATTTTAAAGTTCTAATGATACAGTCTACTGTTATTGGTGGTATCTGCATTTATGCTGAAATGTCATGACAGCATTATAAACTAGCATTGGTATTTGTAAATTGTATGTGACTACAATGGCAAAGTCATGTTGTTATCAAGGTATTATTGGTGTTAAAGTAAGTGCACAGGGCCTGTATGGTTTAGCACATATGGGCCTATTTACCTAATATAATGATTTAAATGAGCAAATGTTTCATATTTAAATTATTGATTTTTGTAGTTTTGCTACTTTTGTGACTTGCAGTTATATTCCATTGAAGTTAATGATTCAAGTGGATTGCTGATAAGATCATTGATATGATACCCAGTTCAGACACTCAAGCTTTGTGTTTTGTGTTCAGGTTTGGTTCAAATTAATGTCTGACTTTCTGGCATTTGCATGTAATCCAGACTTTTTTGGATCTTATTGCTTACGAAAATGTACATAAAGGAGTAGCTGTGTTTCAGTGCAGTTTTGTGATATATGCTTGCCGGCTTCTACGCATAACAAATACAGTAAATTGCTGGTGTTGTGGTTTTATGCCATATTTATTTTTAAAGCTTTCACTGGATTATGATTTCATATCATCTATTACAGTTGAACCCATTAAAGTTGAATCTCAAGGATAAAATCCTTGTAATAAACCAGCAGATCCAGGTAATACAGCCACTTCCAGTGAAAGTAGCCCCATTAAACCTGGTATTTATTCCCATTTAAGAAAAGTCTTCTTAATACTGTTAATGAGGGATGGATCGGTGCCAAAAATGTGTAGATCGGGAGGTCACCAATGCAAAACCTGATGCATTTTTGTATGTGCCTAATCAAAGAAGTCACAGATAGGAAGTGAAACTCATGAAACCGAAACATGGCAGTTTCCTCTTGATGAAATCATCATGAACGATTCCATATATACGAAAATATGTGATAAAATTGTGTAATGTCTTCAGATTTAGGGTTTGTGTGTAATATTTCAAGTTTTCCTTCAATTGTAATGGTAAACAAGCAAGATGAAGGTATTTTGATTGCTCTTAATACTGAGATACCGGGCTCATCCACCCATCCCTACTGTTTACAGTTTTGGGGCTTTGTTATACTCAAACTGAGAGTTTATGTTTATTTTGTAATCTGTATACAATTGTATGAAGTTCTAGACTTATATATTGTTAGTTTGCTTTGTTGTTTACTACTGAAACATTCCATTAACATTTATATTCACACATGATGCTGTGAAGAGTTCACAGGTGGCCTGTTGGCTCATTTTCATCCAGACATTTACAGAAAAAAATCACTCATGAAGATGTGCTTCACACTGGTATAACATTATCTTCATTGTGGTATATTTTTTCTGTATATGTCAGTCTGGAAGTTCTATTATTTCCATACATGATACAGTGAAAAGTTCAAAGGGGGCCTGTTGGCTCAGTTTCAGGTAGTGATACAGTTTGTGATGTAATGTCATTAGACTTCAACAGCATTTAATTTGTAGGCTAGCACATTCTGATATGTTTTTAAGTACGTAATAGTGCAGTTTTCCATGAATTAAAAAAATCTTATAGATCCATGGATGATCATTTAAGAATATTTTATGTATATACATTTAAAAATTGTTTTAGCATGCAGGATGCAATAAGGATATTTTTATGCATAATATACATGTTACACCCCATGGTAAAGTCTTTGAAATTATAGAAACTTGTTTTTACTGTTACCCACTACTACATGTACTTGCAGATTGCGTGTTGTTTAAATCAAAATATTTACATATTGTAGCATAAAAATGTAATATACCCTACCATATAAAAACACTTGGGTAAGAAGGCCTAGGCGTTCGGTGACCGCCACATGCACCATACATACAATTTAAAATATGAGGGGAAACCCGCTTTAAACATATATACTTGCTACCCTTTGACCCCTAGTTCATTTTTTTGTGGTAGTTGAAGTATCAACAGGCATTGTTACTACCTCATTCATGCAGGTGTTCTACTGGAGCCGACCCTACGACTCTAGGGCCGGCTACAAAAGTCGGGGGGGTCGGGGACAAAAATTCACAAAAAAGGGCAGGAAAATACTGGGTCGGTTGCACCTCCCCGACAGGATAGTACACTTACAGACAGGACGTGGTGACTACCCCAACAAGACGTAGGGTTGGGGGATATTTATTTCACGGCCAGTCGTAGAAGTACCATGACAAGCCCTAAACCCCTAACAGACAAGCTGTAGCAGGTCCTGACAAGCCGTACTGACAAACAGACAGGACTGGAGAAATAGACAGAATCACCCTGACCAGACGCACAGTCGGTATTGCATTTACAGTTTTTGATGAATTTTGGGAAAAAGGAGAATCAAGTGTCGACCAATAAACAATTCTTAAACTAGGTCACTAGTAAATATTTGGATCACATCATGTGACCTAAATGTCCAACTTTATTTTTTTCTTATTTTAATTATAGTTTTCAGGTTTTTGCTCTAATATTTTATGAGAAATAAATCAATGTATGTCTGCTGCAGATTATGAATGAAAAAGCCATTTAAAATATGAAATTTTCATTTAAAATGTTCTATCCTGTGCAAACAATCGGAGAGAGATGTGCTTCTAACAATATCTCATGATACAATGAAACCCTTTTGCTTGTTGCTGCCTTTTATACTCCAATTTCGAGCTTCTGGGAAAGACCCTATTCCCGTGAAGGCAATAAACTTTCTGTACTTCTGGTCACGTGATGGGATCCAAATATTTTTTGGTCATCTACTTTTAGATTTGTTGATTGGTCAACACATGATACTCTTTTTCCCAAAAATTGCTTATGAGAAGAAACATCTTGTGATTGGATCCAAATAGTTTGTTAACTAAAAATTGCTCTGGTGAAATATTCCGAGAATTTGTTTATTTTGTGACAAAATACACCCCTTTTTACCCCACAGCCCTTAAGGGCTGTCGGGGTATTGTTTTCACCCATGGTGTCCGGATGTGCGGGTGGGTCGGCGGGAAAAGTTTGTCTGGCCTGTATCTCAGAAACTGTAAGGTGTAGGAAGTTGACACTTAGTAGGGACATTGGTTAAGGGCTATAGGTGTGTAACGTCAGTGTGATCTTGATTTGACCTTTGACCTTGCCGCAGTGACCTTTTGTTTGAAAATCTTGCCCGGGCTATATTTCGGAAATCGTTTAGTGTAGGAAGTTGATACTTGGTAGGGACATTGGTTAGGGGTGTAGGTGTGCAACGTCATGGTGTGACCGTGATTTGACCTTTGACCTTGCCATAGTGACCTTGACCTATAAAATCTTGTCTGGGCTATATCTTGGAAACCGTAAGGTGTAGGAAGTGATACTTGGTAGCGACGTTGGTTAGGGGTTGTAGGTGTGCAACGTCATGGTCTGACCTTGATTTGTCCTTTGACCTTGCTGTAGTGACTTTGACCAATAAAATCTTGTCCAGCTTATATCTCTGAAAGCGTAAGATGTAGGAAGTTGATACTTGGAAGGGACATTGGTTGGTAGGTGTGCAGCGTCATGATGTGACCTTGTTTTGACCTTTGACCTTGCCTTTAATGACCTTGACCTATAAAATCTTATCTTGGCTATATCTCGGAAACTGTAAGGTGTAGAAAGTTGATACTTGGTAGGCAATTTGTTAGGGGGGGTAGGTGTGCAACGTCATGATGTGACCTTTATTTGACATTTGACCTTGCTGTAGTGACCTTGACCTCTAAAATCTTGTTCGGGCTATATCTCTGAAAGTGTAACATGTAGGAAGTTGATACTTGGTAGGGACATTGGTTGGGAGGTGTAGGTGTGCATCGTTATGATGTGACCTTGATTTGACCTTTGACTTTGCCGTAATGACCTTGACCTATAAAATCTTGTCTGGGCTATATCTCAGAAACTGTAAGGTGAAGGAAGTTGATAGTTGGTAGGGACATTGGTTAGGGGGTGTAGGTGTGCAACGTCATGGTCTGACCTTCATTTGACCTTTGACCTTGCTGTAGTGACCTTGACCTATAAAATCTTGTCCGGGCTATATCTTGGAAACCGTAAGGTGTAGTAAGTTGATACTTGGTAGGGGTATTGGTTAGGGGTGTAGGTGTGCAATGTCATGATGTGACCTTGATTTGACCTTTGACCTTGCCGTAGTGACCTTGACCTATAAAATCTTGTCTGGGCTATATCTTGGAAACTGTAAGGTGTAGGAAGTTGATATTTGGTAGGGACATTGGTCAAGGGTTATATGTGTGGAACGTCGTGGTGTGACCTCGATTTGACCTTTGGTCTTGCATATCTGATGCTGTTTTTTGTCTCTACAAGGATATCTGATACTATTTATCTCCACAGGTTTGCCCCTATTCCACATTAAAGCATGTATTGCTACATCTGTATGTATGGGTAATATTCAAAACATCCAAACCATAATTGGACCATACAAATGAAAACCAAAATGGGAGAAGTCTTAAAGTTTCATAATTTTTAGTTTACTGAATTGTCTTGTTTTAATACTGATTCTTTACATGTAATTTCTTTCCCTTAGATGTTATTTTCTCTACTTAAACATTATTTGGACACTGACACTGCTCTGAAAGTATCCCAATCTGTGTACTGTTTCACTACTTCTATATCTCATGGTGTTGAAAACTATTTTCCCAGGCTGTGGGGTACGGGCATCTCTGATGCTATTTTTCCTTTATTCCATCAAATTCTGTTCCAAATGTGAAGGCCCATGATGTTTGCCCAGACTTCTTCCTGGTCTTTTAAGTGGTATTCCACTTCATGGAATCCCTGCGTGTCACTTCTTTTTCTTTTGAGATGGTGTACTTAAGAGTCTTTAGATTTCTTAAGTGTAGTGGACTTTATTTCCACTTGGCCAATTCTCTCTCTCTTCCACTTAAATTTTTTAATTTAAGACAATCTGAGACATTTAGTCTCGGAAAAAGGGGGTGGCATTTCCCTTTAGGGAATCTGTTCTTCATCTCCATTTTCAGAACTGTGCTTCTTAGTGCCTCTTGGCATGTTTCCTATTCTGAGCACAGTTGCATTTTTATGCTCTCCTTTTAGCTGACCTAATAGGGTGTAGACAGCAGTGCTGAAGTTATTGCAGTGGTTAATTCTACTCACTTAACTCAGTAGTTATTTTTCTTCAGCACAGAGGTTTTGGCTTCAATTGGACCAGGATGTATCATCTTTATGTAATATAACCTTAGGGTGTTTTTCCTCAGTCTGTCTTTGTCCCACCATCCTCCCATGTGGGCATTCAACCCAAGTGTTTCCATATGGTAGGGTATATTACATTTTTATGAAATAAAATTTCATATTTTTAAATGTAAATACGTTTTAAGTAAAGAAAAAGGTATTTGCCTACCATATGAAAACAGTAAATCACCCTCCTGCCAGCCCTGCATTTTAAAAAAGACCTTTTTCGAGGATTGTTTATTCACAAAAATAACTATTTCTGTATTACTGCGCATGGCAGAGTGAATTAGGTCTACAGGGGTCAAAGGGTAGCAAGTATATAGGTTTAAAGAGGGTCTCCCACATATTTTAAATACTATGTATGGTGTATGTGGTAGGTATATACATTTTCTTCATCAAAATGTAGCTAGGTTCCTTTCGAAATTGGTGAAATTCCGTGTGTTTGTTTGTCCGTTTTTCGTCCGTTTGTCTGTCCACCCATCTGTTTGTCCACATTTTCGTTTCCGGACTCTAACTTTAAAACGGTTTGACCAATCAAATTCAAACTTCACAGGGAGATAGATCACCATCATAGCTAGGTTCCTTTCGAAATTGGTGAAATTCCGTGTGTTCGTTTGTCCGTTTTTCGTCCGTTTGTCTGTCCATCCATCTGTTTGTCCACATTTTCGTTTCCGGACTCTAACTTTAAAACGGTTTGACCAATCAAATTCAAACTTCACAGGGAGATAGATCACCATCATAGCTAGGTTCCTTTCGAAATTGGTGAAATTTTGTCTGTTTGTTTGTCCGTTTTTCTGTCCGTTTCTTCGTTTTTGTCCGTTTTTCTGTCCATCCATCTGTCCGTCCACATTTTTGTTTCCGGACTTTAACTCGAAAACGGTTACTCCAATCTAATTCAAACTTCACAGGGACATACATCACCATCATAGCTAGGTTCCTTTCGAAATTGGTGTAAATCCGTCCGTTCATTTGTCTTGTTTTTCTGTCCATTTGTTCGTTTTTAGGCGGGTTGCATGTAACCAACCCGCCTATTAGATTGATGTGTCCGACGTCCGTCCACATTTTCCATTTCCGGACTCTAACTTGAAAACGGTTTGACCAATCAAATTCAAACTTGACAGGGACATAGATCAACATGATAGCTAGGTTCCTTTCGATATTGGTGAAATTCTGTCCGTTCGTTTGTCCGTTTTTCGTCCGTATGTCTGTCCATCCGTCTGTTTGTCCACATTTTCGTTTCCGGACTCTAACTTTAAAACGGTTTGACCAATCAAATTCAAACTTCGCAGGGAGATAGATCACCATCATAGCTAGGTTCCTTTCGAAATTGGTGAAATTCCGTGTGTTCGTTTGTCCGTTTTTCGTCCGTTTGTCTGTCCATCCATCTGTTTGTCCACATTTTCGTTTCCGGACTCTAACTTTAAAACGGTTTGACCAATCAAATTCAAACTTCACAGGGAGATAGATCACCATCATAGCTAGGTTCCTTTCGAAATTGGTGAAATTTTGTCTGTTTGTTTGTCCGTTTTTCTGTCCGTTTCTTCGTTTTTGTCCGTTTTTCTGTCCATCCATCTGTCCGTCCACATTTTTGTTTCCGGACTTTAACTCGAAAACGGTTACTCCAATCTAATTCAAACTTCACAGGGACATACATCACCATCATAGCTAGGTTCCTTTCGAAATTGGTGTAAATCCGTCCGTTCATTTGTCTTGTTTTTCTGTCCATTTGTTCGTTTTTAGGCGGGTTGCGTGTAACCAACCCGCCTATTAGATTGATGTGTCCGACGTCCGTCCACATTTTCCATTTCCGGACTCTAACTTGAAAACGGTTTGACCAATCAAATTCAAACTTGACAGGGACATAGATCAACATGATAGCTAGGTTCCTTTCGATATTGGTGAAATTCTGTCCGTTCGTTTGTCCGTTTTTCGTCCGTATGTCTGTCCATCCGTCTGTTTGTCCACATTTTCGTTTCCGGACTCTAACTTGAAAACGGTTTGACCAATCGAATTCAAACTTGATAGGGAGATAGATCCTTGTTTCCTGCGTGCGCAACCCGCCTTTTGGGGCACCTCTGACCCTCTTGTTATTTATTTAGCTGCTAAAACTAAAAATATGGTTCAGTTAAGCAATTCAGCATTTCCAATTTATCTACATAACCCATCACAATACCATAATCACTATCCAATTTTCTACAGAATAATACCTTATCAAGTTTTAAAACCTTGAATATTTAATGACTTTTCGTTAGATTTTGTATTGTACATATATTTTTTCACTAGTTTAAACAGATAGTTCAAACTGTTCTTCTTATAATCTGAAAAGTACATTTATATCATTTATATTATCTATGTTGTCTACACTTAGCTGAATTGCGTCCAAAATTTGGAGCCAAAGAGTTTTTAATACAGGACAAAACCAGAACAAATGTTCTATAGTTTCAACACTTTCTTTACAGAACCAGCATTTGTCACTATCAGCCAATTTACATTTTGTAAGAAATTTTTGGGTTGGTATTGTTTCAGCAAAATCTGATACAGAAAGGCTCTCAGGGAAGTCTATGACAATAAGGTGGTTGTTTTGGTAGAATTTTGTCCATTCTGGAATAATTAACTAGAAACCTCTTTTTTATATGCTCACTTACTACCTTGTTTTTTCAATAAATTTTGTAATAAACCTTGTTTGATTTCACTCTCATTTAGTTTTCTTTTGTGACCTTTTAACTAGTCCCTTGGTATTGAATGCATCATACAATAAAAGTTTACAAAATTTATTGCAATTTGATATGTTTCCTTAAATTCATTATACCCTAAAAGTTGACCAGTGTTTGTCAAAATGGCATAAACATATGACACACCTTTTTGCACCATTTCAGATGATCTGATGATCAGATTATTTTTCTTCATAACAAAAGTTCCCCATATGGGGTATGTTCTACAATTGACATTTTGACTAAATTTAACTTGAAAATTCCACAAATGTGGAGAACATCTTTCCAGAAAGGGTTTAAGCAGTTTTTATGTCAGCTGACTTGTCCGCATGAACATCTTCAAAAGTACAAGGCCCAGATACATGTTGTTACTTTTAAAAGATACCTTATCTATCAAGGATGATAAATCGTAAAATCCATGCAGATCTCTCCGTTCATGTTCCCTAGAGCTGCTGGAAGCGAGGTTCCCCCACCCAAAGTGTGAAAATTTCAACACTTATCACAATTTTCTCATTGACTGTTGAAGGGATTTCTTATCTTACACACGTATATATATACCAGGCCACAGGTGCATTCCTTTGTGTGAGTTTAAGACCTGGATCTTAATTATTGTATCCACCAGAGGCATGTGTAGAGAGATTTTCGGCGTTGACACTCTCAGAGGAAAACTACATCAGCTAGGTTCACCAAATTTGCAGGATATCTTCATTGGGAGGTAAGCTTCTCTGGGACTGAATTTAGCCTCATTCTAAAAAACAATGTGGCCACCGCAGGTATTTCTTTGAAAATTATCTACCTTTTTGTACTGGCAGGTTCTCATAGGTAGAAGGTTGAATCTCTTCATAGGTGATATGTGTAACACATATACATGTCCCCTACAACCTTGCAGACATTTGACCTTGAAGCTTTTAATTCAAGGTTATCTACAGAGCGCCAAAGTACCACACATAACAGACTTATTATTGGTACCACACATTTCCCTTATTATTGGTCCTAGAAGTTTGCAGTGTGAAACCAACCTATAGGAAATCATGGGCTGGGAATCTTCTGATGCGGTCAGATTTGATCTTGGACCCCTCCTTCAAGATCAAACGAGGATAGCCAAACTAAAAAGTGCTTATAACTCACTTATTATTGGTCCTAGAGGTTTGCAATGTGAAACCAACTTATAGGATATCATGGGCTGGGAATCTTTTGATGTGGTCAGACTTGACCTTGGGCCCCTTCTTCAAGGTCAAACGAGGATAGCCAAAGTTAAAAGTGCTCTTAACTCACTTATTATTGGTTCAAGAGGTTTGCAATGTGAAACCAACTTATAGGAAATCATGGGCTGTGAATCTTTTGTTGTGGTTAAATTTGACCTTGGGCCCCCTCCTTTAAGGTCAAATGAGGATAGCCAAACTTAAAGGTGCTTATAACTCGCTTATTATTGGTCTTAGAAGTTTGCAATGTGAAACCAAATTATAGGAAATCATGGCCTGGGAATCTTTTGATGTCGGATTTGACCTTGAGCCCCACCTTCAAGGTCAAACGAGGATAGCCAATCTTAAAAGTGATTATAACTCGCTTATTCTTGGCCCTAGAGGTTTGCAATGTGAAACCAACTTATAGGAATTCATGGACTGGGTATCTTTTGATGTGGTGAGATTTGACCTTGGACCCCTCATTCAAGGTCAAACGAGGGTAGGCAAACTTAAAAGTGCTTATAACTCACTTATTATTGGTCCTAGAAGTTTGCAATGTGAAACAAACTTATAGGAAATCATGGGCTTGAGAATCTTTTGATGTGGTCAGATCTGGCCTTGGACCCCTCATTCAAGATCAAATTAGGATAGCCAAACTTAAGATGCTTATAACTCTCTTATTATTGGTCCTAATGGTTTGCAATGTGAAACCAACTTATAGGAACTTATGGGCTGGGAATCTTTTGATGTGCTCAGATTTGACCTTGGGCCCCTCCTTCAAGATCAAACGAGGATAGCCAAACTTAAAAAGTACTTATATTTTGCTTATTATTGATCCTAGAGGTTTGCAATGTGAAACTAACTTATAGGAAATCGTGGGCTGGAAACTTTTTGATTTGGTCAGATTTGGCCTTGGACCACTCCTTCAAGGTCAAATGAGGACAGCCAAACTTAAAAGTGCGGCCACTATTCATCAGCACCTGCAGACCGGCCTAAGACTAATCAATCATCAATCAATCAGTTGTCCAGGTGCTTAATCTCCGTATCAACGGATTCTAAGGCACACCATCCAATCCGTAAGGCATAAATCATGAGACATTAGACATGTTCCGAGTCGTTGCCAGGGAGGCGGTCCGGTGTTCGGTAGTAAGAAGCTATGGTGGGAATGATTTCTGAAATAGGTAGGTTTTGAGTCGACTTTTGAAACTGGAGAGATTTGGAGCACTGCGTATATCATATGGAAGATCATTCCATAACTTAGGGGCATCATATGAGAAACTATTGTTAAAATGGACCTTTGATTTATGGATGGAAGGACAGTAAGAGGGAACCAGAAGGAACAAATTTTTGGGATTGGAACGTCTTGTATTCACGGCAGATTTGTACAAGGGGAGATATGGTGCAAAATACTTAGGCTGGCCAGTGGTGAGGTACTTATAGACCAAAACTAGGGTTTTGAAGATAATACGTTGTCTAACGGGTAGCCAATGGAGTGTCCTAAGGGTGGATGTAATGTGAGTGTACTTTGAAGCACCAGTGACCAACTATGCAAGTGCATTTTGAACATATTGGAGCCTTGTAGCATTTTGGGATGACAAACTGCGAAAAAGAGAGTTGCAATAATCCAAACGACTACTGACCAGAGCATTTGCAATCACCACTGATGTATCCACAGAAAGAAACCTCCTGATACGATGAAGGTCCCTGAGGCTGATAAAGCAGGAATTGATAACAGAATTTACGTGATTGGTGAAACAAAACTTTGCATCAAACAGAACACCCACCGATCGATAGTATCAAATGCCGCAGACAGGTCGAGTAGCACTAGTGCTGTAGGCATGCACTTGGACAGAGATAAGTGAATCTCATTTTTGATGCACAACAAGGCAGTTTCTGTCGAGTGCCCCACCTTGTAGGCTGACTGGAAAGTATTACCAAGATCATGAGAATCCATGTGAGATCTAATTTGGGCAGCCACAATTCGCTCGACCAATTTTGACAAGAAGCTAAGACCGGACACTGGTCGGTAGCTCTTCAAATCCTCTTTTGAAAGGGTGGACTTTTTGAGGAGGGGAGTGACAATAGCCTGTTTGAAAGGTTTAGGGAAAATGCCGTTTTTGAGGGACAAGTTAACTAGTTTAGTCAATGAAGGGAGAAGAATGTCAATACATTGTTTCACAATGTGAGTGGGGCATGGATCAAGGGAGCAAGTTTTAGAAGGGGATTCCTTGATAAACTTAAGGACTTCAGTCTCAGTGACAGCTTGAAAGGAACAGAAAGTCGGCGGCTCCTTGTCTGGATGAAGAACCTGAGATCGGGTGTATTTAAAGGTGTCTCGAATCTTTTTAATTTTATCAATGAAAAACGAACCAAATCTGATTTTTCATCATCAAAGGATGGGAGGACAGTAGAATTTGACCGACTCAATGTTCTGTTTAGTGCATGCCATAACCTCTTGCTATCGCCGCAATTTTCACTAACTAGATCACGATAGAAACACCCCTTGTTTCTATTTAGGATGTGGTTACATCTGTTTATCTGCCGTCGAAGACGGGAACGATTTTCAGGGGATTTGTCTCTTCTCCAGGCACGCTCAAACTGCCTTCTCATGCACTTGGCAGTTCTATACTCATCAGTTATCCAGCTTGGGGCTGGTTTGATGAGCTGTTTAGTCTTCACTGGTGCATGAATATCTAGAAGGCCAGACAAGCCAGACATGTACTGTTCATGCAATAAATCTATGTCATCAGATGGTGAGCTAACAAACGGAATAGTCAGGAGGTCACTTCTGAATTTATCAATATTCAATTTATGGTACTGACGGAAGGTAACAACTTTCTGAATTGGTGTATCCAAAGATGGAAAGTTAACCACACAAGAGATAATTTTGTGTAATGAAGCCTGAACCTTTCACATCAGAAATTGCAGAGAACTCAGATGGAGCCATCAACAAATCTAAGGTATGACCATGAAGGTGAGTTGGAAAATCAATGTATTGGGACAGACAGCAAGAATCCATGACTGATTTAAATTCAGAGACTGTTGGAGACATAATGTCGACATGAAGATTAAAATCACCACAAATGACAAAGGAGGGGGATAAGGAAGACAAAAAACCCACATATGACAGAAAATCTTCAAAAAATTTTACTACAGATGAGGCAGGGGGCTGGTAAATGACCCCAAGAAACAAGCGACGCCCATCAAGAGTGAGACAGACAGTGTGATTTTCAAAAGGAGGAGAACTCAGGGGAATGAATGGTTTTAAAATCAAGAGCAGATTTAATAAAAAAGCCAACACCGCCACCACGTTTGTTTTCTCTATTGGTGTGAACAAGGGAAAAATCTTCAGGCGTTAACTCATTTAAAAATGAGGGTGTGTCTAGAGCTTTAATATGGGTCTCGGTGAGACCAAAAACATCAAAATTTCCAGTTTGGATTTCATCACAGAGAATTGGACCTTTATTCCTAATGGACCGGCAGTTAGCAAACCCAAACTTCAATGGCCCAGGATTTAGAGCGACATCACCCGACAGTAGAACCAGAGCAAGCTGCCTGAAAGACGCCTTTTCACAAAAAGTGACTCTATGTGTCCTGACATAAATGAACAAAATGGATTTGGTAGTGGGTCCATCATATTTACGTCCATGCAGGCCGACATCGCACCTAGTCTGAATTCTGTTTTGACTGTAATAACTGTCCCAGATCTACCGCCAGCTTCTTCAGCCGACCACTCACTCTCAGCAGCCTTCTCACCAGCCTAAGTCTGACAACTGGCCTAATACTGCCAGCACTCACAAGCAACTGACCAACCAACTGGCCACTCACCATCAGCATCCTTTTCACTGGCCTAAGACTGATAACAGGCCTAATACTTCATTTACTCACCAGCAACTGACCTCTCAACCGGTCACTCATCATCAGCAGCCCCTGACAGCAATCACCATAGACTGATATGGATACCGACTCTGTCTTGACAAGTTGATATTCTCCGAAGGAGAATTTCATAGCTCTTGCAGTTACTAATATATTTCTTGTAAACATTAATTATGAAATTAATATTTATTGGTTTTTCACACTTAATTTAGTACTGAATAAAAAAAAATGATTTAAAATGATGTTACTTGCAGCAGTCTACAGCTTACTTCAGTTTTTTTTAAAAAGTATATTGTAATAAAAAATACACAGAATATTTACATCCAGTATAGCAGTGATTACTGGTGTGGTATATGGGCCCCAGCAGGCCTGTAATTCGCCTTCGGGAGGGGGGGGGGGGTACCTTGCCATATTTTGACCAATAAGGCAGAAGTAAGGCTGTAAACCATATTTTTGGCGAGAGTGGGCACCACTAAAAGAGAAATAAGTAGTGTATTCATTAAGAAATACATACCAAGCTCAAAATACATGTATTGGGAGTGCATGTAGCGAGGGTACCATAAACTTTAAATTCAGCTCAAAACACCCCTTAAATGGGTTGGATCTGGCTCAAATTTTCACAGGAAACTCGGTTTTCATCATAGAATTAAATTGCATTTGTCTGACAAACTCGAGGGCCATATTTGGAATTTCAGTTTCGGGGTGTGGGCCTGGTCTGCCCCCCCTCATGAGGGGTAATTTCAGGTATATCATATTGTGGTCAATCTGAAGCACTTATGGAATTTCAGACATGTTTAGATCAGAAATGAGGACATTTTAGGCCCATTTGGAGCATTACATGTCTGAACAGAAATTATTTAACCCGAATATTGCTGTTAAAATGGTGTAAAATACATGTAAATCAGCCCAACTGAGTAGTAAATGTTGGTCTATAATTCTGAAATTTGGCAAGAAAATAGTCAGTAACCTACTGAATCTGACTGCATTGGTTTTAGAATTACATCCAGTATAGCAGTGATTACTGGTGTGGTATAGGGGCCCCAGCAGGCCTGTAATTCGCCTTCTGGGGGGTGCCTTAAGGTTTGCTCATATTTTGACCAATAAGGCAGAAGTAAGGCTGTAAACCATATTTTGGGCGAGAGTGGGCACCACTAAAAGAGAAATAAGTAGTGTATTCATTAAGAAATACATACCAAGCTCAAAATACATGTATTGGGAGTGCATGTAGCGAGGGTACCATAAACTTTAAATTCAGCTCAAAACACCCCTTAAATGGGTTGGATCTGGCTCAAATTTTCACAGGAAACTCAGTTTTCATCATAGAATTAAATTGCATTTGTCTGACAAACTCGAGGGCCATATTTGGAATTTCAGTTTCGGGGTGTGGGCCTGGTCTGCCCCCCCTCATGAGGGGTAATTTCAGGTATATCATATTGTGGTCAATCTGAAGCACTTATGGAATTTCAGACATGTTTAGATCAGAAATGAGGACATTTTAGGCCCATTTGGAGCATTACATGTCTGAACAGAAATTATTTAACCCGAATATTGCTGGTAAAATGGTGTAAAATACATGTAAATCAGCCCAACTGAGTAGTAAATGTTGGTCTATAATTCTGTATTTTTGGCAAGAAAATAGTCAGTAACCTACTGAATCTGACTGCATAGGTTTTAGAATTACATCCAGTATAGCAGTGATTACTGGTGTGGTATAGGGGCCCCAGCAGGCCTGTAATTCGCCTTCTGGGGGGTGCCTTAAGGTTTGCTCATATTTTGACCAATAAGGCAGAAGTAAGGCTGTAAACCATATTTTTGGCGAGAGTGGGCACCACTAAAAGAGAAATAAGTAGTATATTCATTAAGAAATACATACCAAGCTCAAAATACATGTACTGGGAGTGCATGTAGCGAGGGTACCATAAACTTTAAATTCAGCTCAAAACACCCCTTAAATGGGTTGGATCTGGCTCAAATTTTCACAGGAAACTCAGTTTTCATCATAGAATTAAATTGCATTTGTCTGACAAACTCGAGGGCCATATTTGGAATTTCAGTTTCGGGGTGTGGGCCTGGTCTGCCGCCCCCCCTCATGAGGGGTAATTTCAGGTATATCATATTGTGGTCAATCTGAAGCACTTATGGAATTTCAGACATGTTTAGATCATAAATGAGGACATTTTAGGCCCATTTGGAGCATTACATGTCTGAACAGAAATTATTTAACCCGAATATTGCTGTTAAAATGGTGTAAAATACATGTAAATCAGCCCAACTGAGTAGTAAATGTTGGTCTATAATTCTGAAATTTGGCAAGAAAATAGTCAGTAACCTACTGAATCTGACTGCATTGGTTTTAGAATTACATCCAGTATAGCAGTGATTACTGGTGTGGTATAGGGGCCTCAGCAGGCCTGTAATTCGCCTTCTGGGGGGTGCCTTAAGGTTTGCTCATATTTTGACCAATAAGGCAGAAGTAAGGCTGTAAACCATATTTTGGGCGAGAGTGGGCACCACTAAAAGAGAAATAAGTAGTGTATTCATTAAGAAATACATACCAAGCTCAAAATACATGTATTGGGAGTGCATGTAGCGAGGGTACCATAAACTTTAAATTCAGCTCAAAACACCCCTTAAATGGGTTGGATCTGGCTCAAATTTTCACAGGAAACTCAGTTTTCATCATAGAATTAAATTGCATTTGTCTGACAAACTCGAGGGCCATATTTGGAATTTCAGTTTCGGGGTGTGGGCCTGGTCTGCCCCCCCTCATGAGGGGTAATTTCAGGTATATCATATTGTGGTCAATCTGAAGCACTTATGGAATTTCAGACATGTTTAGATCAGAAATGAGGACATTTTAGGCCCATTTGGAGCATTACATGTCTGAACAGAAATTATTTAACCCGAATATTGCTGTTAAAATGGTGTAAAATACATGTAAATCAGCCCAACTGAGTAGTAAATGTTGGTCTATAATTCTGTATTTTTGGCAAGAAAATAGTCAGTAACCTACTGAATCTGACTGCATAGGTTTTAGAATTACATCCAGTATAGCAGTGATTACTGGTGTGGTATAGGGGCCCCAGCAGGCCTGTAATTCGCCTTCTGGGGGGTGCCTTAAGGTTTGCTCATATTTTGACCAATAAGGCAGAAGTAAGGCTGTAAACCATATTTTTGGCGAGAGTGGGCACCACTAAAAGAGAAATAAGTAGTGTATTCATTAAGAAATACATACCAAGCTCAAAATACATGTACTGGGAGTGCATGTAGCGAGGGTACCATAAACTTTAAATTCAGCTCAAAACACCCCTTAAATGGGTTGGATCTGGCTCAAATTTTCACAGGAAACTCAGTTTTCATCATAGAATTAAATTGCATTTGTCTGACAAACTCGAGGGCCATATTTGGAATTTCAGTTTCGGGGTGTGGGCCTGGTCTGCCGACCCCCCTCATGAGGGGTAATTTCAGGTATATCATATTGTGGTCAATCTGAAGCACTTATGGAATTTCAGACATGTTTAGATCATAAATGAGGACATTTTAGGCCCATTTGGAGCATTACATGTCTGAACAGAAATTATTTAACCCGAATATTGCTGTTAAAATGGTGTAAAATACATGTAAATCAGCCCAACTGAGTAGTAAATGTTGGTCTATAATTCTGAAATTTGGCAAGAAAATAGTCAGTAACCTACTGAATCTGACTGCATTGGTTTTAGAATTACATCCAGTATAGCAGTGATTACTGGTGTGGTATAGGGGCCCCAGCAGGCCTGTAATTCGCCTTCTGGGGGGTGCCTTAAGGTTTGCTCATATTTTGACCAATAAGGCAGAAGTAAGGCTGTAAACCATATTTTGGGCGAGAGTGGGCACCACTAAAAGAGAAATAAGTAGTGTATTCATTAAGAAATACATACCAAGCTCAAAATACATGTATTGGGAGTGCATGTAGCGAGGGTACCATAAACTTTAAATTCAGCTCAAAACACCCCTTAAATGGGTTGGATCTGGCTCAAATTTTCACAGGAAACTCAGTTTCCATCATAGAATTAAATTGCATTTGTCTGACAAACTCGAGGGCCATATTTGGAATTTCAGTTTCGGGGTGTGGGCCTGGTCTGCCCCCCCTCATGAGGGGTAATTTCAGGTATATCATATTGTGGTCAATCTGAAGCACTTATGGAATTTCAGACATGTTTAGATCAGAAATGAGGACATTTTAGGCCCATTTGGAGCATTACATGTCTGAACAGAAATTATTTAACCCGAATATTGCTGTTAAAATGGTGTAAAATACATGTAAATCAGCCCAACTGAGTAGTAAATGTTGGTCTATAATTCTGTATTTTTGGCAAGAAAATAGTCAGTAACCTACTGAATCTGACTGCATAGGTTTTAGAATTACATCCAGTATAGCAGTGATTACTGGTGTGGTATAGGGGCCCCAGCAGGCCTGTAATTCGCCTTCTGGGGGGTGCCTTAAGGTTTGCTCATATTTTGACCAATAAGGCAGAAGTAAGGCTGTAAACCATATTTTTGGCGAGAGTGGGCACCACTAAAAGAGAAATAAGTAGTGTATTCATTAAGAAATACATACCAAGCTCAAAATACATGTACTGGGAGTGCATGTAGCGAGGGTACCATAAACTTTAAATTCAGCTCAAAACACCCCTTAAATGGGTTGGATCTGGCTCAAATTTTCACAGGAAACTCAGTTTTCATCATAGAATTAAATTGCATTTGTCTGACAAACTCGAGGGCCATATTTGGAATTTCAGTTTCGGGGTGTGGGCCTGGTCTGCCGCCCCCCCCCCCCCCCCCCTCATGAGGGGTAATTTCAGGTATATCATATTGTGGTCAATCTGAAGCACTTATGGAATTTCAGACATGTTTAGATCAGAAATGAGGACATTTTAGGCCCATTTGGAGCATTACATGTCTGAACAGAAATTATTTAACCCGAATATTGCTGTTAAAATGGTGTAAAATACATGTAAATCAGCCCAACTGAGTAGTAAATGTTGGTCTATAATTCTGAAATTTGGCAAGAAAATAGTCAGTAACCTACTGAATCTGACTGCATTGGTTTTAGAATTACATCCAGTATAGCAGTGATTACTGGTGTGGTATAGGGGCCCCAGCAGGCCTGTAATTCGCCTTCTGGGGGGTGCCTTAAGGTTTGCTCATATTTTGACCAATAAGGCAGAAGTAAGGCTGTAAACCATATTTTGGGTGAGAGTGGGCACCACTAAAAGAGAAATAAGTAGTGTATTCATTAAGAAATACATACCAAGCTCAAAATACATGTATTGGGAGTGCATGTAGCGAGGGTACCATAAACTTTAAATTCAGCTCAAAACACCCCTTAAATGGGTTGGATCTGGCTCAAATTTTCACAGGAAACTCAGTTTTCATCATAGAATTAAATTGCATTTGTCTGACAAACTCGAGGGCCATATTTGGAATTTCAGTTTCGGGGTGTGGGCCTGGTCTGCCCCCCCTCATGAGGGGTAATTTCAGGTATATCATATTGTGGTCAATCTGAAGCACTTATGGAATTTCAGACATGTTTAGATCAGAAATGAGGACATTTTAGGCCCATTTGGAGCATTACATGTCTGAACAGAAATTATTTAACCCGAATATTGCTGTTAAAATGGTGTAAAATACATGTAAATCAGCCCAACTGAGTAGTAAATGTTGGTCTATAATTCTGAAATTTGGCAAGAAAATAGTCAGTAACCTACTGAATCTGACTGCATAGGTTTTAGAATTACATCCAGTATAGCAGTGATTACTGGTGTGGTATAGGGGCCCCAGCAGGCCTGTAATTCGCCTTCTGGGGGGTGCCTTAAGGTTTGCTCATATTTTGACCAATAAGGCAGAAGTAAGGCTGTAAACCATATTTTTGGCGAGAGTGGGCACCACTAAAAGAGAAATAAGTAGTGTATTCAT
Source organism: Sabellastarte sp. h YS-2021 (assembly GCA_964017235.1). Lineage (NCBI taxonomy): Eukaryota > Metazoa > Annelida > Polychaeta > Sabellida > Sabellidae > Sabellastarte > Sabellastarte sp. h YS-2021. Next base: position 85,373,729 of record OZ024935.1, on the reverse strand, counting down.
TAAGAAATACATACCAAGCTCAAAATACATGTATTGGGAGTGCATGTAGCGAGGGTACCATAAACTTTAAATTCAGCTCAAAACACCCCTTAAATGGGTTGGATCTGGCTCAAATTTTCACAGGAAACTCAGTTTTCATCATAGAATTAAATTGCATTTGTCTGACAAACTCGAGGGCCATATTTGAAATTTCAGTTTTGGGGTGTGGGCCTGGTCTGCCCCCCCTCATGAGGGGTAATTTCAGGTATATCATATTGTGGTCAATCTGAAGCACTTATGGAATTTCAGACATGTTTAGATCAGAAATGAGGACATTTTAGGCCCATTTGGAGCATTACATGTCTGAACAGAAATTATTTAACCCGAATATTGCTGTTAAAATGGTGTAAAATACATGTAAATCAGCCCAACTGAGTAGTAAATGTTGGTCTATAATTCTGAAATTTGGCAAGAAAATAGTCAGTAACCTACTGAATCTGACTGCATAGGTTTTAGAATTACATCCAGTATAGCAGTGATTACTGGTGTGGAATAGGGGCCCCAGCAGGCCTGTAATTCGCCTTCTGGGGGGTGCCTTAAGGTTTGCTCATATTTTGACCAATAAGGCAGAGGTAAGGCTGTAAACCATATTTTTGGCGAGAGTGGGCACCACTAAAAGAGAAATAAGTAGTATATTCATTAAGAAATACATACCAAGCTCAAAATACATGCATCGGGAGTGCATGTAGCGAGGGTACCATAAACTTTAAATTCAGCTCAAAACACCCCTTAAATGGGTTGGATCTGGCTCAAATTTTCACAGGAAACTCAGTTTTCATCATAGAATTAAATTGCATTTGTCTGACAAACTCGAGGACCATATTTGGAATTTCAGTTTCGGGGTGTGGGCCTGGTCTGCCCCCCCTCATGAGGGGTAATTTCAGGTATATCATATTGTGGTCAATCTGAAGCACTTATGGAATTTCAGACATGTTTAGATCAGAAATGAGGACATTTTGGGCCCATTTGGAGCATTACATGTCTGAACAGAAATTATTTAACCCGAATATTGCTGTTAAAATGGTGTAAAATACATGTAAATCAGCCCAACTGAGTAGTAAATGTTGGTCTATAATTCTGAAATTTGGCAAGAAAATAGTCAGTAACCTACTGAATCTGACTGCATAGGTTTTAGAATTACATCCAGTATAGCAGTGATTACTGGTGTGGAATAGGGGCCCCAGCAGGCCTGTAATTCGCCTTCTGGGGGGTGCCTTAAGGTTTGCTCATATTTTGACCAATAAGGCAGAAGTAAGGCTGTAAACCATATTTTTGGCGAGAGTGGGCACGACTAAAAGAGAAATAAGTAGTATATTCATTAAGAAATACATACCAAGCTCAAAATACATGTATCGGGAGTGCATGTAGCGAGGGTACCATAAACTTTAAATTCAGCTCAAAACACCCCTTAAATGGGTTGGATCTGGCTCAAATTTTCACAGGAAACTCAGTTTTCATCATAGAATTAAATTGCATTTGTCTGACAAACTCGAGGGCCATATTTGGAATTTCAGTTTCGGGGTGTGGGCCTGGTCTGCCCCCCTCATGAGGGGTAATTTCAGGTATATCATATTGTGGTCAATCTGAAGCACTTATGGAATTTCAGACATGTTTAGATCAGAAATGAGGACATTTTGGGCCCATTTGGAGCATTACATGTCTGAACAGAAATTATTTAACCCGAATATTGCTGTTAAAATGGTGTAAAATACATGTAAATCAGCCCAACTGAGTAGTAAATGTTGGTCTATAATTCTGAAATTTGGCAAGAAAATAGTCAGTAACCTACTGAATCTGACTGCATAGGTTTTAGAATTACATCCAGTATAGCAGTGATTACTGGTGTGGTATAGGGGCCCCAGCAGGCCTGTAATTCGCCTTCTGGGGGGTGCCTTAAGGTTTGCTCATATTTTGACCAATAAGGCAGAAGTAAGGCTGTAAACCATATTTTTGGCGAGAGTGGGCACCACTAAAAGAGAAATAAGTAGTGTATTCATTAAGAAATACATATCAAGCTCAAAATACATGTATTGGGAGTGCATGTAGCGAGGGTACCATAAACTTTAAATTCAGCTCAAAACACCCCTTAAATGGGTTGGATCTGGCTCAAATTTTCACAGGAAACTCAGTTTTCATCATAGAATTAAATTGCATTTGTCTGACAAACTCGAGGGCCATATTTGAAATTTCAGTTTTGGGGTGTGGGCCTGGTCTGCCCCCCCTCATGAGGGGTAATTTCAGGTATATCATATTGTGGTCAATCTGAAGCACTTATGGAATTTCAGACATGTTTAGATCAGAAATGAGGACATTTTAGGCCCATTTGGAGCATTACATGTCTGAACAGAAATTATTTAACCCGAATATTGCTGTTAAAATGGTGTAAAATACATGTAAATCAGCCCAACTGAGTAGTAAATGTTGGTCTATAATTCTGAAATTTGGCAAGAAAATAGTCAGTAACCTACTGAATCTGACTGCATAGGTTTTAGAATTACATCCAGTATAGCAGTGATTACTGGTGTGGAATAGGGGCCCCAGCAGGCCTGTAATTCGCCTTCTGGGGGGTGCCTTAAGGTTTGCTCATATTTTGACCAATAAGGCAGAAGTAAGGCTGTAAACCATATTTTTGGCGAGAGTGGGCACCACTAAAAGAGAAATAAGTAGTATATTCATTAAGAAATACATACCAAGCTCAAAATACATGTATCGGGAGTGCATGTAGCGAGGGTACCATAAACTTTAAATTCAGCTCAAAACACCCCTTAAATGGGTTGGATCTGGCTCAAATTTTCACAGGAAACTCAGTTTTCATCATAGAATTAAATTGCATTTGTCTGACAAACTCGAGGACCATATTTGGAATTTCAGTTTCGGGGTGTGGGCCTGGTCTGCCCCCCCTCATGAGGGGTAATTTCAGGTATATCATATTGTGGTCAATCTGAAGCACTTATGGAATTTCAGACATGTTTAGATCAGAAATGAGGACATTTTGGGCCCATTTGGAGCATTACATGTCTGAACAGAAATTATTTAACCCGAATATTGCTGTTAAAATGGTGTAAAATACATGTAAATCAGCCCAACTGAGTAGTAAATGTTGGTCTATAATTCTGAAATTTGGCAAGAAAATAGTCAGTAACCTACTGAATCTGACTGCATAGGTTTTAGAATTACATCCAGTATAGCAGTGATTACTGGTGTGGAATAGGGGCCCCAGCAGGCCTGTAATTCGCCTTCTGGGGGGTGCCTTAAGGTTTGCTCATATTTTGACCAATAAGGCAGAAGTAAGGCTGTAAACCATATTTTTGGCGAGAGTGGGCACGACTAAAAGAGAAATAAGTAGTATATTCATTAAGAAATACATACCAAGCTCAAAATACATGTATCGGGAGTGCATGTAGCGAGGGTACCATAAACTTTAAATTCAGCTCAAAACACCCCTTAAATGGGTTGGATCTGGCTCAAATTTTCACAGGAAACTCAGTTTTCATCATAGAATTAAATTGCATTTGTCTGACAAACTCGAGGGCCATATTTGGAATTTCAGTTTCGGGGTGTGGGCCTGGTCTGCCCCCCTCATGAGGGGTAATTTCAGGTATATCATATTGTGGTCAATCTGAAGCACTTATGGAATTTCAGACATGTTTAGATCAGAAATGAGGACATTTTGGGACCATTTGGAGCATTACATGTCTGAACAGAAATTATTTAACCCGAATATTGCTGTTAAAATGGTGTAAAATACATGTAAATCAGCCCAACTGAGTAGTAAATGTTGGTCTATAATTCTGAAATTTGGCAAGAAAATAGTCAGTAACCTACTGAATCTGACTGCATAGGTTTTAGAATTACATCCAGTATAGCAGTGATTACTGGTGTGGTATAGGGGCCCCAGCAGGCCTGTAATTCGCCTTCTGGGGGGTGACTTAAGGTTTGCTCATATTTTGACCAATAAGGCAGAAGTAAGGCTGTAAACCGTATTTTTGGCGAGAGTGGGCACCACTAAAAGAGAAATAAGTAGTGTATTCATTAAGAAATACATACCAAGCTCAAAATACATGTATTGGGAGTGCATGTAGCGAGGGTACCATAAACTTTAAATTCAGCTCAAAACACCCCTTAAATGGGTTGGATCTGGCTCAAATTTTCACAGGAAACTCAGTTTTCATCATAGAATTAAATTGCATTTGTCTGACAAACTCGAGGGCCATATTTGGAATTTCAGTTTCGGGGTGTGGGCCTGGTCTGCCCCCCTCATGAGGGGTAATTTCAGGTATATCATATTGTGGTCAATCTGAAGCACTTATGGAATTTCAGACATGTTTAGATCAGAAATGAGGACATTTTGGGCCCATTTGGAGCATTACATGTCTGAACAGAAATTATTTAACCCGAATATTGCTGTTAAAATGGTGTAAAATACATGTAAATCAGCCCAACTGAGTAGTAAATGTTGGTCTATAATTCTGAAATTTGGCAAGAAAATAGTCAGTAACCTACTGAATCTGACTGCATAGGTTTTAGAATTACATCCAGTATAGCAGTGATTACTGGTGTGGTATAGGGGCCCCAGCAGGCCTGTAATTCGCCTTCTGGGGGGTGACTTAAGGTTTGCTCATATTTTGACCAATAAGGCAGAAGTAAGGCTGTAAACCGTATTTTTGGCGAGAGTGGGCACCACTAAAAGAGAAATAAGTAGTGTATTCATTAAGAAATACATACCAAGCTCAAAATACATGTATTGGGAGTGTATGTAGCGAGGATACCATAAACTTTAAATTCATTTCAAAACACCCCTTAAATGGGTTGGATCTGGCTCAAATTTTCACAGGAAACTCAGTTTTCATCATAGAATTAAATTGCATTTGTCTGACAAACTCGAGGGCCATATTTGGAATTTCAGTTTCGGGGTGTGGGCCTGGTCTGCCCCCCCTCATGAGGGGTAATTTCAGGTATATCATATTGTGGTCAATCTGAAGCACTTATGGAATTTCACACATGTTTAGATCAGAAATGAGGACATTTTAGGCCCATTTGGAGCATTACATGTCTGAACAGAAATTATTTAACCCGAATATTGCTGTTAAAATGGTGTAAAATACATGTAAATCAGCCCAACTGAGTAGTAAATGTTGGTCTATAATTCTGAAATTTGGCAAGAAAATAGTCAGTAACCTACTGAATCTGACTGCATAGGTTTTAGAATTACATCCAGTATAGCAGTGATTACTGGTGTGGTATAGGGGCCCCAGCAGGCCTGTAATTCGCCTTCTGGGGGGTGCCTTAAGGTTTGCTCATATTTTGACCAATAAGGCAGAAGTAAGGCTGTAAACCGTATTTTTGGCGAGAGTGGGCACCACTAAAAGAGAAATAAGTAGTGTATTCATTAAGAAATACATACCAAGCTCAAAATACATGTATTGGGAGTGCATGTAGCGAGGGTACCATAAACTTTAAATTCAGCTCAAAACACCCCTTAAATGGGTTGGATCTGGCTCAAATTTTCACAGGAAACTCAGTTTTCATCATAGAATTAAATTGCATTTGTCTGACAAACTCGAGGGCCATATTTGGAATTTCAGTTTCGGGGTGTGGGCCTGGTCTGCCCCCCCTCATGAGGGGTAATTTCAGGTATATCATATTGTGGTCAATCTGAAGCACTTATGGAATTTCACACATGTTTAGATCAGAAATGAGGACATTTTAGGCCCATTTGGAGCATTACATGTCTGAACAGAAATTATTTAACCCGAATATTGCTGTTAAAATGGTGTAAAATACATGTAAATCAGCCCAACTGAGTAGTAAATGTTGGTCTATAATTCTGAAATTTGGCAAGAAAATAGTCAGTAACCTACTGAATCTGACTGCATAGGTTTTAGAATTACATCCAGTATAGCAGTGATTACTGGTGTGGTATAGGGGCCCCAGCAGGCCTGTAATTCGCCTTCTGGGGGGTGCCTTAAGGTTTGCTCATATTTTGACCAATAAGGCAGAAGTAAGGCTGTAAACCATATTTTTGGCGAGAGTGGGCACCACTAAAAGAGAAATAAGTAGTGTATTCATTAAGAAATACATACCAAGCTCAAAATACATGTATTGGGAGTGCATGTAGTGAGGGTACCATAAACTTTAAATTCAGCTCAAAACACCCCTTAAATGGGTTGGATCTGGCTCAAATTTTCACAGGAAACTCAGTTTTCATCATAGAATTAAATTGCATTTGTCTGACAAACTCGAGGGCCATATTTGGAATTTCAGTTTTGGGGTGTGGACCTGGTCTGCCCCCCCCCTCATGAGGGGTAATTTCAGGTATATCATATTGTGGTCAATCTGAAGCACTTATGGAATTTCAGACATGTTTAGATCAGAAATGAGGACATTTTAGGCCCATTTGGAGCATTACATGTCTGAACAGAAATTATTTAACCCGAATATTGCTGTTAAAATGGTGTAAAATACATGTAAATCAGCCCAACTGAGTAGTAAATGTTGGTCTATAATTCTGAAATTTGGCAAGAAAATAGTCAGTAACCTACTGAATCTGACTGCATAGGTTTTAGAATTACATCCAGTATAGCAGTGATTACTGGTGTGGTATAGGGGCCCCAGCAGGCCTGTAATTCGCCTTCTGGGGGGTGACTTAAGGTTTGCTCATATTTTGACCAATAAGGCAGAAGTAAGGCTGTAAACCGTATTTTTGGCGAGAGTGGGCACCACTAAAAGAGAAATAAGTAGTGTATTCATTAAGAAATACATACCAAGCTCAAAATACATGTATTGGGAGTGCATGTAGCGAGGATACCATAAACTTTAAATTCATTTCAAAACACCCCTTAAATGGGTTGGATCTGGCTCAAATTTTCACAGGAAACTCAGTTTTCATCATAGAATTAAATTGCATTTGTCTGACAAACTCGAGGGCCATATTTGGAATTTCAGTTTCGGGGTGTGGGCCTGGTCTGCCCCCCCTCATGAGGGGTAATTTCAGGTATATCATATTGTGGTCAATCTGAAGCACTTATGGAATTTCACACATGTTTAGATCAGAAATGAGGACATTTTAGGCCCATTTGGAGCATTACATGTCTGAACAGAAATTATTTAACCCGAATATTGCTGTTAAAATGGTGTAAAATACATGTAAATCAGCCCAACTGAGTAGTAAATGTTGGTCTATAATTCTGAAATTTGGCAAGAAAATAGTCAGTAACCTACTGAATCTGACTGCATAGGTTTTAGAATTACATCCAGTATAGCAGTGATTACTGGTGTGGTATAGGGGCCCCAGCAGGCCTGTAATTCGCCTTCTGGGGGGTGCCTTAAGGTTTGCTCATATTTTGACCAATAAGGCAGAAGTAAGGCTGTAAACCGTATTTTTGGCGAGAGTGGGCACCACTAAAAGAGAAATAAGTAGTGTATTCATTAAGAAATACATACCAAGCTCAAAATACATGTATTGGGAGTGCATGTAGCGAGGGTACCATAAACTTTAAATTCAGCTCAAAACACCCCTTAAATGGGTTGGATCTGGCTCAAATTTTCACAGGAAACTCAGTTTTCATCATAGAATTAAATTGCATTTGTCTGACAAACTCGAGGGCCATATTTGGAATTTCAGTTTCGGGGTGTGGGCCTGGTCTGCCCCCCCTCATGAGGGGTAATTTCAGGTATATCATATTGTGGTCAATCTGAAGCACTTATGGAATTTCACACATGTTTAGATCAGAAATGAGGACATTTTAGGCCCATTTGGAGCATTACATGTCTGAACAGAAATTATTTAACCCGAATATTGCTGTTAAAATGGTGTAAAATACATGTAAATCAGCCCAACTGAGTAGTAAATGTTGGTCTATAATTCTGAAATTTGGCAAGAAAATAGTCAGTAACCTACTGAATCTGACTGCATAGGTTTTAGAATTACATCCAGTATAGCAGTGATTACTGGTGTGGTATAGGGGCCCCAGCAGGCCTGTAATTCGCCTTCTGGGGGGTGCCTTAAGGTTTGCTCATATTTTGACCAATAAGGCAGAAGTAAGGCTGTAAACCATATTTTTGGCGAGAGTGGGCACCACTAAAAGAGAAATAAGTAGTGTATTCATTAAGAAATACATACCAAGCTCAAAATACATGTATTGGGAGTGCATGTAGTGAGGGTACCATAAACTTTAAATTCAGCTCAAAACACCCCTTAAATGGGTTGGATCTGGCTCAAATTTTCACAGGAAACTCAGTTTTCATCATAGAATTAAATTGCATTTGTCTGACAAACTCGAGGGCCATATTTGGAATTTCAGTTTTGGGGTGTGGACCTGGTCTGCCCCCCCCCTCATGAGGGGTAATTTCAGGTATATCATATTGTGGTCAATCTGAAGCACTTATGGAATTTCAGACATGTTTAGATCAGAAATGAGGACATTTTAGGCCCATTTGGAGCATTACATGTCTGAACAGAAATTATTTAACCCGAATATTGCTGTTAAAATGGTGTAAAATACATGTAAATCAGCCCAACTGAGTAGTAAATGTTGGTCTATAATTCTGAAATTTGGCAAGAAAATAGTCAGTAACCTACTGAATCTGACTGCATAGGTTTTAGAATTACATCCAGTATAGCAGTGATTACTGGTGTGGTATAGGGGCCCCAGCAGGCCTGTAATTCGCCTTCTGGGGGGTGCCTTAAGGTTTGCTCATATTTTGACCAATAAGGCAGAAGTAAGGCTGTAAACCATATTTTTGGCGAGAGTGGGCACCACTAAAAGAGAAATAAGTAGTGTATTCATTAAGAAATACATACCAAGCTCAAAATACATGTATTGGGAGTGCATGTAGCGAGGGTACCATAAACTTTAAATTCAGCTCAAAACACCCCTTAAATGGGTTGGATCTGGCTCAAATTTTCACAGGAAACTCGGTTTTCATCATAGAATTAAATTGCATTTGTCTGACAAACTCGAGGGCCATATTAGGAATTTCAGTTTCGGGGTGTGGGCCTGGTCTGCCCCCCCTCATGAGGGGTAATTTCAGGTATATCATATTGTGGTCAATCTGAAGCACTTATGGAATTTCAGACATGTTTAGATCAGAAATGAGGACATTTTAGGCCCATTTGGAGCATTACATGTCTGAACAGAAATTATTTAACCCGAATATTGCTGTTAAAATGGTGTAAAATACATGTAAATCAGCCCAACTGAGTAGTAAATGTTGGTCTATAATTCTGAAATTTGGCAAGAAAATAGTCAGTAACCTACTGAATCTGACTGCATTGGTTTTAGAATTACATCCAGTATAGCAGTGATTACTGGTGTGGTATAGGGGCCCCAGCAGGCCTGTAATTCGCCTTCTGGGGGGTGCCTTAAGGTTTGCTCATATTTTGACCAATAAGGCAGAAGTAAGGCTGTAAACCATATTTTGGGCGAGAGTGGGCACCACTAAAAGAGAAATAAGTAGTGTATTCATTAAGAAATACATACCAAGCTCAAAATACATGTATTGGGAGTGCATGTAGCGAGGGTACCATAAACTTTAAATTCAGCTCAAAACACCCCTTAAATGGGTTGGATCTGGCTCAAATTTTCACAGGAAACTCAGTTTTCATCATAGAATTAAATTGCATTTGTCTGACAAACTCGAGGGCCATATTTGGAATTTCAGTTTCGGGGTGTGGGCCTGGTCTGCCCCCCCTCATGAGGGGTAATTTCAGGTATATCATATTGTGGTCAATCTGAAGCACTTATGGAATTTCAGACATGTTTAGATCAGAAATGAGGACATTTTAGGCCCATTTGGAGCATTACATGTCTGAACAGAAATTATTTAACCCGAATATTGCTGGTAAAATGGTGTAAAATACATGTAAATCAGCCCAACTGAGTAGTAAATGTTGGTCTATAATTCTGTATTTTTGGCAAGAAAATAGTCAGTAACCTACTGAATCTGACTGCATAGGTTTTAGAATTACATCCAGTATAGCAGTGATTACTGGTGTGGTATAGGGGCCCCAGCAGGCCTGTAATTCGCCTTCTGGGGGGTGCCTTAAGGTTTGCTCATATTTTGACCAATAAGGCAGAAGTAAGGCTGTAAACCATATTTTTGGCGAGAGTGGGCACCACTAAAAGAGAAATAAGTAGTATATTCATTAAGAAATACATACCAAGCTCAAAATACATGTACTGGGAGTGCATGTAGCGAGGGTACCATAAACTTTAAATTCAGCTCAAAACACCCCTTAAATGGGTTGGATCTGGCTCAAATTTTCACAGGAAACTCAGTTTTCATCATAGAATTAAATTGCATTTGTCTGACAAACTCGAGGGCCATATTTGGAATTTCAGTTTCGGGGTGTGGGCCTGGTCTGCCGCCCCCCCTCATGAGGGGTAATTTCAGGTATATCATATTGTGGTCAATCTGAAGCACTTATGGAATTTCAGACATGTTTAGATCATAAATGAGGACATTTTAGGCCCATTTGGAGCATTACATGTCTGAACAGAAATTATTTAACCCGAATATTGCTGTTAAAATGGTGTAAAATACATGTAAATCAGCCCAACTGAGTAGTAAATGTTGGTCTATAATTCTGAAATTTGGCAAGAAAATAGTCAGTAACCTACTGAATCTGACTGCATTGGTTTTAGAATTACATCCAGTATAGCAGTGATTACTGGTGTGGTATAGGGGCCTCAGCAGGCCTGTAATTCGCCTTCTGGGGGGTGCCTTAAGGTTTGCTCATATTTTGACCAATAAGGCAGAAGTAAGGCTGTAAACCATATTTTGGGCGAGAGTGGGCACCACTAAAAGAGAAATAAGTAGTGTATTCATTAAGAAATACATACCAAGCTCAAAATACATGTATTGGGAGTGCATGTAGCGAGGGTACCATAAACTTTAAATTCAGCTCAAAACACCCCTTAAATGGGTTGGATCTGGCTCAAATTTTCACAGGAAACTCAGTTTTCATCATAGAATTAAATTGCATTTGTCTGACAAACTCGAGGGCCATATTTGGAATTTCAGTTTCGGGGTGTGGGCCTGGTCTGCCCCCCCTCATGAGGGGTAATTTCAGGTATATCATATTGTGGTCAATCTGAAGCACTTATGGAATTTCAGACATGTTTAGATCAGAAATGAGGACATTTTAGGCCCATTTGGAGCATTACATGTCTGAACAGAAATTATTTAACCCGAATATTGCTGTTAAAATGGTGTAAAATACATGTAAATCAGCCCAACTGAGTAGTAAATGTTGGTCTATAATTCTGTATTTTTGGCAAGAAAATAGTCAGTAACCTACTGAATCTGACTGCATAGGTTTTAGAATTACATCCAGTATAGCAGTGATTACTGGTGTGGTATAGGGGCCCCAGCAGGCCTGTAATTCGCCTTCTGGGGGGTGCCTTAAGGTTTGCTCATATTTTGACCAATAAGGCAGAAGTAAGGCTGTAAACCATATTTTTGGCGAGAGTGGGCACCACTAAAAGAGAAATAAGTAGTGTATTCATTAAGAAATACATACCAAGCTCAAAATACATGTACTGGGAGTGCATGTAGCGAGGGTACCATAAACTTTAAATTCAGCTCAAAACACCCCTTAAATGGGTTGGATCTGGCTCAAATTTTCACAGGAAACTCAGTTTTCATCATAGAATTAAATTGCATTTGTCTGACAAACTCGAGGGCCATATTTGGAATTTCAGTTTCGGGGTGTGGGCCTGGTCTGCCGACCCCCCTCATGAGGGGTAATTTCAGGTATATCATATTGTGGTCAATCTGAAGCACTTATGGAATTTCAGACATGTTTAGATCATAAATGAGGACATTTTAGGCCCATTTGGAGCATTACATGTCTGAACAGAAATTATTTAACCCGAATATTGCTGTTAAAATGGTGTAAAATACATGTAAATCAGCCCAACTGAGTAGTAAATGTTGGTCTATAATTCTGAAATTTGGCAAGAAAATAGTCAGTAACCTACTGAATCTGACTGCATTGGTTTTAGAATTACATCCAGTATAGCAGTGATTACTGGTGTGGTATAGGGGCCCCAGCAGGCCTGTAATTCGCCTTCTGGGGGGTGCCTTAAGGTTTGCTCATATTTTGACCAATAAGGCAGAAGTAAGGCTGTAAACCATATTTTGGGCGAGAGTGGGCACCACTAAAAGAGAAATAAGTAGTGTATTCATTAAGAAATACATACCAAGCTCAAAATACATGTATTGGGAGTGCATGTAGCGAGGGTACCATAAACTTTAAATTCAGCTCAAAACACCCCTTAAATGGGTTGGATCTGGCTCAAATTTTCACAGGAAACTCAGTTTCCATCATAGAATTAAATTGCATTTGTCTGACAAACTCGAGGGCCATATTTGGAATTTCAGTTTCGGGGTGTGGGCCTGGTCTGCCCCCCCTCATGAGGGGTAATTTCAGGTATATCATATTGTGGTCAATCTGAAGCACTTATGGAATTTCAGACATGTTTAGATCAGAAATGAGGACATTTTAGGCCCATTTGGAGCATTACATGTCTGAACAGAAATTATTTAACCCGAATATTGCTGTTAAAATGGTGTAAAATACATGTAAATCAGCCCAACTGAGTAGTAAATGTTGGTCTATAATTCTGTATTTTTGGCAAGAAAATAGTCAGTAACCTACTGAATCTGACTGCATAGGTTTTAGAATTACATCCAGTATAGCAGTGATTACTGGTGTGGTATAGGGGCCCCAGCAGGCCTGTAATTCGCCTTCTGGGGGGTGCCTTAAGGTTTGCTCATATTTTGACCAATAAGGCAGAAGTAAGGCTGTAAACCATATTTTTGGCGAGAGTGGGCACCACTAAAAGAGAAATAAGTAGTGTATTCATTAAGAAATACATACCAAGCTCAAAATACATGTACTGGGAGTGCATGTAGCGAGGGTACCATAAACTTTAAATTCAGCTCAAAACACCCCTTAAATGGGTTGGATCTGGCTCAAATTTTCACAGGAAACTCAGTTTTCATCATAGAATTAAATTGCATTTGTCTGACAAACTCGAGGGCCATATTTGGAATTTCAGTTTCGGGGTGTGGGCCTGGTCTGCCGCCCCCCCCCCCCCCCCTCATGAGGGGTAATTTCAGGTATATCATATTGTGGTCAATCTGAAGCACTTATGGAATTTCAGACATGTTTAGATCATAAATGAGGACATTTTAGGCCCATTTGGAGCATTACATGTCTGAACAGAAATTATTTAACCCGAATATTGCTGTTAAAATGGTGTAAAATACATGTAAATCAGCCCAACTGAGTAGTAAATGTTGGTCTATAATTCTGAAATTTGGCAAGAAAATAGTCAGTAACCTACTGAATCTGACTGCATTGGTTTTAGAATTACATCCAGTATAGCAGTGATTACTGGTGTGGTATAGGGGCCCCAGCAGGCCTGTAATTCGCCTTCTGGGGGGTGCCTTAAGGTTTGCTCATATTTTGACCAATAAGGCAGAAGTAAGGCTGTAAACCATATTTTGGGTGAGAGTGGGCACCACTAAAAGAGAAATAAGTAGTGTATTCATTAAGAAATACATACCAAGCTCAAAATACATGTATTGGGAGTGCATGTAGCGAGGGTACCATAAACTTTAAATTCAGCTCAAAACACCCCTTAAATGGGTTGGATCTGGCTCAAATTTTCACAGGAAACTCAGTTTTCATCATAGAATTAAATTGCATTTGTCTGACAAACTCGAGGGCCATATTTGGAATTTCAGTTTCGGGGTGTGGGCCTGGTCTGCCCCCCCTCATGAGGGGTAATTTCAGGTATATCATATTGTGGTCAATCTGAAGCACTTATGGAATTTCAGACATGTTTAGATCAGAAATGAGGACATTTTAGGCCCATTTGGAGCATTACATGTCTGAACAGAAATTATTTAACCCGAATATTGCTGTTAAAATGGTGTAAAATACATGTAAATCAGCCCAACTGAGTAGTAAATGTTGGTCTATAATTCTGAAATTTGGCAAGAAAATAGTCAGTAACCTACTGAATCTGACTGCATTGGTTTTAGAATTACATCCAGTATAGCAGTGATTACTGGTGTGGTATAGGGGCCTCAGCAGGCCTGTAATTCGCCTTCTGGGGGGTGCCTTAAGGTTTGCTCATATTTTGACCAATAAGGCAGAAGTAAGGCTGTAAACCATATTTTGGGCGAGAGTGGGCACCACTAAAAGAGAAATAAGTAGTGTATTCATTAAGAAATACATACCAAGCTCAAAATACATGTATTGGGAGTGCATGTAGCGAGGGTACCATAAACTTTAAATTCAGCTCAAAACACCCCTTAAATGGGTTGGATCTGGCTCAAATTTTCACAGGAAACTCAGTTTTCATCATAGAATTAAATTGCATTTGTCTGACAAACTCGAGGGCCATATTTGGAATTTCAGTTTCGGGGTGTGGGCCTGGTCTGCCCCCCCTCATGAGGGGTAATTTCAGGTATATCATATTGTGGTCAATCTGAAGCACTTATGGAATTTCAGACATGTTTAGATCAGAAATGAGGACATTTTAGGCCCATTTGGAGCATTACATGTCTGAACAGAAATTATTTAACCCGAATATTGCTGTTAAAATGGTGTAAAATACATGTAAATCAGCCCAACTGAGTAGTAAATGTTGGTCTATAATTCTGTATTTTTGGCAAGAAAATAGTCAGTAACCTACTGAATCTGACTGCATAGGTTTTAGAATTACATCCAGTATAGCAGTGATTACTGGTGTGGTATAGGGGCCCCAGCAGGCCTGTAATTCGCCTTCTGGGGGGTGCCTTAAGGTTTGCTCATATTTTGACCAATAAGGCAGAAGTAAGGCTGTAAACCATATTTTTGGCGAGAGTGGGCACCACTAAAAGAGAAATAAGTAGTGTATTCATTAAGAAATACATACCAAGCTCAAAATACATGTACTGGGAGTGCATGTAGCGAGGGTACCATAAACTTTAAATTCAGCTCAAAACACCCCTTAAATGGGTTGGATCTGGCTCAAATTTTCACAGGAAACTCAGTTTTCATCATAGAATTAAATTGCATTTGTCTGACAAACTCGAGGGCCATATTTGGAATTTCAGTTTCGGGGTGTGGGCCTGGTCTGCCGACCCCCCTCATGAGGGGTAATTTCAGGTATATCATATTGTGGTCAATCTGAAGCACTTATGGAATTTCAGACATGTTTAGATCATAAATGAGGACATTTTAGGCCCATTTGGAGCATTACATGTCTGAACAGAAATTATTTAACCCGAATATTGCTGTTAAAATGGTGTAAAATACATGTAAATCAGCCCAACTGAGTAGTAAATGTTGGTCTATAATTCTGAAATTTGGCAAGAAAATAGTCAGTAACCTACTGAATCTGACTGCATTGGTTTTAGAATTACATCCAGTATAGCAGTGATTACTGGTGTGGTATAGGGGCCCCAGCAGGCCTGTAATTCGCCTTCTGGGGGGTGCCTTAAGGTTTGCTCATATTTTGACCAATAAGGCAGAAGTAAGGCTGTAAACCATATTTTGGGCGAGAGTGGGCACCACTAAAAGAGAAATAAGTAGTGTATTCATTAAGAAATACATACCAAGCTCAAAATACATGTATTGGGAGTGCATGTAGCGAGGGTACCATAAACTTTAAATTCAGCTCAAAACACCCCTTAAATGGGTTGGATCTGGCTCAAATTTTCACAGGAAACTCAGTTTCCATCATAGAATTAAATTGCATTTGTCTGACAAACTCGAGGGCCATATTTGGAATTTCAGTTTCGGGGTGTGGGCCTGGTCTGCCCCCCCTCATGAGGGGTAATTTCAGGTATATCATATTGTGGTCAATCTGAAGCACTTATGGAATTTCAGACATGTTTAGATCAGAAATGAGGACATTTTAGGCCCATTTGGAGCATTACATGTCTGAACAGAAATTATTTAACCCGAATATTGCTGTTAAAATGGTGTAAAATACATGTAAATCAGCCCAACTGAGTAGTAAATGTTGGTCTATAATTCTGTATTTTTGGCAAGAAAATAGTCAGTAACCTACTGAATCTGACTGCATAGGTTTTAGAATTACATCCAGTATAGCAGTGATTACTGGTGTGGTATAGGGGCCCCAGCAGGCCTGTAATTCGCCTTCTGGGGGGTGCCTTAAGGTTTGCTCATATTTTGACCAATAAGGCAGAAGTAAGGCTGTAAACCATATTTTTGGCGAGAGTGGGCACCACTAAAAGAGAAATAAGTAGTGTATTCATTAAGAAATACATACCAAGCTCAAAATACATGTACTGGGAGTGCATGTAGCGAGGGTACCATAAACTTTAAATTCAGCTCAAAACACCCCTTAAATGGGTTGGATCTGGCTCAAATTTTCACAGGAAACTCAGTTTTCATCATAGAATTAAATTGCATTTGTCTGACAAACTCGAGGGCCATATTTGGAATTTCAGTTTCGGGGTGTGGGCCTGGTCTGCCGCCCCCCCCCCCCCCCCCCCCTCATGAGGGGTAATTTCAGGTATATCATATTGTGGTCAATCTGAAGCACTTATGGAATTTCAGACATGTTTAGATCATAAATGAGGACATTTTAGGCCCATTTGGAGCATTACATGTCTGAACAGAAATTATTTAACCCGAATATTGCTGTTAAAATGGTGTAAAATACATGTAAATCAGCCCAACTGAGTAGTAAATGTTGGTCTATAATTCTGAAATTTGGCAAGAAAATAGTCAGTAACCTACTGAATCTGACTGCATTGGTTTTAGAATTACATCCAGTATAGCAGTGATTACTGGTGTGGTATAGGGGCCCCAGCAGGCCTGTAATTCGCCTTCTGGGGGGTGCCTTAAGGTTTGCTCATATTTTGACCAATAAGGCAGAAGTAAGGCTGTAAACCATATTTTGGGTGAGAGTGGGCACCACTAAAAGAGAAATAAGTAGTGTATTCATTAAGAAATACATACCAAGCTCAAAATACATGTATTGGGAGTGCATGTAGCGAGGGTACCATAAACTTTAAATTCAGCTCAAAACACCCCTTAAATGGGTTGGATCTGGCTCAAATTTTCGCAGGAAACTCAGTTTTCATCATAGAATTAAATTGCATTTGTCTGACAAACTCGAGGGCCATATTTGGAATTTCAGTTTCGGGGTGTGGGCCTGGTCTGCCCCCCCTCATGAGGGGTAATTTCAGGTATATCATATTGTGGTCAATCTGAAGCACTTATGGAATTTCAGACATGTTTAGATCAGAAATGAGGACATTTTAGGCCCATTTGGAGCATTACATGTCTGAACAGAAATTATTTAACCCGAATATTGCTGTTAAAATGGTGTAAAATACATGTAAATCAGCCCAACTGAGTAGTAAATGTTGGTCTATAATTCTGAAATTTGGCAAGAAAATAGTCAGTAACCTACTGAATCTGACTGCATAGGTTTTAGAATTACATCCAGTATAGCAGTGATTACTGGTGTGGTATAGGGGCCCCAGCAGGCCTGTAATTCGCCTTCTGGGGGGTGCCTTAAGGTTTGCTCATATTTTGACCAATAAGGCAGAAGTAAGGCTGTAAACCATATTTTTGGCGAGAGTGGGCACCACTAAAAGAGAAATAAGTAGTGTATTCATTAAGAAATACATACCAAGCTCAAAATACATGTATTGGGAGTGCATGTAGCGAGGGTACCATAAACTTTAAATTCAGCTCAAAACACCCCTTAAATGGGTTGGATCTGGCTCAAATTTTCACAGGAAACTCAGTTTTCATCATAGAATTAAATTGCATTTGTCTGACAAACTCGAGGGCCATATTTGAAATTTCAGTTTTGGGGTGTGGGCCTGGTCTGCCCCCCCTCATGAGGGGTAATTTCAGGTATATCATATTGTGGTCAATCTGAAGCACTTATGGAATTTCAGACATGTTTAGATCAGAAATGAGGACATTTTAGGCCCATTTGGAGCATTACATGTCTGAACAGAAATTATTTAACCCGAATATTGCTGTTAAAATGGTGTAAAATACATGTAAATCAGCCCAACTGAGTAGTAAATGTTGGTCTATAATTCTGAAATTTGGCAAGAAAATAGTCAGTAACCTACTGAATCTGACTGCATAGGTTTTAGAATTACATCCAGTATAGCAGTGATTACTGGTGTGGAATAGGGGCCCCAGCAGGCCTGTAATTCGCCTTCTGGGGGGTGCCTTAAGGTTTGCTCATATTTTGACCAATAAGGCAGAGGTAAGGCTGTAAACCATATTTTTGGCGAGAGTGGGCACCACTAAAAGAGAAATAAGTAGTATATTCATTAAGAAATACATACCAAGCTCAAAATACATGCATCGGGAGTGCATGTAGCGAGGGTACCATAAACTTTAAATTCAGCTCAAAACACCCCTTAAATGGGTTGGATCTGGCTCAAATTTTCACAGGAAACTCAGTTTTCATCATAGAATTAAATTGCATTTGTCTGACAAACTCGAGGACCATATTTGGAATTTCAGTTTCGGGGTGTGGGCCTGGTCTGCCCCCCCTCATGAGGGGTAATTTCAGGTATATCATATTGTGGTCAATCTGAAGCACTTATGGAATTTCAGACATGTTTAGATCAGAAATGAGGACATTTTGGGCCCATTTGGAGCATTACATGTCTGAACAGAAATTATTTAACCCGAATATTGCTGTTAAAATGGTGTAAAATACATGTAAATCAGCCCAACTGAGTAGTAAATGTTGGTCTATAATTCTGAAATTTGGCAAGAAAATAGTCAGTAACCTACTGAATCTGACTGCATAGGTTTTAGAATTACATCCAGTATAGCAGTGATTACTGGTGTGGAATAGGGGCCCCAGCAGGCCTGTAATTCGCCTTCTGGGGGGTGCCTTAAGGTTTGCTCATATTTTGACCAATAAGGCAGAAGTAAGGCTGTAAACCATATTTTTGGCGAGAGTGGGCACGACTAAAAGAGAAATAAGTAGTATATTCATTAAGAAATACATACCAAGCTCAAAATACATGTATCGGGAGTGCATGTAGCGAGGGTACCATAAACTTTAAATTCAGCTCAAAACACCCCTTAAATGGGTTGGATCTGGCTCAAATTTTCACAGGAAACTCAGTTTTCATCATAGAATTAAATTGCATTTGTCTGACAAACTCGAGGGCCATATTTGGAATTTCAGTTTCGGGGTGTGGGCCTGGTCTGCCCCCCTCATGAGGGGTAATTTCAGGTATATCATATTGTGGTCAATCTGAAGCACTTATGGAATTTCAGACATGTTTAGATCAGAAATGAGGACATTTTGGGCCCATTTGGAGCATTACATGTCTGAACAGAAATTATTTAACCCGAATATTGCTGTTAAAATGGTGTAAAATACATGTAAATCAGCCCAACTGAGTAGTAAATGTTGGTCTATAATTCTGAAATTTGGCAAGAAAATAGTCAGTAACCTACTGAATCTGACTGCATAGGTTTTAGAATTACATCCAGTATAGCAGTGATTACTGGTGTGGTATAGGGGCCCCAGCAGGCCTGTAATTCGCCTTCTGGGGGGTGCCTTAAGGTTTGCTCATATTTTGACCAATAAGGCAGAAGTAAGGCTGTAAACCATATTTTTGGCGAGAGTGGGCACCACTAAAAGAGAAATAAGTAGTGTATTCATTAAGAAATACATATCAAGCTCAAAATACATGTATTGGGAGTGCATGTAGCGAGGGTACCATAAACTTTAAATTCAGCTCAAAACACCCCTTAAATGGGTTGGATCTGGCTCAAATTTTCACAGGAAACTCAGTTTTCATCATAGAATTAAATTGCATTTGTCTGACAAACTCGAGGGCCATATTTGAAATTTCAGTTTTGGGGTGTGGGCCTGGTCTGCCCCCCCTCATGAGGGGTAATTTCAGGTATATCATATTGTGGTCAATCTGAAGCACTTATGGAATTTCAGACATGTTTAGATCAGAAATGAGGACATTTTAGGCCCATTTGGAGCATTACATGTCTGAACAGAAATTATTTAACCCGAATATTGCTGTTAAAATGGTGTAAAATACATGTAAATCAGCCCAACTGAGTAGTAAATGTTGGTCTATAATTCTGAAATTTGGCAAGAAAATAGTCAGTAACCTACTGAATCTGACTGCATAGGTTTTAGAATTACATCCAGTATAGCAGTGATTACTGGTGTGGAATAGGGGCCCCAGCAGGCCTGTAATTCGCCTTCTGGGGGGTGCCTTAAGGTTTGCTCATATTTTGACCAATAAGGCAGAAGTAAGGCTGTAAACCATATTTTTGGCGAGAGTGGGCACCACTAAAAGAGAAATAAGTAGTATATTCATTAAGAAATACATACCAAGCTCAAAATACATGTATCGGGAGTGCATGTAGCGAGGGTACCATAAACTTTAAATTCAGCTCAAAACACCCCTTAAATGGGTTGGATCTGGCTCAAATTTTCACAGGAAACTCAGTTTTCATCATAGAATTAAATTGCATTTGTCTGACAAACTCGAGGACCATATTTGGAATTTCAGTTTCGGGGTGTGGGCCTGGTCTGCCCCCCCTCATGAGGGGTAATTTCAGGTATATCATATTGTGGTCAATCTGAAGCACTTATGGAATTTCAGACATGTTTAGATCAGAAATGAGGACATTTTGGGCCCATTTGGAGCATTACATGTCTGAACAGAAATTATTTAACCCGAATATTGCTGTTAAAATGGTGTAAAATACATGTAAATCAGCCCAACTGAGTAGTAAATGTTGGTCTATAATTCTGAAATTTGGCAAGAAAATAGTCAGTAACCTACTGAATCTGACTGCATAGGTTTTAGAATTACATCCAGTATAGCAGTGATTACTGGTGTGGAATAGGGGCCCCAGCAGGCCTGTAATTCGCCTTCTGGGGGGTGCCTTAAGGTTTGCTCATATTTTGACCAATAAGGCAGAAGTAAGGCTGTAAACCATATTTTTGGCGAGAGTGGGCACGACTAAAAGAGAAATAAGTAGTATATTCATTAAGAAATACATACCAAGCTCAAAATACATGTATCGGGAGTGCATGTAGCGAGGGTACCATAAACTTTAAATTCAGCTCAAAACACCCCTTAAATGGGTTGGATCTGGCTCAAATTTTCACAGGAAACTCAGTTTTCATCATAGAATTAAATTGCATTTGTCTGACAAACTCGAGGGCCATATTTGGAATTTCAGTTTCGGGGTGTGGGCCTGGTCTGCCCCCCTCATGAGGGGTAATTTCAGGTATATCATATTGTGGTCAATCTGAAGCACTTATGGAATTTCAGACATGTTTAGATCAGAAATGAGGACATTTTGGGACCATTTGGAGCATTACATGTCTGAACAGAAATTATTTAACCCGAATATTGCTGTTAAAATGGTGTAAAATACATGTAAATCAGCCCAACTGAGTAGTAAATGTTGGTCTATAATTCTGAAATTTGGCAAGAAAATAGTCAGTAACCTACTGAATCTGACTGCATAGGTTTTAGAATTACATCCAGTATAGCAGTGATTACTGGTGTGGTATAGGGGCCCCAGCAGGCCTGTAATTCGCCTTCTGGGGGGTGACTTAAGGTTTGCTCATATTTTGACCAATAAGGCAGAAGTAAGGCTGTAAACCGTATTTTTGGCGAGAGTGGGCACCACTAAAAGAGAAATAAGTAGTGTATTCATTAAGAAATACATACCAAGCTCAAAATACATGTATTGGGAGTGCATGTAGCGAGGGTACCATAAACTTTAAATTCAGCTCAAAACACCCCTTAAATGGGTTGGATCTGGCTCAAATTTTCACAGGAAACTCAGTTTTCATCATAGAATTAAATTGCATTTGTCTGACAAACTCGAGGGCCATATTTGGAATTTCAGTTTCGGGGTGTGGGCCTGGTCTGCCCCCCTCATGAGGGGTAATTTCAGGTATATCATATTGTGGTCAATCTGAAGCACTTATGGAATTTCAGACATGTTTAGATCAGAAATGAGGACATTTTGGGCCCATTTGGAGCATTACATGTCTGAACAGAAATTATTTAACCCGAATATTGCTGTTAAAATGGTGTAAAATACATGTAAATCAGCCCAACTGAGTAGTAAATGTTGGTCTATAATTCTGAAATTTGGCAAGAAAATAGTCAGTAACCTACTGAATCTGACTGC
This sequence comes from Sabellastarte sp. h YS-2021, assembly GCA_964017235.1. Lineage (NCBI taxonomy): Eukaryota > Metazoa > Annelida > Polychaeta > Sabellida > Sabellidae > Sabellastarte > Sabellastarte sp. h YS-2021. The sequence goes on along the minus strand of OZ024935.1, from coordinate 85,351,477 downwards.
ATAGGTTTTAGAATTACATCCAGTATAGCAGTGATTACTGGTGTGGTATAGGGGCCCCAGCAGGCCTGTAATTCGCCTTCTGGGGGGTGACTTAAGGTTTGCTCATATTTTGACCAATAAGGCAGAAGTAAGGCTGTAAACCGTATTTTTGGCGAGAGTGGGCACCACTAAAAGAGAAATAAGTAGTGTATTCATTAAGAAATACATACCAAGCTCAAAATACATGTATTGGGAGTGCATGTAGCGAGGATACCATAAACTTTAAATTCATTTCAAAACACCCCTTAAATGGGTTGGATCTGGCTCAAATTTTCACAGGAAACTCAGTTTTCATCATAGAATTAAATTGCATTTGTCTGACAAACTCGAGGGCCATATTTGGAATTTCAGTTTCGGGGTGTGGGCCTGGTCTGCCCCCCCTCATGAGGGGTAATTTCAGGTATATCATATTGTGGTCAATCTGAAGCACTTATGGAATTTCACACATGTTTAGATCAGAAATGAGGACATTTTAGGCCCATTTGGAGCATTACATGTCTGAACAGAAATTATTTAACCCGAATATTGCTGTTAAAATGGTGTAAAATACATGTAAATCAGCCCAACTGAGTAGTAAATGTTGGTCTATAATTCTGAAATTTGGCAAGAAAATAGTCAGTAACCTACTGAATCTGACTGCATAGGTTTTAGAATTACATCCAGTATAGCAGTGATTACTGGTGTGGTATAGGGGCCCCAGCAGGCCTGTAATTCGCCTTCTGGGGGGTGCCTTAAGGTTTGCTCATATTTTGACCAATAAGGCAGAAGTAAGGCTGTAAACCGTATTTTTGGCGAGAGTGGGCACCACTAAAAGAGAAATAAGTAGTGTATTCATTAAGAAATACATACCAAGCTCAAAATACATGTATTGGGAGTGCATGTAGCGAGGGTACCATAAACTTTAAATTCAGCTCAAAACACCCCTTAAATGGGTTGGATCTGGCTCAAATTTTCACAGGAAACTCAGTTTTCATCATAGAATTAAATTGCATTTGTCTGACAAACTCGAGGGCCATATTTGGAATTTCAGTTTCGGGGTGTGGGCCTGGTCTGCCCCCCCTCATGAGGGGTAATTTCAGGTATATCATATTGTGGTCAATCTGAAGCACTTATGGAATTTCACACATGTTTAGATCAGAAATGAGGACATTTTAGGCCCATTTGGAGCATTACATGTCTGAACAGAAATTATTTAACCCGAATATTGCTGTTAAAATGGTGTAAAATACATGTAAATCAGCCCAACTGAGTAGTAAATGTTGGTCTATAATTCTGAAATTTGGCAAGAAAATAGTCAGTAACCTACTGAATCTGACTGCATAGGTTTTAGAATTACATCCAGTATAGCAGTGATTACTGGTGTGGTATAGGGGCCCCAGCAGGCCTGTAATTCGCCTTCTGGGGGGTGCCTTAAGGTTTGCTCATATTTTGACCAATAAGGCAGAAGTAAGGCTGTAAACCATATTTTTGGCGAGAGTGGGCACCACTAAAAGAGAAATAAGTAGTGTATTCATTAAGAAATACATACCAAGCTCAAAATACATGTATTGGGAGTGCATGTAGTGAGGGTACCATAAACTTTAAATTCAGCTCAAAACACCCCTTAAATGGGTTGGATCTGGCTCAAATTTTCACAGGAAACTCAGTTTTCATCATAGAATTAAATTGCATTTGTCTGACAAACTCGAGGGCCATATTTGGAATTTCAGTTTTGGGGTGTGGACCTGGTCTGCCCCCCCCCCTCATGAGGGGTAATTTCAGGTATATCATATTGTGGTCAATCTGAAGCACTTATGGAATTTCAGACATGTTTAGATCAGAAATGAGGACATTTTAGGCCCATTTGGAGCATTACATGTCTGAACAGAAATTATTTAACCCGAATATTGCTGTTAAAATGGTGTAAAATACATGTAAATCAGCCCAACTGAGTAGTAAATGTTGGTCTATAATTCTGAAATTTGGCAAGAAAATAGTCAGTAACCTACTGAATCTGACTGCATAGGTTTTAGAATTACATCCAGTATAGCAGTGATTACTGGTGTGGTATAGGGGCCCCAGCAGGCCTGTAATTCGCCTTCTGGGGGGTGACTTAAGGTTTGCTCATATTTTGACCAATAAGGCAGAAGTAAGGCTGTAAACCGTATTTTTGGCGAGAGTGGGCACCACTAAAAGAGAAATAAGTAGTGTATTCATTAAGAAATACATACCAAGCTCAAAATACATGTATTGGGAGTGCATGTAGCGAGGATACCATAAACTTTAAATTCATTTCAAAACACCCCTTAAATGGGTTGGATCTGGCTCAAATTTTCACAGGAAACTCAGTTTTCATCATAGAATTAAATTGCATTTGTCTGACAAACTCGAGGGCCATATTTGGAATTTCAGTTTCGGGGTGTGGGCCTGGTCTGCCCCCCCTCATGAGGGGTAATTTCAGGTATATCATATTGTGGTCAATCTGAAGCACTTATGGAATTTCACACATGTTTAGATCAGAAATGAGGACATTTTAGGCCCATTTGGAGCATTACATGTCTGAACAGAAATTATTTAACCCGAATATTGCTGTTAAAATGGTGTAAAATACATGTAAATCAGCCCAACTGAGTAGTAAATGTTGGTCTATAATTCTGAAATTTGGCAAGAAAATAGTCAGTAACCTACTGAATCTGACTGCATAGGTTTTAGAATTACATCCAGTATAGCAGTGATTACTGGTGTGGTATAGGGGCCCCAGCAGGCCTGTAATTCGCCTTCTGGGGGGTGCCTTAAGGTTTGCTCATATTTTGACCAATAAGGCAGAAGTAAGGCTGTAAACCGTATTTTTGGCGAGAGTGGGCACCACTAAAAGAGAAATAAGTAGTGTATTCATTAAGAAATACATACCAAGCTCAAAATACATGTATTGGGAGTGCATGTAGCGAGGGTACCATAAACTTTAAATTCAGCTCAAAACACCCCTTAAATGGGTTGGATCTGGCTCAAATTTTCACAGGAAACTCAGTTTTCATCATAGAATTAAATTGCATTTGTCTGACAAACTCGAGGGCCATATTTGGAATTTCAGTTTCGGGGTGTGGGCCTGGTCTGCCCCCCCTCATGAGGGGTAATTTCAGGTATATCATATTGTGGTCAATCTGAAGCACTTATGGAATTTCACACATGTTTAGATCAGAAATGAGGACATTTTAGGCCCATTTGGAGCATTACATGTCTGAACAGAAATTATTTAACCCGAATATTGCTGTTAAAATGGTGTAAAATACATGTAAATCAGCCCAACTGAGTAGTAAATGTTGGTCTATAATTCTGAAATTTGGCAAGAAAATAGTCAGTAACCTACTGAATCTGACTGCATAGGTTTTAGAATTACATCCAGTATAGCAGTGATTACTGGTGTGGTATAGGGGCCCCAGCAGGCCTGTAATTCGCCTTCTGGGGGGTGCCTTAAGGTTTGCTCATATTTTGACCAATAAGGCAGAAGTAAGGCTGTAAACCATATTTTTGGCGAGAGTGGGCACCACTAAAAGAGAAATAAGTAGTGTATTCATTAAGAAATACATACCAAGCTCAAAATACATGTATTGGGAGTGCATGTAGTGAGGGTACCATAAACTTTAAATTCAGCTCAAAACACCCCTTAAATGGGTTGGATCTGGCTCAAATTTTCACAGGAAACTCAGTTTTCATCATAGAATTAAATTGCATTTGTCTGACAAACTCGAGGGCCATATTTGGAATTTCAGTTTTGGGGTGTGGACCTGGTCTGCCCCCCCCCTCATGAGGGGTAATTTCAGGTATATCATATTGTGGTCAATCTGAAGCACTTATGGAATTTCAGACATGTTTAGATCAGAAATGAGGACATTTTAGGCCCATTTGGAGCATTACATGTCTGAACAGAAATTATTTAACCCGAATATTGCTGTTAAAATGGTGTAAAATACATGTAAATCAGCCCAACTGAGTAGTAAATGTTGGTCTATAATTCTGAAATTTGGCAAGAAAATAGTCAGTAACCTACTGAATCTGACTGCATAGGTTTTAGAATTACATCCAGTATAGCAGTGATTACTGGTGTGGTATAGGGGCCCCAGCAGGCCTGTAATTCGCCTTCTGGGGGGTGCCTTAAGGTTTGCTCATATTTTGACCAATAAGGCAGAAGTAAGGCTGTAAACCATATTTTTGGCGAGAGTGGGCACCACTAAAAGAGAAATAAGTAGTGTATTCATTAAGAAATACATACCAAGCTCAAAATACATGTATTGGGAGTGCATGTAGCGAGGGTACCATAAACTTTAAATTCAGCTCAAAACACCCCTTAAATGGGTTGGATCTGGCTCAAATTTTCACAGGAAACTCAGTTTTCATCATAGAATTAAATTGCATTTGTCTGACAAACTCGAGGGCCATATTTGGAATTTCAGTTTCGGGGTGTGGGCCTGGTCTGCCCCCCCTCATGAGGGGTAATTTCAGGTATATCATATTGTGGTCAATCTGAAGCACTTATGGAATTTCAGACATGTTTAGATTAGAAATGAGGACATTTTAGGCCCATTTGGAGCATTACATGTCTGAACAGAAATTATTTAACCCGAATATTGCTGTTAAAATGGTGTAAAATACATGTAAATCAGCCCAACTGAGTAGTAAATGTTGGTCTATAATTCTGAAATTTGGCAAGAAAATAGTCAGTAACCTACTGAATCTGACTGCATAGGTTTTAGAATTACATCCAGTATAGCAGTGATTACTGGTGTGGTATAGGGGCCCCAGCAGGCCTGTAATTCGCCTTCTGGGGGGTGCCTTAAGGTTTGCTCATATTTTGACCAATAAGGCAGAAGTAAGGCTGTAAACCGTATTTTTGGCGAGAGTGGGCACCACTAAAAGAGAAATAAGTAGTGTATTCATTAAGAAATACATACCAAGCTCAAAATACATGTATTGGGAGTGCATGTAGCGAGGGTACCATAAACTTTAAATTCAGCTCAAAACACCCCTTAAATGGGTTGGATCTGGCTCAAATTTTCACAGGAAACTCAGTTTTCATTATAGAATTAAATTGCATTTGTCTGACAAACTCGAGGGCCATATTTGGAATTTCAGTTTCGGGGTGTGGGCCTGGTCTGCCCCCCCTCATGAGGGGTAATTTCAGGTATATCATATTGTGGTCAATCTGAAGCACTTATGGAATTTCAGACATGTTTAGATCAGAAATGAGGACATTTTAGGCCCATTTGGAGCATTACATGTCTGAACAGAAATTATTTAACCCGAATATTGCTGTTAAAATGGTGTAAAATACATGTAAATCAGCCCAACTGAGTAGTAAATGTTGGTCTATAATTCTGAAATTTGGCAAGAAAATAGTCAGTAACCTACTGAATCTGACTGCATAGGTTTTAGAATTACATCCAGTATAGCAGTGATTACTGGTGTGGTATAGGGGCCCCAGCAGGCCTGTAATTCGCCTTCTGGGGGGTGCCTTAAGGTTTGCTCATATTTTGACCAATAAGGCAGAAGTAAGGCTGTAAACCATATTTTTGGCGAGAGTGGGCACCACTAAAAGAGAAATAAGTAGTGTATTCATTAAGAAATACATACCAAGCTCAAAATACATGTATTGGGAGTGCATGTAGCGAGGGTACCATAAACTTTAAATTCAGCTCAAAACACCCCTTAAATGGGTTGGATCTGGCTCAAATTTTCACAGGAAACTCAGTTTTCATCATAGAATTAAATTGCATTTGACAAACTCGAGGGCCATATTTGGAATTTCAGTTTCGGGGTGTGGGCCGGGTCTGCCCCCCCTCATGAGGGGTAATTTCAGGTATATCATATTGTGGTCAATCTGAAGCACTTATGGAATTTCAGACATGTTTAGATCAGAAATGAGGACATTTTAGGCCCATTTGGAGCATTACATGTCTGAACAGAAATTATTTAACCCGAATATTGCTGTTAAAATGGTGTAAAATACATGTAAATCAGCCCAACTGAGTAGTAAATGTTGGTCTATAATTCTGAAATTTGGCAAGAAAATAGTCAGTAACCTACTGAATCTGACTGCATAGGTTTTAGAATTACATCCAGTATAGCAGTGATTACTGGTGTGGTATAGGGGCCCCAGCAGGCCTGTAATTCGCCTTCTGGGGGGTGCCTTAAGGTTTGCTCATATTTTGACCAATAAGGCAGAAGTAAGGCTGTAAACCATATTTTTGGCGAGAGTGGGCACCACTAAAAGAGAAATAAGTAGTGTATTCATTAAGAAATACATACCAAGCTCAAAATACATGTATTGGGAGTGCATGTAGCGAGGGTACCATAAACTTTAAATTCAGCTCAAAACACCCCTTAAATGGGTTGGATCTGGCTCAAATTTTCACAGGAAACTCAGTTTTCATCATAGAATTAAATTGCATTTGACAAACTCGAGGGCCATATTTGGAATTTCAGTTTCGGGGTGTGGGCCTGGTCTGCCCCGCCTCATGAGGGGTAATTTCAGGTATATCATATTGTGGTCAATCTGAAGCACTTATGGAATTTCAGACATGTTTAGATCAGAAATGAGGACATTTTAGGCCCATTTGGAGCATTACATGTCTGAACAGAAATTATTTAACCCGAATATTGCTGTTAAAATGGTGTAAAATACATGTAAATCAGCCCAACTGAGTAGTAAATGTTGGTCTATAATTCTGAAATTTGGCAAGAAAATAGTCAGTAACCTACTGAATCTGACTGCATAGGTTTTAGAATTACATCCAGTATAGCAGTGATTACTGGTGTGGTATAGGGGCCCCAGCAGGCCTGTAATTCGCCTTCTGGGGGTGCCTTAAGGTTTGCTCATATTTTGACCAATAAGGCAGAAGTAAGGCTGTAAACCGTATTTTTGGCGAGAGTGGGCACCACTAAAAGAGAAATAAGTAGTGTATTCATTAAGAAATACATACCAAGCTCAAAATACATGTATTGGGAGTGCATGTAGCGAGGGTACCATAAACTTTAAATTCAGCTCAAAACACCCCTTAAATGGGTTGGATCTGGCTCAAATTTTCACAGGAAACTCAGTTTTCATCATAGAATTAAATTGCATTTGTCTGACAAACTCGAGGGCCATATTTGGAATTTCAGTTTCGGGGTGTGGGCCTGGTCTGCCCCGCCTCATGAGGGGTAATTTCAGGTATATCATATTGTGGTCAATCTGAAGCACTTATGGAATTTCAGACATGTTTAGATCAGAAATGAGGACATTTTAGGCCCATTTGGAGCATTACATGTCTGAACAGAAATTATTTAACCCGAATATTGCTGTTAAAATGGTGTAAAATACATGTAAATCAGCCCAACTGAGTAGTAAATGTTGGTCTATAATTCTGAAATTTGGCAAGAAAATAGTCAGTAACCTACTGAATCTGACTGCATAGGTTTTAGAATTACATCCAGTATAGCAGTGATTACTGGTGTGGTATAGGGGCCCCAGCAGGCCTGTTATTCGCCTTCTGGGGGGTGCCTTAAGGTTTGCTCATATTTTGACCAATAAGGCAGAAGTAACGCTGTAAACCATATTTTTGGCGAGAGTGGGCACCACTAAAAGAGAAATAAGTAGTGTATTCATTAAGAAATACATACCAAGCTCAAAATACATGTATTGGGAGTGCATGTAGCGAGGGTACCATAAACTTTAAATTCAGCTCAAAACACCCCTTAAATGGGTTGGATCTGGCTCAAATTTTCACAGGAAACTCAGTTTTCATCATAGAATTAAATTGCATTTGTCTGACAAACTCGAGGGCCATATTTGGAATTTCAGTTTCGGGGTGTGGGCCTGGTCTGCCCCCCCTCATGAGGGGTAATTTCAGGTATATCATATTGTGGTCAATCTGAAGCACTTATGGAATTTCACACATGTTTAGATCAGAAATGAGGACATTTTAGGCCCATTTGGAGCATTACATGTCTGAACAGAAATTATTTAACCCGAATATTGCTGTTAAAATGGTGTAAAATACATGTAAATCAGCCCAACTGAGTAGTAAATGTTGGTCTATAATTCTGAAATTTGGCAAGAAAATAGTCAGTAACCTACTGAATCTGACTGCATAGGTTTTAGAATTACATCCAGTATAGCAGTGATTACTGGTGTGGTATAGGGGCCCCAGCAGGCCTGTAATTCGCCTTCTGGGGGGTGCCTTAAGGTTTGCTCATATTTTGACCAATAAGGCAGAAGTAAGGCTGTAAACCATATTTTTGGCGAGAGTGGGCACCACTAAAAGAGAAATAAGTAGTGTATTCATTAAGAAATACATACCAAGCTCAAAATACATGTATTGGGAGTGCATGTAGCGAGGGTACCATAAACTTTAAATTCAGCTCAAAACACCCCTTAAATGGGTTGGATCTGGCTCAAATTTTCACAGGAAACTCAGTTTTCATCATAGAATTAAATTGCATTTGTCTGACAAACTCGAGGGCCATATTTGGAATTTCAGTTTCGGGGTGTGGGCCTGGTCTGCCCCCCCTCATGAGGGGTAATTTCAGGTATATCATATTGTGGTCAATCTGAAGCACTTATGGAATTTCACACATGTTTAGATCAGAAATGAGGACATTTTAGGCCCATTTGGAGCATTACATGTCTGAACAGAAATTATTTAACCCGAATATTGCTGTTAAAATGGTGTAAAATACATGTAAATCAGCCCAACTGAGTAGTAAATGTTGGTCTATAATTCTGAAATTTGGCAAGAAAATAGTCAGTAACCTACTGAATCTGACTGCATAGGTTTTAGAATTACATCCAGTATAGCAGTGATTACTGGTGTGGTATAGGGGCCCCAGCAGGCCTGTAATTCGCCTTCTGGGGGGTGCCTTAAGGTTTGCTCATATTTTGACCAATAAGGCAGAAGTAAGGCTGTAAACCATATTTTTGGCGAGAGTGGGCACCACTAAAAGAGAAATAAGTAGTGTATTCATTAAGAAATACATACCAAGCTCAAAATACATGTATTGGGAGTGCATGTAGCGAGGGTACCATAAACTTTAAATTCAGCTCAAAACACCCCTTAAATGGGTTGGATCTGGCTCAAATTTTCACAGGAAACTCAGTTTTCATCATAGAATTAAATTGCATTTGTCTGACAAACTCGAGGGCCATATTTGGAATTTCAGTTTTGGGGTGTGGACCTGGTCTGCCCCCCCCCCACCCTCATGAGGGGTAATTTCAGGTATATCATATTGTGGTCAATCTGAAGCACTTATGGAATTTCAGACATGTTTAGATCAGAAATGAGGACATTTTAGGCCCATTTGGAGCATTACATGTCTGAACAGACATTATTTAACCCGAATATTGCTGTTAAAATGGTGTAAAATACATGTAAATCAGCCCAACTGAGTAGTAAATGTTGGTCTATAATTCTGAAATTTGGCAAGAAAATAGTCAGTAACCTACTGAATCTGACTGCATAGGTTTTAGAATTACATCCAGTATAGCAGTGATTACTGGTGTGGTATAGGGGCCCCAGCAGGCCTGTAATTCGCCTTCTGGGGGGTGCCTTAAGGTTTGCTCATATTTTGACCAATAAGGCAGAAGTAAGGCTGTAAACCATATTTTTGGCGAGAGTGGGCACCACTAAAAGAGAAATAAGTAGTGTATTCATTAAGAAATACATACCAAGCTCAAAATACATGTATTGGGAGTGCATGTAGCGAGGGTACCATAAACTTTAAATTCAGCTCAAAACACCCCTTAAATGGGTTGGATCTGGCTCAAATTTTCACAGGAAACTCAGTTTTCATCATAGAATTAAATTGCATTTGACAAACTCGAGGGCCATATTTGGAATTTCAGTTTCGGGGTGTGGGCCTGGTCTGCCCCGCCTCATGAGGGGTAATTTCAGGTATATCATATTGTGGTCAATCTGAAGCACTTATGGAATTTCAGACATGTTTAGATCAGAAATGAGGACATTTTAGGCCCATTTGGAGCATTACATGTCTGAACAGAAATTATTTAACCCGAATATTGCTGTTAAAATGGTGTAAAATACATGTAAATCAGCCCAACTGAGTAGTAAATGTTGGTCTATAATTCTGAAATTTGGCAAGAAAATAGTCAGTAACCTACTGAATCTGACTGCATAGGTTTTAGAATTACATCCAGTATAGCAGTGATTACTGGTGTGGTATAGGGGCCCCAGCAGGCCTGTAATTCGCCTTCTGGGGGTGCCTTAAGGTTTGCTCATATTTTGACCAATAAGGCAGAAGTAAGGCTGTAAACCGTATTTTTGGCGAGAGTGGGCACCACTAAAAGAGAAATAAGTAGTGTATTCATTAAGAAATACATACCAAGCTCAAAATACATGTATTGGGAGTGCATGTAGCGAGGGTACCATAAACTTTAAATTCAGCTCAAAACACCCCTTAAATGGGTTGGATCTGGCTCAAATTTTCACAGGAAACTCAGTTTTCATCATAGAATTAAATTGCATTTGTCTGACAAACTCGAGGGCCATATTTGGAATTTCAGTTTCGGGGTGTGGGCCTGGTCTGCCCCGCCTCATGAGGGGTAATTTCAGGTATATCATATTGTGGTCAATCTGAAGCACTTATGGAATTTCAGACATGTTTAGATCAGAAATGAGGACATTTTAGGCCCATTTGGAGCATTACATGTCTGAACAGAAATTATTTAACCCGAATATTGCTGTTAAAATGGTGTAAAATACATGTAAATCAGCCCAACTGAGTAGTAAATGTTGGTCTATAATTCTGAAATTTGGCAAGAAAATAGTCAGTAACCTACTGAATCTGACTGCATAGGTTTTAGAATTACATCCAGTATAGCAGTGATTACTGGTGTGGTATAGGGGCCCCAGCAGGCCTGTTATTCGCCTTCTGGGGGGTGCCTTAAGGTTTGCTCATATTTTGACCAATAAGGCAGAAGTAAGGCTGTAAACCATATTTTTGGCGAGAGTGGGCACCACTAAAAGAGAAATAAGTAGTGTATTCATTAAGAAATACATACCAAGCTCAAAATACATGTATTGGGAGTGCATGTAGCGAGGGTACCATAAACTTTAAATTCAGCTCAAAACACCCCTTAAATGGGTTGGATCTGGCTCAAATTTTCACAGGAAACTCAGTTTTCATCATAGAATTAAATTGCATTTGTCTGACAAACTCGAGGGCCATATTTGGAATTTCAGTTTCGGGGTGTGGGCCTGGTCTGCCCCCCCTCATGAGGGGTAATTTCAGGTATATCATATTGTGGTCAATCTGAAGCACTTATGGAATTTCACACATGTTTAGATCAGAAATGAGGACATTTTAGCCCCATTTGGAGCATTACATGTCTGAACAGAAATTATTTAACCCGAATATTGCTGTTAAAATGGTGTAAAATACATGTAAATCAGCCCAACTGAGTAGTAAATGTTGGTCTATAATTCTGAAATTTGGCAAGAAAATAGTCAGTAACCTACTGAATCTGACTGCATAGGTTTTAGAATTACATCCAGTATAGCAGTGATTACTGGTGTGGTATAGGGGCCCCAGCAGGCCTGTAATTCGCCTTCTGGGGGGTGCCTTAAGGTTTGCTCATATTTTGACCAATAAGGCAGAAGTAAGGCTGTAAACCATAATTTTGGCGAGAGTGGGCACCACTAAAAGAGAAATAAGTAGTGTATTCATTAAGAAATACATACCAAGCTCAAAATACATGTATTGGGAGTGCATGTAGCGAGGGTACCATAAACTTTAAATTCAGCTCAAAACACCCCTTAAATGGGTTGGATCTGGCTCAAATTTTCACAGGAAACTCAGTTTTCATCATAGAATTAAATTGCATTTGTCTGACAAACTCGAGGGCCATATTTGGAATTTCAGTTTCGGGGTGTGGGCCTGGTCTGCCCCCCCTCATGAGGGGTAATTTCAGGTATATCATATTGTGGTCAATCTGAAGCACTTATGGAATTTCACACATGTTTAGATCAGAAATGAGGACATTTTAGGCCCATTTGGAGCATTACATGTCTGAACAGAAATTATTTAACCCGAATATTGCTGTTAAAATGGTGTAAAATACATGTAAATCAGCCCAACTGAGTAGTAAATGTTGGTCTATAATTCTGAAATTTGGCAAGAAAATAGTCAGTAACCTACTGAATCTGACTGCATAGGTTTTAGAATTACATCCAGTATAGCAGTGATTACTGGTGTGGTATAGGGGCCCCAGCAGGCCTGTAATTCGCCTTCTGGGGGGTGCCTTAAGGTTTGCTCATATTTTGACCAATAAGGCAGAAGTAAGGCTGTAAACCATATTTTTGGCGAGAGTGGGCACCACTAAAAGAGAAATAAGTAGTGTATTCATTAAGAAATACATACCAAGCTCAAAATACATGTATTGGGAGTGCATGTAGCGAGGGTACCATAAACTTTAAATTCAGCTCAAAACACCCCTTAAATGGGTTGGATCTGGCTCAAATTTTCACAGGAAACTCAGTTTTCATCATAGAATTAAATTGCATTTGTCTGACAAACTCGAGGGCCATATTTGGAATTTCAGTTTTGGGGTGTGGACCTGGTCTGCCCCCCCCCCCCCCCTCATGAGGGGTAATTTCAGGTATATCATATTGTGGTCAATCTGAAGCACTTATGGAATTTCAGACATGTTTAGATCAGAAATGAGGACATTTTAGGCCCATTTGGAGCATTACATGTCTGAACAGAAATTATTTAACCCGAATATTGCTGTTAAAATGGTGTAAAATACATGTAAATCAGCCCAACTGAGTAGTAAATGTTGGTCTATAATTCTGAAATTTGGCAAGAAAATAGTCAGTAACCTACTGAATCTGACTGCATAGGTTTTAGAATTACATCCAGTATAGCAGTGATTACTGGTGTGGTATAGGGGCCCCAGCAGGCCTGTAATTCGCCTTCTGGGGGGTGCCTTAAGGTTTGCTCATATTTTGACCAATAAGGCAGAAGTAAGGCTGTAAACCATATTTTTGGCGAGAGTGGGCACCACTAAAAGAGAAATAAGTAGTGTATTCATTAAGAAATACATACCAAGCTCAAAATACATGTATTGGGAGTGCATGTAGCGAGGGTACCATAAACTTTAAATTCAGCTCAAAACACCCCTTAAATGGGTTGGATCTGGCTCAAATTTTCACAGGAAACTCAGTTTTCATCATAGAATTAAATTGCATTTGTCTGACAAACTCGAGGGCCATATTTGGAATTTCAGTTTCGAGGTGTGGGCCTGGTCTGCCCCCCCTCATGAGGGGTAATTTCAGGTATATCATATTGTGGTCAATCTGAAGCACTTATGGAATTTCAGACATGTTTAGATCAGAAATGAGGACATTTTAGGCCCATTTGGAGCATTACATGTCTGAACAGAAATTATTTAACCCGAATATTGCTGTTAAAATGGTGTAAAATACATGTAAATCAGCCCAACTGAGTAGTAAATGTTGGTCTATAATTCTGAAATTTGGCAAGAAAATAGTCAGTAACCTACTGAATATGACTGCATAGGTTTTAGAATTACATCCAGTACAGCAGTGATTACTGGTGTGGTATAGGGGCTCCAGCAGGCCTGTAATTCGCCTTCTGGGGGGTGCCTTAAGGTTTGCTCATATTTTGACCAATAAGGCAGAAGTAAGGCTGTAAACCATATTTTTGGCGAGAGTGGGCACCACTAAAAGAGAAATAAGTAGTGTATTCATTAAGAAATACATACCAAGCTCAAAATACATGTATTGGGAGTGCATGTAGCGAGGGTACTATAAACTTTAAATTCAGCTCAAAACACCCCTTAAATGGGTTGGATCTGGCTCAAATTTTCACAGGAAACTCAGTTTTCATCATAGAATTAAATTGCATTTGTCTGACAAACTCGAGGGCCATATTTGGAATTTCAGTTTCGGGGTGTGGGCCTGGTCTGTCCCCCCCCCCTCATGAGGGGTAATTTCAGGTATATCATATTGTGGTCAATCTGAAGCACTTATGGAATTTCAGACATGTTTTGATCAGAAATGAGGACATTTTAGGCCCATTTGGAGCATTACATGTCTGAACAGAAATTATTTAACCCGAATATTGCTGTTAAAATGGTGTAAAATACATGTAAATCAGCCCAACTGAGTAGTAAATGTTGGTCTATAATTCTGAAATTTGGCAAGAAAATAGTCAGTAACCTACTGAATCTGACTGCATAGGTTTTAGAATTACATCCAGTATAGCAGTCATTACTGGTGTGGTATAGGGGCCCCAGCAGGCCTGTAATTCGCCTTCTGGGGGGTGCCTTAAGGTTTGCTCATATTTTGACCAATAAGGCAGAAGTAAGGCTGTAAACCATATTTTTGGCGAGAGTGGGCACCACTAAAAGAGAAATAAGTAGTGTATTCATTAAGAAATACATACCAAGCTCAAAATACATGTATTGGGAGTGCATGTAGCGAGGGTACCATAAACTTTAAATTCAGCTCAAAACACCCCTTAAATGGGTTGGATCTGGCTCAAATTTTCACAGGAAACTCGGTTTTCATCATAGAATTAAATTGCATTTGTCTGACAAACTCGAGGGCCATATTTGGAATTTCAGTTTCGGGGTGTGGGCCTGGTCTGCCCCCCTCATGAGGGGTAATTTCAGGTATATCATATTGTGGTCAATCTGAAGCACTTATGGAATTTCAGACATGTTTAGATCAGAAATGAGGACATTTTAGGCCCATTTGGAGCATTACATGTCTGAACAGAAATTATTTAACCCGAATATTGCTGTTAAAATGGTGTAAAATACATGTAAATCAGCCCAACTGAGTAGTAAATGTTGGTCTATAATTCTGAAATTTGGCAAGAAAATAGTCAGTAACCTACTGAATCTGACTGCATAGGTTTTAGAATTACATCCAGTATAGCAGTGATTACTGGTGTGGTATAGGGGCCCCAGCAGGCCTGTAATTCGCCTTCTGGGGGGTGCCTTAAGGTTTGCTCATATTTTGACCAATAAGGCAGAAGTAAGGCTGTAAACCATATTTTTGGCGAGAGTGGGCACCACTAAAAGAGAAATAAGTAGTGTATTCATTAAGAAATACATACCAAGCTCAAAATACATGTATTGGGAGTGCATGTAGCGAGGGTACCATAAACTTTAAATTCAGCTCAAAACACCCCTTAAATGGGTTGGATCTGGCTCAAATTTTCACAGGAAACTCGGTTTTCATCATAGAATTAAATTGCATTTGTCTGACAAACTCGAGGGCCATATTTGGAATTTCAGTTTCGGGGTGTGGGCCTGGTCTGCCCCCCCTCATGAGGGGTAATTTCAGGTATATCATATTGTGGTCAATCTGAAGCACTTATGGAATTTCAGACATGTTTAGATCAGAAATGAGGACATTTTAGGCCCATTTGGAGCATTACATGTCTGAACAGAAATTATTTAACCCGAATATTGCTGTTAAAATGGTGTAAAATACATGTAAATCAGCCCAACTGAGTAGTAAATGTTGGTCTATAATTCTGAAATTTGGCAAGAAAATAGTCAGTAACCTACTGAATCTGACTGCATAGGTTTTAGAATTACATCCAGTATAGCAGTCATTACTGGTGTGGTATAGGGGCCCCAGCAGGCCTGTAATTCGCCTTCTGGGGGTGCCTTAAGGTTTGCTCATATTTTGACCAATAAGGCAGAAGTAAGGCTGTAAACCATATTTTTGGCGAGAGTGGGCACCACTAAAAGAGAAATAAGTAGTGTATTCATTAAGAAATACATACCAAGCTCAAAATACATGTATTGGGAGTGCATGTAGCGAGGGTACTATAAACTTTAAATTCAGCTCAAAACACCCCTTAAATGGGTTGGATCTGGCTCAAATTTTCACAGGAAACTCGGTTTTCATCATAGAATTAAATTGCATTTGTCTGACAAACTCGAGGGCCATATTTGGAATTTCAGTTTCGGGGTGTGGGCCTGGTCTGCCCCCCCTCATGAGGGGTAATTTCAGGTATATCATATTGTGGTCAATCTGAAGCACTTATGGAATTTCAGACATGTTTAGATCAGAAATGAGGACATTTTAGGCACATTTGGAGCATTACATGTCTGAACAGAAATTATTTAACCCGAATATTGCTGTTAAAATGGTGTAAAATACATGTAAATCAGCCCAACTGAGTAGTAAATGTTGGTCTATAATTCTGAAATTTGGCAAGAAAATAGTCAGTAACCTACTGAATCTGACTGCATAGGTTTTAGAATTACATCCAGTATAGCAGTGATTACTGGTGTGGTATAGGGGCCCCAGCAGGCCTGTAATTCGCCTTCTGGGGGGTGCCTTAAGGTTTGCTCATATTTTGACCAATAAGGCAGAAGTAAGGCTGTAAACCATATTTTTGGCGAGAGTGGGCACCACTAAAAGAGAAATAAGTAGTGTATTCATTACGAAATACATACCAAGCTCAAAATACATGTATTGGGAGTGCATGTAGCGAGGGTACCAGAAACTTTAAATTCAGCTCAAAACACCCCTTAAATGGGTTGGATCTGGCTCAAATTTTCACAGGAAACTCAGTTTTCATCATAGAATTAAATTGCATTTGTCTGACAAACTCGAGGGCCATATTTGGAATTTCAGTTTCGGGGTGTGGTCCTGGTCTGCCCCCCCCCCCCCCCCCTCATGAGGGGTAATTTCAGGTATATCATATTGTGGTCAATCTGAAGCACTTATGGAATTTCAGACATGTTTTGATCAGAAATGAGGACATTTTAGGCCCATTTGGATGATTACATGTCTGAACAGAAATTATTTAACCCGAATATTGCTGTTAAAATGGTGTAAAATACATGTAAATCAGCCCAACTGAGTAGTAAATGTTGGTCTATAATTCTGAAATTTGGCAAGAAAATAGTCAGTAACCTACTGAATCTGACTGCATAGGTTTTAGAATTACATCCAGTATAGCAGTGATTACTGGTGTGGTATAGGGGCCCCAGCAGGCCTGTAATTCGCCTTCTGGGGGTGCCTTAAGGTTTGCTCATATTTTGACCAATAAGGCAGAAGTAAGGCTGTAAACCATATTTTTGGCGAGAGTGGGCACCACTAAAAGAGAAATAAGTAGTGTATTCATTAAGAAATACATACCAAGCTCAAAATACATGTATTGGGAGTGCATGTAGCGAGGGTACTATAAACTTTAAATTCAGCTCAAAACACCCCTTAAATGGGTTGGATCTGGCTCAAATTTTCACAGGAAACTCGGTTTTCATCATAGAATTAAATTGCATTTGTCTGACAAACTCGAGGGCCATATTTGGAATTTCAGTTTCGGGGTGTGGGCCTGGTCTGCCCCCCCTCATGAGGGGTAATTTCAGGTATATCATATTGTGGTCAATCTGAAGCACTTATGGAATTTCAGACATGTTTAGATCAGAAATGAGGACATTTTAGGCCCATTTGGAGCATTACATGTCTGAACAGAAATTATTTAACCCGAATATTGCTGTTAAAATGGTGTAAAATACATGTAAATCAGCCCAACTGAGTAGTAAATGTTGGTCTATAATTCTGAAATTTGGCAAGAAAATAGTCAGTAACCTACTGAATCTGACTGCATAGGTTTTAGAATTACATCCAGTATAGCAGTGATTACTGGTGCGGTATAGGGGCCCCAGCAGGCCTGTAATTCGCCTTCTGGGGGGTGCCTTAAGGTTTGCTCATATTTTGACCAATAAGGCAGAAGTAAGGCTGTAAACCATATTTTTGGCGAGAGTGGGCACCACTAAAAGAGAAATAAGTAGTGTATTCATTAAGAAATACATACCAAGCTCAAAATACATGTATTGGGAGTGCATGTAGCGAGGGTACCAGAAACTTTAAATTCAGCTCAAAACACCCCTTAAATGGGTTGGATCTGGCTCAAATTTTCACAGGAAACTCAGTTTTCATCATAGAATTAAATTGCATTTGTCTGACAAACTCGAGGGCCATATTTGGAATTTCAGTTTCGGGGTGTGGTCCTGGTCTGCCCCCCCCCCCCCCCCTCATGAGGGGTAATTTCAGGTATATCATATTGTGGTCAATCTGAAGCACTTATGGAATTTCAGACATGTTTTGATCAGAAATGAGGACATTTTAGGCCCATTTGGATGATTACATGTCTGAACAGAAATTATTTAACCCGAATATTGCTGTTAAAATGGTGTAAAATACATGTAAATCAGCCCAACTGAGTAGTAAATGTTGGTCTATAATTCTGAAATTTGGCAAGAAAATAGTCAGTAACCTACTGAATCTGACTGCATAGGTTTTAGAATTACATCCAGTATAGCAGTCATTACTGGTGTGGTATAGGGGCCCCAGCAGGCCTGTAATTCGCCTTCTGGGGGTGCCTTAAGGTTTGCTCATATTTTGACCAATAAGGCAGAAGTAAGGCTGTAAACCATATTTTTGGCGAGAGTGGGCACCACTAAAAGAGAAATAAGTAGTGTATTCATTACGAAATACATACCAAGCTCAAAATACATGTATTGGGAGTGCATGTAGCGAGGGTACCAGAAACTTTAAATTCAGCTCAAAACACCCCTTAAATGGGTTGGATCTGGCTCAAATTTTCACAGGAAACTCAGTTTTCATCATAGAATTAAATTGCATTTGTCTGACAAACTCGAGGGCCATATTTGGAATTTCAGTTTCGGGGTGTGGTCCTGGTCTGCCCCCCCCCCCCTCATGAGGGGTAATTTCAGGTATCTCATATTGTGGTCAATCTGAAGCACTTATGGAATTTCAGACATGTTTTGATCAGAAATGAGGACATTTTAGGCCCATTTGGATGATTACATGTCTGAACAGAAATTATTTAACCCGAATATTGCTGTTAAAATGGTGTAAAATACATGTAAATCAGCCCAACTGAGTAGTAAATGTTGGTCTATAATTCTGAAATTTGGCAAGAAAATAGTCAGTAACCTACTGAATCTGACTGCATAGGTTTTAGAATTACATCCAGTATAGCAGTGATTACTGGTGTGGTATAGGGGCCCCAGCAGGCCTGTAATTCGCCTTCTGGGGGTGCCTTAAGGTTTGCTCATATTTTGACCAATAAGGCAGAAGTAAGGCTGTAAACCATATTTTTGGCGAGAGTGGGCACCACTAAAAGAGAAATAAGTAGTGTATTCATTAAGAAATACATACCAAGCTCAAAATACATGTATTGGGAGTGCATGTAGCGAGGGTACTATAAACTTTAAATTCAGCTCAAAACACCCCTTAAATGGGTTGGATCTGGCTCAAATTTTCACAGGAAACTCGGTTTTCATCATAGAATTAAATTGCATTTGTCTGACAAACTCGAGGGCCATATTTGGAATTTCAGTTTCGGGGTGTGGGCCTGGTCTGCCCCCCCTCATGAGGGGTAATTTCAGGTATATCATATTGTGGTCAATCTGAAGCACTTATGGAATTTCAGACATGTTTAGATCAGAAATGAGGACATTTTAGGCCCATTTGGAGCATTACATGTCTGAACAGAAATTATTTAACCCGAATATTGCTGTTAAAATGGTGTAAAATACATGTAAATCAGCCCAACTGAGTAGTAAATGTTGGTCTATAATTCTGAAATTTGGCAAGAAAATAGTCAGTAACCTACTGAATCTGACTGCATAGGTTTTAGAATTACATCCAGTATAGCAGTGATTACTGGTGTGGTATAGGGGCCCCAGCAGGCCTGTAATTCGCCTTCTGGGGGGTGCCTTAAGGTTTGCTCATATTTTGACCAATAAGGCAGAAGTAAGGCTGTAAACCATATTTTTGGCGAGAGTGGGCACCACTAAAAGAGAAATAAGTAGTGTATTCATTAAGAAATACATACCAAGCTCAAAATACATGTATTGGGAGTGCATGTAGCGAGGGTACCAGAAACTTTAAATTCAGCTCAAAACACCCCTTAAATGGGTTGGATCTGGCTCAAATTTTCACAGGAAACTCAGTTTTCATCATAGAATTAAATTGCATTTGTCTGACAAACTCGAGGGCCATATTTGGAATTTCAGTTTCGGGGTGTGGTCCTGGTCTGCCCCCCCCCCCCCCCCCCTCATGAGGGGTAATTTCAGGTATATCATATTGTGGTCAATCTGAAGCACTTATGGAATTTCAGACATGTTTTGATCAGAAATGAGGACATTTTAGGCCCATTTGGATGATTACATGTCTGAACAGAAATTATTTAACCCGAATATTGCTGTTAAAATGGTGTAAAATACATGTAAATCAGCCCAACTGAGTAGTAAATGTTGGTCTATAATTCTGAAATTTGGCAAGAAAATAGTCAGTAACCTACTGAATCTGACTGCATAGGTTTTAGAATTACATCCAGTATAGCAGTGATTACTGGTGTGGTATAGGGGCCCCAGCAGGCCTGTAATTCGCCTTCTGGGGGTGCCTTAAGGTTTGCTCATATTTTGACCAATAAGGCAGAAGTAAGGCTGTAAACCATATTTTTGGCGAGAGTGGGCACCACTAAAAGAGAAATAAGTAGTGTATTCATTAAGAAATACATACCAAGCTCAAAATACATGTATTGGGAGTGCATGTAGCGAGGGTACTATAAACTTTAAATTCAGCTCAAAACACCCCTTAAATGGGTTGGATCTGGCTCAAATTTTCACAGGAAACTCGGTTTTCATCATAGAATTAAATTGCATTTGTCTGACAAACTCGAGGGCCATATTTGGAATTTCAGTTTCGGGGTGTGGGCCTGGTCTGCCCCCCCTCATGAGGGGTAATTTCAGGTATATCATATTGTGGTCAATCTGAAGCACTTATGGAATTTCAGACATGTTTAGATCAGAAATGAGGACATTTTAGGCACATTTGGAGCATTACATGTCTGAACAGAAATTATTTAACCCGAATATTGCTGTTAAAATGGTGTAAAATACATGTAAATCAGCCCAACTGAGTAGTAAATGTTGGTCTATAATTCTGAAATTTGGCAAGAAAATAGTCAGTAACCTACTGAATCTGACTGCATAGGTTTTAGAATTACATCCAGTATAGCAGTGATTACTGGTGTGGTATAGGGGCCCCAGCAGGCCTGTAATTCGCCTTCTGGGGGGTGCCTTAAGGTTTGCTCATATTTTGACCAATAAGGCAGAAGTAAGGCTGTAAACCATATTTTTGGCGAGAGTGGGCACCACTAAAAGAGAAATAAGTAGTGTATTCATTACGAAATACATACCAAGCTCAAAATACATGTATTGGGAGTGCATGTAGCGAGGGTACCAGAAACTTTAAATTCAGCTCAAAACACCCCTTAAATGGGTTGGATCTGGCTCAAATTTTCACAGGAAACTCAGTTTTCATCATAGAATTAAATTGCATTTGTCTGACAAACTCGAGGGCCATATTTGGAATTTCAGTTTCGGGGTGTGGTCCTGGTCTGCCCCCCCCCCCCCCTCATGAGGGGTAATTTCAGGTATATCATATTGTGGTCAATCTGAAGCACTTATGGAATTTCAGACATGTTTTGATCAGAAATGAGGACATTTTAGGCCCATTTGGATGATTACATGTCTGAACAGAAATTATTTAACCCGAATATTGCTGTTAAAATGGTGTAAAATACATGTAAATCAGCCCAACTGAGTAGTAAATGTTGGTCTATAATTCTGAAATTTGGCAAGAAAATAGTCAGTAACCTACTGAATCTGACTGCATAGGTTTTAGAATTACATCCAGTATAGCAGTGATTACTGGTGTGGTATAGGGGCCCCAGCAGGCCTGTAATTCGCCTTCTGGGGGTGCCTTAAGGTTTGCTCATATTTTGACCAATAAGGCAGAAGTAAGGCTGTAAACCATATTTTTGGCGAGAGTGGGCACCACTAAAAGAGAAATAAGTAGTGTATTCATTAAGAAATACATACCAAGCTCAAAATACATGTATTGGGAGTGCATGTAGCGAGGGTACTATAAACTTTAAATTCAGCTCAAAACACCCCTTAAATGGGTTGGATCTGGCTCAAATTTTCACAGGAAACTCGGTTTTCATCATAGAATTAAATTGCATTTGTCTGACAAACTCGAGGGCCATATTTGGAATTTCAGTTTCGGGGTGTGGGCCTGGTCTTCCCCCCCTCATGAGGGGTAATTTCAGGTATATCATATTGTGGTCAATCTGAAGCACTTATGGAATTTCAGACATGTTTAGATCAGAAATGAGGACATTTTAGGCCCATTTGGAGCATTACATGTCTGAACAGAAATTATTTAACCCGAATATTGCTGTTAAAATGGTGTAAAATACATGTAAATCAGCCCAACTGAGTAGTAAATGTTGGTCTATAATTCTGAAATTTGGCAAGAAAATAGTCAGTAACCTACTGAATCTGACTGCATAGGTTTTAGAATTACATCCAGTATAGCAGTGATTACTGGTGTGGTATAGGGGCCCCAGCAGGCCTGTAATTCGCCTTCTGGGGGTGCCTTAAGGTTTGCTCATATTTTGACCAATAAGGCAGAAGTAAGGCTGTAAACCATATTTTTGGCGAGAGTGGGCACCACTAAAAGAGAAATAAGTAGTGTATTCATTAAGAAATACATACCAAGCTCAAAATACATGTATTGGGAGTGCATGTAGCGAGGGTACTATAAACTTTAAATTCAGCTCAAAACACCCCTTAAATGGGTTGGATCTGGCTCAAATTTTCACAGGAAACTCGGTTTTCATCATAGAATTAAATTGCATTTGTCTGACAAACTCGAGGGCCATATTTGGAATTTCAGTTTCGGGGTGTGGGCCTGGTCTGCCCCCCCTCATGAGGGGTAATTTCAGGTATATCATATTGTGGTCAATCTGAAGCACTTATGGAATTTCAGACATGTTTAGATCAGAAATGAGGACATTTTAGGCCCATTTGGAGCATTACATGTCTGAACAGAAATTATTTAACCCGAATATTGCTGTTAAAATGGTGTAAAATACATGTAAATCAGCCCAACTGAGTAGTAAATGTTGGTCTATAATTCTGAAATTTGGCAAGAAAATAGTCAGTAACCTACTGAATCTGACTGCATAGGTTTTAGAATTACATCCAGTATAGCAGTGATTACTGGTGTGGTATAGGGGCCCCAGCAGGCCTGTAATTCGCCTTCTGGGGGGTGCCTTAAGGTTTGCTCATATTTTGACCAATAAGGCAGAAGTAAGGCTGTAAACCATATTTTTGGCGAGAGTGGGCACCACTAAAAGAGAAATAAGTAGTGTATTCATTAAGAAATACATACCAAGCTCAAAATACATGTATTGGGAGTGCATGTAGCGAGGGTACCAGAAACTTTAAATTCAGCTCAAAACACCCCTTAAATGGGTTGGATCTGGCTCAAATTTTCACAGGAAACTCAGTTTTCATCATAGAATTAAATTGCATTTGTCTGACAAACTCGAGGGCCATATTTGGAATTTCAGTTTCGGGGTGTGGTCCTGGTCTGCCCCCCCCCCCCCCCCTCATGAGGGGTAATTTCAGGTATATCATATTGTGGTCAATCTGAAGCACTTATGGAATTTCAGACATGTTTTGATCAGAAATGAGGACATTTTAGGCCCATTTGGATGATTACATGTCTGAACAGAAATTATTTAACCCGAATATTGCTGTTAAAATGGTGTAAAATACATGTAAATCAGCCCAACTGAGTAGTAAATGTTGGTCTATAATTCTGAAATTTGGCAAGAAAATAGTCAGTAACCTACTGAATCTGACTGCATAGGTTTTAGAATTACATCCAGTATAGCAGTCATTACTGGTGTGGTATAGGGGCCCCAGCAGGCCTGTAATTCGCCTTCTGGGGGTGCCTTAAGGTTTGCTCATATTTTGACCAATAAGGCAGAAGTAAGGCTGTAAACCATATTTTTGGCGAGAGTGGGCACCACTAAAAGAGAAATAAGTAGTGTATTCATTAAGAAATACATACCAAGCTCAAAATACATGTATTGGGAGTGCATGTAGCGAGGGTACTATAAACTTTAAATTCAGCTCAAAACACCCCTTAAATGGGTTGGATCTGGCTCAAATTTTCACAGGAAACTCGGTTTTCATCATAGAATTAAATTGCATTTGTCTGACAAACTCGAGGGCCATATTTGGAATTTCAGTTTCGGGGTGTGGGCCTGGTCTGCCCCCCCTCATGAGGGGTAATTTCAGGTATATCATATTGTGGTCAATCTGAAGCACTTATGGAATTTCAGACATGTTTAGATCAGAAATGAGGACATTTTAGGCACATTTGGAGCATTACATGTCTGAACAGAAATTATTTAACCCGAATATTGCTGTTAAAATGGTGTAAAATACATGTAAATCAGCCCAACTGAGTAGTAAATGTTGGTCTATAATTCTGAAATTTGGCAAGAAAATAGTCAGTAACCTACTGAATCTGACTGCATAGGTTTTAGAATTACATCCAGTATAGCAGTGATTACTGGTGTGGTATAGGGGCCCCAGCAGGCCTGTAATTCGCCTTCTGGGGGGTGCCTTAAGGTTTGCTCATATTTTGACCAATAAGGCAGAAGTAAGGCTGTAAACCATATTTTTGGCGAGAGTGGGCACCACTAAAAGAGAAATAAGTAGTGTATTCATTACGAAATACATACCAAGCTCAAAATACATGTATTGGGAGTGCATGTAGCGAGGGTACCAGAAACTTTAAATTCAGCTCAAAACACCCCTTAAATGGGTTGGATCTGGCTCAAATTTTCACAGGAAACTCAGTTTTCATCATAGAATTAAATTGCATTTGTCTGACAAACTCGAGGGCCATATTTGGAATTTCAGTTTCGGGGTGTGGTCCTGGTCTGCCCCCCCCCCCCCCCCTCATGAGGGGTAATTTCAGGTATATCATATTGTGGTCAATCTGAAGCACTTATGGAATTTCAGACATGTTTTGATCAGAAATGAGGACATTTTAGGCCCATTTGGATGATTACATGTCTGAACAGAAATTATTTAACCCGAATATTGCTGTTAAAATGGTGTAAAATACATGTAAATCAGCCCAACTGAGTAGTAAATGTTGGTCTATAATTCTGAAATTTGGCAAGAAAATAGTCAGTAACCTACTGAATCTGACTGCATAGGTTTTAGAATTACATCCAGTATAGCAGTGATTACTGGTGTGGTATAGGGGCCCCAGCAGGCCTGTAATTCGCCTTCTGGGGGGTGCCTTAAGGTTTGCTCATATTTTGACCAATAAGGCAGAAGTAAGGCTGTAAACCATATTTTTGGCGAGAGTGGGCACCACTAAAAGAGAAATAAGTAGTGTATTCATTACGAAATACATACCAAGCTCAAAATACATGTATTGGGAGTGCATGTAGCGAGGGTACCAGAAACTTTAAATTCAGCTCAAAACACCCCTTAAATGGGTTGGATCTGGCTCAAATTTTCACAGGAAACTCAGTTTTCATCATAGAATTAAATTGCATTTGTCTGACAAACTCGAGGGCCATATTTGGAATTTCAGTTTCGGGGTGTGGTCCTGGTCTGCCCCCCCCCCCCCCTCATGAGGGGTAATTTCAGGTATATCATATTGTGGTCAATCTGAAGCACTTATGGAATTTCAGACATGTTTTGATCAGAAATGAGGACATTTTAGGCCCATTTGGATGATTACATGTCTGAACAGAAATTATTTAACCCGAATATTGCTGTTAAAATGGTGTAAAATACATGTAAATCAGCCCAACTGAGTAGTAAATGTTGGTCTATAATTCTGAAATTTGGCAAGAAAATAGTCAGTAACCTACTGAATCTGACTGCATAGGTTTTAGAATTACATCCAGTATAGCAGTGATTACTGGTGTGGTATAGGGGCCCCAGCAGGCCTGTAATTCGCCTTCTGGGGGTGCCTTAAGGTTTGCTCATATTTTGACCAATAAGGCAGAAGTAAGGCTGTAAACCATATTTTTGGCGAGAGTGGGCACCACTAAAAGAGAAATAAGTAGTGTATTCATTAAGAAATACATACCAAGCTCAAAATACATGTATTGGGAGTGCATGTAGCGAGGGTACTATAAACTTTAAATTCAGCTCAAAACACCCCTTAAATGGGTTGGATCTGGCTCAAATTTTCACAGGAAACTCGGTTTTCATCATAGAATTAAATTGCATTTGTCTGACAAACTCGAGGGCCATATTTGGAATTTCAGTTTCGGGGTGTGGGCCTGGTCTTCCCCCCCTCATGAGGGGTAATTTCAGGTATATCATATTGTGGTCAATCTGAAGCACTTATGGAATCAGACATGTTTAGATCAGAAATGAGGACATTTTAGGCCCATTTGGAGCATTACATGTCTGAACAGAAATTATTTAACCCGAATATTGCTGTTAAAATGGTGTAAAATACATGTAAATCAGCCCAACTGAGTAGTAAATGTTGGTCTATAATTCTGAAATTTGGCAAGAAAATAGTCAGTAACCTACTGAATCTGACTGCATAGGTTTTAGAATTACATCCAGTATAGCAGTGATTACTGGTGTGGTATAGGGGCCCCAGCAGGCCTGTAATTCGCCTTCTGGGGGGTGCCTTAAGGTTTGCTCATATTTTGACCAATAAGGCAGAAGTAAGGCTGTAAACCATATTTTTGGCGAGAGTGGGCACCACTAAAAGAGAAATAAGTAGTGTATTCATTAAGAAATACATACCAAGCTCAAAATACATGTATTGGGAGTGCATGTAGCGAGGGTACCATAAACTTTAAATTCAGCTCAAAACACCCCTTAAATGGGTTGGATCTGGCTCAAATTTTCACAGGAAACTCAGTTTTCATCATAGAATTAAATTGCATTTGTCTGACAAACTCGAGGGCCATATTTGGAATTTCAGTTTCGGGGTGTGGGCCTGGTCTGAACCCCCCCCCCCCCTCATGAGGGGTAATTTCAGGTATATCATATTGTGGTCAATCTGAAGC
The DNA here is from genome assembly GCA_964017235.1 of Sabellastarte sp. h YS-2021. Classification (NCBI taxonomy): domain Eukaryota; kingdom Metazoa; phylum Annelida; class Polychaeta; order Sabellida; family Sabellidae; genus Sabellastarte; species Sabellastarte sp. h YS-2021. Next base: position 85,324,456 of record OZ024935.1, on the reverse strand, counting down.
ACTTATGGAATTTCAGACATGTTTGATCAGAAATGAGGACATTTTAGGCCCATTTGGAGCATTACATGTCTGAACAGAAATTATTTAACCCGAATATTGCTGTTAAAATGGTGTAAAATACATGTAAATCAGCCCAACTGAGTAGTAAATGTTGGTCTATAATTCTGAAATTTGGCAAGAAAATAGTCAGTAACCTACTGAATCTGACTGCATAGGTTTTAGAATTACATCCAGTATAGCAGTGATTACTGGTGTGGTATAGGAGCCCCAGCAGGCCTGTAATTCGCCTTCTGGGGGGTGCCTTAAGGTTTGCTCATATTTTGACCAATAAGGCAGAAGTAAGGCTGTAAACCATATTTTTGGCGAGAGTGGGCACCACTAAAAGAGAAATAAGTAGTGTATTCATTAAGAAATACATACCAAGCTCAAAATACATGTATTGGCAGTGCATGTAGCGAGGGTACCATAAACTTTAAATTCAGCTCAAAACACCCCTTAAATGGGTTGGATCTGGCTCAAATTTTCACAGGAAACTCGGTTTTCATCATAGAATTAAATTGCATTTGTCTGACAAACTCGAGGGCCATATTTGGAATTTCAGTTTCGGGGTGTGGGCCTGGTCTGCCCCCCCGTCATGAGGGGTAATTTCAGGTATATCATATTGTGGTCAATCTGAAGCACTTATGGAATTTCAGACATGTTTTGATCAGAAATGAGGACATTTTAGGCACATTTGGAGCATTACATGTCTGAACAGAAATTATTTAACCCGAATATTGCTGTTAAAATGGTGTAAAATACATGTAAATCAGCCCAACTGAGTAGTAAATGTTGGTCTATAATTCTGAAATTTGGCAAGAAAATAGTCAGTAACCTACTGAATCTGACTGCATAGGTTTTAGAATTACATCCAGTATAGCAGTGATTACTGGTGTGGTATAGGGGCCCCAGCAGGCCTGTAATTCGCCTTCTGGGGGGTGCCTTAAGGTTTGCTCATATTTTGACCAATAAGGCAGAAGTAAGGCTGTAAACCATATTTTTGGCGAGAGTGGGCACCACTAAAAGAGAAATAAGTAGTGTATTCATTAAGAAATACATACCAAGCTCAAAATACATGTATTGGGAGTGCATGTAGCGAGGGTACCATAAACTTTAAATTCAGCTCAAAACACCCCTTAAATGGGTTGGATCTGGCTCAAATTTTCACAGGAAACTCAGTTTTCATCATAGAATTAAATTGCATTTGTCTGACAAACTCGAGGGCCATATTTGGAATTTCAGTTTCGGGGTGTGGTCCTGGTCTGCCCCCCCCCCTCATGAGGGGTAATTTCAGGTATCTCATATTGTGGTCAATCTGAAGCACTTATGGAATTTCAGACATGTTTTGATCAGAAATGAGGACATTTTAGGCCCATTTGGATGATTACATGTCTGAACAGAAATTATTTAACCCGAATATTGCTGTTAAAATGGTGTAAAATACATGTAAATCAGCCCAACTGAGTAGTAAATGTTGGTCTATAATTCTGAAATTTGGCAAGAAAATAGTCAGTAACCTACTGAATCTGACTGCATAGGTTTTAGAATTACATCCAGTATAGCAGTGATTACTGGTGTGGTATAGGGGCCCCAGCAGGCCTGTAATTCGCCTTCTGGGGGTGCCTTAAGGTTTGCTCATATTTTGACCAATAAGGCAGAAGTAAGGCTGTAAACCATATTTTTGGCGAGAGTGGGCACCACTAAAAGAGAAATAAGTAGTGTATTCATTAAGAAATACATACCAAGCTCAAAATACATGTATTGGGAGTGCATGTAGCGAGGGTACTATAAACTTTAAATTCAGCTCAAAACACCCCTTAAATGGGTTGGATCTGGCTCAAATTTTCACAGGAAACTCGGTTTTCATCATAGAATTAAATTGCATTTGTCTGACAAACTCGAGGGCCATATTTGGAATTTCAGTTTCGGGGTGTGGGCCTGGTCTGCCCCCCCTCATGAGGGGTAATTTCAGGTATATCATATTGTGGTCAATCTGAAGCACTTATGGAATTTCAGACATGTTTAGATCAGAAATGAGGACATTTTAGGCCCATTTGGAGCATTACATGTCTGAACAGAAATTATTTAACCCGAATATTGCTGTTAAAATGGTGTAAAATACATGTAAATCAGCCCAACTGAGTAGTAAATGTTGGTCTATAATTCTGAAATTTGGCAAGAAAATAGTCAGTAACCTACTGAATCTGACTGCATAGGTTTTAGAATTACATCCAGTATAGCAGTGATTACTGGTGTGGTATAGGGGCCCCAGCAGGCCTGTAATTCGCCTTCTGGGGGGTGCCTTAAGGTTTGCTCATATTTTGACCAATAAGGCAGAAGTAAGGCTGTAAACCATATTTTTGGCGAGAGTGGGCACCACTAAAAGAGAAATAAGTAGTGTATTCATTAAGAAATACATACCAAGCTCAAAATACATGTATTGGGAGTGCATGTAGCGAGGGTACCAGAAACTTTAAATTCAGCTCAAAACACCCCTTAAATGGGTTGGATCTGGCTCAAATTTTCACAGGAAACTCAGTTTTCATCATAGAATTAAATTGCATTTGTCTGACAAACTCGAGGGCCATATTTGGAATTTCAGTTTCGGGGTGTGGTCCTGGTCTGCCCCCCCCCCCCCCCCCTCATGAGGGGTAATTTCAGGTATATCATATTGTGGTCAATCTGAAGCACTTATGGAATTTCAGACATGTTTTGATCAGAAATGAGGACATTTTAGGCCCATTTGGATGATTACATGTCTGAACAGAAATTATTTAACCCGAATATTGCTGTTAAAATGGTGTAAAATACATGTAAATCAGCCCAACTGAGTAGTAAATGTTGGTCTATAATTCTGAAATTTGGCAAGAAAATAGTCAGTAACCTACTGAATCTGACTGCATAGGTTTTAGAATTACATCCAGTATAGCAGTGATTACTGGTGTGGTATAGGGGCCCCAGCAGGCCTGTAATTCGCCTTCTGGGGGTGCCTTAAGGTTTGCTCATATTTTGACCAATAAGGCAGAAGTAAGGCTGTAAACCATATTTTTGGCGAGAGTGGGCACCACTAAAAGAGAAATAAGTAGTGTATTCATTAAGAAATACATACCAAGCTCAAAATACATGTATTGGGAGTGCATGTAGCGAGGGTACCATAAACTTTAAATTCAGCTCAAAACACCCCTTAAATGGGTTGGATCTGGCTCAAATTTTCACAGGAAACTCGGTTTTCATCATAGAATTAAATTGCATTTGTCTGACAAACTCGAGGGCCATATTTGGAATTTCAGTTTCGGGGTGTGGGCCTGGTCTGCCCCCCCGTCATGAGGGGTAATTTCAGGTATATCATATTGTGGTCAATCTGAAGCACTTATGGAATTTCAGACATGTTTTGATCAGAAATGAGGACATTTTAGGCACATTTGGAGCATTACATGTCTGAACAGAAATTATTTAACCCGAATATTGCTGTTAAAATGGTGTAAAATACATGTAAATCAGCCCAACTGAGTAGTAAATGTTGGTCTATAATTCTGAAATTTGGCAAGAAAATAGTCAGTAACCTACTGAATCTGACTGCATAGGTTTTAGAATTACATCCAGTATAGCAGTGATTACTGGTGTGGTATAGGGGCCCCAGCAGGCCTGTAATTCGCCTTCTGGGGGGTGCCTTAAGGTTTGCTCATATTTTGACCAATAAGGCAGAAGTAAGGCTGTAAACCATATTTTTGGCGAGAGTGGGCACCACTAAAAGAGAAATAAGTAGTGTATTCATTAAGAAATACATACCAAGCTCAAAATACATGTATTGGGAGTGCATGTAGCGAGGGTACCATAAACTTTAAATTCAGCTCAAAACACCCCTTAAATGGGTTGGATCTGGCTCAAATTTTCACAGGAAACTCAGTTTTCATCATAGAATTAAATTGCATTTGTCTGACAAACTCGAGGGCCATATTTGGAATTTCAGTTTCGGGGTGTGGTCCTGGTCTGCCCCCCCCCCCCTCATGAGGGGTAATTTCAGGTATCTCATATTGTGGTCAATCTGAAGCACTTATGGAATTTCAGACATGTTTTGATCAGAAATGAGGACATTTTAGGCCCATTTGGATGATTACATGTCTGAACAGAAATTATTTAACCCGAATATTGCTGTTAAAATGGTGTAAAATACATGTAAATCAGCCCAACTGAGTAGTAAATGTTGGTCTATAATTCTGAAATTTGGCAAGAAAATAGTCAGTAACCTACTGAATCTGACTGCATAGGTTTTAGAATTACATCCAGTATAGCAGTGATTACTGGTGTGGTATAGGGGCCCCAGCAGGCCTGTAATTCGCCTTCTGGGGGTGCCTTAAGGTTTGCTCATATTTTGACCAATAAGGCAGAAGTAAGGCTGTAAACCATATTTTTGGCGAGAGTGGGCACCACTAAAAGAGAAATAAGTAGTGTATTCATTAAGAAATACATACCAAGCTCAAAATACATGTATTGGGAGTGCATGTAGCGAGGGTACTATAAACTTTAAATTCAGCTCAAAACACCCCTTAAATGGGTTGGATCTGGCTCAAATTTTCACAGGAAACTCGGTTTTCATCATAGAATTAAATTGCATTTGTCTGACAAACTCGAGGGCCATATTTGGAATTTCAGTTTCGGGGTGTGGGCCTGGTCTGCCCCCCCTCATGAGGGGTAATTTCAGGTATATCATATTGTGGTCAATCTGAAGCACTTATGGAATTTCAGACATGTTTAGATCAGAAATGAGGACATTTTAGGCCCATTTGGAGCATTACATGTCTGAACAGAAATTATTTAACCCGAATATTGCTGTTAAAATGGTGTAAAATACATGTAAATCAGCCCAACTGAGTAGTAAATGTTGGTCTATAATTCTGAAATTTGGCAAGAAAATAGTCAGTAACCTACTGAATCTGACTGCATAGGTTTTAGAATTACATCCAGTATAGCAGTGATTACTGGTGTGGTATAGGGGCCCCAGCAGGCCTGTAATTCGCCTTCTGGGGGGTGCCTTAAGGTTTGCTCATATTTTGACCAATAAGGCAGAAGTAAGGCTGTAAACCATATTTTTGGCGAGAGTGGGCACCACTAAAAGAGAAATAAGTAGTGTATTCATTAAGAAATACATACCAAGCTCAAAATACATGTATTGGGAGTGCATGTAGCGAGGGTACCAGAAACTTTAAATTCAGCTCAAAACACCCCTTAAATGGGTTGGATCTGGCTCAAATTTTCACAGGAAACTCAGTTTTCATCATAGAATTAAATTGCATTTGTCTGACAAACTCGAGGGCCATATTTGGAATTTCAGTTTCGGGGTGTGGTCCTGGTCTGCCCCCCCCCCCCCCCTCATGAGGGGTAATTTCAGGTATATCATATTGTGGTCAATCTGAAGCACTTATGGAATTTCAGACATGTTTTGATCAGAAATGAGGACATTTTAGGCCCATTTGGATGATTACATGTCTGAACAGAAATTATTTAACCCGAATATTGCTGTTAAAATGGTGTAAAATACATGTAAATCAGCCCAACTGAGTAGTAAATGTTGGTCTATAATTCTGAAATTTGGCAAGAAAATAGTCAGTAACCTACTGAATCTGACTGCATAGGTTTTAGAATTACATCCAGTATAGCAGTGATTACTGGTGTGGTATAGGGGCCCCAGCAGGCCTGTAATTCGCCTTCTGGGGGTGCCTTAAGGTTTGCTCATATTTTGACCAATAAGGCAGAAGTAAGGCTGTAAACCATATTTTTGGCGAGAGTGGGCACCACTAAAAGAGAAATAAGTAGTGTATTCATTAAGAAATACATACCAAGCTCAAAATACATGTATTGGGAGTGCATGTAGCGAGGGTACTATAAACTTTAAATTCAGCTCAAAACACCCCTTAAATGGGTTGGATCTGGCTCAAATTTTCACAGGAAACTCGGTTTTCATCATAGAATTAAATTGCATTTGTCTGACAAACTCGAGGGCCATATTTGGAATTTCAGTTTCGGGGTGTGGGCCTGGTCTGCCCCCCCTCATGAGGGGTAATTTCAGGTATATCATATTGTGGTCAATCTGAAGCACTTATGGAATTTCAGACATGTTTAGATCAGAAATGAGGACATTTTAGGCACATTTGGAGCATTACATGTCTGAACAGAAATTATTTAACCCGAATATTGCTGTTAAAATGGTGTAAAATACATGTAAATCAGCCCAACTGAGTAGTAAATGTTGGTCTATAATTCTGAAATTTGGCAAGAAAATAGTCAGTAACCTACTGAATCTGACTGCATAGGTTTTAGAATTACATCCAGTATAGCAGTGATTACTGGTGTGGTATAGGGGCCCCAGCAGGCCTGTAATTCGCCTTCTGGGGGGTGCCTTAAGGTTTGCTCATATTTTGACCAATAAGGCAGAAGTAAGGCTGTAAACCATATTTTTGGCGAGAGTGGGCACCACTAAAAGAGAAATAAGTAGTGTATTCATTACGAAATACATACCAAGCTCAAAATACATGTATTGGGAGTGCATGTAGCGAGGGTACCAGAAACTTTAAATTCAGCTCAAAACACCCCTTAAATGGGTTGGATCTGGCTCAAATTTTCACAGGAAACTCAGTTTTCATCATAGAATTAAATTGCATTTGTCTGACAAACTCGAGGGCCATATTTGGAATTTCAGTTTCGGGGTGTGGTCCTGGTCTGCCCCCCCCCCTCATGAGGGGTAATTTCAGGTATATCATATTGTGGTCAATCTGAAGCACTTATGGAATTTCAGACATGTTTTGATCAGAAATGAGGACATTTTAGGCCCATTTGGATGATTACATGTCTGAACAGAAATTATTTAACCCGAATATTGCTGTTAAAATGGTGTAAAATACATGTAAATCAGCCCAACTGAGTAGTAAATGTTGGTCTATAATTCTGAAATTTGGCAAGAAAATAGTCAGTAACCTACTGAATCTGACTGCATAGGTTTTAGAATTACATCCAGTATAGCAGTGATTACTGGTGTGGTATAGGGGCCCCAGCAGGCCTGTAATTCGCCTTCTGGGGGTGCCTTAAGGTTTGCTCATATTTTGACCAATAAGGCAGAAGTAAGGCTGTAAACCATATTTTTGGCGAGAGTGGGCACCACTAAAAGAGAAATAAGTAGTGTATTCATTAAGAAATACATACCAAGCTCAAAATACATGTATTGGGAGTGCATGTAGCGAGGGTACTATAAACTTTAAATTCAGCTCAAAACACCCCTTAAATGGGTTGGATCTGGCTCAAATTTTCACAGGAAACTCGGTTTTCATCATAGAATTAAATTGCATTTGTCTGACAAACTCGAGGGCCATATTTGGAATTTCAGTTTCGGGGTGTGGGCCTGGTCTTCCCCCCCTCATGAGGGGTAATTTCAGGTATATCATATTGTGGTCAATCTGAAGCACTTATGGAATCAGACATGTTTAGATCAGAAATGAGGACATTTTAGGCCCATTTGGAGCATTACATGTCTGAACAGAAATTATTTAACCCGAATATTGATGTTAAAATGGTGTAAAATACATGTAAATCAGCCCAACTGAGTAGTAAATGTTGGTCTATAATTCTGAAATTTGGCAAGAAAATAGTCAGTAACCTACTGAATCTGACTGCATAGGTTTTAGAATTACATCCAGTATAGCAGTGATTACTGGTGTGGTATAGGGGCCCCAGCAGGCCTGTAATTCGCCTTCTGGGGGGTGCCTTAAGGTTTGCTCATATTTTGACCAATAAGGCAGAAGTAAGGCTGTAAACCATATTTTTGGCGAGAGTGGGCACCACTAAAAGAGAAATAAGTAGTGTATTCATTAAGAAATACATACCAAGCTCAAAATACATGTATTGGGAGTGCATGTAGCGAGGGTACCATAAACTTTAAATTCAGCTCAAAACACCCCTTAAATGGGTTGGATCTGGCTCAAATTTTCACAGGAAACTCAGTTTTCATCATAGAATTAAATTGCATTTGTCTGACAAACTCGAGGGCCATATTTGGAATTTCAGTTTCGGGGTGTGGGCCTGGTCTGAACCCCCCCCCCCCCCCCCCTCATGAGGGGTAATTTCAGGTATATCATATTGTGGTCAATCTGAAGCACTTATGGAATTTCAGACATGTTTGATCAGAAATGAGGACATTTTAGGCCCATTTGGAGCATTACATGTCTGAACAGAAATTATTTAACCCGAATATTGCTGTTAAAATGGTGTAAAATACATGTAAATCAGCCCAACTGAGTAGTAAATGTTGGTCTATAATTCTGAAATTTGGCAAGAAAATAGTCAGTAACCTACTGAATCTGACTGCATAGGTTTTAGAATTACATCCAGTATAGCAGTGATTACTGGTGTGGTATAGGAGCCCCAGCAGGCCTGTAATTCGCCTTCTGGGGGGTGCCTTAAGGTTTGCTCATATTTTGACCAATAAGGCAGAAGTAAGGCTGTAAACCATATTTTTGGCGAGAGTGGGCACCACTAAAAGAGAAATAAGTAGTGTATTCATTAAGAAATACATACCAAGCTCAAAATACATGTATTGGGAGTGCATGTAGCGAGGGTACCATAAACTTTAAATTCAGCTCAAAACACCCCTTAAATGGGTTGGATCTGGCTCAAATTTTCACAGGAAACTCGGTTTTCATCATAGAATTAAATTGCATTTGTCTGACAAACTCGAGGGCCATATTTGGAATTTCAGTTTCGGGGTGTGGGCCTGGTCTGCCCCCCCGTCATGAGGGGTAATTTCAGGTATATCATATTGTGGTCAATCTGAAGCACTTATGGAATTTCAGACATGTTTTGATCAGAAATGAGGACATTTTAGGCACATTTGGAGCATTACATGTCTGAACAGAAATTATTTAACCCGAATATTGCTGTTAAAATGGTGTAAAATACATGTAAATCAGCCCAACTGAGTAGTAAATGTTGGTCTATAATTCTGAAATTTGGCAAGAAAATAGTCAGTAACCTACTGAATGTGACTGCATAGGTTTTAGAATTACATCCAGTATAGCAGTGATTACTGGTGTGGTATAGGGGCCCCAGCAGGCCTGTAATTCGCCTTCTGGGGGGTGCCTTAAGGTTTGCTCATATTTTGACCAATAAGGCAGAAGTAAGGCTGTAAACCATATTTTTGGCGAGAGTGGGCACCACTAAAAGAGAAATAAGTAGTGTATTCATTAAGAAATACATACCAAGCTCAAAATACATGTATTGGGAGTGCATGTAGCGAGGGTACCATAAACTTTAAATTCAGCTCAAAACACCCCTTAAATGGGTTGGATCTGGCTCAAATTTTCACAGGAAACTCGGTTTTCATCATAGAATTAAATTGCATTTGTCTGACAAACTCGAGGGCCATATTTGGAATTTCAGTTTCGGGGTGTGGGCCTGGTCTGCCCCCCCTCATGAGGGGTAATTTCAGGTATATCATATTGTGGTCAATCTGAAGCACTTATGGAATTTCAGACATGTTTAGATCAGAAATGAGGACATTTTAGGCCCATTTGGAGCATTACATGTCTGAACAGAAATTATTTAACCCGAATATTGCTGTTAAAATGGTGTAAAATACATGTAAATCAGCCCAACTGAGTAGTAAATGTTGGTCTATAATTCTGAAATTTGGCAAGAAAATAGTCAGTAACCTACTGAATCTGACTGCATAGGTTTTAGAATTACATCCAGTATAGCAGTGATTACTGGTGTGGTATAGGGGCCCCAGCAGGCCTGTAATTCGCCTTCTGGGGGGTGCCTTAAGGTTTGCTCATATTTTGACCAATAAGGCAGAAGTAAGGCTGTAAACCATATTTTTGGCGAGAGTGGGCACCACTAAAAGAGAAATAAGTAGTGTATTCATTACGAAATACATACCAAGCTCAAAATACATGTATTGGGAGTGCATGTAGCGAGGGTACCAGAAACTTTAAATTCAGCTCAAAACACCCCTTAAATGGGTTGGATCTGGCTCAAATTTTCACAGGAAACTCAGTTTTCATCATAGAATTAAATTGCATTTGTCTGACAAACTCGAGGGCCATATTTGGAATTTCAGTTTCGGGGTGTGGTCCTGGTCTGCCCCCCCCCCTCATGAGAGGTAATTTCAGGTATATCATATTGTGGTCAATCTGAAGCACTTATGGAATTTCAGACATGTTTTGATCAGAAATGAGGACATTTTAGGCCCATTTGGATGATTACATGTCTGAACAGAAATTATTTAACCCGAATATTGCTGTTAAAATGGTGTAAAATACATGTAAATCAGCCCAACTGAGTAGTAAATGTTGGTCTATAATTCTGAAATTTGGCAAGAAAATAGTCAGTAACCTACTGAATCTGACTGCATAGGTTTTAGAATTACATCCAGTATAGCAGTGATTACTGGTGTGGTATAGGGGCCCCAGCAGGCCTGTAATTCGCCTTCTGGGGGGTGCCTTAAGGTTTGCTCATATTTTGACCAATAAGGCAGAAGTAAGGCTGTAAACCATATTTTTGGCGAGAGTGGGCACCACTAAAAGAGAAATAAGTAGTGTATTCATTAAGAAATACATACCAAGCTCAAAATACATGTATTGGGAGTGCATGTAGCGAGGGTACCATAAACTTTAAATTCAGCTCAAAACACCCCTTAAATGGGTTGGATCTGGCTCAAATTTTCACAGGAAACTCGGTTTTCATCATAGAATTAAATTGCATTTGTCTGACAAACTCGAGGGCCATATTTGGAATTTCAGTTTCGGGGTGTGGGCCTGGTCTGCCCCCCCGTCATGAGGGGTAATTTCAGGTATATCATATTGTGGTCAATCTGAAGCACTTATGGAATTTCAGACATGTTTTGATCAGAAATGAGGACATTTTAGGCCCATTTGGATGATTACATGTCTGAACAGAAATTATTTAACCCGAATATTGCTGTTAAAATGGTGTAAAATACATGTAAATCAGCCCAACTGAGTAGTAAATGTTGGTCTATAATTCTGAAATTTGGCAAGAAAATAGTCAGTAACCTACTGAATCTGACTGCATAGGTTTTAGAATTACATCCAGTATAGCAGTGATTACTGGTGTGGTATAGGGGCCCCAGCAGGCCTGTAATTCGCCTTCTGGGGGGTGCCTTAAGGTTTGCTCATATTTTGACCAATAAGGCAGAAGTAAGGCTGTAAACCATATTTTTGGCGAGAGTGGGCACCACTAAAAGAGAAATAAGTAGTGTATTCATTAAGAAATACATACCAAGCTCAAAATACATGTATTGGGAGTGCATGTAGCGAGGGTACCATAAACTTTAAATTCAGCTCAAAACACCCCTTAAATGGGTTGGATCTGGCTCAAATTTTCACAGGAAACTCGGTTTTCATCATAGAATTAAATTGCATTTGTCTGACAAACTCGAGGGCCATATTTGGAATTTCAGTTTCGGGGTGTGGGCCTGGTCTGCCCCCCCTCATGAGGGGTAATTTCAGGTATATCATATTGTGGTCAATCTGAAGCACTTATGGAATTTCAGACATGTTTAGATCAGAAATGAGGACATTTTAGGCACATTTGGAGCATTACATGTCTGAACAGAAATTATTTAACCCGAATATTGCTGTTAAAATGGTGTAAAATACATGTAAATCAGCCCAACTGAGTAGTAAATGTTGGTCTATAATTCTGAAATTTGGCAAGAAAATAGTCAGTAACCTACTGAATCTGACTGCATAGGTTTTAGAATTACATCCAGTATAGCAGTGATTACTGGTGTGGTATAGGGGCCCCAGCAGGCCTGTAATTCGCCTTCTGGGGGGTGCCTGAAGGTTTGCTCATATTTTGACCAATAAGGCAGAAGTAAGGCTGTAAACCATATTTTTGGCGAGAGTGGGCACCACTAAAAGAGAAATAAGTAGTGTATTCATTACGAAATACATACCAAGCTCAAAATACATGTATTGGGAGTGCATGTAGCGAGGGTACCATAAACTTTAAATTCAGCTCAAAACACCCCTTAAATGGGTTGGATCTGGCTCAAATTTTCACAGGAAACTCAGTTTTCATCATAGAATTAAATTGCATTTGTCTGACAAACTCGAGGGCCATATTTGGAATTTCAGTTTCGGGGTGTGGTCCTGGTCTGCCCCCCCCCCCCCCCCCCTCATGAGGGGTAATTTCAGGTATATCATATTGTGGTCAATCTGAAGCACTTATGGAATTTCAGACATGTTTTGATCAGAAATGAGGACATTTTAGGCCCATTTGGATGATTACATGTCTGAACAGAAATTATTTAACCCGAATATTGCTGTTAAAATGGTGTAAAATACATGTAAATCAGCCCAACTGAGTAGTAAATGTTGGTCTATAATTCTGAAATTTGGCAAGAAAATAGTCAGTAACCTACTGAATCTGACTGCATAGGTTTTAGAATTACATCCAGTATAGCAGTGATTACTGGTGTGGTATAGGGGCCCCAGCAGGCCTGTAATTCGCCTTCTGGGGGTGCCTTAAGGTTTGCTCATATTTTGACCAATAAGGCAGAAGTAAGGCTGTAAACCATATTTTTGGCGAGAGTGGGCACCACTAAAAGAGAAATAAGTAGTGTATTCATTAAGAAATACATACCAAGCTCAAAATACATGTATTGGGAGTGCATGTAGCGAGGGTACTATAAACTTTAAATTCAGCTCAAAACACCCCTTAAATGGGTTGGATCTGGCTCAAATTTTCACAGGAAACTCGGTTTTCATCATAGAATTAAATTGCATTTGTCTGACAAACTCGAGGGCCATATTTGGAATTTCAGTTTCGGGGTGTGGGCCTGGTCTGCCCCCCCTCATGAGGGGTAATTTCAGGTATATCATATTGTGGTCAATCTGAAGCACTTATGGAATTTCAGACATGTTTAGATCAGAAATGAGGACATTTTAGGCACATTTGGAGCATTACATGTCTGAACAGAAATTATTTAACCCGAATATTGCTGTTAAAATGGTGTAAAATACATGTAAATCAGCCCAACTGAGTAGTAAATGTTGGTCTATAATTCTGAAATTTGGCAAGAAAATAGTCAGTAACCTACTGAATGTGACTGCATAGGTTTTAGAATTACATCCAGTATAGCAGTGATTACTGGTGTGGTATAGGGGCCCCAGCAGGCCTGTAATTCGCCTTCTGGGGGGTGCCTTAAGGTTTGCTCATATTTTGACCAATAAGGCAGAAGTAAGGCTGTAAACCATATTTTTGGCGAGAGTGGGCACCACTAAAAGAGAAATAAGTAGTGTATTCATTAAGAAATACATACCAAGCTCAAAATACATGTATTGGGAGTGCATGTAGCGAGGGTACCATAAACTTTAAATTCAGCTCAAAACACCCCTTAAATGGGTTGGATCTGGCTCAAATTTTCACAGGAAACTCAGTTTTCATCATAGAATTAAATTGCATTTGTTTGACAAACTCGAGGGCCATATTTGGAATTTCAGTTTCGGGGTGTGGGCCTGGTCTGCCCCCCCTCATGAGGGGTAATTTCAGGTATATCATATTGTGGTCAATCTGAAGCACTTATGGAATTTCAGACATGTTTTGATCAGAAATGAGGATATTTTAGGCCCATTTGGATGATTACATGTCTGAACAGAAATTATTTAACCCGAATATTGCTGTTAAAATGGTGTAAAATACATGTAAATCAGCCCAACTGAGTAGTAAATGTTGGTCTATAATTCTAAAATTTGGCAAGAAAATAGTCAGTAACCTACTGAATCTGACTTCATAGGTTTTAGAATTACATCCAGTATAGCAGTGATTACTGGTGTGGTATAGGAGCCCCAGCAGGCCTGTAATTCGCCTTCTGGGGGGTGCCTTAAGGTTTGCTCATATTTTGACCAATAAGGCAGAAGTAAGGCTGTAAACCATATTTTTGGCGAGAGTGGGCACCACTAAAAGAGAAATAAGTAGTGTATTCATTAAGAAATACATACCAAGCTCAAAATACATGTATTGGGAGTGCATGTAGCGAGGGTACCATAAACTTTAAATTCAGCTCAAAACACCCCTTAAATGGGTTGGATCTGGCTCAAATTTTCACAGGAAACTCGGTTTTCATCATAGAATTAAATTGCATTTGTCTGACAAACTCGAGGGCCATATTTGGAATTTCAGTTTCGGGGTGTGGGCCTGGTCTGCCCCCCCTCATGAGGGGTAATTTCAGGTATATCATATTGTGGTCAATCTGAAGCACTTATGGAATTTCAGACATGTTTTGATCAGAAATGAGGACATTTTAGTCCCATTTGGATGATTACATGTCTGAACAGAAATTATTTAACCCGAATATTGCTGTTAAAATGGTGTAAAATACATGTAAATCAGCCCAACTGAGTAGTAAATGTTGGTCTATAATTCTGAAATTTGGCAAGAAAATAGTCAGTAACCTACTGAATCTGACTGCATAGGTTTTAGAATTACATCCAGTATAGCAGTGATTACTGGTGTGGTATAGGGGCCCCAGCAGGCCTGTAATTCGCCTTCTGGGGGGTGCCTTAAGGTTTGCTCATATTTTGACCAATAAGGCAGAAGTAAGGCTGTAAACCATATTTTTGGCGAGAGTGGGCACCACTAAAAGAGAAATAAGTAGTGTATTCATTAAGAAATACATACCAAGCTCAAAATACATGTATTGGGAGTGCATGTAGCGAGGGTACCATAAACTTTAAATTCAGCTCAAAACACCCCTTAAATGGGTTGGATCTGGCTCAAATTTTCACAGGAAACTCGGTTTTCATCATAGAATTAAATTGCATTTGTCTGACAAACTCGAGGGCCATATTTGGAATTTCAGTTTCGGGGTGTGGGCCTGGTCTGCCCCCCCTCATGAGGGGTAATTTCAGGTATATCATATTGTGGTCAATCTGAAGCACTTATGGAATTTCAGACATGTTTTGATCAGAAATGAGGACATTTTAGGCCCATTTGGATGATTACATGTCTGAACAGAAATTATTTAACCCAAATATTGCTGTTAAAATGGTGTAAAATACATGTAAATCAGCCCAACTGAGTAGTAAATGTTGGTCTATAATTCTAAAATTTGGCAAGAAAATAGTCAGTAACCTACTGAATCTGACTGCATAGGTTTTAGAATTACATCCAGTATAGCAGTGATTACTGGTGTGGTATAGGGGCCCCAGCAGGCCTGTAATTCGCCTTCTGGGGGGTGCCTTAAGGTTTGCTCATATTTTGACCAATAAGGCAGAAGTAAGGCTGTAAACCATATTTTTGGCGAGAGTGGGCACCACTAAAAGAGAAATAAGTAGTGTATTCATTAAGAAATACATACCAAGCTCAAAATACATGTATTGGGAGTGCATGTAGCGAGGGTACCATAAACTTTAAATTCAGCTCAAAACACCCCTTAAATGGGTTGGATCTGGCTCAAATTTTCACAGGAAACTCGGTTTTCATCATAGAATTAAATTGCATTTGTCTGACAAACTCGAGGGCCATATTTGGAATTTCAGTTTCGGGGTGTGGGCCTGGTCTGCCCCCCTCATGAGGGGTAATTTCAGGTATATCATATTGTGGTCAATCTGAAGCACTTATGGAATTTCAGACATGTTTTGATCAGAAATGAGGACATTTTAGGCCCATTTGGATGATTACATGTCTGAACAGAAATTATTTAACCCGAATATTGCTGTTAAAATGGTGTAAAATACATGTAAATCAGCCCAACTGAGTAGTAAATGTTGGTCTATAATTCTAAAATTTGGCAAGAAAATAGTCAGTAACCTACTGAATCTGACTGCATAGGTTTTAGAATTACATCCAGTATAGCAGTGATTACTGGTGTGGTATAGGAGCCCCAGCAGGCCTGTAATTCGCCTTCTGGGGGGTGCCTTAAGGTTTGCTCATATTTTGACCAATAAGGCAGAAGTAAGGCT
This sequence comes from Sabellastarte sp. h YS-2021, assembly GCA_964017235.1. Classification (NCBI taxonomy): domain Eukaryota; kingdom Metazoa; phylum Annelida; class Polychaeta; order Sabellida; family Sabellidae; genus Sabellastarte; species Sabellastarte sp. h YS-2021. The sequence goes on along the minus strand of OZ024935.1, from coordinate 85,308,443 downwards.
GTAAACCATATTTTTGGCGAGAGTGGGCACCACTAAAAGAGAAATAAGTAGTGTATTCATTAAGAAATACATACCAAGCTCAAAATACATGTATTGGGAGTGCATGTAGCGAGGGTACCATAAACTTTAAATTCAGCTCAAAACACCCCTTAAATGGGTTGGATCTGGCTCAAATTTTCACAGGAAACTCGGTTTTCATCATAGAATTAAATTGCATTTGTCTGACAAACTCGAGGGCCATATTTGGAATTTCAGTTTCGGGGTGTGGGCCTGGTCTGCCCCCCCTCATGAGGGGTAATTTCAGGTATATCATATTGTGGTCAATCTGAAGCACTTATGGAATTTCAGACATGTTTTGATCAGAAATGAGGACATTTTAGTCCCATTTGGATGATTACATGTCTGAACAGAAATTATTTAACCCGAATATTGCTGTTAAAATGGTGTAAAATACATGTAAATCAGCCCAACTGAGTAGTAAATGTTGGTCTATAATTGTGAAATTTGGCAAGAAAATAGTCAGTAACCTACTGAATCTGACTGCATAGGTTTTAGAATTACATCCAGTATAGCAGTGATTACTGGTGTGGTATAGGGGCCCCAGCAGGCCTGTAATTCGCCTTCTGGGGGGTGCCTTAAGGTTTGCTCATATTTTGACCAATAAGGCAGAAGTAAGGCTGTAAACCATATTTTTGGCGAGAGTGGGCACCACTAAAAGAGAAATAAGTAGTGTATTCATTAAGAAATACATACCAAGCTCAAAATACATGTATTGGGAGTGCATGTAGCGAGGGTACCATAAACTTTAAATTCAGCTCAAAACACCCCTTAAATGGGTTGGATCTGGCTCAAATTTTCACAGGAAACTCGGTTTTCATCATAGAATTAAATTGCATTTGTCTGACAAACTCGAGGGCCATATTTGGAATTTCAGTTTCGGGGTGTGGGCCTGGTCTGCCCCTCCTCATGAGGGGTAATTTCAGGTATATCATATTGTGGTCAATCTGAAGCACTTATGGAATTTCAGACATGTTTTGATCAGAAATGAGGACATTTTAGGCCCATTTGGATGATTACATGTCTGAACAGAAATTATTTAACCCGAATATTGCTGTTAAAATGGTGTAAAATACATGTAAATCAGCCCAACTGAGTAGTAAATGTTGGTCTATAATTCTAAAATTTGGCAAGAAAATAGTCAGTAACCTACTGAATCTGACTGCATAGGTTTTAGAATTACATCCAGTATAGCAGTGATTACTGGTGTGGTATAGGAGCCCCAGCAGGCCTGTAATTCGCCTTCTGGGGGGTGCCTTAAGGTTTGCTCATATTTTGACCAATAAGGCAGAAGTAAGGCTGTAAACCATATTTTTGGCGAGAGTGGGCACCACTAAAAGAGAAATAAGTAGTGTATTCATTAAGAAATACATACCAAGCTCAAAATACATGTATTGGGAGTGCATGTAGCGAGGGTACCATAAACTTTAAATTCAGCTCAAAACACCCCTTAAATGGGTTGGATCTGGCTCAAATTTTCACAGGAAACTCGGTTTTCATCATAGAATTAAATTGCATTTGTCTGACAAACTCGAGGGCCATATTTGGAATTTCAGTTTCGGGGTGTGGGCCTGGTCTGCCCCCCCTCATGAGGGGTAATTTCAGGTATATCATATTGTGGTCAATCTGAAGCACTTATGGAATTTCAGACATGTTTTGATCAGAAATGAGGACATTTTAGTCCCATTTGGATGATTACATGTCTGAACAGAAATTATTTAACCCGAATATTGCTGTTAAAATGGTGTAAAATACATGTAAATCAGCCCAACTGAGTAGTAAATGTTGGTCTATAATTCTGAAATTTGGCAAGAAAATAGTCAGTAACCTACTGAATCTGACTGCATAGGTTTTAGAATTACATCCAGTATAGCAGTGATTACTGGTGTGGTATAGGGGCCCCAGCAGGCCTGTAATTCGCCTTCTGGGGGGTGCCTTAAGGTTTCAGAGGCAGATCTAGGGGGGGGCGTGGAGGGCGCACGCCCCCCCTTTCAGAGTTTGAAACTTTAGTCATGGGGATTTTTGTCCCTGCCCACGCCCCCCCAATCCCCCACCCCAAGATCTGTTTTTACTAGGGTTATATATCTGTTTAAAGTGACAGTTATTATACAAGTGTCACTGTCTAGTATCAAAGGGAATTAAGCTCTTTTGTGTTTGTACTAAGTTAGATCTCATCCTCAAACAAACTGGGGATTACATCTTTTGTGAATAACTTTGTTTATAAACCTTTTTTGTTTACTAGTGTATGTTTAAACATAAGATATACAGTTTACAAAACTGGAATCACTCACCCCAATTAATAATTTATTATTTCACTTCTATGTTTCAAAAAAAGTTAAATTCTGAAAACGTTTCATCAAATTTAATCAATTGGTGCATGTGTTTTTAAAGAAAAACAATGAAAGAATCAGTTATTTTAAAATAAAAATGTTAAAGAAAAAATGTGGCATTTATATTAAGATTGAAGTATGTTTCCCTCCAATTTTGTTTTCAGTTGTACCATTGTTTATTATGGGAAGCCCCTTTGAGTTTATTTTAGGTTTCAAGTGTTTTATTTATGTCAGTAAACTGCTGTATTGGTCTGACATTTGATTGTAGAAAAAAAAGTCTGCAGAAAAAGTCACAGTAGAAAACTAGTGTATGAACAAATAATCCAAGTAGAAAATATTTCGTTTTTTTTTTTCATGAAGAGTGGGGTTTTGTCCTCATTCTTATTTATCTGAGTGGGGTTGTGTCTGAGTGGGGTTTTTGCGTGATAGGGTTTGGTCTGAGTGGGGTTTTGCCCAGTGCGGTTTTGCCCCACCTTTGTTACATTGTGTACACTATTTGGCAGTGCTTGTGTAAATGTGTTATGAACCATTTAGTTAGAGGGCTTTTATACTGAGGTTTTTCTACTGCAGGTTTTTACAGAGGCTTTTTTCTGCTAGTGGCTTGTTCAGTTTACTTGACCATCAGTATCATATATACAGTTTTTTTGATAAGATTGGAATTTTGCTTTCCCTGTCCCATAAAATGGACAGCATTTTGTCCCACCTTGCAATTTTGACTGGTGTTTTGTCCCCCAGTATTTTGCCCGTTGACATTTTGTCCATGCATCGCGTGATATGTCCCGCTACAAAAGGTCCAAGTATGAAAATCCATACCCGCGATAACCCACGCCCCCCCCTTTCGGGAAATCCTGTATCTGCCTCTGGGTTTGCTCATATTTTGACCAATAAGGCAGAAGTAAGGCTGTAAACCATATTTTTGGCGAGAGTGGGCACCACTAAAAGAGAAATAAGTAGTGTATTCATTAAGAAATACATACCAAGCTCAAAATACATGTATTGGGAGTGCATGTATCGAGGGTACCATAAACTTTAAATTCAGCTCAAAACACCCCTTAAATGGGTTGGATCTGGCTCAAATTTTCACAGGAAACTCAGTTTTCATCATAGAATTAAATTGTATTTGTCTGACAAACTCGAGGGCCATATTTGGAATTTCAGTTTCGGGGTGTGGGCCTGGTCTGCCCCCCCCCCCCCCCCCCTCATGAGGGGTAATTTCAGGTATATCATATTGTGGTCAATCTGAAGCACTTATGGAATTTCAGACATGTTTTGATCAGAAATGAGGACATTTTAGGCCCATTTGGAGCATTACATGTCTGAACAGAAATTATTTAACCCGAATATTGCTGTTAAAATGGTGTAAAATACATGTAAATCAGCCCAACTGAGTAGTAAATGTTGGTCTATAATTCTGAAATTTGGCAAGAAAATAGTCAGTAACCTACTAAATCTGACTGCATAGGTTTTAGAATTACATCCAGTATAGCAGTGATTACTGGTGTGGTATAGGGGCCCCAGCAGGCCTGTAATTCGCCTTCTGGGGGGTGCCTTAAGGTTTGCTCATATTTTGACCAATAAGGCAGAAGTAAGGCTGTAAACCATACTTTTGGCGAGAGTGGGTACCACTAAAAGAGAAATAAGTAGTGTATTCATTAAGAAATACATACCAAGCTCAAAATACATGTATTGGGAGTGCATGTAGCGAGGGTGCCAGAAACTTTAAATTCAGCTCAAAACACCCCTTAAATGGGTTGGATCTGGCTCAAATTTTCACAGGAAACTCAGTTTTCATCATAGAATTAAATTGCATTTGTCTGACAAACTCGAGGGCCATATTTGGAATTTCAGTTTCGGGGTGTGGGCCTGGTCTGCCCCCCCTCATGAGGGGTAATTTCAGGTATATCATATTGTGGTCAATCTGAAGCACTTATGGAATTTCAGACATGTTTAGATCAGAAATGAGGACATTTTAGGCCCATTTGGAGCATTACATGTCTGAACAGAAATTATTTAACCCGAATATTGCTGTTAAAATGGTGTAAAATACATGTAAATCAGCCCAACTGAGTAGTAAATGTTGGTCTATAATTCTGAAATTTGGCAAGAAAATAGTCAGTAACCTACTGAATCTGACTGCATAGGTTTTAGAATTACATCCAGTATAGCAGTGATTACTGGTGTGGTATAGGGGCCCCAGCAGGCCTGTAATTCGCCTTCTGGGGGTGCCTTAAGGTTTGCTCATATTTTGACCAATAAGGCAGAAGTAAGGCTGTAAACCATATTTTTGGCGAGAGTGGGCACCACTAAAAGAGAAATAAGTAGTGTATTCATTAAGAAATACATACCAAGCTCAAAATACATGTATTGGGAGTGCATGTAGCGAGGGTACTATAAACTTTAAATTCAGCTCAAAACACCCCTTAAATGGGTTGGATCTGGCTCAAATTTTCACAGGAAACTCGGTTTTCATCATAGAATTAAATTGCATTTGTCTGACAAACTCGAGGGCCATATTTGGAATTTCAGTTTCGGGGTGTGGGCCTGGTCTGCCCCCCCTCATGAGGGGTAATTTCAGGTATATCATATTGTGGTCAATCTGAAGCACTTATGGAATTTCAGACATGTTTAGATCAGAAATGAGGACATTTTAGGCACATTTGGAGCATTACATGTCTGAACAGAAATTATTTAACCCGAATATTGCTGTTAAAATGGTGTAAAATACATGTAAATCAGCCCAACTGAGTAGTAAATGTTGGTCTATAATTCTGAAATTTGGCAAGAAAATAGTCAGTAACCTACTGAATGTGACTGCATAGGTTTTAGAATTACATCCAGTATAGCAGTGATTACTGGTGTGGTATAGGGGCCCCAGCAGGCCTGTAATTCGCCTTCTGGGGGGTGCCTTAAGGTTTGCTCATATTTTGACCAATAAGGCAGAAGTAAGGCTGTAAACCATATTTTTGGCGAGAGTGGGCACCACTAAAAGAGAAATAAGTAGTGTATTCATTAAGAAATACATACCAAGCTCAAAATACATGTATTGGGAGTGCATGTAGCGAGGGTACTATAAACTTTAAATTCAGCTCAAAACACCCCTTAAATGGGTTGGATCTGGCTCAAATTTTCACAGGAAACTCAGTTTTCATCATAGAATTAAATTGCATTTGTCTGACAAACTCGAGGGCCATATTTGGAATTTCAGTTTCGGGGTGTGGGCCTGGTCTGAACCCCCCCCCCCCCCTCATGAGGGGTAATTTCAGGTATATCATATTGTGGTCAATCTGAAGCACTTATGGAATTTCAGACATGTTTGATCAGAAATGAGGACATTTTAGGCCCATTTGGAGCATTACATGTCTGAACAGAAATTATTTAACCCGAATATTGCTGTTAAAATGGTGTAAAATACATGTAAATCAGCCCAACTGAGTAGTAAATGTTGGTCTATAATTCTAAAATTTGGCAAGAAAATAGTCAGTAACCTACTGAATCTGACTGCATAGGTTTTAGAATTACATCCAGTATAGCAGTGATTACTGGTGTGGTATAGGAGCCCCAGCAGGCCTGTAATTCGCCTTCTGGGGGGTGCCTTAAGGTTTGCTCATATTTTGACCAATAAGGCAGAAGTAAGGCTGTAAACCATATTTTTGGCGAGAGTGGGCACCACTAAAAGAGAAATAAGTAGTGTATTCATTAAGAAATACATACCAAGCTCAAAATACATGTATTGGGAGTGCATGTAGCGAGGGTACCATAAACTTTAAATTCAGCTCAAAACACCCCTTAAATGGGTTGGATCTGGCTCAAATTTTCACAGGAAACTCAGTTTTCATCATAGAATTAAATTGCATTATTTGTCTGACAAACTCGAGGGCCATATTTGGAATTTCAGTTTCGGGGTGTGGGCCTGGTCTGCCCCCCCCCCCCCTCATGAGGGGTAATTTCAGGTATATCATATTGTGGTCAATCTGAAGCACTTATGGAATTTCAGACATGTTTTGATCAGAAATCAGGACATTTTAGGCCCATTTGGAGCATTACATGTCTGAACAGAAATTATTTAACCCGAATATTGCTGTTAAAATGGTGTAAAATACATGTAAATCAGCCCAACTGAGTAGTAAATGTTGGTCTATAATTCTGAAATTTGGCAAGAAAATAGTCAGTAACCTACTAAATCTGACTGCATAGGTTTTAGAATTACATCCAGTATAGCAGTGATTACTGGTGTGGTATAGGGGCCCCAGCAGGCCTGTAATTCGCCTTCTGGGGGGTGCCTTAAGGTTTGCTCATATTTTGACCAATAAGGCAGAAGTAAGGCTGTAAACCATACTTTTGGCGAGAGTGGGTACCACTAAAAGAGAAATAAGTAGTGTATTCATTAAGAAATACATACCAAGCTCAAAATACATGTATTGGGAGTGCATGTAGCGAGGGTGCCAGAAACTTTAAATTCAGCTCAAAACACCCCTTAAATGGGTTGGATCTGGGTCAAATTTTCACAGGAAACTCAGTTTTCATCATAGAATTAAATTGCATTTGTCTGACAAACTCGAGGGCCATATTTGGAATTTCAGTTTCGGGGTGTGGGCCTGGTCTGCCCCCCTCATGAGGGGTAATTTCAGGTATATCATATTGTGGTCAATCTGAAGCACTTATGGAATTTCAGACATGTTTAGATCAGAAATGAGGACATTTTAGGCCCATTTGGAGCATTACATGTCTGAACAGAAATTATTTAACCCGAATATTGCTGTTAAAATGGTGTAAAATACATGTAAATCAGCCCAACTGAGTAGTAAATGTTGGTCTATAATTCTGAAATTTGGCAAGAAAATAGTCAGTAACCTACTGAATCTGACTGCATAGGTTTTAGAATTACATCCAGTATAGCAGTGATTACTGGTGTGGTATAGGGGCCCAGCAGGCCTGTAATTCGCCTTCTGGGGGGTGCCTTAAGGTTTGCTCATATTTTGACCAATAAGGCAGAAGTAAGGCTGTAAACCATATTTTTGGCGAGAGTGGGCACCACTAAAAGAGAAATAAGTAGTGTATTCATTACGAAATACATACCAAGCTCAAAATACATGTATTGGGAGTGCATGTAGCGAGGGTACCAGAAACTTTAAATTCAGCTCAAAATACCCCTTAAATGGGTTGGATCTGGCTCAAATTTTCACAGGAAACTCAGTTTTCATCATAGAATTAAATTGCATTTGTCTGACAAACTCGAGGGCCATATTTGGAATTTCAGTTTCGGGGTGTGGTCCTGGTCTGCCCCCCCCCCCCCTCATGAGGGGTAATTTCAGGTATATCATATTGTGGTCAATCTGAAGCACTTATGGAATTTCAGACATGTTTTGATCAGAAATCAGGACATTTTAGGCCCATTTGGAGCATTACATGTCTGAACAGAAATTATTTAACCCGAATATTGCTGTTAAAATGGTGTAAAATACATGTAAATCAGCCCAACTGAGTAGTAAATGTTGGTCTATAATTCTGAAATTTGGCAAGAAAATAGTCAGTAACCTACTAAATCTGACTGCATAGGTTTTAGAATTACATCCAGTATAGCAGTGATTACTGGTGTGGTATAGGGGCCCCAGCAGGCCTGTAATTCGCCTTCTGGGGGGTGCCTTAAGGTTTGCTCATATTTTGACCAATAAGGCAGAAGTAAGGCTGTAAACCATACTTTTGGCGAGAGTGGGTACCACTAAAAGAGAAATAAGTAGTGTATTCATTAAGAAATACATACCAAGCTCAAAATACATGTATTGGGAGTGCATGTAGCGAGGGTGCCAGAAACTTTAAATTCAGCTCAAAACACCCCTTAAATGGGTTGGATCTGGCTCAAATTTTCACAGGAAACTCAGTTTTCATCATAGAATTAAATTGCATTTGTCTGACAAACTCGAGGGCCATATTTGGAATTTCAGTTTCGGGGTGTGGGCCTGGTCTGCCCCCCTCATGAGGGGTAATTTCAGGTATATCATATTGTGGTCAATCTGAAGCACTTATGGAATTTCAGACATGTTTAGATCAGAAATGAGGACATTTTAGGCCCATTTGGAGCATTACATGTCTGAACAGAAATTATTTAACCCGAATATTGCTGTTAAAATGGTGTAAAATACATGTAAATCAGCCCAACTGAGTAGTAAATGTTGGTCTATAATTCTGAAATTTGGCAAGAAAATAGTCAGTAACCTACTGAATCTGACTGCATAGGTTTTAGAATTACATCCAGTATAGCAGTGATTACTGGTGTGGTATAGGGGCCCAGCAGGCCTGTAATTCGCCTTCTGGGGGGTGCCTTAAGGTTTGCTCATATTTTGACCAATAAGGCAGAAGTAAGGCTGTAAACCATATTTTTGGCGAGAGTGGGCACCACTAAAAGAGAAATAAGTAGTGTATTCATTACGAAATACATACCAAGCTCAAAATACATGTATTGGGAGTGCATGTAGCGAGGGTACCAGAAACTTTAAATTCAGCTCAAAACACCCCTTAAATGGGTTGGATCTGGCTCAAATTTTCACAGGAAACTCAGTTTTCATCATAGAATTAAATTGCATTTGTCTGACAAACTCGAGGGCCATATTTGGAATTTCAGTTTCGGGGTGTGGTCCTGGTCTGCCCCCCCCCCCCCCCCCTCATGAGGGGTAATTTCAGGTATATCATATTGTGGTCAATCTGAAGCACTTATGGAATTTCAGACATGTTTAGATCAGAAATGAGGACATTTTAGGCACATTTGGAGCATTACATGTCTGAACAGAAATTATTTAACCCGAATATTGCTGTTAAAATGGTGTAAAATACATGTAAATCAGCCCAACTGAGTAGTAAATGTTGGTCTATAATTCTGAAATTTGGCAAGAAAATAGTCAGTAACCTACTGAATCTGACTGCATAGGTTTTAGAATTACATCCAGTATAGCAGTGATTACTGGTGTGGTATAGGAGCCCCAGCAGGCCTGTAATTCGCCTTCTGGGGGGTGCCTTAAGGTTTGCTCATATTTTGACCAATAAGGCAGAAGTAAGGCTGTAAACCATATTTTTGGCGAGAGTGGGCACCACTAAAAGATAAATAAGTAGTGTATTCATTAAGAAATACATACCAAGCTCAAAATACATGTATTGGGAGTGCATGTAGCGAGGGTACCATAAACTTTAAATTCAGCTCAAAACACCCCTTAAATGGGTTGGATCTGGCTCAAATTTTCACAGGAAACTCGGTTTTCATCATAGAATTAAATTGCATTTGTCTGACAAACTCGAGGGCCATATTTGGAATTTCAGTTTCGGGGTGTGGGCCTGGTCTGCCCCCCCCCCTCATGAGGGGTAATTTCAGGTATATCATATTGTGGTCAATCTGAAGCACTTATGGAATTTCAGACATGTTTTGATCAGAAATGAGGACATTTTAGGCCCATTTGGATGATTACATGTCTGAACAGAAATTATTTAACCCGAATATTGCTGTTAAAATGGTGTAAAATACATGTAAATCAGCCCAACTGAGTAGTAAATGTTGGTCTATAATTCTGAAATTTGGCAAGAAAATAGTCAGTAACCTACTGAATCTGACTGCATAGGTTTTAGAATTACATCCAGTATAGCAGTGATTACTGGTGTGGTATAGGGGCCCCAGCAGGCCTGTAATTCGCCTTCTGGGGGGTGCCTTAAGGTTTGCTCATATTTTGACCAATAAGGCAGAAGTAAGGCTGTAAACCATATTTTTGGCGAGAGTGGGCACCACTAAAAGAGAAATAAGTAGTGTATTCATTAAGAAATACATACCAAGCTCAAAATACATGTATTGGGAGTGCATGTAGCGAGGGTACCAGAAACTTTAAATTCAGCTCAAAATACCCCTTAAATGGGTTGGATCTGGCTCAAATTTTCACAGGAAACTCAGTTTTCATCATAGAATTAAATTGCATTTGTCTGACAAACTCGAGGGCCATATTTGGAATTTCAGTTTCGGGGTGTGGTCCTGGTCTGCCCCCCCCCCCCCTCATGAGGGGTAATTTCAGGTATATCATATTGTGGTCAATCTGAAGCACTTATGGAATTTCAGACATGTTTTGATCAGAAATCAGGACATTTTAGGCCCATTTGGAGCATTACATGTCTGAACAGAAATTATTTAACCCGAATATTGCTGTTAAAATGGTGTAAAATACATGTAAATCAGCCCAACTGAGTAGTAAATGTTGGTCTATAATTCTGAAATTTGGCAAGAAAATAGTCAGTAACCTACTAAATCTGACTGCATAGGTTTTAGAATTACATCCAGTATAGCAGTGATTACTGGTGTGGTATAGGGGCCCCAGCAGGCCTGTAATTCGCCTTCTGGGGGGTGCCTTAAGGTTTGCTCATATTTTGACCAATAAGGCAGAAGTAAGGCTGTAAACCATACTTTTGGCGAGAGTGGGTACCACTAAAAGAGAAATAAGTAGTGTATTCATTAAGAAATACATACCAAGCTCAAAATACATGTATTGGGAGTGCATGTAGCGAGGGTGCCAGAAACTTTAAATTCAGCTCAAAACACCCCTTAAATGGGTTGGATCTGGCTCAAATTTTCACAGGAAACTCAGTTTTCATCATAGAATTAAATTGCATTTGTCTGACAAACTCGAGGGCCATATTTGGAATTTCAGTTTCGGGGTGTGGGCCTGGTCTGCCCCCCTCATGAGGGGTAATTTCAGGTATATCATATTGTGGTCAATCTGAAGCACTTATGGAATTTCAGACATATTTAGATCAGAAATGAGGACATTTTAGGCCCATTTGGAGCATTACATGTCTGAACAGAAATTATTTAACCCGAATATTGCTGTTAAAATGGTGTAAAATACATGTAAATCAGCCCAACTGAGTAGTAAATGTTGGTCTATAATTCTGAAATTTGGCAAGAAAATAGTCAGTAACCTACTGAATCTGACTGCATAGGTTTTAGAATTACATCCAGTATAGCAGTGATTACTGGTGTGGTATAGGGGCCCAGCAGGCCTGTAATTCGCCTTCTGGGGGGTGCCTTAAGGTTTGCTCATATTTTGACCAATAAGGCAGAAGTAAGGCTGTATACCATATTTTTGGCGAGAGTGGGCACCACTAAAAGAGAAATAAGTAGTGTATTCATTAAGAAATACATACCAAGCTCAAAATACATGTATTGGGAGTGCATGTAGCGAGGGTACCAGAAACTTTAAATTCAGCTCAAAACACCCCTTAAATGGGTTGGATCTGGCTCAAATTTTCACAGGAAACTCAGTTTTCATCATAGAATTAAATTGCATTTGTCTGACAAACTCGAGGGCCATATTTGGAATTTCAGTTTCGGGGTGTGGTCCTGGTCTGCCCCCCCCCCCCTCATGAGGGGTAATTTCAGGTATATCATATTGTGGTCAATCTGAAGCACTTATGGAATTTCAGACATGTTTAGATCAGAAATGAGGACATTTTAGGCACATTTGGAGCATTACATGTCTGAACAGAAATTATTTAACCCGAATATTGCTGTTAAAATGGTGTAAAATACATGTAAATCAGCCCAACTGAGTAGTAAATGTTGGTCTATAATTCTGAAATTTGGCAAGAAAATAGTCAGTAACCTACTGAATCTGACTGCATAGGTTTTAGAATTACATCCAGTATAGCAGTGATTACTGGTGTGGTATAGGAGCCCCAGCAGGCCTGTAATTCGCCTTCTGGGGGTGCCTTAAGGTTTGCTCATATTTTGACCAATAAGGCAGAAGTAAGGCTGTAAACCATACTTTTGGCGAGAGTGGGTACCACTAAAAGAGAAATAAGTAGTGTATTCATTAAGAAATACATACCAAGCTCAAAATACATGTATTGGGAGTGCATGTAGCGAGGGTGCCAGAAACTTTAAATTCAGCTCAAAACACCCCTTAAATGGGTTGGATCTGGCTGAAATTTTCACAGGAAACTCAGTTTTCATCATAGAATTAAATTGCATTTGTCTGACAAACTCGAGGGCCATATTTGGAATTTCAGTTTCGGGGTGTGGGCCTGGTCTGCCCCCCCTCATGAGGGGTAATTTCAGGTATATCATATTGTGGTCAATCTGAAGCACTTATGGAATTTCAGACATGTTTAGATCAGAAATGAGGACATTTTAGGCCCATTTGGAGCATTACATGTCTGAACAGAAATTATTTAACCCGAATATTGCTGTTAAAATGGTGTAAAATACATGTAAATCAGCCCAACTGAGTAGTAAATGTTGGTCTATAATTCTGAAATTTGGCAAGAAAATAGTCAGTAACCTACTGAATCTGACTGCATAGGTTTTAGAATTACATCCAGTATAGCAGTGATTACTGGTGTGGTATAGGGGCCCAGCAGGCCTGTAATTCGCCTTCTGGGGGGTGCCTTAAGGTTTGCTCATATTTTGACCAATAAGGCAGAAGTAAGGCTGTAAACCATATTTTTGGCGAGAGTGGGCACCACTAAAAGAGAAATAAGTAGTGTATTCATTACGAAATACATACCAAGCTCAAAATACATGTATTGGGAGTGCATGTAGCGAGGGTACCAGAAACTTTAAATTCAGCTCAAAACACCCCTTAAATGGGTTGGATCTGGCTCAAATTTTCACAGGAAACTCAGTTTTCATCATAGAATTAAATTGCATTTGTCTGACAAACTCGAGGGCCATATTTGGAATTTCAGTTTCGGGGTGTGGTCCTGGTCTGCCCCCCCCCCCCCTCATGAGGGGTAATTTCAGGTATATCATATTGTGGTCAATCTGAAGCACTTATGGAATTTCAGACATGTTTAGATCAGAAATGAGGACATTTTAGGCACATTTGGAGCATTACATGTCTGAACAGAAATTATTTAACCCGAATATTGCTGTTAAAATGGTGTAAAATACATGTAAATCAGCCCAACTGAGTAGTAAATGTTGGTCTATAATTCTGAAATTTGGCAAGAAAATAGTCAGTAACCTACTGAATCTGACTGCATAGGTTTTAGAATTACATCCAGTATAGCAGTGATTACTGGTGTGGTATAGGGGCCCCAGCAGGCCTGTAATTCGCCTCCTGGGGGCTGCCTTAAGGTTTGCTCATATTTTGACCAATAAGGCAGAAGTAAGGCTGTAAACCATATTTTTGGCGAGAGTGGGCACCACTAAAAGAGAAATAAGTAGTGTATTCATTAAGAAATACATACCAAGCTCAAAATACATGTATTGGGAGTGCATGTAGCGAGGGTACCATAAACTTTAAATTCAGCTCAAAACACCCCTTAAATGGGTTGGATCTGGCTCAAATTTTCACAGGAAACTCAGTTTTCATCATAGAATTAAATTGCATTTGTCTGACAAACTCGAGGGCCATATTTGGAATTTCAGTTTCGGGGTGTGGGCCTGGTCTGCCCCCCCTCATGAGGGGTAATTTCAGGTATATCATATTGTGGTCAATCTGAAGCACTTATGGAATTTCAGACATGTTTAGATAAGAAATGAGGACATTTTAGGCCCATTTGGAGCATTACATGTCTGAACAGAAATTATTTAACCCGAATATTGCTGTTAAAATGGTGTAAAATACATGTAAATCAGCCCAACTGAGTAGTAAATGTTGGTCTATAATTCTGAAATTTGGCAAGAAAATAGTCAGTAACCTACTGAATCTGACTGCATAGGTTTTAGAATTACATCCAGTATAGCAGTGATTACTGGTGTGGTATAGGGGCCCCAGCAGGCCTGTAATTCGCCTTCTGGGGGGTGCCTTAAGGTTTGCTCATATTTTGACCAATAAGGCAGAAGTAAGGCTGTAAACCATATTTTTGGCGAGAGTGGGCACCACTAAAAGAGAAATAAGTAGTGTATTCATTACGAAATACATACCAAGCTCAAAATACATGTATTGGGAGTGCATGTAGCGAGGGTACCAGAAACTTTAAATTCAGCTCAAAACACCCCTTAAATGGGTTGGATCTGGCTCAAATTTTCACAGGAAACTCGGTTTTCATCATAGAATTAAATTGCATTTGTCTGACAAACTCGAGGGCCATATTTGGAATTTCAGTTTCGGGGTGTGGGCCTGGTCTGCCCCCCCCCCTCATGAGGGGCAATTTCAGGTATATCATATTGTGGTCAATCTGAAGCACTTATGGAATTTCAGACATGTTTAGATCAGAAATGAGGACATTTTAGGCCCATTTGGAGCATTACATGTCTGAACAGAAATTATTTAACCCGAATATTGCTGTTAAAATGGTGTAAAATACATGTAAATCAGCCCAACTGAGTAGTAAATGTTGGTCTATAATTCTGAAATTTGGCAAGAAAATAGTCAGTAACCTACTGAATCTGACTGCATAGGTTTTAGAATTACATCCAGTATAGCAGTGATTACTGGTGTGGTATAGGGGCCCCAGCAGGCCTGTAATTCGCCTTCTGGGGGGTGCCTTAAGGTTTGCTCATATTTTGACCAATAAGGCAGAAGTAAGGCTGTAAACCATATTTTTGGCGAGAGTGGGCACCACTAAAAGAGAAATAAGTAGTGTATTCATTACGAAATACATACCAAGCTCAAAATACATGTATTGGGAGTGCATGTAGCGAGGGTACCAGAAACTTTAAATTCAGCTCAAAACACCCCTTAAATGGGTTGGATCTGGCTCAAATTTTCACAGGAAACTCAGTTTTCATCATAGAATTAAATTGCATTTGTCTGACAAACTCGAGGGCCATATTTGGAATTTCAGTTTCGGGGTGTGGTCCTGGTCTGCCCCCCCCCCCTCATGAGGGGTAATTTCAGGTATATCATATTGTGGTCAATCTGAAGCACTTATGGAATTTCAGACATGTTTAGATCAGAAATGAGGACATTTTAGGCACATTTGGAGCATTACATGTCTGAACAGAAATTATTTAACCCGAATATTGCTGTTAAAATGGTGTAAAATACATGTAAATCAGCCCAACTGAGTAGTAAATGTTGGTCTATAATTCTGAAATTTGGCAAGAAAATAGTCAGTAACCTACTGAATCTGACTGCATAGGTTTTAGAATTACATCCAGTATAGCAGTGATTACTGGTGTGGTATAGGGGCCCCAGCAGGCCTGTAATTCGCCTTCTGGGGGGTGCCTTAAGGTTTGCTCATATTTTGACCAATAAGGCAGAAGTAAGGCTGTAAACCATATTTTTGGCGAGAGTGGGCACCACTAAAAGAGAAATAAGTAGTGTATTCATTAAGAAATACATACCAAGCTCAAAATACATGTATTGGGAGTGCATGTAGCGAGGGTACCATAAACTTTAAATTCAGCTCAAAACACCCCTTAAATGGGTTGGATCTGGCTGAAATTTTCACAGGAAACTCAGTTTTCATCATAGAATTAAATTGCATTTGTCTGACAAACTCGAGGGCCATATTTGGAATTTCAGTTTCGGGGTGTGGGCCTGGTCTGCCCCCCCTCATGAGGGGTAATTTCAGGTATATCATATTGTGGTCAATCTGAAGCACTTATGGAATTTCAGACATGTTTAGATCAGAAATGAGGACATTTTAGGCCCATTTGGAGCATTACATGTCTGAACAGAAATTATTTAACCCGAATATTGCTGTTAAAATGGTGTAAAATACATGTAAATCAGCCCAACTGAGTAGTAAATGTTGGTCTATAATTCTGAAATTTGGCAAGAAAATAGTCAGTAACCTACTGAATCTGACTGCATAGGTTTTAGAATTACATCCAGTATAGCAGTGATTACTGGTGTGGTATAGGGGCCCCAGCAGGCCTGTAATTCGCCTTCTGGGGGGTGCCTTAAGGTTTGCTCATATTTTGACCAATAAGGCAGAAGTAAGGCTGTAAACCATATTTTTGGCGAGAGTGGGCACCACTAAAAGAGAAATAAGTAGTGTATTCATTACGAAATACATACCAAGCTCAAAATACATGTATTGGGAGTGCATGTAGCGAGGGTACCATAAACTTTAAATTCAGCTCAAAACACCCCTTAAATGGGTTGGATCTGGCTCAAATTTTCACAGGAAACTCGGTTTTCATCATAGAATTAAATTGCATTTGTCTGACAAACTCGAGGGCCATATTTGGAATTTCAGTTTCGGGGTGTGGTCCTGGTCTGCCCCCCCCCCTCATGAGGGGTAATTTCAGGTATATCATATTGTGGTCAATCTGAAGCACTTATGGAATTTCAGACATGTTTAGATCAGAAATGAGGACATTTTAGGCCCATTTGGAGCATTACATGTCTGAACAGAAATTATTTAACCCGAATATTGCTGTTAAAATGGTGTAAAATACATGTAAATCAGCCCAACTGAGTAGTAAATGTTGGTCTATAATTCTGAAATTTGGCAAGAAAATAGTCAGTAACCTACTGAATCTGACTGCATAGGTTTTAGAATTACATCCAGTATAGCAGTGATTACTGGTGTGGTATAGGGGCCCCAGCAGGCCTGTAATTCGCCTTCTGGGGGGTGCCTTAAGGTTTGCTCATATTTTGACCAATAAGGCAGAAGTAAGGCTGTAAACCATATTTTTGGCGAGAGTGGGCACCACTAAAAGAGAAATAAGTAGTGTATTCATTACGAAATACATACCAAGCTCAAAATACATGTATTGGGAGTGCATGTAGCGAGGGTACCAGAAACTTTAAATTCAGCTCAAAACACCCCTTAAATGGGTTGGATCTGGCTCAAATTTTCACAGGAAACTCAGTTTTCATCATAGAATTAAATTGCATTTGTCTGACAAACTCGAGGGCCATATTTGGAATTTCAGCTTCGGGGTGTGGTCCTGGTCTGCCCCCCCCCCTCATGAGGGGTAATTTCAGGTATATCATATTGTGGTCAATCTGAAGCACTTATGGAATTTCAGACATGTTTAAATCAGAAATGAGGACATTTTAGGCACATTTGGAGCATTACATGTCTGAACAGAAATTATTTAACCCGAATATTGCTGTTAAAATGGTGTAAAATACATGTAAATCAGCCCAACTGAGTAGTAAATGTTGGTCTATAATTCTGAAATTTGGCAAGAAAATAGTCAGTAACCTACTGAATCTGACTGCATAGGTTTTAGAATTACATCCAGTATAGCAGTGATTACTGGTGTGGTATAGGGGCCCCAGCAGGCCTGTAATTCGCCTTCTGGGGGCTGCCTTAAGGTTTGCTCATATTTTGACCAATAAGGCAGAAGTAAGGCTGTAAACCATATTTTTGGCGAGAGTGGGCACCACTAAAAGAGAAATAAGTAGTGTATTCATTAAGAAATACATACCAAGCTCAAAATACATGTATTGGGAGTGCATGTATCGAGGGTACCATAAACTTTAAATTCAGCTCAAAACACCCCTTAAATGGGTTGGATCTGGCTCAAATTTTCACAGGAAACTCAGTTTTCATCATAGAATTAAATTGCATTTGTCTGACAAACTCGAGGGCCATATTTGGAATTTCAGTTTCGGGGTGTGGGCCTGGTCTGCCCCCCCCCCCCCCCCTCATGAGGGGTAATTTCAGGTATATCATATTGTGGTCAATCTGAAGCACTTATGGAATTTCAGACATGTTTTGATCAGAAATGAGGACATTTTAGGCCCATTTGGAGCATTACATGTCTGAACAGAAATTATTTAACCCGAATATTGCTGTTAAAATGGTGTAAAATACATGTAAATCAGCCCAACTGAGTAGTAAATGTTGGTCTATAATTCTGAAATTTGGCAAGAAAATAGTCAGTAACCTACTAAATCTGACTGCATAGGTTTTAGAATTACATCCAGTATAGCAGTGATTACTGGTGTGGTATAGGGGCCCCAGCAGGCCTGTAATTCGCCTTCTGGGGGTGCCTTAAGGTTTGCTCATATTTTGACCAATAAGGCAGAAGTAAGGCTGTAAACCATACTTTTGGCGAGAGTGGGTACCACTAAAAGAGAAATAAGTAGTGTATTCATTAAGAAATACATACCAAGCTCAAAATACATGTATTGGGAGTGCATGTAGCGAGGGTGCCAGAAACTTTAAATTCAGCTCAAAACACCCCTTAAATGGGTTGGATCTGGCTGAAATTTTCACAGGAAACTCAGTTTTCATCATAGAATTAAATTGCATTTGTCTGACAAACTCGAGGGCCATATTTGGAATTTCAGTTTCGGGGTGTGGGCCTGGTCTGCCCCCCCTCATGAGGGGTAATTTCAGGTATATCATATTGTGGTCAATCTGAAGCACTTATGGAATTTCAGACATGTTTAGATCAGAAATGAGGACATTTTAGGCCCATTTGGAGCATTACATGTCTGAACAGAAATTATTTAACCCGAATATTGCTGTTAAAATGGTGTAAAATACATGTAAATCAGCCCAACTGAGTAGTAAATGTTGGTCTATAATTCTGAAATTTGGCAAGAAAATAGTCAGTAACCTACTGAATCTGACTGCATAGGTTTTAGAATTACATCCAGTATAGCAGTGATTACTGGTGTGGTATAGGGGCCCAGCAGGCCTGTAATTCGCCTTCTGGGGGGTGCCTTAAGGTTTGCTCATATTTTGACCAATAAGGCAGAAGTAAGGCTGTAAACCATATTTTTGGCGAGAGTGGGCACCACTAAAAGAGAAATAAGTAGTGTATTCATTACGAAATACATACCAAGCTCAAAATACATGTATTGGGAGTGCATGTAGCGAGGGTACCAGAAACTTTAAATTCAGCTCAAAACACCCCTTAAATGGGTTGGATCTGGCTCAAATTTTCACAGGAAACTCAGTTTTCATCATAGAATTAAATTGCATTTGTCTGACAAACTCGAGGGCCATATTTGGAATTTCAGTTTCGGGGTGTGGTCCTGGTCTGCCCCCCCCCCCCCCCCCCCTCATGAGGGGTAATTTCAGGTATATCATATTGTGGTCAATCTGAAGCACTTATGGAATTTCAGACATGTTTAGATCAGAAATGAGGACATTTTAGGCACATTTGGAGCATTACATGTCTGAACAGAAATTATTTAACCCGAATATTGCTGTTAAAATGGTGTAAAATACATGTAAATCAGCCCAACTGAGTAGTAAATGTTGGTCTATAATTCTGAAATTTGGCAAGAAAATAGTCAGTAACCTACTGAATCTGACTGCATAGGTTTTAGAATTACATCCAGTATAGCAGTGATTACTGGTGTGGTATAGGGGCCCCAGCAGGCCTGTAATTCGCCTTCTGGGGGGTGCCTTAAGGTTTGCTCATATTTTGACCAATAAGGCAGAAGTAAGGCTGTAAACCATATTTTTGGCGAGAGTGGGCACCACTAAAAGAGAAATAAGTAGTGTATTCATTAAGAAATACATACCAAGCTCAAAATACATGTATTGGGAGTGCATGTAGCGAGGGTACCATAAACTTTAAATTCAGCTCAAAACACCCCTTAAATGGGTTGGATCTGGCTCAAATTTTCACAGGAAACTCAGTTTTCATCATAGAATTAAATTGCATTTGTCTGACAAACTCGAGGGCCATATTTGGAATTTCAGTTTTGGGGTGTGGGCCTGGTCTGCCCCCCCTCATGAGGGGTAATTTCAGGTATATCATATTGTGGTCAATCTGAAGCACTTATGGAATTTCAGACATGTTTAGATCAGAAATGAGGACATTTTAGGCACATTTGGAGCATTACATGTCTGAACAGAAATTATTTAACCCGAATATTGCTGTTAAAATGGTGTAAAATACATGTAAATCAGCCCAACTGAGTAGTAAATGTTGGTCTATAATTCTGAAATTTGGCAAGAAAATAGTCAGTAACCTACTGAATCTGACTGCATAGGTTTTAGAATTACATCCAGTATAGCAGTGATTACTGGTGTGGTATAGGGGCCCCAGCAGGCCTGTAATTCGCCTTCTGGGGGCTGCCTTAAGGTTTGCTCATATTTTGACCAATAAGGCAGAAGTAAGGCTGTAAACCATATTTTTGGCGAGAGTGGGCACCACTAAAAGAGAAATAAGTAGTGTATTCATTAAGAAATACATACCAAGCTCAAAATACATGTATTGGGAGTGCATGTATCGAGGGTACCATAAACTTTAAATTCAGCTCAAAACACCCCTTAAATGGGTTGGATCTGGCTCAAATTTTCACAGGAAACTCAGTTTTCATCATAGAATTAAATTGCATTTGTCTGACAAACTCGAGGGCCATATTTGGAATTTCAGTTTCGGGGTGTGGGCCTGGTCTGCCCCCCCCCCCCCTCATGAGGGGTAATTTCAGGTATATCATATTGTGGTCAATCTGAAGCACTTATGGAATTTCAGACATGTTTTGATCAGAAATGAGGACATTTTAGGCCCATTTGGAGCATTACATGTCTGAACAGAAATTATTTAACCCGAATATTGCTGTTAAAATGGTGTAAAATACATGTAAATCAGCCCAACTGAGTAGTAAATGTTGGTCTATAATTCTGAAATTTGGCAAGAAAATAGTCAGTAACCTACTAAATCTGACTGCATAGGTTTTAGAATTACATCCAGTATAGCAGTGATTACTGGTGTGGTATAGGGGCCCCAGCAGGCCTGTAATTCGCCTTCTGGGGGTGCCTTAAGGTTTGCTCATATTTTGACCAATAAGGCAGAAGTAAGGCTGTAAACCATACTTTTGGCGAGAGTGGGTACCACTAAAAGAGAAATAAGTAGTGTATTCATTAAGAAATACATACCAAGCTCAAAATACATGTATTGGGAGTGCATGTAGCGAGGGTGCCAGAAACTTTAAATTCAGCTCAAAACACCCCTTAAATGGGTTGGATCTGGCTGAAATTTTCACAGGAAACTCAGTTTTCATCATAGAATTAAATTGCATTTGTCTGACAAACTCGAGGGCCATATTTGGAATTTCAGTTTCGGGGTGTGGGCCTGGTCTGCCCCCCCTCATGAGGGGTAATTTCAGGTATATCATATTGTGGTCAATCTGAAGCACTTATGGAATTTCAGACATGTTTAGATCAGAAATGAGGACATTTTAGGCCCATTTGGAGCATTACATGTCTGAACAGAAATTATTTAACCCGAATATTGCTGTTAAAATGGTGTAAAATACATGTAAATCAGCCCAACTGAGTAGTAAATGTTGGTCTATAATTCTGAAATTTGGCAAGAAAATAGTCAGTAACCTACTGAATCTGACTGCATAGGTTTTAGAATTACATCCAGTATAGCAGTGATTACTGGTGTGGTATAGGGGCCCAGCAGGCCTGTAATTCGCCTTCTGGGGGGTGCCTTAAGGTTTGCTCATATTTTGACCAATAAGGCAGAAGTAAGGCTGTAAACCATATTTTTGGCGAGAGTGGGCACCACTAAAAGAGAAATAAGTAGTGTATTCATTACGAAATACATACCAAGCTCAAAATACATGTATTGGGAGTGCATGTAGCGAGGGTACCAGAAACTTTAAATTCAGCTCAAAACACCCCTTAAATGGGTTGGATCTGGCTCAAATTTTCACAGGAAACTCAGTTTTCATCATAGAATTAAATTGCATTTGTCTGACAAACTCGAGGGCCATATTTGGAATTTCAGTTTCGGGGTGTGGTCCTGGTCTGCCCCCCCCCCCCTCATGAGGGGTAATTTCAGGTATATCATATTGTGGTCAATCTGAAGCACTTATGGAATTTCAGACATGTTTAGATCAGAAATGAGGACATTTTAGGCACATTTGGAGCATTACATGTCTGAACAGAAATTATTTAACCCGAATATTGCTGTTAAAATGGTGTAAAATACATGTAAATCAGCCCAACTGAGTAGTAAATGTTGGTCTATAATTCTGAAATTTGGCAAGAAAATAGTCAGTAACCTACTGAATCTGACTGCATAGGTTTTAGAATTACATCCAGTATAGCAGTGATTACTGGTGTGGTATAGGGGCCCCAGCAGGCCTGTAATTCGCCTTCTGGGGGGTGCCTTAAGGTTTGCTCATATTTTGACCAATAAGGCAGAAGTAAGGCTGTAAACCATATTTTTGGCGAGAGTGGGCACCACTAAAAGAGAAATAAGTAGTGTATTCATTAAGAAATACATACCAAGCTCAAAATACATGTATTGGGAGTGCATGTAGCGAGGGTACCATAAACTTTAAATTCAGCTCAAAACACCCCTTAAATGGGTTGGATCTGGCTCAAATTTTCACAGGAAACTCAGTTTTCATCATAGAATTAAATTGCATTTGTCTGACAAACTCGAGGGCCATATTTGGAATTTCAGTTTCGGGGTGTGGGCCTGGTCTGCCCCCCCTCATGAGGGGTAATTTCAGGTATATCATATTGTGGTCAATCTGAAGCACTTATGGAATTTCAGACATGTTTAGATCAGAAATGAGGACATTTTAGGCACATTTGGAGCATTACATGTCTGAACAGAAATTATTTAACCCGAATATTGCTGTTAAAATGGTGTAAAATACATGTAAATCAGCCCAACTGAGTAGTAAATGTTGGTCTATAATTCTGAAATTTGGCAAGAAAATAGTCAGTAACCTACTGAATCTGACTGCATAGGTTTTAGAATTACATCCAGTATAGCAGTGATTACTGGTGTGGTATAGGGGCCCCAGCAGGCCTGTAATTCGCCTTCTGGGGGGTGCCTTAAGGTTTGCTCATATTTTGACCAATAAGGCAGAAGTAAGGCTGTAAAGCATATTTTTGGCGAGAGTGGGCACCACTAAAAGAGAAATAAGTAGTGTATTCATTACGAAATACATACCAAGCTCAAAATACATGTATTGGGAGTGCATGTAGCGAGGGTACCATAAACTTTAAATTCAGCTCAAAACACCCCTTAAATGGGTTGGATCTGGCTCAAATTTTCACAGGAAACTCGGTTTTCATCATAGAATTAAATTGCATTTGTCTGACAAACTCGAGGGCCATATTTGGAATTTCAGTTTCGGGGTGTGGTCCTGGTCTGCCCCCCCCCCCCCCCCCATGAGGGGTAATTTCAGGTATATCATATTGTGGTCAATCTGAAGCACTTATGGAATTTCAGACATGTTTAGATCAGAAATGAGGACATTTTAGGCACATTTGGAGCATTACATGTCTGAACAGAAATTATTTAACCCGAATATTGCTGTTAAAATGGTGTAAAATACATGTAAATCAGCCCAACTGAGTAGTAAATGTTGGTCTATAATTCTGAAATTTGGCAAGAAAATAGTCAGTAACCTCCTGAATCTGACTGCATAGGTTTTAGAATTACATCCAGTATAGCAGTGATTACTGGTGTGGTATAGGGGCCCCAGCAGGCCTGTAATTCGCCTTCTGGGGGGTGCCTTAAGGTTTGCTCATATTTTGACCAATAAGGCAGAAGTAAGGCTGTAAACCATATTTTTGGCGAGAGTGGGCACCACTAAAAGAGAAATAAGTAGTGTATTCATTAAGAAATACATACCAAGCTCAAAATACATGTATTGGGAGTGCATGTATCGAGGGTACCAGAAACTTTAAATTCAGCTCAAAACACCCCTTAAATGGGTTGGATCTGGCTCAAATTTTCACAGGAAACTCAGTTTTCATCATAGAATTAAATTGCATTTGTCTGACAAACTCGAGGGCCATATTTGGAATTTCAGTTTCGGGGTGTGGGCCTGGTCTGCCCCCCCCCTCATGAGGGGCAATTTCAGGTATATCATATTGTGGTCAATCTGAAGCACTTATGGAATTTCAGACATGTTTAGATCAGAAATGAGGACATTTTAGGCCCATTTGGAGCATTACATGTCTGAACAGAAATTATTTAACCCGAATATTGCTGTTAAAATGGTGTAAAATACATGTAAATCAGCCCAACTGAGTAGTAAATGTTGGTCTATAATTCTGAAATTTGGCAAGAAAATAGTCAGTAACCTACTGAATCTGACTGCATAGGTTTTAGAATTACATCCAGTATAGCAGTGATTACTGGTGTGGTATAGGGGCCCCAGCAGGCCTGTAATTCGCCTTCTGGGGGGTGCCTTAAGGTTTGCTCATATTTTGACCAATAAGGCAGAAGTAAGGCTGTAAACCATATTTTTGGCGAGAGTGGGCACCACTAAAAGAGAAATAAGTAGTGTATTCATTACGAAATACATACCAAGCTCAAAATACATGTATTGGGAGTGCATGTAGCGAGGGTACCAGAAACTTTAAATTCAGCTCAAAACACCCCTTAAATGGGTTGGATCTGGCTCAAATTTTCACAGGAAACTCAGTTTTCATCATAGAATTAAATTGCATTTGTCTGACAAACTCGAGGGCCATATTTGGAATTTCAGTTTCGGGGTGTGGTCCTGGTCTGCCCCCCCCCCCCCCCCCTCATGAGGGGTAATTTCAGGTATATCATATTGTGGTCAATCTGAAGCACTTATGGAATTTCAGACATGTTTAGATCAGAAATGAGGACATTTTAGGCACATTTGGAGCATTACATGTCTGAACAGAAATTATTTAACCCGAATATTGCTGTTAAAATGGTGTAAAATACATGTAAATCAGCCCAACTGAGTAGTAAATGTTGGTCTATAATTCTGAAATTTGGCAAGAAAATAGTCAGTAACCTACTGAATCTGACTGCATAGGTTTTAGAATTACATCCAGTATAGCAGTGATTACTGGTGTGGTATAGGGGCCCCAGCAGGCCTGTAATTCGCCTTCTGGGGGGTGCCTTAAGGTTTGCTCATATTTTGACCAATAAGGCAGAAGTAAGGCTGTAAACCATATTTTTGGCGAGAGTGGGCACCACTAAAAGAGAAATAAGTAGTGTATTCATTAAGAAATACATACCAAGCTCAAAATACATGTATTGGGAGTGCATGTAGCGAGGGTACCATAAACTTTAAATTCAGCTCAAAACACCCCTTAAATGGGTTGGATCTGGCTCAAATTTTCACAGGAAACTCAGTTTTCATCATAGAATTAAATTGCATTTGTCTGACAAACTCGAGGGCCATATTTGGAATTTCAGTTTCGGGGTGTGGGCCTGGTCTGCCCCCCCTCATGAGGGGTAATTTCAGGTATATCATATTGTGGTCAATCTGAAGCACTTATGGAATTTCAGACATGTTTAGATCAGAAATGAGGACATTTTAGGCCCATTTGGAGCATTACATGTCTGAACAGAAATTATTTAACCCGAATATTGCTGTTAAAATGGTGTAAAATACATGTAAATCAGCCCAACTGAGTAGTAAATGTTGGTCTATAATTCTGAAATTTGGCAAGAAAATAGTCAGTAACCTACTGAATCTGACTGCATAGGTTTTAGAATTACATCCAGTATAGCAGTGATTACTGGTGTGGTATAGGGGCCCCAGCAGGCCTGTAATTCGCCTTCTGGGGGGTGCCTTAAGGTTTGCTCATATTTTGACCAATAAGGCAGAAGTAAGGCTGTAAACCATATTTTTGGCGAGAGTGGGCACCACTAAAAGAGAAATAAGTAGTGTATTCATTACGAAATACATACCAAGCTCAAAATACATGTATTGGGAGTGCATGTAGCGAGGGTACCAGAAACTTTAAATTCAGCTCAAAACACCCCTTAAATGGGTTGGATCTGGCTCAAATTTTCACAGGAAACTCGGTTTTCATCATAGAATTAAATTGCATTTGTCTGACAAACTCGAGGGCCATATTTGGAATTTCAGTTTCGGGGTGTGGTCCTGGTCTGCCCCCCCCCCCTCATGAGGGGTAATTTCAGGTATATCATATTGTGGTCAATCTGAAGCACTTATGGAATTTCAGACATGTTTAGATCAGAAATGAGGACATTTTAGGCCCATTTGGAGCATTACATGTCTGAACAGAAATTATTTAACCCGAATATTGCTGTTAAAATGGTGTAAAATACATGTAAATCAGCCCAACTGAGTAGTAAATGTTGGTCTATAATTCTGAAATTTGGCAAGAAAATAGTCAGTAACCTACTGAATCTGACTGCATAGGTTTTAGAATTACATCCAGTATAGCAGTGATTACTGGTGTGGTATAGGGGCCCCAGCAGGCCTGTAATTCGCCTTCTGGGGGGTGCCTTAAGGTTTGCTCATATTTTGACCAATAAGGCAGAAGTAAGGCTGTAAACCATATTTTTGGCGAGAGTGGGCACCACTAAAAGAGAAATAAGTAGTGTATTCATTACGAAATACATACCAAGCTCAAAATACATGTATTGGGAGTGCATGTAGCGAGGGTACCAGAAACTTTAAATTCAGCTCAAAACACCCCTTAAATGGGTTGGATCTGGCTCAAATTTTCACAGGAAACTCAGTTTTCATCATAGAATTAAATTGCATTTGTCTGACAAACTCGAGGGCCATATTTGGAATTTCAGTTTCGGGGTGTGGGCCTGGTCTGCCCCCCCCCCCCTCATGAGGGGCAATTTCAGGTATATCATATTGTGGTCAATCTGAAGCACTTATGGAATTTCAGACATGTTTAGATCAGAAATGAGGACATTTTAGGCCCATTTGGAGCATTACATGTCTGAACAGAAATTATTTAACCCGAATATTGCTGTTAAAATGGTGTAAAATACATGTAAATCAGCCCAACTGAGTAGTAAATGTTGGTCTATAATTCTGAAATTTGGCAAGAAAATAGTCAGTAACCTACTGAATCTGACTGCATAGGTTTTAGAATTACATCCAGTATAGCAGTGATTACTGGTGTGGTATAGGGGCCCCAGCAGGCCTGTAATTCGCCTTCTGGGGGGTGCCTTAAGGTTTGCTCATATTTTGACCAATAAGGCAGAAGTAAGGCTGTAAACCATATTTTTGGCGAGAGTGGGCACCACTAAAAGAGAAATAAGTAGTGTATTCATTACGAAATACATACCAAGCTCAAAATACATGTATTGGGAGTGCATGTAGCGAGGGTACCAGAAACTTTAAATTCAGCTCAAAACACCCCTTAAATGGGTTGGATCTGGCTCAAATTTTCACAGGAAACTCAGTTTTCATCATAGAATTAAATTGCATTTGTCTGACAAACTCGAGGGCCATATTTGGAATTTCAGTTTCGGGGTGTGGTCCTGGTCTGCCCCCCCCCCCCCCCTCATGAGGGGTAATTTCAGGTATATCATATTGTGGTCAATCTGAAGCACTTATGGAATTTCAGACATGTTTAGATCAGAAATGAGGACATTTTAGGCACATTTGGAGCATTACATGTCTGAACAGAAATTATTTAACCCGAATATTGCTGTTAAAATGGTGTAAAATACATGTAAATCAGCCCAACTGAGTAGTAAATGTTGGTCTATAATTCTGAAATTTGGCAAGAAAATAGTCAGTAACCTACTGAATCTGACTGCATAGGTTTTAGAATTACATCCAGTATAGCAGTGATTACTGGTGTGGTATAGGGGCCCCAGCAGGCCTGTAATTCGCCTTCTGGGGGGTGCCTTAAGGTTTGCTCATATTTTGACCAATAAGGCAGAAGTAAGGCTGTAAACCATATTTTTGGCGAGAGTGGGCACCACTAAAAGAGAAATAAGTAGTGTATTCATTAAGAAATACATACCAAGCTCAAAATACATGTATTGGGAGTGCATGTAGCGAGGGTACCATAAACTTTAAATTCAGCTCAAAACACCCCTTAAATGGGTTGGATCTGGCTCAAATTTTCACAGGAAACTCAGTTTTCATCATAGAATTAAATTGCATTTGTCTGACAAACTCGAGGGCCATATTTGGAATTTCAGTTTCGGGGTGTGGGCCTGGTCTGCCCCCCCTCATGAGGGGTAATTTCAGGTATATCATATTGTGGTCAATCTGAAGCACTTATGGAATTTCAGACATGTTTAGATCAGAAATGAGGACATTTTAGGCCCATTTGGAGCATTACATGTCTGAACAGAAATTATTTAACCCGAATATTGCTGTTAAAATGGTGTAAAATACATGTAAATCAGCCCAACTGAGTAGTAAATGTTGGTCTATAATTCTGAAATTTGGCAAGAAAATAGTCAGTAACCTACTGAATCTGACTGCATAGGTTTTAGAATTACATCCAGTATAGCAGTGATTACTGGTGTGGTATAGGGGCCCCAGCAGGCCTGTAATTCGCCTTCTGGGGGGTGCCTTAAGGTTTGCTCATATTTTGACCAATAAGGCAGAAGTAAGGCTGTAAACCATATTTTTGGCGAGAGTGGGCACCACTAAAAGAGAAATAAGTAGTGTATTCATTACGAAATACATACCAAGCTCAAAATACATGTATTGGGAGTGCATGTAGCGAGGGTACCATAAACTTTAAATTCAGCTCAAAACACCCCTTAAATGGGTTGGATCTGGCTCAAATTTTCACAGGAAACTCGGTTTTCATCATAGAAATAAATTGCATTTGTCTGACAAACTCGAGGGCCATATTTGGAATTTCAGTTTCGGGGTGTGGTCCTGGTCTGCCCCCCCCCCCTCATGAGGGGTAATTTCAGGTATATCATATTGTGGTCAATCTGAAGCACTTATGGAATTTCAGACATGTTTAGATCAGAAATGAGGACATTTTAGGCCCATTTGGAGCATTACATGTCTGAACAGAAATTATTTAACCCGAATATTGCTGTTAAAATGGTGTAAAATACATGTAAATCAGCCCAACTGAGTAGTAAATGTTGGTCTATAATTCTGAAATTTGGCAAGAAAATAGTCAGTAACCTACTGAATCTGACTGCATAGGTTTTAGAATTACATCCAGTATAGCAGTGATTACTGGTGTGGTATAGGGGCCCCAGCAGGCCTGTAATTCGCCTTCTGGGGGGTGCCTTAACGTTTGCTCATATTTTGACCAATAAGGCAGAAGTAAGGCTGTAAACCATATTTTTGGCGAGAGTGGGCACCACTAAAAGAGAAATAAGTAGTGTATTCATTACGAAATACATACCAAGCTCAAAATACATGTATTGGGAGTGCATGTAGCGAGGGTACCAGAAACTTTAAATTCAGCTCAAAACACCCCTTAAATGGGTTGGATCTGGCTCAAATTTTCACAGGAAACTCAGTTTTCATCATAGAATTAAATTGCATTTGTCTGACAAACTCGAGGGCCATATTTGGAATTTCAGTTTCGGGGTGTGGTCCTGGTCTGCCCCCCCCCCCCCCTCATGACGGGTAATTTCAGGTATATCATATTGTGGTCAATCTGAAGCACTTATGGAATTTCAGACATGTTTAGATCAGAAATGAGGACATTTTAGGCACATTTGGAGCATTACATGTCTGAACAGAAATTATTTAACCCGAATATTGCTGTTAAAATGGTGTAAAATACATGTAAATCAGCCCAACTGAGTAGTAAATGTTGGTCTATAATTCTGAAATTTGGCAAGAAAATAGTCAGTAACCTACTGAATCTGACTGCATAGGTTTTAGAATTACATCCAGTATAGCAGTGATTACTGGTGTGGTATAGGGGCCCCAGCAGGCCTGTAATTCGCCTTCTGGGGGGTGCCTTAAGGTTTGCTCATATTTTGACCAATAAGGCAGAAGTAAGGCTGTAAACCATATTTTTGGCGAGAGTGGGCACCACTAAAAGAGAAATAAGTAGTGTATTCATTAAGAAATACATACCAAGCTCAAAATACATGTATTGGGAGTGCATGTAGCGAGGGTACTATAAACTTTAAATTCAGCTCAAAACACCCCTTAAATGGGTTGGATCTGGCTAAAATTTTCACAGGAAACTCGGTTTTCATCATAGAATTAAATTGCATTTGTCTGACAAACTCGAGGGCCATATTTGGAATTTCAGTTTCGGGGTGTGGTCCTGGTCTGCCCCCCCCCCCTCATGAGGGGTAATTTCAGGTATATCATATTGTGGTCAATCTGAAGCACTTATGGAATTTCAGACATGTTTAGATCAGAAATGAGGACATTTTAGGTCCATTTGGAGCATTACATGTCTGAACAGAAATTATTTCACCCGTATATTGCTGTTAAAATGGTGTAAAATACATGTAAATCAGCCCAACTGAGTAGTAAATGTTGGTCTATAATTCTGAAATTTGGCAAGAAAATAGTCAGTAACCTACTGAATCTGACTGCATAGGTTTTAGAATTACATCCAGTATAGCAGTGATTACTGGTGTGGTATAGGGGCCCCAGCAGGCCTGTAATTCGCCTACTGGGGGGTGCCTTAAGGTTTGCTCATATTTTGACCAATAAGGCAGAAGTAAGGCTGTAAACCATATTTTTGGCGAGAGTGGGCACCACTAAAAGAGAAATAAGTAGTGTATTCATTAAGAAATACATACCAAGCTCAAAATACATGTATTGGGAGTGCATGTATCGAGGGTACCATAAACTTTAAATTCAGCTCAAAACACCCCTTAAATGGGTTGGATCTGGCTCAAATTTTCACAGGAAACTCAGTTTTCATCATAGAATTAAATTGCATTTGTCTGACAAACTCGAGGGCCATATTTGGAATTTCAGTTTCGGGGTGTGGGCCTGGTCTGCCCCCCCCCCCCCCCCTCATGAGGGGTAATTTCAGGTATATCATATTGTGGTCAATCTGAAGCACTTATGGAATTTCAGACATGTTTAGATCAGAAATGAGGACATTTTAGGCCCATTTGGAGCATTACATGTCTGAACAGAAATTATTTAACCCGAATATTGCTGTTAAAATGGTGTAAAATACATGTAAATCAGCCCAACTGAGTAGTAAATGTTGGTCTATAATTCTGAAATTTGGCAAGAAAATAGTCAGTAACCTACTGAATCTGACTGCATAGGTTTTAGAATTACATCCAGTATAGCAGTGATTACTGGTGTGGTATAGGGGCCCCAGCAGGCCTGTAATTCGCCTTCTGGGGGGTGCCTTAACGTTTGCTCATATTTTGACCAATAAGGCAGAAGTAAGGCTGTAAACCATATTTTTGGCGAGAGTGGGCACCACTAAAAGAGAAATAAGTAGTGTATTCATTACGAAATACATACCAAGCTCAAAATACATGTATTGGGAGTGCATGTAGCGAGGGTACCAGAAACTTTAAATTCAGCTCAAAACACCCCTTAAATGGGTTGGATCTGGCTCA
Source organism: Sabellastarte sp. h YS-2021 (assembly GCA_964017235.1). Taxonomy (NCBI): domain Eukaryota; kingdom Metazoa; phylum Annelida; class Polychaeta; order Sabellida; family Sabellidae; genus Sabellastarte; species Sabellastarte sp. h YS-2021. Next base: position 85,276,985 of record OZ024935.1, on the reverse strand, counting down.
AATTTTCACAGGAAACTCAGTTTTCATCATAGAATTAAATTGCATTTGTCTGACAAACTCGAGGGCCATATTTGGAATTCCAGTTTCGGGGTGTGGGCCTGGTCTGCCCCCCCTCATGAGGGGTAATTTCAGGTATATCATATTGTGGTCAATCTGAAGCACTTATGGAATTTCAGAAATGTTTAGATCAGAAATGAGGACATTTTAGGCCCATTTGGAGCATTACATGTCTGAACAGAAATTATTTAACCCGAATATTGCTGTTAAAATGGTGTAAAATACATGTAAATCAGCCCAACTGAGTAGTAAATGTTGGTCTATAATTCTGAAATTTGGCAAGAAAATAGTCAGTAACCTACTGAATCTGACTGCATAGGTTTTAGAATTACATCCAGTATAGCAGTGATTACTGGTGTGGTATAGGGGCCCCAGCAGGCCTGTAATTCGCCTTCTGGGGGGTGCCTTAAGGTTTGCTCATATTTTGACCAATAAGGCAGAAGTAAGGCTGTAAACCATATTTTTGGCGAGAGTGGGCACCACTAAAAGAGAAATAAGTAGTGTATTCATTAAGAAATACATACCAAGCTCAAAATACATGTATTGGGAGTGCATGTAGCGAGGGTACTATAAACTTTAAATTCAGCTCAAAACACCCCTTAAATGGGTTGGATCTGGCTAAAATTTTCACAGGAAACTCGGTTTTCATCATAGAATTAAATTGCATTTGTCTGACAAACTCGAGGGCCATATTTGGAATTTCAGTTTCGGGGTGTGGTCCTGGTCTGCCCCCCCCCCCTCATGAGGGGTAATTTCAGGTATATCATATTGTGGTCAATCTGAAGCACTTATGGAATTTCAGACATGTTTAGATCAGAAATGAGGACATTTTAGGTCCATTTGGAGCATTACATGTCTGAACAGAAATTATTTCACCCGTATATTGCTGTTAAAATGGTGTAAAATACATGTAAATCAGCCCAACTGAGTAGTAAATGTTGGTCTATAATTCTGAAATTTGGCAAGAAAATAGTCAGTAACCTACTGAATCTGACTGCATAGGTTTTAGAATTACATCCAGTATAGCAGTGATTACTGGTGTGGTATAGGGGCCCCAGCAGGCCTGTAATTCGCCTACTGGGGGGTGCCTTAAGGTTTGCTCATATTTTGACCAATAAGGCAGAAGTAAGGCTGTAAACCATATTTTTGGCGAGAGTGGGCACCACTAAAAGAGAAATAAGTAGTGTATTCATTAAGAAATACATACCAAGCTCAAAATACATGTATTGGGAGTGCATGTATCGAGGGTACCATAAACTTTAAATTCAGCTCAAAACACCCCTTAAATGGGTTGGATCTGGCTCAAATTTTCACAGGAAACTCAGTTTTCATCATAGAATTAAATTGCATTTGTCTGACAAACTCGAGGGCCATATTTGGAATTTCAGTTTCGGGGTGTGGGCCTGGTCTGCCCCCCCCCTCATGAGGGGTAATTTCAGGTATATCATATTGTGGTCAATCTGAAGCACTTATGGAATTTCAGACATGTTTAGATCAGAAATGAGGACATTTTAGGCCCATTTGGAGCATTACATGTCTGAACAGAAATTATTTAACCCGAATATTGCTGTTAAAATGGTGTAAAATACATGTAAATCAGCCCAACTGAGTAGTAAATGTTGGTCTATAATTCTGAAATTTGGCAAGAAAATAGTCAGTAACCTACTGAATCTGACTGCATAGGTTTTAGAATTACATCCAGTATAGCAGTGATTACTGGTGTGGTATAGGGGCCCCAGCAGGCCTGTAATTCGCCTTCTGGGGGGTGCCTTAAGGTTTGCTCATATTTTGACCAATAAGGCAGAAGTAAGGCTGTAAACCATATTTTTGGCGAGAGTGGGCACCACTAAAAGAGAAATAAGTAGTGTATTCATTAAGAAATACATACCAAGCTCAAAATACATGTATTGGGAGTGCATGTAGCGAGGGTACCATAAACTTTAAATTCAGCTCAAAACACCCCTTAAATGGGTTGGATCTGGCTCAAATTTTCACAGGAAACTCAGTTTTCATCATAGAATTAAATTGCATTTGTCTGACAAACTCGAGGGCCATATTTGGAATTTCAGTTTCGGGGTGTGGGCCTGGTCTGCCCCCCCTCATGAGGGGTAATTTCAGGTATATCATATTGTGGTCAATCTGAAGCACTTATGGAATTTCAGAAATGTTTAGATCAGAAATGAGGACATTTTAGGCCCATTTGGAGCATTACATGTCTGAACAGAAATTATTTAACCCGAATATTGCTGTTAAAATGGTGTAAAATACATGTAAATCAGCCCAACTGAGTAGTAAATGTTGGTCTATAATTCTGAAATTTGGCAAGAAAATAGTCAGTAACCTACTGAATCTGACTGCATAGGTTTTAGAATTACATCCAGTATAGCAGTGATTACTGGTGTGGTATAGGGGCCCCAGCAGGCCTGTAATTCGCCTTCTGGGGGGTGCCTTAAGGTTTGCTCATATTTTGACCAATAAGGCAGAAGTAAGGCTGTAAACCATATTTTTGGCGAGAGTGGGCACCACTAAAAGAGAAATAAGTAGTGTATTCATTACGAAATACATACCAAGCTCAAAATACATGTATTGGGAGTGCATGTAGCGAGGGTACCATAAACTTTAAATTCAGCTCAAAACACCCCTTAAATGGGTTGGATCTGGCTCAAATTTTCACAGGAAACTCGGTTTTCATCATAGAATTAAATTGCATTTGTCTGACAAACTCGAGGGCCATATTTGGAATTTCAGTTTCGGGGTGTGGTCCTGGTCTGCCCCCCCCCCCCCCTCATGAGGGGTAATTTCAGGTATATCATATTGTGGTCAATCTGAAGCACTTATGGAATTTCAGACATGTTTAGATCAGAAATGAGGACATTTTAGGCCCATTTGGAGCATTACATGTCTGAACAGAAATTATTTCACCCGTATATTGCTGTTAAAATGGTGTAAAATACATGTAAATCAGCCCAACTGAGTAGTAAATGTTGGTCTATAATTCTGAAATTTGGCAAGAAAATAGTCAGTAACCTACTGAATCTGACTGCATAGGTTTTAGAATTACATCCAGTATAGCAGTGATTACTGGTGTGGTATAGGGGCCCCAGCAGGCCTGTAATTCGCCTACTGGGGGGTGCCTTAAGGTTTGCTCATATTTTGACCAATAAGGCAGAAGTAAGGCTGTAAACCATATTTTTGGCGAGAGTGGGCACCACTAAAAGAGAAATAAGTAGTGTATTCATTAAGAAATACATACCAAGCTCAAAATACATGTATTGGGAGTGCATGTATCGAGGGTACCATAAACTTTAAATTCAGCTCAAAACACCCCTTAAATGGGTTGGATCTGGCTCAAATTTTCACAGGAAACTCAGTTTTCATCATAGAATTAAATTGCATTTGTCTGACAAACTCGAGGGCCATATTTGGAATTTCAGTTTCGGGGTGTGGGCCTGGTCTGCCCCCCCCCCTCATGAGGGGTAATTTCAGGTATATCATATTGTGGTCAATCTGAAGCACTTATGGAATTTCAGACATGTTTAGATCAGAAATGAGGACATTTTAGGCCCATTTGGAGCATTACATGTCTGAACAGAAATTATTTAACCCGAATATTGCTGTTAAAATGGTGTAAAATACATGTAAATCAGCCCAACTGAGTAGTAAATGTTGGTCTATAATTCTGAAATTTGGCAAGAAAATAGTCAGTAACCTACTGAATCTGACTGCATAGGTTTTAGAATTACATCCAGTATAGCAGTGATTACTGGTGTGGTATAGGGGCCCCAGCAGGCCTGTAATTCGCCTTCTGGGGGGTGCCTTAAGGTTTGCTCATATTTTGACCAATAAGGCAGAAGTAAGGCTGTAAACCATATTTTTGGCGAGAGTGGGCACCACTAAAAGAGAAATAAGTAGTGTATTCATTAAGAAATACATACCAAGCTCAAAATACATGTATTGGGAGTGCATGTAGCGAGGGTACCATAAACTTTAAATTCAGCTCAAAACACCCCTTAAATGGGTTGGATCTGGCTCAAATTTTCACAGGAAACTCAGTTTTCATCATAGAATTAAATTGCATTTGTCTGACAAACTCGAGGGCCATATTTGGAATTTCAGTTTCGGGGTGTGGGCCTGGTCTGCCCCCCCCCCTCATGAGGGGTAATTTCAGGTATATCATATTGTGGTCAATCTGAAGCACTTATGGAATTTCAGACATGTTTAGATCAGAAATGAGGACATTTTAGGCCCATTTGGAGCATTACATGTCTGAACAGAAATTATTTAACCCGAATATTGCTGTTAAAATGGTGTAAAATACATGTAAATCAGCCCAACTGAGTAGTAAATGTTGGTCTATAATTCTGAAATTTGGCAAGAAAATAGTCAGTAACCTACTGAATCTGACTGCATAGGTTTTAGAATTACATCCAGTATAGCAGTGATTACTGGTGTGGTATAGGGGCCCCAGCAGGCCTGTAATTCGCCTTCTGGGGGGTGCCTTAAGGTTTGCTCATATTTTGACCAATAAGGCAGAAGTAAGGCTGTAAACCATATTTTTGGCGAGAGTGGGCACCACTAAAAGAGAAATAAGTAGTGTATTCATTAAGAAATACATACCAAGCTCAAAATACATGTATTGGGAGTGCATGTAGCGAGGGTACCATAAACTTTAAATTCAGCTCAAAACACCCCTTAAATGGGTTGGATCTGGCTCAAATTTTCACAGGAAACTCAGTTTTCATCATAGAATTAAATTGCATTTGTCTGACAAACTCGAGGGCCATATTTGGAATTTCAGTTTCGGGGTGTGGGCCTGGTCTGCCCCCCCTCATGAGGGGTAATTTCAGGTATATCATATTGTGGTCAATCTGAAGCACTTATGGAATTTCAGAAATGTTTAGATCAGAAATGAGGACATTTTAGGCCCATTTGGAGCATTACATGTCTGAACAGAAATTATTTAACCCGAATATTGCTGTTAAAATGGTGTAAAATACATGTAAATCAGCCCAACTGAGTAGTAAATGTTGGTCTATAATTCTGAAATTTGGCAAGAAAATAGTCAGTAACCTACTGAATCTGACTGCATAGGTTTTAGAATTACATCCAGTATAGCAGTGATTACTGGTGTGGTATAGGGGCCCCAGCAGGCCTGTAATTCGCCTTCTGGGGGGTGCCTTAAGGTTTGCTCATATTTTGACCAATAAGGCAGAAGTAAGGCTGTAAACCATATTTTTGGCGAGAGTGGGCACCACTAAAAGAGAAATAAGTAGTGTATTCATTACGAAATACATACCAAGCTCAAAATACATGTATTGGGAGTGCATGTAGCGAGGGTACCATAAACTTTAAATTCAGCTCAAAACACCCCTTAAATGGGTTGGATCTGGCTCAAATTTTCACAGGAAACTCGGTTTTCATCATAGAATTAAATTGCATTTGTCTGACAAACTCGAGGGCCATATTTGGAATTTCAGTTTCGGGGTGTGGTCCTGGTCTGCCCCCCCCCCCCCCCCCCTCATGAGGGGTAATTTCAGGTATATCATATTGTGGTCAATCTGAAGCACTTATGGAATTTCAGACATGTTTAGATCAGAAATGAGGACATTTTAGGCCCATTTGGAGCATTACATGTCTGAACAGAAATTATTTCACCCGTATATTGCTGTTAAAATGGTGTAAAATACATGTAAATCAGCCCAACTGAGTAGTAAATGTTGGTCTATAATTCTGAAATTTGGCAAGAAAATAGTCAGTAACCTACTGAATCTGACTGCATAGGTTTTAGAATTACATCCAGTATAGCAGTGATTACTGGTGTGGTATAGGGGCCCCAGCAGGCCTGTAATTCGCCTACTGGGGGGTGCCTTAAGGTTTGCTCATATTTTGACCAATAAGGCAGAAGTAAGGCTGTAAACCATATTTTTGGCGAGAGTGGGCACCACTAAAAGAGAAATAAGTAGTGTATTCATTAAGAAATACATACCAAGCTCAAAATACATGTATTGGGAGTGCATGTATCGAGGGTACCATAAACTTTAAATTCAGCTCAAAACACCCCTTAAATGGGTTGGATCTGGCTCAAATTTTCACAGGAAACTCAGTTTTCATCATAGAATTAAATTGCATTTGTCTGACAAACTCGAGGGCCATATTTGGAATTTCAGTTTCGGGGTGTGGGCCTGGTCTGCCCCCCCCCCCCTCATGAGGGGTAATTTCAGGTATATCATATTGTGGTCAATCTGAAGCACTTATGGAATTTCAGACATGTTTAGATCAGAAATGAGGACATTTTAGGCCCATTTGGAGCATTACATGTCTGAACAGAAATTATTTAACCCGAATATTGCTGTTAAAATGGTGTAAAATACATGTAAATCAGCCCAACTGAGTAGTAAATGTTGGTCTATAATTCTGAAATTTGGCAAGAAAATAGTCAGTAACCTACTGAATCTGACTGCATAGGTTTTAGAATTACATCCAGTATAGCAGTGATTACTGGTGTGGTATAGGGGCCCCAGCAGGCCTGTAATTCGCCTTCTGGGGGGTGCCTTAAGGTTTGCTCATATTTTGACCAATAAGGCAGAAGTAAGGCTGTAAACCATATTTTTGGCGAGAGTGGGCACCACTAAAAGAGAAATAAGTAGTGTATTCATTAAGAAATACATACCAAGCTCAAAATACATGTATTGGGAGTGCATGTAGCGAGGGTACCATAAGCTTTAAATTCAGCTCAAAACACCCCTTAAATGGGTTGGATCTGGCTCAAATTTTCACAGGAAACTCAGTTTTCATCATAGAATTAAATTGCATTTGTCTGACAAACTCGAGGGCCATATTTGGAATTTCAGTTTCGGGGTGTGGGCCTGGTCTGCCCCCCCTCATGAGGGGTAATTTCAGGTATATCATATTGTGGTCAATCTGAAGCACTTATGGAATTTCAGAAATGTTTAGATCAGAAATGAGGACATTTTAGGCCCATTTGGAGCATTACATGTCTGAACAGAAATTATTTAACCCGAATATTGCTGTTAAAATGGTGTAAAATACATGTAAATCAGCCCAACTGAGTAGTAAATGTTGGTCTATAATTCTGAAATTTGGCAAGAAAATAGTCAGTAACCTACTGAATCTGACTGCATAGGTTTTAGAATTACATCCAGTATAGCAGTGATTACTGGTGTGGTATAGGGGCCCCAGCAGGCCTGTAATTCGCCTTCTGGGGGGTGCCTTAAGGTTTGCTCATATTTTGACCAATAAGGCAGAAGTAAGGCTGTAAACCATATTTTTGGCGAGAGTGGGCACCACTAAAAGAGAAATAAGTAGTGTATTCATTACGAAATACATACCAAGCTCAAAATACATGTATTGGGAGTGCATGTAGCGAGGGTACCATAAACTTTAAATTCAGCTCAAAACACCCCTTAAATGGGTTGGATCTGGCTCAAATTTTCACAGGAAACTCGGTTTTCATCATAGAATTAAATTGCATTTGTCTGACAAACTCGAGGGCCATATTTGGAATTTCAGTTTCGGGGTGTGGTCCTGGTCTGCCCCCCCCCCTCATGAGGGGTAATTTCAGGTATATCATATTGTGGTCAATCTGAAGCACTTATGGAATTTCAGACATGTTTAGATCAGAAATGAGGACATTTTAGGCCCATTTGGAGCATTACATGTCTGAACAGAAATTATTTCACCCGTATATTGCTGTTAAAATGGTGTAAAATACATGTAAATCAGCCCAACTGAGTAGTAAATGTTGGTCTATAATTCTGAAATTTGGCAAGAAAATAGTCAGTAACCTACTGAATCTGACTGCATAGGTTTTAGAATTACATCCAGTATAGCAGTGATTACTGGTGTGGTATAGGGGCCCCAGCAGGCCTGTAATTCGCCTACTGGGGGGTGCCTTAAGGTTTGCTCATATTTTGACCAATAAGGCAGAAGTAAGGCTGTAAACCATATTTTTGGCGAGAGTGGGCACCACTAAAAGAGAAATAAGTAGTGTATTCATTAAGAAATACATACCAAGCTCAAAATACATGTATTGGGAGTGCATGTATCGAGGGTACCATAAACTTTAAATTCAGCTCAAAACACCCCTTAAATGGGTTGGATCTGGCTCAAATTTTCACAGGAAACTCAGTTTTCATCATAGAATTAAATTGCATTTGTCTGACAAACTCGAGGGCCATATTTGGAATTTCAGTTTCGGGGTGTGGGCCTGGTCTGCCCCCCCCCCCTCATGAGGGGTAATTTCAGGTATATCATATTGTGGTCAATCTGAAGCACTTATGGAATTTCAGACATGTTTAGATCAGAAATGAGGACATTTTAGGCCCATTTGGAGCATTACATGTCTGAACAGAAATTATTTAACCCGAATATTGCTGTTAAAATGGTGTAAAATACATGTAAATCAGCCCAACTGAGTAGTAAATGTTGGTCTATAATTCTGAAATTTGGCAAGAAAATAGTCAGTAACCTACTGAATCTGACTGCATAGGTTTTAGAATTACATCCAGTATAGCAGTGATTACTGGTGTGGTATAGGGGCCCCAGCAGGCCTGTAATTCGCCTTCTGGGGGGTGCCTTAAGGTTTGCTCATATTTTGACCAATAAGGCAGAAGTAAGGCTGTAAACCATATTTTTGGCGAGAGTGGGCACCACTAAAAGAGAAATAAGTAGTGTATTCATTAAGAAATACATACCAAGCTCAAAATACATGTATTGGGAGTGCATGTAGCGAGGGTACCATAAACTTTAAATTCAGCTCAAAACACCCCTTAAATGGGTTGGATCTGGCTCAAATTTTCACAGGAAACTCAGTTTTCATCATAGAATTAAATTGCATTTGTCTGACAAACTCGAGGGCCATATTTGGAATTTCAGTTTCGGGGTGTGGGCCTGGTCTGCCCCCCCCCCCCCCCCCCTCATGAGGGGTAATTTCAGGTATATCATATTGTGGTCAATCTGAAGCACTTATGGAATTTCAGACATGTTTAGATCAGAAATGAGGACATTTTAGGCCCATTTGGAGCATTACATGTCTGAACAGAAATTATTTAACCCGAATATTGCTGTTAAAATGGTGTAAAATACATGTAAATCAGCCCAACTGAGTAGTAAATGTTGGTCTATAATTCTGAAATTTGGCAAGAAAATAGTCTGTAACCTACTGAATCTGACTGCATAGGTTTTAGAATTACATCCAGTATAGCAGTGATTACTGGTGTGGTATAGGGGCCCCAGCAGGCCTGTAATTCGCCTTCTGGGGGGTGCCTTAAGGTTTGCTCATATTTTGACCAATAAGGCAGAAGTAAGGCTGTAAACCATATTTTTGGCGAGAGTGGGCACCACTAAAAGAGAAATAAGTAGTGTATTCATTAAGAAATACATACCAAGCTGAAAATACATGTATTGGGAGTGCATGTAGCGAGGGTACCATAAACTTTAAATTCAGCTCAAAACACCCCTTAAATGGGTTGGATCTGGCTCAAATTTTCACAGGAAACTCAGTTTTCATCATAGAATTAAATTGCATTTGTCTGACAAACTCGAGGGCCATATTTGGAATTTCAGTTTCGGGGTGTGGGCCTGGTCTGCCCCCCCTCATGAGGGGTAATTTCAGGTATATCATATTGTGGTCAATCTGAAGCACTTATGGAATTTCAGACATGTTTAGATCAGAAATGAGGACATTTTAGGCCCATTTGGAGCATTACATGTCTGAACAGAAATTATTTAACCCGAATATTGCTGTTAAAATGGTGTAAAATACATGTAAATCAGCCCAACTGAGTAGTAAATGTTGGTCTATAATTCTGAAATTTGGCAAGAAAATAGTCAGTAACCTACTGAATCTGACTGCATAGGTTTTAGAATTACATCCAGTATAGCAGTGATTACTGGTGTGGTATAGGGGCCCCAGCAGCCTGTAATTCGCCTTCTGGGGGGTGCCTTAAGGTTTGCTCATATTTTGACCAATAAGGCAGAAGTAAGGCTGTAAACCATATTTTTGGCGAGAGTGGGCACCACTAAAAGAGAAATAAGTAGTGTATTCATTAAGAAATACATACCAAGCTCAAAATACATGTATTGGGAGTGCATGTAGCGAGGGTACCATAAACTTTAAATTCAGCTCAAAACACCCCTTAAATGGGTTGGATCTGGGTCAAATTTTCACAGGAAACTCAGTTTTCATCATAGAATTAAATTGCATTTGTCTGACAAACTCGAGGGCCATATTTGGAATTTCAGTTTCGGGGTGTGGGCCTGGTCTGCCCCCCCCCTCATGAGGGGTAATTTCAGGTATATCATATTGTGGTCAATCTGAAGCACTTATGGAATTTCAGACATGTTTAGATCAGAAATGAGGACATTTTAGGCCCATTTGGAGCATTACATGTCTGAACAGAAATTATTTCACCCGTATATTGCTGTTAAAATGGTGTAAAATACATGTAAATCAGCCCAACTGAGTAGTAAATGTTGGTCTATAATTCTGAAATTTGGCAAGAAAATAGTCAGTAACCTACTGAATCTGACTGCATAGGTTTTAGAATTACATCCAGTATAGCAGTGATTACTGGTGTGGTATAGGGGCCCCAGCAGGCCTGTAATTCGCCTACTGGGGGGTGCCTTAAGGTTTGCTCATATTTTGACCAATAAGGCAGAAGTAAGGCTGTAAACCATATTTTTGGCGAGAGTGGGCACCACTAAAAGAGAAATAAGTAGTGTATTCATTAAGAAATACATACCAAGCTCAAAATACATGTATTGGGAGTGCATGTATCGAGGGTACCATAAACTTTAAATTCAGCTCAAAACACCCCTTAAATGGGTTGGATCTGGCTCAAATTTTCACAGGAAACTCAGTTTTCATCATAGAATTAAATTGCATTTGTCTGACAAACTCGAGGGCCATATTTGGAATTTCAGTTTCGGGGTGTGGGCCTGGTCTGCCCCCCCCCCCCCCCCTCATGAGGGGTAATTTCAGGTATATCATATTGTGGTCAATCTGAAGCACTTATGGAATTTCAGACATGTTTAGATCAGAAATGAGGACATTTTAGGCCCATTTGGAGCATTACATGTCTGAACAGAAATTATTTAACCCGAATATTGCTGTTAAAATGGTGTAAAATACATGTAAATCAGCCCAACTGAGTAGTAAATGTTGGTCTATAATTCTGAAATTTGGCAAGAAAATAGTCAGTAACCTACTGAATCTGACTGCATAGGTTTTAGAATTACATCCAGTATAGCAGTGATTACTGGTGTGGTATAGGGGCCCCAGCAGCCTGTAATTCGCCTTCTGGGGGGTGCCTTAAGGTTTGCTCATATTTTGACCAATAAGGCAGAAGTAAGGCTGTAAACCATATTTTTGGCGAGAGTGGGCACCACTAAAAGAGAAATAAGTAGTGTATTCATTAAGAAATACATACCAAGCTCAAAATACATGTATTGGGAGTGCATGTAGCGAGGGTACCATAAACTTTAAATTCAGCTCAAAACACCCCTTAAATGGGTTGGATCTGGGTCAAATTTTCACAGGAAACTCAGTTTTCATCATAGAATTAAATTGCATTTGTCTGACAAACTCGAGGGCCATATTTGGAATTTCAGTTTCGGGGTGTGGGCCTGGTCTGCCCCCCCCCTCATGAGGGGTAATTTCAGGTATATCATATTGTGGTCAATCTGAAGCACTTATGGAATTTCAGACATGTTTAGATCAGAAATGAGGACATTTTAGGCCCATTTGGAGCATTACATGTCTGAACAGAAATTATTTCACCCGTATATTGCTGTTAAAATGGTGTAAAATACATGTAAATCAGCCCAACTGAGTAGTAAATGTTGGTCTATAATTCTGAAATTTGGCAAGAAAATAGTCAGTAACCTACTGAATCTGACTGCATAGGTTTTAGAATTACATCCAGTATAGCAGTGATTACTGGTGTGGTATAGGGGCCCCAGCAGGCCTGTAATTCGCCTACTGGGGGGTGCCTTAAGGTTTGCTCATATTTTGACCAATAAGGCAGAAGTAAGGCTGTAAACCATATTTTTGGCGAGAGTGGGCACCACTAAAAGAGAAATAAGTAGTGTATTCATTAAGAAATACATACCAAGCTCAAAATACATGTATTGGGAGTGCATGTATCGAGGGTACCATAAACTTTAAATTCAGCTCAAAACACCCCTTAAATGGGTTGGATCTGGCTCAAATTTTCACAGGAAACTCAGTTTTCATCATAGAATTAAATTGCATTTGTCTGACAAACTCGAGGGCCATATTTGGAATTTCAGTTTCGGGGTGTGGGCCTGGTCTGCCCCCCCCCCCCCCCCCCCCTCATGAGGGGTAATTTCAGGTATATCATATTGTGGTCAATCTGAAGCACTTATGGAATTTCAGACATGTTTAGATCAGAAATGAGGACATTTTAGGCCCATTTGGAGCATTACATGTCTGAACAGAAATTATTTAACCCGAATATTGCTGTTAAAATGGTGTAAAATACATGTAAATCAGCCCAACTGAGTAGTAAATGTTGGTCTATAATTCTGAAATTTGGCAAGAAAATAGTCAGTAACCTACTGAATCTGACTGCATAGGTTTTAGAATTACATCCAGTATAGCAGTGATTACTGGTGTGGTATAGGGGCCCCAGCAGCCTGTAATTCGCCTTCTGGGGGGTGCCTTAAGGTTTGCTCATATTTTGACCAATAAGGCAGAAGTAAGGCTGTAAACCATATTTTTGGCGAGAGTGGGCACCACTAAAAGAGAAATAAGTAGTGTATTCATTAAGAAATACATACCAAGCTCAAAATACATGTATTGGGAGTGCATGTAGCGAGGGTACCATAAACTTTAAATTCAGCTCAAAACACCCCTTAAATGGGTTGGATCTGGGTCAAATTTTCACAGGAAACTCAGTTTTCATCATAGAATTAAATTGCATTTGTCTGACAAACTCGAGGGCCATATTTGGAATTTCAGTTTCGGGGTGTGGGCCTGGTCTGCCCCCCCCCTCATGAGGGGTAATTTCAGGTATATCATATTGTGGTCAATCTGAAGCACTTATGGAATTTCAGACATGTTTAGATCAGAAATGAGGACATTTTAGGCCCATTTGGAGCATTACATGTCTGAACAGAAATTATTTCACCCGTATATTGCTGTTAAAATGGTGTAAAATACATGTAAATCAGCCCAACTGAGTAGTAAATGTTGGTCTATAATTCTGAAATTTGGCAAGAAAATAGTCAGTAACCTACTGAATCTGACTGCATAGGTTTTAGAATTACATCCAGTATAGCAGTGATTACTGGTGTGGTATAGGGGCCCCAGCAGGCCTGTAATTCGCCTACTGGGGGGTGCCTTAAGGTTTGCTCATATTTTGACCAATAAGGCAGAAGTAAGGCTGTAAACCATATTTTTGGCGAGAGTGGGCACCACTAAAAGAGAAATAAGTAGTGTATTCATTAAGAAATACATACCAAGCTCAAAATACATGTATTGGGAGTGCATGTATCGAGGGTACCATAAACTTTAAATTCAGCTCAAAACACCCCTTAAATGGGTTGGATCTGGCTCAAATTTTCACAGGAAACTCAGTTTTCATCATAGAATTAAATTGCATTTGTCTGACAAACTCGAGGGCCATATTTGGAATTTCAGTTTCGGGGTGTGGGCCTGGTCTGCCCCCCCCCCCCCCCCCCCCCCCCTCATGAGGGGTAATTTCAGGTATATCATATTGTGGTCAATCTGAAGCACTTATGGAATTTCAGACATGTTTAGATCAGAAATGAGGACATTTTAGGCCCATTTGGAGCATTACATGTCTGAACAGAAATTATTTAACCCGAATATTGCTGTTAAAATGGTGTAAAATACATGTAAATCAGCCCAACTGAGTAGTAAATGTTGGTCTATAATTCTGAAATTTGGCAAGAAAATAGTCTGTAACCTACTGAATCTGACTGCATAGGTTTTAGAATTACATCCAGTATAGCAGTGATTACTGGTGTGGTATAGGGGCCCCAGCAGGCCTGTAATTCGCCTTCTGGGGGGTGCCTTAAGGTTTGCTCATATTTTGACCAATAAGGCAGAAGTAAGGCTGTAAACCATATTTTTGGCGAGAGTGGGCACCACTAAAAGAGAAATAAGTAGTGTATTCATTAAGAAATACATACCAAGCTCAAAATACATGTATTGGGAGTGCATGTAGCGAGGGTACCATAAACTTTAAATTCAGCTCAAAACACCCCTTAAATGGGTTGGATCTGGCTCAAATTTTCACAGGAAACTCAGTTTTCATCATAGAATTAAATTGCATTTGTCTGACAAACTCGAGGGCCATATTTGGAATTTCAGTTTCGGGGTGTGGGCCTGGTCTGCCCCCCCTCATGAGGGGTAATTTCAGGTATATCATATTGTGGTCAATCTGAAGCACTTATGGAATTTCAGACATGTTTAGATCAGAAATGAGGACATTTTAGGCCCATTTGGAGCATTACATGTCTGAACAGAAATTATTTAACCCGAATATTGCTGTTAAAATGGTGTAAAATACATGTAAATCAGCCCAACTGAGTAGTAAATGTTGGTCTATAATTCTGAAATTTGGCAAGAAAATAGTCAGTAACCTACTGAATCTGACTGCATAGGTTTTAGAATTACATCCAGTATAGCAGTGATTACTGGTGTGGTATAGGGGCCCCAGCAGCCTGTAATTCGCCTTCTGGGGGGTGCCTTAAGGTTTGCTCATATTTTGACCAATAAGGCAGAAGTAAGGCTGTAAACCATATTTTTGGCGAGAGTGGGCACCACTAAAAGAGAAATAAGTAGTGTATTCATTAAGAAATACATACCAAGCTCAAAATACATGTATTGGGAGTGCATGTAGCGAGGGTACCATAAACTTTAAATTCAGCTCAAAACACCCCTTAAATGGGTTGGATCTGGGTCAAATTTTCACAGGAAACTCAGTTTTCATCATAGAATTAAATTGCATTTGTCTGACAAACTCGAGGGCCATATTTGGAATTTCAGTTTCGGGGTGTGGGCCTGGTCTGCCCCCCCCCTCATGAGGGGTAATTTCAGGTATATCATATTGTGGTCAATCTGAAGCACTTATGGAATTTCATACATGTTTAGATCAGAAATGAGGACATTTTAGGCCCATTTGGAGCATAACATGTCTGAACAGAAATTATTTAACCCGAATATTGCTGTTAAAATGGTGTAAAATACATGTAAATCAGCCCAACTGAGTAGTAAATGTTGGTCTATAATTCTGAAATTTGGCAAGAAAATAGTCAGTAACCTACTGAATCTGACTGCATAGGTTTTAGAATTACATCCAGTATAGCAGTGATTACTGGTGTGGTATAGGGGCCCCAGCAGGCCTGTAATTCGCCTTCTGGGGGGTGCCTTAAGGTTTGCTCATATTTTGACCAATAAGGCAGAAGTAAGGCTGTAAACCATATTTTTGGCGAGAGTGGGCACCACTAAAAGAGAAATAAGTAGTGTATTCATTAAGAAATACATACCAAGCTCAAAATACATGTATTGGGAGTGCATGTAGCGAGGGTACCATAAACTTTAAATTCAGCTCAAAACACCCCTTAAATGGGTTGGATCTGGCTCAAATTTTCACAGGAAACTCAGTTTTCATCATAGAATTAAATTGCATTTGTCTGACAAACTCGAGGGCCATATTTGGAATTTCAGTTTCGGGGTGTGGGCCTGGTCTGCCCCCCCTCATGAGGGGTAATTTCAGGTATATCATATTGTGGTCAATCTGAAGCACTTATGGAATTTCAGAAATGTTTAGATCAGAAATGAGGACATTTTAGGCCCATTTGGAGCATTACATGTCTGAACAGAAATTATTTAACCCTAATATTGCTGTTAAAATGGTGTAAAATACATGTAAATCAGCCCAACTGAGTAGTAAATGTTGGTCTATAATTCTGAAATTTGGCAAGAAAATAGTCAGTAACCTACTGAATCTGACTGCATAGGTTTTAGAATTACATCCAGTATAGCAGTGATTACTGGTGTGGTATAGGGGCCCCAGCAGGCCTGTAATTCGCCTTCTGGGGGGTGCCTTAAGGTTTGCTCATATTTTGACCAATAAGGCAGAAGTAAGGCTGTAAACCATATTTTTGGCGAGAGTGGGCACCACTAAAAGAGAAATAAGTAGTGTATTCATTACGAAATACATACCAAGCTCAAAATACATGTATTGGGAGTGCATGTAGCGAGGGTACCATAAACTTTAAATTCAGCTCAAAACACCCCTTAAATGGGTTGGATCTGGCTCAAATTTTCACAGGAAACTCGGTTTTCATCATAGAATTAAATTGCATTTGTCTGACAAACTCGAGGGCCATATTTGGAATTTCAGTTTCGGGGTGTGGTCCTGGTCTGCCCCCCCCCCCCCCCCCCCCTCATGAGGGGTAATTTCAGGTATATCATATTGTGGTCAATCTGAAGCACTTATGGAATTTCAGACATGTTTAGATCAGAAATGAGGACATTTTAGGCCCATTTGGAGCATTACATGTCTGAACAGAAATTATTTCACCCGTATATTGCTGTTAAAATGGTGTAAAATACATGTAAATCAGCCCAACTGAGTAGTAAATGTTGGTCTATAATTCTGAAATTTGGCAAGAAAATAGTCAGTAACCTACTGAATCTGACTGCATAGGTTTTAGAATTACATCCAGTATAGCAGTGATTACTGGTGTGGTATAGGGGCCCCAGCAGGCCTGTAATTCGCCTACTGGGGGCTGCCTTAAGGTTTGCTCATATTTTGACCAATAAGGCAGAAGTAAGGCTGTAAACCATATTTTTGGCGAGAGTGGGCACCACTAAAAGAGAAATAAGTAGTGTATTCATTAAGAAATACATACCAAGCTCAAAATACATGTATTGGGAGTGCATGTATCGAGGGTACCATAAACTTTAAATTCAGCTCAAAACACCCCTTAAATGGGTTGGATCTGGCTCAAATTTTCACAGGAAACTCAGTTTTCATCATAGAATTAAATTGCATTTGTCTGACAAACTCGAGGGCCATATTTGGAATTTCAGTTTCGGGGTGTGGGCCTGGTCTGCCCCCCCCCCCTCATGAGGGGTAATTTCAGGTATATCATATTGTGGTCAATCTGAAGCACTTATGGAATTTCAGACATGTTTAGATCAGAAATGAGGACATTTTAGGCCCATTTGGAGCATTACATGTCTGAACAGAAATTATTTAACCCGAATATTGCTGTTAAAATGGTGTAAAATACATGTAAATCAGCCCAACTGAGTAGTAAATGTTGGTCTATAATTCTGAAATTTGGCAAGAAAATAGTCAGTAACCTACTGAATCTGACTGCATAGGTTTTAGAATTACATCCAGTATAGCAGTGATTACTGGTGTGGTATAGGGGCCCCAGCAGGCCTGTAATTCGCCTTCTGGGGGGTGCCTTAAGGTTTGCTCATATTTTGACCAATAAGGCAGAAGTAAGGCTGTAAACCATATTTTTGGCGAGAGTGGGCACCACTAAAAGAGAAATAAGTAGTGTATTCATTAAGAAATACATACCAAGCTCAAAATACATGTATTGGGAGTGCATGTAGCGAGGGTACCATAAACTTTAAATTCAGCTCAAAACACCCCTTAAATGGGTTGGATCTGGCTCAAATTTTCACAGGAAACTCGGTTTTCATCATAGAATTAAATTGCATTTGTCTGACAAACTCGAGGGCCATATTTGGAATTTCAGTTTCGGGGTGTGGTCCTGGTCTGCCCCCCCCCCCCCCTCATGAGGGGTAATTTCAGGTATATCATATTGTGGTCAATCTGAAGCACTTATGGAATTTCAGACATGTTTAGATCAGAAATGAGGACATTTTAGGCCCATTTGGAGCATTACATGTCTGAACAGAAATTATTTCACCCGTATATTGCTGTTAAAATGGTGTAAAATACATGTAAATCAGCCCAACTGAGTAGTAAATGTTGGTCTATAATTCTGAAATTTGGCAAGAAAATAGTCAGTAACCTACTGAATCTGACTGCATAGGTTTTAGAATTACATCCAGTATAGCAGTGATTACTGGTGTGGTATAGGGGCCCCAGCAGGCCTGTAATTCGCCTACTGGGGGGTGCCTTAAGGTTTGCTCATATTTTGACCAATAAGGCAGAAGTAAGGCTGTAAACCATATTTTTGGCGAGAGTGGGCACCACTAAAAGAGAAATAAGTAGTGTATTCATTAAGAAATACATACCAAGCTCAAAATACATGTATTGGGAGTGCATGTATCGAGGGTACCATAAACTTTAAATTCAGCTCAAAACACCCCTTAAATGGGTTGGATCTGGCTTAAATTTTCACAGGAAACTCAGTTTTCATCATAGAATTAAATTGCATTTGTCTGACAAACTCGAGGGCCATATTTGGAATTTCAGTTTCGGGGTGTGGGCCTGGTCTGCCCCCCCCCCTCATGAGGGGTAATTTCAGGTATATCATATTGTGGTCAATCTGAAGCACTTATGGAATTTCAGACATGTTTAGATCAGAAATGAGGACATTTTAGGCCCATTTGGAGCATTACATGTCTGAACAGAAATTATTTAACCCGAATATTGCTGTTAAAATGGTGTAAAATACATGTAAATCAGCCCAACTGAGTAGTAAATGTTGGTCTATAATTCTGAAATTTGGCAAGAAAATAGTCAGTAACCTACTGAATCTGACTGCATAGGTTTTAGAATTACATCCAGTATAGCAGTGATTACTGGTGTGGTATAGGGGCCCCAGCAGGCCTGTAATTCGCCTACTGGGGGGTGCCTTAAGGTTTGCTCATATTTTGACCAATAAGGCAGAAGTAAGGCTGTAAACCATATTTTTGGCGAGAGTGGGCACCACTAAAAGAGAAATAAGTAGTGTATTCATTAAGAAATACATACCAAGCTCAAAATACATGTATTGGGAGTGCATGTATCGAGGGTACCATAAACTTTAAATTCAGCTCAAAACACCCCTTAAATGGGTTGGATCTGGCTCAAATTTTCACAGGAAACTCAGTTTTCATCATAGAATTAAATTGCATTTGTCTGACAAACTCGAGGGCCATATTTGGAATTTCAGTTTCGGGGTGTGGGCCTGGTCTGCCCCCCCCCCCCTCATGAGGGGTAATTTCAGGTATATCATATTGTGGTCAATCTGAAGCACTTATGGAATTTCAGACATGTTTAGATCAGAAATGAGGACATTTTAGGCCCATTTGGAGCATTACATGTCTGAACAGAAATTATTTAACCCGAATATTGCTGTTAAAATGGTGTAAAATACATGTAAATCAGCCCAACTGAGTAGTAAATGTTGGTCTATAATTCTGAAATTTGGCAAGAAAATAGTCAGTAACCTACTGAATCTGACTGCATAGGTTTTAGAATTACATCCAGTATAGCAGTGATTACTGGTGTGGTATAGGGGCCCCAGCAGGCCTGTAATTCGCCTTCTGGGGGGTGCCTTAAGGTTTGCTCATATTTTGACCAATAAGGCAGAAGTAAGGCTGTAAACCATATTTTTGGCGAGAGTGGGCACCACTAAAAGAGAAATAAGTAGTGTATTCATTAAGAAATACATACCAAGCTCAAAATACATGTATTGGGAGTGCATGTAGCGAGGGTACCATAAACTTTAAATTCAGCTCAAAACACCCCTTAAATGGGTTGGATCTGGCTCAAATTTTCACAGGAAACTCGGTTTTCATCATAGAATTAAATTGCATTTGTCTGACAAACTCGAGGGCCATATTTGGAATTTCAGTTTCGGGGTGTGGTCCTGGTCTGCCCCCCCCCCCCCCCCCCCTCATGAGGGGTAATTTCAGGTATATCATATTGTGGTCAATCTGAAGCACTTATGGAATTTCAGACATGTTTAGATCAGAAATGAGGACATTTTAGGCCCATTTGGAGCATTACATGTCTGAACAGAAATTATTTCACCCGTATATTGCTGTTAAAATGGTGTAAAATACATGTAAATCAGCCCAACTGAGTAGTAAATGTTGGTCTATAATTCTGAAATTTGGCAAGAAAATAGTCAGTAACCTACTGAATCTGACTGCATAGGTTTTAGAATTACATCCAGTATAGCAGTGATTACTGGTGTGGTATAGGGGCCCCAGCAGGCCTGTAATTCGCCTACTGGGGGGTGCCTTAAGGTTTGCTCATATTTTGACCAATAAGGCAGAAGTAAGGCTGTAAACCATATTTTTGGCGAGAGTGGGCACCACTAAAAGAGAAATAAGTAGTGTATTCATTAAGAAATACATACCAAGCTCAAAATACATGTATTGGGAGTGCATGTATCGAGGGTACCATAAACTTTAAATTCAGCTCAAAACACCCCTTAAATGGGTTGGATCTGGCTTAAATTTTCACAGGAAACTCAGTTTTCATCATAGAATTAAATTGCATTTGTCTGACAAACTCGAGGGCCATATTTGGAATTTCAGTTTCGGGGTGTGGGCCTGGTCTGCCCCCCCCCCTCATGAGGGGTAATTTCAGGTATATCATATTGTGGTCAATCTGAAGCACTTATGGAATTTCAGACATGTTTAGATCAGAAATGAGGACATTTTAGACCCATTTGGAGCATTACATGTCTGAACAGAAATTATTTAACCCGAATATTGCTGTTAAAATGGTGTAAAATACATGTAAATCAGCCCAACTGAGTAGTAAATGTTGGTCTATAATTCTGAAATTTGGCAAGAAAATAGTCAGTAACCTACTGAATCTGACTGCATAGGTTTTAGAATTACATCCAGTATAGCAGTGATTACTGGTGTGGTATAGGGGCCCCAGCAGGCCTGTAATTCGCCTACTGGGGGGTGCCTTAAGGTTTGCTCATATTTTGACCAATAAGGCAGAAGTAAGGCTGTAAACCATATTTTTGGCGAGAGTGGGCACCACTAAAAGAGAAATAAGTAGTGTATTCATTAAGAAATACATACCAAGCTCAAAATACATGTATTGGGAGTGCATGTATCGAGGGTACCATAAACTTTAAATTCAGCTCAAAACACCCCTTAAATGGGTTGGATCTGGCTCAAATTTTCACAGGAAACTCAGTTTTCATCATAGAATTAAATTGCATTTGTCTGACAAACTCGAGGGCCATATTTGGAATTTCAGTTTCGGGGTGTGGGCCTGGTCTGCCCCCCCCCTCATGAGGGGTAATTTCAGGTATATCATATTGTGGTCAATCTGAAGCACTTATGGAATTTCAGACATGTTTAGATCAGAAATGAGGACATTTTAGGCCCATTTGGAGCATTACATGTCTGAACAGAAATTATTTAACCCGAATATTGCTGTTAAAATGGTGTAAAATACATGTAAATCAGCCCAACTGAGTAGTAAATGTTGGTCTATAATTCTGAAATTTGGCAAGAAAATAGTCAGTAACCTACTGAATCTGACTGCATAGGTTTTAGAATTACATCCAGTATAGCAGTGATTACTGGTGTGGTATAGGGGCCCCAGCAGGCCTGTAATTCGCCTTCTGGGGGGTGCCTTAAGGTTTGCTCATATTTTGACCAATAAGGCAGAAGTAAGGCTGTAAACCATATTTTTGGCGAGAGTGGGCACCACTAAAAGAGAAATAAGTAGTGTATTCATTAAGAAATACATACCAAGCTCAAAATACATGTATTGGGAGTGCATGTAGCGAGGGTACCATAAACTTTAAATTCAGCTCAAAACACCCCTTAAATGGGTTGGATCTGGCTCAAATTTTCACAGGAAACTCGGTTTTCATCATAGAATTAAATTGCATTTGTCTGACAAACTCGAGGGCCATATTTGGAATTTCAGTTTCGGGGTGTGGTCCTGGTCTGCCCCCCCCCCCCCCCCCCCTCATGAGGGGTAATTTCAGGTATATCATATTGTGGTCAATCTGAAGCACTTATGGAATTTCAGACATGTTTAGATCAGAAATGAGGACATTTTAGGCCCATTTGGAGCATTACATGTCTGAACAGAAATTATTTCACCCGTATATTGCTGTTAAAATGGTGTAAAATACATGTAAATCAGCCCAACTGAGTAGTAAATGTTGGTCTATAATTCTGAAATTTGGCAAGAAAATAGTCAGTAACCTACTGAATCTGACTGCATAGGTTTTAGAATTACATCCAGTATAGCAGTGATTACTGGTGTGGTATAGGGGCCCCAGCAGGCCTGTAATTCGCCTACTGGGGGGTGCCTTAAGGTTTGCTCATATTTTGACCAATAAGGCAGAAGTAAGGCTGTAAACCATATTTTTGGCGAGAGTGGGCACCACTAAAAGAGAAATAAGTAGTGTATTCATTAAGAAATACATACCAAGCTCAAAATACATGTATTGGGAGTGCATGTATCGAGGGTACCATAAACTTTAAATTCAGCTCAAAACACCCCTTAAATGGGTTGGATCTGGCTCAAATTTTCACAGGAAACTCAGTTTTCATCATAGAATTAAATTGCATTTGTCTGACAAACTCGAGGGCCATATTTGGAATTTCAGTTTCGGGGTGTGGGCCTGGTCTGCCCCCCCCCCCTCATGAGGGGTAATTTCAGGTATATCATATTGTGGTCAATCTGAAGCACTTATGGAATTTCAGACATGTTTAGATCAGAAATGAGGACATTTTAGGCCCATTTGGAGCATTACATGTCTGAACAGAAATTATTTAACCCGAATATTGCTGTTAAAATGGTGTAAAATACATGTAAATCAGCCCAACTGAGTAGTAAATGTTGGTCTATAATTCTGAAATTTGGCAAGAAAATAGTCTGTAACCTACTGAATCTGACTGCATAGGTTTTAGAATTACATCCAGTATAGCAGTGATTACTGGTGTGGTATAGGGGCCCCAGCAGGCCTGTAATTCGCCTTCTGGGGGGTGCCTTAAGGTTTGCTCATATTTTGACCAATAAGGCAGAAGTAAGGCTGTAAACCATATTTTTGGCGAGAGTGGGCACCACTAAAAGAGAAATAAGTAGTGTATTCATTAAGAAATACATACCAAGCTCAAAATACATGTATTGGGAGTGCATGTAGCGAGGGTACCATAAACTTTAAATTCAGCTCAAAACACCCCTTAAATGGGTTGGATCTGGCTCAAATTTTCACAGGAAACTCAGTTTTCATCATAGAATTAAATTGCATTTGTCTGACAAACTCGAGGGCCATATTTGGAATTTCAGTTTCGGGGTGTGGGCCTGGTCTGCCCCCCCTCATGAGGGGTAATTTCAGGTATATCATATTGTGGTCAATCTGAAGCACTTATGGAATTTCAGACATGTTTAGATCAGAAATGAGGACATTTTAGGCCCATTTGGAGCATTACATGTCTGAACAGAAATTATTTAACCCGAATATTGCTGTTAAAATGGTGTAAAATACATGTAAATCAGCCCAACTGAGTAGTAAATGTTGGTCTATAATTCTGAAATTTGGCAAGAAAATAGTCAGTAACCTACTGAATCTGACTGCATAGGTTTTAGAATTACATCCAGTATAGCAGTGATTACTGGTGTGGTATAGGGGCCCCAGCAGCCTGTAATTCGCCTTCTGGGGGGTGCCTTAAGGTTTGCTCATATTTTGACCAATAAGGCAGAAGTAAGGCTGTAAACCATATTTTTGGCGAGAGTGGGCACCACTAAAAGAGAAATAAGTAGTGTATTCATTAAGAAATACATACCAAGCTCAAAATACATGTATTGGGAGTGCATGTAGCGAGGGTACCATAAACTTTAAATTCAGCTCAAAACACCCCTTAAATGGGTTGGATCTGGGTCAAATTTTCACAGGAAACTCAGTTTTCATCATAGAATTAAATTGCATTTGTCTGACAAACTCGAGGGCCATATTTGGAATTTCAGTTTCGGGGTGTGGGCCTGGTCTGCCCCCCCCCTCATGAGGGGTAATTTCAGGTATATCATATTGTGGTCAATCTGAAGCACTTATGGAATTTCAGACATGTTTAGATCAGAAATGAGGACATTTTAGGCCCATTTGGAGCAGAACATGTCTGAACAGAAATTATTTAACCCGAATATTGCTGTTAAAATGGTGTAAAATACATGTAAATCAGCCCAACTGAGTAGTAAATGTTGGTCTATAATTCTGAAATTTGGCAAGAAAATAGTCAGTAACCTACTGAATCTGACTGCATAGGTTTTAGAATTACATCCAGTATAGCAGTGATTACTGGTGTGGTATAGGGGCCCCAGCAGGCCTGTAATTCGCCTTCTGGGGGGTGCCTTAAGGTTTGCTCATATTTTGACCAATAAGGCAGAAGTAAGGCTGTAAACCATATTTTTGGCGAGAGTGGGCACCACTAAAAGAGAAATAAGTAGTGTATTCATTAAGAAATACATACCAAGCTCAAAATACATGTATTGGGAGTGCATGTAGCGAGGGTACCATAAACTTTAAATTCAGCTCAAAACACCCCTTAAATGGGTTGGATCTGGCTCAAATTTTCACAGGAAACTCAGTTTTCATCATAGAATTAAATTGCATTTGTCTGACAAACTCGAGGGCCATATTTGGAATTTCAGTTTCGGGGTGTGGGCCTGGTCTGCCCCCCCTCATGAGGGGTAATTTCAGGTATATCATATTGTGGTCAATCTGAAGCACTTATGGAATTTCAGAAATGTTTAGATCAGAAATGAGGACATTTTAGGCCCATTTGGAGCATTACATGTCTGAACAGAAATTATTTAACCCTAATATTGCTGTTAAAATGGTGTAAAATACATGTAAATCAGCCCAACTGAGTAGTAAATGTTGGTCTATAATTCTGAAATTTGGCAAGAAAATAGTCAGTAACCTACTGAATCTGACTGCATAGGTTTTAGAATTACATCCAGTATAGCAGTGATTACTGGTGTGGTATAGGGGCCCCAGCAGGCCTGTAATTCGCCTTCTGGGGGGTGCCTTAAGGTTTGCTCATATTTTGACCAATAAGGCAGAAGTAAGGCTGTAAACCATATTTTTGGCGAGAGTGGGCACCACTAAAAGAGAAATAAGTAGTGTATTCATTACGAAATACATACCAAGCTCAAAATACATGTATTGGGAGTGCATGTAGCGAGGGTACCATGAACTTTAAATTCAGCTCAAAACACCCCTTAAATGGGTTGGATCTGGCTCAAATTTTCACAGGAAACTCGGTTTTCATCATAGAATTAAATTGCATTTGTCTGACAAACTCGAGGGCCATATTTGGAATTTCAGTTTCGGGGTGTGGTCCTGGTCTGCCCCCCCCCCCCCCCCCCCCCTCATGAGGGGTAATTTCAGGTATATCATATTGTGGTCAATCTGAAGCACTTATGGAATTTCAGACATGTTTAGATCAGAAATGAGGACATTTTAGGCCCATTTGGAGCATTACATGTCTGAACAGAAATTATTTCACCCGTATATTGCTGTTAAAATGGTGTAAAATACATGTAAATCAGCCCAACTGAGTAGTAAATGTTGGTCTATAATTCTGAAATTTGGCAAGAAAATAGTCAGTAACCTACTGAATCTGACTGCATAGGTTTTAGAATTACATCCAGTATAGCAGTGATTACTGGTGTGGTATAGGGGCCCCAGCAGGCCTGTAATTCGCCTACTGGGGGGTGCCTTAAGGTTTGCTCATATTTTGACCAATAAGGCAGAAGAAAGGCTGTAAACCATATTTTTGGCGAGAGTGGGCACCACTAAAAGAGAAATAAGTAGTGTATTCATTAAGAAATACATACCAAGCTCAAAATACATGTATTGGGAGTGCATGTATCGAGGGTACCATAAACTTTAAATTCAGCTCAAAACACCCCTTAAATGGGTTGGATCTGGCTCAAATTTTCACAGGAAACTCAGTTTTCATCATAGAATTAAATTGCATTTGTCTGACAAACTCGAGGGCCATATTTGGAATTTCAGTTTCGGGGTGTGGGCCTGGTCTGCCCCCCCCCCCTCATGAGGGGTAATTTCAGGTATATCATATTGTGGTCAATCTGAAGCACTTATGGAATTTCAGACATGTTTAGATCAGAAATGAGGACATTTTAGGCCCATTTGGAGCATTACATGTCTGAACAGAAATTATTTAACCCGAATATTGCTGTTAAAATGGTGTAAAATACATGTAAATCAGCCCAACTGAGTAGTAAATGTTGGTCTATAATTCTGAAATTTGGCAAGAAAATAGTCAGTAACCTACTGAATCTGACTGCATAGGTTTTAGAATTACATCCAGTATAGCAGTGATTACTGGTGTGGTATAGGGGCCCCAGCAGGCCTGTAATTCGCCTTCTGGGGGGTGCCTTAAGGTTTGCTCATATTTTGACCAATAAGGCAGAAGTAAGGCTGTAAACCATATTTTTGGCGAGAGTGGGCACCACTAAAAGAGAAATAAGTAGTGTATTCATTAAGAAATACATACCAAGCTCAAAATACATGTATTGGGAGTGCATGTATCGAGGGTACCATAAACTTTAAATTCAGCTCAAAACACCCCTTAAATGGGTTGGATCTGGCTCAAATTTTCACAGGAAACTCAGTTTTCATCATAGAATTAAATTGCATTTGTCTGACAAACTCGAGGGCCATATTTGGAATTTCAGTTTCGGGGTGTGGGCCTGGTCTGCCCCCCCCCCCCTCATGAGGGGTAATTTCAGGTATATCATATTGTGGTCAATCTGAAGCACTTATGGAATTTCAGACATGTTTAGATCAGAAATGAGGACATTTTAGGCCCATTTGGAGCATTACATGTCTGAACAGAAATTATTTAACCCGAATATTGCTGTTAAAATGGTGTAAAATACATGTAAATCAGCCCAACTGAGTAGTAAATGTTGGTCTATAATTCTGAAATTTGGCAAGAAAATAGTCAGTAACCTACTGAATCTGACTGCATAGGTTTTAGAATTACATCCAGTATAGCAGTGATTACTGGTGTGGTATAGGGGCCCCAGCAGGCCTGTAATTCGCCTTCTGGGGGGTGCCTTAAGGTTTGCTCATATTTTGACCAATAAGGCAGAAGTAAGGCTGTAAACCATATTTTTGGCGAGAGTGGGCACCACTAAAAGAGAAATAAGTAGTGTATTCATTACGAAATACATACCAAGCTCAAAATACATGTATTGGGAGTGCATGTAGCGAGGGTACCATGAACTTTAAATTCAGCTCAAAACACCCCTTAAATGGGTTGGATCTGGCTCAAATTTTCACAGGAAACTCGGTTTTCATCATAGAATTAAATTGCATTTGTCTGACAAACTCGAGGGCCATATTTGGAATTTCAGTTTCGGGGTGTGGTCCTGGTCTGCCCCCCCCCCCCCCCCTCATGAGGGGTAATTTCAGGTATATCATATTGTGGTCAATCTGAAGCACTTATGGAATTTCAGACATGTTTAGATCAGAAATGAGGACATTTTAGGCCCATTTGGAGCATTACATGTCTGAACAGAAATTATTTCACCCGTATATTGCTGTTAAAATGGTGTAAAATACATGTAAATCAGCCCAACTGAGTAGTAAATGTTGGTCTATAATTCTGAAATTTGGCAAGAAAATAGTCAGTAACCTACTGAATCTGACTGCATAGGTTTTAGAATTACATCCAGTATAGCAGTGATTACTGGTGTGGTATAGGGGCCCCAGCAGGCCTGTAATTCGCCTACTGGGGGGTGCCTTAAGGTTTGCTCATATTTTGACCAATAAGGCAGAAGTAAGGCTGTAAACCATATTTTTGGCGAGAGTGGGCACCACTAAAAGAGAAATAAGTAGTGTATTCATTAAGAAATACATACCAAGCTCAAAATACATGTATTGGGAGTGCATGTATCGAGGGTACCATAAACTTTAAATTCAGCTCAAAACACCCCTTAAATGGGTTGGATCTGGCTCAAATTTTCACAGGAAACTCAGTTTTCATCATAGAATTAAATTGCATTTGTCTGACAAACTCGAGGGCCATATTTGGAATTTCAGTTTCGGGGTGTGGGCCTGGTCTGCCCCCCCCCCCCCCTCATGAGGGGTAATTTCAGGTATATCATATTGTGGTCAATCTGAAGCACTTATGGAATTTCAGACATGTTTAGATCAGAAATGAGGACATTTTAGGCCCATTTGGAGCATTACATGTCTGAACAGAAATTATTTAACCCGAATATTGCTGTTAAAATGGTGTAAAATACATGTAAATCAGCCCAACTGAGTAGTAAATGTTGGTCTATAATTCTGAAATTTGGCAAGAAAATAGTCAGTAACCTACTGAATCTGACTGCATAGGTTTTAGAATTACATCCAGTATAGCAGTGATTACTGGTGTGGTATAGGGGCCCCAGCAGGCCTGTAATTCGCCTTCTGGGGGGTGCCTTAAGGTTTGCTCATATTTTGACCAATAAGGCAGAAGTAAGGCTGTAAACCATATTTTTGGCGAGAGTGGGCACCACTAAAAGAGAAATAAGTAGTGTATTCATTAAGAAATACATACCAAGCTCAAAATACATGTATTGGGAGTGCATGTATCGAGGGTACCATAAACTTTAAATTCAGCTCAAAACACCCCTTAAATGGGTTGGATCTGGCTCAAATTTTCACAGGAAACTCAGTTTTCATCATAGAATTAAATTGCATTTGTCTGACAAACTCGAGGGCCATATTTGGAATTTCAGTTTCGGGGTGTGGGCCTGGTCTGCCCCCCCCCCCTCATGAGGGGTAATTTCAGGTATATCATATTGTGGTCAATCTGAAGCACTTATGGAATTTCAGACATGTTTAGATCAGAAATGAGGACATTTTAGGCCCATTTGGAGCATTACATGTCTGAACAGAAATTATTTAACCCGAATATTGCTGTTAAAATGGTGTAAAATACATGTAAATCAGCCCAACTGAGTAGTAAATGTTGGTCTATAATTCTGAAATTTGGCAAGAAAATAGTCAGTAACCTACTGAATCTGACTGCATAGGTTTTAGAATTACATCCAGTATAGCAGTGATTACTGGTGTGGTATAGGGGCCCCAGCAGGCCTGTAATTCGCCTTCTGGGGGGTGCCTTAAGGTTTGCTCATATTTTGACCAATAAGGCAGAAGTAAGGCTGTAAACCATATTTTTGGCGAGAGTGGGCACCACTAAAAGAGAAATAAGTAGTGTATTCATTACGAAATACATACCAAGCTCAAAATACATGTATTGGGAGTGCATGTAGCGAGGGTACCATGAACTTTAAATTCAGCTCAAAACACCCCTTAAATGGGTTGGATCTGGCTCAAATTTTCACAGGAAACTCGGTTTTCATCATAGAATTAAATTGCATTTGTCTGACAAACTCGAGGGCCATATTTGGAATTTCAGTTTCGGGGTGTGGTCCTGGTCTGCCCCCCCCCCCCCCCCCCCCTCATGAGGGGTAATTTCAGGTATATCATATTGTGGTCAATCTGAAGCACTTATGGAATTTCAGACATGTTTAGATCAGAAATGAGGACATTTTAGGCCCATTTGGAGCATTACATGTCTGAACAGAAATTATTTCACCCGTATATTGCTGTTAAAATGGTGTAAAATACATGTAAATCAGCCCAACTGAGTAGTAAATGTTGGTCTATAATTCTGAAATTTGGCAAGAAAATAGTCAGTAACCTACTGAATCTGACTGCATAGGTTTTAGAATTACATCCAGTATAGCAGTGATTACTGGTGTGGTATAGGGGCCCCAGCAGGCCTGTAATTCGCCTACTGGGGGGTGCCTTAAGGTTTGCTCATATTTTGACCAATAAGGCAGAAGTAAGGCTGTAAACCATATTTTTGGCGAGAGTGGGCACCACTAAAAGAGAAATAAGTAGTGTATTCATTAAGAAATACATACCAAGCTCAAAATACATGTATTGGGAGTGCATGTATCGAGGGTACCATAAACTTTAAATTCAGCTCAAAACACCCCTTAAATGGGTTGGATCTGGCTCAAATTTTCACAGGAAACTCAGTTTTCATCATAGAATTAAATTGCATTTGTCTGACAAACTCGAGGGCCATATTTGGAATTTCAGTTTCGGGGTGTGGGCCTGGTCTGCCCCCCCCCCCTCATGAGGGGTAATTTCAGGTATATCATATTGTGGTCAATCTGAAGCACTTATGGAATTTCAGACATGTTTAGATCAGAAATGAGGACATTTTAGGCCCATTTGGAGCATTACATGTCTGAACAGAAATTATTTAACCCGAATATTGCTGTTAAAATGGTGTAAAATACATGTAAATCAGCCCAACTGAGTAGTAAATGTTGGTCTATAATTCTGAAATTTGGCAAGAAAATAGTCAGTAACCTACTGAATCTGACTGCATAGGTTTTAGAATTACATCCAGTATAGCAGTGATTACTGGTGTGGTATAGGGGCCCCAGCAGGCCTGTAATTCGCCTTCTGGGGGGTGCCTTAAGGTTTGCTCATATTTTGACCAATAAGGCAGAAGTAAGGCTGTAAACCATATTTTTGGCGAGAGTGGGCACCACTAAAAGAGAAATAAGTAGTGTATTCATTAAGAAATACATACCAAGCTCAAAATACATGTATTGGGAGTGCATGTATCGAGGGTACCATAAACTTTAAATTCAGCTCAAAACACCCCTTAAATGGGTTGGATCTGGCTCAAATTTTCACAGGAAACTCAGTTTTCATCATAGAATTAAATTGCATTTGTCTGACAAACTCGAGGGCCATATTTGGAATTTCAGTTTCGGGGTGTGGGCCTGGTCTGCCCCCCCCCCCCCCTCATGAGGGGTAATTTCAGGTATATCATATTGTGGTCAATCTGAAGCACTTATGGAATTTCAGACATGTTTAGATCAGAAATGAGGACATTTTAGGCCCATTTGGAGCATTACATGTCTGAACAGAAATTATTTCACCCGTATATTGCTGTTAAAATGGTGTAAAATACATGTAAATCAGCCCAACTGAGTAGTAAATGTTGGTCTATAATTCTGAAATTTGGCAAGAAAATAGTCAGTAACCTACTGAATCTGACTGCATAGGTTTTAGAATTACATCCAGTATAGCAGTGATTACTGGTGTGGTATAGGGGCCCCAGCAGGCCTGTAATTCGCCTACTGGGGGGTGCCTTAAGGTTTGCTCATATTTTGACCAATAAGGCAGAAGTAAGGCTGTAAACCATATTTTTGGCGAGAGTGGGCACCACTAAAAGAGAAATAAGTAGTGTATTCATTAAGAAATACATACCAAGCTCAAAATACATGTATTGGGAGTGCATGTATCGAGGGTACCATAAACTTTAAATTCAGCTCAAAACACCCCTTAAATGGGTTGGATCTGGCTCAAATTTTCACAGGAAACTCAGTTTTCATCATAGAATTAAATTGCATTTGTCTGACAAACTCGAGGGCCATATTTGGAATTTCAGTTTCGGGGTGTGGGCCTGGTCTGCCCCCCCCCCTCATGAGGGGTAATTTCAGGTATATCATATTGTGGTCAATCTGAAGCACTTATGGAATTTCAGACATGTTTAGATCAGAAATGAGGACATTTTAGGCCCATTTGGAGCATTACATGTCTGAACAGAAATTATTTAACCCGAATATTGCTGTTAAAATGGTGTAAAATACATGTAAATCAGCCCAACTGAGTAGTAAATGTTGGTCTATAATTCTGAAATTTGGCAAGAAAATAGTCAGTAACCTACTGAATCTGACTGCATAGGTTTTAGAATTACATCCAGTATAGCAGTGATTACTGGTGTGGTATAGGGGCCCCAGCAGGCCTGTAATTCGCCTTCTGGGGGGTGCCTTAAGGTTTGCTCATATTTTGACCAATAAGGCAGAAGTAAGGCTGTAAACCATATTTTTGGCGAGAGTGGGCACCACTAAAAGAGAAATAAGTAGTGTATTCATTAAGAAATACATACCAAGCTCAAAATACATGTATTGGGAGTGCATGTAGCGAGGGTACCATAAACTTTAAATTCAGCTCAAAACACCCCTTAAATGGGTTGGATCTGGCTCAAATTTTCACAGGAAACTCAGTTTTCATCATAGAATTAAATTGCATTTGTCTGACAAACTCGAGGGCCATATTTGGAATTTCAGTTTCGGGGTGTGGGCCTGGTCTGCCCCCCCTCATGAGGGGTAATTTCAGGTATATCATATTGTGGTCAATCTGAAGCACTTATGGAATTTCAGACATGTTTAGATCAGAAATGAGGACATTTTAGGCCCATTTGGAGCATTACATGTCTGAACAGAAATTATTTAACCCGAATATTGCTGTTAAAATGGTGTAAAATACATGTAAATCAGCCCAACTGAGTAGTAAATGTTGGTCTATAATTCTGAAATTTGGCAAGAAAATAGTCAGTAACCTACTGAATCTGACTGCATAGGTTTTAGAATTACATCCAGTATAGCAGTGATTACTGGTGTGGTATAGGGGCCCCAGCAGGCCTGTAATTCGCCTTCTGGGGGGTGCCTTAAGGTTTGCTCATATTTTGACCAATAAGGCAGAAGTAAGGCTGTAAACCATATTTTTGGCGAGAGTGGGCACCACTAAAAGAGAAATAAGTAGTGTATTCATTAAGAAATACATACCAAGCTCAAAATACATGTATTGGGAGTGCATGTAGCGAGGGTACCATAAACTTTAAATTCAGCTCAAAACACCCCTTAAATGGGTTGGATCTGGCTCAAATTTTCACAGGAAACTCGGTTTTCATCATAGAATTAAATTGCATTTGTCTGACAAACTCGAGGGCCATATTTGGAATTTCAGTTTCGGGGTGTGGTCCTGGTCTGCCCCCCCCCCCCCCTCATGAGGGGTAATTTCAGGTATATCATATTGTGGTCAATCAGAAGCACTTATGGAATTTCAGACATGTTTAGATCAGAAATGAGGACATTTTAGGCCCATTTGAAGCATTACATGTCTGAACAGAAATTATTTCACCCGTATATTGCTGTTAAAATGGTGTAAAATACATGTAAATCAGCCCAACTGAGTAGTAAATGTTGGTCTATAATTCTGAAATTTGGCAAGAAAATAGTCAGTAACCTACTGAATCTGACTGCATAGGTTTTAGAATTACATCCAGTATAGCAGTGATTACTGGTGTGGTATAGGGGCCCCAGCAGGCCTGTAATTCGCCTACTGGGGGGTGCCTTAAGGTTTGCTCATATTTTGACCAATAAGGCAGAAG
The DNA here is from genome assembly GCA_964017235.1 of Sabellastarte sp. h YS-2021. Lineage (NCBI taxonomy): Eukaryota > Metazoa > Annelida > Polychaeta > Sabellida > Sabellidae > Sabellastarte > Sabellastarte sp. h YS-2021. The sequence goes on along the minus strand of OZ024935.1, from coordinate 85,243,654 downwards.
TAAGGCTGTAAACCATATTTTTGGCGAGAGTGGGCACCACTAAAAGAGAAATAAGTAGTGTATTCATTAAGAAATACATACCAAGCTCAAAATACATGTATTGGGAGTGCATGTATCGAGGGTACCATAAACTTTAAATTCAGCTCAAAACACCCCTTAAATGGGTTGGATCTGGCTCAAATTTTCACAGGAAACTCAGTTTTCATCATAGAATTAAATTGCATTTGTCTGACAAACTCGAGGGCCATATTTGGAATTTCAGTTTCGGGGTGTGGGCCTGGTCTGCCCCCCCCCCCCCCCCTCATGAGGGGTAATTTCAGGTATATCATATTGTGGTCAATCTGAAGCACTTATGGAATTTCAGACATGTTTAGATCAGAAATGAGGACATTTTAGGCCCATTTGGAGCATTACATGTCTGAACAGAAATTATTTAACCCGAATATTGCTGTTAAAATGGTGTAAAATACATGTAAATCAGCCCAACTGAGTAGTAAATGTTGGTCTATAATTCTGAAATTTGGCAAGAAAATAGTCAGTAACCTACTGAATCTGACTGCATAGGTTTTAGAATTACATCCAGTATAGCAGTGATTACTGGTGTGGTATAGGGGCCCCAGCAGCCTGTAATTCGCCTTCTGGGGGGTGCCTTAAGGTTTGCTCATATTTTGACCAATAAGGCAGAAGTAAGGCTGTAAACCATATTTTTGGCGAGAGTGGGCACCACTAAAAGAGAAATAAGTAGTGTATTCATTACGAAATACATACCAAGCTCAAAATACATGTATTGGGAGTGCATGTAGCGAGGGTACCATAAACTTTAAATTCAGCTCAAAACACCCCTTAAATGGGTTGGATCTGGCTCAAATTTTCACAGGAAACTCAGTTTTCATCATAGAATTAAATTGCATTTGTCTGACAAACTCGAGGGCCATATTTGGAATTTCAGTTTCGGGGTGTGGTCCTGGTCTGCCCCCCCCCCCTCATGAGGGGTAATTTCAGGTATATCATATTGTGGTCAATCTGAAGCACTTATGGAATTTCAGACATGTTTAGATCAGAAATGAGGACATTTTAGGCACATTTGGAGCATTACATGTCTGAACAGAAATTATTTAACCCGAATATTGCTGTTAAAATGGTGTAAAATACATGTAAATCAGCCCAACTGAGTAGTAAATGTTGGTCTATAATTCTGAAATTTGGCAAGAAAATAGTCTGTAACCTACTGAATCTGACTGCATAGGTTTTAGAATTACATCCAGTATAGCAGTGATTACTGGTGTGGTATAGGGGCCCCAGCAGGCCTGTAATTCGCCTTCTGGGGGGTGCCTTAAGGTTTGCTCATATTTTGACCAATAAGGCAGAAGTAAGGCTGTAAACCATATTTTTGGCGAGAGTGGGCACCACTAAAAGAGAAATAAGTAGTGTATTCATTAAGAAATACATACCAAGCTCAAAATACATGTATTGGGAGTGCATGTAGCGAGGGTACCATAAACTTTAAATTCAGCTCAAAACACCCCTTAAATGGGTTGGATCTGGCTCAAATTTTCACAGGAAACTCAGTTTTCATCATAGAATTAAATTGCATTTGTCTGACAAACTCGAGGGCCATATTTGGAATTTCAGTTTCGGGGTGTGGGCCTGGTCTGCCCCCCCTCATGAGGGGTAATTTCAGGTATATCATATTGTGGTCAATCTGAAGCACTTATGGAATTTCAGACATGTTTAGATCAGAAATGAGGACATTTTAGGCCCATTTGGAGCATTACATGTCTGAACAGAAATTATTTAACCCGAATATTGCTGTTAAAATGGTGTAAAATACATGTAAATCAGCCCAACTGAGTAGTAAATGTTGGTCTATAATTCTGAAATTTGGCAAGAAAATAGTCAGTAACCTACTGAATCTGACTGCATAGGTTTTAGAATTACATCCAGTATAGCAGTGATTACTGGTGTGGTATAGGGGCCCCAGCAGCCTGTAATTCGCCTTCTGGGGGGTGCCTTAAGGTTTGCTCATATTTTGACCAATAAGGCAGAAGTAAGGCTGTAAACCATATTTTTGGCGAGAGTGGGCACCACTAAAAGAGAAATAAGTAGTGTATTCATTAAGAAATACATACCAAGCTCAAAATACATGTATTGGGAGTGCATGTAGCGAGGGTACCATAAACTTTAAATTCAGCTCAAAACACCCCTTAAATGGGTTGGATCTGGGTCAAATTTTCACAGGAAACTCAGTTTTCATCATAGAATTAAATTGCATTTGTCTGACAAACTCGAGGGCCATATTTGGAATTTCAGTTTCGGGGTGTGGGCCTGGTCTGCCCCCCCCCCCCCTCATGAGGGGTAATTTCAGGTATATCATATTGTGGTCAATCTGAAGCACTTATGGAATTTCAGACATGTTTAGATCAGAAATGAGGACATTTTAGGCCCATTTGGAGCATAACATGTCTGAACAGAAATTATTTAACCCGAATATTGCTGTTAAAATGGTGTAAAATACATGTAAATCAGCCCAACTGAGTAGTAAATGTTGGTCTATAATTCTGAAATTTGGCAAGAAAATAGTCAGTAACCTACTGAATCTGACTGCATAGGTTTTAGAATTACATCCAGTATAGCAGTGATTACTGGTGTGGTATAGGGGCCCCAGCAGGCCTGTAATTCGCCTTCTGGGGGGTGCCTTAAGGTTTGCTCATATTTTGACCAATAAGGCAGAAGTAAGGCTGTAAACCATATTTTTGGCGAGAGTGGGCACCACTAAAAGAGAAATAAGTAGTGTATTCATTACGAAATACATACCAAGCTCAAAATACATGTATTGGGAGTGCATGTAGCGAGGGTACCATAAACTTTAAATTCAGCTCAAAACACCCCTTAAATGGGTTGGATCTGGCTCAAATTTTCACAGGAAACTCAGTTTTCATCATAGAATTAAATTGCATTTGTCTGACAAACTCGAGGGCCATATTTGGAATTTCAGTTTCGGGGTGTGGTCCTGGTCTGCCCCCCCCCCCCCCCTCATGAGGGGTAATTTCAGGTATATCATATTGTGGTCAATCTGAAGCACTTATGGAATTTCAGACATGTTTAGATCAGAAATGAGGACATTTTAGGCACATTTGGAGCATTACATGTCTGAACAGAAATTATTTAACCCGAATATTGCTGTTAAAATGGTGTAAAATACATGTAAATCAGCCCAACTGAGTAGTAAATGTTGGTCTATAATTCTGAAATTTGGCAAGAAAATAGTCAGTAACCTACTGAATCTGACTGCATAGGTTTTAGAATTACATCCAGTATAGCAGTGATTACTGGTGTGGTATAGGGGCCCCAGCAGGCCTGTAATTCGCCTTCTGGGGGGTGCCTTAAGGTTTGCTCATATTTTGACCAATAAGGCAGAAGTAAGGCTGTAAACCATATTTTTGGCGAGAGTGGGCACCACTAAAAGAGAAATAAGTAGTGTATTCATTAAGAAATACATACCAAGCTCAAAATACATGTATTGGGAGTGCATGTAGCGAGGGTACCATAAACTTTAAATTCAGCTCAAAACACCCCTTAAATGGGTTGGATCTGGCTCAAATTTTCACAGGAAACTCAGTTTTCATCATAGAATTAAATTGCATTTGTCTGACAAACTCGAGGGCCATATTTGGAATTTCAGTTTCGGGGTGTGGGCCTGGTCTGCCCCCCCCCCCCCCTCATGAGGGGTAATTTCAGGTATATCATATTGTGGTCAATCTGAAGCACTTATGGAATTTCAGACATGTTTAGATCAGAAATGAGGACATTTTAGGCACATTTGGAGCATTACATGTCTGAACAGAAATTATTTAACCCGAATATTGCTGTTAAAATGGTGTAAAATACATGTAAATCAGCCCAACTGAGTAGTAAATGTTGGTCTATAATTCTGAAATTTGGCAAGAAAATAGTCAGTAACCTACTGAATCTGACTGCATAGGTTTTAGAATTACATCCAGTATAGCAGTGATTACTGGTGTGGTATAGGGGCCCCAGCAGGCCTGTAATTCGCCTTCTGGGGGGTGCCTTAAGGTTTGCTCATATTTTGACCAATAAGGCAGAAGTAAGGCTGTAAACCATATTTTTGGCGAGAGTGGGCACCACTAAAAGAGAAATAAGTAGTGTATTCATTACGAAATACATACCAAGCTCAAAATACATGTATTGGGAGTGCATGTAGCGAGGGTACCAGAAACTTTAAATTCAGCTCAAAACACCCCTTAAATGGGTTGGATCTGGCTCAAATTTTCACAGGAAACTCAGTTTTCATCATAGAATTAAATTGCATTTGTCTGACAAACTCGAGGGCCATATTTGGAATTTCAGTTTCGGGGTGTGGTCCTGGTCTGCCCCCCCCCCCCCCCCCCCCTCATGAGGGGTAATTTCAGGTACATCATATTGTGGTCAATCTGAAGCACTTATGGAATTTCAGACATGTTTAGATCAGAAATGAGGACATTTTAGGCACATTTGGAGCATTACATGTCTGAACAGAAATTATTTAACCCGAATATTGCTGTTAAAATGGTGTAAAATACATGTAAATCAGCCCAACTGAGTAGTAAATGTTGGTCTATAATTCTGAAATTTGGCAAGAAAATAGTCAGTAACCTACTGAATCTGACTGCATAGGTTTTAGAATTACATCCAGTATAGCAGTGATTACTGGTGTGGTATAGGGGCCCCAGCAGGCCTGTAATTCGCCTTCTGGGGGGTGCCTTAAGGTTTGCTCATATTTTGACCAATAAGGCAGAAGTAAGGCTGTAAACCATATTTTTGGCGAGAGTGGGCACCACTAAAAGAGAAATAAGTAGTGTATTCATTAAGAAATACATACCAAGCTCAAAATACATGTATTGGGAGTGCATGTAGCGAGGGTACCATAAACTTTAAATTCAGCTCAAAACACCCCTTAAATGGGTTGGATCTGGCTCAAATTTTCACAGGAAACTCAGTTTTCATCATAGAATTAAATTGCATTTGTCTGACAAACTCGAGGGCCATATTTGGAATTTCAGTTTCGGGGTGTGGGCCTGGTCTGCCCCCCCCCCCTCATGAGGGGTAATTTCAGGTATATCATATTGTGGTCAATCTGAAGCACTTATGGAATTTCAGACATGTTTAGATCAGAAATGAGGACATTTTAGGCACATTTGGAGCATTACATGTCTGAACAGAAATTATTTAACCCGAATATTGCTGTTAAAATGGTGTAAAATACATGTAAATCAGCCCAACTGAGTAGTAAATGTTGGTCTATAATTCTGAAATTTGGCAAGAAAATAGTCAGTAACCTACTGAATCTGACTGCATAGGTTTTAGAATTACATCCAGTATAGCAGTGATTACTGGTGTGGTATAGGGGCCCCAGCAGGCCTGTAATTCGCCTTCTGGGGGGTGCCTTAAGGTTTGCTCATATTTTGACCAATAAGGCAGAAGTAAGGCTGTAAACCATATTTTTGGCGAGAGTGGGCACCACTAAAAGAGAAATAAGTAGTGTATTCATTACGAAATACATACCAAGCTCAAAATACATGTATTGGGAGTGCATGTAGCGAGGGTACCAGAAACTTTAAATTCAGCTCAAAACACCCCTTAAATGGGTTGGATCTGGCTCAAATTTTCACAGGAAACTCAGTTTTCATCATAGAATTAAATTGCATTTGTCTGACAAACTCGAGGGCCATATTTGGAATTTCAGTTTCGGGGTGTGGTCCTGGTCTGCCCCCCCCCCCCCCCTCATGAGGGGTAATTTCAGGTATATCATATTGTGGTCAATCTGAAGCACTTATGGAATTTCAGACATGTTTAGATCAGAAATGAGGACATTTTAGGCACATTTGGAGCATTACATGTCTGAACAGAAATTATTTAACCCGAATATTGCTGTTAAAATGGTGTAAAATACATGTAAATCAGCCCAACTGAGTAGTAAATGTTGGTCTATAATTCTGAAATTTGGCAAGAAAATAGTCAGTAACCTACTTAATCTGACTGCATAGGTTTTAGAATTACATCCAGTATAGCAGTGATTACTGGTGTGGTATAGGGGCCCCAGCAGGCCTGTAATTCGCCTTCTGGGGGGTGCCTTAAGGTTTGCTCATATTTTGACCAATAAGGCAGAAGTAAGGCTGTAAACCATATTTTTGGCGAGAGTGGGCACCACTAAAAGAGAAATAAGTAGTGTATTCATTAAGAAATACATACCAAGCTCAAAATACATGTATTGGGAGTGCATGTAGCGAGGGTACCATAAACTTTAAATTCAGCTCAAAACACCCCTTAAATGGGTTGGATCTGGCTCAAATTTTCACAGGAAACTCAGTTTTCATCATAGAATTAAATTGCATTTGTCTGACAAACTCGAGGGCCATATTTGGAATTTCAGTTTCGGGGTGTGGGCCTGGTCTGCCCCCCCCCCCCCTCATGAGGGGTAATTTCAGGTATATCATATTGTGGTCAATCTGAAGCACTTATGGAATTTCAGACATGTTTAGATCAGAAATGAGGACATTTTAGGCCCATTTGGAGCATTACATGTCTGAACAGAAATTATTTAACCCGAATATTGCTGTTAAAATGGTGTAAAATACATGTAAATCAGCCCAACTGAGTAGTAAATGTTGGTCTATAATTCTGAAATTTGGCAAGAAAATAGTCAGTAACCTACTGAATCTGACTGCATAGGTTTTAGAATTACATCCAGTATAGCAGTGATTACTGGTGTGGTATAGGGGCCCCAGCAGGCCTGTAATTCGCCTTCTGGGGGGTGCCTTAAGGTTTGCTCATATTTTGACCAATAAGGCAGAAGTAAGGCTGTAAACCATATTTTTGGCGAGAGTGGGCACCACTAAAAGAGAAATAAGTAGTGTATTCATTACGAAATACATACCAAGCTCAAAATACATGTATTGGGAGTGCATGTAGCGAGGGTACCAGAAACTTTAAATTCAGCTCAAAACACCCCTTAAATGGGTTGGATCTGGCTCAAATTTTCACAGGAAACTCAGTTTTCATCATAGAATTAAATTGCATTTGTCTGACAAACTCGAGGGCCATATTTGGAATTTCAGTTTCGGGGTGTGGTCCTGGTCTGCCCCCCCCCCCCTCATGAGGGGTAATTTCAGGTATATCATATTGTGGTCAATCTGAAGCACTTATGGAATTTCAGACATGTTTAGATCAGAAATGAGGACATTTTAGGCACATTTGGAGCATTACATGTCTGAACAGAAATTATTTAACCCGAATATTGCTGTTAAAATGGTGTAAAATACATGTAAATCAGCCCAACTGAGTAGTAAATGTTGGTCTATAATTCTGAAATTTGGCAAGAAAATAGTCAGTAACCTACTGAATCTGACTGCATAGGTTTTAGAATTACATCCAGTATAGCAGTGATTACTGGTGTGGTATAGGGGCCCCAGCAGGCCTGTAATTCGCCTTCTGGGGGGTGCCTTAAGGTTTGCTCATATTTTGACCAATAAGGCAGAAGTAAGGCTGTAAACCATATTTTTGGCGAGAGTGGGCACCACTAAAAGAGAAATAAGTAGTGTATTCATTAAGAAATACATACCAAGCTCAAAATACATGTATTGGGAGTGCATGTAGCGAGGGTACCATAAACTTTAAATTCAGCTCAAAACACCCCTTAAATGGGTTGGATCTGGCTCAAATTTTAACAGGAAACTCAGTTTTCATCATAGAATTAAATTGCATTTGTCTGACAAACTCGAGGGCCATATTTGGAATTTCAGTTTCGGGGTGTGGGCCTGGTCTGCCCCCCCCCCCCCCCCCTCATGAGGGGTAATTTCAGGTATATCATATTGTGGTCAATCTGAAGCACTTATGGAATTTCAGACATGTTTAGATCAGAAATGAGGACATTTTAGGCCCATTTGGAGCATTACATGTCTGAACAGAAATTATTTAACCCGAATATTGCTGTTAAAATGGTGTAAAATACATGTAAATCAGCCCAACTGAGTAGTAAATGTTGGTCTATAATTCTGAAATTTGGCAAGAAAATAGTCAGTAACCTACTGAATCTGACTGCATAGGTTTTAGAATTACATCCAGTATAGCAGTGATTACTGGTGTGGTATAGGGGCCCCAGCAGGCCTGTAATTCGCCTTCTGGGGGTGCCTTAAGGTTTGCTCATATTTTGACCAATAAGGCAGAAGTAAGGCTGTAAACCATATTTTTGGCGAGAGTGGGCACCACTAAAAGAGAAATAAGTAGTGTATTCATTACGAAATACATACCAAGCTCAAAATACATGTATTGGGAGTGCATGTAGCGAGGGTACCAGAAACTTTAAATTCAGCTCAAAACACCCCTTAAATGGGTTGGATCTGGCTCAAATTTTCACAGGAAACTCAGTTTTCATCATAGAATTAAATTGCATTTGTCTGACAAACTCGAGGGCCATATTTGGAATTTCAGTTTCGGGGTGTGGTCCTGGTCTGCCCCCCCCCCCCCCTCATGAGGGGTAATTTCAGGTATATCATATTGTGGTCAATCTGAAGCACTTATGGAATTTCAGACATGTTTAGATCAGAAATGAGGACATTTTAGGCACATTTGGAGCATTACATGTCTGAACAGAAATTATTTAACCCGAATATTGCTGTTAAAATGGTGTAAAATACATGTAAATCAGCCCAACTGAGTAGTAAATGTTGGTCTATAATTCTGAAATTTGGCAAGAAAATAGTCAGTAACCTACTTAATCTGACTGCATAGGTTTTAGAATTACATCCAGTATAGCAGTGATTACTGGTGTGGTATAGGGGCCCCAGCAGGCCTGTAATTCGCCTTCTGGGGGGTGCCTTAAGGTTTGCTCATATTTTGACCAATAAGGCAGAAGTAAGGCTGTAAACCATATTTTTGGCGAGAGTGGGCACCACTAAAAGAGAAATAAGTAGTGTATTCATTAAGAAATACATACCAAGCTCAAAATACATGTATTGGGAGTGCATGTAGCGAGGGTACCATAAACTTTAAATTCAGCTCAAAACACCCCTTAAATGGGTTGGATCTGGCTCAAATTTTCACAGGAAACTCAGTTTTCATCATAGAATTAAATTGCATTTGTCTGACAAACTCGAGGGCCATATTTGGAATTTCAGTTTCGGGGTGTGGGCCTGGTCTGCCCCCCCCCCCCCCTCATGAGGGGTAATTTCAGGTATATCATATTGTGGTCAATCTGAAGCACTTATGGAATTTCAGACATGTTTAGATCAGAAATGAGGACATTTTAGGCCCATTTGGAGCATTACATGTCTGAACAGAAATTATTTAACCCGAATATTGCTGTTAAAATGGTGTAAAATACATGTAAATCAGCCCAACTGAGTAGTAAATGTTGGTCTATAATTCTGAAATTTGGCAAGAAAATAGTCAGTAACCTACTGAATCTGACTGCATAGGTTTTAGAATTACATCCAGTATAGCAGTGATTACTGGTGTGGTATAGGGGCCCCAGCAGGCCTGTAATTCGCCTTCTGGGGGGTGCCTTAAGGTTTGCTCATATTTTGACCAATAAGGCAGAAGTAAGGCTGTAAACCATATTTTTGGCGAGAGTGGGCACCACTAAAAGAGAAATAAGTAGTGTATTCATTAAGAAATACATACCAAGCTCAAAATACATGTATTGGGAGTGCATGTAGCGAGGGTACCATAAACTTTAAATTCAGCTCAAAACACCCCTTAAATGGGTTGGATCTGGCTCAAATTTTCACAGGAAACTCAGTTTTCATCATAGAATTAAATTGCATTTGTCTGACAAACTCGAGGGCCATATTTGGAATTTCAGTTTCGGGGTGTGGGCCTGGTCTGCCCCCCCCCCCCCCTCATGAGGGGTAATTTCAGGTATATCATATTGTGGTCAATCTGAAGCACTTATGGAATTTCAGACATGTTTAGATCAGAAATGAGGACATTTTAGGCCCATTTGGAGCATTACATGTCTGAACAGAAATTATTTAACCCGAATATTGCTGTTAAAATGGTGTAAAATACATGTAAATCAGCCCAACTGAGTAGTAAATGTTGGTCTATAATTCTGAAATTTGGCAAGAAAATAGTCAGTAACCTACTGAATCTGACTGCATAGGTTTTAGAATTACATCCAGTATAGCAGTGATTACTGGTGTGGTATAGGGGCCCCAGCAGGCCTGTAATTCGCCTTCTGGGGGGTGCCTTAAGGTTTGCTCATATTTTGACCAATAAGGCAGAAGTAAGGCTGTAAACCATATTTTTGGCGAGAGTGGGCACCACTAAAAGAGAAATAAGTAGTGTATTCATTACGAAATACATACCAAGCTCAAAATACATGTATTGGGAGTGCATGTAGCGAGGGTACCAGAAACTTTAAATTCAGCTCAAAACACCCCTTAAATGGGTTGGATCTGGCTCAAATTTTCACAGGAAACTCAGTTTTCATCATAGAATTAAATTGCATTTGTCTGACAAACTCGAGGGCCATATTTGGAATTTCAGTTTCGGGGTGTGGTCCTGGTCTGCCCCCCCCCCCCCTCATGAGGGGTAATTTCAGGTATATCATATTGTGGTCAATCTGAAGCACTTATGGAATTTCAGACATGTTTAGATCAGAAATGAGGACATTTTAGGCACATTTGGAGCATTACATGTCTGAACAGAAATTATTTAACCCGAATATTGCTGTTAAAATGGTGTAAAATACATGTAAATCAGCCCAACTGAGTAGTAAATGTTGGTCTATAATTCTGAAATTTGGCAAGAAAATAGTCAGTAACCTACTGAATCTGACTGCATAGGTTTTAGAATTACATCCAGTATAGCAGTGATTACTGGTGTGGTATAGGGGCCCCAGCAGGCCTGTAATTCGCCTTCTGGGGGGTGCCTTAAGGTTTGCTCATATTTTGACCAATAAGGCAGAAGTAAGGCTGTAAACCATATTTTTGGCGAGAGTGGGCACCACTAAAAGAGAAATAAGTAGTGTATTCATTAAGAAATACATACCAAGCTCAAAATACATGTATTGGGAGTGCATGTAGCGAGGGTACCATAAACTTTAAATTCAGCTCAAAACACCCCTTAAATGGGTTGGATCTGGCTCAAATTTTCACAGGAAACTCAGTTTTCATCATAGAATTAAATTGCATTTGTCTGACAAACTCGAGGGCCATATTTGGAATTTCAGTTTCGGGGTGTGGGCCTGGTCTGCCCCCCCCCCCCCCCCTCATGAGGGGTAATTTCAGGTATATCATATTGTGGTCAATCTGAAGCACTTATGGAATTTCAGACATGTTTAGATCAGAAATGAGGACATTTTAGGCCCATTTGGAGCATTACATGTCTGAACAGAAATTATTTAACCCGAATATTGCTGTTAAAATGGTGTAAAATACATGTAAATCAGCCCAACTGAGTAGTAAATGTTGGTCTATAATTCTGAAATTTGGCAAGAAAATAGTCAGTAACCTACTGAATCTGACTGCATAGGTTTTAGAATTACATCCAGTATAGCAGTGATTACTGGTGTGGTATAGGGGCCCCAGCAGGCCTGTAATTCGCCTTCTGGGGGTGCCTTAAGGTTTGCTCATATTTTGACCAATAAGGCAGAAGTAAGGCTGTAAACCATATTTTTGGCGAGAGTGGGCACCACTAAAAGAGAAATAAGTAGTGTATTCATTACGAAATACATACCAAGCTCAAAATACATGTATTGGGAGTGCATGTAGCGAGGGTACCAGAAACTTTAAATTCAGCTCAAAACACCCCTTAAATGGGTTGGATCTGGCTCAAATTTTCACAGGAAACTCAGTTTTCATCATAGAATTAAATTGCATTTGTCTGACAAACTCGAGGGCCATATTTGGAATTTCAGTTTCGGGGTGTGGTCCTGGTCTGCCCCCCCCCCCCCCCTCATGAGGGGTAATTTCAGGTATATCATATTGTGGTCAATCTGAAGCACTTATGGAATTTCAGACATGTTTAGATCAGAAATGAGGACATTTTAGGCACATTTGGAGCATTACATGTCTGAACAGAAATTATTTAACCCGAATATTGCTGTTAAAATGGTGTAAAATACATGTAAATCAGCCCAACTGAGTAGTAAATGTTGGTCTATAATTCTGAAATTTGGCAAGAAAATAGTCAGTAACCTACTTAATCTGACTGCATAGGTTTTAGAATTACATCCAGTATAGCAGTGATTACTGGTGTGGTATAGGGGCCCCAGCAGGCCTGTAATTCGCCTTCTGGGGGGTGCCTTAAGGTTTGCTCATATTTTGACCAATAAGGCAGAAGTAAGGCTGTAAACCATATTTTTGGCGAGAGTGGGCACCACTAAAAGAGAAATAAGTAGTGTATTCATTAAGAAATACATACCAAGCTCAAAATACATGTATTGGGAGTGCATGTAGCGAGGGTACCATAAACTTTAAATTCAGCTCAAAACACCCCTTAAATGGGTTGGATCTGGCTCAAATTTTCACAGGAAACTCAGTTTTCATCATAGAATTAAATTGCATTTGTCTGACAAACTCGAGGGCCATATTTGGAATTTCAGTTTCGGGGTGTGGGCCTGGTCTGCCCCCCCCCCCCCCTCATGAGGGGTAATTTCAGGTATATCATATTGTGGTCAATCTGAAGCACTTATGGAATTTCAGACATGTTTAGATCAGAAATGAGGACATTTTAGGCCCATTTGGAGCATTACATGTCTGAACAGAAATTATTTAACCCGAATATTGCTGTTAAAATGGTGTAAAATACATGTAAATCAGCCCAACTGAGTAGTAAATGTTGGTCTATAATTCTGAAATTTGGCAAGAAAATAGTCAGTAACCTACTGAATCTGACTGCATAGGTTTTAGAATTACATCCAGTATAGCAGTGATTACTGGTGTGGTATAGGGGCCCCAGCAGGCCTGTAATTCGCCTTCTGGGGGGTGCCTTAAGGTTTGCTCATATTTTGACCAATAAGGCAGAAGTAAGGCTGTAAACCATATTTTTGGCGAGAGTGGGCACCACTAAAAGAGAAATAAGTAGTGTATTCATTACGAAATACATACCAAGCTCAAAATACATGTATTGGGAGTGCATGTAGCGAGGGTACCAGAAACTTTAAATTCAGCTCAAAACACCCCTTAAATGGGTTGGATCTGGCTCAAATTTTCACAGGAAACTCAGTTTTCATCATAGAATTAAATTGCATTTGTCTGACAAACTCGAGGGCCATATTTGGAATTTCAGTTTCGGGGTGTGGTCCTGGTCTGCCCCCCCCCCCCTCATGAGGGGTAATTTCAGGTATATCATATTGTGGTCAATCTGAAGCACTTATGGAATTTCAGACATGTTTAGATCAGAAATGAGGACATTTTAGGCACATTTGGAGCATTACATGTCTGAACAGAAATTATTTAACCCGAATATTGCTGTTAAAATGGTGTAAAATACATGTAAATCAGCCCAACTGAGTAGTAAATGTTGGTCTATAATTCTGAAATTTGGCAAGAAAATAGTCAGTAACCTACTGAATCTGACTGCATAGGTTTTAGAATTACATCCAGTATAGCAGTGATTACTGGTGTGGTATAGGGGCCCCAGCAGGCCTGTAATTCGCCTTCTGGGGGGTGCCTTAAGGTTTGCTCATATTTTGACCAATAAGGCAGAAGTAAGGCTGTAAACCATATTTTTGGCGAGAGTGGGCACCACTAAAAGAGAAATAAGTAGTGTATTCATTAAGAAATACATACCAAGCTCAAAATACATGTATTGGGAGTGCATGTAGCGAGGGTACCATAAACTTTAAATTCAGCTCAAAACACCCCTTAAATGGGTTGGATCTGGCTCAAATTTTCACAGGAAACTCAGTTTTCATCATAGAATTAAATTGCATTTGTCTGACAAACTCGAGGGCCATATTTGGAATTTCAGTTTCGGGGTGTGGGCCTGGTCTGCCCCCCCCCCCCCTCATGAGGGGTAATTTCAGGTATATCATATTGTGGTCAATCTGAAGCACTTATGGAATTTCAGACATGTTTAGATCAGAAATGAGGACATTTTAGGCCCATTTGGAGCATTACATGTCTGAACAGAAATTATTTAACCCGAATATTGCTGTTAAAATGGTGTAAAATACATGTAAATCAGCCCAACTGAGTAGTAAATGTTGGTCTATAATTCTGAAATTTGGCAAGAAAATAGTCAGTAACCTACTGAATCTGACTGCATAGGTTTTAGAATTACATCCAGTATAGCAGTGATTACTGGTGTGGTATAGGGGCCCCAGCAGGCCTGTAATTCGCCTTCTGGGGGGTGCCTTAAGGTTTGCTCATATTTTGACCAATAAGGCAGAAGTAAGGCTGTAAACCATATTTTTGGCGAGAGTGGGCACCACTAAAAGAGAAATAAGTAGTGTATTCATTACGAAATACATACCAAGCTCAAAATACATGTATTGGGAGTGCATGTAGCGAGGGTACCAGAAACTTTAAATTCAGCTCAAAACACCCCTTAAATGGGGTGGATCTGGCTCAAATTTTCACAGGAAACTCAGTTTTCATCATAGAATTAAATTGCATTTGTCTGACAAACTCGAGGGCCATATTTGGAATTTCAGTTTCGGGGTGTGGTCCTGGTCTGCCCCTCCCCCCCCCCCCTCATGAGGGGTAATTTCAGGTATATCATATTGTGGTCAATCTGAAGCACTTATGGAATTTCAGACATGTTTAGATCAGAAATGAGGACATTTTAGGCACATTTGGAGCATTACATGTCTGAACAGAAATTATTTAACCCGAATATTGCTGTTAAAATGGTGTAAAATACATGTAAATCAGCCCAACTGAGTAGTAAATGTTGGTCTATAATTCTGAAATTTGGCAAGAAAATAGTCAGTAACCTACTGAATCTGACTGCATAGGTTTTAGAATTACATCCAGTATAGCAGTGATTACTGGTGTGGTATAGGGGCCCCAGCAGGCCTGTAATTCGCCTTCTGGGGGGTGCCTTAAGGTTTGCTCATATTTTGACCAATAAGGCAGAAGTAAGGCTGTAAACCATATTTTTGGCGAGAGTGGGCACCACTAAAAGAGAAATAAGTAGTGTATTCATTAAGAAATACATACCAAGCTCAAAATACATGTATTGGGAGTGCATGTAGCGAGGGTACCATAAACTTTAAATTCAGCTCAAAACACCCCTTAAATGGGTTGGATCTGGCTCAAATTTTCACAGGAAACTCAGTTTTCATCATAGAATTAAATTGCATTTGTCTGACAAACTCGAGGGCCATATTTGGAATTTCAGTTTCGGGGTGTGGGCCTGGTCTGCCCCCCCCCCCCCCCCCTCATGAGGGGTAATTTCAGGTATATCATATTGTGGTCAATCTGAAGCACTTATGGAATTTCAGACATGTTTAGATCAGAAATGAGGACATTTTAGGCCCATTTGGAGCATTACATGTCTGAACAGAAATTATTTAACCCGAATATTGCTGTTAAAATGGTGTAAAATACATGTAAATCAGCCCAACTGAGTAGTAAATGTTGGTCTATAATTCTGAAATTTGGCAAGAAAATAGTCAGTAACCTACTGAATCTGACTGCATAGGTTTTAGAATTACATCCAGTATAGCAGTGATTACTGGTGTGGTATAGGGGCCCCAGCAGGCCTGTAATTCGCCTACTGGGGGCTGCCTTAAGGTTTGCTCATATTTTGACCAATAAGGCAGAAGTAAGGCTGTAAACCATATTTTTGGCGAGAGTGGGCACCACTAAAAGAGAAATAAGTAGTGTATTCATTAAGAAATACATACCAAGCTCAAAATACATGTATTGGGAGTGCATGTATCGAGGGTACCATAAACTTTAAATTCAGCTCAAAACACCCCTTAAATGGGTTGGATCTGGCTCAAATTTTCACAGGAAACTCAGTTTTCATCATAGAATTAAATTGCATTTGTCTGACAAACTCGAGGGCCATATTTGGAATTTCAGTTTCGGGGTGTGGGCCTGGTCTGCCCCCCCCCCTCATGAGGGGTAATTTCAGGTATATCATATTGTGGTCAATCTGAAGCACTTATGGAATTTCAGACATGTTTAGATCAGAAATGAGGACATTTTAGGCCCATTTGGAGCATTACATGTCTGAACAGAAATTATTTAACCCGAATATTGCTGTTAAAATGGTGTAAAATACATGTAAATCAGCCCAACTGAGTAGTAAATGTTGGTCTATAATTCTGAAATTTGGCAAGAAAATAGTCAGTAACCTACTGAATCTGACTGCATAGGTTTTAGAATTACATCCAGTATAGCAGTGATTACTGGTGTGGTATAGGGGCCCCAGCAGGCCTGTAATTCGCCTTCTGGGGGGTGCCTTAAGGTTTGCTCATATTTTGACCAATAAGGCAGAAGTAAGGCTGTAAACCATATTTTTGGCGAGAGTGGGCACCACTAAAAGAGAAATAAGTAGTGTATTCATTAAGAAATACATACCAAGCTCAAAATACATGTATTGGGAGTGCATGTAGCGAGGGTACCATAAACTTTAAATTCAGCTCAAAACACCCCTTAAATGGGTTGGATCTGGCTCAAATTTTCACAGGAAACTCGGTTTTCATCATAGAATTAAATTGCATTTGTCTGACAAACTCGAGGGCCATATTTGGAATTTCAGTTTCGGGGTGTGGTCCTGGTCTGCCCCCCCCCCCCTCATGAGGGGTAATTTCAGGTATATCATATTGTGGTCAATCTGAAGCACTTATGGAATTTCAGACATGTTTAGATCAGAAATGAGGACATTTTAGGCCCATTTGGAGCATTACATGTCTGAACAGAAATTATTTCACCCGTATATTGCTGTTAAAATGGTGTAAAATACATGTAAATCAGCCCAACTGAGTAGTAAATGTTGGTCTATAATTCTGAAATTTGGCAAGAAAATAGTCAGTAACCTACTGAATCTGACTGCATAGGTTTTAGAATTACATCCAGTATAGCAGTGATTACTGGTGTGGTATAGGGGCCCCAGCAGGCCTGTAATTCGCCTACTGGGGGGTGCCTTAAGGTTTGCTCATATTTTGACCAATAAGGCAGAAGTAAGGCTGTAAACCATATTTTTGGCGAGAGTGGGCACCACTAAAAGAGAAATAAGTAGTGTATTCATTAAGAAATACATACCAAGCTCAAAATACATGTATTGGGAGTGCATGTATCGAGGGTACCATAAACTTTAAATTCAGCTCAAAACACCCCTTAAATGGGTTGGATCTGGCTTAAATTTTCACAGGAAACTCAGTTTTCATCATAGAATTAAATTGCATTTGTCTGACAAACTCGAGGGCCATATTTGGAATTTCAGTTTCGGGGTGTGGGCCTGGTCTGCCCCCCCCCCTCATGAGGGGTAATTTCAGGTATATCATATTGTGGTCAATCTGAAGCACTTATGGAATTTCAGACATGTTTAGATCAGAAATGAGGACATTTTAGGCCCATTTGGAGCATTACATGTCTGAACAGAAATTATTTAACCCGAATATTGCTGTTAAAATGGTGTAAAATACATGTAAATCAGCCCAACTGAGTAGTAAATGTTGGTCTATAATTCTGAAATTTGGCAAGAAAATAGTCAGTAACCTACTGAATCTGACTGCATAGGTTTTAGAATTACATCCAGTATAGCAGTGATTACTGGTGTGGTATAGGGGCCCCAGCAGGCCTGTAATTCGCCTACTGGGGGGTGCCTTAAGGTTTGCTCATATTTTGACCAATAAGGCAGAAGTAAGGCTGTAAACCATATTTTTGGCGAGAGTGGGCACCACTAAAAGAGAAATAAGTAGTGTATTCATTAAGAAATACATACCAAGCTCAAAATACATGTATTGGGAGTGCATGTATCGAGGGTACCATAAACTTTAAATTCAGCTCAAAACACCCCTTAAATGGGTTGGATCTGGCTCAAATTTTCACAGGAAACTCAGTTTTCATCATAGAATTAAATTGCATTTGTCTGACAAACTCGAGGGCCATATTTGGAATTTCAGTTTCGGGGTGTGGGCCTGGTCTGCCCCCCCCCCTCATGAGGGGTAATTTCAGGTATATCATATTGTGGTCAATCTGAAGCACTTATGGAATTTCAGACATGTTTAGATCAGAAATGAGGACATTTTAGGCACATTTGGAGCATTACATGTCTGAACAGAAATTATTTAACCCGAATATTGCTGTTAAAATGGTGTAAAATACATGTAAATCAGCCCAACTGAGTAGTAAATGTTGGTCTATAATTCTGAAATTTGGCAAGAAAATAGTCAGTAACCTACTGAATCTGACTGCATAGGTTTTAGAATTACATCCAGTATAGCAGTGATTACTGGTGTGGTATAGGGGCCCCAGCAGGCCTGTAATTCGCCTACTGGGGGCTGCCTTAAGGTTTGCTCATATTTTGACCAATAAGGCAGAAGTAAGGCTGTAAACCATATTTTTGGCGAGAGTGGGCACCACTAAAAGAGAAATAAGTAGTGTATTCATTAAGAAATACATACCAAGCTCAAAATACATGTATTGGGAGTGCATGTATCGAGGGTACCATAAACTTTAAATTCAGCTCAAAACACCCCTTAAATGGGTTGGATCTGGCTCAAATTTTCACAGGAAACTCAGTTTTCATCATAGAATTAAATTGCATTTGTCTGACAAACTCGAGGGCCATATTTGGAATTTCAGTTTCGGGGTGTGGGCCTGGTCTGCCCCCCCCCCTCATGAGGGGTAATTTCAGGTATATCATATTGTGGTCAATCTGAAGCACTTATGGAATTTCAGACATGTTTAGATCAGAAATGAGGACATTTTAGGCCCATTTGGAGCATTACATGTCTGAACAGAAATTATTTAACCCGAATATTGCTGTTAAAATGGTGTAAAATACATGTAAATCAGCCCAACTGAGTAGTAAATGTTGGTCTATAATTCTGAAATTTGGCAAGAAAATAGTCAGTAACCTACTGAATCTGACTGCATAGGTTTTAGAATTACATCCAGTAT
The DNA here is from genome assembly GCA_964017235.1 of Sabellastarte sp. h YS-2021. NCBI lineage: Eukaryota > Metazoa > Annelida > Polychaeta > Sabellida > Sabellidae > Sabellastarte > Sabellastarte sp. h YS-2021. Next base: position 85,224,569 of record OZ024935.1, on the reverse strand, counting down.
AGCAGTGATTACTGGTGTGGTATAGGGGCCCCAGCAGGCCTGTAATTCGCCTTCTGGGGGGTGCCTTAAGGTTTGCTCATATTTTGACCAATAAGGCAGAAGTAAGGCTGTAAACCATATTTTTGGCGAGAGTGGGCACCACTAAAAGAGAAATAAGTAGTGTATTCATTAAGAAATACATACCAAGCTCAAAATACATGTATTGGGAGTGCATGTAGCGAGGGTACCATAAACTTTAAATTCAGCTCAAAACACCCCTTAAATGGGTTGGATCTGGCTCAAATTTTCACAGGAAACTCGGTTTTCATCATAGAATTAAATTGCATTTGTCTGACAAACTCGAGGGCCATATTTGGAATTTCAGTTTCGGGGTGTGGTCCTGGTCTGCCCCCCCCCCCCCCTCATGAGGGGTAATTTCAGGTATATCATATTGTGGTCAATCTGAAGCACTTATGGAATTTCAGACATGTTTAGATCAGAAATGAGGACATTTTAGGCCCATTTGGAGCATTACATGTCTGAACAGAAATTATTTCACCCGTATATTGCTGTTAAAATGGTGTAAAATACATGTAAATCAGCCCAACTGAGTAGTAAATGTTGGTCTATAATTCTGAAATTTGGCAAGAAAATAGTCAGTAACCTACTGAATCTGACTGCATAGGTTTTAGAATTACATCCAGTATAGCAGTGATTACTGGTGTGGTATAGGGGCCCCAGCAGGCCTGTAATTCGCCTACTGGGGGGTGCCTTAAGGTTTGCTCATATTTTGACCAATAAGGCAGAAGTAAGGCTGTAAACCATATTTTTGGCGAGAGTGGGCACCACTAAAAGAGAAATAAGTAGTGTATTCATTAAGAAATACATACCAAGCTCAAAATACATGTATTGGGAGTGCATGTATCGAGGGTACCATAAACTTTAAATTCAGCTCAAAACACCCCTTAAATGGGTTGGATCTGGCTTAAATTTTCACAGGAAACTCAGTTTTCATCATAGAATTAAATTGCATTTGTCTGACAAACTCGAGGGCCATATTTGGAATTTCAGTTTCGGGGTGTGGGCCTGGTCTGCCCCCCCCCCTCATGAGGGGTAATTTCAGGTATATCATATTGTGGTCAATCTGAAGCACTTATGGAATTTCAGACATGTTTAGATCAGAAATGAGGACATTTTAGGCCCATTTGGAGCATTACATGTCTGAACAGAAATTATTTAACCCGAATATTGCTGTTAAAATGGTGTAAAATACATGTAAATCAGCCCAACTGAGTAGTAAATGTTGGTCTATAATTCTGAAATTTGGCAAGAAAATAGTCAGTAACCTACTGAATCTGACTGCATAGGTTTTAGAATTACATCCAGTATAGCAGTGATTACTGGTGTGGTATAGGGGCCCCAGCAGGCCTGTAATTCGCCTACTGGGGGGTGCCTTAAGGTTTGCTCATATTTTGACCAATAAGGCAGAAGTAAGGCTGTAAACCATATTTTTGGCGAGAGTGGGCACCACTAAAAGAGAAATAAGTAGTGTATTCATTAAGAAATACATACCAAGCTCAAAATACATGTATTGGGAGTGCATGTATCGAGGGTACCATAAACTTTAAATTCAGCTCAAAACACCCCTTAAATGGGTTGGATCTGGCTCAAATTTTCACAGGAAACTCAGTTTTCATCATAGAATTAAATTGCATTTGTCTGACAAACTCGAGGGCCATATTTGGAATTTCAGTTTCGGGGTGTGGGCCTGGTCTGCCCCCCCCCCCTCATGAGGGGTAATTTCAGGTATATCATATTGTGGTCAATCTGAAGCACTTATGGAATTTCAGACATGTTTAGATCAGAAATGAGGACATTTTAGGCCCATTTGGAGCATTACATGTCTGAACAGAAATTATTTAACCCGAATATTGCTGTTAAAATGGTGTAAAATACATGTAAATCAGCCCAACTGAGTAGTAAATGTTGGTCTATAATTCTGAAATTTGGCAAGAAAATAGTCAGTAACCTACTGAATCTGACTGCATAGGTTTTAGAATTACATCCAGTATAGCAGTGATTACTGGTGTGGTATAGGGGCCCCAGCAGGCCTGTAATTCGCCTTCTGGGGGGTGCCTTAAGGTTTGCTCATATTTTGACCAATAAGGCAGAAGTAAGGCTGTAAACCATATTTTTGGCGAGAGTGGGCACCACTAAAAGAGAAATAAGTAGTGTATTCATTAAGAAATACATACCAAGCTCAAAATACATGTATTGGGAGTGCATGTAGCGAGGGTACCATAAACTTTAAATTCAGCTCAAAACACCCCTTAAATGGGTTGGATCTGGCTCAAATTTTCACAGGAAACTCGGTTTTCATCATAGAATTAAATTGCATTTGTCTGACAAACTCGAGGGCCATATTTGGAATTTCAGTTTCGGGGTGTGGTCCTGGTCTGCCCCCCCCCCCCCCCCCCCCTCATGAGGGGTAATTTCAGGTATATCATATTGTGGTCAATCTGAAGCACTTATGGAATTTCAGACATGTTTAGATCAGAAATGAGGACATTTTAGGCCCATTTGGAGCATTACATGTCTGAACAGAAATTATTTCACCCGTATATTGCTGTTAAAATGGTGTAAAATACATGTAAATCAGCCCAACTGAGTAGTAAATGTTGGTCTATAATTCTGAAATTTGGCAAGAAAATAGTCAGTAACCTACTGAATCTGACTGCATAGGTTTTAGAATTACATCCAGTATAGCAGTGATTACTGGTGTGGTATAGGGGCCCCAGCAGGCCTGTAATTCGCCTACTGGGGGGTGCCTTAAGGTTTGCTCATATTTTGACCAATAAGGCAGAAGTAAGGCTGTAAACCATATTTTTGGCGAGAGTGGGCACCACTAAAAGAGAAATAAGTAGTGTATTCATTAAGAAATACATACCAAGCTCAAAATACATGTATTGGGAGTGCATGTATCGAGGGTACCATAAACTTTAAATTCAGCTCAAAACACCCCTTAAATGGGTTGGATCTGGCTTAAATTTTCACAGGAAACTCAGTTTTCATCATAGAATTAAATTGCATTTGTCTGACAAACTCGAGGGCCATATTTGGAATTTCAGTTTCGGGGTGTGGGCCTGGTCTGCCCCCCCCCCCTCATGAGGGGTAATTTCAGGTATATCATATTGTGGTCAATCTGAAGCACTTATGGAATTTCAGACATGTTTAGATCAGAAATGAGGACATTTTAGGCCCATTTGGAGCATTACATGTCTGAACAGAAATTATTTAACCCGAATATTGCTGTTAAAATGGTGTAAAATACATGTAAATCAGCCCAACTGAGTAGTAAATGTTGGTCTATAATTCTGAAATTTGGCAAGAAAATAGTCAGTAACCTACTGAATCTGACTGCATAGGTTTTAGAATTACATCCAGTATAGCAGTGATTACTGGTGTGGTATAGGGGCCCCAGCAGGCCTGTAATTCGCCTACTGGGGGGTGCCTTAAGGTTTGCTCATATTTTGACCAATAAGGCAGAAGTAAGGCTGTAAACCATATTTTTGGCGAGAGTGGGCACCACTAAAAGAGAAATAAGTAGTGTATTCATTAAGAAATACATACCAAGCTCAAAATACATGTATTGGGAGTGCATGTATCGAGGGTACCATAAACTTTAAATTCAGCTCAAAACACCCCTTAAATGGGTTGGATCTGGCTCAAATTTTCACAGGAAACTCAGTTTTCATCATAGAATTAAATTGCATTTGTCTGACAAACTCGAGGGCCATATTTGGAATTTCAGTTTCGGGGTGTGGGCCTGGTCTGCCCCCCCCCTCATGAGGGGTAATTTCAGGTATATCATATTGTGGTCAATCTGAAGCACTTATGGAATTTCAGACATGTTTAGATCAGAAATGAGGACATTTTAGGCCCATTTGGAGCATTACATGTCTGAACAGAAATTATTTAACCCGAATATTGCTGTTAAAATGGTGTAAAATACATGTAAATCAGCCCAACTGAGTAGTAAATGTTGGTCTATAATTCTGAAATTTGGCAAGAAAATAGTCAGTAACCTACTGAATCTGACTGCATAGGTTTTAGAATTACATCCAGTATAGCAGTGATTACTGGTGTGGTATAGGGGCCCCAGCAGGCCTGTAATTCGCCTTCTGGGGGGTGCCTTAAGGTTTGCTCATATTTTGACCAATAAGGCAGAAGTAAGGCTGTAAACCATATTTTTGGCGAGAGTGGGCACCACTAAAAGAGAAATAAGTAGTGTATTCATTAAGAAATACATACCAAGCTCAAAATACATGTATTGGGAGTGCATGTAGCGAGGGTACCATAAACTTTAAATTCAGCTCAAAACACCCCTTAAATGGGTTGGATCTGGCTCAAATTTTCACAGGAAACTCGGTTTTCATCATAGAATTAAATTGCATTTGTCTGACAAACTCGAGGGCCATATTTGGAATTTCAGTTTCGGGGTGTGGTCCTGGTCTGCCCCCCCCCCCCCCCCCCTCATGAGGGGTAATTTCAGGTATATCATATTGTGGTCAATCTGAAGCACTTATGGAATTTCAGACATGTTTAGATCAGAAATGAGGACATTTTAGGCCCATTTGGAGCATTACATGTCTGAACAGAAATTATTTCACCCGTATATTGCTGTTAAAATGGTGTAAAATACATGTAAATCAGCCCAACTGAGTAGTAAATGTTGGTCTATAATTCTGAAATTTGGCAAGAAAATAGTCAGTAACCTACTGAATCTGACTGCATAGGTTTTAGAATTACATCCAGTATAGCAGTGATTACTGGTGTGGTATAGGGGCCCCAGCAGGCCTGTAATTCGCCTTCTGGGGGGTGCCTTAAGGTTTGCTCATATTTTGACCAATAAGGCAGAAGTAAGGCTGTAAACCATATTTTTGGCGAGAGTGGGCACCACTAAAAGAGAAATAAGTAGTGTATTCATTACGAAATACATACCAAGCTCAAAATACATGTATTGGGAGTGCATGTAGCGAGGGTACCATAAACTTTAAATTCAGCTCAAAACACCCCTTAAATGGGTTGGATCTGGCTCAAATTTTCACAGGAAACTCGGTTTTCATCATAGAATTAAATTGCATTTGTCTGACAAACTCGAGGGCCATATTTGGAATTTCAGTTTCGGGGTGTGGTCCTGGTCTGCCCCCCCCCCCCCCTCATGAGGGGTAATTTCAGGTATATCATATTGTGGTCAATCTGAAGCACTTATGGAATTTCAGACATGTTTAGATCAGAAATGAGGACATTTTAGGCCCATTTGGAGCATTACATGTCTGAACAGAAATTATTTAACCCGAATATTGCTGTTAAAATGGTGTAAAATACATGTAAATCAGCCCAACTGAGTAGTAAATGTTGGTCTATAATTCTGAAATTTGGCAAGAAAATAGTCAGTAACCTACTGAATCTGACTGCATAGGTTTTAGAATTACATCCAGTATAGCAGTGATTACTGGTGTGGTATAGGGGCCCCAGCAGGCCTGTAATTCGCCTTCTGGGGGGTGCCTTAAGGTTTGCTCATATTTTGACCAATAAGGCAGAAGTAAGGCTGTAAACCATATTTTTGGCGAGAGTGGGCACCACTAAAAGAGAAATAAGTAGTGTATTCATTAAGAAATACATACCAAGCTCAAAATACATGTATTGGGAGTGCATGTAGCGAGGGTACCATAAACTTTAAATTCAGCTCAAAACACCCCTTAAATGGGTTGGATCTGGCTCAAATTTTCACAGGAAACTCGGTTTTCATCATAGAATTAAATTGCATTTGTCTGACAAACTCGAGGGCCATATTTGGAATTTCAGTTTCGGGGTGTGGTCCTGGTCTGCCCCCCCCCCCCCCCCTCATGAGGGGTAATTTCAGGTATATCATATTGTGGTCAATCTGAAGCACTTATGGAATTTCAGACATGTTTAGATCAGAAATGAGGACATTTTAGGCCCATTTGGAGCATTACATGTCTGAACAGAAATTATTTCACCCGTATATTGCTGTTAAAATGGTGTAAAATACATGTAAATCAGCCCAACTGAGTAGTAAATGTTGGTCTATAATTCTGAAATTTGGCAAGAAAATAGTCAGTAACCTACTGAATCTGACTGCATAGGTTTTAGAATTACATCCAGTATAGCAGTGATTACTGGTGTGGTATAGGGGCCCCAGCAGGCCTGTAATTCGCCTTCTGGGGGGTGCCTTAAGGTTTGCTCATATTTTGACCAATAAGGCAGAAGTAAGGCTGTAAACCATATTTTTGGCGAGAGTGGGCACCACTAAAAGAGAAATAAGTAGTGTATTCATTACGAAATACATACCAAGCTCAAAATACATGTATTGGGAGTGCATGTAGCGAGGGTACCATAAACTTTAAATTCAGCTCAAAACACCCCTTAAATGGGTTGGATCTGGCTCAAATTTTCACAGGAAACTCGGTTTTCATCATAGAATTAAATTGCATTTGTCTGACAAACTCGAGGGCCATATTTGGAATTTCAGTTTCGGGGTGTGGTCCTGGTCTGCCCCCCCCCCCCCTCATGAGGGGTAATTTCAGGTATATCATATTGTGGTCAATCTGAAGCACTTATGGAATTTCAGACATGTTTAGATCAGAAATGAGGACATTTTAGGCCCATTTGGAGCATTACATGTCTGAACAGAAATTATTTCACCCGTATATTGCTGTTAAAATGGTGTAAAATACATGTAAATCAGCCCAACTGAGTAGTAAATGTTGGTCTATAATTCTGAAATTTGGCAAGAAAATAGTCAGTAACCTACTGAATCTGACTGCATAGGTTTTAGAATTACATCCAGTATAGCAGTGATTACTGGTGTGGTATAGGGGCCCCAGCAGGCCTGTAATTCGCCTACTGGGGGGTGCCTTAAGGTTTGCTCATATTTTGACCAATAAGGCAGAAGTAAGGCTGTAAACCATATTTTTGGCGAGAGTGGGCACCACTAAAAGAGAAATAAGTAGTGTATTCATTAAGAAATACATACCAAGCTCAAAATACATGTATTGGGAGTGCATGTATCGAGGGTACCATAAACTTTAAATTCAGCTCAAAACACCCCTTAAATGGGTTGGATCTGGCTCAAATTTTCACAGGAAACTCAGTTTTCATCATAGAATTAAATTGCATTTGTCTGACAAACTCGAGGGCCATATTTGGAATTTCAGTTTCGGGGTGTGGGCCTGGTCTGCCCCCCCCCCCTCATGAGGGGTAATTTCAGGTATATCATATTGTGGTCAATCTGAAGCACTTATGGAATTTCAGACATGTTTAGATCAGAAATGAGGACATTTTAGGCCCATTTGGAGCATTACATGTCTGAACAGAAATTATTTAACCCGAATATTGCTGTTAAAATGGTGTAAAATACATGTAAATCAGCCCAACTGAGTAGTAAATGTTGGTCTATAATTCTGAAATTTGGCAAGAAAATAGTCTGTAACCTACTGAATCTGACTGCATAGGTTTTAGAATTACATCCAGTATAGCAGTGATTACTGGTGTGGTATAGGGGCCCCAGCAGGCCTGTAATTCGCCTTCTGGGGGGTGCCTTAAGGTTTGCTCATATTTTGACCAATAAGGCAGAAGTAAGGCTGTAAACCATATTTTTGGCGAGAGTGGGCACCACTAAAAGAGAAATAAGTAGTGTATTCATTAAGAAATACATACCAAGCTCAAAATACATGTATTGGGAGTGCATGTAGCGAGGGTACCATAAACTTTAAATTCAGCTCAAAACACCCCTTAAATGGGTTGGATCTGGCTCAAATTTTCACAGGAAACTCAGTTTTCATCATAGAATTAAATTGCATTTGTCTGACAAACTCGAGGGCCATATTTGGAATTTCAGTTTCGGGGTGTGGGCCTGGTCTGCCCCCCCTCATGAGGGGTAATTTCAGGTATATCATATTGTGGTCAATCTGAAGCACTTATGGAATTTCAGACATGTTTAGATCAGAAATGAGGACATTTTAGGCCCATTTGGAGCATTACATGTCTGAACAGAAATTATTTAACCCGAATATTGCTGTTAAAATGGTGTAAAATACATGTAAATCAGCCCAACTGAGTAGTAAATGTTGGTCTATAATTCTGAAATTTGGCAAGAAAATAGTCAGTAACCTACTGAATCTGACTGCATAGGTTTTAGAATTACATCCAGTATAGCAGTGATTACTGGTGTGGTATAGGGGCCCCAGCAGCCTGTAATTCGCCTTCTGGGGGGTGCCTTAAGGTTTGCTCATATTTTGACCAATAAGGCAGAAGTAAGGCTGTAAACCATATTTTTGGCGAGAGTGGGCACCACTAAAAGAGAAATAAGTAGTGTATTCATTAAGAAATACATACCAAGCTCAAAATACATGTATTGGGAGTGCATGTAGCGAGGGTACCATAAACTTTAAATTCAGCTCAAAACACCCCTTAAATGGGTTGGATCTGGGTCAAATTTTCACAGGAAACTCAGTTTTCATCATAGAATTAAATTGCATTTGTCTGACAAACTCGAGGGCCATATTTGGAATTTCAGTTTCGGGGTGTGGGCCTGGTCTGCCCCCCCCCTCATGAGGGGTAATTTCAGGTATATCATATTGTGGTCAATCTGAAGCACTTATGGAATTTCAGACATGTTTAGATCAGAAATGAGGACATTTTAGGCCCATTTGGAGCAGAACATGTCTGAACAGAAATTATTTAACCCGAATATTGCTGTTAAAATGGTGTAAAATACATGTAAATCAGCCCAACTGAGTAGTAAATGTTGGTCTATAATTCTGAAATTTGGCAAGAAAATAGTCAGTAACCTACTGAATCTGACTGCATAGGTTTTAGAATTACATCCAGTATAGCAGTGATTACTGGTGTGGTATAGGGGCCCCAGCAGGCCTGTAATTCGCCTTCTCGGGGGTGCCTTAAGGTTTGCTCATATTTTGACCAATAAGGCAGAAGTAAGGCTGTAAACCATATTTTTGGCGAGAGTGGGCACCACTAAAAGAGAAATAAGTAGTGTATTCATTAAGAAATACATACCAAGCTCAAAATACATGTATTGGGAGTGCATGTAGCGAGGGTACCATAAACTTTAAATTCAGCTCAAAACACCCCTTAAATGGGTTGGATCTGGCTCAAATTTTCACAGGAAACTCAGTTTTCATCATAGAATTAAATTGCATTTGTCTGACAAACTCGAGGGCCATATTTGGAATTTCAGTTTCGGGGTGTGGGCCTGGTCTGCCCCCCCTCATGAGGGGTAATTTCAGGTATATCATATTGTGGTCAATCTGAAGCACTTATGGAATTTCAGAAATGTTTAGATCAGAAATGAGGACATTTTAGGCCCATTTGGAGCATTACATGTCTGAACAGAAATTATTTAACCCTAATATTGCTGTTAAAATGGTGTAAAATACATGTAAATCAGCCCAACTGAGTAGTAAATGTTGGTCTATAATTCTGAAATTTGGCAAGAAAATAGTCAGTAACCTACTGAATCTGACTGCATAGGTTTTAGAATTACATCCAGTATAGCAGTGATTACTGGTGTGGTATAGGGGCCCCAGCAGGCCTGTAATTCGCCTTCTGGGGGGTGCCTTAAGGTTTGCTCATATTTTGACCAATAAGGCAGAAGTAAGGCTGTAAACCATATTTTTGGCGAGAGTGGGCACCACTAAAAGAGAAATAAGTAGTGTATTCATTACGAAATACATACCAAGCTCAAAATACATGTATTGGGAGTGCATGTAGCGAGGGTACCATGAACTTTAAATTCAGCTCAAAACACCCCTTAAATGGGTTGGATCTGGCTCAAATTTTCACAGGAAACTCGGTTTTCATCATAGAATTAAATTGCATTTGTCTGACAAACTCGAGGGCCATATTTGGAATTTCAGTTTCGGGGTGTGGTCCTGGTCTGCCCCCCCCCCCCCCCCCCTCATGAGGGGTAATTTCAGGTATATCATATTGTGGTCAATCTGAAGCACTTATGGAATTTCAGACATGTTTAGATCAGAAATGAGGACATTTTAGGCCCATTTGGAGCATTACATGTCTGAACAGAAATTATTTCACCCGTATATTGCTGTTAAAATGGTGTAAAATACATGTAAATCAGCCCAACTGAGTAGTAAATGTTGGTCTATAATTCTGAAATTTGGCAAGAAAATAGTCAGTAACCTACTGAATCTGACTGCATAGGTTTTAGAATTACATCCAGTATAGCAGTGATTACTGGTGTGGTATAGGGGCCCCAGCAGGCCTGTAATTCGCCTACTGGGGGGTGCCTTAAGGTTTGCTCATATTTTGACCAATAAGGCAGAAGTAAGGCTGTAAACCATATTTTTGGCGAGAGTGGGCACCACTAAAAGAGAAATAAGTAGTGTATTCATTAAGAAATACATACCAAGCTCAAAATACATGTATTGGGAGTGCATGTATCGAGGGTACCATAAACTTTAAATTCAGCTCAAAACACCCCTTAAATGGGTTGGATCTGGCTCAAATTTTCACAGGAAACTCAGTTTTCATCATAGAATTAAATTGCATTTGTCTGACAAACTCGAGGGCCATATTTGGAATTTCAGTTTCGGGGTGTGGGCCTGGTCTGCCCCCCCCCCCTCATGAGGGGTAATTTCAGGTATATCATATTGTGGTCAATCTGAAGCACTTATGGAATTTCAGACATGTTTAGATCAGAAATGAGGACATTTTAGGCCCATTTGGAGCATTACATGTCTGAACAGAAATTATTTAACCCGAATATTGCTGTTAAAATGGTGTAAAATACATGTAAATCAGCCCAACTGAGTAGTAAATGTTGGTCTATAATTCTGAAATTTGGCAAGAAAATAGTCAGTAACCTACTGAATCTGACTGCATAGGTTTTAGAATTACATCCAGTATAGCAGTGATTACTGGTGTGGTATAGGGGCCCCAGCAGGCCTGTAATTCGCCTTCTGGGGGGTGCCTTAAGGTTTGCTCATATTTTGACCAATAAGGCAGAAGTAAGGCTGTAAACCATATTTTTGGCGAGAGTGGGCACCACTAAAAGAGAAATAAGTAGTGTATTCATTAAGAAATACATACCAAGCTCAAAATACATGTATTGGGAGTGCATGTATCGAGGGTACCATAAACTTTAAATTCAGCTCAAAACACCCCTTAAATGGGTTGGATCTGGCTCAAATTTTCACAGGAAACTCAGTTTTCATCATAGAATTAAATTGCATTTGTCTGACAAACTCGAGGGCCATATTTGGAATTTCAGTTTCGGGGTGTGGGCCTGGTCTGCCCCCCCCCCTCATGAGGGGTAATTTCAGGTATATCATATTGTGGTCAATCTGAAGCACTTATGGAATTTCAGACATGTTTAGATCAGAAATGAGGACATTTTAGGCCCATTTGGAGCATTACATGTCTGAACAGAAATTATTTAACCCGAATATTGCTGTTAAAATGGTGTAAAATACATGTAAATCAGCCCAACTGAGTAGTAAATGTTGGTCTATAATTCTGAAATTTGGCAAGAAAATAGTCAGTAACCTACTGAATCTGACTGCATAGGTTTTAGAATTACATCCAGTATAGCAGTGATTACTGGTGTGGTATAGGGGCCCCAGCAGGCCTGTAATTCGCCTTCTGGGGGGTGCCTTAAGGTTTGCTCATATTTTGACCAATAAGGCAGAAGTAAGGCTGTAAACCATATTTTTGGCGAGAGTGGGCACCACTAAAAGAGAAATAAGTAGTGTATTCATTACGAAATACATACCAAGCTCAAAATACATGTATTGGGAGTGCATGTAGCGAGGGTACCATGAACTTTAAATTCAGCTCAAAACACCCCTTAAATGGGTTGGATCTGGCTCAAATTTTCACAGGAAACTCGGTTTTCATCATAGAATTAAATTGCATTTGTCTGACAAACTCGAGGGCCATATTTGGAATTTCAGTTTCGGGGTGTGGTCCTGGTCTGCCCCCCCCCCCCCCCCCCCCCCCCTCATGAGGGGTAATTTCAGGTATATCATATTGTGGTCAATCTGAAGCACTTATGGAATTTCAGACATGTTTAGATCAGAAATGAGGACATTTTAGGCCCATTTGGAGCATTACATGTCTGAACAGAAATTATTTCACCCGTATATTGCTGTTAAAATGGTGTAAAATACATGTAAATCAGCCCAACTGAGTAGTAAATGTTGGTCTATAATTCTGAAATTTGGCAAGAAAATAGTCAGTAACCTACTGAATCTGACTGCATAGGTTTTAGAATTACATCCAGTATAGCAGTGATTACTGGTGTGGTATAGGGGCCCCAGCAGGCCTGTAATTCGCCTACTGGGGGGTGCCTTAAGGTTTGCTCATATTTTGACCAATAAGGCAGAAGTAAGGCTGTAAACCATATTTTTGGCGAGAGTGGGCACCACTAAAAGAGAAATAAGTAGTGTATTCATTAAGAAATACATACCAAGCTCAAAATACATGTATTGGGAGTGCATGTATCGAGGGTACCATAAACTTTAAATTCAGCTCAAAACACCCCTTAAATGGGTTGGATCTGGCTCAAATTTTCACAGGAAACTCAGTTTTCATCATAGAATTAAATTGCATTTGTCTGACAAACTCGAGGGCCATATTTGGAATTTCAGTTTCGGGGTGTGGGCCTGGTCTGCCCCCCCCCCCCTCATGAGGGGTAATTTCAGGTATATCATATTGTGGTCAATCTGAAGCACTTATGGAATTTCAGACATGTTTAGATCAGAAATGAGGACATTTTAGGCCCATTTGGAGCATTACATGTCTGAACAGAAATTATTTAACCCGAATATTGCTGTTAAAATGGTGTAAAATACATGTAAATCAGCCCAACTGAGTAGTAAATGTTGGTCTATAATTCTGAAATTTGGCAAGAAAATAGTCAGTAACCTACTGAATCTGACTGCATAGGTTTTAGAATTACATCCAGTATAGCAGTGATTACTGGTGTGGTATAGGGGCCCCAGCAGGCCTGTAATTCGCCTTCTGGGGGGTGCCTTAAGGTTTGCTCATATTTTGACCAATAAGGCAGAAGTAAGGCTGTAAACCATATTTTTGGCGAGAGTGGGCACCACTAAAAGAGAAATAAGTAGTGTATTCATTAAGAAATACATACCAAGCTCAAAATACATGTATTGGGAGTGCATGTATCGAGGGTACCATAAACTTTAAATTCAGCTCAAAACACCCCTTAAATGGGTTGGATCTGGCTCAAATTTTCACAGGAAACTCAGTTTTCATCATAGAATTAAATTGCATTTGTCTGACAAACTCGAGGGCCATATTTGGAATTTCAGTTTCGGGGTGTGGGCCTGGTCTGCCCCCCCCCCTCATGAGGGGTAATTTCAGGTATATCATATTGTGGTCAATCTGAAGCACTTATGGAATTTCAGACATGTTTAGATCAGAAATGAGGACATTTTAGGCCCATTTGGAGCATTACATGTCTGAACAGAAATTATTTAACCCGAATATTGCTGTTAAAATGGTGTAAAATACATGTAAATCAGCCCAACTGAGTAGTAAATGTTGGTCTATAATTCTGAAATTTGGCAAGAAAATAGTCAGTAACCTACTGAATCTGACTGCATAGGTTTTAGAATTACATCCAGTATAGCAGTGATTACTGGTGTGGTATAGGGGCCCCAGCAGGCCTGTAATTCGCCTTCTGGGGGGTGCCTTAAGGTTTGCTCATATTTTGACCAATAAGGCAGAAGTAAGGCTGTAAACCATATTTTTGGCGAGAGTGGGCACCACTAAAAGAGAAATAAGTAGTGTATTCATTACGAAATACATACCAAGCTCAAAATACATGTATTGGGAGTGCATGTAGCGAGGGTACCATGAACTTTAAATTCAGCTCAAAACACCCCTTAAATGGGTTGGATCTGGCTCAAATTTTCACAGGAAACTCGGTTTTCATCATAGAATTAAATTGCATTTGTCTGACAAACTCGAGGGCCATATTTGGAATTTCAGTTTCGGGGTGTGGTCCTGGTGTGCCCCCCCCCCCCCCCCCCTCATGAGGGGTAATTTCAGGTATATCATATTGTGGTCAATCTGAAGCACTTATGGAATTTCAGACATGTTTAGATCAGAAATGAGGACATTTTAGGCCCATTTGGAGCATTACATGTCTGAACAGAAATTATTTCACCCGTATATTGCTGTTAAAATGGTGTAAAATACATGTAAATCAGCCCAACTGAGTAGTAAATGTTGGTCTATAATTCTGAAATTTGGCAAGAAAATAGTCAGTAACCTACTGAATCTGACTGCATAGGTTTTAGAATTACATCCAGTATAGCAGTGATTACTGGTGTGGTATAGGGGCCCCAGCAGGCCTGTAATTCGCCTACTGGGGGGTGCCTTAAGGTTTGCTCATATTTTGACCAATAAGGCAGAAGTAAGGCTGTAAACCATATTTTTGGCGAGAGTGGGCACCACTAAAAGAGAAATAAGTAGTGTATTCATTAAGAAATACATACCAAGCTCAAAATACATGTATTGGGAGTGCATGTATCGAGGGTACCATAAACTTTAAATTCAGCTCAAAACACCCCTTAAATGGGTTGGATCTGGCTCAAATTTTCACAGGAAACTCAGTTTTCATCATAGAATTAAATTGCATTTGTCTGACAAACTCGAGGGCCATATTTGGAATTTCAGTTTCGGGGTGTGGGCCTGGTCTGCCCCCCCCCCCTCATGAGGGGTAATTTCAGGTATATCATATTGTGGTCAATCTGAAGCACTTATGGAATTTCAGACATGTTTAGATCAGAAATGAGGACATTTTAGGCCCATTTGGAGCATTACATGTCTGAACAGAAATTATTTAACCCGAATATTGCTGTTAAAATGGTGTAAAATACATGTAAATCAGCCCAACTGAGTAGTAAATGTTGGTCTATAATTCTGAAATTTGGCAAGAAAATAGTCAGTAACCTACTGAATCTGACTGCATAGGTTTTAGAATTACATCCAGTATAGCAGTGATTACTGGTGTGGTATAGGGGCCCCAGCAGGCCTGTAATTCGCCTTCTGGGGGGTGCCTTAAGGTTTGCTCATATTTTGACCAATAAGGCAGAAGTAAGGCTGTAAACCATATTTTTGGCGAGAGTGGGCACCACTAAAAGAGAAATAAGTAGTGTATTCATTAAGAAATACATACCAAGCTCAAAATACATGTATTGGGAGTGCATGTATCGAGGGTACCATAAACTTTAAATTCAGCTCAAAACACCCCTTAAATGGGTTGGATCTGGCTCAAATTTTCACAGGAAACTCAGTTTTCATCATAGAATTAAATTGCATTTGTCTGACAAACTCGAGGGCCATATTTGGAATTTCAGTTTCGGGGTGTGGGCCTGGTCTGCCCCCCCCCCCCTCATGAGGGGTAATTTCAGGTATATCATATTGTGGTCAATCTGAAGCACTTATGGAATTTCAGACATGTTTAGATCAGAAATGAGGACATTTTAGGCCCATTTGGAGCATTACATGTCTGAACAGAAATTATTTAACCCGAATATTGCTGTTAAAATGGTGTAAAATACATGTAAATCAGCCCAACTGAGTAGTAAATGTTGGTCTATAATTCTGAAATTTGGCAAGAAAATAGTCAGTAACCTACTGAATCTGACTGCATAGGTTTTAGAATTACATCCAGTATAGCAGTGATTACTGGTGTGGTATAGGGGCCCCAGCAGGCCTGTAATTCGCCTTCTGGGGGGTGCCTTAAGGTTTGCTCATATTTTGACCAATAAGGCAGAAGTAAGGCTGTAAACCATATTTTTGGCGAGAGTGGGCACCACTAAAAGAGAAATAAGTAGTGTATTCATTAAGAAATACATACCAAGCTCAAAATACATGTATTGGGAGTGCATGTAGCGAGGGTACCATAAACTTTAAATTCAGCTCAAAACACCCCTTAAATGGGTTGGATCTGGCTCAAATTTTCACAGGAAACTCGGTTTTCATCATAGAATTAAATTGCATTTGTCTGACAAACTCGAGGGCCATATTTGGAATTTCAGTTTCGGGGTGTGGTCCTGGTCTGCCCCCCCCCCCCCCCCCCCCCCTCATGAGGGGTAATTTCAGGTATATCATATTGTGGTCAATCTGAAGCACTTATGGAATTTCAGACATGTTTAGATCAGAAATGAGGACATTTTAGGCCCATTTGGAGCATTACATGTCTGAACAGAAATTATTTCACCCGTATATTGCTGTTAAAATGGTGTAAAATACATGTAAATCAGCCCAACTGAGTAGTAAATGTTGGTCTATAATTCTGAAATTTGGCAAGAAAATAGTCAGTAACCTACTGAATCTGACTGCATAGGTTTTAGAATTACATCCAGTATAGCAGTGATTACTGGTGTGGTATAGGGGCCCCAGCAGGCCTGTAATTCGCCTACTGGGGGGTGCCTTAAGGTTTGCTCATATTTTGACCAATAAGGCAGAAGTAAGGCTGTAAACCATATTTTTGGCGAGAGTGGGCACCACTAAAAGAGAAATAAGTAGTGTATTCATTAAGAAATACATACCAAGCTCAAAATACATGTATTGGGAGTGCATGTATCGAGGGTACCATAAACTTTAAATTCAGCTCAAAACACCCCTTAAATGGGTTGGATCTGGCTCAAATTTTCACAGGAAACTCAGTTTTCATCATAGAATTAAATTGCATTTGTCTGACAAACTCGAGGGCCATATTTGGAATTTCAGTTTCGGGGTGTGGGCCTGGTCTGCCCCCCCCCCCCTCATGAGGGGTAATTTCAGGTATATCATATTGTGGTCAATCTGAAGCACTTATGGAATTTCAGACATGTTTAGATCAGAAATGAGGACATTTTAGGCCCATTTGGAGCATTACATGTCTGAACAGAAATTATTTAACCCGAATATTGCTGTTAAAATGGTGTAAAATACATGTAAATCAGCCCAACTGAGTAGTAAATGTTGGTCTATAATTCTGAAATTTGGCAAGAAAATAGTCAGTAACCTACTGAATCTGACTGCATAGGTTTTAGAATTACATCCAGTATAGCAGTGATTACTGGTGTGGTATAGGGGCCCCAGCAGGCCTGTAATTCGCCTACTGGGGGGTGCCTTAAGGTTTGCTCATATTTTGACCAACAAGGCAGAAGTAAGGCTGTAAACCATATTTTTGGCGAGAGTGGGCACCACTAAAAGAGAAATAAGTAGTGTATTCATTAAGAAATACATACCAAGCTCAAAATACATGTATTGGGAGTGCATGTATCGAGGGTACCATAAACTTTAAATTCAGCTCAAAACACCCCTTAAATGGGTTGGATCTGGCTCAAATTTTCACAGGAAACTCAGTTTTCATCATAGAATTAAATTGCATTTGTCTGACAAACTCGAGGGCCATATTTGGAATTTCAGTTTCGGGGTGTGGGCCTGGTCTGCCCCCCCCCCCCCCCCCCTCATGAGGGGTAATTTCAGGTATATCATATTGTGGTCAATCTGAAGCACTTATGGAATTTCAGACATGTTTAGATCAGAAATGAGGACATTTTAGGCCCATTTGGAGCATTACATGTCTGAACAGAAATTATTTAACCCGAATATTGCTGTTAAAATGGTGTAAAATACATGTAAATCAGCCCAACTGAGTAGTAAATGTTGGTCTATAATTCTGAAATTTGGCAAGAAAATAGTCAGTAACCTACTGAATCTGACTGCATAGGTTTTAGAATTACATCCAGTATAGCAGTGATTACTGGTGTGGTATAGGGGCCCCAGCAGCCTGTAATTCGCCTTCTGGGGGGTGCCTTAAGGTTTGCTCATATTTTGACCAATAAGGCAGAAGTAAGGCTGTAAACCATATTTTTGGCGAGAGTGGGCACCACTAAAAGAGAAATAAGTAGTGTATTCATTACGAAATACATACCAAGCTCAAAATACATGTATTGGGAGTGCATGTAGCGAGGGTACCATAAACTTTAAATTCAGCTCAAAACACCCCTTAAATGGGTTGGATCTGGCTCAAATTTTCACAGGAAACTCAGTTTTCATCATAGAATTAAATTGCATTTGTCTGACAAACTCGAGGGCCATATTTGGAATTTCAGTTTCGGGGTGTGGTCCTGGTCTGCCCCCCCCCCCTCATGAGGGGTAATTTCAGGTATATCATATTGTGGTCAATCTGAAGCACTTATGGAATTTCAGACATGTTTAGATCAGAAATGAGGACATTTTAGGCACATTTGGAGCATTACATGTCTGAACAGAAATTATTTAACCCGAATATTGCTGTTAAAATGGTGTAAAATACATGTAAATCAGCCCAACTGAGTAGTAAATGTTGGTCTATAATTCTGAAATTTGGCAAGAAAATAGTCAGTAACCTACTGAATCTGACTGCATAGGTTTTAGAATTACATCCAGTATAGCAGTGATTACTGGTGTGGTATAGGGGCCCCAGCAGCCTGTAATTCGCCTTCTGGGGGGTGCCTTAAGGTTTGCTCATATTTTGACCAATAAGGCAGAAGTAAGGCTGTAAACCATATTTTTGGCGAGAGTGGGCACCACTAAAAGAGAAATAAGTAGTGTATTCATTACGAAATACATACCAAGCTCAAAATACATGTATTGGGAGTGCATGTAGCGAGGGTACCATAAACTTTAAATTCAGCTCAAAACACCCCTTAAATGGGTTGGATCTGGCTCAAATTTTCACAGGAAACTCAGTTTTCATCATAGAATTAAATTGCATTTGTCTGACAAACTCGAGGGCCATATTTGGAATTTCAGTTTCGGGGTGTGGTCCTGGTCTGCCCCCCCCCCCTCATGAGGGGTAATTTCAGGTATATCATATTGTGGTCAATCTGAAGCACTTATGGAATTTCAGACATGTTTAGATCAGAAATGAGGACATTTTAGGCACATTTGGAGCATTACATGTCTGAACAGAAATTATTTAACCCGAATATTGCTGTTAAAATGGTGTAAAATACATGTAAATCAGCCCAACTGAGTAGTAAATGTTGGTCTATAATTCTGAAATTTGGCAAGAAAATAGTCAGTAACCTACTGAATCTGACTGCA
Source organism: Sabellastarte sp. h YS-2021 (assembly GCA_964017235.1). Lineage (NCBI taxonomy): Eukaryota > Metazoa > Annelida > Polychaeta > Sabellida > Sabellidae > Sabellastarte > Sabellastarte sp. h YS-2021. The sequence continues at coordinate 85,205,411 of OZ024935.1, read as the reverse complement.
TAGGTTTTAGAATTACATCCAGTATAGCAGTGATTACTGGTGTGGTATAGGGGCCCCAGCAGGCCTGTAATTCGCCTTCTGGGGGGTGCCTTAAGGTTTGCTCATATTTTGACCAATAAGGCAGAAGTAAGGCTGTAAACCATATTTTTGGCGAGAGTGGGCACCACTAAAAGAGAAATAAGTAGTGTATTCATTACGAAATACATACCAAGCTCAAAATACATGTATTGGGAGTGCATGTAGCGAGGGTACCATAAACTTTAAATTCAGCTCAAAACACCCCTTAAATGGGTTGGATCTGGCTCAAATTTTCACAGGAAACTCAGTTTTCATCATAGAATTAAATTGCATTTGTCTGACAAACTCGAGGGCCATATTTGGAATTTCAGTTTCGGGGTGTGGTCCTGGTCTGCCCCCCCCCCCTCATGAGGGGTAATTTCAGGTATATCATATTGTGGTCAATCTGAAGCACTTATGGAATTTCAGACATGTTTAGATCAGAAATGAGGACATTTTAGGCACATTTGGAGCATTACATGTCTGAACAGAAATTATTTAACCCGAATATTGCTGTTAAAATGGTGTAAAATACATGTAAATCAGCCCAACTGAGTAGTAAATGTTGGTCTATAATTCTGAAATTTGGCAAGAAAATAGTCAGTAACCTACTGAATCTGACTGCATAGGTTTTAGAATTACATCCAGTATAGCAGTGATTACTGGTGTGGTATAGGGGCCCCAGCAGGCCTGTAATTCGCCTTCTGGGGGGTGCCTTAAGGTTTGCTCATATTTTGACCAATAAGGCAGAAGTAAGGCTGTAAACCATATTTTTGGCGAGAGTGGGCACCACTAAAAGAGAAATAAGTAGTGTATTCATTACGAAATACATACCAAGCTCAAAATACATGTATTGGGAGTGCATGTAGCGAGGGTACCATAAACTTTAAATTCAGCTCAAAACACCCCTTAAATGGGTTGGATCTGGCTCAAATTTTCACAGGAAACTCAGTTTTCATCATAGAATTAAATTGCATTTGTCTGACAAACTCGAGGGCCATATTTGGAATTTCAGTTTCGGGGTGTGGTCCTGGTCTGCCCCCCCCCCCCTCATGAGGGGTAATTTCAGGTATATCATATTGTGGTCAATCTGAAGCACTTATGGAATTTCAGACATGTTTAGATCAGAAATGAGGACATTTTAGGCACATTTGGAGCATTACATGTCTGAACAGAAATTATTTAACCCGAATATTGCTGTTAAAATGGTGTAAAATACATGTAAATCAGCCCAACTGAGTAGTAAATGTTGGTCTATAATTCTGAAATTTGGCAAGAAAATAGTCTGTAACCTACTGAATCTGACTGCATAGGTTTTAGAATTACATCCAGTATAGCAGTGATTACTGGTGTGGTATAGGGGCCCCAGCAGGCCTGTAATTCGCCTTCTGGGGGGTGCCTTAAGGTTTGCTCATATTTTGACCAATAAGGCAGAAGTAAGGCTGTAAACCATATTTTTGGCGAGAGTGGGCACCACTAAAAGAGAAATAAGTAGTGTATTCATTAAGAAATACATACCAAGCTCAAAATACATGTATTGGGAGTGCATGTAGCGAGGGTACCATAAACTTTAAATTCAGCTCAAAACACCCCTTAAATGGGTTGGATCTGGCTCAAATTTTCACAGGAAACTCAGTTTTCATCATAGAATTAAATTGCATTTGTCTGACAAACTCGAGGGCCATATTTGGAATTTCAGTTTCGGGGTGTGGGCCTGGTCTGCCCCCCCTCATGAGGGGTAATTTCAGGTATATCATATTGTGGTCAATCTGAAGCACTTATGGAATTTCAGACATGTTTAGATCAGAAATGAGGACATTTTAGGCCCATTTGGAGCATTACATGTCTGAACAGAAATTATTTAACCCGAATATTGCTGTTAAAATGGTGTAAAATACATGTAAATCAGCCCAACTGAGTAGTAAATGTTGGTCTATAATTCTGAAATTTGGCAAGAAAATAGTCAGTAACCTACTGAATCTGACTGCATAGGTTTTAGAATTACATCCAGTATAGCAGTGATTACTGGTGTGGTATAGGGGCCCCAGCAGCCTGTAATTCGCCTTCTGGGGGGTGCCTTAAGGTTTGCTCATATTTTGACCAATAAGGCAGAAGTAAGGCTGTAAACCATATTTTTGGCGAGAGTGGGCACCACTAAAAGAGAAATAAGTAGTGTATTCATTAAGAAATACATACCAAGCTCAAAATACATGTATTGGGAGTGCATGTAGCGAGGGTACCATAAACTTTAAATTCAGCTCAAAACACCCCTTAAATGGGTTGGATCTGGGTCAAATTTTCACAGGAAACTCAGTTTTCATCATAGAATTAAATTGCATTTGTCTGACAAACTCGAGGGCCATATTTGGAATTTCAGTTTCGGGGTGTGGGCCTGGTCTGCCCCCCCCCCCCCTCATGAGGGGTAATTTCAGGTATATCATATTGTGGTCAATCTGAAGCACTTATGGAATTTCAGACATGTTTAGATCAGAAATGAGGACATTTTAGGCCCATTTGGAGCATAACATGTCTGAACAGAAATTATTTAACCCGAATATTGCTGTTAAAATGGTGTAAAATACATGTAAATCAGCCCAACTGAGTAGTAAATGTTGGTCTATAATTCTGAAATTTGGCAAGAAAATAGTCAGTAACCTACTGAATCTGACTGCATAGGTTTTAGAATTACATCCAGTATAGCAGTGATTACTGGTGTGGTATAGGGGCCCCAGCAGGCCTGTAATTCGCCTTCTGGGGGGTGCCTTAAGGTTTGCTCATATTTTGACCAATAAGGCAGAAGTAAGGCTGTAAACCATATTTTTGGCGAGAGTGGGCACCACTAAAAGAGAAATAAGTAGTGTATTCATTACGAAATACATACCAAGCTCAAAATACATGTATTGGGAGTGCATGTAGCGAGGGTACCATAAACTTTAAATTCAGCTCAAAACACCCCTTAAATGGGTTGGATCTGGCTCAAATTTTCACAGGAAACTCAGTTTTCATCATAGAATTAAATTGCATTTGTCTGACAAACTCGAGGGCCATATTTGGAATTTCAGTTTCGGGGTGTGGTCCTGGTCTGCCCCCCCCCCCCCCCTCATGAGGGGTAATTTCAGGTATATCATATTGTGGTCAATCTGAAGCACTTATGGAATTTCAGACATGTTTAGATCAGAAATGAGGACATTTTAGGCACATTTGGAGCATTACATGTCTGAACAGAAATTATTTAACCCGAATATTGCTGTTAAAATGGTGTAAAATACATGTAAATCAGCCCAACTGAGTAGTAAATGTTGGTCTATAATTCTGAAATTTGGCAAGAAAATAGTCAGTAACCTACTGAATCTGACTGCATAGGTTTTAGAATTACATCCAGTATAGCAGTGATTACTGGTGTGGTATAGGGGCCCCAGCAGGCCTGTAATTCGCCTTCTGGGGGGTGCCTTAAGGTTTGCTCATATTTTGACCAATAAGGCAGAAGTAAGGCTGTAAACCATATTTTTGGCGAGAGTGGGCACCACTAAAAGAGAAATAAGTAGTGTATTCATTAAGAAATACATACCAAGCTCAAAATACATGTATTGGGAGTGCATGTAGCGAGGGTACCATAAACTTTAAATTCAGCTCAAAACACCCCTTAAATGGGTTGGATCTGGCTCAAATTTTCACAGGAAACTCAGTTTTCATCATAGAATTAAATTGCATTTGTCTGACAAACTCGAGGGCCATATTTGGAATTTCAGTTTCGGGGTGTGGGCCTGGTCTGCCCCCCCCCCCCCCCCTCATGAGGGGTAATTTCAGGTATATCATATTGTGGTCAATCTGAAGCACTTATGGAATTTCAGACATGTTTAGATCAGAAATGAGGACATTTTAGGCACATTTGGAGCATTACATGTCTGAACAGAAATTATTTAACCCGAATATTGCTGTTAAAATGGTGTAAAATACATGTAAATCAGCCCAACTGAGTAGTAAATGTTGGTCTATAATTCTGAAATTTGGCAAGAAAATAGTCAGTAACCTACTGAATCTGACTGCATAGGTTTTAGAATTACATCCAGTATAGCAGTGATTACTGGTGTGGTATAGGGGCCCCAGCAGGCCTGTAATTCGCCTTCTGGGGGGTGCCTTAAGGTTTGCTCATATTTTGACCAATAAGGCAGAAGTAAGGCTGTAAACCATATTTTTGGCGAGAGTGGGCACCACTAAAAGAGAAATAAGTAGTGTATTCATTACGAAATACATACCAAGCTCAAAATACATGTATTGGGAGTGCATGTAGCGAGGGTACCAGAAACTTTAAATTCAGCTCAAAACACCCCTTAAATGGGTTGGATCTGGCTCAAATTTTCACAGGAAACTCAGTTTTCATCATAGAATTAAATTGCATTTGTCTGACAAACTCGAGGGCCATATTTGGAATTTCAGTTTCGGGGTGTGGTCCTGGTCTGCCCCCCCCCCCCCCCCCCTCATGAGGGGTAATTTCAGGTACATCATATTGTGGTCAATCTGAAGCACTTATGGAATTTCAGACATGTTTAGATCAGAAATGAGGACATTTTAGGCACATTTGGAGCATTACATGTCTGAACAGAAATTATTTAACCCGAATATTGCTGTTAAAATGGTGTAAAATACATGTAAATCAGCCCAACTGAGTAGTAAATGTTGGTCTATAATTCTGAAATTTGGCAAAAAAATAGTCAGTAACCTACTGAATCTGACTGCATAGGTTTTAGAATTACATCCAGTATAAGCAGTGATTACTGGTGTGGTATAGGGGCCCCAGCAGGCCTGTAATTCGCCTTCTGGGGGGTGCCTTAAGGTTTGCTCATATTTTGACCAATAAGGCAGAAGTAAGGCTGTAAACCATATTTTTGGCGAGAGTGGGCACCACTAAAAGAGAAATAAGTAGTGTATTCATTAAGAATACATACCAAGCTCAAAATACATGTATTGGGAGTGCATGTAGCGAGGGTACCATAAACTTTAATTCAGCTCAAAACACCCCTTAAATGGGTTGGATCTGGCTCAAATTTTCACAGGAAACTCAGTTTTCATCATAGAATTAAATTGCATTTGTCTGACAAACTCGAGGGCCATATTTGGAATTTCAGTTTCGGGGTGTGGGCCTGGTCTGCCCCCCCCCCTCATGAGGGGTAATTTCAGGTATATCATATTGTGGTCAATCTGAAGCACTTATGGAATTTCAGACATGTTTAGATCAGAAATGAGGACATTTTAGGCACATTTGGAGCATTACATGTCTGAACAGAAATTATTTAACCCGAATATTGCTGTTAAAATGGTGTAAAATACATGTAAATCAGCCCAACTGAGTAGTAAATGTTGGTCTATAATTCTGAAATTTGGCAAGAAAATAGTCAGTAACCTACTGAATCTGACTGCATAGGTTTTAGAATTACATCCAGTATAGCAGTGATTACTGTGTGGTATAGGGGCCCCAGCAGGCCTGTAATTCGCCTTCTGGGGGGTGCCTTAAGGTTTGCTCATATTTTGACCAATAAGGCAGAAGTAAGGCTGTAAACCATATTTTTGGCGAGAGTGGGCACCACTAAAAGAGAAATAAGTAGTGTATTCATTACGAAATACATACCAAGCTCAAAATACATGTATTGGGAGTGCATGTAGCGAGGGTACCAGAAACTTTAAATTCAGCTCAAAACACCCCTTAAATGGGTTGGATCTGGCTCAAATTTTCACAGGAAACTCAGTTTTCATCATAGAATTAAATTGCATTTGTCTGACAAACTCGAGGGCCATATTTGGAATTTCAGTTTCGGGGTGTGGTCCTGGTCTGCCCCCCCCCCCCTCATGAGGGGTAATTTCAGGTATATCATATTGTGGTCAATCTGAAGCACTTATGGAATTTCAGACATGTTTAGATCAGAAATGAGGACATTTTAGGCACATTTGGAGCATTACATGTCTGAACAGAAATTATTTAACCCGAATATTGCTGTTAAAATGGTGTAAAATACATGTAAATCAGCCCAACTGAGTAGTAAATGTTGGTCTATAATTCTGAAATTTGGCAAGAAAATAGTCAGTAACCTACTTAATCTGACTGCATAGGTTTTAGAATTACATCCAGTATAGCAGTGATTACTGGTGTGGTATAGGGGCCCCAGCAGGCCTGTAATTCGCCTTCTGGGGGGTGCCTTAAGGTTTGCTCATATTTTGACCAATAAGGCAGAAGTAAGGCTGTAAACCATATTTTTGGCGAGAGTGGGCACCACTAAAAGAGAAATAAGTAGTGTATTCATTAAGAAATACATACCAAGCTCAAAATACATGTATTGGGAGTGCATGTAGCGAGGGTACCATAAACTTTAAATTCAGCTCAAAACACCCCTTAAATGGGTTGGATCTGGCTCAAATTTTCACAGGAAACTCAGTTTTCATCATAGAATTAAATTGCATTTGTCTGACAAACTCGAGGGCCATATTTGGAATTTCAGTTTCGGGGTGTGGGCCTGGTCTGCCCCCCCCCCCCCCTCATGAGGGGTAATTTCAGGTATATCATATTGTGGTCAATCTGAAGCACTTATGGAATTTCAGACATGTTTAGATCAGAAATGAGGACATTTTAGGCCCATTTGGAGCATTACATGTCTGAACAGAAATTATTTAACCCGAATATTGCTGTTAAAATGGTGTAAAATACATGTAAATCAGCCCAACTGAGTAGTAAATGTTGGTCTATAATTCTGAAATTTGGCAAGAAAATAGTCAGTAACCTACTGAATCTGACTGCATAGGTTTTAGAATTACATCCAGTATAGCAGTGATTACTGGTGTGGTATAGGGGCCCCAGCAGGCCTGTAATTCGCCTTCTGGGGGGTGCCTTAAGGTTTGCTCATATTTTGACCAATAAGGCAGAAGTAAGGCTGTAAACCATATTTTTGGCGAGAGTGGGCACCACTAAAAGAGAAATAAGTAGTGTATTCATTACGAAATACATACCAAGCTCAAAATACATGTATTGGGAGTGCATGTAGCGAGGGTACCAGAAACTTTAAATTCAGCTCAAAACACCCCTTAAATGGGTTGGATCTGGCTCAAATTTTCACAGGAAACTCAGTTTTCATCATAGAATTAAATTGCATTTGTCTGACAAACTCGAGGGCCATATTTGGAATTTCAGTTTCGGGGTGTGGTCCTGGTCTGCCCCCCCCCCCCCTCATGAGGGGTAATTTCAGGTATATCATATTGTGGTCAATCTGAAGCACTTATGGAATTTCAGACATGTTTAGATCAGAAATGAGGACATTTTAGGCACATTTGGAGCATTACATGTCTGAACAGAAATTATTTAACCCGAATATTGCTGTTAAAATGGTGTAAAATACATGTAAATCAGCCCAACTGAGTAGTAAATGTTGGTCTATAATTCTGAAATTTGGCAAGAAAATAGTCAGTAACCTACTGAATCTGACTGCATAGGTTTTAGAATTACATCCAGTATAGCAGTGATTACTGGTGTGGTATAGGGGCCCCAGCAGGCCTGTAATTCGCCTTCTGGGGGGTGCCTTAAGGTTTGCTCATATTTTGACCAATAAGGCAGAAGTAAGGCTGTAAACCATATTTTTGGCGAGAGTGGGCACCACTAAAAGAGAAATAAGTAGTGTATTCATTAAGAAATACATACCAAGCTCAAAATACATGTATTGGGAGTGCATGTAGCGAGGGTACCATAAACTTTAAATTCAGCTCAAAACACCCCTTAAATGGGTTGGATCTGGCTCAAATTTTCACAGGAAACTCAGTTTTCATCATAGAATTAAATTGCATTTGTCTGACAAACTCGAGGGCCATATTTGGAATTTCAGTTTCGGGGTGTGGGCCTGGTCTGCCCCCCCCCCCCCCCTCATGAGGGGTAATTTCAGGTATATCATATTGTGGTCAATCTGAAGCACTTATGGAATTTCAGACATGTTTAGATCAGAAATGAGGACATTTTAGGCCCATTTGGAGCATTACATGTCTGAACAGAAATTATTTAACCCGAATATTGCTGTTAAAATGGTGTAAAATACATGTAAATCAGCCCAACTGAGTAGTAAATGTTGGTCTATAATTCTGAAATTTGGCAAGAAAATAGTCAGTAACCTACTGAATCTGACTGCATAGGTTTTAGAATTACATCCAGTATAGCAGTGATTACTGGTGTGGTATAGGGGCCCCAGCAGGCCTGTAATTCGCCTTCTGGGGGTGCCTTAAGGTTTGCTCATATTTTGACCAATAAGGCAGAAGTAAGGCTGTAAACCATATTTTTGGCGAGAGTGGGCACCACTAAAAGAGAAATAAGTAGTGTATTCATTACGAAATACATACCAAGCTCAAAATACATGTATTGGGAGTGCATGTAGCGAGGGTACCAGAAACTTTAAATTCAGCTCAAAACACCCCTTAAATGGGTTGGATCTGGCTCAAATTTTCACAGGAAACTCAGTTTTCATCATAGAATTAAATTGCATTTGTCTGACAAACTCGAGGGCCATATTTGGAATTTCAGTTTCGGGGTGTGGTCCTGGTCTGCCCCCCCCCCCCCCTCATGAGGGGTAATTTCAGGTATATCATATTGTGGTCAATCTGAAGCACTTATGGAATTTCAGACATGTTTAGATCAGAAATGAGGACATTTTAGGCACATTTGGAGCATTACATGTCTGAACAGAAATTATTTAACCCGAATATTGCTGTTAAAATGGTGTAAAATACATGTAAATCAGCCCAACTGAGTAGTAAATGTTGGTCTATAATTCTGAAATTTGGCAAGAAAATAGTCAGTAACCTACTTAATCTGACTGCATAGGTTTTAGAATTACATCCAGTATAGCAGTGATTACTGGTGTGGTATAGGGGCCCCAGCAGGCCTGTAATTCGCCTTCTGGGGGGTGCCTTAAGGTTTGCTCATATTTTGACCAATAAGGCAGAAGTAAGGCTGTAAACCATATTTTTGGCGAGAGTGGGCACCACTAAAAGAGAAATAAGTAGTGTATTCATTAAGAAATACATACCAAGCTCAAAATACATGTATTGGGAGTGCATGTAGCGAGGGTACCATAAACTTTAAATTCAGCTCAAAACACCCCTTAAATGGGTTGGATCTGGCTCAAATTTTCACAGGAAACTCAGTTTTCATCATAGAATTAAATTGCATTTGTCTGACAAACTCGAGGGCCATATTTGGAATTTCAGTTTCGGGGTGTGGGCCTGGTCTGCCCCCCCCCCCCCTCATGAGGGGTAATTTCAGGTATATCATATTGTGGTCAATCTGAAGCACTTATGGAATTTCAGACATGTTTAGATCAGAAATGAGGACATTTTAGGCCCATTTGGAGCATTACATGTCTGAACAGAAATTATTTAACCCGAATATTGCTGTTAAAATGGTGTAAAATACATGTAAATCAGCCCAACTGAGTAGTAAATGTTGGTCTATAATTCTGAAATTTGGCAAGAAAATAGTCAGTAACCTACTGAATCTGACTGCATAGGTTTTAGAATTACATCCAGTATAGCAGTGATTACTGGTGTGGTATAGGGGCCCCAGCAGGCCTGTAATTCGCCTTCTGGGGGGTGCCTTAAGGTTTGCTCATATTTTGACCAATAAGGCAGAAGTAAGGCTGTAAACCATATTTTTGGCGAGAGTGGGCACCACTAAAAGAGAAATAAGTAGTGTATTCATTACGAAATACATACCAAGCTCAAAATACATGTATTGGGAGTGCATGTAGCGAGGGTACCAGAAACTTTAAATTCAGCTCAAAACACCCCTTAAATGGGTTGGATCTGGCTCAAATTTTCACAGGAAACTCAGTTTTCATCATAGAATTAAATTGCATTTGTCTGACAAACTCGAGGGCCATATTTGGAATTTCAGTTTCGGGGTGTGGTCCTGGTCTGCCCCCCCCCCCCCTCATGAGGGGTAATTTCAGGTATATCATATTGTGGTCAATCTGAAGCACTTATGGAATTTCAGACATGTTTAGATCAGAAATGAGGACATTTTAGGCACATTTGGAGCATTACATGTCTGAACAGAAATTATTTAACCCGAATATTGCTGTTAAAATGGTGTAAAATACATGTAAATCAGCCCAACTGAGTAGTAAATGTTGGTCTATAATTCTGAAATTTGGCAAGAAAATAGTCAGTAACCTACTGAATCTGACTGCATAGGTTTTAGAATTACATCCAGTATAGCAGTGATTACTGGTGTGGTATAGGGGCCCCAGCAGGCCTGTAATTCGCCTTCTGGGGGGTGCCTTAAGGTTTGCTCATATTTTGACCAATAAGGCAGAAGTAAGGCTGTAAACCATATTTTTGGCGAGAGTGGGCACCACTAAAAGAGAAATAAGTAGTGTATTCATTAAGAAATACATACCAAGCTCAAAATACATGTATTGGGAGTGCATGTAGCGAGGGTACCATAAACTTTAAATTCAGCTCAAAACACCCCTTAAATGGGTTGGATCTGGCTCAAATTTTCACAGGAAACTCAGTTTTCATCATAGAATTAAATTGCATTTGTCTGACAAACTCGAGGGCCATATTTGGAATTTCAGTTTCGGGGTGTGGGCCTGGTCTGCCCCCCCCCCCCCTCATGAGGGGTAATTTCAGGTATATCATATTGTGGTCAATCTGAAGCACTTATGGAATTTCAGACATGTTTAGATCAGAAATGAGGACATTTTAGGCCCATTTGGAGCATTACATGTCTGAACAGAAATTATTTAACCCGAATATTGCTGTTAAAATGGTGTAAAATACATGTAAATCAGCCCAACTGAGTAGTAAATGTTGGTCTATAATTCTGAAATTTGGCAAGAAAATAGTCAGTAACCTACTGAATCTGACTGCATAGGTTTTAGAATTACATCCAGTATAGCAGTGATTACTGGTGTGGTATAGGGGCCCCAGCAGGCCTGTAATTCGCCTTCTGGGGGGTGCCTTAAGGTTTGCTCATATTTTGACCAATAAGGCAGAAGTAAGGCTGTAAACCATATTTTTGGCGAGAGTGGGCACCACTAAAAGAGAAATAAGTAGTGTATTCATTACGAAATACATACCAAGCTCAAAATACATGTATTGGGAGTGCATGTAGCGAGGGTACCAGAAACTTTAAATTCAGCTCAAAACACCCCTTAAATGGGGTGGATCTGGCTCAAATTTTCACAGGAAACTCAGTTTTCATCATAGAATTAAATTGCATTTGTCTGACAAACTCGAGGGCCATATTTGGAATTTCAGTTTCGGGGTGTGGTCCTGGTCTGCCCCTCCCCCCCCCCCCTCATGAGGGGTAATTTCAGGTATATCATATTGTGGTCAATCTGAAGCACTTATGGAATTTCAGACATGTTTAGATCAGAAATGAGGACATTTTAGGCACATTTGGAGCATTACATGTCTGAACAGAAATTATTTAACCCGAATATTGCTGTTAAAATGGTGTAAAATACATGTAAATCAGCCCAACTGAGTAGTAAATGTTGGTCTATAATTCTGAAATTTGGCAAGAAAATAGTCAGTAACCTACTGAATCTGACTGCATAGGTTTTAGAATTACATCCAGTATAGCAGTGATTACTGGTGTGGTATAGGGGCCCCAGCAGGCCTGTAATTCGCCTTCTGGGGGGTGCCTTAAGGTTTGCTCATATTTTGACCAATAAGGCAGAAGTAAGGCTGTAAACCATATTTTTGGCGAGAGTGGGCACCACTAAAAGAGAAATAAGTAGTGTATTCATTAAGAAATACATACCAAGCTCAAAATACATGTATTGGGAGTGCATGTAGCGAGGGTACCATAAACTTTAAATTCAGCTCAAAACACCCCTTAAATGGGTTGGATCTGGCTCAAATTTTCACAGGAAACTCAGTTTTCATCATAGAATTAAATTGCATTTGTCTGACAAACTCGAGGGCCATATTTGGAATTTCAGTTTCGGGGTGTGGGCCTGGTCTGCCCCCCCCCCCCCCCCCCTCATGAGGGGTAATTTCAGGTATATCATATTGTGGTCAATCTGAAGCACTTATGGAATTTCAGACATGTTTAGATCAGAAATGAGGACATTTTAGGCCCATTTGGAGCATTACATGTCTGAACAGAAATTATTTAACCCGAATATTGCTGTTAAAATGGTGTAAAATACATGTAAATCAGCCCAACTGAGTAGTAAATGTTGGTCTATAATTCTGAAATTTGGCAAGAAAATAGTCAGTAACCTACTGAATCTGACTGCATAGGTTTTAGAATTACATCCAGTATAGCAGTGATTACTGGTGTGGTATAGGGGCCCCAGCAGGCCTGTAATTCGCCTTCTGGGGGGTGCCTTAAGGTTTGCTCATATTTTGACCAATAAGGCAGAAGTAAGGCTGTAAACCATATTTTTGGCGAGAGTGGGCACCACTAAAAGAGAAATAAGTAGTGTATTCATTAAGAAATACATACCAAGCTCAAAATACATGTATTGGGAGTGCATGTAGCGAGGGTACCATAAACTTTAAATTCAGCTCAAAACACCCCTTAAATGGGTTGGATCTGGCTCAAATTTTCACAGGAAACTCAGTTTTCATCCTAGAATTAAATTGCATTTGTCTGACAAACTCGAGGGCCATATTTGGAATTTCAGTTTCGGGGTGTGGGCCTGGTCTGCCCCCCCCCTCATGAGGGGTAATTTCAGGTATATCATATTGTGGTCAATCTGAAGCACTTATGGAATTTCAGACATGTTTAGATCAGAAATGAGGACATTTTAGGCACATTTGGAGCATTACATGTCTGAACAGAAATTATTTAACCCGAATATTGCTGTTAAAATGGTGTAAAATACATGTAAATCAGCCCAACTGAGTAGTAAATGTTGGTCTATAATTCTGAAATTTGGCAAGAAAATAGTCAGTAACCTACTGAATCTGACTGCATAGGTTTTAGAATTACATCCAGTATAGCAGTGATTACTGGTGTGGTATAGGGGCCCCAGCAGGCCTGTAATTCGCCTTCTGGGGGGTGCCTTAAGGTTTGCTCATATTTTGACCAATAAGGCAGAAGTAAGGCTGTAAACCATATTTTTGGCGAGAGTGGGCACCACTAAAAGAGAAATAAGTAGTGTATTCATTACGAAATACATACCAAGCTCAAAATACATGTATTGGGAGTGCATGTAGCGAGGGTACCAGAAACTTTAAATTCAGCTCAAAACACCCCTTAAATGGGTTGGATCTGGCTCAAATTTTCACAGGAAACTCAGTTTTCATCATAGAATTAAATTGCATTTGTCTGACAAACTCGAGGGCCATATTTGGAATTTCAGTTTCGGGGTGTGGTCCTGGTCTGCCCCCCCCCCCCCCCCCCCATGAGGGGTAATTTCAGGTATATCATATTGTGGTCAATCTGAAGCACTTATGGAATTTCAGACATGTTTAGTTTAGATCAGAAATGAGGACATTTTAGGCACATTTGGAGCATTACATGTCTGAACAGAAATTATTTAACCCGAATATTGCTGTTAAAATGGTGTAAAATACATGTAAATCAGCCCAACTGAGTAGTAAATGTTGGTCTATAATTCTGAAATTTGGCAAGAAAATAGTCAGTAACCTACTTAATCTGACTGCATAGGTTTTAGAATTACATCCAGTATAGCAGTGATTACTGGTGTGGTATAGGGGCCCCAGCAGGCCTGTAATTCGCCTTCTGGGGGGTGCCTTAAGGTTTGCTCATATTTTGACCAATAAGGCAGAAGTAAGGCTGTAAACCATATTTTTGGCGAGAGTGGGCACCACTAAAAGAGAAATAAGTAGTGTATTCATTACGAAATACATACCAAGCTCAAAATACATGTATTGGGAGTGCATGTAGCGAGGGTACCAGAAACTTTAAATTCAGCTCAAAACACCCCTTAAATGGGTTGGATCTGGCTCAAATTTTCACAGGAAACTCAGTTTTCATCATAGAATTAAATTGCATTTGTCTGACAAACTCGAGGGCCATATTTGGAATTTCAGTTTCGGGGTGTGGTCCTGGTCTGCCCCCCCCCCCCCCCCCCTCATGAGGGGTAATTTCAGGTATATCATATTGTGGTCAATCTGAAGCACTTATGGAATTTCAGACATGTTTAGATCAGAAATGAGGACATTTTAGGCACATTTGGAGCATTACATGTCTGAACAGAAATTATTTAACCCGAATATTGCTGTTAAAATGGTGTAAAATACATGTAAATCAGCCCAACTGAGTAGTAAATGTTGGTCTATAATTCTGAAATTTGGCAAGAAAATAGTCAGTAACCTACTGAATCTGACTGCATAGGTTTTAGAATTACATCCAGTATAGCAGTGATTACTGGTGTGGTATAGGGGCCCCAGCAGGCCTGTAATTCGCCTTCTGGGGGGTGCCTTAAGGTTTGCTCATATTTTGACCAATAAGGCAGAAGTAAGGCTGTAAACCATATTTTTGGCGAGAGTGGGCACCACTAAAAGAGAAATAAGTAGTGTATTCATTAAGAAATACATACCAAGCTCAAAATACATGTATTGGGAGTGCATGTAGCGAGGGTACCATAAACTTTAAATTCAGCTCAAAACACCCCTTAAATGGGTTGGATCTGGCTCAAATTTTCACAGGAAACTCAGTTTTCATCATAGAATTAAATTGCATTTGTCTGACAAACTCGAGGGCCATATTTGGAATTTCAGTTTCGGGGTGTGGGCCTGGTCTGCCCCCCCCCCCCCCCCCTCATGAGGGGTAATTTCAGGTATATCATATTGTGGTCAATCTGAAGCACTTATGGAATTTCAGACATGTTTAGATCAGAAATGAGGACATTTTAGGCCCATTTGGAGCATTACATGTCTGAACAGAAATTATTTAACCCGAATATTGCTGTTAAAATGGTGTAAAATACATGTAAATCAGCCCAACTGAGTAGTAAATGTTGGTCTATAATTCTGAAATTTGGCAAGAAAATAGTCAGTAACCTACTGAATCTGACTGCATAGGTTTTAGAATTACATCCAGTATAGCAGTGATTACTGGTGTGGTATAGGGGCCCCAGCAGGCCTGTAATTCGCCTTCTGGGGGGTGCCTTAAGGTTTGCTCATATTTTGACCAATAAGGCAGAAGTAAGGCTGTAAACCATATTTTTGGCGAGAGTGGGCACCACTAAAAGAGAAATAAGTAGTGTATTCATTACGAAATACATACCAAGCTCAAAATACATGTATTGGGAGTGCATGTAGCGAGGGTACCAGAAACTTTAAATTCAGCTCAAAACACCCCTTAAATGGGGTGGATCTGGCTCAAATTTTCACAGGAAACTCAGTTTTCATCATAGAATTAAATTGCATTTGTCTGACAAACTCGAGGGCCATATTTGGAATTTCAGTTTCGGGGTGTGGTCCTGGTCTGCCCCTCCCCCCCCCCCCCTCATGAGGGGTAATTTCAGGTATATCATATTGTGGTCAATCTGAAGCACTTATGGAATTTCAGACATGTTTAGATCAGAAATGAGGACATTTTAGGCACATTTGGAGCATTACATGTCTGAACAGAAATTATTTAACCCGAATATTGCTGTTAAAATGGTGTAAAATACATGTAAATCAGCCCAACTGAGTAGTAAATGTTGGTCTATAATTCTGAAATTTGGCAAGAAAATAGTCAGTAACCTACTGAATCTGACTGCATAGGTTTTAGAATTACATCCAGTATAGCAGTGATTACTGGTGTGGTATAGGGGCCCCAGCAGGCCTGTAATTCGCCTTCTGGGGGGTGCCTTAAGGTTTGCTCATATTTTGACCAATAAGGCAGAAGTAAGGCTGTAAACCATATTTTTGGCGAGAGTGGGCACCACTAAAAGAGAAATAAGTAGTGTATTCATTAAGAAATACATACCAAGCTCAAAATACATGTATTGGGAGTGCATGTAGCGAGGGTACCATAAACTTTAAATTCAGCTCAAAACACCCCTTAAATGGGTTGGATCTGGCTCAAATTTTCACAGGAAACTCAGTTTTCATCATAGAATTAAATTGCATTTGTCTGACAAACTCGAGGGCCATATTTGGAATTTCAGTTTCGGGGTGTGGGCCTGGTCTGCCCCCCCCCCCCCCCCCCCCTCATGAGGGGTAATTTCAGGTATATCATATTGTGGTCAATCTGAAGCACTTATGGAATTTCAGACATGTTTAGATCAGAAATGAGGACATTTTAGGCCCATTTGGAGCATTACATGTCTGAACAGAAATTATTTAACCCGAATATTGCTGTTAAAATGGTGTAAAATACATGTAAATCAGCCCAACTGAGTAGTAAATGTTGGTCTATAATTCTGAAATTTGGCAAGAAAATAGTCAGTAACCTACTGAATCTGACTGCATAGGTTTTAGAATTACATCCAGTATAGCAGTGATTACTGGTGTGGTATAGGGGCCCCAGCAGGCCTGTAATTCGCCTTCTGGGGGGTGCCTTAAGGTTTGCTCATATTTTGACCAATAAGGCAGAAGTAAGGCTGTAAACCATATTTTTGGCGAGAGTGGGCACCACTAAAAGAGAAATAAGTAGTGTATTCATTAAGAAATACATACCAAGCTCAAAATACATGTATTGGGAGTGCATGTAGCGAGGGTACCATAAACTTTAAATTCAGCTCAAAACACCCCTTAAATGGGTTGGATCTGGCTCAAATTTTCACAGGAAACTCAGTTTTCATCCTAGAATTAAATTGCATTTGTCTGACAAACTCGAGGGCCATATTTGGAATTTCAGTTTCGGGGTGTGGGCCTGGTCTGCCCCCCCCCTCATGAGGGGTAATTTCAGGTATATCATATTGTGGTCAATCTGAAGCACTTATGGAATTTCAGACATGTTTAGATCAGAAATGAGGACATTTTAGGCACATTTGGAGCATTACATGTCTGAACAGAAATTATTTAACCCGAATATTGCTGTTAAAATGGTGTAAAATACATGTAAATCAGCCCAACTGAGTAGTAAATGTTGGTCTATAATTCTGAAATTTGGCAAGAAAATAGTCAGTAACCTACTGAATCTGACTGCATAGGTTTTAGAATTACATCCAGTATAGCAGTGATTACTGGTGTGGTATAGGGGCCCCAGCAGGCCTGTAATTCGCCTTCTGGGGGGTGCCTTAAGGTTTGCTCATATTTTGACCAATAAGGCAGAAGTAAGGCTGTAAACCATATTTTTGGCGAGAGTGGGCACCACTAAAAGAGAAATAAGTAGTGTATTCATTACGAAATACATACCAAGCTCAAAATACATGTATTGGGAGTGCATGTAGCGAGGGTACCAGAAACTTTAAATTCAGCTCAAAACACCCCTTAAATGGGTTGGATCTGGCTCAAATTTTCACAGGAAACTCAGTTTTCATCATAGAATTAAATTGCATTTGTCTGACAAACTCGAGGGCCATATTTGGAATTTCAGTTTCGGGGTGTGGTCCTGGTCTGCCCCCCCCCCCCCCCCTCATGAGGGGTAATTTCAGGTATATCATATTGTGGTCAATCTGAAGCACTTATGGAATTTCAGACATGTTTAGATCAGAAATGAGGACATTTTAGGCACATTTGGAGCATTACATGTCTGAACAGAAATTATTTAACCCGAATATTGCTGTTAAAATGGTGTAAAATACATGTAAATCAGCCCAACTGAGTAGTAAATGTTGGTCTATAATTCTGAAATTTGGCAAGAAAATAGTCAGTAACCTACTTAATCTGACTGCATAGGTTTTAGAATTACATCCAGTATAGCAGTGATTACTGGTGTGGTATAGGGGCCCCAGCAGGCCTGTAATTCGCCTTCTGGGGGGTGCCTTAAGGTTTGCTCATATTTTGACCAATAAGGCAGAAGTAAGGCTGTAAACCATATTTTTGGCGAGAGTGGGCACCACTAAAAGAGAAATAAGTAGTGTATTCATTAAGAAATACATACCAAGCTCAAAATACATGTATTGGGAGTGCATGTAGCGAGGGTACCATAAACTTTAAATTCAGCTCAAAACACCCCTTAAATGGGTTGGATCTGGCTCAAATTTTCACAGGAAACTCAGTTTTCATCATAGAATTAAATTGCATTTGTCTGACAAACTCGAGGGCCATATTTGGAATTTCAGTTTCGGGGTGTGGGCCTGGTCTGCCCCCCCCCCCCCCCCCCCCCCCCTCATGAGGGGTAATTTCAGGTATATCATATTGTGGTCAATCTGAAGCACTTATGGAATTTCAGACATGTTTAGATCAGAAATGAGGACATTTTAGGCCCATTTGGAGCATTACATGTCTGAACAGAAATTATTTAACCCGAATATTGCTGTTAAAATGGTGTAAAATACATGTAAATCAGCCCAACTGAGTAGTAAATGTTGGTCTATAATTCTGAAATTTGGCAAGAAAATAGTCAGTAACCTACTGAATCTGACTGCATAGGTTTTAGAATTACATCCAGTATAGCAGTGATTACTGGTGTGGTATAGGGGCCCCAGCAGGCCTGTAATTCGCCTTCTGGGGGGTGCCTTAAGGTTTGCTCATATTTTGACCAATAAGGCAGAAGTAAGGCTGTAAACCATATTTTTGGCGAGAGTGGGCACCACTAAAAGAGAAATAAGTAGTGTATTCATTACGAAATACATACCAAGCTCAAAATACATGTATTGGGAGTGCATGTAGCGAGGGTATCAGAAACTTTAAATTCAGCTCAAAACACCCCTTAAATGGGTTGGATCTGGCTCAAATTTTCACAGGAAACTCAGTTTTCATCATAGAATTAAATTGCATTTGTCTGACAAACTCGAGGGCCATATTTGGAATTTCAGTTTCGGGGTGTGGTCCTGGTCTGCCCCCCCCCCCCCCCTCATGAGGGGTAATTTCAGGTATATCATATTGTGGTCAATCTGAAGCACTTATGGAATTTCAGACATGTTTAGATCAGAAATGAGGACATTTTAGGCACATTTGGAGCATTACATGTCTGAACAGAAATTATTTAACCCGAATATTGCTGTTAAAATGGTGTAAAATACATGTAAATCAGCCCAACTGAGTAGTAAATGTTGGTCTATAATTCTGAAATTTGGCAAGAAAATAGTCAGTAACCTACTGAATCTGACTGCATAGGTTTTAGAATTACATCCAGTATAGCAGTGATTACTGGTGTGGTATAGGGGCCCCAGCAGGCCTGTAATTCGCCTTCTGGGGGGTGCCTTAAGGTTTGCTCATATTTTGACCAATAAGGCAGAAGTAAGGCTGTAAACCATATTTTTGGCGAGAGTGGGCACCACTAAAAGAGAAATAAGTAGTGTATTCATTAAGAAATACATACCAAGCTCAAAATACATGTATTGGGAGTGCATGTAGCGAGGGTACCATAAACTTTAAATTCAGCTCAAAACACCCCTTAAATGGGTTGGATCTGGCTCAAATTTTCACAGGAAACTCAGTTTTCATCATAGAATTAAATTGCATTTGTCTGACAAACTCGAGGGCCATATTTGGAATTTCAGTTTCGGGGTGTGGGCCTGGTCTGCCCCCCCCCCCCCCCCTCATGACGGGTAATTTCAGGTATATCATATTGTGGTCAATCTGAAGCACTTATGGAATTTCAGACATGTTTAGATCAGAAATGAGGACATTTTAGGCCCATTTGGAGCATTACATGTCTGAACAGAAATTATTTAACCCGAATATTGCTGTTAAAATGGTGTAAAATACATGTAAATCAGCCCAACTGAGTAGTAAATGTTGGTCTATAATTCTGAAATTTGGCAAGAAAATAGTCAGTAACCTACTGAATCTGACTGCATAGGTTTTAGAATTACATCCAGTATAGCAGTGATTACTGGTGTGGTATAGGGGCCCCAGCAGGCCTGTAATTCGCCTTCTGGGGGTGCCTTAAGGTTTGCTCATATTTTGACCAATAAGGCAGAAGTAAGGCTGTAAACCATATTTTTGGCGAGAGTGGGCACCACTAAAAGAGAAATAAGTAGTGTATTCATTACGAAATACATACCAAGCTCAAAATACATGTATTGGGAGTGCATGTAGCGAGGGTACCAGAAACTTTAAATTCAGCTCAAAACACCCCTTAAATGGGTTGGATCTGGCTCAAATTTTCACAGGAAACTCAGTTTTCATCATAGAATTAAATTGCATTTGTCTGACAAACTCGAGGGCCATATTTGGAATTTCAGTTTCGGGGTGTGGTCCTGGTCTGCCCCCCCCCCCCCCTCATGAGGGGTAATTTCAGGTATATCATATTGTGGTCAATCTGAAGCACTTATGGAATTTCAGACATGTTTAGATCAGAAATGAGGACATTTTAGGCACATTTGGAGCATTACATGTCTGAACAGAAATTATTTAACCCGAATATTGCTGTTAAAATGGTGTAAAATACATGTAAATCAGCCCAACTGAGTAGTAAATGTTGGTCTATAATTCTGAAATTTGGCAAGAAAATAGTCAGTAACCTACTTAATCTGACTGCATAGGTTTTAGAATTACATCCAGTATAGCAGTGATTACTGGTGTGGTATAGGGGCCCCAGCAGGCCTGTAATTCGCCTTCTGGGGGGTGCCTTAAGGTTTGCTCATATTTTGACCAATAAGGCAGAAGTAAGGCTGTAAACCATATTTTTGGCGAGAGTGGGCACCACTAAAAGAGAAATAAGTAGTGTATTCATTAAGAAATACATACCAAGCTCAAAATACATGTATTGGGAGTGCATGTAGCGAGGGTACCATAAACTTTAAATTCAGCTCAAAACACCCCTTAAATGGGTTGGATCTGGCTCAAATTTTCACAGGAAACTCAGTTTTCATCATAGAATTAAATTGCATTTGTCTGACAAACTCGAGGGCCATATTTGGAATTTCAGTTTCGGGGTGTGGGCCTGGTCTGCCCCCCCCCCCCCCTCATGAGGGGTAATTTCAGGTATATCATATTGTGGTCAATCTGAAGCACTTATGGAATTTCAGACATGTTTAGATCAGAAATGAGGACATTTTAGGCCCATTTGGAGCATTACATGTCTGAACAGAAATTATTTAACCCGAATATTGCTGTTAAAATGGTGTAAAATACATGTAAATCAGCCCAACTGAGTAGTAAATGTTGGTCTATAATTCTGAAATTTGGCAAGAAAATAGTCAGTAACCTACTGAATCTGACTGCATAGGTTTTAGAATTACATCCAGTATAGCAGTGATTACTGGTGTGGTATAGGGGCCCCAGCAGGCCTGTAATTCGCCTTCTGGGGGGTGCCTTAAGGTTTGCTCATATTTTGACCAATAAGGCAGAAGTAAGGCTGTAAACCATATTTTTGGCGAGAGTGGGCACCACTAAAAGAGAAATAAGTAGTGTATTCATTACGAAATACATACCAAGCTCAAAATACATGTATTGGGAGTGCATGTAGCGAGGGTACCAGAAACTTTAAATTCAGCTCAAAACACCCCTTAAATGGGTTGGATCTGGCTCAAATTTTCACAGGAAACTCAGTTTTCATCATAGAATTAAATTGCATTTGTCTGACAAACTCGAGGGCCATATTTGGAATTTCAGTTTCGGGGTGTGGTCCTGGTCTGCCCCCCCCCCCCCCCCTCATGAGGGGTAATTTCAGGTATATCATATTGTGGTCAATCTGAAGCACTTATGGAATTTCAGACATGTTTAGATCAGAAATGAGGACATTTTAGGCACATTTGGAGCATTACATGTCTGAACAGAAATTATTTAACCCGAATATTGCTGTTAAAATGGTGTAAAATACATGTAAATCAGCCCAACTGAGTAGTAAATGTTGGTCTATAATTCTGAAATTTGGCAAGAAAATAGTCAGTAACCTACTGAATCTGACTGCATAGGTTTTAGAATTACATCCAGTATAGCAGTGATTACTGGTGTGGTATAGGGGCCCCAGCAGGCCTGTAATTCGCCTTCTGGGGGGTGCCTTAAGGTTTGCTCATATTTTGACCAATAAGGCAGAAGTAAGGCTGTAAACCATATTTTTGGCGAGAGTGGGCACCACTAAAAGAGAAATAAGTAGTGTATTCATTAAGAAATACATACCAAGCTCAAAATACATGTATTGGGAGTGCATGTAGCGAGGGTACCATAAACTTTAAATTCAGCTCAAAACACCCCTTAAATGGGTTGGATCTGGCTCAAATTTTCACAGGAAACTCAGTTTTCATCATAGAATTAAATTGCATTTGTCTGACAAACTCGAGGGCCATATTTGGAATTTCAGTTTCGGGGTGTGGGCCTGGTCTGCCCCCCCCCCCCCCCCCTCATGAGGGGTAATTTCAGGTATATCATATTGTGGTCAATCTGAAGCACTTATGGAATTTCAGACATGTTTAGATCAGAAATGAGGACATTTTAGGCCCATTTGGAGCATTACATGTCTGAACAGAAATTATTTAACCCGAATATTGCTGTTAAAATGGTGTAAAATACATGTAAATCAGCCCAACTGAGTAGTAAATGTTGGTCTATAATTCTGAAATTTGGCAAGAAAATAGTCAGTAACCTACTGAATCTGACTGCATAGGTTTTAGAATTACATCCAGTATAGCAGTGATTACTGGTGTGGTATAGGGGCCCCAGCAGGCCTGTAATTCGCCTTCTGGGGGGTGCCTTAAGGTTTGCTCATATTTTGACCAATAAGGCAGAAGTAAGGCTGTAAACCATATTTTTGGCGAGAGTGGGCACCACTAAAAGAGAAATAAGTAGTGTATTCATTACGAAATACATACCAAGCTCAAAATACATGTATTGGGAGTGCATGTAGCGAGGGTACCAGAAACTTTAAATTCAGCTCAAAACACCCCTTAAATGGGGTGGATCTGGCTCAAATTTTCACAGGAAACTCAGTTTTCATCATAGAATTAAATTGCATTTGTCTGACAAACTCGAGGGCCATATTTGGAATTTCAGTTTCGGGGTGTGGTCCTGGTCTGCCCCTCCCCCCCCCCCCCTCATGAGGGGTAATTTCAGGTATATCATATTG
The DNA here is from genome assembly GCA_964017235.1 of Sabellastarte sp. h YS-2021. Classification (NCBI taxonomy): domain Eukaryota; kingdom Metazoa; phylum Annelida; class Polychaeta; order Sabellida; family Sabellidae; genus Sabellastarte; species Sabellastarte sp. h YS-2021. The sequence goes on along the minus strand of OZ024935.1, from coordinate 85,182,289 downwards.
TGGTCAATCTGAAGCACTTATGGAATTTCAGACATGTTTAGATCAGAAATGAGGACATTTTAGGCACATTTGGAGCATTACATGTCTGAACAGAAATTATTTAACCCGAATATTGCTGTTAAAATGGTGTAAAATACATGTAAATCAGCCCAACTGAGTAGTAAATGTTGGTCTATAATTCTGAAATTTGGCAAGAAAATAGTCAGTAACCTACTGAATCTGACTGCATAGGTTTTAGAATTACATCCAGTATAGCAGTGATTACTGGTGTGGTATAGGGGCCCCAGCAGGCCTGTAATTCGCCTTCTGGGGGGTGCCTTAAGGTTTGCTCATATTTTGACCAATAAGGCAGAAGTAAGGCTGTAAACCATATTTTTGGCGAGAGTGGGCACCACTAAAAGAGAAATAAGTAGTGTATTCATTAAGAAATACATACCAAGCTCAAAATACATGTATTGGGAGTGCATGTAGCGAGGGTACCATAAACTTTAAATTCAGCTCAAAACACCCCTTAAATGGGTTGGATCTGGCTCAAATTTTCACAGGAAACTCAGTTTTCATCATAGAATTAAATTGCATTTGTCTGACAAACTCGAGGGCCATATTTGGAATTTCAGTTTCGGGGTGTGGGCCTGGTCTGCCCCCCCCCCCCCTCATGAGGGGTAATTTCAGGTATATCATATTGTGGTCAATCTGAAGCACTTATGGAATTTCAGACATGTTTAGATCAGAAATGAGGACATTTTAGGCCCATTTGGAGCATTACATGTCTGAACAGAAATTATTTAACCCGAATATTGCTGTTAAAATGGTGTAAAATACATGTAAATCAGCCCAACTGAGTAGTAAATGTTGGTCTATAATTCTGAAATTTGGCAAGAAAATAGTCAGTAACCTACTGAATCTGACTGCATAGGTTTTAGAATTACATCCAGTATAGCAGTGATTACTGGTGTGGTATAGGGGCCCCAGCAGGCCTGTAATTCGCCTTCTGGGGGGTGCCTTAAGGTTTGCTCATATTTTGACCAATAAGGCAGAAGTAAGGCTGTAAACCATATTTTTGGCGAGAGTGGGCACCACTAAAAGAGAAATAAGTAGTGTATTCATTACGAAATACATACCAAGCTCAAAATACATGTATTGGGAGTGCATGTAGCGAGGGTACCAGAAACTTTAAATTCAGCTCAAAACACCCCTTAAATGGGGTGGATCTGGCTCAAATTTTCACAGGAAACTCAGTTTTCATCATAGAATTAAATTGCATTTGTCTGACAAACTCGAGGGCCATATTTGGAATTTCAGTTTCGGGGTGTGGTCCTGGTCTGCCCCTCCCCCCCCCCCCCTCATGAGGGGTAATTTCAGGTATATCATATTGTGGTCAATCTGAAGCACTTATGGAATTTCAGACATGTTTAGATCAGAAATGAGGACATTTTAGGCACATTTGGAGCATTACATGTCTGAACAGAAATTATTTAACCCGAATATTGCTGTTAAAATGGTGTAAAATACATGTAAATCAGCCCAACTGAGTAGTAAATGTTGGTCTATAATTCTGAAATTTGGCAAGAAAATAGTCAGTAACCTACTGAATCTGACTGCATAGGTTTTAGAATTACATCCAGTATAGCAGTGATTACTGGTGTGGTATAGGGGCCCCAGCAGGCCTGTAATTCGCCTTCTGGGGGGTGCCTTAAGGTTTGCTCATATTTTGACCAATAAGGCAGAAGTAAGGCTGTAAACCATATTTTTGGCGAGAGTGGGCACCACTAAAAGAGAAATAAGTAGTGTATTCATTAAGAAATACATACCAAGCTCAAAATACATGTATTGGGAGTGCATGTAGCGAGGGTACCATAAACTTTAAATTCAGCTCAAAACACCCCTTAAATGGGTTGGATCTGGCTCAAATTTTCACAGGAAACTCAGTTTTCATCATAGAATTAAATTGCATTTGTCTGACAAACTCGAGGGCCATATTTGGAATTTCAGTTTCGGGGTGTGGGCCTGGTCTGCCCCCCCCCCCCCCTCATGAGGGGTAATTTCAGGTATATCATATTGTGGTCAATCTGAAGCACTTATGGAATTTCAGACATGTTTAGATCAGAAATGAGGACATTTTAGGCCCATTTGGAGCATTACATGTCTGAACAGAAATTATTTAACCCGAATATTGCTGTTAAAATGGTGTAAAATACATGTAAATCAGCCCAACTGAGTAGTAAATGTTGGTCTATAATTCTGAAATTTGGCAAGAAAATAGTCAGTAACCTACTGAATCTGACTGCATAGGTTTTAGAATTACATCCAGTATAGCAGTGATTACTGGTGTGGTATAGGGGCCCCAGCAGGCCTGTAATTCGCCTTCTGGGGGGTGCCTTAAGGTTTGCTCATATTTTGACCAATAAGGCAGAAGTAAGGCTGTAAACCATATTTTTGGCGAGAGTGGGCACCACTAAAAGAGAAATAAGTAGTGTATTCATTACGAAATACATACCAAGCTCAAAATACATGTATTGGGAGTGCATGTAGCGAGGGTACCAGAAACTTTAAATTCAGCTCAAAACACCCCTTAAATGGGGTGGATCTGGCTCAAATTTTCACAGGAAACTCAGTTTTCATCATAGAATTAAATTGCATTTGTCTGACAAACTCGAGGGCCATATTTGGAATTTCAGTTTCGGGGTGTGGTCCTGGTCTGCCCCTCCCCCCCCCCCCTCATGAGGGGTAATTTCAGGTATATCATATTGTGGTCAATCTGAAGCACTTATGGAATTTCAGACATGTTTAGATCAGAAATGAGGACATTTTAGGCACATTTGGAGCATTACATGTCTGAACAGAAATTATTTAACCCGAATATTGCTGTTAAAATGGTGTAAAATACATGTAAATCAGCCCAACTGAGTAGTAAATGTTGGTCTATAATTCTGAAATTTGGCAAGAAAATAGTCAGTAACCTACTGAATCTGACTGCATAGGTTTTAGAATTACATCCAGTATAGCAGTGATTACTGGTGTGGTATAGGGGCCCCAGCAGGCCTGTAATTCGCCTTCTGGGGGGTGCCTTAAGGTTTGCTCATATTTTGACCAATAAGGCAGAAGTAAGGCTGTAAACCATATTTTTGGCGAGAGTGGGCACCACTAAAAGAGAAATAAGTAGTGTATTCATTAAGAAATACATACCAAGCTCAAAATACATGTATTGGGAGTGCATGTAGCGAGGGTACCATAAACTTTAAATTCAGCTCAAAACACCCCTTAAATGGGTTGGATCTGGCTCAAATTTTCACAGGAAACTCAGTTTTCATCATAGAATTAAATTGCATTTGTCTGACAAACTCGAGGGCCATATTTGGAATTTCAGTTTCGGGGTGTGGGCCTGGTCTGCCCCCCCCCCCTCATGAGGGGTAATTTCAGGTATATCATATTGTGGTCAATCTGAAGCACTTATGGAATTTCAGACATGTTTAGATCAGAAATGAGGACATTTTAGGCCCATTTGGAGCATTACATGTCTGAACAGAAATTATTTAACCCGAATATTGCTGTTAAAATGGTGTAAAATACATGTAAATCAGCCCAACTGAGTAGTAAATGTTGGTCTATAATTCTGAAATTTGGCAAGAAAATAGTCAGTAACCTACTGAATCTGACTGCATAGGTTTTAGAATTACATCCAGTATAGCAGTGATTACTGGTGTGGTATAGGGGCCCCAGCAGGCCTGTAATTCGCCTTCTGGGGGGTGCCTTAAGGTTTGCTCATATTTTGACCAATAAGGCAGAAGTAAGGCTGTAAACCATATTTTTGGCGAGAGTGGGCACCACTAAAAGAGAAATAAGTAGTGTATTCATTAAGAAATACATACCAAGCTCAAAATACATGTATTGGGAGTGCATGTAGCGAGGGTACCATAAACTTTAAATTCAGCTCAAAACACCCCTTAAATGGGTTGGATCTGGCTCAAATTTTCACAGGAAACTCAGTTTTCATCATAGAATTAAATTGCATTTGTCTGACAAACTCGAGGGCCATATTTGGAATTTCAGTTTCGGGGTGTGGGCCTGGTCTGCCCCCCCCCCCCCCCTCATGAGGGGTAATTTCAGGTATATCATATTGTGGTCAATCTGAAGCACTTATGGAATTTCAGACATGTTTAGATCAGAAATGAGGACATTTTAGGCCCATTTGGAGCATTACATGTCTGAACAGAAATTATTTAACCCGAATATTGCTGTTAAAATGGTGTAAAATACATGTAAATCAGCCCAACTGAGTAGTAAATGTTGGTCTATAATTCTGAAATTTGGCAAGAAAATAGTCAGTAACCTACTGAATCTGACTGCATAGGTTTTAGAATTACATCCAGTATAGCAGTGATTACTGGTGTGGTATAGGGGCCCCAGCAGGCCTGTAATTCGCCTTCTGGGGGGTGCCTTAAGGTTTGCTCATATTTTGACCAATAAGGCAGAAGTAAGGCTGTAAACCATATTTTTGGCGAGAGTGGGCACCACTAAAAGAGAAATAAGTAGTGTATTCATTACGAAATACATACCAAGCTCAAAATACATGTATTGGGAGTGCATGTAGCGAGGGTACCAGAAACTTTAAATTCAGCTCAAAACACCCCTTAAATGGGGTGGATCTGGCTCAAATTTTCACAGGAAACTCAGTTTTCATCATAGAATTAAATTGCATTTGTCTGACAAACTCGAGGGCCATATTTGGAATTTCAGTTTCGGGGTGTGGTCCTGGTCTGCCCCTCCCCCCCCCCCCTCATGAGGGGTAATTTCAGGTATATCATATTGTGGTCAATCTGAAGCACTTATGGAATTTCAGACATGTTTAGATCAGAAATGAGGACATTTTAGGCACATTTGGAGCATTACATGTCTGAACAGAAATTATTTAACCCGAATATTGCTGTTAAAATGGTGTAAAATACATGTAAATCAGCCCAACTGAGTAGTAAATGTTGGTCTATAATTCTGAAATTTGGCAAGAAAATAGTCAGTAACCTACTGAATCTGACTGCATAGGTTTTAGAATTACATCCAGTATAGCAGTGATTACTGGTGTGGTATAGGGGCCCCAGCAGGCCTGTAATTCGCCTTCTGGGGGGTGCCTTAAGGTTTGCTCATATTTTGACCAATAAGGCAGAAGTAAGGCTGTAAACCATATTTTTGGCGAGAGTGGGCACCACTAAAAGAGAAATAAGTAGTGTATTCATTACGAAATACATACCAAGCTCAAAATACATGTATTGGGAGTGCATGTAGCGAGGGTACCAGAAACTTTAAATTCAGCTCAAAACACCCCTTAAATGGGGTGGATCTGGCTCAAATTTTCACAGGAAACTCAGTTTTCATCATAGAATTAAATTGCATTTGTCTGACAAACTCGAGGGCCATATTTGGAATTTCAGTTTCGGGGTGTGGTCCTGGTCTGCCCCTCCCCCCCCCCCCTCATGAGGGGTAATTTCAGGTATATCATATTGTGGTCAATCTGAAGCACTTATGGAATTTCAGACATGTTTAGATCAGAAATGAGGACATTTTAGGCACATTTGGAGCATTACATGTCTGAACAGAAATTATTTAACCCGAATATTGCTGTTAAAATGGTGTAAAATACATGTAAATCAGCCCAACTGAGTAGTAAATGTTGGTCTATAATTCTGAAATTTGGCAAGAAAATAGTCAGTAACCTACTGAATCTGACTGCATAGGTTTTAGAATTACATCCAGTATAGCAGTGATTACTGGTGTGGTATAGGGGCCCCAGCAGGCCTGTAATTCGCCTTCTGGGGGGTGCCTTAAGGTTTGCTCATATTTTGACCAATAAGGCAGAAGTAAGGCTGTAAACCATATTTTTGGCGAGAGTGGGCACCACTAAAAGAGAAATAAGTAGTGTATTCATTAAGAAATACATACCAAGCTCAAAATACATGTATTGGGAGTGCATGTAGCGAGGGTACCATAAACTTTAAATTCAGCTCAAAACACCCCTTAAATGGGTTGGATCTGGCTCAAATTTTCACAGGAAACTCAGTTTTCATCATAGAATTAAATTGCATTTGTCTGACAAACTCGAGGGCCATATTTGGAATTTCAGTTTCGGGGTGTGGGCCTGGTCTGCCCCCCCCCCCCCCCCCCTCATGAGGGGTAATTTCAGGTATATCATATTGTGGTCAATCTGAAGCACTTATGGAATTTCAGACATGTTTAGATCAGAAATGAGGACATTTTAGGCCCATTTGGAGCATTACATGTCTGAACAGAAATTATTTAACCCGAATATTGCTGTTAAAATGGTGTAAAATACATGTAAATCAGCCCAACTGAGTAGTAAATGTTGGTCTATAATTCTGAAATTTGGCAAGAAAATAGTCAGTAACCTACTGAATCTGACTGCATAGGTTTTAGAATTGCATCCAGTATAGCAGTGATTACTGGTGTGGTATAGGGGCCCCAGCAGGCCTGTAATTCGCCTTCTGGGGGGTGCCTTAAGGTTTGCTCATATTTTGACCAATAAGGCAGAAGTAAGGCTGTAAACCATATTTTTGGCGAGAGTGGGCACCACTAAAAGAGAAATAAGTAGTGTATTCATTACGAAATACATACCAAGCTCAAAATACATGTATTGGGAGTGCATGTAGCGAGGGTACCAGAAACTTTAAATTCAGCTCAAAACACCCCTTAAATGGGGTGGATCTGGCTCAAATTTTCACAGGAAACTCAGTTTTCATCATAGAATTAAATTGCATTTGTCTGACAAACTCGAGGGCCATATTTGGAATTTCAGTTTCGGGGTGTGGTCCTGGTCTGCCCCTCCCCCCCCCACCCCTCATGAGGGGTAATTTCAGGTATATCATATTGTGGTCAATCTGAAGCACTTATGGAATTTCAGACATGTTTAGATCAGAAATGAGGACATTTTAGGCACATTTGGAGCATTACATGTCTGAACAGAAATTATTTAACCCGAATATTGCTGTTAAAATGGTGTAAAATACATGTAAATCAGCCCAACTGAGTAGTAAATGTTGGTCTATAATTCTGAAATTTGGCAAGAAAATAGTCAGTAACCTACTGAATCTGACTGCATAGGTTTTAGAATTACATCCAGTATAGCAGTGATTACTGGTGTGGTATAGGGGCCCCAGCAGGCCTGTAATTCGCCTTCTGGGGGGTGCCTTAAGGTTTGCTCATATTTTGACCAATAAGGCAGAAGTAAGGCTGTAAACCATATTTTTGGCGAGAGTGGGCACCACTAAAAGAGAAATAAGTAGTGTATTCATTACGAAATACATACCAAGCTCAAAATACATGTATTGGGAGTGCATGTAGCGAGGGTACCAGAAACTTTAAATTCAGCTCAAAACACCCCTTAAATGGGGTGGATCTGGCTCAAATTTTCACAGGAAACTCAGTTTTCATCATAGAATTAAATTGCATTTGTCTGACAAACTCGAGGGCCATATTTGGAATTTCAGTTTCGGGGTGTGGTCCTGGTCTGCCCCTCCCCCCCCCCCCCCCCCTCATGAGGGGTAATTTCAGGTATATCATATTGTGGTCAATCTGAAGCACTTATGGAATTTCAGACATGTTTAGATCAGAAATGAGGACATTTTAGGCACATTTGGAGCATTACATGTCTGAACAGAAATTATTTAACCCGAATATTGCTGTTAAAATGGTGTAAAATACATGTAAATCAGCCCAACTGAGTAGTAAATGTTGGTCTATAATTCTGAAATTTGGCAAGAAAATAGTCAGTAACCTACTGAATCTGACTGCATAGGTTTTAGAATTACATCCAGTATAGCAGTGATTACTGGTGTGGTATAGGGGCCCCAGCAGGCCTGTAATTCGCCTTCTGGGGGGTGCCTTAAGGTTTGCTCATATTTTGACCAATAAGGCAGAAGTAAGGCTGTAAACCATATTTTTGGCGAGAGTGGGCACCACTAAAAGAGAAATAAGTAGTGTATTCATTACGAAATACATACCAAGCTCAAAATACATGTATTGGGAGTGCATGTAGCGAGGGTACCAGAAACTTTAAATTCAGCTCAAAACACCCCTTAAATGGGGTGGATCTGGCTCAAATTTTCACAGGAAACTCAGTTTTCATCATAGAATTAAATTGCATTTGTCTGACAAACTCGAGGGCCATATTTGGAATTTCAGTTTCGGGGTGTGGTCCTGGTCTGCCCCTCCCCCCCCCCCCCCTCATGAGGGGTAATTTCAGGTATATCATATTGTGGTCAATCTGAAGCACTTATGGAATTTCAGACATGTTTAGATCAGAAATGAGGACATTTTAGGCACATTTGGAGCATTACATGTCTGAACAGAAATTATTTAACCCGAATATTGCTGTTAAAATGGTGTAAAATACATGTAAATCAGCCCAACTGAGTAGTAAATGTTGGTCTATAATTCTGAAATTTGGCAAGAAAATAGTCAGTAACCTACTGAATCTGACTGCATAGGTTTTAGAATTACATCCAGTATAGCAGTGATTACTGGTGTGGTATAGGGGCCCCAGCAGGCCTGTAATTCGCCTTCTGGGGGGTGCCTTAAGGTTTGCTCATATTTTGACCAATAAGGCAGAAGTAAGGCTGTAAACCATATTTTTGGCGAGAGTGGGCACCACTAAAAGAGAAATAAGTAGTGTATTCATTACGAAATACATACCAAGCTCAAAATACATGTATTGGGAGTGCATGTAGCGAGGGTACCAGAAACTTTAAATTCAGCTCAAAACACCCCTTAAATGGGGTGGATCTGGCTCAAATTTTCACAGGAAACTCAGTTTTCATCATAGAATTAAATTGCATTTGTCTGACAAACTCGAGGGCCATATTTGGAATTTCAGTTTCGGGGTGTGGTCCTGGTCTGCCCCTCCCCCCCCCCCCCTCATGAGGGGTAATTTCAGGTATATCATATTGTGGTCAATCTGAAGCACTTATGGAATTTCAGACATGTTTAGATCAGAAATGAGGACATTTTAGGCACATTTGGAGCATTACATGTCTGAACAGAAATTATTTAACCCGAATATTGCTGTTAAAATGGTGTAAAATACATGTAAATCAGCCCAACTGAGTAGTAAATGTTGGTCTATAATTCTGAAATTTGGCAAGAAAATAGTCAGTAACCTACTGAATCTGACTGCATAGGTTTTAGAATTACATCCAGTATAGCAGTGATTACTGGTGTGGTATAGGGGCCCCAGCAGGCCTGTAATTCGCCTTCTGGGGGGTGCCTTAAGGTTTGCTCATATTTTGACCAATAAGGCAGAAGTAAGGCTGTAAACCATATTTTTGGCGAGAGTGGGCACCACTAAAAGAGAAATAAGTAGTGTATTCATTAAGAAATACATACCAAGCTCAAAATACATGTATTGGGAGTGCATGTAGCGAGGGTACCATAAACTTTAAATTCAGCTCAAAACACCCCTTAAATGGGTTGGATCTGGCTCAAATTTTCACAGGAAACTCAGTTTTCATCATAGAATTAAATTGCATTTGTCTGACAAACTCGAGGGCCATATTTGGAATTTCAGTTTCGGGGTGTGGGCCTGGTCTGCCCCCCCCCCCCCCTCATGAGGGGTAATTTCAGGTATATCATATTGTGGTCAATCTGAAGCACTTATGGAATTTCAGACATGTTTAGATCAGAAATGAGGACATTTTAGGCCCATTTGGAGCATTACATGTCTGAACAGAAATTATTTAACCCGAATATTGCTGTTAAAATGGTGTAAAATACATGTAAATCAGCCCAACTGAGTAGTAAATGTTGGTCTATAATTCTGAAATTTGGCAAGAAAATAGTCAGTAACCTACTGAATCTGACTGCATAGGTTTTAGAATTACATCCAGTATAGCAGTGATTACTGGTGTGGTATAGGGGCCCCAGCAGGCCTGTAATTCGCCTTCTGGGGGGTGCCTTAAGGTTTGCTCATATTTTGACCAATAAGGCAGAAGTAAGGCTGTAAACCATATTTTTGGCGAGAGTGGGCACCACTAAAAGAGAAATAAGTAGTGTATTCATTACGAAATACATACCAAGCTCAAAATACATGTATTGGGAGTGCATGTAGCGAGGGTACCAGAAACTTTAAATTCAGCTCAAAACACCCCTTAAATGGGGTGGATCTGGCTCAAATTTTCACAGGAAACTCAGTTTTCATCATAGAATTAAATTGCATTTGTCTGACAAACTCGAGGGCCATATTTGGAATTTCAGTTTCGGGGTGTGGTCCTGGTCTGCCCCTCCCCCCCCCCCCCTCATGAGGGGTAATTTCAGGTATATCATATTGTGGTCAATCTGAAGCACTTATGGAATTTCAGACATGTTTAGATCAGAAATGAGGACATTTTAGGCACATTTGGAGCATTACATGTCTGAACAGAAATTATTTAACCCGAATATTGCTGTTAAAATGGTGTAAAATACATGTAAATCAGCCCAACTGAGTAGTAAATGTTGGTCTATAATTCTGAAATTTGGCAAGAAAATAGTCAGTAACCTACTGAATCTGACTGCATAGGTTTTAGAATTACATCCAGTATAGCAGTGATTACTGGTGTGGTATAGGGGCCCCAGCAGGCCTGTAATTCGCCTTCTGGGGGGTGCCTTAAGGTTTGCTCATATTTTGACCAATAAGGCAGAAGTAAGGCTGTAAACCATATTTTTGGCGAGAGTGGGCACCACTAAAAGAGAAATAAGTAGTGTATTCATTAAGAAATACATACCAAGCTCAAAATACATGTATTGGGAGTGCATGTAGCGAGGGTACCATAAACTTTAAATTCAGCTCAAAACACCCCTTAAATGGGTTGGATCTGGCTCAAATTTTCACAGGAAACTCAGTTTTCATCATAGAATTAAATTGCATTTGTCTGACAAACTCGAGGGCCATATTTGGAATTTCAGTTTCGGGGTGTGGGCCTGGTCTGCCCCCCCCCCCCCTCATGAGGGGTAATTTCAGGTATATCATATTGTGGTCAATCTGAAGCACTTATGGAATTTCAGACATGTTTAGATCAGAAATGAGGACATTTTAGGCCCATTTGGAGCATTACATGTCTGAACAGAAATTATTTAACCCGAATATTGCTGTTAAAATGGTGTAAAATACATGTAAATCAGCCCAACTGAGTAGTAAATGTTGGTCTATAATTCTGAAATTTGGCAAGAAAATAGTCAGTAACCTACTGAATCTGACTGCATAGGTTTTAGAATTACATCCAGTATAGCAGTGATTACTGGTGTGGTATAGGGGCCCCAGCAGGCCTGTAATTCGCCTTCTGGGGGGTGCCTTAAGGTTTGCTCATATTTTGACCAATAAGGCAGAAGTAAGGCTGTAAACCATATTTTTGGCGAGAGTGGGCACCACTAAAAGAGAAATAAGTAGTGTATTCATTAAGAAATACATACCAAGCTCAAAATACATGTATTGGGAGTGCATGTAGCGAGGGTACCAGAAACTTTAAATTCAGCTCAAAACACCCCTTAAATGGGGTGGATCTGGCTCAAATTTTCACAGGAAACTCAGTTTTCATCATAGAATTAAATTGCATTTGTCTGACAAACTCGAGGGCCATATTTGGAATTTCAGTTTCGGGGTGTGGGCCTGGTCTGCCCCCCCCCCCCTCATGAGGGGTAATTTCAGGTATATCATATTGTGGTCAATCTGAAGCACTTATGGAATTTCAGACATGTTTAGATCAGAAATGAGGACATTTTAGGCCCATTTGGAGCATTACATGTCTGAACAGAAATTATTTAACCCGAATATTGCTGTTAAAATGGTGTAAAATACATGTAAATCAGCCCAACTGAGTAGTAAATGTTGGTCTATAATTCTGAAATTTGGCAAGAAAATAGTCAGTAACCTACTGAATCTGACTGCATAGGTTTTAGAATTACATCCAGTATAGCAGTGATTACTGGTGTGGTATAGGGGCCCCAGCAGGCCTGTAATTCGCCTTCTGGGGGGTGCCTTAAGGTTTGCTCATATTTTGACCAATAAGGCAGAAGTAAGGCTGTAAACCATATTTTTGGCGAGAGTGGGCACCACTAAAAGAGAAATAAGTAGTGTATTCATTACGAAATACATACCAAGCTCAAAATACATGTATTGGGAGTGCATGTAGCGAGGGTACCAGAAACTTTAAATTCAGCTCAAAACACCCCTTAAATGGGGTGGATCTGGCTCAAATTTTCACAGGAAACTCAGTTTTCATCATAGAATTAAATTGCATTTGTCTGACAAACTCGAGGGCCATATTTGGAATTTCAGTTTCGGGGTGTGGTCCTGGTCTGCCCCTCCCCCCCCCCCCCCCCCCCTCATGAGGGGTAATTTCAGGTATATCATATTGTGGTCAATCTGAAGCACTTATGGAATTTCAGACATGTTTAGATCAGAAATGAGGACATTTTAGGCACATTTGGAGCATTACATGTCTGAACAGAAATTATTTAACCCGAATATTGCTGTTAAAATGGTGTAAAATACATGTAAATCAGCCCAACTGAGTAGTAAATGTTGGTCTATAATTCTGAAATTTGGCAAGAAAATAGTCTGTAACCTACTGAATCTGACTGCATAGGTTTTAGAATTACATCCAGTATAGCAGTGATTACTGGTGTGGTATAGGGGCCCCAGCAGGCCTGTAATTCGCCTTCTGGGGGGTGCCTTAAGGTTTGCTCATATTTTGACCAATAAGGCAGAAGTAAGGCTGTAAACCATATTTTTGGCGAGAGTGGGCACCACTAAAAGAGAAATAAGTAGTGTATTCATTAAGAAATACATACCAAGCTCAAAATACATGTATTGGGAGTGCATGTAGCGAGGGTACCATAAACTTTAAATTCAGCTCAAAACACCCCTTAAATGGGTTGGATCTGGCTCAAATTTTCACAGGAAACTCAGTTTTCATCATAGAATTAAATTGCATTTGTCTGACAAACTCGAGGGCCATATTTGGAATTTCAGTTTCGGGGTGTGGGCCTGGTCTGCCCCCCCTCATGAGGGGTAATTTCAGGTATATCATATTGTGGTCAATCTGAAGCACTTATGGAATTTCAGACATGTTTAGATCAGAAATGAGGACATTTTAGGCCCATTTGGAGCATTACATGTCTGAACAGAAATTATTTAACCCGAATATTGCTGTTAAAATGGTGTAAAATACATGTAAATCAGCCCAACTGAGTAGTAAATGTTGGTCTATAATTCTGAAATTTGGCAAGAAAATAGTCAGTAACCTACTGAATCTGACTGCATAGGTTTTAGAATTACATCCAGTATAGCAGTGATTACTGGTGTGGTATAGGGGCCCCAGCAGGCCTGTAATTCGCCTTCTGGGGGGTGCCTTAAGGTTTGCTCATATTTTGACCAATAAGGCAGAAGTAAGGCTGTAAACCATATTTTTGGCGAGAGTGGGCACCACTAAAAGAGAAATAAGTAGTGTATTCATTACGAAATACATACCAAGCTCAAAATACATGTATTGGGAGTGCATGTAGCGAGGGTACCAGAAACTTTAAATTCAGCTCAAAACACCCCTTAAATGGGGTGGATCTGGCTCAAATTTTCACAGGAAACTCAGTTTTCATCATAGAATTAAATTGCATTTGTCTGACAAACTCGAGGGCCATATTTGGAATTTCAGTTTCGGGGTGTGGTCCTGGTCTGCCCCTCCCCCCCCCCCTCATGAGGGGTAATTTCAGGTATATCATATTGTGGTCAATCTGAAGCACTTATGGAATTTCAGACATGTTTAGATCAGAAATGAGGACATTTTAGGCACATTTGGAGCATTACATGTCTGAACAGAAATTATTTAACCCGAATATTGCTGTTAAAATGGTGTAAAATACATGTAAATCAGCCCAACTGAGTAGTAAATGTTGGTCTATAATTCTGAAATTTGGCAAGAAAATAGTCAGTAACCTACTGAATCTGACTGCATAGGTTTTAGAATTACATCCAGTATAGCAGTGATTACTGGTGTGGTATAGGGGCCCCAGCAGGCCTGTAATTCGCCTTCTGGGGGGTGCCTTAAGGTTTGCTCATATTTTGACCAATAAGGCAGAAGTAAGGCTGTAAACCATATTTTTGGCGAGAGTGGGCACCACTAAAAGAGAAATAAGTAGTGTATTCATTACGAAATACATACCAAGCTCAAAATACATGTATTGGGAGTGCATGTAGCGAGGGTACCAGAAACTTTAAATTCAGCTCAAAACACCCCTTAAATGGGGTGGATCTGGCTCAAATTTTCACAGGAAACTCAGTTTTCATCATAGAATTAAATTGCATTTGTCTGACAAACTCGAGGGCCATATTTGGAATTTCAGTTTCGGGGTGTGGTCCTGGTCTGCCCCTCCCCCCCCCCCCCCCCCTCATGAGGGGTAATTTCAGGTATATCATATTGTGGTCAATCTGAAGCACTTATGGAATTTCAGACATGTTTAGATCAGAAATGAGGACATTTTAGGCACATTTGGAGCATTACATGTCTGAACAGAAATTATTTAACCCGAATATTGCTGTTAAAATGGTGTAAAATACATGTAAATCAGCCCAACTGAGTAGTAAATGTTGGTCTATAATTCTGAAATTTGGCAAGAAAATAGTCAGTAACCTACTGAATCTGACTGCATAGGTTTTAGAATTACATCCAGTATAGCAGTGATTACTGGTGTGGTATAGGGGCCCCAGCAGGCCTGTAATTCGCCTTCTGGGGGGTGCCTTAAGGTTTGCTCATATTTTGACCAATAAGGCAGAAGTAAGGCTGTAAACCATATTTTTGGCGAGAGTGGGCACCACTAAAAGAGAAATAAGTAGTGTATTCATTAAGAAATACATACCAAGCTCAAAATACATGTATTGGGAGTGCATGTAGCGAGGGTACCATAAACTTTAAATTCAGCTCAAAACACCCCTTAAATGGGTTGGATCTGGCTCAAATTTTCACAGGAAACTCAGTTTTCATCATAGAATTAAATTGCATTTGTCTGACAAACTCGAGGGCCATATTTGGAATTTCAGTTTCGGGGTGCGGGCCTGGTCTGCCCCCCCCCCCTCATGAGGGGTAATTTCAGGTATATCATATTGTGGTCAATCTGAAGCACTTATGGAATTTCAGACATGTTTAGATCAGAAATGAGGACATTTTAGGCCCATTTGGAGCATTACATGTCTGAACAGAAATTATTTAACCCGAATATTGCTGTTAAAATGGTGTAAAATACATGTAAATCAGCCCAACTGAGTAGTAAATGTTGGTCTATAATTCTGAAATTTGGCAAGAAAATAGTCAGTAACCTACTGAATCTGACTGCATAGGTTTTAGAATTACATCCAGTATAGCAGTGATTACTGGTGTGGTATAGGGGCCCCAGCAGGCCTGTAATTCGCCTTCTGGGGGGTGCCTTAAGGTTTGCTCATATTTTGACCAATAAGGCAGAAGTAAGGCTGTAAACCATATTTTTGGCGAGAGTGGGCACCACTAAAAGAGAAATAAGTAGTGTATTCATTACGAAATACATACCAAGCTCAAAATACATGTATTGGGAGTGCATGTAGCGAGGGTACCAGAAACTTTAAATTCAGCTCAAAACACCCCTTAAATGGGGTGGATCTGGCTCAAATTTTCACAGGAAACTCAGTTTTCATCATAGAATTAAATTGCATTTGTCTGACAAACTCGAGGGCCATATTTGGAATTTCAGTTTCGGGGTGTGGTCCTGGTCTGCCCCTCCCCCCCCCCCCTCATGAGGGGTAATTTCAGGTATATCATATTGTGGTCAATCTGAAGCACTTATGGAATTTCAGACATGTTTAGATCAGAAATGAGGACATTTTAGGCACATTTGGAGCATTACATGTCTGAACAGAAATTATTTAACCCGAATATTGCTGTTAAAATGGTGTAAAATACATGTAAATCAGCCCAACTGAGTAGTAAATGTTGGTCTATAATTCTGAAATTTGGCAAGAAAATAGTCAGTAACCTACTGAATCTGACTGCATAGGTTTTAGAATTACATCCAGTATAGCAGTGATTACTGGTGTGGTATAGGGGCCCCAGCAGGCCTGTAATTCGCCTTCTGGGGGGTGCCTTAAGGTTTGCTCATATTTTGACCAATAAGGCAGAAGTAAGGCTGTAAACCATATTTTTGGCGAGAGTGGGCACCACTAAAAGAGAAATAAGTAGTGTATTCATTAAGAAATACATACCAAGCTCAAAATACATGTATTGGGAGTGCATGTAGCGAGGGTACCATAAACTTTAAATTCAGCTCAAAACACCCCTTAAATGGGTTGGATCTGGCTCAAATTTTCACAGGAAACTCAGTTTTCATCATAGAATTAAATTGCATTTGTCTGACAAACTCGAGGGCCATATTTGGAATTTCAGTTTCGGGGTGTGGTCCTGGTCTGCCCCTCCCCCCCCCCCCCCCTCATGAGGGGTAATTTCAGGTATATCATATTGTGGTCAATCTGAAGCACTTATGGAATTTCAGACATGTTTAGATCAGAAATGAGGACATTTTAGGCACATTTGGAGCATTACATGTCTGAACAGAAATTATTTAACCCGAATATTGCTGTTAAAATGGTGTAAAATACATGTAAATCAGCCCAACTGAGTAGTAAATGTTGGTCTATAATTCTGAAATTTGGCAAGAAAATAGTCAGTAACCTACTGAATCTGACTGCATAGGTTTTAGAATTACATCCAGTATAGCAGTGATTACTGGTGTGGTATAGGGGCCCCAGCAGGCCTGTAATTCGCCTTCTGGGGGGTGCCTTAAGGTTTGCTCATATTTTGACCAATAAGGCAGAAGTAAGGCTGTAAACCATATTTTTGGCGAGAGTGGGCACCACTAAAAGAGAAATAAGTAGTGTATTCATTAAGAAATACATACCAAGCTCAAAATACATGTATTGGGAGTGCATGTAGCGAGGGTACCATAAACTTTAAATTCAGCTCAAAACACCCCTTAAATGGGTTGGATCTGGCTCAAATTTTCACAGGAAACTCAGTTTTCATCATAGAATTAAATTGCATTTGTCTGACAAACTCGAGGGCCATATTTGGAATTTCAGTTTCGGGGTGCGGGCCTGGTCTGCCCCCCCCCCCTCATGAGGGGTAATTTCAGGTATATCATATTGTGGTCAATCTGAAGCACTTATGGAATTTCAGACATGTTTAGATCAGAAATGAGGACATTTTAGGCCCATTTGGAGCATTACATGTCTGAACAGAAATTATTTAACCCGAATATTGCTGTTAAAATGGTGTAAAATACATGTAAATCAGCCCAACTGAGTAGTAAATGTTGGTCTATAATTCTGAAATTTGGCAAGAAAATAGTCAGTAACCTACTGAATCTGACTGCATAGGTTTTAGAATTACATCCAGTATAGCAGTGATTACTGGTGTGGTATAGGGGCCCCAGCAGGCCTGTAATTCGCCTTCTGGGGGGTGCCTTAAGGTTTGCTCATATTTTGACCAATAAGGCAGAAGTAAGGCTGTAAACCATATTTTTGGCGAGAGTGGGCACCACTAAAAGAGAAATAAGTAGTGTATTCATTACGAAATACATACCAAGCTCAAAATACATGTATTGGGAGTGCATGTAGCGAGGGTACCAGAAACTTTAAATTCAGCTCAAAACACCCCTTAAATGGGGTGGATCTGGCTCAAATTTTCACAGGAAACTCAGTTTTCATCATAGAATTAAATTGCATTTGTCTGACAAACTCGAGGGCCATATTTGGAATTTCAGTTTCGGGGTGTGGTCCTGGTCTGCCCCTCCCCCCCCCCCCCCCCTCATGAGGGGTAATTTCAGGTATATCATATTGTGGTCAATCTGAAGCACTTATGGAATTTCAGACATGTTTAGATCAGAAATGAGGACATTTTAGGCACATTTGGAGCATTACATGTCTGAACAGAAATTATTTAACCCGAATATTGCTGTTAAAATGGTGTAAAATACATGTAAATCAGCCCAACTGAGTAGTAAATGTTGGTCTATAATTCTGAAATTTGGCAAGAAAATAGTCAGTAACCTACTGAATCTGACTGCATAGGTTTTAGAATTACATCCAGTATAGCAGTGATTACTGGTGTGGTATAGGGGCCCCAGCAGGCCTGTAATTCGCCTTCTGGGGGGTGCCTTAAGGTTTGCTCATATTTTGACCAATAAGGCAGAAGTAAGGCTGTAAACCATATTTTTGGCGAGAGTGGGCACCACTAAAAGAGAAATAAGTAGTGTATTCATTAAGAAATACATACCAAGCTCAAAATACATGTATTGGGAGTGCATGTAGCGAGGGTACCATAAACTTTAAATTCAGCTCAAAAACACCCCTTAAATGGGTTGGATCTGGCTCAGATTTTCACAGGAAACTCAGTTTTCATCATAGAATTAAATTGCATTTGTCTGACAAACTCGAGGGCCATATTTGGAATTTCAGTTTCGGGGTGTGGGCCTGGTCTGCCCCCCCCCCCCCTCATGAGGGGTAATTTCAGGTATATCATATTGTGGTCAATCTGAAGCACTTATGGAATTTCAGACATGTTTAGATCAGAAATGAGGACATTTTAGGCCCATTTGGAGCATTACATGTCTGAACAGAAATTATTTAACCCGAATATTGCTGTTAAAATGGTGTAAAATACATGTAAATCAGCCCAACTGAGTAGTAAATGTTGGTCTATAATTCTGAAATTTGGCAAGAAAATAGTCAGTAACCTACTGAATCTGACTGCATAGGTTTTAGAATTACATCCAGTATAGCAGTGATTACTGGTGTGGTATAGGGGCCCCAGCAGGCCTGTAATTCGCCTTCTGGGGGGTGCCTTAAGGTTTGCTCATATTTTGACCAATAAGGCAGAAGTAAGGCTGTAAACCATATTTTTGGCGAGAGTGGGCACCACTAAAAGAGAAATAAGTAGTGTATTCATTACGAAATACATACCAAGCTCAAAATACATGTATTGGGAGTGCATGTAGCGAGGGTACCAGAAACTTTAAATTCAGCTCAAAACACCCCTTAAATGGGGTGGATCTGGCTCAAATTTTCACAGGAAACTCAGTTTTCATCATAGAATTAAATTGCATTTGTCTGACAAACTCGAGGGCCATATTTGGAATTTCAGTTTCGGGGTGTGGTCCTGGTCTGCCCCTCCCCCCCCCCCCTCATGAGGGGTAATTTCAGGTATATCATATTGTGGTCAATCTGAAGCACTTATGGAATTTCAGACATGTTTAGATCAGAAATGAGGACATTTTAGGCACATTTGGAGCATTACATGTCTGAACAGAAATTATTTAACCCGAATATTGCTGTTAAAATGGTGTAAAATACATGTAAATCAGCCCAACTGAGTAGTAAATGTTGGTCTATAATTCTGAAATTTGGCAAGAAAATAGTCAGTAACCTACTGAATCTGACTGCATAGGTTTTAGAATTACATCCAGTATAGCAGTGATTACTGGTGTGGTATAGGGGCCCCAGCAGGCCTGTAATTCGCCTTCTGGGGGGTGCCTTAAGGTTTGCTCATATTTTGACCAATAAGGCAGAAGTAAGGCTGTAAACCATATTTTTGGCGAGAGTGGGCACCACTAAAAGAGAAATAAGTAGTGTATTCATTAAGAAATACATACCAAGCTCAAAATACATGTATTGGGAGTGCATGTAGCGAGGGTACCATAAACTTTAAATTCAGCTCAAAACACCCCTTAAATGGGTTGGATCTGGCTCAAATTTTCACAGGAAACTCAGTTTTCATCATAGAATTAAATTGCATTTGTCTGACAAACTCGAGGGCCATATTTGGAATTTCAGTTTCGGGGTGTGGGCCTGGTCTGCCCCCCCCCCCCCCTCATGAGGGGTAATTTCAGGTATATCATATTGTGGTCAATCTGAAGCACTTATGGAATTTCAGACATGTTTAGATCAGAAATGAGGACATTTTAGGCCCATTTGGAGCATTACATGTCTGAACAGAAATTATTTAACCCGAATATTGCTGTTAAAATGGTGTAAAATACATGTAAATCAGCCCAACTGAGTAGTAAATGTTGGTCTATAATTCTGAAATTTGGCAAGAAAATAGTCAGTAACCTACTGAATCTGACTGCATAGGTTTTAGAATTACATCCAGTATAGCAGTGATTACTGGTGTGGTATAGGGGCCCCAGCAGGCCTGTAATTCGCCTTCTGGGGGGTGCCTTAAGGTTTGCTCATATTTTGACCAATAAGGCAGAAGTAAGGCTGTAAACCATATTTTTGGCGAGAGTGGGCACCACTAAAAGAGAAATAAGTAGTGTATTCATTACGAAATACATACCAAGCTCAAAATACATGTATTGGGAGTGCATGTAGCGAGGGTACCAGAAACTTTAAATTCAGCTCAAAACACCCCTTAAATGGGGTGGATCTGGCTCAAATTTTCACAGGAAACTCAGTTTTCATCATAGAATTAAATTGCATTTGTCTGACAAACTCGAGGGCCATATTTGGAATTTCAGTTTCGGGGTGTGGTCCTGGTCTGCCCCTCCCCCCCCCCCCCTCATGAGGGGTAATTTCAGGTATATCATATTGTGGTCAATCTGAAGCACTTATGGAATTTCAGACATGTTTAGATCAGAAATGAGGACATTTTAGGCACATTTGGAGCATTACATGTCTGAACAGAAATTATTTAACCCGAATATTGCTGTTAAAATGGTGTAAAATACATGTAAATCAGCCCAACTGAGTAGTAAATGTTGGTCTATAATTCTGAAATTTGGCAAGAAAATAGTCTGTAACCTACTGAATCTGACTGCATAGGTTTTAGAATTACATCCAGTATAGCAGTGATTACTGGTGTGGTATAGGGGCCCCAGCAGGCCTGTAATTCGCCTTCTGGGGGGTGCCTTAAGGTTTGCTCATATTTTGACCAATAAGGCAGAAGTAAGGCTGTAAACCATATTTTTGGCGAGAGTGGGCACCACTAAAAGAGAAATAAGTAGTGTATTCATTAAGAAATACATACCAAGCTCAAAATACATGTATTGGGAGTGCATGTAGCGAGGGTACCATAAACTTTAAATTCAGCTCAAAACACCCCTTAAATGGGTTGGATCTGGCTCAAATTTTCACAGGAAACTCAGTTTTCATCATAGAATTAAATTGCATTTGTCTGACAAACTCGAGGGCCATATTTGGAATTTCAGTTTCGGGGTGTGGGCCTGGTCTGCCCCCCCTCATGAGGGGTAATTTCAGGTATATCATATTGTGGTCAATCTGAAGCACTTATGGAATTTCAGACATGTTTAGATCAGAAATGAGGACATTTTAGGCCCATTTGGAGCATTACATGTCTGAACAGAAATTATTTAACCCGAATATTGCTGTTAAAATGGTGTAAAATACATGTAAATCAGCCCAACTGAGTAGTAAATGTTGGTCTATAATTCTGAAATTTGGCAAGAAAATAGTCAGTAACCTACTGAATCTGACTGCATAGGTTTTAGAATTACATCCAGTATAGCAGTGATTACTGGTGTGGTATAGGGGCCCCAGCAGGCCTGTAATTCGCCTTCTGGGGGGTGCCTTAAGGTTTGCTCATATTTTGACCAATAAGGCAGAAGTAAGGCTGTAAACCATATTTTTGGCGAGAGTGGGCACCACTAAAAGAGAAATAAGTAGTGTATTCATTAAGAAATACATACCAAGCTCAAAATACATGTATTGGGAGTGCATGTAGCGAGGGTACCATAAACTTTAAATTCAGCTCAAAACACCCCTTAAATGGGTTGGATCTGGCTCAAATTTTCACAGGAAACTCAGTTTTCATCATAGAATTAAATTGCATTTGTCTGATAAACTCGAGGGCCATATTTGGAATTTCAGTTTCGGGGTGTGGGCGTGGTCTGCCCCCCCCCTCATGAGGGGTAATTTCAGGTATATCATATTGTGGTCAATCTGAAGCACTTATGGAATTTCAGACATGTTTTGATCAGAAATGAGGACATTTTAGGCCCATTTGGAGCATTACATGTCTGAACAGAAATTATTTAACCCGAATATTGCTGTTAAAATGGTGTAAAATACATGTAAATCAGCCCAACTGAGTAGTAAATGTTGGTCTATAATTCTAAAATTTGGCAAGAAAATAGTCAGTAACCTACTGAATCTGACTGCATAGGTTTTAGAATTACATCCAGTATAGCAGTGATTACTGGTGTGGTATAGGGGCCCCAGCAGGCCTGTAATTCGCCTTCTGGGGGGTGCCTTAAGGTTTGCTCATATTTTGACCAATAAGGCAGAAGTAAGGCTGTAAACCATATTTTTGGCGAGAGTGGGCACCACTAAAAGAGAAATAAGTAGTGTATTCATTAAGAAATACATACCAAGCTCAAAATACATGTATTGGGAGTGCATGTAGCGAGGGTACCATAAACTTTAAATTCAGCTCAAAACACCCCTTAAATGGGTTGGATCTGGCTCAAATTTTCACAGGAAACTCGGTTTTCATCATAGAATTAAATTGCATTTGTCTGACAAACTCGAGGGCCATATTTGGAATTTCAGTTTTGGGGTGTGGGCCTGGTCTGCACCCCCTCATGAGGGGTAATTTCAGGTATATCATATTGTGGTCAATCTGAAGCACTTATGGAATTTCAGACATGTTTTGATCAGAAATGAGGACATTTTAGGCCCATTTGGATGATTACATGTCAGAACAGAAATTATTTAACCCGAATATTGCTGTTAAAATGGTGTAAAATACATGTAAATCAGCCCAACTGAGTAGTAAATGTTGGTCTATAATTCTGAAATTTGGCAAGAAAATAGTCAGTAACCTACTGAATCTGACTGCATAGGTTTTAGAATTACATCCAGTATAGCAGTGATTACTGGTGTGGTATAGGGGCCCCAGCAGGCCTGTAATTCGCCTTCTGGGGGGTGCCTTAAGGTTTGCTCATATTTTGACCAATAAGGCAGAAGTAAGGCTGTAAACCATATTTTTGGCGAGAGTGGGCACCACTAAAAGAGAAATAAGTAGTGTATTTATTAAGAAATACATACCAAGCTCAAAATACATGTATTGGGAGTGCATGTAGCGAGGGTACCATAAACTTTAAATTCAGCTCAAAACACCCCTTAAATGGGTTGGATCTGGCTCAAATTTTCACAGGAAACTCGGTTTTCATCATAGAATTAAATTGCATTTGTCTGACAAACTCGAGGGCCATATTTGTAATTTCAGTTTCGGGGTGTGGGCCTGGTCTGCCCCCCCTCATGAGGGGTAATGTCAGGTATATCATATTGTGGTCAATCTGAAGCACTTATGGAATTTCAGACATGTTTTGATCAGAAATGAGGACATTTTAGGCCCATTTGGATGATTACATGTCTGAACAGAAATTATTTAGCCCGAATATTGCTGTTAAAATGGTGTAAAATACATGTAAATCAGCCCAACTGAGTAGTAAATGTTGGTCTATAATTCTGAAATTTGGCAAGAAAATATTCAGTAACCTACTGAATCTGACTGCATAGGTTTTAGAATTACATCCAGTATAGCAGTGATTACTGGTGTGGTATAGGGGCCCCAGCAGGCCTGTAATTCGCCTTCTGGGGGGTGCCTTAAGGTTTGCTCATATTTTGACCAATAAGGCAGAAGTAAGGCTGTAAACCATATTTTTGGCGAGAGTGGGCACCACTAAAAGAGAAATAAGTAGTGTATTCATTAAGAAATACATACCAAGCTCAAAATACATGTATTGGGAGTGCATGTATCGAGGGTACCATAAACTTTAAATTCAGCTCAAAACACCCCTTAAATGGGTTGGATCTGGCTCAAATTTTCACAGGAAACTCAGTTTTCATCATAGAATTAAATTGCATTTGTCTGACAAACTCGAGGGCCATATTTGGAATTTCAGTTTCGGGGTGTGGGCCTGGTCTGCCCCCCCCCCCCCCCCCCCCCATGAGGGGTAATTTCAGGTATATCATATTGTGGTCAATCTGAAGCACTTATGGAATTTCAGACATGTTTGATCAGAAATGAGGACATTTTAGGCCCATTTGGAGCATTACATGTCTGAACAGAAATTATTTAACCCGAATATTGCTGTTAAAATGGTGTAAAATATATGTAAATCAGCCCAACTGAGTAGTAAATGTTGGTCTATAATTCTGAAATTTGGCAAGAAAATAGTCAGTAACCTACTAAATCTGACTGCATAGGTTTTAGAATTACATCCAGTATAGCAGTGATTACTGGTGTGGCATAGGGGCCCCAGCAGGCCTGTAATTCGTCTTCTGGGGGGTGCCTTAAGGTTTGCTCATATTTTGACCAATAAGGCAGAAGTAAGGCTGTAAACTATATTTTTGGCGAGAGTGGGCACCACTAAAAGAGAAATAAGTAGTGTATTCATTAAGAAATACATACCAAGCTCAAAATACATGTATTGGGAGTGCATGTAGCGAGGGTACCATAAACTTTAAATTCAGCTCAAAACACCCCTTAAATGGGTTGGATCTGGCTCAAATTTTCACAGGAAACTCGGTTTTCATCATAGAATTAAATTGCATTTGTCTGACAAACTCGAGGGCCATATTTGGAATTTCAGTTTCGGGGTGTGGGCCTGGTCTGCCCCCCACCCCCCCTCATGAGGGGTAATTTCAGGTATATCATATTGTGGTCAATCTGAAGCACTTATGGAATTTCAGACATGTTTTGATCAGAAATGAGGACATTTTAGGCCCATTTGGAGCATTACATGTCTGAACACAAATTATTTAACCCGAATATTGCTGTTAAAATGGTGTAAAATACATGTAAATCAGCCCAACTGAGTAGTAAATGTTGGTCTATAATTCTGAAATTTGGCAAGAAAATAGTCAGTAACCTACTAAATCTGACTGCATAGGTTTTAGAATTACATCCAGTATAGCAGTGATTATACTGGTGTAGCATAGGGGCCCCAGCAGGCCTGTAATTCGCCTTCTGGGGGGTGCCTTAAGGTTTGATCATATTTTGACCAATAAGGCAGAAGTAAGGCTGTAAACTATATTTTTGGCGAGAGTGGGCACCACTAAAAGAGAAATAAGTAGTGTATTCATTAAGAAATACATACCAAGCTCAAAATACATGTATTGGGAGTGCATGTAGCGAGGGTACCATAAACTTTAAATTCAGCTCAAAACACCCCTTAAATGGGTTGGATCTGGCTGAAATTTTCACAGGAAACTCGGTTTTCATCATAGAATTAAATTGCATTTGTCTGACAAACTCGAGGGCCATATTTGGAATTTCAGTTTCGGGGTGTGGGCCTGGTCTGCCCCCCCCCCCCCCCCCCCCCCTCATGAGGGGTAATTTCAGGTATATCATATTGTGGTCAATCTGAAGCACTTATGGAATTTCAGACATGTTTTGATCAGAAATGAGGACATTTTAGGCCCATTTGGAGCATTACATGTCTGAACACAAATTATTTAACCCGAATATTGCTGTTAAAATGGTGTAAAATACATGTAAATCAGCCCAACTGAGTAGTAAATGTTGGTCTATAATTCTGAAATTTGGCAAGAAAATAGTCAGTAACCTACTAAATCTGACTGCATAGGTTTTAGAATTACATCCAGTATAGCAGTGATTACTGGTGTGGTATAGGGGCCCCAGCAGGCCTGTAATTCGCCTTCTGGGGGGTGCCTTAAGGTTTGCTCATATTTTGACCAATAAGGCAGAAGTAAGGCTGTAAACCAAATTTTTGGCGAGAGTGGGCACCACTAAAAGAGAAATAAGTAGTGTATTCATTAAGAAATACATACCAAGCTCAAAATACATGTATTGGGAGTGCATGTATCGAGGGTACCAGAAACTTTAAATTCAGCTCAAAACACCCCTTAAATGGGTTGGATCTGGCTCAAATTTTCACAGGAAACTCAGTTTTCATCATAGAATTAAATTGCATTTGTCTGACAAACTCGAGGGCCATATTTGGAATTTCAGTTTCGGGGTGTGGGCCTGGTCTGCCCCCCCCTCATGAGGGGTAATTTCAGGTATATCATATTGTGGTCAATCTGAAGCACTTATGGAATTTCAGACATGTTTTGATCAGAAATGAGGACATTTTAGGCCCATTTGGATGATTACATGTCTGAACAGAAATTATTTAGCCCGAATATTGCTGTTAAAATGGTGTAAAATACATGTAAATCAGCCCAACTGAGTAGTAAATGTTGGTCTATAATTCTGAAATTTGGCAAGAAAATAGTCAGTAACCTACTGAATCTGACTGCATAGGTTTTAGAATTACATCCAGTATAGCAGTGATTACTGGTGTGGTATAGGGGCCCCAGCAGGCCTGTAATTCGCCTTCTGGGGGGTGCCTTAAGGTTTGCTCATATTTTGACCAATAAGGCAGAAGTAAGGCTGTAAACCATATTTTTGGCGAGAGTGGGCACCACTAAAAGAGAAATAAGTAGTGTATTCATTAAGAAATACATACCAAGCTCAAAATACATGTATTGGGAGTGCATGTATCGAGGGTACCATAAACTTTAAATTCAGCTCAAAACACCCCTTAAATGGGTTGGATCTGGCTCAAATTTTCACAGGAAACTCGGTTTTCATCATAGAATTAAATTGCATTTGTCTGACAAACTCGAGGGCCATATTTGGAATTTCAGTTTCGGGGTGTGGGCCTGGTCTGCCCCCCCCCCCCCCCCTCATGAGGGGTAATTTCAGGTATATCATATTGTGGTCAATCTGAAGCACTTATGGAATTTCAGACATGTTTTGATCAGAAATGAGGACATTTTAGGCCCATTTGGAGCATTACATGTCTGAACACAAATTATTTAACCCGAATATTGCTGTTAAAATGGTGTAAAATACATGTAAATCAGCCCAACTGAGTAGTAAATGTTGGTCTATAATTCTGAAATTTGGCAAGAAAATAGTCAGTAACCTACTAAATCTGACTGCATAGGTTTTAGAATTACATCCAGTATAGCAGTGATTATACTGGTGTGGCATAGGGGCCCCAGCAGGCCTGTAATTCGCCTTCTGGGGGGTGCCTTAAGGTTTGATCATATTTTGACCAATAAGGCAGAAGTAAGGCTGTAAACCATATTTTTGGCGAGAGTGGGCACCACTAAAAGAGAAATAAGTAGTGTATTCATTAAGAAATACATACCAAGCTCAAAATACATGTATTGGGAGTGCATGTAGCGAGGGTACCATAAACTTTAAATTCAGCTCAAAACACCCCTTAAATGGGTTGGATCTGGCTCAAATTTTCACAGGAAACTCGGTTTTCATCATAGAATTAAATTGCATTTGTCTGACAAACTCGAGGGCCATATTTGGAATTTCAGTTTCGGGGTGTGGGCCTGGTCTGCCCCCCCTCATGAGGGGTAATTTCAGGTATATCATATTGTGGTCAATCTGAAGCACTTATGGAATTTCAGACATGTTTTGATCAGAAATGAGGACATTTTAGGCCCACTTGGATGATTACATGTCTGAACAGAAATTATTTAACCCGAATATTGCTGTTAAAATGGTGTAAAATACATGTAAATCAGCCCAACTGAGTAGTAAATGTTGGTCTATAATTCTGAAATTTGGCAAGAAAATAGTCAGTAACCTACTGAATCTGACTGCATAGGTTTTAGAATTACATCCAGTATAGCAGTGATTACTGGTGTGGTATAGGGGCCCCAGCAGGCCTGTAATTCGCCTTCTGGGGGGTGCCTTAAGGTTTGCTCATATTTTGACCAATAAGGCAGAAGTAAGGCTGTAAACCATATTTTTGGCGAGAGTGGGCACCACTAAAAGAGAAATAAGTAGTGTATTCATTAAGAAATACATACCAAGCTCAAAATACATGTATTGGGAGTGCATGTATCGAGGGTACCATAAACTTTAAATTCAGCTCAAAACACCCCTTAAATGGGTTGGATCTGGCTCAAATTTTCACAGGAAACTCAGTTTTCATCATAGAATTAAATTGCATTTGTCTGACAAACTCGAGGGCCATATTTGGAATTTCAGTTTCGGGGTGTGGGCCTGGTCTGCCCCCCCCCCACCCCCTCATGAGGGGTAATTTCAGGTATATCATATTGTGGTCAATCTGAAGCACTTATGGAATTTCAGACATGTTTTGATCAGAAATGAGGACATTTTAGGCCCATTTGGAGCATTACATGTCTGAACACAAATTATTTAACCCGAATATTGCTGTTAAAATGGTGTAAAATACATGTAAATCAGCCCAACTGAGTAGTAAATGTTGGTCTATAATTCTGAAATTTGGCAAGAAAATAGTCAGTAACCTACTAAATCTGACTGCATAGGTTTTAGAATTACATCCAGTATAGCAGTGATTATACTGGTGTGGCATAGGGGCCCCAGTAGGCCTGTAATTCGCCTTCTGGGGGGTGCCTTAAGGTTTGATCATATTTTGACCAATAAGGCAGAAGTAAGGCTGTAAACCATATTTTTGGCGAGAGTGGGCACCACTAAAAGAGAAATAAGTAGTGTATTCATTAAGAAATACATACCAAGCTCAAAATACATGTATTGGGAGTGCATGTAGCGAGGGTACCATAAACTTTAAATTCAGCTCAAAACACCCCTTAAATGGGTTGGATCTGGCTCAAATTTTCAGAGGAAACTCGGTTTTCATCATAGAATTAAATTGCATTTGTCTGACAAACTCGAGGGCCATATTTGGAATTTCAGTTTCGGGGTGTGGGCCTGGTCTGCCCCGCCCCCCCCCCTCATGAGGGGTAATTTCAGGTATATCATATTGTGGTCAATCTGAAGCACTTATGGAATTTCAGACATGTTTTGATCAGAAATGAGGACATTTTAGGCCCATTTGGAGCATTACATGTCTGAACAGAAATTATTTAACCCGAATATTGCTGTTAAAATGGTGTAAAATACATGTAAATCAGCCCAACTGAGTAGTAAATGTTGGTCTATAATTCTGAAATTTGGCAAGAAAATAGTCAGTAACCTACTGAATCTGACTGCATAGGTTTTAGAATTACATCCAGTATAGCAGTGATTACTGGTGTGGTATAGGGGCCCCAGCAGGTCTGTAATTCGCCTTCTGGGGGGTGCCTTAAGGTTTGCTCATATTTTGACCAATAAGGCAGAAGTAAGGCTGTAAACCATATTTTTGGCGAGAGTGGGCACCACTAAAAGAGAAATAAGTAGTGTATTCATTACGAAATACATACCAAGCTCAAAATACATGTATTGGGAGTGCATGTATCGAGGGTACCAGAAACTTTAAATTCAGCTCAAAACACCCCTTAAATGGGTTGGATCTGGCACAAATTTTCACAGGAAACTCAGTTTTCATCATAGAATTAAATTGCATTTGTCTGACAAACTCGAGGGCCATATTTGGAATTTCAGTTTCGGGGTGTGGTCCTGGTCTGCCCCCCTCCCCCCCCCCTCATGAGGGGTAATTTCAGGTATATCATATTGTGGTCAATCTGAAGCACTTATGGAATTTCAGACATGTTTTGATCAGAAATGAGGACATTTTAGGCCTATTTGGAGCATTACATGTCTGAACAGAAATTATTTAACCCGAATATTGCTGTTAAAATGGTGTAAAATACATGTAAATCAGCCCAACTGAGTAGTAAATGTTGGTCTATAATTCTGAAATTTGGCAAGAAAATAGTCAGTAACCTACTAAATCTGACTGCATAGGTTTTAGAATTACATCCAGTATAGCAGTGATTACTGGTGTGGTATAGGGGCCCCAGCAGGCCTGTAATTCGCCTTCTGGGGGGTGCCTTAAGGTTTGATCATATTTTGACCAATAAGGCAGAAGTAAGGCTGTAAACCATATTTTTGGCGAGAGTGGGCACCACTAAAAGAGAAATAAGTAGTGTATTCATTACGAAATACATACCAAGCTCAAAATACATGTATTGGGAGTGCATGTATCGAGGGTACCAGAAACTTTAAATTCAGCTCAAAACACCCCTTAAATGGGTTGGATCTGGCACAAATTTTCACAGGAAACTCAGTTTTCATCATAGAATTAAATTGCATTTGTCTGACAAACTCGAGGGCCATATTTGGAATTTCAGTTTCGGGGTGTGGTCCTGGTCTGCCCCCCCCCCCCCCCCCTCATGAGGGGTAATTTCAGGTATATCATATTGTGGTCAATCTGAAGCACTTATGGAATTTCAGACATGTTTTGATCAGAAATGAGGACATTTTAGGCCCATTTGGATGATTACATGTCTGAACAGAAATTATTTAACCCGAATATTGCTGTTAAAATGGTGTAAAATACATGTAAATCAGCCCAACTGAGTAGTAAATGTTGGTCTATAATTCTGAAATTTGGCAAGAAAATAGTCAGTAACCTACTGAATCTGACTGCATAGGTTTTAGAATTACATCCAGTATAGCAGTGATTACTGGTGTGGTATAGGGGCCCCAGCAGGCCTGTAATTCGCCTTCTGGGGGGTGCCTTAAGGTTTGCTCATATTTTGACCAATAAGGCAGAAGTAAGGCTGTAAACCATATTTTTGGCGAGAGTGGGCACCACTAAAAGAGAAATAAGTAGTGTATTTATTACGAAATACATACCAAGCTCAAAATACATGTATTGGGAGTGCATGTATCGAGGGTACCAGAAACTTTAAATTCAGCTCAAAACACCCCTTAAATGGGTTGGATCTGGCTCAAATTTTCACAGGAAACTCAGTTTTCATCATAGAATTAAATTGCATTTGTCTGACAAACTCGAGGGCCATATTTGGAATTTCAGTTTCGGGGTGTGGTCCTGGTCTGCCCCCCCCCCCCCCTCATGAGGGGTAATTTCAGGTATATCATATTGTGGTCAATCTGAAGCACTTATGGAATTTCAGACATGTTTTGATCAGAAATGAGGACATTTTAGGCCCATTTGGAGCATTACATGTCTGAACAGAAATTATTTAACCCGAATATTGCTGTTAAAATGCTGTAAAATACATGTAAATCAGCCCAACTGAGTAGTAAATGTTGGTCTATAATTCTGAAATTTGGCAAGAAAATAGTCAGTAACCTACTGAATCTGACTGCATAGGTTTTAGAATTACATCCAGTATAGCAGTGATTACTGGTGTGGTATAGGGGCCCCAGCAGGCCTGTAATTCGCCTTCTGGGGGGTGCCTTAAGGTTTGCTCATATTTTGACCAATAAGGCAGAAGTAAGGCTGTAAACCATATTTTTGGCGAGAGTGGGCACCACTAGAAGAGAAATAAGTAGTGTATTCATTACGAAATACATACCAAGCTCAAAATACATGTATTGGGAGTGCATGTATCGAGGGTACCAGAAACTTTAAATTCAGCTCAAAACACCCCTTAAATGGGTTGGATCTGGCTCAAATTTTCACAGGAAACTCAGTTTTCATCATAGAATTAAATTGCATTTGTCTGACAAACTCGAGGGCCATATTTGGAATTTCAGTTTCGGGGTGTGGTCCTGGTCTGCCCCCCCCCCCCTCATGAGGGGTAATTTCAGGTATATCATATTGTGGTCAATCTGAAGCACTTATGGAATTTCAGACATGTTTTGATCAGAAATGAGGACATTTTAGGCCCATTTGGATGATTACATGTCTGAACAGAAATTATTTAACCCGAATATTGCTGTTAAAATGGTGTAAAATACATGTAAATCAGCCCAACTGAGTAGTAAATGTTGGTCTATAATTCTGAAATTTGGCAAGAAAATAGTCAGTAACCTACTGAATCTGACTGCATAGGTTTTAGAATTACATCCAGTATAGCAGTGATTACTGGTGTGGTATAGGGGCCCCAGCAGGCCTGTAATTCGCCTTCTGGGGGTGCCTTAAGGTTTGCTCATATTTTGACCAATAAGGCAGAAGTAAGGCTGTAAACCATATTTTTGGCGAGAGTGGGCACCACTAAAAGAGAAATAAGTAGTGTATTCATTAAGAAATACATACCAAGCTCAAAATACATGTATTGGGAGTGCATGTAGCGAGGGTACCATAAACTTTAAATTCAGCTCAAAACACCCCTTAAATGGGTTGGATCTGGCTCAAATTTTCACAGGAAACTCGGTTTTCATCATAGAATTAAATTGCATTTGTCTGACAAACTCGAGGGCCATATTTGGAATTTCAGTTTCGGGGTGTGGGCCTGGTCTGCCCCGCCCCCCCCCCCCCCCCACTCATGAGGGGTAATTTCAGGTATATCATGTTGTGGTCAATCTGAAGCACTTATGGAATTTCAGACATGTTTTGATCAGAAATGAGGACATTTTAGGCCCATTTGGAGCATTACATGTCTGAACAGAAACATTCCCAACCCCCACAAAAACAATCACTGGGATTATATATATTTATTATTACATACAATAACAGATATACACAGTTACTACTAAAATAGTTGTATGGCTACATAATGTACTCTTACAGAACATTTCAATTATCATCATGAATACAATTACGATACAATATAAAATATCAAAGGTGGAGGAATGGTAATACAAACGACCTGCCACCAGAATGTAAAAAGGTCAAACATAAAATAACAAGGTCATATAATTGGGCCACAATAAGTCAAAGTGTGACCAAGCCCTGGCCCAGCAGATCCAGCAAATACCCAAGCCTAACCCACAATGGCCTAAGGCCAGCCAGGCTAAATTCTATCGAGCCAGGGCAAAGGTCAAAGTCAAAGGTGAAACTGCAAGGCCCCAAGGTCATATCAGTAAACTGACAGCCCAGATACTAATGAAACGAAAGCACAGAGGACAACCTATGTGCGAGCTAATGAAAACAATGGTTTAGCAAGCAATGATAATTACCACATACATTATGCAGATATGTGTACCTACAACCCCAACCCCGAATAATAAGAAGCATATCACAATCTATATAGTAGAATGTTATCTATATGAAAAGAAATAGTATTACATACAGATAAGAGGAGAAAGCACTCCCCCAACACAGTTGCATTACGCTAAGTGAAGTGAAGAGATAAAGGTCAAAGGCCAAGGTTCCAAGGTCATATCATTAGGCTGAAAGATCAGTTACTAATAAATGACAAGCACATAGACAACATATGTGCAGGTGCATGTGGCAAATTGAAATTATGGATAACAGCTGAAGTAAAGCAGTAACCATACGAATGAAATGCAAGTTATACGAGTTATACTTATTTAAAGGTACAGTCCCGACACTTAACATACAGTCCCGACTTTAACATACAGTCCCGACACTTTAACATATTGTCCCGACTTCACCATAAAGTCCCGAGGTACATCTGACTTCCGGGAATAATAGACACTGCTAAGCACCAAGGAGGTGCAGGTGAACAAAATAAGGTGCACTAGCACCAAAGATCACCACAAAGGGTGGTCACCAGCAGAGATGAGTGAGAGAAAAGCCATTTTTACTGATAAGGAGGTCCATCTTCACTAAACAGATAACTGACGACAAACAGTGAGCAGCTTAATCCTCCAGGTAGGGGTGTCCCAAACTCTGCTATGAAAAATTTAGAAGAATTATTGTGTCCCACGGCCCACTAAAAATGCCCAGCCAGAGCAGCAGGTGGTAGTCATGCAGCAGAGGCAAGGTATCCACAAAAGTAGGCTTCGACTATATAAGAGGAAGGTCCTGAAGGGGTAGACACGTCCTTAACAAAGAGGAATGCATGAATAACATGTAATGCACTGAAGTATAATGAATAATTAAGGTTCCTGCGTTGAATCATCTTTCAAGTAAGAAAGTCATAGTAACCTTAAATTAACTGACAAGGTCAAAGTGGCCCAGCCTGGCCACCAGCCCCCAGTAGAACAGGGCAATAAGGAAGACGTCCTGTAGATAGCCGGGACTTGTGCTGCAACAATCAATGTCCAGTGGATAACAGGTCATTAACAGGTCAGAGTTCTATTAGCCCTCAGTAGAACAGGGCACAGTCATCTTCAGCTGGGAAACAATCTCCAAGGTAGATAAGCGGTCGATAGGGCATAAGCCACTATCAGCCCCCAGTAGTGCAGGGCAAAGATGAATTGTATAAGATAACACAGTTCGATAGTGGTCAGGCACACTATCAGCCCCCAGTAGTACAGGGCACATCATAACCACTGGAACATCATGACAGGTGGAGGAACCAGCATCAGTAGATAAGTGAACGGTAGTAGTCCAAACGTCACTATCAGCCTCCATAGTAGGGCAATGAATATGATCGAACAAGTCCCCAGGAAGGCAGGAACTTCTGAGGAGGACACATCCACTTGTAGCCACAACCACACAGAGGAAGACGAGCATCAACCCTCACCCCAGACCAGCTCTGAAACCAAACACACTGACACGAGTATGACATTGATGACAGAGGGGAGGGGGCCCCTTAACCAGGGGACGGTAGGGAGGGTAAATATTTTTTCCCAAGGTGTATTCTGTGTCATGTCCAATGACAAAATGGCAGAGGTTATTCACTGGAGGGAAGGACAGGACCCTGCAACCAATGAGATGAGAGGTCAAAAATTAGGTGACCTACAAAAAATTAAAAGATCTGAAATAATGCAGATTTAAGGTGGGAGGCAGGAATGAGAGTCTGCACACCCACATGTGCAGTCACACATTCCCAACCCCCCACAAAAACAATCACTGGGATTATATATATTTATTATTACATACAATAACAGATATACACAGTTACTACTAAAATAGTTGTATGGCTACATAATGTACTCTTACAGAACATTTCAATTATCATCATGAATACAATTACGATACAATATAAAATATCAAAGGTGGAGGAATGGTAATACAAACGACCTGCCACCAGAATGTAAAAAGGTCAAACATAAAATAACAAGGTCATATAATTGGGCCACAATAAGTCAAAGTGTGACCAAGCCCTGGCCCAGCAGATCCAGCAAATACCCAAGCCTAACCCACAATGGCCTAAGGCCAGCCAGGCTAAATTCTATCGAGCCAGGGCAAAGGTCAAAGTCAAAGGTGAAACTGCAAGGCCCCAAGGTCATATCAGTAAACTGACAGCCCAGATACTAATGAAACGAAAGCACAGAGGACAACCTATGTGCGAGCTAATGAAAACAATGGTTTAGCAAGCAATGATAATTACCACATACATTATGCAGATATGTGTACCTACAACCCCAACCCCGAATAATAAGAAGCATATCACAATCTATATAGTAGAATGTTATCTATATGAAAAGAAATAGTATTACATACAGATAAGAGGAGAAAGCACTCCCAAGCACCCAGTAGCAGTAGTCACACTGAGAGATGGGCACGGAAAGAGGCTGCAACAGGGGAATTATGAGAGGAAGGTAGTTGAATGTACCTCCAGACACAGGAGGACGACCAAGTACCCTGGGCCTGGATGTCCTGAAGGGGTACACCATGTCTAAAGGCCCAGGTGGCCCCACCACGCCTGAAGTCATGGAATGTGAAGGACTTGTGAAACCCCAAGCACCTTGACACATCTTTCAAGTGCTTTCGAGCCACAGAGTCTGTAAGGGGAATTTGACCATCAGAGGAAGGTACCTGAAATAAAGGAAGGTCTTGCAGGGGAGAAGTGGCATCCAGCATGTCCCTCAAGGCCCTCCAAGGGCATAACTTTGACTGGCCCAGGGCTGAAATGGAAATAGTGGCCACCTTCACTCTATCCTGAAGGGTTTTTGACCATTTCAGGACTACCACCACTGCCTGGTCTGAAAATATAAGGTCTCCCACACAAAGGTGCCTGGAGGGATCAAAAGTGGCCGTTGTATGAGGAAGTATATTGGAGAGCCTAAGAAATGAAAAGAAAGAAAATAAATACAAAGCTTTAAAAAGTACTGGGTTTGGCAATGTGTCACAAGCAAGGACCATAGATAACAAGATGTGTTCGTCGATAAGGCTTTTGATAGCAGGCTGCAAAGGCCTGTTAATTTTTACTGCCTTAATGAATAATGGGATTCTCTGGTCCCTAAAGGCTGATGCATCGCAGTTATATATTATCAACATAGACCTGATAGCAGCGAGGTGATTTGTAATATTAGCCGCTGACATACCAGATTGCAGCAAATATTCCATAAATGCTAGCACATCCAGAGTAGATACCTGGGGCAGCGACAGGCCCAAGGCCACCAGGAAGGCCAGAAAGAGGCCAAACTTTCGTTTGTAGGCCACCAATGTTGCTGGTCTAAACCCCTGCCACAACCTTTGAACAGCCCTGTTCGCCAATGCAGCTGTCGCTACCCCAGGATCTGAAAATATATATATAACTAGGTGGTACAATAATTTGATGATGTAAAAAGTAATAAGGTAGGTATTATAATTTATAATTTAATAATGTTAAATCAATATGAGTATTCATCCATATGGGATGAGTAATGAATTTGTGCAGATCTTGTACATTCTCATCAGTATAGGACCATCTAGATAAGAGATCCGCTACAGTGTTACTGCGACCTTCAATATGGACCACTAAAAGAGTGATGTTATACATAGCAGTTAAAAGCCAGATATTTCGGGCACATGTGGCCATTGTGTGGTCCCTGGCTCGACCATAGGCGAGGATATCTACTACAGCTTTATTGTCACAATGAATTTTAATACGTTTATTAGCCCAACACTGGCCCCACACTTTAAGGGCTACCACCACATTAAGCATTTCAAGGTGGGCAATATTGTATTGCATATATCCTCTGGGGATAGGGATGAAATAAACCATGTCATTGAACGCAGCCCCTAGGCCTGTAAGACAGGCATCCAGGTAGATATGATCGTTTAGAGGTCTAATATCATAAAAAGTCACTCCATTGTAAGAAGCTAAGAAGGTCTTAAACCAGTTAAGGTCCCTGGTAAAATCTGTGGTGACCTTAATTTTATTTTTATCAAAGTTATCTCTAAGAAGTTGCAACATACGATTAAGGAAATATCTTGCTGGTTTAACACACTTGCTAATATAAAGTAATAGGCCTAAGAGGGACTGTAACTGATTTTTGGTACACACCCGCTTATCTGACCAATCTTCACAAAGTGACATAATCTGTTGAAGCTTATCAGCCGGAATGGCCATGGTTCTTTGTATTGTATCAATAAGAATTCCCAGACAAACAACCTTTGTATCAGGAGGGTTTAGTTTCTTAATACTAATTTCTAGACCGAGCTCCTGGAGAAGATGCAATAAAGTGTGATAAGCTTGGTCTACAGAAGAGGGCAGACCAATATAGATAAGATCATCAATATAATTTTGAAGATAAGGGAAACCTTGTTGTTGCATAATGTATCTAATAGCATCGCTGAGTCTCTGAAAGAAAAAAGCCCCCAAGCGAAATCCGAATGGCAAACTTAGGTCCAGATACCACTGATCCCTATGGGTAAGTCCCAAAAGATCAATGTCCCCAGGGTCAATACGAATTTGGCGAAACGCCCGACTAATATCAACTTTAAAAATTTTGGCAGCAGGCCCAGTACTGATGACCTGTTGAATTATAGTATCCACTGAGGGGTAATGCATTTGAAAGGTAGTACCTAGATAAGAGTCTTTTAAGACTCCATCATTGACTGAAGCCCCTTTGGGCCAACTCATATCTATAATAGTTCTTCTAGTATCCGATCCCGCTTTTTCCCTAGTCATAAATGGGGAAACATGCATTTTAAAGGGTTGATTATCAAATGGGCCAATAATTGCTTTATAAGATAATTCCTCCTTGATATAGCTATCCACATGATCAATAAACTGAACAGCAGAGGGATGATTTCGATTATCACTAACCAGGTTAAGGTTTCTGTCAAAGGAAAGGGGGAAGCCAAAGGCAATTAGATCCGGAAGTTGTTGGTCAAAATAATTGACCAAATATTTCCTCCAGTTATGTACCTTTAAATTAGTGTGAACCGGTATTCTTTTGCCCAAAAAATTGGCTTGGCCACTATCCCGAATAATAGTGTGAGCTGTTAATACATCTGGTATCTCATCCCAATAAATGTCTGGACCATTGTAAGTGACAATAGGGCTGAGGGGAACACAACCAAACCTAAGACCAATCTGTTGTCTGCACTGTTGAAATTCAGTACACCAGATGGGTAGTAAACTGTCATTTTCCATTTTATAATGAGGAGGGCCAGTACTAGGGGCTTGCTGAACCTCCACCCTATCATTCTGAGATTTGTGTGGTAAAGTACCAAGTTCCATTTGAAAGGATATCTGTCCATCCGTAACAGTTACAGACAATTTTCTTGACTTTTTTCCCATTATCCGGACTAGAAACCTTGTGAAGGCATTTTGTAGCAATTGGAGGGGCATGTACCTGTATTGCATTAGTAGTATTAAACTTCTGATCCGAAAATGGTTTTTTGTCAAAAGGTGGAATTGCAGTTTTTCTGTCATCCGAACCAGAATGCCTATGCATGTTGTAGGTAGTAACCAACGGATCTACATCTTCTGGCAATGGTTGTATATCCGAATGATCATCCGAACTGTCCTTAAGAACTTCAAATCTATTAGACAATGTAATTCCACCATGATTGTTTACCTGTTTCCTATTATCCGACTTACTAGCAGTACCAAATGGATTGGAAGGTACATCCGAACTGTTGTTTTGAAAGAAAGAAGGGTATACCTGTGACCCACAGACAGATTGGTGGTTTTGATTCACTTCCATATTAACAGCTACTGCCGAATCCGAAGGACTGGAAGAGTACAAATGCCTTTGTTTACTGTCTTTTAAAACGCTACATTTCCTACCATGAAATGCATGTTTTTCAAATATAACAGGTGTAATACTGTTCTCAATATGATCAATAGTCTTGTCCACTGTGGGGTGTCGGGGTTTGTGAAGGGTCCTGTCCCACTGGGTGGACAATACTTGGGCATATGAGCGTTCATCTCACTTAGTGCAAAAAGCCATTGCCTTCTGAAAGGCTGACTTCAATTCATGTGGTGATGAAAAAGGGGCCAGGTTGGTGTGGGCGTCCACATTTGAATTAAAAATTTCTCTAGAAGGGTGGGCATGTCTCAATTTGGGCATGCCCAAGTTTACTCGTTTTTTGAGTGGCCCTGAGATTTCCTACATTCCGACTGTGGGTGTGCAAACTGCTTGTTATCTTTTGACCAACAGTATGAACAAATATGCCTATATAAGACTCCTTTGGTCTCATGAGTAGATTTTTGGCCACAAGAATTTTTGTTATAGTACACACAGGGAACACTCTTGTTATTATTATTGCTCCTGTCTGACCGGTTTCCGGAAGCAAGGGCATTGGCATGTCGCTGGGCATGAGCCCTTCTGACTCTGTCAATCTTATCTGTATCTTGCCAACTGGCAATTTCCCCCTGTTCCATACGGCAAAGCAGAACCGCATGGCTGGCCTTGGCAGAGGACCAAGAAAAATCTGTAGCATCTTCCAGTAAATTAATACAATAATCTAACATGTGTTCTTTAATTTTGCTATCAGATTCCTCCTTGATACTTCTACAAAAGCCAACCATCCATTGGATAGGGGACAATTGGTTGTATGAAATACGATCTTTACTTTGCCCAGCCAGAACATACTCATGGGGCCATTTGACCCTTTTTGACACGAACACATCCACAGAACCACCTCGTTGGGATTTAATCTTATCACCTGCTTTAGCCCTGTCAGCCAAATGCAGCAGTCTAGCCTGCACCTCTCGCTGTATGTATGCTTCTTGTTGGAGTTTATCCGGGGTTGGGATGTGATTGCTTGCAATACCTACACTACTACCCCCCTGCTGATGACTCGGACTGGACTGTGGAACAGCCCCTTTAGCACATTTGACCTTATGTGATGTTTTGACAAGTTTCGCATCACTGGTTTTCTTATGGGTTTTGGGTCTAGTGCCCTCAATAACTGACAACCGGTCCCCCAAACTAGTAAGCTGTTGCAAAATTTGTCTGTTAATGTCATTCTGTGAAACAGAATCACTGGAACCCCCATGGCTATCAGGGACCTGCCCCCCACCAGTGAAAACCTCACCCCTAATAACCGGATCCGACAAATTTTGATCAGAATGATTAATAAGCTCTGAAATATCAATGTCCGAATCACTCGAATCAGCATGATCAGACCCAAAGACTTGCCCAGAGGTTGAAGGTCTAAGTGCCGCCATAAAGTCCTCATCACTAGCAAGCTGGAGCTGTATAGGAATGCTGCATTCTGCCTTCTTTGAGCGCAAGTTGTATGTCTTCTGTTCCATAGTGAGAATGTATAAAATGTATAACTAAAAAACAACTAAAATCATACTAAAAGTAAATATTTATTCCCAAGGTGTATTCTGTGTCATGTCCAATGACAAAATGGCAGAGGTTATTCACTGGAGGGAAGGACAGGACCCTGCAACCAATGAGATGAGAGGTCAAAAATTAGGTGACCTACAAAAAATTAAAAGATCTGAAATAATGCAGATTTAAGGTGGGAGGCAGGAATGAGAGTCTGCACACCCACATGTGCAGTCACATTATTTAACCCGAATATTGCTGTTAAAATGGTGTAAAATACATGTAAATCAGCCCAACTGAGTAGTAAATGTTGGTCTATAATTCTGAAATTTGGCAAGAAAATAGTCAGTAACCTACTGAATCTGACTGCATAGGTTTTAGAATTACATCCAGTATAGCAGTGATTACTGGTGTGGTATAGGGGCCCCAGCAGGCCTGTAATTCGCCTTCTGGGGGGTGCCTTAAGGTTTGCTCATATTTTGACCAATAAGGCAGAAGTAAGGCTGTAAACCATATTTTTGGCGAGAGTGGGCACCACTAAAAGAGAAATAAGTAGTGTATTCATTACGAAATACATACCAAGCTCAAAATACATGTATTGGGAGTGCATGTATCGAGGGTACCAGAAACTTTAAATTCAGCTCAAAACACCCCTTAAATGGGTTGGATCTGGCACAAATTTTCACAGGAAACTCAGTTTTCATCATAGAATTAAATTGCATTTGTCTGACAAACTCGAGGGCCATATTTGGAATTTCAGTTTCGGGGTGTGGTCCTGGTCTGGCCCCCCCCCCCCCTCATGAGGGGTAATTTCAGGTATATCATATTGTGGTCAATCTGAAGCACTTATGGAATTTCAGACATGTTTTGATCAGAAATGAGGACATTTTAGGCCCATTTGGAGCATTACATGTCTGAACAGAAATTATTTAACCCGAATATTGCTGTTAAAATGGTGTAAAATACATGTAAATCAGCCCAACTGAGTAGTAAATGTTGGTCTATAATTCTGAAATTTGGCAAGAAAATAGTCAGTAACCTACTGAATCTGACTGCATAGGTTTTAGAATTACATCCAGTATAGCAGTGATTACTGGTGTGGTATAGGGGCCCCAGCAGGCCTGTAATTCGCCTTCTGGGGGGTGCCTTAAGGTTTGCTCATATTTTGACCAATAAGGCAGAAGTAAGGCTGTAAACCAAATTTTTGGCGAGAGTGGGCACCACTAAAAGAGAAATAAGTAGTGTATTCATTAAGAAATACATACCAAGCTCAAAATACATGTATTGGGAGTGCATGTATCGAGGGTACCATAAACTTTAAATTCAGCTCAAAACACCCCTTAAATGGGTTGGATCTGGCTCAAATTTTCACAGGAAACTCAGTTTTCATCATAGAATTAAATTGCATTTATCTGACAAACTCGAGGGCCATATTTGGAATTTCAGTTTCGGGGTGTGGGCCTGGTCTGCCCCCCCCCCCCCCTCATGAGGGGTAATTTCAGGTATATCATATTGTGGTCAATCTGAAGCACTTATGGAATTTCAGACATGTTTTGATCAGAAATGAGGACATTTTAGGCCCATTTGGAGCATTACATGTCTGAACAGAAATTATTTAACCCGAATATTGCTGTTAAAATGGTGTAAAATACATGTAAATCAGCCCAACTGAGTAGTAAATGTTGGTCTATAATTCTGAAATTTGGCAAGAAAATAGTCAGTAACCTACTGAATCTGACTGCATAGGTTTTAGAATTACATCCAGTATAGCAGTGATTACTGGTGTGGTATAGGGGCCCCAGCAGGCCTGTAATTCGCCTTCTGGGGGTGCCTTAAGGTTTGCTCATATTTTGACCAATAAGGCAGAAGTAAGGCTGTAAACCATATTTTTGGCGAGAGTGGGCACCACTAAAAGAGAAATAAGTAGTGTATTCATTAAGAAATACATACCAAGCTCAAAATACATGTATTGGGAGTGCATGTAGCGAGGGTACCATAAACTTTAAATTCAGCTCAAAACACCCCTTAAATGGGTTGGATCTGGCTCAAATTTTCACAGGAAACTCGGTTTTCATCATAGAATGAAATTGCATTTGTCTGACAAACTCGAGGGCCATATTTGGAATTTCAGTTTCGGGGTGTGGGCCTGGTCTGCCCCGCCCCCCCCCCCCCTCATGAGGGGTAATTTCAGGTATATCATGTTGTGGTCAATCTGAAGCACTTATGGAATTTCAGACATGTTTTGATCAGAAATGAGGACATTTTAGGCCCATTTGGAGCATTACATGTCTGAACAGAAATTATTTAACCCGAATATTGCTGTTAAAATGGTGTAAAATACATGTAAATCAGCCCAACTGAGTAGTAAATGTTGGTCTATAATTCTGAAATTTGGCAAGAAAATAGTCAGTAACCTACTGAATCTGACT
Source organism: Sabellastarte sp. h YS-2021 (assembly GCA_964017235.1). Lineage (NCBI taxonomy): Eukaryota > Metazoa > Annelida > Polychaeta > Sabellida > Sabellidae > Sabellastarte > Sabellastarte sp. h YS-2021. The sequence goes on along the minus strand of OZ024935.1, from coordinate 85,139,556 downwards.
GCATAGGTTTTAGAATTACATCCAGTATAGCAGTGATTACTGGTGTGGTATAGGGGCCCCAGCAGGCCTGTAATTCGCCTTCTGGGGGGTGCCTTAAGGTTTGCTCATATTTTGACCAATAAGGCAGAAGTAAGGCTGTAAACCAAATTTTTGGCGAGAGTGGGCACCACTAAAAGAGAAATAAGTAGTGTATTCATTAAGAAATACATACCAAGCTCAAAATACATGTATTGGGAGTGCATGTATCGAGGGTACCATAAACTATAAATTCAGCTCAAAACACCCCTTAAATGGGTTGGATCTGGCTCAAATTTTCACAGGAAACTCAGTTTTCATCATAGAATTAAATTGCATTTGTCTGACAAACTCGAGGGCCATATTTGAAATTTCAGTTTCGGGGTGTGGGCCTGGTCTGCCCCCCCCCCCCCCCCTCATGAGGGGTAATTTCAGGTATATCATATTGTGGTCAATCTGAAGCACTTATGGAATTTCAGACATGTTTTGATCAGAAATGAGGACATTTTAGGCCCATTTGGAGCACTACATGTCTGAACAGAAATTATTTAACCCGAATATTGCTGTTAAAATGGTGTAAAATACATGTAAATCAGCCCAACTGAGTAGTAAATGTTGGTCTATAATTCTGAAATTTGGCAAGAAAATAGTCAGTAACCTACTGAATCTGACTGCATAGGTTTTAGAATTACATCCAGTATAGCAGTGATTACTGGTGTGGTATAGGGGCCCCAGCAGGCCTGTAATTCGCCTTCTGGGGGTGCCTTAAGGTTTGCTCATATTTTGACCAATAAGGCAGAAGTAAGGCTGTAAACCATATTTTTGGCGAGAGTGGGCACCACTAAAAGAGAAATAAGTAGTGTATTTATTAAGAAATACATACCAAGCTCAAAATACATGTATTGGGAGTGCATGTAGCGAGGATACCATAAACTTTAAATTCAGCTCAAAACACCCCTTAAATGGGTTGGATCTGGCTCAAATTTTCACAGGAAACTCGGTTTTCATCATAGAATTAAATTGCATTTGTCTGACAAACTCGAGGGCCATATTTGGAATTTCAGTTTCGGGGTGTGGGCCTGGTCTGCCCCGCCCCCCCCCCCCCCCCCCCCCTCATGAGGGGTAATTTCAGGTATATCATGTTGTGGTCAATCTGAAGCACTTATGGAATTTCAGACATGTTTTGATCAGAAATGAGGACATTTTAGGCCCATTTGGAGCATTACATGTCTGAACAGAAATTATTTAACCCGAATATTGCTGTTAAAATGGTGTAAAATACATGTAAATCAGCCCAACTGAGTAGTAAATGTTGGTCTATAATTCTGAAATTTGGCAAGAAAATAGTCAGTAACCTACTGAATCTGACTGCATAGGTTTTAGAATTACATCCAGTATAGCAGTGATTACTGGTGTGGTATAGGGGCCCCAGCAGGCCTGTAATTCGCCTTCTGGGGGGTGCCTTAAGGTTTGCTCATATTTTGACCAATAAGGCAGAAGTAAGGCTGTAAACCAAATTTTTGGCGAGAGTGGGCACCACTAAAAGAGAAATAAGTAGTGTATTCATTAAGAAATACATACCAAGCTCAAAATACATGTATTGGGAGTGCATGTATCGAGGGTACCATAAACTTTAAATTCAGCTCAAAACACCCCTTAAATGGGTTGAATCTGGCTCAAATTTTCACAGGAAACTCAGTTTTCATCATAGAATTAAATTGCATTTGTCTGACAAACTCGAGGGCCATATTTGGAATTTCAGTTTCGGGGTGTGGGCCTGGTCTGCCCCCCCCCCCCCCCCCTCATGAGGGGTAATTTCAGGTATATCATATTGTGGTCAATCTGAAGCACTTATGGAATTTCAGACATGTTTTGATCAGAAATGAGGACATTTTAGGCCCATTTGGAGCATTACATGTCTGAACAGAAATTATTTAACCCGAATATTGCTGTTAAAATGGTGTAAAATACATGTAAATCAGCCCAACTGAGTAGTAAATGTTGGTCTATAATTCTGAAATTTGGCAAGAAAATAGTCAGTAACCTACTGAATCTGACTGCATAGGTTTTAGAATTACATCCAGTATAGCAGTGATTACTGGTGTGGTATAGGGGCCCCAGCAGGCCTGTAATTCGCCTTCTGGGGGTGCCTTAAGGTTTGCTCATATTTTGACCAATAAGGCAGAAGTAAGGCTGTAAACCATATTTTTGGCGAGAGTGGGCACCACTAAAAGAGAAATAAGTAGTGTATTCATTAAGAAATACATACCAAGCTCAAAATACATGTATTGGGAGTGCATGTAGCGAGGGTACCATAAACTTTAAATTCAGCTCAAAACACCCCTTAAATGGGTTGGATCTGGCTCAAATTTTCACAGGAAACTCGGTTTTCATCATAGAATTAAATTGCATTTGTCTGACAAACTCGAGGGCCATATTTGGAATTTCAGTTTCGGGGTGTGGGCCTGGTCTGCCCCGCCCCCCCCCCCCCCCCCCTCATGAGGGGTAATTTCAGGTATATCATGTTGTGGTCAATCTGAAGCACTTATGGAATTTCAGACATGTTTTGATCAGAAATGAGGACATTTTAGGCCCATTTGGAGCATTACATGTCTGAACAGAAATTATTTAACCCGAATATTGCTGTTAAAATGGTGTAAAATACATGTAAATCAGCCCAACTGAGTAGTAAATGTTGGTCTATAATTCTGAAATTTGGCAAGAAAATAGTCAGTAACCTACTGAATCTGACTGCATAGGTTTTAGAATTACATCCAGTATAGCAGTGATTACTGGTGTGGTATAGGGGCCCCAGCAGGCCTGTAATTCGCCTTCTGGGGGGTGCCTTAAGGTTTGCTCATATTTTGACCAATAAGGCAGAAGTAAGGCTGTAAACCAAATTTTTGGCGAGAGTGGGCACCACTAAAAGAGAAATAAGTAGTGTATTCATTAAGAAATACATACCAAGCTCAAAATACATGTATTGGGAGTGCATGTATCGAGGGTACCATAAACTTTAAATTCAGCTCAAAACACCCCTTAAATGGGTTGGATCTGGCTCAAATTTTCACAGGAAACTCAGTTTTCATCATAGAATTAAATTGCATTTGTCTGACAAACTCGAGGGCCATATTTGGAATTTCAGTTTCGGGGTGTGGGCCTGGTCTGCCCCCCCCCCCCCCCCCCTCATGAGGGGTAATTTCAGGTATATCATATTGTGGTCAATCTGAAGCACTTATGGAATTTCAGACATGTTTTGATCAGAAATGAGGACATTTTAGGCCCATTTGGAGCATTACATGTCTGAACAGAAATTATTTAACCCGAATATTGCTGTTAAAATGGTGTAAAATACATGTAAATCAGCCCAACTGAGTAGTAAATGTTGGTCTATAATTCTGAAATTTGGCAAGAACATAGTCAGTAACCTACTGAATCTGACTGCATAGGTTTTAGAATTACATCCAGTATAGCAGTGATTACTGGTGTGGTATAGGGGCCCCAGCAGGCCTGTAATTCGCCTTCTGGGGGTGCCTTAAGGTTTGCTCATATTTTGACCAATAAGGCAGAAGTAAGGCTGTAAACCATATTTTGGGCGAGAGTGGGCACCACTAAAAGAGAAATAAGTAGTGTATTCATTAAGAAATACATACCAAGCTCAAAATACATGTATTGGGAGTGCATGTAGCGAGGATACCATAAACTTTAAATTCAGCTCAAAACACCCCTTAAATGGGTTGGATCTGGCTCAAATTTTCACAGGAAACTCGGTTTTCATCATAGAATTAAATTGCATTTGTCTGACAAACTCGAGGGCCATATTTGGAATTTCAGTTTCGGGGTGTGGGCCTGGTCTGCCCCGCCCCCCCCCCCCCCCCCCCTCATGAGGGGTAATTTCAGGTATATCATGTTGTGGTCAATCTGAAGCACTTATGGAATTTCAGACATGTTTTGATCAGAAATGAGGACATTTTAGGCCCATTTGGAGCATTACATGTCTGAACAGAAATTATTTAACCCGAATATTGCTGTTAAAATGGTGTAAAATACATGTAAATCAGCCCAACTGAGTAGTAAATGTTGGTCTATAATTCTGAAATTTGGCAAGAAAATAGTCAGTAACCTACTGAATCTGACTGCATAGGTTTTAGAATTACATCCAGTATAGCAGTGATTACTGGTGTGGTATAGGGGCCCCAGCAGGCCTGTAATTCGCCTTCTGGGGGGTGCCTTAAGGTTTGCTCATATTTTGACCAATAAGGCAGAAGTAAGGCTGTAAACCAAATTTTTGGCGAGAGTGGGCACCACTAAAAGAGAAATAAGTAGTGTATTCATTAAGAAATACATACCAAGCTCAAAATACATGTATTGGGAGTGCATGTATCGAGGGTACCATAAACTTTAAATTCAGCTCAAAACACCCCTTAAATGGGTTGGATCTGGCTCAAATTTTCACAGGAAACTCAGTTTTCATCATAGAATTAAATTGCATTTGTCTGACAAACTCGAGGGCCATATTTGGAATTTCAGTTTCGGGGTGTGGGCCTGGTCTGCCCCCCCCCCCCCCCCCCCTCATGAGGGGTAATTTCAGGTATATCATATTGTGGTCAATCTGAAGCACTTATGGAATTTCAGACATGTTTTGATCAGAAATGAGGACATTTTAGGCCCATTTGGAGCATTACATGTCTGAACAGAAATTATTTAACCCGAATATTGCTGTTAAAATGGTGTAAAATACATGTAAATCAGCCCAACTGAGTAGTAAATGTTGGTCTATAATTCTGAAATTTGGCAAGAAAATAGTCAGTAACCTACTGAATCTGACTGCATAGGTTTTAGAATTACATCCAGTATAGCAGTGATTACTGGTGTGGTATAGGGGCCCCAGCAGGCCTGTAATTCGCCTTCTGGGGGTGCCTTAAGGTTTGCTCATATTTTGACCAATAAGGCAGAAGTAAGGCTGTAAACCATATTTTTGGCGAGAGTGGGCACCACTAAAAGAGAAATAAGTAGTGTATTCATTAAGAAATACATACCAAGCTCAAAATACATGTATTGGGAGTGCATGTAGCGAGGGTACCATAAACTTTAAATTCAGCTCAAAACACCCCTTAAATGGGTTGGATCTGGCTCAAATTTTCACAGGAAACTCGGTTTTCATCATAGAATTAAATTGCATTTGTCTGACAAACTCGAGGGCCATATTTGGAATTTCAGTTTCGGGGTGTGGGCCTGGTCTGCCCCGCCCCCCCCCCCCCCCTCATGAGGGGTAATTTCAGGTATATCATGTTGTGGTCAATCTGAAGCACTTATGGAATTTCAGACATGTTTTGATCAGAAATGAGGACATTTTAGGCCCATTTGGAGCATTACATGTCTGAACAGAAATTATTTAACCCGAATATTGCTGTTAAAATGGTGTAAAATACATGTAAATCAGCCCAACTGAGTAGTAAATATTGGTCTATAATTCTGAAATTTGGCAAGAAAATAGTCAGTAACCTACTGAATCTGACTGCATAGGTTTTAGAATTACATCCAGTATAGCAGTGATTACTGGTGTGGTATAGGGGCCCCAGCAGGCCTGTAATTCGCCTTCTGGGGGTGCCTTAAGGTTTGCTCATATTTTGACCAATAAGGCAGAAGTAAGGCTGTAAACCATATTTTTGGCGAGAGTGGGCACCACTAAAAGAGAAATAAGTAGTGTATTCATTAAGAAATACATACCAAGCTCAAAATACATGTATTGGGAGTGCATGTAGCGAGGATACCATAAACTTTAAATTCAGCTCAAAACACCCCTTAAATGGGTTGGATCTGGCTCAAATTTTCACAGGAAACTCGGTTTTCATCATAGAATTAAATTGCATTTGTCTGACAAACTCGAGGGCCATATTTGGAATTTCAGTTTCGGGGTGTGGGCCTGGTCTGCCCCGCCCCCCCCCCCCTCATGAGGGGTAATTTCAGGTATATCATGTTGTGGTCAATCTGAAGCACTTATGGAATTTCAGACATGTTTTGATCAGAAATGAGGACATTTTAGGCCCATTTGGAGCATTACATGTCTGAACAGAAATTATTTAACCCGAATATTGCTGTTAAAATGGTGTAAAATACATGTAAATCAGCCCAACTGAGTAGTAAATGTTGGTCTATAATTCTGAAATTTGGCAAGAAAATAGTCAGTAACCTACTGAATCTGACTGCATAGGTTTTAGAATTACATCCAGTATAGCAGTGATTACTGGTGTGGTATAGGGGCCCCAGCAGGCCTGTAATTCGCCTTCTGGGGGTGCCTTAAGGTTTGCTCATATTTTGACCAATAAGGCAGAAGTAAGGCTGTAAACCATATTTTTGGCGAGAGTGGGCACCACTAAAAGAGAAATAAGTAGTGTATTCATTAAGAAATACATACCAAGCTCAAAATACATGTATTGGGAGTGCATGTAGCGAGGGTACCATAAACTTTAAATTCAGCTCAAAACACCCCTTAAATGGGTTGGATCTGGCTCAAATTTTCACAGGAAACTCGGTTTTCATCATAGAATTAAATTGCATTTGTCTGACAAACTCGAGGGCCATATTTGGAATTTCAGTTTCGGGGTGTGGGCCTGGTCTGCCCCGCCCCCCCCCCCCTCATGAGGGGTAATTTCAGGTATATCATGTTGTGGTCAATCTGAAGCACTTATGGAATTTCAGACATGTTTTGATCAGAAATGAGGACATTTTAGGCCCATTTGGAGCATTACATGTCTGAACAGAAATTATTTAACCCGAATATTGCTGTTAAAATGGTGTAAAATACATGTAAATCAGCCCAACTGAGTAGTAAATATTGGTCTATAATTCTGAAATTTGGCAAGAAAATAGTCAGTAACCTACTGAATCTGACTGCATAGGTTTTAGAATTACATCCAGTATAGCAGTGATTACTGGTGTGGTATAGGGGCCCCAGCAGGCCTGTAATTCGCCTTCTGGGGGTGCCTTAAGGTTTGCTCATATTTTGACCAATAAGGCAGAAGTAAGGCTGTAAACCATATTTTTGGCGAGAGTGGGCACCACTAAAAGAGAAATAAGTAGTGTATTCATTAAGAAATACATACCAAGCTCAAAATACATGTATTGGGAGTGCATGTAGCGAGGATACCATAAACTTTAAATTCAGCTCAAAACACCCCTTAAATGGGTTGGATCTGGCTCAAATTTTCACAGGAAACTCGGTTTTCATCATAGAATTAAATTGCATTTGTCTGACAAACTCGAGGGCCATATTTGGAATTTCAGTTTCGGGGTGTGGGCCTGGTCTGCCCCGCCCCCCCCCCCCCCCTCATGAGGGGTAATTTCAGGTATATCATGTTGTGGTCAATCTGAAGCACTTATGGAATTTCAGACATGTTTTGATCAGAAATGAGGACATTTTAGGCCCATTTGGAGCATTACATGTCTGAACAGAAATTATTTAACCCGAATATTGCTGTTAAAATGGTGTAAAATACATGTAAATCAGCCCAACTGAGTAGTAAATGTTGGTCTATAATTCTGAAATTTGGCAAGAAAATAGTCAGTAACCTACTGAATCTGACTGCATAGGTTTTAGAATTACATCCAGTATAGCAGTGATTACTGGTGTGGTATAGGGGCCCCAGCAGGCCTGTAATTCGCCTTCTGGGGGGTGCCTTAAGGTTTGCTCATATTTTGACCAATAAGGCAGAAGTAAGGCTGTAAACCAAATTTTTGGCGAGAGTGGGCACCACTAAAAGAGAAATAAGTAGTGTATTCATTAAGAAATACATACCAAGCTCAAAATACATGTATTGGGAGTGCATGTATCGAGGGTACCATAAACTTTAAATTCAGCTCAAAACACCCCTTAAATGGGTTGGATCTGGCTCAAATTTTCACAGGAAACTCAGTTTTCATCATAGAATTAAATTGCATTTGTCTGACAAACTCGAGGGCCATATTTGGAATTTCAGTTTCGGGGTGTGGGCCTGGTCTGCCCCCCCCCCCCCCCCCCTCATGAGGGGTAATTTCAGGTATATCATATTGTGGTCAATCTGAAGCACTTATGGAATTTCAGACATGTTTTGATCAGAAATGAGGACATTTTAGGCCCATTTGGAGCATTACATGTCTGAACAGAAATTATTTAACCCGAATATTGCTGTTAAAATGGTGTAAAATACATGTAAATCAGCCCAACTGAGTAGTAAATGTTGGTCTATAATTCTGAAATTTGGCAAGAAAATAGTCAGTAACCTACTGAATCTGACTGCATAGGTTTTAGAATTACATCCAGTATAGCAGTGATTACTGGTGTGGTATAGGGGCCCCAGCAGGCCTGTAATTCGCCTTCTGGGGGTGCCTTAAGGTTTGCTCATATTTTGACCAATAAGGCAGAAGTAAGGCTGTAAACCATATTTTTGGCGAGAGTGGGCACCACTAAAAGAGAAATAAGTAGTGTATTCATTAAGAAATACATACCAAGCTCAAAATACATGTATTGGGAGTGCATGTAGCGAGGGTACCAGAAACTTTAAATTCAGCTCAAAACACCCCTTAAATGGGTTGGATCTGGCTCAAATTTTCACAGGAAACTCGGTTTTCATCATAGAATTAAATTGCATTTGTCTGACAAACTCGAGGGCCATATTTGGAATTTCAGTTTCGGGGTGTGGGCCTGGTCTGCCCCGCCCCCCCCCCCTCATGAGGGGTAATTTCAGGTATATCATGTTGTGGTCAATCTGAAGCACTTATGGAATTTCAGACATGTTTTGATCAGAAATGAGGACATTTTAGGCCCATTTGGAGCATTACATGTCTGAACAGAAATTATTTAACCCGAATATTGCTGTTAAAATGGTGTAAAATACATGTAAATCAGCCCAACTGAGTAGTAAATGTTGGTCTATAATTCTGAAATTTGGCAAGAAAATAGTCAGTAACCTACTGAATCTGACTGCATAGGTTTTAGAATTACATCCAGTATAGCAGTGATTACTGGTGTGGTATAGGGGCCCCAGCAGGCCTGTAATTCGCCTTCTGGGGGTGCCTTAAGGTTTGCTCATATTTTGACCAATAAGGCAGAAGTAAGGCTGTAAACCATATTTTTGGCGAGAGTGGGCACCACTAAAAGAGAAATAAGTAGTGTATTCATTAAGAAATACATACCAAGCTCAAAATACATGTATTGGGAGTGCATGTAGCGAGGATACCATAAACTTTAAATTCAGCTCAAAACACCCCTTAAATGGGTTGGATCTGGCTCAAATTTTCACAGGAAACTCAGTTTTCATCATAGAATTAAATTGCATTTGTCTGACAAACTCGAGGGCCATATTTGGAATTTCAGTTTCGGGGTGTGGGCCTGGTCTGCCCCGCCCCCCCCCCCTCATGAGGGGTAATTTCAGGTATATCATGTTGTGGTCAATCTGAAGCACTTATGGAATTTCAGACATGTTTTGATCAGAAATGAGGACATTTTAGGCCCATTTGGAGCATTACATGTCTGAACAGAAATTATTTAACCCGAATATTGCTGTTAAAATGGTGTAAAATACATGTAAATCAGCCCAACTGAGTAGTAAATGTTGGTCTATAATTCTGAAATTTGGCAAGAAAATAGTCAGTAACCTACTGAATCTGACTGCATAGGTTTTAGAATTACATCCAGTATAGCAGTGATTACTGGTGTGGTATAGGGGCCCCAGCAGGCCTGTAATTCGCCTTCTGGGGGGTGCCTTAAGGTTTGCTCATATTTTGACCAATAAGGCATAAGTAAGGCTGTAAACCAAATTTTTGGCGAGAGTGGGCACCACTAAAAGAGAAATAAGTAGTGTATTCATTAAGAAATACATACCAAGCTCAAAATACATGTATTGGGAGTGCATGTATCGAGGGTACCATAAACTTTAAATTCAGCTCAAAACACCCCTTAAATGGGTTGGATCTGGCTCAAATTTTCACAGGAAACTCAGTTTTCATCATAGAATTAAATTGCATTTGTCTGACAAACTCGAGGGCCATATTTGGAATTTCAGTTTCGGGGTGTGGGCCTGGTCTGCCCCCCCCCCCCCCCTCATGAGGGGTAATTTCAGGTATATCATATTGTGGTCAATCTGAAGCACTTATGGAATTTCAGACATGTTTTGATCAGAAATGAGGACATTTTAGGCCCATTTGGAGCATTACATGTCTGAACAGAAATTATTTAACCCGAATATTGCTGTTAAAATGGTGTAAAATACATGTAAATCAGCCCAACTGAGTAGTAAATGTTGGTCTATAATTCTGAAATTTGGCAAGAAAATAGTCAGTAACCTACTGAATCTGACTGCATAGGTTTTAGAATTACATCCAGTATAGCAGTGATTACTGGTGTGGTATAGGGGCCCCAGCAGGCCTGTAATTCGCCTTCTGGGGGTGCCTTAAGGTTTGCTCATATTTTGACCAATAAGGCAGAAGTAAGGCTGTAAACCATATTTTTGGCGAGAGTGGGCACCACTAAAAGAGAAATAAGTAGTGTATTCATTAAGAAATACATACCAAGCTCAAAATACATGTATTGGGAGTGCATGTAGCGAGGGTACCATAAACTTTAAATTCAGCTCAAAACACCCCTTAAATGGGTTGGATCTGGCTCAAATTTTCACAGGAAACTCGGTTTTCATCATAGAATTAAATTGCATTTGTCTGACAAACTCGAGGGCCATATTTGGAATTTCAGTTTCGGGGTGTGGGCCTGGTCTGCCCCGCCCCCCCCCCCCCCTCATGAGGGGTAATTTCAGGTATATCATATTGTGGTCAATCTGAAGCACTTATGGAATTTCAGACATGTTTTGATCAGAAATGAGGACATTTTAGGCCCATTTGGAGCATTACATGTCTGAACAGAAATTATTTAACCCGAATATTGCTGTTAAAATGGTGTAAAATACATGTAAATCAGCCCAACTGAGTAGTAAATGTTGGTCTATAATTCTGAAATTTGGCAAGAAAATAGTCAGTAACCTACTGAATCTGACTGCATAGGTTTTAGAATTACATCCAGTATAGCAGTGATTACTGGTGTGGTATAGGGGCCCCAGCAGGCCTGTAATTCGCCTTCTGGGGGGTGCCTTAAGGTTTGCTCATATTTTGACCAATAAGGCAGAAGTAAGGCTGTAAACCAAATTTTTGGCGAGAGTGGGCACCACTAAAAGAGAAATAAGTAGTGTATTCATTAAGAAATACATACCAAGCTCAAAATACATGTATTGGGAGTGCATGTAGCGAGGGTACCATAAACTTTAAATTCAGCTCAAAACACCCCTTAAATGGGTTGGATCTGGCTCAAATTTTCACAGGAAACTCAGTTTTCATCATAGAATTAAATTGCATTTGTCTGACAAACTCGAGGGCCATATTTGGAATTTCAGTTTCGGGGTGTGGGCCTGGTCTGCCCCCCCTCATGAGGGGTAATTTCAGGTATATCATATTGTGGTCAATCTGAAGCACTTATGGAATTTCAGACATGTTTTGATCAGAAATGAGGACATTTTAGGCCCATTTGGAGCATTACATGTCTGAACAGAAATTATTTAACCCGAATATTGCTGTTAAAATGGTGTAAAATACATGTAAATCAGCCCAACTGAGTAGTAAATGTTGGTCTATAATTCTGAAATTTGGCAAGAAAATAGTCAGTAACCTACTGAATCTGACTGCATAGGTTTTAGAATTACTTCCAGTATAGCAGTGATTACTGGTGTGGTATAGGGGCCCCAGCAGGCCTGTAATTCGCCTTCTGGGGGGTGCCTTAAGGTTTGCTCATATTTTGACCAATAAGGCAGAAGTAAGGCTGTAAACCATATTTTTGGCGAGAGTGGGCACCACTAAAAGAGAAATAAGTAGTGTATTCATTAAGAAATACATACCAAGCTCAAAATACATGTATTGGGAGTGCATGTAGCGAGGGTACCATAAACTTTAAATTCAGCTCAAAACACCCCTTAAATGGGTTGGATCTGGCTCAAATTTTCACAGGAAACTCAGTTTTCATCATAGAATTAAATTGCGTTTGTCTGACAAACTCGAGGGCCATATTTGGAATTTCAGTTTCGGGGTGTGGGCCTGGTCTGCCCCCCCCCCTCATGAGGGGTAATTTCAGGTATATCATATTGTGGTCAATCTGAAGCACTTATGGAATTTCAGACATGTTTTGATCAGAAATGAGGACATTTTAGGCCCATTTGGAGCATTACATGTCTGAACAGAAATTATTTAACCCGAATATTGCTGTTAAAATGGTGTAAAATACATGTAAATCAGCCCAACTGAGTAGTAAATGTTGGTCTATAATTCTGAAATTTGGCAAGAAAATAGTCAGTAACCTACTGAATCTGACTGCATAGATTTTAGAATTACATCCAGTATAGCAGTGATTACTGGTGTGGTATAGGAGCCCCAGCAGGCCTGTAATTCGCCTTCTGGGGGGTGTCTTAAGGTTTGCTCATATTTTGACCAATAAGGCAGAAGTAAGGCTGTAAACCATATTTTTGGCGAGAGTGGGCACCACTAAAAGAGAAATAAGTAGTGTATTCATTAAGAAATACATACCAAGCTCAAAATACATGTATTGGGAGTGCATGTAGCGAGGGTACCATAAACTTTAAATTCAGCTCAAAACACCCCTTAAATGGGTTGGATCTGGCTCAAATTTTCACAGGAAACTCAGTTTTCATCATAGAATTAAATTGCATTTGTCTGACAAACTCGAGGGCCATATTTGGAATTTCAGTTTCGGGGTGTGGGCCTGGTCTGCCCCCCCTCATGAGGGGTAATTTCAGGTATATCATATTGTGGTCAATCTGAAGCACTTATGGAATTTCAGACATGTTTTGATCAGAAATGAGGACATTTTAGGCCCATTTGGAGCATTACATGTCTGAACAGAAATTATTTAACCCGAATATTGCTGTTAAAATGGTGTAAAATACATGTAAATCAGCCCAACTGAGTAGTAAATGTTGGTCTATAATTCTGAAATTTGGCAAGAACATAGTCAGTAACCTACTGAATCTGACTGCATAGGTTTTAGAATTACATCCAGTATAGCAGTGATTACTGGTGTGGTATAGGGGCCCCAGCAGGCCTGTAATTCGCCTTCTGGGGGGTGCCTTAAGGTTTGCTCATATTTTGACCAATAAGGCAGAAGTAAGGCTGTAAACCATATTTTTGGCGAGAGTGGGCACCACTAAAAGAGAAATAAGTAGTGTATTCATTAAGAAATAGATACCAAGCTCAAAATACATGTATTGGGAGTGCATGTAGCGAGGGTACCATAAACTTTAAATTCAGCTCAAAACACCCCTTAAATGGGTTGGATCTGGCTCAAATTTTCACAGGAAACTCAGTTTTCATCATAGAATTAAATTGCATTTGTCTGACAAACTCGAGGGCCATATTTGGAATTTCAGTTTCGGGGTGTGGGCCTGGTCTGCCCCCCTCATGAGGGGTAATTTCAGGTATATCATATTGTGGTCAATCTGAAGCACTTATGGAATTTCAGACATGTTTTGATCAGAAATGAGGACATTTTAGGCCCATTTGGAGCATTACATGTCTGAACAGAAATTATTTAACCCGAATATTGCTGTTAAAATGGTGTAAAATACATGTAAATCAGCCCAACTGAGTAGTAAATGTTGGTCTATAATTCTGAAATTTGGCAAGAAAATAGTCAGTAACCTACTGAATCTGACTGCATAGGTTTTAGAATTACATCCAGTATAGCAGTGATTACTGGTGTGGTATAGGGGCCCCAGCAGGCCTGTAATTCGCCTTCTGGGGGGTGCCTTAAGGTTTGCTCATATTTTGACCAATAAGGCAGAAGTAAGGCTGTAAACCATATTTTTGGCGAGAGTGGGCACCACTAAAAGCGAAATAAGTAGTGTATTCATTAAGAAATACATACCAAGCTCAAAATACATGTATTGGGAGTGCATGTAGCGAGGGTACCATAAACTTTAAATTCAGCTCAAAACACCCATTAAATGGGTTGGATCTGGCTCAAATTTTCACAGGAAACTCAGTTTTCATCATAGAATTAAATTGCATTTGTCTGACAAACTCGAGGGCCATATTTGGAATTTCAGTTTCGGGGTGTGGGCCTGGTCTGCCCCCCTTCATGAGGGGTAATTTCAGGTATATCATATTGTGGTCAATCTGAAGCACTTATGGAATTTCAGACATGTTTTGATCAGAAATGAGGACATTTTAGGCCCATTTGGAGCATTACATGTCTGAACAGAAATTATTTAACCCGAATATTGCTGTTAAAATGGTGTAAAATACATGTAAATCAGCCCAACTGAGTAGTAAATGTTGGTCTATAATTCTGAAATTTGGCAAGAACATAGTCAGTAACCTACTAAATCTGACTGCATAGGTTTTAGAATTACATCCAGTATAGCAGTGATTACTGGTGTGGTATAGGGGCCCCAGCAGGCCTGTAATTCGCCTTCTGGGGGGTGCCTTAAGGTTTGCTCATATTTTGACCAATAAGGCAGAAGTAAGGCTGTAAACCATATTTTTGGCGAGAGTGGGCACCACTAAAAGAGAAATAAGTAGTGTATTCATTAAGAAATACATACCAAGCTCAAAATACATGTATTGGGAGTGCATGTAGCGAGGGTACCATGAACTTTAAATTCAGCTCAAAACACCCCTTAAATGGGTTGGATCTGGCTCAAATTTTCACAGGAAACTCAGTTTTCATCATAGAATTAAATTGCATTTGTCTGACAAACTCGAGGGCCATATTTGGAATTTCAGTTTCGGGGTGTGGGCCTGGTCTGCCCCCCCCCTCATGAGGGGTAATTTCAGGTATATCATATTGTGGTCAATCTGAAGCACTTATGGAATTTCAGACATGTTTTGATCAGAAATGAGGACATTTTAGGCCCATTTGGAGCATTACATGTCTGAACAGAAATTATTTAACCCGAATATTGCTGTTAAAATGGTGTAAAATACATGTAAATCAGCCCAACTGAGTAGTAAATGTTGGTCTATAATTCTGAAATTTGGCAAGAAAATAGTCAGTAACCTACTGAATCTGACTGCATAGGTTTTAGAATTACATCCAGTATAGCAGTGATTACTGGTGTGGTATAGGGGCCCCAGCAGGCCTGTAATTCGCCTTCTGGGGGGTGCCTTAAGGTTTGCTCATATTTTGACCAATAAGGCAGAAGTAAGGCTGTAAACCATATTTTTGGCGAGAGTGGGCACCACTAAAAGAGAAATAAGTAGTGTATTCATTAAGAAATACATACCAAGCTCAAAATACATGTATTGGGAGTGCATGTAGCGAGGGTACCATAAACTTTAAATTCAGCTCAAAACACCCCTTAAATGGGTTGGATCTGGCTCAAATTTTCACAGGAAACTCAGTTTTCATCATAGCATTAAATTGCATTTGTCTGACAAACTCGAGGGCCATATTTGGAATTTCAGTTTCGGGGTGTGGGCCTGGTCTGCCCCCCTTCATGAGGGGTAATTTCAGGTATATCATATTGTGGTCAATCTGAAGCACTTATGGAATTTCAGACATGTTTTGATCAGAAATGAGGACATTTTAGGCCCATTTGGAGCATTACATGTCTGAACAGAAATTATTTAACCCGAATATTGCTGTTAAAATACATGTAAATCAGCCCAACTGAGTAGTAAATGTTGGTCTATAATTCTGAAATTTGGCAAGAACATAGTCAGTAACCTACTAAATCTGACTGCATAGGTTTTAGAATTACATCCAGTATAGCAGTGATTACTGGTGTGGTATAGGGGCCCCAGCAGGCCTGTAATTCGCCTTCTGGGGGGTGCCTTAAGGTTTGCTCATATTTTGACCAATAAGGCAGAAGTAAGGCTGTAAACCATATTTTTGGCGAGAGTGGGCACCACTAAAAGAGAAATAAGTAGTGTATTCATTAAGAAATACATACCAAGCTCAAAATACATGTATTGGGAGTGCATGTAGCGAGGGTACCATAAACTTTAAATTCAGCTCAAAACACCCCTTAAATGGGTTGGATCTGGCTCAAATTTTCACAGGAAACTCAGTTTTCATCATAGAATTAAATTGCATTTGTCTGACAAACTCGAGGGCCATATTTGGAATTTCAGTTTCGGGGTGTGGGCCTGGTCTGCCCCCCCTCATGAGGGGTAATTTCAGGTATATCATGTTGTGGTCAATCTGAAGCACTTATGGAATTTCAGACATGTTTTGATCAGAAATGAGGACATTTTAGGCCCATTTGGAGCATTACATGTCTGAACAGAAATTATTTAACCCGAATATTGCTGTTAAAATGGTGTAAAATACATGTAAATCAGCCCAACTGAGTAGTAAATGTTGGTCTATAATTCTGAAATTTGGCAAGAAAATAGTCAGTAACCTACTGAATCTGACTGCATAGGTTTTAGAATTACATCCAGTATAGCAGTGATTACTGGTGTGGTATAGGGGCCCCAGCAGGCCTGTAATTCGCCTTCTGGGGGGTGCCTTAAGGTTTGCTCATATTTTGACCAATAAGGCAGAAGTAAGGCTGTAAACCAAATTTTTGGCGAGAGTGGGCACCACTAAAAGAGAAATAAGTAGTGTATTCATTAAGAAATACATACCAAGCTCAAAATACATGTATTGGGAGTGCATGTATCGAGGGTACCATAAACTTTAAATTCAGCTCAAAACACCCCTTAAATGGGTTGGATCTGGCTCAAATTTTCACAGGAAACTCAGTTTTCATCATAGAATTAAATTGCATTTGTCTGACAAACTCGAGGGCCATATTTGGAATTTCAGTTTCCTTGTGTGGGCCTGGTCTGCCCCCCCTCATGAGGGGTAATTTCAGGTATATCATATTGTGGTCAATCTGAAGCACTTATGGAATTTCAGACATGTTTTGATCAGAAATGAGGACATTTTAGGCCCATTTGGAGCATTACATGTCTGAACAGAAATTATTTAACCCGAATATTGCTGTTAAAATGGTGTAAAATACATGTAAATCAGCCCAACTGAGTAGTAAATGTTGGTCTATAATTCTGAAATTTGGCAAGAAAATAGTCAGTAACCTACTGAATCTGACTGCATAGGTTTTAGAATTACATCCAGTATAGCAGTGATTACTGGTGTGGTATAGGGGCCCCAGCAGGCCTGTAATTCGCCTTCTGGGGGGTGCCTTAAGGTTTGCTCATATTTTGACCAATAAGGCAGAAGTAAGGCTGTAAACCATATTTTTGGCGAGAGTGGGCACCACTAAAAGAGAAATAAGTAGTGTATTCATTAAGAAATACATACCAAGCTCAAAATACATGTATTGGGAGTGCATGTAGCGAGGGTACCATAAACTTTAAATTCAGCTCAAAACACCCCTTAAATGGGTTGGATCTGGCTCAAATTTTCACAGGAAACTCAGTTTTCATCATAGAATTAAATTGCATTTGTCTGACAAACTCGAGGGCCATATTTGGAATTTCAGTTTCGGGGTGTGGGCCTGGTCTGCCCCCCCCTCATGAGGGGTAATTTCAGGTATATCATATTGTGGTCAATCTGAAGCACTTATGGAATTTCAGACATGTTTTGATCAGAAATGAGGACATTTTAGGCCCATTTGGAGCATTACATGTCTGAACAGAAATTATTTAACCCGAATATTGCTGTTAAAATGGTGTAAAATACATGTAAATCAGCCCAACTGAGTAGTAAATGTTGGTCTATAATTCTGAAATTTGGCAAGAAAATAGTCAGTAACCTACTGAATCTGACTGCATAGATTTTAGAATTACATCCAGTATAGCAGTGATTACTGGTGTGGTATAGGAGCCCCAGCAGGCCTGTAATTCGCCTTCTGGGGGGTGTCTTAAGGTTTGCTCATATTTTGACCAATAAGGCAGAAGTAAGGCTGTAAACCATATTTTTGGCGAGAGTGGGCACCACTAAAAGAGAAATAAGTAGTGTATTCATTAAGAAATACATACCAAGCTCAAAATACATGTATTGGGAGTGCATGTAGCGAGGGTACCATAAACTTTAAATTCAGCTCAAAACACCCCTTAAATGGGTTGGATCTGGCTCAAATTTTCACAGGAAACTCAGTTTTCATCATAGAATTAAATTGCATTTGTCTGACAAACTCGAGGGCCATATTTGGAATTTCAGTTTCGGGGTGTGGGCCTGGTCTGCCCCCCCTCATGAGGGGTAATTTCAGGTATATCATATTGTGGTCAATCTGAAGCACTTATGGAATTTCAGACATGTTTAGATCAGAAATGAGGACATTTTAGGCCCATTTGGAGCATTACATGTCTGAACAGAAATTATTTAACCCGAATATTGCTGTTAAAATGGTGTAAAATACATGTAAATCAGCCCAACTGAGTAGTAAATGTTGGTCTATAATTCTGAAATTTGGCAAGAAAATAGTCAGTAACCTACTGAATCTGACTGCATAGATTTTAGAATTACATCCAGTATAGCAGTGATTACTGGTGTGGTATAGGAGCCCCAGCAGGCCTGTAATTCGCCTTCTGGGGGGTGTCTTAAGGTTTGCTCATATTTTGACCAATAAGGCAGAAGTAAGGCTGTAAACCATATTTTTGGCGAGAGTGGGCACCACTAAAAGAGAAATAAGTAGTGTATTCATTAAGAAATACATACCAAGCTCAAAATACATGTATTGGGAGTGCATGTAGCGAGGGTACCATAAACTTTAAATTCAGCTCAAAACACCCCTTAAATGGGTTGGATCTGGCTCAAATTTTCACAGGAAACTCAGTTTTCATCATAGAATTAAATTGCATTTGTCTGACAAACTCGAGGGCCATATTTGGAATTTCAGTTTCGGGGTGTGGGCCTGGTCTGCCCCCCCTCATGAGGGGTAATTTCAGGTATATCATATTGTGGTCAATCTGAAGCACTTATGGAATTTCAGACATGTTTTGATCAGAAATGAGGACATTTTAGGCCCATTTGGAGCATTACATGTCTGAACAGAAATTATTTAACCCGAATATTGCTGTTAAAATGGTGTAAAATACATGTAAATCAGCCCAACTGAGTAGTAAATGTTGGTCTATAATTCTGAAATTTGGCAAGAACATAGTCAGTAACCTACTGAATCTGACTGCATAGGTTTTAGAATTACATCCAGTATAGCAGTGATTACTGGTGTGGTATAGGGGCCCCAGCAGGCCTGTAATTCGCCTTCTGGGGGGTGCCTTAAGGTTTGCTCATATTTTGACCAATAAGGCAGAAGTAAGGCTGTAAACCATATTTTTGGCGAGAGTGGGCACCACTAAAAGAGAAATAAGTAGTGTATTCATTAAGAAATAGATACCAAGCTCAAAATACATGTATTGGGAGTGCATGTAGCGAGGGTACCATAAACTTTAAATTCAGCTCAAAACACCCCTTAAATGGGTTGGATCTGGCTCAAATTTTCACAGGAAACTCAGTTTTCATCATAGAATTAAATTGCATTTGTCTGACAAACTCGAGGGCCATATTTGGAATTTCAGTTTCGGGGTGTGGGCCTGGTCTGCCCCCCTCATGAGGGGTAATTTCAGGTATATCATATTGTGGTCAATCTGAAGCACTTATGGAATTTCAGACATGTTTTGATCAGAAATGAGGACATTTTAGGCCCATTTGGAGCATTACATGTCTGAACAGAAATTATTTAACCCGAATATTGCTGTTAAAATGGTGTAAAATACTTGTAAATCAGCCCAACTGAGTAGTAAATGTTGGTCTATAATTCTGAAATTTGGCAAGAAAATAGTCAGTAACCTACTGAATCTGACTGCATAGGTTTTAGAATTACATCCAGTATAGCAGTGATTACTGGTGTGGTATAGGGGCCCCAGCAGGCCTGTAATTCGCCTTCTGGGGGGTGCCTTAAGGTTTGCTCATATTTTGACCAATAAGGCAGAAGTAAGGCTGTAAACCATATTTTTGGCGAGAGTGGGCACCACTAAAAGCGAAATAAGTAGTGTATTCATTAAGAAATACATACCAAGCTCAAAATACATGTATTGGGAGTGCATGTAGCGAGGGTACCATAAACTTTAATTTCAGCTCAAAACACCCATTAAATGGGTTGGATCTGGCTCAAATTTTCACAGGAAACTCAGTTTTCATCATAGAATTAAATTGCATTTGTCTGACAAACTCGAGGGCCATATTTGGAATTTCAGTTTCGGGGTGTGGGCCTGGTCTGCCCCCCCTCATGAGGGGTAATTTCAGGTATATCATATTGTGGTCAATCTGAAGCACTTATGGAATTTCAGACATGTTTTGATCAGAAATGAGGACATTTTAGGCCCATTTGGAGCATTACATGTCTGAACAGAAATTATTTAACCCGAATATTGCTGTTAAAATGGTGTAAAATACATGTAAATCAGCCCAACTGAGTAGTAAATGTTGGTCTATAATTCTGAAATTTGGCAAGAAAATAGTCAGTAACCTACTGAATCTGACTGCATAGGTTTTAGAATTACATCCAGTATAGCAGTGATTACTGGTGTGGTATAGGGGCCCCAGCAGGCCTGTAATTCGCCTTCTGGGGGGTGCCTTAAGGTTTGCTCATATTTTGACCAATAAGGCAGAAGTAAGGCTGTAAACCATATTTTTGGCGAGAGTGGGCACCACTAAAAGAGAAATAAGTAGTGTATTCATTAAGAAATACATACCAAGCTCAAAATACATGTATTGGGAGTGCATGTAGCGAGGGTACCATAAACTTTAAATTCAGCTCAAAACACCCCTTAAATGGGTTGGATCTGGCTCAAATTTTCACAGGAAACTCAGTTTTCATCATAGCATTAAATTGCATTTGTCTGACAAACTCGAGGGCCATATTTGGAATTTCAGTTTCGGGGTGTGGGCCTGGTCTGCCCCCCTTCATGAGGGGTAATTTCAGGTATATCATATTGTGGTCAATCTGAAGCACTTATGGAATTTCAGACATGTTTTGATCAGAAATGAGGACATTTTAGGCCCATTTGGAGCATTACATGTCTGAACAGAAATTATTTAACCCGAATATTGCTGTTAAAATGGTGTAAAATACATGTAAATCAGCCCAACTGAGTAGTAAATGTTGGTCTATAATTCTGAAATTTGGCAAGAACATAGTCAGTAACCTACTAAATCTGACTGCATAGGTTTTAGAATTACATCCAGTATAGCAGTGATTACTGGTGTGGTATAGGGGCCCCAGCAGGCCTGTAATTCGCCTTCTGGGGGGTGCCTTAAGGTTTGCTCATATTTTGACCAATAAGGCAGAAGTAAGGCTGTAAACCATATTTTTGGCGAGAGTGGGCACCACTAAAAGAGAAATAAGTAGTGTATTCATTAAGAAATACATACCAAGCTCAAAATACATGTATTGGGAGTGCATGTAGCGAGGGTACCATAAACTTTAAATTCAGCTCAAAACACCCCTTAAATGGGTTGGATCTGGCTCAAATTTTCACAGGAAACTCAGTTTTCATCATAGCATTAAATTGCATTTGTCTGACAAACTCGAGGGCCATATTTGGAATTTCAGTTTCGGGGTGTGGGCCTGGTCTGCCCCCCTTCATGAGGGGTAATTTCAGGTATATCATATTGTGGTCAATCTGAAGCACTTATGGAATTTCAGACATGTTTTGATCAGAAATGAGGACATTTTAGGCCCATTTGGAGCATTACATGTCTGAACAGAAATTATTTAACCCGAATATTGCTGTTAAAATGGTGTAAAATACATGTAAATCAGCCCAACTGAGTAGTAAATGTTGGTCTATAATTCTGAAATTTGGCAAGAACATAGTCAGTAACCTACTAAATCTGACTGCATAGGTTTTAGAATTACATCCAGTATAGCAGTGATTACTGGTGTGGTATAGGGGCCCCAGCAGGCCTGTAATTCGCCTTCTGGGGGGTGCCTTAAGGTTTGCTCATATTTTGACAAATAAGGCAGAAGTAAGGCTGTAAACCATATTTTTGGCGAGAGTGGGCACCACTAAAAGAGAAATAAGTAGTGTATTCATTAAGAAATACATACCAAGCTCAAAATACATGTATTGGGAGTGCATGTAGCGAGGGTACCATAAACTTTAAATTCAGCTCAAAACACCCCTTAAATGGGTTGGATCTGGCTCAAATTTTCACAGGAAACTCAGTTTTCATCATAGAATTAAATTGCATTTGTCTGACAAACTCGAGGGCCATATTTGGAATTTCAGTTTCGGGGTGTGGGCCTGGTCTGCCCCCCCCCCTCATGAGGGGTAATTTCAGGTACATCATATTGTGGTCAATCTGAAGCACTTATGGAATTTCAGACATGTTTTGATCAGAAATGAGGACATTTTAGGCCCATTTGGAGCATTACATGTCTGAACAGAAATTATTTAACCCGAATATTGCTGTTAAAATGGTGTAAAATACATGTAAATCAGCCCAACTGAGTAGTAAATGTTGGTCTATAATTCTGAAATTTGGCAAGAAAATAGTCAGTAACCTACTGAATCTGACTGCATAGGTTTTAGAATTACATCCAGTATAGCAGTGATTACTGGTGTGGTATAGGGGCCCCAGCAGGCCTGTAATTCGCCTTCTGGGGGGTGCCTTAAGGTTTGCTCATATTTTGACCAATAAGGCAGAAGTAAGGCTGTAAACCATATTTTTGGCGAGAGTGGGCACCACTAAAAGAGAAATAAGTAGTGTATTCATTAAGAAATACATACCAAGCTCAAAATACATGTATTGGGAGTGCATGTAGCGAGGGTACCATAAACTTTAAATTCAGCTCAAAACACCCCTTAAATGGGTTGGATCTGGCTCAAATTTTCACAGGAAACTCAGTTTTCATCATAGCATTAAATTGCATTTGTCTGACAAACTCGAGGGCCATATTTGGAATTTCAGTTTCGGGGTGTGGGCCTGGTCTGCCCCCCTTCATGAGGGGTAATTTCAGGTATATCATATTGTGGTCAATCTGAAGCACTTATGGAATTTCAGACATGTTTTGATCAGAAATGAGGACATTTTAGGCCCATTTGGAGCATTACATGTCTGAACAGAAATTATTTAACCCGAATATTGCTGTTAAAATGGTGTAAAATACATGTAAATCAGCCCAACTGAGTAGTAAATGTTGGTCTATAATTCTGAAATTTGGCAAGAACATAGTCAGTAACCTACTAAATCTGACTGCATAGGTTTTAGAATTACATCCAGTATAGCAGTGATTACTGGTGTGGTATAGGGGCCCCAGCAGGCCTGTAATTCGCCTTCTGGGGGGTGCCTTAAGGTTTGCTCATATTTTGACCAATAAGGCAGAAGTAAGGCTGTAAACCATATTTTTGGCGAGAGTGGGCACCACTAAAAGAGAAATAAGTAGTGTATTCATTAAGAAATACATACCAAGCTCAAAATACATGTATTGGGAGTGCATGTAGCGAGGGTACCATAAACTTTAAATTCAGCTCAAAACACCCCTTAAATGGGTTGGATCTGGCTCAAATTTTCACAGGAAACTCAGTTTTCATCATAGAATTAAATTGCATTTGTCTGACAAACTCGAGGGCCATATTTGGAATTTCAGTTTCGGGGTGTGGGCCTGGTCTGCCCCCCCTCATGAGGGGTAATTTCAGGTATATCATATTGTGGTCAATCTGAAGCACTTATGGAATTTCAGACATGTTTTGATCAGAAATGAGGACATTTTAGGCCCATTTGGAGCATTACATGTCTGAACAGAAATTATTTAACCCGAATATTGCTGTTAAAATGGTGTAAAATACATGTAAATCAGCCCAACTGAGTAGTAAATGTTGGTCTATAATTCTGAAATTTGGCAAGAAAATAGTCAGTAACCTACTGAATCTGACTGCATAGGTTTTAGAATTACATCCAGTATAGCAGTGATTACTGGTGTGGTATAGGGGCCCCAGCAGGCCTGTAATTCGCCTTCTGGGGGGTGCCTTAAGGTTTGCTCATATTTTGACCAATAAGGCAGAAGTAAGGCTGTAAACCATATTTTTGGCGAGAGTGGGCACCACTAAAAGAGAAATAAGTAGTGTATTCATTAAGAAATACATACCAAGCTCAAAATACATGTATTGGGAGTGCATGTAGCGAGGGTACCATAAACTTTAAATTCAGCTCAAAACACCCCTTAAATGGGTTGGATCTGGCTCAAATTTTCACAGGAAACTCAGTTTTCATCATAGCATTAAATTGCATTTGTCTGACAAACTCGAGGGCCATATTTGGAATTTCAGTTTCGGGGTGTGGGCCTGGTCTGCCCCCCTTCATGAGGGGTAATTTCAGGTATATCATATTGTGGTCAATCTGAAGCACTTATGGAATTTCAGACATGTTTTGATCAGAAATGAGGACATTTTAGGCCCATTTGGAGCATTACATGTCTGAACAGAAATTATTTAACCCGAATATTGCTGTTAAAATGGTGTAAAATACATGTAAATCAGCCCAACTGAGTAGTAAATGTTGGTCTATAATTCTGAAATTTGGCAAGAACATAGTCAGTAACCTACTAAATCTGACTGCATAGGTTTTAGAATTACATCCAGTATAGCAGTGATTACTGGTGTGGTATAGGGGCCCCAGCAGGCCTGTAATTCGCCTTCTGGGGGGTGCCTTAAGGTTTGCTCATATTTTGACCAATAAGGCAGAAGTAAGGCTGTAAACCATATTTTTGGCGAGAGTGGGCACCACTAAAAGAGAAATAAGTAGTGTATTCATTAAGAAATACATACCAAGCTCAAAATACATGTATTGGGAGTGCATGTAGCGAGGGTACCATAAACTTTAAATTCAGCTCAAAACACCCCTTAAATGGGTTGGATCTGGCTCAAATTTTCACAGGAAACTCAGTTTTCATCATAGAATTAAATTGCATTTGTCTGACAAACTCGAGGGCCATATTTGGAATTTCAGTTTCGGGGTGTGGGCCTGGTCTGCCCCCCCCTCATGAGGGGTAATTTCAGGTATATCATATTGTGGTCAATCTGAAGCACTTATGGAATTTCAGACATGTTTTGATCAGAAATGAGGACATTTTAGGCCCATTTGGAGCATTACATGTCTGAACAGAAATTATTTAACCCGAATATTGCTGTTAAAATGGTGTAAAATACATGTAAATCAGCCCAACTGAGTAGTAAATGTTGGTCTATAATTCTGAAATTTGGCAAGAAAATAGTCAGTAACCTACTGAATCTGACTGCATAGGTTTTAGAATTACATCCAGTATAGCAGTGATTACTGGTGTGGTATAGGGGCCCCAGCAGGCCTGTAATTCGCCTTCTGGGGGGTGCCTTAAGGTTTGCTCATATTTTGACCAATAAGGCAGAAGTAAGGCTGTAAACCAAATTTTTGGCGAGAGTGGGCACCACTAAAAGAGAAATAAGTAGTGTATTCATTAAGAAATACATACCAAGCTCAAAATACATGTATTGGGAGTGCATGTAGCGAGGGTACCATAAACTTTAAATTCAGCTCAAAACACCCCTTAAATGGGTTGGATCTGGCTCAAATTTTCACAGGAAACTCAGTTTTCATCATAGCATTAAATTGCATTTGTCTGACAAACTCGAGGGCCATATTTGGAATTTCAGTTTCGGGGTGTGGGCCTGGTCTGCCCCCCCTCATGAGGGGTAATTTCAGGTATATCATATTGTGGTCAATCTGAAGCACTTATGGAATTTCAGACATGTTTTGATCAGAAATGAGGACATTTTAGGCCCATTTGGAGCATTACATGTCTGAACAGAAATTATTTAACCCGAATATTGCTGTTAAAATGGTGTAAAATACATGTAAATCAGCCCAACTGAGTAGTAAATGTTGGTCTATAATTCTGAAATTTGGCAAGAAAATAGTCAGTAACCTACTGAATCTGACTGCATAGGTTTTAGAATTACTTCCAGTATAGCAGTGATTACTGGTGTGGTATAGGGGCCCCAGCAGGCCTGTAATTCGCCTTCTGGGGGGTGCCTTAAGGTTTGCTCATATTTTGACCAATAAGGCAGAAGTAAGGCTGTAAACCATATTTTTGGCGAGAGTGGGCACCACTAAAATAGAAATAAGTAGTGTATTCATTAAGAAATACATACCAAGCTCAAAATACATGTATTGGGAGTGCATGTAGCGAGGGTACCATAAACTTTAAATTCAGCTCAAAACACCCCTTAAATGGGTTGGATCTGGCTCAAATTTTCACAGGAAACTCAGTTTTCATCATAGAATTAAATTGCATTTGTCTGACAAACTCGAGGGCCATATTTGGAATTTCAGTTTCGGGGT
Source organism: Sabellastarte sp. h YS-2021 (assembly GCA_964017235.1). Taxonomy (NCBI): domain Eukaryota; kingdom Metazoa; phylum Annelida; class Polychaeta; order Sabellida; family Sabellidae; genus Sabellastarte; species Sabellastarte sp. h YS-2021. The sequence continues at coordinate 85,113,176 of OZ024935.1, read as the reverse complement.
GTGGGCCTGGTCTGCCCCCCCCTCATGAGGGGTAATTTCAGGTATATCATATTGTGGTCAATCTGAAGCACTTATGGAATTTCAGACATGTTTTGATCAGAAATGAGGACATTTTAGGCCCATTTGGAGCATTACATGTCTGAACAGAAATTATTTAACCCGAATATTGCTGTTAAAATGGTGTAAAATACATGTAAATCAGCCCAACTGAGTAGTAAATGTTGGTCTATAATTCTGAAATTTGGCAAGAAAATAGTCAGTAACCTACTGAATCTGACTGCATAGATTTTAGAATTACATCCAGTATAGCAGTGATTACTGGTGTGGTATAGGAGCCCCAGCAGGCCTGTAATTCGCCTTCTGGGGGGTGTCTTAAGGTTTGCTCATATTTTGACCAATAAGGCAGAAGTAAGGCTGTAAACCATATTTTTGGCGAGAGTGGGCACCACTAAAAGAGAAATAAGTAGTGTATTCATTAAGAAATACATACCAAGCTCAAAATACATGTATTGGGAGTGCATGTAGCGAGGGTACCATAAACTTTAAATTCAGCTCAAAACACCCCTTAAATGGGTTGGATCTGGCTCAAATTTTCACAGGAAACTCAGTTTTCATCATAGAATTAAATTGCATTTGTCTGACAAACTCGAGGGCCATATTTGGAATTTCAGTTTCGGGGTGTGGGCCTGGTCTGCCCCCCCTCATGAGGGGTAATTTCAGGTATATCATATTGTGGTCAATCTGAAGCACTTATGGAATTTCAGACATGTTTTGATCAGAAATGAGGACATTTTAGGCCCATTTGGAGCATTACATGTCTGAACAGAAATTATTTAACCCGAATATTGCTGTTAAAATGGTGTAAAATACATGTAAATCAGCCCAACTGAGTAGTAAATGTTGGTCTATAATTCTGAAATTTGGCAAGAAAATAGTCAGTAACCTACTGAATCTGACTGCATAGGTTTTAGAATTACATCCAGTATAGCAGTGATTACTGGTGTGGTATAGGGGCCCCAGCAGGCCTGTAATTCGCCTTCTGGGGGGTGCCTTAAGGTTTGCTCATATTTTGACCAATAAGGCAGAAGTAAGGCTGTAAACCATATTTTTGGCGAGAGTGGGCACCACTAAAAGAGAAATAAGTAGTGTATTCATTAAGAAATACATACCAAGCTCAAAATACATGTATTGGGAGTGCATGTAGCGAGGGTACCATAAACTTTAAATTCAGCTCAAAACACCCCTTAAATGGGTTGGATCTGGCTCAAATTTTCACAGGAAACTCAGTTTTCATCATAGAATTAAATTGCATTTGTCTGACAAACTCGAGGGCCATATTTGGAATTTCAGTTTCGGGGTGTGGGCCTGGTCTGCCCCCCCCCTCATGAGGGGTAATTTCAGGTATATCATATTGTGGTCAATCTGAAGCACTTATGGAATTTCAGACATGTTTTGATCAGAAATGAGGACATTTTAGGCCCATTTGGAGCATTACATGTCTGAACAGAAATTATTTAACCCGAATATTGCTGTTAAAATGGTGTAAAATACATGTAAATCAGCCCAACTGAGTAGTAAATGTTGGTCTATAATTCTGAAATTTGGCAAGAAAATAGTCAGTAACCTACTGAATCTGACTGCATAGATTTTAGAATTACATCCAGTATAGCAGTGATTACTGGTGTGGTATAGGAGCCCCAGCAGGCCTGTAATTCGCCTTCTGGGGGGTGTCTTAAGGTTTGCTCATATTTTGACCAATAAGGCAGAAGTAAGGCTGTAAACCATATTTTTGGCGAGAGTGGGCACCACTAAAAGAGAAATAAGTAGTGTATTCATTAAGAAATACATACCAAGCTCAAAATACATGTATTGGGAGTGCATGTAGCGAGGGTACCATAAACTTTAAATTCAGCTCAAAACACCCCTTAAATGGGTTGGATCTGGCTCAAATTTTCACAGGAAACTCAGTTTTCATCATAGAATTAAATTGCATTTGTCTGACAAACTCGAGGGCCATATTTGGAATTTCAGTTTCGGGGTGTGGGCCTGGTCTGCCCCCCCTCATGAGGGGTAATTTCAGGTATATCATATTGTGGTCAATCTGAAGCACTTATGGAATTTCAGACATGCTTTGATCAGAAATGAGGACATTTTAGGCCCATTTGGAGCATTACATGTCTGAACAGAAATTATTTAACCCGAATATTGCTGTTAAAATGGTGTAAAATACATGTAAATCAGCCCAACTCAGTAGTAAATGTTGGTCTATAATTCTGAAATTTGGCAAGAAAATAGTCAGTAACCTACTGAATCTGACTGCATAGGTTTTAGAATTACATCCAGTATAGCAGTGATTACTGGTGTGGTATAGGGGCCCCAGCAGGCCTGTAATTCGCCTTCTGGGGGGTGCCTTAAGGTTTGCTCATATTTTGACCAATAAGGCAGAAGTAAGGCTGTAAACCATATTTTTGGCGAGAGTGGGCACCACTAAAAGAGAAATAAGTAGTGTATTCATTAAGAAATAGATACCAAGCTCAAAATACATGTATTGGGAGTGCATGTAGCGAGGGTACCATAAACTTTAAATTCAGCTCAAAACACCCCTTAAATGGGTTGGATCTGGCTCAAATTTTCACAGGAAACTCAGTTTTCATCATAGAATTAAATTGCATTTGTCTGACAAACTCGAGGGCCATATTTGGAATTTCAGTTTCGGGGTGTGGGCCTGGTCTGCCCCCCCCCTCATGAGGGGTAATTTCAGGTATATCATATTGTGGTCAATCTGAAGCACTTATGGAATTTCAGACATGTTTTGATCAGAAATGAGGACATTTTAGGCCCATTTGGAGCATTACATGTCTGAACAGAAATTATTTAACCCGAATATTGCTGTTAAAATGGTGTAAAATACATGTAAATCAGCCCAACTGAGTAGTAAATGTTGGTCTATAATTCTGAAATTTGGCAAGAAAATAGTCAGTAACCTACTGAATCTGACTGCATAGATTTTAGAATTACATCCAGTATAGCAGTGATTACTGGTGTGGTATAGGAGCCCCAGCAGGCCTGTAATTCGCCTTCTGGGGGGTGTCTTAAGGTTTGCTCATATTTTGACCAATAAGGCAGAAGTAAGGCTGTAAACCATATTTTTGGCGAGAGTGGGCACCACTAAAAGAGAAATAAGTAGTGTATTCATTAAGAAATACATACCAAGCTCAAAATACATGTATTGGGAGTGCATGTAGCGAGGGTACCATAAACTTTAAATTCAGCTCAAAACACCCCTTAAATGGGTTGGATCTGGCTCAAATTTTCACAGGAAACTCAGTTTTCATCATAGAATTAAATTGCATTTGTCTGACAAACTCGAGGGCCATATTTGGAATTTCAGTTTCGGGGTGTGGGCGTGGTCTGCCCCCCTTCATGAGGGGTAATTTCAGGTATATCATATTGTGGTCAATCTGAAGCACTTATGGAATTTCAGACATGTTTTGATCAGAAATGAGGACATTTTAGGCCCATTTGGAGCATTACATGTCTGAACAGAAATTATTTAACCCGAATATTGCTGTTAAAATGGTGTAAAATACATGTAAATCAGCCCAACTGAGTAGTAAATGTTGGTCTATAATTCTGAAATTTGGCAAGAAAATAGTCAGTAACCTACTGAATCTGACTGCATAGGTTTTAGAACTACATCCAGTATAGCAGTGATTACTGGTGTGGTATAGGGGCCCCAGCAGGCCTGTAATTCGCCTTCTGGGGGGTGCCTTAAGGTTTGCTCATATTTTGACCAATAAGGCAGAAGTAAGGCTGTAAACCATATTTTTGGCGAGAGTGGGCACCACTAAAAGAGAAATAAGTAGTGTATTCATTAAGAAATAGATACCAAGCTCAAAATACATGTATTGGGAGTGCATGTAGCGAGGGTACCATAAACTTTAAATTCAGCTCAAAACACCCCTTAAATGGGTTGGATCTGGCTCAAATTTTCACAGGAAACTCAGTTTTCATCATAGAATTAAATTGCATTTGTCTGACAAACTCGAGGGCCATATTTGGAATTTCAGTTTCGGGGTGTGGGCCTGGTCTGCCCCCCTCATGAGGGGTAATTTCAGGTATATCATATTGTGGTCAATCTGAAGCACTTATGGAATTTCAGACATGTTTTGATCAGAAATGAGGACATTTTAGGCCCATTTGGAGCATTACATGTCTGAACAGAAATTATTTAACCCGAATATTGCTGTTAAAATGGTGTAAAATACTTGTAAATCAGCCCAACTGAGTAGTAAATGTTGGTCTATAATTCTGAAATTTGGCAAGAAAATAGTCAGTAACCTACTGAATCTGACTGCATAGGTTTTAGAATTACATCCAGTATAGCAGTGATTACTGGTGTGGTATAGGGGCCCCAGCAGGCCTGTAATTCGCCTTCTGGGGGGTGCCTTAAGGTTTGCTCATATTTTGACCAATAAGGCAGAAGTAAGGCTGTAAACCATATTTTTGGCGAGAGTGGGCACCACTAAAAGCGAAATAAGTAGTGTATTCATTAAGAAATACATACCAAGCTCAAAATACATGTATTGGGAGTGCATGTAGCGAGGGTACCATAAACTTTAAATTCAGCTCAAAACACCCATTAAATGGGTTGGATCTGGCTCAAATTTTCACAGGAAACTCAGTTTTCATCATAGAATTAAATTGCATTTGTCTGACAAACTCGAGGGCCATATTTGGAATTTCAGTTTCGGGGTGTGGGCCTGGTCTGCCCCCCCTCATGAGGGGTAATTTCAGGTATATCATATTGTGGTCAATCTGAAGCACTTATGGAATTTCAGACATGTTTTGATCAGAAATGAGGACATTTTAGGCCCATTTGGAGCATTACATGTCTGAACAGAAATTATTTAACCCGAATATTGCTGTTAAAATGGTGTAAAATACATGTAAATCAGCCCAACTGAGTAGTAAATGTTGGTCTATAATTCTGAAATTTGGCAAGAAAATAGTCAGTAACCTACTGAATCTGACTGCCTAGGTTTTAGAATTACATCCAGTATAGCAGTGATTACTGGTGTGGTATAGGGGCCCCAGCAGGCCTGTAATTCGCCTTCTGGGGGGTGCCTTAAGGTTTGCTCATATTTTGACCAATAAGGCAGAAGTAAGGCTGTAAACCATATTTTTGGCGAGAGTGGGCACCACTAAAAGAGAAATAAGTAGTGTATTCATTAAGAAATACATACCAAGCTCAAAATACATGTATTGGGAGTGCATGTAGCGAGGGTACCATAAACTTTAAATTCAGCTCAAAACACCCCTTAAATGGGTTGGATCTGGCTCAAATTTTCACAGGAAACTCAGTTTTCATCATAGCATTAAATTGCATTTGTCTGACAAACTCGAGGGCCATATTTGGAATTTCAGTTTCGGGGTGTGGGCCTGGTCTGCCCCCCTTCATGAGGGGTAATTTCAGGTATATCATATTGTGGTCAATCTGAAGCACTTATGGAATTTCAGACATGTTTTGATCAGAAATGAGGACATTTTAGGCCCATTTGGAGCATTACATGTCTGAACAGAAATTATTTAACCCGAATATTGCTGTTAAAATGGTGTAAAATACATGTAAATCAGCCCAACTGAGTAGTAAATGTTGGTCTATAATTCTGAAATTTGGCAAGAACATATTCAGTAACCTACTAAATCTGACTGCATAGGTTTTAGAATTACATCCAGTATAGCAGTGATTACTGGTGTGGTATAGGGGCCCCAGCAGGCCTGTAATTCGCCTTCTGGGGGGTGCCTTAAGGTTTGCTCATATTTTGACCAATAAGGCAGAAGTAAGGCTGTAAACCATATTTTTGGCGAGAGTGGGCACCACTAAAAGAGAAATAAGTAGTGTATTCATTAAGAAATACATACCAAGCTCAAAATACATGTATTGGGAGTGCATGTAGCGAGGGTACCATAAACTTTAAATTCAGCTCAAAACACCCCTTAAATGGGTTGGATCTGGCTCAAATTTTCACAGGAAACTCAGTTTTCATCATAGAATTAAATTGCATTTGTCTGACAAACTCGAGGGCCATATTTGGAATTTCAGTTTCGGGGTGTGGGCCTGGTCTGCCCCCCCCTCATGAGGGGTAATTTCAGGTATATCATATTGTGGTCAATCTGAAGCACTTATGGAATTTCAGACATGTTTTGATCAGAAATGAGGACATTTTAGGCCCATTTGGAGCATTACATGTCTGAACAGAAATTATTTAACCCGAATATTGCTGTTAAAATGGTGTAAAATACATGTAAATCAGCCCAACTGAGTAGTAAATGTTGGTCTATAATTCTGAAATTTGGCAAGAAAATAGTCAGTAACCTACTGAATCTGACTGCATAGGTTTTAGAATTACATCCAGTATAGCAGTGATTACTGGTGTGGTATAGGGGCCCCAGCAGGCCTGTAATTCGCCTTCTGGGGGGTGCCTTAAGGTTTGCTCATATTTTGACCAATAAGGCAGAAGTAAGGCTGTAAACCATATTTTTGGCGAGAGTGGGCACCACTAAAAGAGAAATAAGTAGTGTATTCATTAAGAAATACATACCAAGCTCAAAATACATGTATTGGGAGTGCATGTAGCGAGGGTACCATAAACTTTAAATTCAGCTCAAAACACCCCTTAAATGGGTTGGATCTGGCTCAAATTTTCACAGGAAACTCAGTTTTCATGATAGCATTAAATTGCATTTGTCTGACAAACTCGAGGGCCATATTTGGAATTTCAGTTTCGGGGTGTGGGCCTGGTCTGCCCCCCTTCATGAGGGGTAATTTCAGGTATATCATATTGTGGTCAATCTGAAGCACTTATGGAATTTCAGACATGTTTTGATCAGAAATGAGGACATTTTAGGCCCATTTGGAGCATTACATGTCTGAACAGAAATTATTTAACCCGAATATTGCTGTTAAAATGGTGTAAAATACATGTAAATCAGCCCAACTGAGTAGTAAATGTTGGTCTATAATTCTGAAATTTGGCAAGAACATAGTCAGTAACCTACTAAATCTGACTGCATAGGTTTTAGAATTACATCCAGTATAGCAGTGATTACTGGTGTGGTATAGGGGCCCCAGCAGGCCTGTAATTCGCCTTCTGGGGGGTGCCTTAAGGTTTGCTCATATTTTGACCAATAAGGCAGAAGTAAGGCTGTAAACCATATTTTTGGCGAGAGTGGGCACCACTAAAAGAGAAATAAGTAGTGTATTCATTAAGAAATACATACCAAGCTCAAAATACATGTATTGGGAGTGCATGTAGCGAGGGTACCATAAACTTTAAATTCAGCTCAAAACACCCCTTAAATGGGTTGGATCTGGCTCAAATTTTCACAGGAAACTCAGTTTTCATCATAGAATTAAATTGCATTTGTCTGACAAACTCGAGGGCCATATTTGGAATTTCAGTTTCGGGGTGTGGGCCTGGTCTGCCCCCCCTCATGAGGGGTAATTTCAGGTATATCATATTGTGGTCAATCTGAAGCACTTATGGAATTTCAGACATGTTTTGATCAGAAATGAGGACATTTTAGGCCCATTTGGAGCATTACATGTCTGAACAGAAATTATTTAACCCGAATATTGCTGTTAAAATGGTGTAAAATACATGTAAATCAGCCCAACTGAGTAGTAAATGTTGGTCTATAATTCTGAAATTTGGCAAGAAAATAGTCAGTAACCTACTGAATCTGACTGCATAGGTTTTAGAATTACATCCAGTATAGCAGTGATTACTGGTGTGGTATAGGGGCCCCAGCAGGCCTGTAATTCGCCTTCTGGGGGGTGCCTTAAGGTTTGCTCATATTTTGACCAATAAGGCAGAAGTAAGGCTGTAAACCATATTTTTGGCGAGAGTGGGCACCACTAAAAGAGAAATAAGTAGTGTATTCATTAAGAAATACATACCAAGCTCAAAATACATGTATTGGGAGTGCATGTAGCGAGGGTACCATAAACTTTAAATTCAGCTCAAAACACCCCTTAAATGGGTTGGATCTGGCTCAAATTTTCACAGGAAACTCAGTTTTCATCATAGAATTAAATTGCATTTGTCTGACAAACTCGAGGGCCATATTTGGAATTTCAGTTTCGGGGTGTAGGCCAGGTCTGCCCCCCCTCATGAGGGGTAATTTCAGGTATATCATATTGTGGTCAATCTGAAGCACTTATGGAATTTCAGACATGTTTTGATCAGAAATGAGGACATTTTAGGCCCATTTGGAGCATTACATGTCTGAACAGAAATTATTTAACCCGAATATTGCTGTTAAAATGGTGTAAAATACATGTAAATCAGCCCAACTGAGTAGTAAATGTTAGTCTATAATTCTGAAATTTGGCAAGAAAATAGTCAGTAACCTACTGAATCTGACTGCATAGGTTTTAGAATTACATCCAGTATAGCAGTGATTACTGGTGTGGTATAGGGGCCCCAGCAGGCCTGTAATTCGCCTTCTGGGGGGTGCCTTAAGGTTTGCTCATATTTTGACCAATAAGGCAGAAGTAAGGCTGTAAACCATATTTTTGGCGAGAGTGGGCACCACTAAAAGAGAAATAAGTAGTGTATTCATTAAGAAATACATACCAAGCTCAAAATACATGTATTGGGAGTGCATGTAGCGAGGGTACCATAAACTTTAAATTCAGCTCAAAACACCCCTTAAATGGGTTGGATCTGGCTCAAATTTCACAGGAAACTCAGTTTTCATCATAGCATTAAATTGCATTTGTCTGACAAACTCGAGGGCCATATTTGGAATTTCAGTTTCGGGGTGTGGGCCTGGTCTGCCCCCCTTCATGAGGGGTAATTTCAGGTATATCATATTGTGGTCAATCTGAAGCACTTATGGAATTTCAGACATGTTTGGATCAGAAATGAGGACATTTTAGGCCCATTTGGAGCATTACATGTCTGAACAGAAATTATTTAACCCGAATATTGCTGTTAAAATGGTGTAAAATACATGTAAATCAGCCCAACTGAGTAGTAAATGTTGGTCTATAATTCTGAAATTTGGCAAGAAAATAGTCAGTAACCTACTGAATCTGACTGCATAGGTTTTAGAATTACATCCAGTATAGCAGTGATTACTGGTGTGGTATAGGGGCCCCAGCAGGCCTGTAATTCGCCTTCTGGGGGGTGCCTTAAGGTTTGCTCATATTTTGACCAATGAGGCAGAAGTAAGGCTGTAAACCATATTTTTGGCGAGAGTGGGCACCAATAAAAGAGAAATAAGTAGTGTATTCATTAAGAAATACATACCAAGCTCAAAATACATGTATTGGGAGTGCATGTAGCGAGGGTACCAGAAACTTTAAATTCAGCTCAAAACACCCCTTAAATGGGTTGGATCTGGCTCAAATTTTCACAGGAAACTCAGTTTTCATCATAGAATTAGATTGCATTTGTCTGACAAACTCGAGGGCCATATTTGGAATTTCAGTTTCGGGGTGTGGGCCTGGTCTGCCCCACCCCCCTTATGAGGGGTAATTTCAGGTATATCATATTGTGGTCAATCTGAAGCACTTATGGAATTTCAGACATGTTTTGATCAGAAATGAGGACATTTTAGGCCCATTTGGAGCATTACATGTCTGAACAGAAATTTTTAACCGAATATTGCTGTTAAAATGGTGTAAAATACATGTAAATCAGCCCAACTGAGTAGTAAATGTTGGTCTATAATTCTGAAATTTGGCAAGAAAATAGTCAGTAACCTACTGAATCTGACTGCATAGGTTTTAGAATTACATCCAGTATAGCAGTGATTACTGGTGTGGTATAGGAGCCCCAGCAGGCCTGTAATTCGCGTTCTTGGGGGTGCCTTAAGGTTTGCTCATATTTTGACCAATAAGGCAGAAGTAAGGCTGTAAACCATATTTTTGGCGAGAGTGGGCACCACTAAAAGAGAAATAAGTAGTGTATTCATTAAGAAATACATACCAAGCTCAAAATACATGTATTGGGAGTGCATGTAGCGAGGGTACCAGAAACTTTAAATTCAGCTCAAAACACCCCTTAAATGGGTTGGATCTGGCTCAAATTTTCACAGGAAACTCAGTTTTCATCATAGAATTAAATTGCATTTGTCTGACAAACTCGAGGGCCATATTTGGAATTTCAGTTTCGGGGTGTGGGCGTGGTCTGCCCCCCCTCATGAGGGGTAATTTCAGGTATATCATATTGTGGTCAATCTGAAGCACTTATGGAATTTCAGACATGTTTTGATCAGAAATGAGGACATTTTAGGCCCATTTGGAGCATTACATGTCTGAACAGAAATTATTTAACCCGAATATTGCTGTTAAAATGGTGTAAAATACATGTAAATCAGCCCAACTGAGTAGTAAATGTTGGTCTATAATTCTGAAATTTGGCAAGAAAATAGTCAGTAACCTACTGAATCTGACTGCATAGGTTTTAGAATTACATCCAGTATAGCAGTGATTACTGGTGTGGTATAGGGGCCCCAGCAGGCCTGTAATTCGCCTTCTGGGGGTGCCTTAAGGTTTGCTCATATTTTGACCAATAAGGCAGAAGTAAGGCTGTAAACCATATTTTTGGCGAGAGTGGGCACCAATAAAAGAGAAATAAGTAGTGTATTCATTAAGAAATACATACCAAGCTCAAAATACATGTATTGGGAGTGCATGTAGCGAGGGTACCAGAAACTTTAAATTCAGCTCAAAACACCCCTTAAATGGGTTGGATCTGGCTCAAATTTTCACAGGAAACTCAGTTTTCATCATAGAATTAGATTGCATTTGTCTGACAAACTCGAGGGCCATATTTGGAATTTCAGTTTCGGGGTGTGGGCCTGGTCTGCCCCCCCCCCCCCCCCCCTCATGAGGGGTAATTTCAGGTATATCATATTGTGGTCAATCTGAAGCACTTATGGAATTTCAGACATGTTTTGATCAGAAATGAGGACATTTTAGGCCCATTTGGAGCATTACATGTCTGAACAGAAATTATTTAACCCGAATATTGCTGTTAAAATGGTGTAAAATACATGTAAATCAGCCCAACTGAGTAGTAAATGTTGGTCTATAATTCTGAAATTTGGCAAGAACATAGTCAGTAACCTACTAAATCTGACTGCATAGGTTTTAGAATTACATCCAGTATAGCAGTGATTACTGGTGTGGTATAGGGGCCCCAGCAGGCCTGTAATTCGCCTTCTGGGGGGTGCCTTAAGGTTTGCTCATATTTTGACCAATAAGGCAGAAGTAAGGCTGTAAACCATATTTTTGGCGAGAGTGGGCACCACTAAAAGAGAAATAAGTAGTGTATTCATTAAGAAATACATACCAAGCTCAAAATACATGTATTGGGAGTGCATGTAGCGAGGGTACCATAAACTTTAATTCAGCTCAAAACACCCCTTAAATGGGTTGGATCTGGCTCAAATTTTCACAGGAAACTCAGTTTTCATCATAGAATTAAATTGCATTTGTCTGACAAACTCGAGGGCCATATTTGGAATTTCAGTTTCGGGGTGTAGGCCAGGTCTGCCCCCCCTCATGAGGGGTAATTTCAGGTATATCATATTGTGGTCAATCTGAAGCACTTATGGAATTTCAGACATGTTTTGATCAGAAATGAGGACATTTTAGGCCCATTTGGAGCATTACATGTCTGAACAGAAATTATTTAACCCGAATATTGCTGTTAAAATGGTGTAAAATACATGTAAATCAGCCCAACTGAGTAGTAAATGTTAGTCTATAATTCTGAAATTTGGCAAGAAAATAGTCAGTAACCTACTGAATCTGACTGCATAGGTTTTAGAATTACATCCAGTATAGCAGTGATTACTGGTGTGGTATAGGGGCCCCAGCAGGCCTGTAATTCGCCTTCTGGGGGGTGCCTTAAGGTTTGCTCATATTTTGACCAATAAGGCAGAAGTAAGGCTGTAAACCATATTTTTGGCGAGAGTGGGCACCACTAAAAGAGAAATAAGTAGTGTATTCATTAAGAAATACATACCAAGCTCAAAATACATGTATTGGGAGTGCATGTAGCGAGGGTACCATAAACTTTAAATTCAGCTCAAAACACCCCTTAAATGGGTTGGATCTGGCTCAAATTTCACAGGAAACTCAGTTTTCATCATAGCATTAAATTGCATTTGTCTGACAAACTCGAGGGCCATATTTGGAATTTCAGTTTCGGGGTGTGGGCCTGGTCTGCCCCCCTTCGTGAGGGGTAATTTCAGGTATATCATATTGTGGTCAATCTGAAGCACTTATGGAATTTCAGACATGTTTTGATCAGAAATGAGGACATTTTAGGCCCATTTGGAGCATTACATGTCTGAACAGAAATTATTTAACCCGAATATTGCTGTTAAAATGGTGTAAAATACATGTAAATCAGCCCAACTGAGTAGTAAATGTTGGTCTATAATTCTGAAATTTGGCAAGAAAATAGTCAGTAACCTACTGAATCTGACTGCATAGGTTTTAGAATTACATCCAGTATAGCAGTGATTACTGGTGTGGTATAGGGGCCCCAGCAGGCCTGTAATTCGCCTTCTGGGGGGTGCCTTAAGGTTTGCTCATATTTTGACCAATAAGGCAGAAGTAAGGCTGTAAACCATATTTTTGGCGAGAGTGGGCACCACTAAAAGAGAAATAAGTAGTGTATTCATTAAGAAATACATACCAAGCTCAAAATACATGTATTGGGAGTGCATGTAGCGAGGGTACCATAAACTTTAAATTCAGCTCAAAACACCCCTTAAATGGGTTGGATCTGGCTCAAATTTCACAGGAAACTCAGTTTTCATCATAGCATTAAATTGCATTTGTCTGACAAACTCGAGGGCCATATTTGGAATTTCAGTTTCGGGGTGTGGGCCTGGTCTGCCCCCCTTCATGAGGGGTAATTTCAGGTATATCATATTGTGGTCAATCTGAAGCACTTATGGAATTTCAGACATGTTTTGATCAGAAATGAGGACATTTTAGGCCCATTTGGAGCATTACATGTCTGAACAGAAATTATTTAACCCGAATATTGCTGTTAAAATGGTGTAAAATACATGTAAATCAGCCCAACTGAGTAGTAAATGTTGGTCTATAATTCTGAAATTTGGCAAGAAAATAGTCAGTAACCTACTGAATCTGACTGCATAGGTTTTAGAATTACATCCAGTATAGCAGTGATTACTGGTGTGGTATAGGGGCCCCAGCAGGCCTGTAATTCGCCTTCTGGGGGGTGCCTTAAGGTTTGCTCATATTTTGACCAATAAGGCAGAAGTAAGGCTGTAAACCATATTTTTGGCGAGAGTGGGCACCAATAAAAGAGAAATAAGTAGTGTATTCATTAAGAAATACATACCAAGCTCAAAATACATGTATTGGGAGTGCATGTAGCGAGGGTACCAGAAACTTTAAATTCAGCTCAAAACACCGCTTAAATGGGTTGGATCTGGCTCAAATTTTCACAGGAAACTCAGTTTTCATCATAGAATTAGATTGCATTTGTCTGACAAACTCGAGGGCCATATTTGGAATTTCAGTTTCGGGGTGTGGGCCTGGTCTGCCCCCCCCCCCCCTTATGAGGGGTAATTTCAGGTATATCATATTGTGGTCAATCTGAAGCACTTATGGAATTTCAGACATGTTTTGATCAGAAATGAGGACATTTTAGGCCCATTTGGAGCATTACATGTCTGAACAGAAATTATTTAACCGAATATTGCTGTTAAAATGGTGTAAAATACATGTAAATCAGCCCAACTGAGTAGTAAATGTTGGTCTATAATTCTGAAATTTGGCAAGAAAATAGTCAGTAACCTACTGAATCTGACTGCATAGGTTTTAGAATTACATCCAGTATAGCAGTGATTACTGGTGTGGTATAGGAGCCCCAGCAGGCCTGTAATTCGCCTTCTTGGGGGTGCCTTAAGGTTTGCTCATATTTTGACCAATAAGGCAGAAGTAAGGCTGTAAACCATATTTTTGGCGAGAGTGGGCACCACTAAAAGAGAAATAAGTAGTGTATTCATTAAGAAATACATACCAAGCTCAAAATACATGTATTGGGAGTGCATGTAGCGAGGGTACCAGAAACTTTAAATTCAGCTCAAAACACCCCTTAAATGGGTTGGATCTGGCTCAAATTTTCACAGGAAACTCAGTTTTCATCATAGAATTAAATTGCATTTGTCTGACAAACTCGAGGGCCATATTTGGAATTTCAGTTTCGGGGTGTGGGCGTGGTCTGCCCCCCCTCATGAGGGGTAATTTCAGGTATATCATATTGTGGTCAATCTGAAGCACTTATGGAATTTCAGACATGTTTTGATCAGAAATGAGGACATTTTAGGCCCATTTGGAGCATTACATGTCTGAACAGAAATTATTTAACCCGAATATTGCTGTTAAAATGGTGTAAAATACATGTAAATCAGCCCAACTGAGTAGTAAATGTTGGTCTATAATTCTGAAATTTGGCAAGAAAATAGTCAGTAACCTACTGAATCTGACTGCATAGGTTTTAGAATTACATCCAGTATAGCAGTGATTACTGGTGTGGTATAGGGGCCCCAGCAGGCCTGTAATTCGCCTTCTGGGGGTGCCTTAAGGTTTGCTCATATTTTGACCAATAAGGCAGAAGTAAGGCTGTAAACCATATTTTTGGCGAGAGTGGGCACCAATAAAAGAGAAATAAGTAGTGTATTCATTAAGAAATACATACCAAGCTCAAAATACATGTATTGGGAGTGCATGTAGCGAGGGTACCAGAAACTTTAAATTCAGCTCAAAACACCCCTTAAATGGGTTGGATCTGGCTCAAATTTTCACAGGAAACTCAGTTTTCATCATAGAATTAGATTGCATTTGTCTGACAAACTCGAGGGCCATATTTGGAATTTCAGTTTCGGGGTGTGGGCCTGGTCTGCCCCCCCCCCCCCCCCTCATGAGGGGTAATTTCAGGTATATCATATTGTGGTCAATCTGAAGCACTTATGGAATTTCAGACATGTTTTGATCAGAAATGAGGACATTTTAGGCCCATTTGGAGCATTACATGTCTGAACAGAAATTATTTAACCCGAATATTGCTGTTAAAATGGTGTAAAATACATGTAAATCAGCCCAACTGAGTAGTAAATGTTGGTCTATAATTCTGAAATTTGGCAAGAACATAGTCAGTAACCTACTAAATCTGACTGCATAGGTTTTAGAATTACATCCAGTATAGCAGTGATTACTGGTGTGGTATAGGGGCCCCAGCAGGCCTGTAATTCGCCTTCTGGGGGGTGCCTTAAGGTTTGCTCATATTTTGACCAATAAGGCAGAAGTAAGGCTGTAAACCATATTTTTGGCGAGAGTGGGCACCACTAAAAGAGAAATAAGTAGTGTATTCATTAAGAAATACATACCAAGCTCAAAATACATGTATTGGGAGTGCATGTAGCGAGGGTACCAGAAACTTTAAATTCAGCTCAAAACACCCCTTAAATGGGTTGGATCTGGCTCAAATTTTCACAGGAAACTCAGTTTTCATCATAGAATTAAATTGCATTTGTCTGACAAACTCGAGGGCCATATTTGGAATTTCAGTTTCGGGGTGTAGGCCAGGTCTGCCCCCCCTCATGAGGGGTAATTTCAGGTATATCATATTGTGGTCAATCTGAAGCACTTATGGAATTTCAGACATGTTTTGATCAGAAATGAGGACATTTTAGGCCCATTTGGAGCATTACATGTCTGAACAGAAATTATTTAACCCGAATATTGCTGTTAAAATGGTGTAAAATACATGTAAATCAGCCCAACTGAGTAGTAAATGTTAGTCTATAATTCTGAAATTTGGCAAGAAAATAGTCAGTAACCTACTGAATCTGACTGCATAGGTTTTAGAATTACATCCAGTATAGCAGTGATTACTGGTGTGGTATAGGGGCCCCAGCAGGCCTGTAATTCGCCTTCTGGGGGGTGCCTTAAGGTTTGCTCATATTTTGACCAATAAGGCAGAAGTAAGGCTGTAAACCATATTTTTGGCGAGAGTGGGCACCACTAAAAGAGAAATAAGTAGTGTATTCATTAAGAAATACATACCAAGCTCAAAATACATGTATTGGGAGTGCATGTAGCGAGGGTACCATAAACTTTAAATTCAGCTCAAAACACCCCTTAAATGGGTTGGATCTGGCTCAAATTTCACAGGAAACTCAGTTTTCATCATAGCATTAAATTGCATTTGTCTGACAAACTCGAGGGCCATATTTGGAATTTCAGTTTCGGGGTGTGGGCCTGGTCTGCCCCCCTTCATGAGGGGTAATTTCAGGTATATCATATTGTGGTCAATCTGAAGCACTTATGGAATTTCAGACATGTTTTGATCAGAAATGAGGACATTTTAGGCCCATTTGGAGCATTACATGTCTGAACAGAAATTATTTAACCCGAATATTGCTGTTAAAATGGTGTAAAATACATGTAAATCAGCCCAACTGAGTAGTAAATGTTGGTCTATAATTCTGAAATTTGGCAAGAAAATAGTCAGTAACCTACTGAATCTGACTGCATAGGTTTTAGAATTACATCCAGTATAGCAGTGATTACTGGTGTGGTATAGGGGCCCCAGCAGGCCTGTAATTCGCCTTCTGGGGGGTGCCTTAAGGTTTGCTCATATTTTGACCAATAAGGCAGAAGTAAGGCTGTAAACCATATTTTTGGCGAGAGTGGGCACCACTAAAAGAGAAATAAGTAGTGTATTCATTAAGAAATACATACCAAGCTCAAAATACATGTATTGGGAGTGCATGTAGCGAGGGTACCATAAACTTTAAATTCAGCTCAAAACACCCCTTAAATGGGTTGGATCTGGCTCAAATTTCACAGGAAACTCAGTTTTCATCATAGCATTAAATTGCATTTGTCTGACAAACTCGAGGGCCATATTTGGAATTTCAGTTTCGGGGTGTGGGCCTGGTCTGCCCCCCTTCATGAGGGGTAATTTCAGGTATATCATATTGTGGTCAATCTGAAGCACTTATGGAATTTCAGACATGTTTTGATCAGAAATGAGGACATTTTAGGCCCATTTGGAGCATTACATGTCTGAACAGAAATTATTTAACCCGAATATTGCTGTTAAAATGGTGTAAAATACATGTAAATCAGCCCAACTGAGTAGTAAATGTTGGTCTATAATTCTGAAATTTGGCAAGAAAATAGTCAGTAACCTACTGAATCTGACTGCATAGGTTTTAGAATTACATCCAGTATAGCAGTGATTACTGGTGTGGTATAGGGGCCCCAGCAGGCCTGTAATTCGCCTTCTGGGGGGTGCCTTAAGGTTTGCTCATATTTTGACCAATAAGGCAGAAGTAAGGCTGTAAACCATATTTTTGGCGAGAGTGGGCACCAATAAAAGAGAAATAAGTAGTGTATTCATTAAGAAATACATACCAAGCTCAAAATACATGTATTGGGAGTGCATGTAGCGAGGGTACCAGAAACTTTAAATTCAGCTCAAAACACCCCTTAAATGGGTTGGATCTGGCTCAAATTTTCACAGGAAACTCAGTTTTCATCATAGAATTAGATTGCATTTGTCTGACAAACTCGAGGGCCATATTTGGAATTTCAGTTTCGGGGTGTGGGCCTGGTCTGCCCCCCCCCCCCCCCCCCTCATGAGGGGTAATTTCAGGTATATCATATTGTGGTCAATCTGAAGCACTTATGGAATTTCAGACATGTTTTGATCAGAAATGAGGACATTTTAGGCCCATTTGGAGCATTACATGTCTGAACAGAAATTATTTAACCCGAATATTGCTGTTAAAATGGTGTAAAATACATGTAAATCAGCCCAACTGAGTAGTAAATGTTGGTCTATAATTCTGAAATTTGGCAAGAACATAGTCAGTAACCTACTAAATCTGACTGCATAGGTTTTAGAATTACATCCAGTATAGCAGTGATTACTGGTGTGGTATAGGGGCCCCAGCAGGCCTGTAATTCGCCTTCTGGGGGGTGCCTTAAGGTTTGCTCATATTTTGACCAATAAGGCAGAAGTAAGGCTGTAAACCATATTTTTGGCGAGAGTGGGCACCACTAAAAGAGAAATAAGTAGTGTATTCATTAAGAAATACATACCAAACTCAAAATACATGTATTGGGAGTGCATGTAGCGAGGGTACCATAAACTTTAAATTCAGCTCAAAACACCCCTTAAATGGGTTGGATCTGGCTCAAATTTTCACAGGAAACTCAGTTTTCATCATAGAATTAAATTGCATTTGTCTGACAAACTCGAGGGCCATATTTGGAATTTCAGTTTTGGGGTGTAGGCCAGGTCTGCCCCCCCTCATGAGGGGTAATTTCAGGTATATCATATTGTGGTCAATCTGAAGCACTTATGGAATTTCAGACATGTTTTGATCAGAAATGAGGACATTTTAGGCCCATTTGGAGCATTACATGTCTGAACAGAAATTATTTAACCCGAATATTGCTGTTAAAATGGTGTAAAATACATGTAAATCAGCCCAACTGAGTAGTAAATGTTAGTCTATAATTCTGAAATTTGGCAAGAAAATAGTCAGTAACCTACTGAATCTGACTGCATAGGTTTTAGAATTACATCCAGTATAGCAGTGATTACTGGTGTGGTATAGGGGCCCCAGCAGGCCTGTAATTCGCCTTCTGGGGGGTGCCTTAAGGTTTGCTCATATTTTGACCAATAAGGCAGAAGTAAGGCTGTAAACCATATTTTTGGCGAGAGTGGGCACCACTAAAAGAGAAATAAGTAGTGTATTCATTAAGAAATACATACCAAGCTCAAAATACATGTATTGGGAGTGCATGTAGCGAGGGTACCATAAACTTTAAATTCAGCTCAAAACACCCCTTAAATGGGTTGGATCTGGCTCAAATTTCACAGGAAACTCAGTTTTCATCATAGCATTAAATTGCATTTGTCTGACAAACTCGAGGGCCATATTTGGAATTTCAGTTTCGGGGTGTGGGCCTGGTCTGCCCCCCTTCATGAGGGGTAATTTCAGGTATATCATATTGTGGTCAATCTGAAGCACTTATGGAATTTCAGACATGTTTTGATCAGAAATGAGGACATTTTAGGCCCATTTGGAGCATTACATGTCTGAACAGAAATTATTTAACCCGAATATTGCTGTTAAAATGGTGTAAAATACATGTAAATCAGCCCAACTGAGTAGTAAATGTTGGTCTATAATTCTGAAATTTGGCAAGAAAATAGTCAGTAACCTACTGAATCTGACTGCATAGGTTTTAGAATTACATCCAGTATAGCAGTGATTACTGGTGTGGTATAGGGGCCCCAGCAGGCCTGTAATTCGCCTTCTGGGGGGTGCCTTAAGGTTTGCTCATATTTTGACCAATAAGGCAGAAGTAAGGCTGTAAACCATATTTTTGGCGAGAGTGGGCACCAATAAAAGAGAAATAAGTAGTGTATTCATTAAGAAATACATACCAAGCTCAAAATACATGTATTGGGAGTGCATGTAGCGAGGGTACCAGAAACTTTAAATTCAGCTCAAAACACCCCTTAAATGGGTTGGATCTGGCTCAAATTTTCACAGGAAACTCAGTTTTCATCATAGAATTAGATTGCATTTGTCTGACAAACTCGAGGGCCATATTTGGAATTTCAGTTTCGGGGTGTGGGCG
Organism: Sabellastarte sp. h YS-2021; assembly: GCA_964017235.1. Lineage (NCBI taxonomy): Eukaryota > Metazoa > Annelida > Polychaeta > Sabellida > Sabellidae > Sabellastarte > Sabellastarte sp. h YS-2021. Next base: position 85,093,444 of record OZ024935.1, on the reverse strand, counting down.
TGGTCTGCCCCCCCTCATGAGGGGTAATTTCAGGTATATCATATTGTGGTCAATCTGAAGCACTTATGGAATTTCAGACATGTTTTGATCAGAAATGAGGACATTTTAGGCCCATTTGGAGCATTACATGTCTGAACAGAAATTATTTAACCCGAATATTGCTGTTAAAATGGTGTAAAATACATGTAAATCAGCCCAACTGAGTAGTAAATGTTGGTCTATAATTCTGAAATTTGGCAAGAAAATAGTCAGTAACCTACTGAATCTGACTGCATAGGTTTTAGAATTACATCCAGTATAGCAGTGATTACTGGTGTGGTATAGGGGCCCCAGCAGGCCTGTAATTCGCCTTCTGGGGGTGCCTTAAGGTTTGCTCATATTTTGACCAATAAGGCAGAAGTAAGGCTGTAAACCATATTTTTGGCGAGAGTGGGCACCAATAAAAGAGAAATAAGTAGTGTATTCATTAAGAAATACATACCAAGCTCAAACAACATGTATTGGGAGTGCATGTAGCGAGGGTACCAGAAACTTTAAATTCAGCTCAAAACACCCCTTAAATGGGTTGGATCTGGCTCAAATTTTCACAGGAAACTCAGTTTTCATAATAGAATTAGATTGCATTTGTCTGACAAACTCGAGGGCCATATTTAGAATTTCAGTTTCGGGGTGTGGGCCTGGTCTGCCCCCCCCCCCCCCCCCCCCCTCATGAGGGGTAATTTCAGGTATATCATATTGTGGTCAATCTGAAGCACTTATGGAATTTCAGACATGTTTTGATCAGAAATGAGGACATTTTAGGCCCATTTGGAGCATTACATGTCTGAACAGAAATTATTTAACACGAATATTGCTGTTAAAATGGTGTAAAATACATGTAAATCAGCCCAACTGAGTAGTAAATGTTGGTCTATAATTCTGAAATTTGGCAAGAAAATAGTCAGTAACCTACTGAATCTGACTGCATAGGTTTTAGAATTACATCCAGTATAGCAGTGATTACTGGTGTGGTATAGGAGCCCCAGCAGGCCTGTAATTCGCCTTCTTGGGGGTGCCTTAAGGTTTGCTCATATTTTGACCAATAAGGCAGAAGTAAGGCTGTAAACCATATTTTTGGCGAGAGTGGGCACCACTAAAAGAGAAATAAGTAGTGTATTCATTAAGAAATACATACCAAGCTCAAAATACATGTATTGGGAGTGCATGTAGCGAGGGTACCAGAAACTTTAAATTCAGCTCAAAACACCCCTTAAATGGGTTGGATCTGGCTCAAATTTTCACAGGAAACTCAGTTTTCATCATAGAATTAAATTGCATTTGTCTGACAAACTCGAGGGCCATATTTGGAATTTCAGTTTCGGGGTGTGGGCGTGGTCTGCCCCCCCTCATGAGGGGTAATTTCAGGTATATCATATTGTGGTCAATCTGAAGCACTTATGGAATTTCAGACATGTTTTGATCAGAAATGAGGACATTTTAGGCCCATTTGGAGCATTACATGTCTGAACAGAAATTATTTAACCCGAATATTGCTGTTAAAATGGTGTAAAATACATGTAAATCAGCCCAACTGAGTAGTAAATGTTGGTCTATAATTCTGAAATTTGGCAAGAAAATAGTCAGTAACCTACTGAATCTGACTGCATAGGTTTTAGAATTACATCCAGTATAGCAGTGATTACTGGTGTGGTATAGGGGCCCCAGCAGGCCTGTAATTCGCCTTCTGGGGGTGCCTTAAGGTTTGCTCATATTTTGACCAATAAGGCAGAAGTAAGGCTGTAAACCATATTTTTGGCGAGAGTGGGCACCACTAAAAGAGAAATAAGTAGTGTATTCATTAAGAAATACATACCAAGCTCAAAATACATGTATTGGGAGTGCATGTAGCGAGGGTACCATAAACTTTAAATTCAGCTCAAAACACCCCTTAAATGGGTTGGATCTGGCTCAAATTTTCACAGGAAACTCAGTTTTCATCATAGAATTAAATTGCATTTGTCTGACAAACTCGAGGGCCATATTTGGAATTTCAGTTTCGGGGTGTGGGCCTGGTCTGCCCCCCCTCATGAGGGGTAATTTCAGGTATATCATATTGTGGTCAATCTGGAGCACTTATGGAATTTCAGACATGTTTTGATCAGAAATGAGGACATTTTAGGCCCATTTGGAGCATTACATGTCTGAACAGAAATTATTTAACCCGAATATTGCTGTTAAAATGGTGTAAAATACATGTAAATCAGCCCAACTGAGTAGTAAATGTTGGTCTATAATTCTGAAATTTGGCAAAAAAATAGTCAGTAACCTACTGAATCTGACTGCATAGGTTTTAGAATTACATCCAGTATAGCAGTGATTACTGGTGTGGTATAGGGGCCCCAGCAGGCCTGTAATTCGCCTTCTGGGGGGTGCCTTAAGGTTTGCTCATATTTTGACCAATAAAGCAGAAGTAAGGCTGTAAACCATATTTTTGGCGAGAGTGGGCACCACTAAAAGAGAAATAAGTAGTGTATTCATTAAGAAATACATACCAAGCTCAAAATACATGTATTGGGAGTGCATGTAGCGAGGGTACCAGAAACTTTAAATTCAGCTCAAAACACCCCTTAAATGGGTTGGATCTGGCTCAAATTTTCACAGGAAACTCAGTTTTCATCATAGAATTAAATTGCATTTGTCTGACAAACTCGAGGGCCATATTTGGAATTTCAGTTTCGGGGTGTGGGCGTGGTCTGCCCCCCCTCATGAGGGGTAATTTCAGGTATATCATATTGTGGTCAATCTGAAGCACTTATGGAATTTCAGACATGTTTTGATCAGAAATGAGGACATTTTAGGCCCATTTGGAGCATTACATGTCTGAACAGAAATTATTTAACCCGAATATTGCTGTTAAAATGGTGTAAAATACATGTAAATCAGCCCAACTGAGTAGTAAATGTTGGTCTATAATTCTGAAATTTGGCAAGAAAATAGTCAGTAACCTACTGAATCTGACTGCATAGGTTTTAGAATTACATCCAGTATAGCAGTGATTACTGGTGTGGTATAGGGGCCCCAGCAGGCCTGTAATTCGCCTTCTGGGGGGTGCCTTAAGGTTTGCTCATATTTTGACCAATAAGGCAGAAGTAAGGCTGTAAACCATATTTTTGGCGAGAGTGGGCACCACTAAAAGAGAAATAAGTAGTGTATTCATTAAGAAATACATACCAAGCTCAAAATACATGTATTGGGAGTGCATGTAGCGAGGGTACCAGAAACTTTAAATTCAGCTCAAAACACCCCTTAAATGGGTTGGATCTGGCTCAAATTTTCACAGGAAACTCAGTTTTCATCATAGAATTAAATTGCATTTGTCTGACAAACTCGAGGGCCATATTTGGAATTTCAGTTTCGGGGTGTGGGCCTGGTCTGCCCCCCCTCATGAGGGGTAATTTCAGGTATATCATATTGTGGTCAATCTGAAGCACTTATGGAATTTCAGACATGTTTTGATCAGAAATGAGGACATTTTATGGCCATTTGGAGCATTACATGTCTGAACAGAAATTATTTAACCCGAATATTGCTGTTAAAATGGTGTAAAATACATGTAAATCAGCCCAACTGAGTAGTAAATGTTGGTCTATAATTCTGAAATTTGGCAAGAACATAGTCAGTAACCTACTAAATCTGACTGCATAGGTTTTAGAATTACATCCAGTATAGCAGTGATTACTGGTGTGGTATAGGGGCCCCAGCAGGCCTGTAATTCGCCTTCTGGGGGGTGCCTTAAGGTTTGCTCATATTTTGACCAATAAGGCAGAAGTAAGGCTGTAAACCATATTTTTGGCGAGAGTGGGCACCACTAAAAGAGAAATAAGTAGTGTATTCATTAAGAAATACATACCAAGCTCAAAATACATGTATTGGGAGTGCATGTAGCGAGGGTACCATAAACTTTAAATTCAGCTCAAAACACCCCTTAAATGGGTTGGATCTGGCTCAAATTTCACAGGAAACTCAGTTTTCATCATAGCATTAAATTGCATTTGTCTGACAAACTCGAGGGCCATATTTGGAATTTCAGTTTCGGGGTGTGGGCCTGGTCTGCCCCCCTTCATGAGGGGTAATTTCAGGTATATCATATTGTGGTCAATCTGAAGCACTTATGGAATTTCAGACATGTTTTGATCAGAAATGAGGACATTTTAGGCCCATTTGGAGCATTACATGTCTGAACAGAAATTATTTAACCCGAATATTGCTGTTAAAATGGTGTAAAATACATGTAAATCAGCCCAACTGAGTAGTAAATGTTGGTCTATAATTCTGAAATTTGGCAAGAAAATAGTCAGTAACCTACTGAATCTGACTGCATAGGTTTTAGAATTACATCCAGTATAGCAGTGATTACTGGTGTGGTATAGGGGCCCCAGCAGGCCTGTAATTCGCCTTCTGGGGGGTGCCTTAAGGTTTGCTCATATTTTGACCAATAAGGCAGAAGTAAGGCTGTAAACCATATTTTTGGCGAGAGTGGGCACCAATAAAAGAGAAATAAGTAGTGTATTCATTAAGAAATACATACCAAGCTCAAAATACATGTATTGGGAGTGCATGTAGCGAGGGTACCAGAAACTTTAAATTCAGCTCAAAACACCCCTTAAATGGGTTGGATCTGGCTCAAATTTTCACAGGAAACTCAGTTTTCATCATAGAATTAGATTGCATTTGTCTGACAAACTCGAGGGCCATATTTGGAATTTCAGTTTCGGGGTGTGGGCGTGGTCTGCCCCCCCTCATGAGGGGTAATTTCAGGTATATCATATTGTGGTCAATCTGAAGCACTTATGGAATTTCAGACATGTTTTGATCAGAAATGAGGACATTTTAGGCCCATTTGGAGCATTACATGTCTGAACAGAAATTATTTAACCCGAATATTGCTGTTAAAATGGTGTAAAATACATGTAAATCAGCCCAACTGAGTAGTAAATGTTGGTCTATAATTCTGAAATTTGGCAAGAAAATAGTCAGTAACCTACTGAATCTGACTGCATAGGTTTTAGAATTACATCCAGTATAGCAGTGATTACTGGTGTGGTATAGGGGCCCCAGCAGGCCTGTAATTCGCCTTCTGGGGGTGCCTTAAGGTTTGCTCATATTTTGACCAATAAGGCAGAAGTAAGGCTGTAAACCATATTTTTGGCGAGAGTGGGCACCAATAAAAGAGAAATAAGTAGTGTATTCATTAAGAAATACATACCAAGCTCAAACAACATGTATTGGGAGTGCATGTAGCGAGGGTACCAGAAACTTTAAATTCAGCTCAAAACACCCCTTAAATGGGTTGGATCTGGCTCAAATTTTCACAGGAAACTCAGTTTTCATAATAGAATTAGATTGCATTTGTCTGACAAACTCGAGGGCCATATTTAGAATTTCAGTTTCGGGGTGTGGGCCTGGTCTGCCCCCCCCCCCCCCCCCTCATGAGGGGTAATTTCAGGTATATCATATTGTGGTCAATCTGAAGCACTTATGGAATTTCAGACATGTTTTGATCAGAAATGAGGACATTTTAGGCCCATTTGGAGCATTACATGTCTGAACAAAAATTATTTAACACGAATATTGCTGTTAAAATGGTGTAAAATACATGTAAATCAGCCCAACTGAGTAGTAAATGTTGGTCTATAATTCTGAAATTTGGCAAGAAAATAGTCAGTAACCTACTGAATCTGACTGCATAGGTTTTAGAATTACATCCAGTATAGCAGTGATTACTGGTGTGGTATAGGAGCCCCAGCAGGCCTGTAATTCGCCTTCTTGGGGGTGCCTTAAGGTTTGCTCATATTTTGACCAATAAGGCAGAAGTAAGGCTGTAAACCATATTTTTGGCGAGAGTGGGCACCACTAAAAGAGAAATAAGTAGTGTATTCATTAAGAAATACATACCAAGCTCAAAATACATGTATTGGGAGTGCATGTAGCGAGGGTACCAGAAACTTTAAATTCAGCTCAAAACACCCCTTAAATGGGTTGGATCTGGCTCAAATTTTCACAGGAAACTCAGTTTTCATCATAGAATTAAATTGCATTTGTCTGACAAACTCGAGGGCCATATTTGGAATTTCAGTTTCGGGGTGTGGGCGTGGTCTGCCCCCCCTCATGAGGGGTAATTTCAGGTATATCATATTGTGGTCAATCTGAAGCACTTATGGAATTTCAGACATGTTTTGATCAGAAATGAGGACATTTTAGGCCCATTTGGAGCATTACATGTCTGAACAGAAATTATTTAACCCGAATATTGCTGTTAAAATGGTGTAAAATACATGTAAATCAGCCCAACTGAGTAGTAAATGTTGGTCTATAATTCTGAAATTTGGCAAGAAAATAGTCAGTAACCTACTGAATCTGACTGCATAGGTTTTAGAATTACATCCAGTATAGCAGTGATTACTGGTGTGGTATAGGGGCCCCAGCAGGCCTGTAATTCGCCTTCTGGGGGTGCCTTAAGGTTTGCTCATATTTTGACCAATAAGGCAGAAGTAAGGCTGTAAACCATATTTTTGGCGAGAGTGGGCACCACTAAAAGAGAAATAAGTAGTGTATTCATTAAGAAATACATACCAAGCTCAAAATACATGTATTGGGAGTGCATGTAGCGAGGGTACCATAAACTTTAAATTCAGCTCAAAACACCCCTTAAATGGGTTGGATCTGGCTCAAATTTTCACAGGAAACTCAGTTTTCATCATAGAATTAAATTGCATTTGTCTGACAAACTCGAGGGCCATATTTGGAATTTCAGTTTCGGGGTGTGGGCCTGGTCTGCCCCCCCTCATGAGGGGTAATTTCAGGTATATCATATTGTGGTCAATCTGGAGCACTTATGGAATTTCAGACATGTTTTGATCAGAAATGAGGACATTTTAGGCCCATTTGGAGCATTACATGTCTGAACAGAAATTATTTAACCCGAATATTGCTGTTAAAATGGTGTAAAATACATGTAAATCAGCCCAACTGAGTAGTAAATGTTGGTCTATAATTCTGAAATTTGGCAAAAAAATAGTCAGTAACCTACTGAATCTGACTGCATAGGTTTTAGAATTACATCCAGTATAGCAGTGATTACTGGTGTGGTATAGGGGCCCCAGCAGGCCTGTAATTCGCCTTCTGGGGGGTGCCTTAAGGTTTGCTCATATTTTGACCAATAAAGCAGAAGTAAGGCTGTAAACCATATTTTTGGCGAGAGTGGGCACCACTAAAAGAGAAATAAGTAGTGTATTCATTAAGAAATACATACCAAGCTCAAAATACATGTATTGGGAGTGCATGTAGCGAGGGTACCAGAAACTTTAAATTCAGCTCAAAACACCCCTTAAATGGGTTGGATCTGGCTCAAATTTTCACAGGAAACTCAGTTTTCATCATAGAATTAAATTGCATTTGTCTGACAAACTCGAGGGCCATATTTGGAATTTCAGTTTCGGGGTGTGGGCCTGGTCTGCCCCCCCTCATGAGGGGTAATTTCAGGTATATCATATTGTGGTCAATCTGAAGCACTTATGGAATTTCAGACATGTTTTGATCAGAAATGAGGACATTTTAGGCCCATTTGGAGCATTACATGTCTGAACAGAAATTATTTAACCCGAATATTGCTGTTAAAATGGTGTAAAATACATGTAAATCAGCCCAACTGAGTAGTAAATGTTGGTCTATAATTCTGAAATTTGGCAAGAAAATAGTCAGTAACCTACTGAATCTGACTGCATAGGTTTTAGAATTACATCCAGTATAGCAGTGATTACTGGTGTGGTATAGGGGCCCCAGCAGGCCTGTAATTCGCCTTCTGGGGGGTGCCTTAAGGTTTGCTCATATTTTGACCAATAAGGCAGAAGTAAGGCTGTAAACCATATTTTTGGCGAGAGTGGGCACCACTAAAAGAGAAATAAGTAGTGTATTCATTAAGAAATACATACCAAGCTCAAAATACATGTATTGGGAGTGCATGTAGCGAGGGTACCAGAAACTTTAAATTCAGCTCAAAACACCCCTTAAATGGGTTGGATCTGGCTCAAATTTTCACAGGAAACTCAGTTTTCATCATAGAATTAAATTGCATTTGTCTGACAAACTCGAGGGCCATATTTGAAATTTCAGTTTCGGGGTGTGGGCCTGGTCTGCCCCCCCTCATGAGGGGTAATTTCAGGTATATCATATTGTGGTCAATCTGAAGCACTTATGGAATTTCAGACATGTTTTGATCAGAAATGAGGACATTTTATGGCCATTTGGAGCATTACATGTCTGAACAGAAATTATTTAACCCGAATATTGCTGTTAAAATGGTGTAAAATACATGTAAATCAGCCCAACTGAGTAGTAAATGTTGGTCTATAATTCTGAAATTTGGCAAGAACATAGTCAGTAACCTACTAAATCTGACTGCATAGGTTTTAGAATTACATCCAGTATAGCAGTGATTACTGGTGTGGTATAGGGGCCCCAGCAGGCCTGTAATTCGCCTTCTGGGGGGTGCCTTAAGGTTTGCTCATATTTTGACCAATAAGGCAGAAGTAAGGCTGTAAACCATATTTTTGGCGAGAGTGGGCACCACTAAAAGAGAAATAAGTAGTGTATTCATTAAGAAATACATACCAAGCTCAAAATACATGTATTGGGAGTGCATGTAGCGAGGGTACCATAAACTTTAAATTCAGCTCAAAACACCCCTTAAATGGGTTGGATCTGGCTCAAATTTTCACAGGAAACTCAGTTTTCATCATAGAATTAAATTGCATTTGTCTGACAAACTCGAGGGCCATATTTGGAATTTCAGTTTCGGGGTGTGGGCCTGGTCTGCCTCCCCTCATGAGGGGTAATTTCAGGTATATCATATTGTGGTCAATCTGGAGCACTTATGGAATTTCAGACATGTTTTGATCAGAAATTAGGACATTTTAGGCCCATTTGGAGCATTACATGTCTGAACAGAAATTATTTAACCCGAATATTGCTGTTAAAATGGTGTAAAATACATGTAAATCAGCCCAACTGAGTAGTAAATGTTGGTCTATAATTCTGAAATTTGGCAAGAACATAGTCAGTAACCTACTAAATCTGACTGCATAGGTTTTAGAATTACATCCAGTATAGCAGTGATTACTGGTGTGGTATAGGGGCCCCAGCAGGCCTGTAATTCGCCTTCTGGGGGGTGCCTTAAGGTTTGCTCATATTTTGACCAATAAGGCAGAAGTAAGGCTGTAAACCATACTTTTGGCGAGAGTGGGCACCACTAAAAGAGAAATAAGTAGTGTATTCATTAAGAAATACATACCAAGCTCAAAATATATGTATTGGGAGTGCATGTAGCGAGGGTACCAGAAACTTTAAATTCAGCTCAAAACACCCCTTAAATGGGTTGGATCTGGCTCAAATTTTCACAGGAAACTCAGTTTTCATCATAGAATTAAATTGCATTTGTCTGACAAACTCGAGGGCCATATTTGGAATTTCAGTTTCGGGGTGTGGGCCTGGTCTGCCCCCCCTCATGAGGGGTAATTTCAGGTATATCATATTGTGGTCAATCTGAAGCACTTATGGAATTTCAGACATGTTTTGATCAGAAATGAGGACATTTTATGGCCATTTGGAGCATTACATGTCTGAACAGAAATTATTTAACCCGAATATTGCTGTTAAAATGGTGTAAAATACATGTAAATCAGCCCAACTGAGTAGTAAATGTTGGTCTATAATTCTGAAATTTGGCAAGAACATAGTCAGTAACCTACTAAATCTGACTGCATAGGTTTTAGAATTACATCCAGTATAGCAGTGATTACTGGTGTGGTATAGGGGCCCCAGCAGGCCTGTAATTCGCCTTCTGGGGGGTGCCTTAAGGTTTGCTCATATTTTGACCAATAAGGCAGAAGTAAGGCTGTAAACCATATTTTTGGCGAGAGTGGGCACCACTAAAAGAGAAATAAGTAGTGTATTCATTAAGAAATACATACCAAGCTCAAAATGCATGTATTGGGAGTGCATGTAGCGAGGGTACCATAAACTTTAAATTCAGCTCAAAACACCCCTTAAATGGGTTGGATCTGGCTCAAATTTTCACAGGAAACTCAGTTTTCATCATAGAATTCAATTGCATTTGTCTGACAAACTCGAGGGCCATATTTGGAATTTCAGTTTCGGGGTGTGGGCCTGGTCTGCCCCCCCTCATGAGGGGTAATTTCAGGTATATCATATTGTGGTCAATTTGGAGCACTTATGGAATTTCAGACATGTTTTGATCAGAAATGAGGACATTTTAGGCCCATTAGGAGCATTACATGTCTGAACAGAAATTATTTAACCCGAATATTGCTGTTAAAATGGTGTAAAATACATGTAAATCAGCCCAACTGAGTAGTAAAGGTTGGTCTATAATTCTGAAATTTGGCAAGAACATAGTCAGTAACCTACTAAATCTGACTGCATAGGTTTTAGAATTACATCCAGTATAGCAGTGATTACTGGTGTGGTATAGGGGCCCCAGCAGGCCTGTAATTCGCCTTCTGGGGGGTGCCTTAAGGTTTGCTCATATTTTGACCAATAAGGCAGAAGTAAGGCTGTAAACCATACTTTTGGCGAGAGTGGGCACCACTAAAAGAGAAATAAGTAGTGTATTCATTAAGAAATACATACCAAGCTCAAAATATATGTATTGGGAGTGCATGTAGCGAGGGTACCAGAAACTTTAAATTCAGCTCAAAACACCCCTTAAATGGGTTGGATCTGGCTCAAATTTTCACAGGAAACTCAGTTTTCATCATAGAATTAAATTGCATTTGTCTGACAAACTCGAGGGCCATATTTGGAATTTCAGTTTCGGGGTGTGGGCGTGGTCTGCCCCCCCTCATGAGGGGTAATTTCAGGTATATCATATTGTGGTCAATCTGAAGCACTTATGGAATTTCAGACATGTTTTGATCAGAAATGAGGACATTTTAGGCCCATTTGGAGCATTACATGTCTGAACAGAAATTATTTAACCCGAATATTGCTGTTAAAATGGTGTAAAATACATGTAAATCAGCCCAACTGAGTAGTAAATGTTGGTCTATAATTCTGAAATTTGGCAAGAAAATAGTCAGTAACCTACTGAATCTGACTGCATAAGTTTTAGAATTACATCCAGTATAGCAGTGATTACTGGTGTGGTATAGGGGCCCCAGCAGGCCTGTAATTCGCCTTCTGGGGCGTGCCTTAAGGTTTGCTCATATTTTGACCAATAAGGCAGAAGTAAGGCTGTAAACCATATTTTTGGCGAGAGTGGGCACCACTAAAAGAGAAATAAGTAGTGTATTCATTAAGAAATACATACCAAGCTCAAAATACATGTATTGGGAGTGCATGTAGCGAGGGTACCAGAAACTTTAAATTCAGCTCAAAACACCCCTTAAATGGGTTGGATCTGGCTCAAATTTTCACAGGAAACTCAGTTTTCATCATAGAATTAAATTGCATTTGTCTGACAAACTCGAGGGCCATATTTGGAATTTCAGTTTCGGGGTGTGGGCGTGGTCTGCCCCCCCTCATGAGGGGTAATTTCAGGTATATCATATTGTGGTCAATCTGAAGCACTTATGGAATTTCAGACATGTTTTGATCAGAAATGAGGACATTTTATGGCCATTTGGAGCACTACATGTCTGAACAGAAATTATTTAACCCGAATATTGCTGTTAAAATGGTGTAAAATACATGTAAATCAGCCCAACTGAGTAGTAAATGTTGGTCTATAATTCTGAAATTTGGCAAGAACATAGTCAGTAACCTACTAAATCTGACTGCATAGGTTTTAGAATTACATCCAGTATAGCAGTGATTACTGGTGTGGTATAGGGGCCCCAGCAGGCCTGTAATTCGCCTTCTGGGGGGTGCCTTAAGGTTTGCTCATATTTTGACCAATAAGGCAGAAGTAAGGCTGTAAACCATATTTTTGGCGAGAGTGGGCACCACTAAAAGAGAAATAAGTAGTGTATTCATTAAGAAATACATACCAAGCTCAAAATGCATGTATTGGGAGTGCATGTAGCGAGGGTACCAGAAACTTTAAATTCAGCTCAAAACACCCCTTAAATGGGTTGGATCTGGCTCAAATTTTCACAGGAAACTCAGTTTTCATCATAGAATTCAATTGCATTTGTCTGACAAACTCGAGGGCCATATTTGGAATTTCAGTTTCGGGGTGTGGGCCTGGTCTGCCCCCCCTCATGAGGGGTAATTTCAGGTATATCATATTGTGGTCAATTTGGAGCACTTATGGAATTTCAGACATGTTTTGATCAGAAATGAGGACATTTTAGGCCCATTTGGAGCATTACATGTCTGAACAGAAATTATTTAACCCGAATATTGCTGTTAAAATGGTGTAAAATACATGTAAATCAGCCCAACTGAGTAGTAAATGTTGGTCTATAATTCTGAAATTTGGCAAGAACATAGTCAGTAACCTACTAAATCTGACTGCATAGGTTTTAGAATTACATCCAGTATAGCAGTGATTACTGGTGTGGTATAGGGGCCCCAGCAGGCCTGTAATTCGCCTTCTGGGGGGTGCCTTAAGGTTTGCTCATATTTTGACCAATAAGGCAGAAGTAAGGCTGTAAACCATACTTTTGGCGAGAGTGGGCACCACTAAAAGAGAAATAAGTAGTGTATTCATTAAGAAATACATACCAAGCTCAAAATATATGTATTGGGAGTGCATGTAGCGAGGGTACCAGAAACTTTAAATTCAGCTCAAAACACCCCTTAAATGGGTTGGATCTGGCTCAAATTTTCACAGGAAACTCAGTTTTCATCATAGAATTAAATTGCATTTGTCTGACAAACTCGAGGGCCATATTTGGAATTTCAGTTTCGGGGTGTGGGCGTGGTCTGCCCCCCCTCATGAGGGGTAATTTCAGGTATATCATATTGTGGTCAATCTGAAGCACTTATGGAATTTCAGACATGTTTTGATCAGAAATGAGGACATTTTAGGCCCATTTGGAGCATTACATGTCTGAACAGAAATTATTTAACCCGAATATTGCTGTTAAAATGGTGTAAAATACATGTAAATCAGCCCAACTGAGTAGTAAATGTTGGTCTATAATTCTGAAATTTGGCAAAAAAATAGTCAGTAACCTACTGAATCTGACTGCATAGGTTTTAGAATTACATCCAGTATAGCAGTGATTACTGGTGTGGTATAGGGGCCCCAGCAGGCCTGTAATTCGCCTTCTGGGGGGTGCCTTAAGGTTTGCTCATATTTTGACCAATAAGGCAGAAGTAAGGCTGTAAACCATATTTTTGGCGAGAGTGGGCACCAATAAAAGAGAAATAAGTAGTGTATTCATTAAGAAATACATACCAAGCTCAAAATACATGTATTGGGAGTGCATGTAGCGAGGGTACCAGAAACTTTAAATTCAGCTCAAAACACCCCTTAAATGGGTTGGATCTGGCTCAAATTTTCACAGGAAACTCAGTTTTCATCATAGAATTAGATTGCATTTGTCTGACAAACTCGAGGGCCATATTTGGAATTTCAGTTTCGGGGTGTGGGCGTGGTCTGCCCCCCCTCATGAGGGGTAATTTCAGGTATATCATATTGTGGTCAATCTGAAGCACTTATGGAATTTCAGACATGTTTTGATCAGAAATGAGGACATTTTATGGCCATTTGGAGCACTACATGTCTGAACAGAAATTATTTAACCCGAATATTGCTGTTAAAATGGTGTAAAATACATGTAAATCAGCCCAACTGAGTAGTAAATGTTGGTCTATAATTCTGAAATTTGGCAAGAACATAGTCAGTAACCTACTAAATCTGACTGCATAGGTTTTAGAATTACATCCAGTATAGCAGTGATTACTGGTGTGGTATAGGGGCCCCAGCAGGCCTGTAATTCGCCTTCTGGGGGGTGCCTTAAGGTTTGCTCATATTTTGACCAATAAGGCAGAAGTAAGGCTGTAAACCATATTTTTGGCGAGAGTGGGCACCACTAAAAGAGAAATAAGTAGTGTATTCATTAAGAAATACATACCAAGCTCAAAATACATGTATTGGGAGTGCATGTAGCGAGGGTACCAGAAACTTTAAATTCAGCTCAAAACACCCCTTAAATGGGTTGGATCTGGCTCAAATTTTCACAGGAAACTCAGTTTTCATCATAGAATTAAATTGCATTTGTCTGACAAACTCGAGGGCCATATTTGGAATTTCAGTTTCGGGGTGTGGGCGTGGTCTGCCCCCCCTCATGAGGGGTAATTTCAGGTATATCATATTGTGGTCAATCTGAAGCACTTATGGAATTTCAGACATGTTTTGATCAGAAATGAGGACATTTTAGGCCCATTTGGAGCATTACATGTCTGAACAGAAATTATTTAACCCGAATATTGCTGTTAAAATGGTGTAAAATACATGTAAATCAGCCCAACTGAGTAGTAAATGTTGGTCTATAATTCTGAAATTTGGCAAGAAAATAGTCAGTAACCTACTGAATCTGACTGCATAAGTTTTAGAATTACATCCAGTATAGCAGTGATTACTGGTGTGGTATAGGGGCCCCAGCAGGCCTGTAATTCGCCTTCTGGGGCGTGCCTTAAGGTTTGCTCATATTTTGACCAATAAGGCAGAAGTAAGGCTGTAAACCATATTTTTGGCGAGAGTGGGCACCACTAAAAGAGAAATAAGTAGTGTATTCATTAAGAAATACATACCAAGCTCAAAATACATGTATTGGGAGTGCATGTAGCGAGGGTACCAGAAACTTTAAATTCAGCTCAAAACACCCCTTAAATGGGTTGGATCTGGCTCAAATTTTCACAGGAAACTCAGTTTTCATCATAGAATTAAATTGCATTTGTCTGACAAACTCGAGGGCCATATTTGGAATTTCAGTTTCGGGGTGTGGGCGTGGTCTGCCCCCCCTCATGAGGGGTAATTTCAGGTATATCATATTGTGGTCAATCTGAAGCACTTATGGAATTTCAGACATGTTTTGATCAGAAATGAGGACATTTTATGGCCATTTGGAGCACTACATGTCTGAACAGAAATTATTTAACCCGAATATTGCTGTTAAAATGGTGTAAAATACATGTAAATCAGCCCAACTGAGTAGTAAATGTTGGTCTATAATTCTGAAATTTGGCAAGAACATAGTCAGTAACCTACTAAATCTGACTGCATAGGTTTTAGAATTACATCCAGTATAGCAGTGATTACTGGTGTGGTATAGGGGCCCCAGCAGGCCTGTAATTCGCCTTCTGGGGGGTGCCTTAAGGTTTGCTCATATTTTGACCAATAAGGCAGAAGTAAGGCTGTAAACCATATTTTTGGCGAGAGTGGGCACCACTAAAAGAGAAATAAGTAGTGTATTCATTAAGAAATACATACCAAGCTCAAAATGCATGTATTGGGAGTGCATGTAGCGAGGGTACCAGAAACTTTAAATTCAGCTCAAAACACCCCTTAAATGGGTTGGATCTGGCTCAAATTTTCACAGGAAACTCAGTTTTCATCATAGAATTCAATTGCATTTGTCTGACAAACTCGAGGGCCATATTTGGAATTTCAGTTTCGGGGTGTGGGCCTGGTCTGCCCCCCCTCATGAGGGGTAATTTCAGGTATATCATATTGTGGTCAATTTGGAGCACTTATGGAATTTCAGACATGTTTTGATCAGAAATGAGGACATTTTAGGCCCATTTGGAGCATTACATGTCTGAACAGAAATTATTTAACCCGAATATTGCTGTTAAAATGGTGTAAAATACATGTAAATCAGCCCAACTGAGTAGTAAATGTTGGTCTATAATTCTGAAATTTGGCAAGAACATAGTCAGTAACCTACTAAATCTGACTGCATAGGTTTTAGAATTACATCCAGTATAGCAGTGATTACTGGTGTGGTATAGGGGCCCCAGCAGGCCTGTAATTCGCCTTCTGGGGGGTGCCTTAAGGTTTGCTCATATTTTGACCAATAAGGCAGAAGTAAGGCTGTAAACCATACTTTTGGCGAGAGTGGGCACCACTAAAAGAGAAATAAGTAGTGTATTCATTAAGAAATACATACCAAGCTCAAAATATATGTATTGGGAGTGCATGTAGCGAGGGTACCAGAAACTTTAAATTCAGCTCAAAACACCCCTTAAATGGGTTGGATCTGGCTCAAATTTTCACAGGAAACTCAGTTTTCATCATAGAATTAAATTGCATTTGTCTGACAAACTCGAGGGCCATATTTGGAATTTCAGTTTCGGGGTGTGGGCGTGGTCTGCCCCCCCTCATGAGGGGTAATTTCAGGTATATCATATTGTGGTCAATCTGAAGCACTTATGGAATTTCAGACATGTTTTGATCAGAAATGAGGACATTTTAGGCCCATTTGGAGCATTACATGTCTGAACAGAAATTATTTAACCCGAATATTGCTGTTAAAATGGTGTAAAATACATGTAAATCAGCCCAACTGAGTAGTAAATGTTGGTCTATAATTCTGAAATTTGGCAAAAAAATAGTCAGTAACCTACTGAATCTGACTGCATAGGTTTTAGAATTACATCCAGTATAGCAGTGATTACTGGTGTGGTATAGGGGCCCCAGCAGGCCTGTAATTCGCCTTCTGGGGGGTGCCTTAAGGTTTGCTCATATTTTGACCAATAAGGCAGAAGTAAGGCTGTAAACCATATTTTTGGCGAGAGTGGGCACCAATAAAAGAGAAATAAGTAGTGTATTCATTAAGAAATACATACCAAGCTCAAAATACATGTATTGGGAGTGCATGTAGCGAGGGTACCAGAAACTTTAAATTCAGCTCAAAACACCCCTTAAATGGGTTGGATCTGGCTCAAATTTTCACAGGAAACTCAGTTTTCATCATAGAATTAGATTGCATTTGTCTGACAAACTCGAGGGCCATATTTGGAATTTCAGTTTCGGGGTGTGGGCGTGGTCTGCCCCCCCTCATGAGGGGTAATTTCAGGTATATCATATTGTGGTCAATCTGAAGCACTTATGGAATTTCAGACATGTTTTGATCAGAAATGAGGACATTTTATGGCCATTTGGAGCACTACATGTCTGAACAGAAATTATTTAACCCGAATATTGCTGTTAAAATGGTGTAAAATACATGTAAATCAGCCCAACTGAGTAGTAAATGTTGGTCTATAATTCTGAAATTTGGCAAGAACATAGTCAGTAACCTACTAAATCTGACTGCATAGGTTTTAGAATTACATCCAGTATAGCAGTGATTACTGGTGTGGTATAGGGGCCCCAGCAGGCCTGTAATTCGCCTTCTGGGGGGTGCCTTAAGGTTTGCTCATATTTTGACCAATAAGGCAGAAGTAAGGCTGTAAACCATATTTTTGGCGAGAGTGGGCACCACTAAAAGAGAAATAAGTAGTGTATTCATTAAGAAATACATACCAAGCTCAAAATACATGTATTGGGAGTGCATGTAGCGAGGGTACCAGAAACTTTAAATTCAGCTCAAAACACCCCTTAAATGGGTTGGATCTGGCTCAAATTTTCACAGGAAACTCAGTTTTCATCATAGAATTAAATTGCATTTGTCTGACAAACTCGAGGGCCATATTTGGAATTTCAGTTTCGGGGTGTGGGCGTGGTCTGCCCCCCCTCATGAGGGGTAATTTCAGGTATATCATATTGTGGTCAATCTGAAGCACTTATGGAATTTCAGACATGTTTTGATCAGAAATGAGGACATTTTAGGCCCATTTGGAGCATTACATGTCTGAACAGAAATTATTTAACCCGAATATTGCTGTTAAAATGGTGTAAAATACATGTAAATCAGCCCAACTGAGTAGTAAATGTTGGTCTATAATTCTGAAATTTGGCAAGAAAATAGTCAGTAACCTACTGAATCTGACTGCATAAGTTTTAGAATTACATCCAGTATAGCAGTGATTACTGGTGTGGTATAGGGGCCCCAGCAGGCCTGTAATTCGCCTTCTGGGGCGTGCCTTAAGGTTTGCTCATATTTTGACCAATAAGGCAGAAGTAAGGCTGTAAACCATATTTTTGGCGAGAGTGGGCACCACTAAAAGAGAAATAAGTAGTGTATTCATTAAGAAATACATACCAAGCTCAAAATACATGTATTGGGAGTGCATGTAGCGAGGGTACCAGAAACTTTAAATTCAGCTCAAAACACCCCTTAAATGGGTTGGATCTGGCTCAAATTTTCACAGGAAACTCAGTTTTCATCATAGAATTAAATTGCATTTGTCTGACAAACTCGAGGGCCATATTTGGAATTTCAGTTTCGGGGTGTGGGCGTGGTCTGCCCCCCCTCATGAGGGGTAATTTCAGGTATATCATATTGTGGTCAATCTGAAGCACTTATGGAATTTCAGACATGTTTTGATCAGAAATGAGGACATTTTATGGCCATTTGGAGCACTACATGTCTGAACAGAAATTATTTAACCCGAATATTGCTGTTAAAATGGTGTAAAATACATGTAAATCAGCCCAACTGAGTAGTAAATGTTGGTCTATAATTCTGAAATTTGGCAAGAACATAGTCAGTAACCTACTAAATCTGACTGCATAGGTTTTAGAATTACATCCAGTATAGCAGTGATTACTGGTGTGGTATAGGGGCCCCAGCAGGCCTGTAATTCGCCTTCTGGGGGGTGCCTTAAGGTTTGCTCATATTTTGACCAATAAGGCAGAAGTAAGGCTGTAAACCATATTTTTGGCGAGAGTGGGCACCACTAAAAGAGAAATAAGTAGTGTATTCATTAAGAAATACATACCAAGCTCAAAATGCATGTATTGGGAGTGCATGTAGCGAGGGTACCAGAAACTTTAAATTCAGCTCAAAACACCCCTTAAATGGGTTGGATCTGGCTCAAATTTTCACAGGAAACTCAGTTTTCATCATAGAATTCAATTGCATTTGTCTGACAAACTCGAGGGCCATATTTGGAATTTCAGTTTCGGGGTGTGGGCCTGGTCTGCCCCCCCTCATGAGGGGTAATTTCAGGTATATCATATTGTGGTCAATTTGGAGCACTTATGGAATTTCAGACATGTTTTGATCAGAAATGAGGACATTTTAGGCCCATTTGGAGCATTACATGTCTGAACAGAAATTATTTAACCCGAATATTGCTGTTAAAATGGTGTAAAATACATGTAAATCAGCCCAACTGAGTAGTAAATGTTGGTCTATAATTCTGAAATTTGGCAAGAACATAGTCAGTAACCTACTAAATCTGACTGCATAGGTTTTAGAATTACATCCAGTATAGCAGTGATTACTGG
This sequence comes from Sabellastarte sp. h YS-2021, assembly GCA_964017235.1. Lineage (NCBI taxonomy): Eukaryota > Metazoa > Annelida > Polychaeta > Sabellida > Sabellidae > Sabellastarte > Sabellastarte sp. h YS-2021. The sequence continues at coordinate 85,074,099 of OZ024935.1, read as the reverse complement.
TGTGGTATAGGGGCCCCAGCAGGCCTGTAATTCGCCTTCTGGGGGGTGCCTTAAGGTTTGCTCATATTTTGACCAATAAGGCAGAAGTAAGGCTGTAAACCATACTTTTGGCGAGAGTGGGCACCACTAAAAGAGAAATAAGTAGTGTATTCATTAAGAAATACATACCAAGCTCAAAATATATGTATTGGGAGTGCATGTAGCGAGGGTACCAGAAACTTTAAATTCAGCTCAAAACACCCCTTAAATGGGTTGGATCTGGCTCAAATTTTCACAGGAAACTCAGTTTTCATCATAGAATTAAATTGCATTTGTCTGACAAACTCGAGGGCCATATTTGGAATTTCAGTTTCGGGGTGTGGGCGTGGTCTGCCCCCCCTCATGAGGGGTAATTTCAGGTATATCATATTGTGGTCAATCTGAAGCACTTATGGAATTTCAGACATGTTTTGATCAGAAATGAGGACATTTTAGGCCCATTTGGAGCATTACATGTCTGAACAGAAATTATTTAACCCGAATATTGCTGTTAAAATGGTGTAAAATACATGTAAATCAGCCCAACTGAGTAGTAAATGTTGGTCTATAATTCTGAAATTTGGCAAAAAAATAGTCAGTAACCTACTGAATCTGACTGCATAGGTTTTAGAATTACATCCAGTATAGCAGTGATTACTGGTGTGGTATAGGGGCCCCAGCAGGCCTGTAATTCGCCTTCTGGGGGGTGCCTTAAGGTTTGCTCATATTTTGACCAATAAGGCAGAAGTAAGGCTGTAAACCATATTTTTGGCGAGAGTGGGCACCAATAAAAGAGAAATAAGTAGTGTATTCATTAAGAAATACATACCAAGCTCAAAATACATGTATTGGGAGTGCATGTAGCGAGGGTACCAGAAACTTTAAATTCAGCTCAAAACACCCCTTAAATGGGTTGGATCTGGCTCAAATTTTCACAGGAAACTCAGTTTTCATCATAGAATTAGATTGCATTTGTCTGACAAACTCGAGGGCCATATTTGGAATTTCAGTTTCGGGGTGTGGGCGTGGTCTGCCCCCCCTCATGAGGGGTAATTTCAGGTATATCATATTGTGGTCAATCTGAAGCACTTATGGAATTTCAGACATGTTTTGATCAGAAATGAGGACATTTTATGGCCATTTGGAGCACTACATGTCTGAACAGAAATTATTTAACCCGAATATTGCTGTTAAAATGGTGTAAAATACATGTAAATCAGCCCAACTGAGTAGTAAATGTTGGTCTATAATTCTGAAATTTGGCAAGAACATAGTCAGTAACCTACTAAATCTGACTGCATAGGTTTTAGAATTACATCCAGTATAGCAGTGATTACTGGTGTGGTATAGGGGCCCCAGCAGGCCTGTAATTCGCCTTCTGGGGGGTGCCTTAAGGTTTGCTCATATTTTGACCAATAAGGCAGAAGTAAGGCTGTAAACCATATTTTTGGCGAGAGTGGGCACCACTAAAAGAGAAATAAGTAGTGTATTCATTAAGAAATACATACCAAGCTCAAAATACATGTATTGGGAGTGCATGTAGCGAGGGTACCAGAAACTTTAAATTCAGCTCAAAACACCCCTTAAATGGGTTGGATCTGGCTCAAATTTTCACAGGAAACTCAGTTTTCATCATAGAATTAAATTGCATTTGTCTGACAAACTCGAGGGCCATATTTGGAATTTCAGTTTCGGGGTGTGGGCGTGGTCTGCCCCCCCTCATGAGGGGTAATTTCAGGTATATCATATTGTGGTCAATCTGAAGCACTTATGGAATTTCAGACATGTTTTGATCAGAAATGAGGACATTTTAGGCCCATTTGGAGCATTACATGTCTGAACAGAAATTATTTAACCCGAATATTGCTGTTAAAATGGTGTAAAATACATGTAAATCAGCCCAACTGAGTAGTAAATGTTGGTCTATAATTCTGAAATTTGGCAAGAAAATAGTCAGTAACCTACTGAATCTGACTGCATAAGTTTTAGAATTACATCCAGTATAGCAGTGATTACTGGTGTGGTATAGGGGCCCCAGCAGGCCTGTAATTCGCCTTCTGGGGCGTGCCTTAAGGTTTGCTCATATTTTGACCAATAAGGCAGAAGTAAGGCTGTAAACCATATTTTTGGCGAGAGTGGGCACCACTAAAAGAGAAATAAGTAGTGTATTCATTAAGAAATACATACCAAGCTCAAAATACATGTATTGGGAGTGCATGTAGCGAGGGTACCAGAAACTTTAAATTCAGCTCAAAACACCCCTTAAATGGGTTGGATCTGGCTCAAATTTTCACAGGAAACTCAGTTTTCATCATAGAATTAAATTGCATTTGTCTGACAAACTCGAGGGCCATATTTGGAATTTCAGTTTCGGGGTGTGGGCGTGGTCTGCCCCCCCTCATGAGGGGTAATTTCAGGTATATCATATTGTGGTCAATCTGAAGCACTTATGGAATTTCAGACATGTTTTGATCAGAAATGAGGACATTTTATGGCCATTTGGAGCACTACATGTCTGAACAGAAATTATTTAACCCGAATATTGCTGTTAAAATGGTGTAAAATACATGTAAATCAGCCCAACTGAGTAGTAAATGTTGGTCTATAATTCTGAAATTTGGCAAGAACATAGTCAGTAACCTACTAAATCTGACTGCATAGGTTTTAGAATTACATCCAGTATAGCAGTGATTACTGGTGTGGTATAGGGGCCCCAGCAGGCCTGTAATTCGCCTTCTGGGGGGTGCCTTAAGGTTTGCTCATATTTTGACCAATAAGGCAGAAGTAAGGCTGTAAACCATATTTTTGGCGAGAGTGGGCACCACTAAAAGAGAAATAAGTAGTGTATTCATTAAGAAATACATACCAAGCTCAAAATGCATGTATTGGGAGTGCATGTAGCGAGGGTACCAGAAACTTTAAATTCAGCTCAAAACACCCCTTAAATGGGTTGGATCTGGCTCAAATTTTCACAGGAAACTCAGTTTTCATCATAGAATTCAATTGCATTTGTCTGACAAACTCGAGGGCCATATTTGGAATTTCAGTTTCGGGGTGTGGGCCTGGTCTGCCCCCCCTCATGAGGGGTAATTTCAGGTATATCATATTGTGGTCAATTTGGAGCACTTATGGAATTTCAGACATGTTTTGATCAGAAATGAGGACATTTTAGGCCCATTTGGAGCATTACATGTCTGAACAGAAATTATTTAACCCGAATATTGCTGTTAAAATGGTGTAAAATACATGTAAATCAGCCCAACTGAGTAGTAAATGTTGGTCTATAATTCTGAAATTTGGCAAGAACATAGTCAGTAACCTACTAAATCTGACTGCATAGGTTTTAGAATTACATCCAGTATAGCAGTGATTACTGGTGTGGTATAGGGGCCCCAGCAGGCCTGTAATTCGCCTTCTGGGGGGTGCCTTAAGGTTTGCTCATATTTTGACCAATAAGGCAGAAGTAAGGCTGTAAACCATACTTTTGGCGAGAGTGGGCACCACTAAAAGAGAAATAAGTAGTGTATTCATTAAGAAATACATACCAAGCTCAAAATATATGTATTGGGAGTGCATGTAGCGAGGGTACCAGAAACTTTAAATTCAGCTCAAAACACCCCTTAAATGGGTTGGATCTGGCTCAAATTTTCACAGGAAACTCAGTTTTCATCATAGAATTAAATTGCATTTGTCTGACAAACTCGAGGGCCATATTTGGAATTTCAGTTTCGGGGTGTGGGCGTGGTCTGCCCCCCCTCATGAGGGGTAATTTCAGGTATATCATATTGTGGTCAATCTGAAGCACTTATGGAATTTCAGACATGTTTTGATCAGAAATGAGGACATTTTAGGCCCATTTGGAGCATTACATGTCTGAACAGAAATTATTTAACCCGAATATTGCTGTTAAAATGGTGTAAAATACATGTAAATCAGCCCAACTGAGTAGTAAATGTTGGTCTATAATTCTGAAATTTGGCAAAAAAATAGTCAGTAACCTACTGAATCTGACTGCATAGGTTTTAGAATTACATCCAGTATAGCAGTGATTACTGGTGTGGTATAGGGGCCCCAGCAGGCCTGTAATTCGCCTTCTGGGGGGTGCCTTAAGGTTTGCTCATATTTTGACCAATAAGGCAGAAGTAAGGCTGTAAACCATATTTTTGGCGAGAGTGGGCACCAATAAAAGAGAAATAAGTAGTGTATTCATTAAGAAATACATACCAAGCTCAAAATACATGTATTGGGAGTGCATGTAGCGAGGGTACCAGAAACTTTAAATTCAGCTCAAAACACCCCTTAAATGGGTTGGATCTGGCTCAAATTTTCACAGGAAACTCAGTTTTCATCATAGAATTAGATTGCATTTGTCTGACAAACTCGAGGGCCATATTTGGAATTTCAGTTTCGGGGTGTGGGCGTGGTCTGCCCCCCCTCATGAGGGGTAATTTCAGGTATATCATATTGTGGTCAATCTGAAGCACTTATGGAATTTCAGACATGTTTTGATCAGAAATGAGGACATTTTATGGCCATTTGGAGCACTACATGTCTGAACAGAAATTATTTAACCCGAATATTGCTGTTAAAATGGTGTAAAATACATGTAAATCAGCCCAACTGAGTAGTAAATGTTGGTCTATAATTCTGAAATTTGGCAAGAACATAGTCAGTAACCTACTAAATCTGACTGCATAGGTTTTAGAATTACATCCAGTATAGCAGTGATTACTGGTGTGGTATAGGGGCCCCAGCAGGCCTGTAATTCGCCTTCTGGGGGGTGCCTTAAGGTTTGCTCATATTTTGACCAATAAGGCAGAAGTAAGGCTGTAAACCATATTTTTGGCGAGAGTGGGCACCACTAAAAGAGAAATAAGTAGTGTATTCATTAAGAAATACATACCAAGCTCAAAATACATGTATTGGGAGTGCATGTAGCGAGGGTACCAGAAACTTTAAATTCAGCTCAAAACACCCCTTAAATGGGTTGGATCTGGCTCAAATTTTCACAGGAAACTCAGTTTTCATCATAGAATTAAATTGCATTTGTCTGACAAACTCGAGGGCCATATTTGGAATTTCAGTTTCGGGGTGTGGGCGTGGTCTGCCCCCCCTCATGAGGGGTAATTTCAGGTATATCATATTGTGGTCAATCTGAAGCACTTATGGAATTTCAGACATGTTTTGATCAGAAATGAGGACATTTTAGGCCCATTTGGAGCATTACATGTCTGAACAGAAATTATTTAACCCGAATATTGCTGTTAAAATGGTGTAAAATACATGTAAATCAGCCCAACTGAGTAGTAAATGTTGGTCTATAATTCTGAAATTTGGCAAGAAAATAGTCAGTAACCTACTGAATCTGACTGCATAAGTTTTAGAATTACATCCAGTATAGCAGTGATTACTGGTGTGGTATAGGGGCCCCAGCAGGCCTGTAATTCGCCTTCTGGGGCGTGCCTTAAGGTTTGCTCATATTTTGACCAATAAGGCAGAAGTAAGGCTGTAAACCATATTTTTGGCGAGAGTGGGCACCACTAAAAGAGAAATAAGTAGTGTATTCATTAAGAAATACATACCAAGCTCAAAATACATGTATTGGGAGTGCATGTAGCGAGGGTACCAGAAACTTTAAATTCAGCTCAAAACACCCCTTAAATGGGTTGGATCTGGCTCAAATTTTCACAGGAAACTCAGTTTTCATCATAGAATTAAATTGCATTTGTCTGACAAACTCGAGGGCCATATTTGGAATTTCAGTTTCGGGGTGTGGGCGTGGTCTGCCCCCCCTCATGAGGGGTAATTTCAGGTATATCATATTGTGGTCAATCTGAAGCACTTATGGAATTTCAGACATGTTTTGATCAGAAATGAGGACATTTTATGGCCATTTGGAGCACTACATGTCTGAACAGAAATTATTTAACCCGAATATTGCTGTTAAAATGGTGTAAAATACATGTAAATCAGCCCAACTGAGTAGTAAATGTTGGTCTATAATTCTGAAATTTGGCAAGAACATAGTCAGTAACCTACTAAATCTGACTGCATAGGTTTTAGAATTACATCCAGTATAGCAGTGATTACTGGTGTGGTATAGGGGCCCCAGCAGGCCTGTAATTCGCCTTCTGGGGGGTGCCTTAAGGTTTGCTCATATTTTGACCAATAAGGCAGAAGTAAGGCTGTAAACCATATTTTTGGCGAGAGTGGGCACCACTAAAAGAGAAATAAGTAGTGTATTCATTAAGAAATACATACCAAGCTCAAAATGCATGTATTGGGAGTGCATGTAGCGAGGGTACCAGAAACTTTAAATTCAGCTCAAAACACCCCTTAAATGGGTTGGATCTGGCTCAAATTTTCACAGGAAACTCAGTTTTCATCATAGAATTCAATTGCATTTGTCTGACAAACTCGAGGGCCATATTTGGAATTTCAGTTTCGGGGGTGTGGGCCTGGTCTGCCCCCCCTCATGAGGGGGTTTTCAGGTATATCATATTGTGGTCAATTTGGAGCACTTATGGAATTTCAGACATGTTTTGATCAGAAATGAGGACATTTTAGGCCCATTTGGAGCATTACATGTCTGAACAGAAATTATTTAACCCGAATATTGCTGTTAAAATGGTGTAAAATACATGTAAATCAGCCCAACTGAGTAGTAAATGTTGGTCTATAATTCTGAAATTTGGCAAGAACATAGTCAGTAACCTACTAAATCTGACTGCATAGGTTTTAGAATTACATCCAGTATAGCAGTGATTACTGGTGTGGTATAGGGGCCCCAGCAGGCCTGTAATTCGCCTTCTGGGGGGTGCCTTAAGGTTTGCTCATATTTTGACCAATAAGGCAGAAGTAAGGCTGTAAACCATACTTTTGGCGAGAGTGGGCACCACTAAAAGAGAAATAAGTAGTGTATTCATTAAGAAATACATACCAAGCTCAAAATATATGTATTGGGAGTGCATGTAGCGAGGGTACCAGAAACTTTAAATTCAGCTCAAAACACCCCTTAAATGGGTTGGATCTGGCTCAAATTTTCACAGGAAACTCAGTTTTCATCATAGAATTAAATTGCATTTGTCTGACAAACTCGAGGGCCATATTTGGAATTTCAGTTTCGGGGTGTGGGCGTGGTCTGCCCCCCCTCATGAGGGGTAATTTCAGGTATATCATATTGTGGTCAATCTGAAGCACTTATGGAATTTCAGACATGTTTTGATCAGAAATGAGGACATTTTAGGCCCATTTGGAGCATTACATGTCTGAACAGAAATTATTTAACCCGAATATTGCTGTTAAAATGGTGTAAAATACATGTAAATCAGCCCAACTGAGTAGTAAATGTTGGTCTATAATTCTGAAATTTGGCAAGAAAATAGTCAGTAACCTACTGAATCTGACTGCATAAGTTTTAGAATTACATCCAGTATAGCAGTGATTACTGGTGTGGTATAGGGGCCCCAGCAGGCCTGTAATTCGCCTTCTGGGGGGTGCCTTAAGGTTTGCTCATATTTTGACCAATAAGGCAGAAGTAAGGCTGTAAACCATACTTTTGGCGAGAGTGGGCACCACTAAAAGAGAAATAAGTAGTGTATTCATTAAGAAATACATACCAAGCTCAAAATACATGTATTGGGAGTGCATGTAGCGAGGGTACCATAAACTTTAAATTCAGCTCAAAACACCCCTTAAATGGGTTGGATCTGGCTCAAATTTTCACAGGAAACTCAGTTTTCATCATAGAATTAAATTGCATTTGTCTGAAAAACTCGAGGGCCATATTTGGAATTTCAGTTTCGGGGTGTGGGCCTGGTCTGCTCCCCCTCATGAGGGGTAATTTCAGGTATATCATATTGTGGTCAATCTGAAGCACTTATGGAATTTCAGACATGTTTTGATCAGAAATGAGGACATTTTAGGGCCATTTGGAGCATTACATGTCTGAACAGAAATTATTTAACCCGAATATTGCTGTTAAAATGGTGTAAAATACATGTAAATCAGCCCAACTGAGTAGTAAATGTTGGTCTATAATTCTGAAATTTGGCAAGAACATAGTCAGTAACCTACTAAATCTGACTGCATAGGTTTTAGAATTACATCCAGTATAGCAGTGATTACTGGTGTGGTATAGGGGCCCCAGCAGGCCTGTAATTCGCCTTCTGGGGATGCCTTAAGGTTTGCTCATATTTTGACCAATAAGGCAGAAGTAAGGCTGTAAACCATACTTTTGGCGAGAGTGGGCACCACTAAAAGAGAAATAAGTAGTGTATTCATTAAGAAATACATACCAAGCTCAAAATACATGTATTGGGAGTGCATGTAGCGAGGGTACCATAAACTTTAAATTCAGCTCAAAACACCCCTTAAATGGGTTGGATCTGGCTCAAATTTTCACAGGAAACTCAGTTTTCATCATAGAATTAAATTGCATTTGTCTGACAAACTCGAGGGCCATATTTGGAATTTCAGTTTCGGGGTGTGGGCCTGGTCTTCTCCCCCTCATGAGGGGTAATTTCAGGTATATCATATTGTGGTCAATCTGAAGCACTTATGGAATTTCAGACATGTTTTGATCAGAAATGAGGACATTTTAGGGCCATTTGGAGCATTACATATCTGAACAGAAATTATTTAACCCGAATATTGCTGTTAAAATGGTGTAAAATACATGTAAATCAGCCCAACTGAGTAGTAAATGTTGGTCTATAATTCTGAAATTTGGCAAGAACATAGTCAGTAACCTACTGAATCTGACTGCATAGGTTTTAGAATTACATCCAGTATAGCAGTGATTACTGGTGTGGTATAGGGGCCCCAGCAGGCCTGTAATTCGCCTTCTGGGGGGTGCCTTAAGGTTTGCTCATATTTTGACCAATAAGGCAGAAGTAAGGCTGTAAACCATATTTTTGGCGAGAGTGGGCACCAATAAAAGAGAAATAAGTAGTGTATTCATTAAGAAATACATACCAAGCTCAAAATACATGTATTGGGAGTGCATGTAGCGAGGGTACCAGAAACTTTAAATTCAGCTCAAAACACCCCTTAAATGGGTTGGATCTGGCTCAAATTTTCACAGGAAACTCAGTTTTCATCATAGAATTAAATTGCATTTGTCTGACAAACTCGAGGGCCATATTTGGAATTTCAGTTTCGGGGTGTGGGCGTGGTCTGCCCCCCCTCATGAGGGGTAATTTCAGGTATATCATATTGTGGTCAATCTGAAGCACTTATGGAATTTCAGACATGTTTTGATCAGAAATGAGGACATTTTAGGCCCATTTGGAGCATTACATGTCTGAACAGAAATTATTTAACCCGAATATTGCTGTTAAAATGGTGTAAAATACATGTAAATCAGCCCAACTGAGTAGTAAATGTTGGTCTATAATTCTGAAATTTGGCAAGAAAATAGTCAGTAACCTACTGAATCTGACTGCATAAGTTTTAGAATTACATCCAGTATAGCAGTGATTACTGGTGTGGTATAGGGGCCCCAGCAGGCCTGTAATTCGCCTTCTGGGGGGTGCCTTAAGGTTTGCTCATATTTTGACCAATAAGGCAGAAGTAAGGCTGTAAACCATACTTTTGGCGAGAGTGGGCACCACTAAAAGAGAAATAAGTAGTGTATTCATTAAGAAATACATACCAAGCTCAAAATACATGTATTGGGAGTGCATGTAGCGAGGGTACCATAAACTTTAAATTCAGCTCAAAACACCCCTTAAATGGGTTGGATCTGGCTCAAATTTTCACAGGAAACTCAGTTTTCATCATAGAATTAAATTGCATTTGTCTGAAAAACTCGAGGGCCATATTTGGAATTTCAGTTTCGGGGTGTGGGCCTGGTCTGCTCCCCCTCATGAGGGGTAATTTCAGGTATATCATATTGTGGTCAATCTGAAGCACTTATGGAATTTCAGACATGTTTTGATCAGAAATGAGGACATTTTAGGGCCATTTGGAGCATTACATGTCTGAACAGAAATTATTTAACCCGAATATTGCTGTTAAAATGGTGTAAAATACATGTAAATCAGCCCAACTGAGTAGTAAATGTTGGTCTATAATTCTGAAATTTGGCAAGAACATAGTCAGTAACCTACTAAATCTGACTGCATAGGTTTTAGAATTACATCCAGTATAGCAGTGATTACTGGTGTGGTATAGGGGCCCCAGCAGGCCTGTAATTCGCCTTCTGGGGGTGCCTTAAGGTTTGCTCATATTTTGACCAATAAGGCAGAAGTAAGGCTGTAAACCATACTTTTGGCGAGAGTGGGCACCACTAAAAGAGAAATAAGTAGTGTATTCATTAAGAAATACATACCAAGCTCAAAATACATGTATTGGGAGTGCATGTAGCGAGGGTACCAGAAACTTTAAATTCAGCTCAAAACACCCCTTAAATGGGTTGGATCTGGCTCAAATTTTCACAGGAAACTCAGTTTTCATCATAGAATTAAATTGCATTTGTCTGACAAACTCGAGGGCCATATTTGGAATTTCAGTTTCGGGGTGTGGGCGTGGTCTGCCCCCCCTCATGAGGGGTAATTTCAGGTATATCATATTGTGGTCAATCTGAAGCACTTATGGAATTTCAGACATGTTTTGATCAGAAATGAGGACATTTTAGGCCCATTTGGAGCATTACATGTCTGAACAGAAATTATTTAACCCGAATATTGCTGTTAAAATGGTGTAAAATACATGTAAATCAGCCCAACTGAGTAGTAAATGTTGGTCTATAATTCTGAAATTTGGCAAGAAAATAGTCAGTAACCTACTGAATCTGACTGCATAAGTTTTAGAATTACATCCAGTATAGCAGTGATTACTGGTGTGGTATAGGGGCCCCAGCAGGCCTGTAATTCGCCTTCTGGGGGGTGCCTTAAGGTTTGCTCATATTTTGACCAATAAGGCAGAAGTAAGGCTGTAAACCATACTTTTGGCGAGAGTGGGCACCACTAAAAGAGAAATAAGTAGTGTATTCATTAAGAAATACATACCAAGCTCAAAATACATGTATTGGGAGTGCATGTAGCGAGGGTACCATAAACTTTAAATTCAGCTCAAAACACCCCTTAAATGGGTTGGATCTGGCTCAAATTTTCACAGGAAACTCAGTTTTCATCATAGAATTAAATTGCATTTGTCTGACAAACTCGAGGGCCATATTTGGAATTTCAGTTTCGGGGTGTGGGCGTGGTCTGCTCCCCCTCATGAGGGGTAATTTCAGGTATATCATATTGTGGTCAATCTGAAGCACTTATGGAATTTCAGACATGTTTTGATCAGAAATGAGGACATTTTAGGGCCATTTGGAGCATTACATGTCTGAACAGAAATTATTTAACCCGAATATTGCTGTTAAAATGGTGTAAAATACATGTAAATCAGCCCAACTGAGTAGTAAATGTTGGTCTATAATTCTGAAATTTGGCAAGAACATAGTCAGTAACCTACTAAATCTGACTGCATAGGTTTTAGAATTACATCCAGTATAGCAGTGATTACTGGTGTGGTATAGGGGCCCCAGCAGGCCTGTAATTCGCCTTCTGGGGGTGCCTTAAGGTTTGCTCATATTTTGACCAATAAGGCAGAAGTAAGGCTGTAAACCATACTTTTGGCGAGAGTGGGCACCACTAAAAGAGAAATAAGTAGTGTATTCATTAAGAAATACATACCAAGCTCAAAATACATGTATTGGGAGTGCATGTAGCGAGGGTACCATAAACTTTAAATTCAGCTCAAAACACCCCTTAAATGGGTTGGATCTGGCTCAAATTTTCACAGGAAACTCAGTTTTCATCATAGAATTAAATTGCATTTGTCTGACAAACTCGAGGGCCATATTTGGAATTTCAGTTTCGGGGTGTGGGCCTGGTCTGCTCCCCCTCATGAGGGGTAATTTCAGGTATATCATATTGTGGTCAATCTGAAGCACTTATGGAATTTCAGACATGTTTTGATCAGAAATGAGGACATTTTAGGGCCATTTGGAGCATTACATATCTGAACAGAAATTATTTAACCCGAATATTGCTGTTAAAATGGTGTAAAATACATGTAAATCAGCCCAACTGAGTAGTAAATGTTGGTCTATAATTCTGAAATTTGGCAAGAACATAGTCAGTAACCTACTGAATCTGACTGCATAGGTTTTAGAATTACATCCAGTATAGCAGTGATTACTGGTGTGGTATAGGGGCCCCAGCAGGCCTGTAATTCGCCTTCTGGGGGGTGCCTTAAGGTTTGCTCATATTTTGACCAATAAGGCAGAAGTAAGGCTGTAAACCATATTTTTGGCGAGAGTGGGCACCAATAAAAGAGAAATAAGTAGTGTATTCATTAAGAAATACATACCAAGCTCAAAATACATGTATTGGGAGTGCATGTAGCGAGGGTACCAGAAACTTTAAATTCAGCTCAAAACACCCCTTAAATGGGTTGGATCTGGCTCAAATTTTCACAGGAAACTCAGTTTTCATCATAGAATTAAATTGCATTTGTCTGACAAACTCGAGGGCCATATTTGGAATTTCAGTTTCGGGGTGTGGGCCTGGTCTGCCCCCCCTCATGAGGGGTAATTTCAGGTATATCATATTGTGGTCAATCTGAAGCACTTATGGAATTTCAGACATGTTTTGATCAGAAATGAGGACATTTTAGGCCCATTTGGAGCATTACATGTCTGAACAGAAATTATTTAACCCGAATATTGCTGTTAAAATGGTGTAAAATACATGTAAATCAGCCCAACTGAGTAGTAAATGTTGGTCTATAATTCTGAAATTTGGCAAGAAAATAGTCAGTAACCTACTAAATCTGACTGCATAGGTTTTAGAATTACATCCAGTATAGCAGTGATTACTGGTGTGGTATAGGGGCCCCAGCAGGCCTGTAATTCGCCTTCTGGGGGGTGCCTTAAGGTTTGCTCATATTTTGACCAATAAGGCAGAAGTAAGGCTGTAAACCATATTTTTGGCGAGAGTGGGCACCACTAAAAGAGAAATAAGTAGTGTATTCATTAAGAAATACATACCAAGCTCAAAATACATGTATTGGGAGTGCATGTAGCGAGGGTACCATAAACTTTAAATTCAGCTCAAAACACCCCTTAAATGGGTTGGATCTGGCTCAAATTTTCACAGGAAACTCAGTTTTCATCATAGAATTAAATTGCATTTGTCTGACAAACTCGAGGGCCATATTTGGAATTTCAGTTTCGGGGTGTGGGCGTGGTCTGCCCCCCCTCATGAGGGGTAATTTCAGGTATATCATATTGTGGTCAATCTGAAGCACTTATGGAATTTCAGACATGTTTTGATCAGAAATTAGGACATTTTAGGCCCATTTTGGAGCATTACATGTCTGAACAGAAATTATTTAACCCGAATATTGCTGTTAAAATGGTGTAAAATACATGTAAATCAGCCCAACTGAGTAGTAAATGTTGGTCTATAATTCTGAAATTTGGCAAGAAAATAGTCAGTAACCTACTGAATCTGACTGCATAGGTTTTAGAATTACATCCAGTATAGCAGTGATTACTGGTGTGGTATAGGGGCCCCAGCAGGCCTGTAATTCGCCTTCTGGGGGGTGCCTTAAGGTTTGCTCATATTTTGACCAATAAGGCAGAAGTAAGGCTGTAAACCATATTTTTGGCGAGAGTGGGCACCAATAAAAGAGGAATAGGTAGTGTATTCATTAAGAAATACATACCAAGCTCAAAATACATGTATTGGGAGTGCATGTAGCGAGGGTACCATAAACTTTAAATTCAGCTCAAAACACCCCTTAAATGGGTTGGATCTGGCTCAAATTTTCACAGGAAACTCAGTTTTCATCATAGAATTAAATTGCATTTGTCTCACAAACTCGAGGGCCATATTTGGAATTTCAGTTTCGGGGTGTGGGCCTGGTCTGCCCCCCCTCATGAGGGGTAATTTCAGGTATATCATATTGTGGTCAATCTGAAGCACTTATGGAATTTCAGACATGTTTTGATCAGAAATTAGGACATTTTAGGCCCATTTGGAGCATTACATGTCTGAACAGAAATTATTTAACCCGAATATTGCTGTTAAAATGGTGTAAAATACATGTAAATCAGCCCAACTGAGTAGTAAATGTTGGTCTATAATTCTGAAATTTGGCAAGAAAATAGTCAGTAACCTACTGAATCTGACTGCATAGGTTTTAGAATTACATCCAGTATAGCAGTGATTACTGGTGTGGTATAGGGGCCCCAGCAGGCCTGTAATTCGCCTTCTGGGGGGTGCCTTAAGGTTTGCTCATATTTTGACCAATAAGGCAGAAGTAAGGCTGTAAACCATATTTTTGGCGAGAGTGGGCACCAATAAAAGAGAAATAAGTAGTGTATTCATTAAGAAATACATACCAAGCTCAAAATACATGTATTGGGAGTGCATGTAGCGAGGGTACCATAAACTTTAAATTCAGCTCAAAACACCCCTTAAATGGGTTGGATCTGGCTCAAATTTTCACAGGAAACTCAGTTTTCATCATATAATTAAATTGCATTTGTCTGACAAACTCGAGGGCCATATTTGGAATTTCAGTTTCGGGGTGTGGGCCTGGTCTGCCCCCCCTCATGAGGGGTAATTTCAGGTATATCATATTGTGGTCAATCTGAAGCACTTATGGAATTTCAGACATGTTTTGATCAGAAATGAGGACATTTTAGGCCCATTTGGAGCATTACATGTCTGAACAGAAATTATTTAACCCGAATATTGCTGTTAAAATGGTGTAAAATACATGTAAATCAGCCCAACTGAGTAGTAAATGTTGGTCTATAATTCTGAAATTTGGCAAGAAAATAGTCAGTAACCTACTGAATCTGACTGCATAGGTTTTAGAATTACATCCAGTATAGCAGTGATTACTGGTGTGGTATAGGGGCCCCAGCAGGCCTGTAATTCGCCTTCTGGGGGGTGCCTTAAGGTTTGCTCATATTTTGACCAATAAGGCAGAAGTAAGGCTGTAAACCATATTTTTGGCGAGAGTGGGCACCACTAAAAGAGAAATAAGTAGTGTATTCATTAAGAAATACATACCAAGCTCAAAATACATGTATTGGGAGTGCATGTAGCGAGGGTACCATAAACTTTAAATTCAGCTCAAAACACCCCTTAAATGGGTTGGATCTGGCTCAAATTTTCACAGGAAACTCAGTTTTCATCATAGAAGTAAATTGCATTTGTCTGACAAACTCGAGGGCCATATTTGGAATTTCAGTTTCGGGGTGTGGGCGTGGTCTGCCCCCCCTCATGAGGGGTAATTTCAGGTATATCATATTGTGGTCAATCTGAAGCACTTATGGAATTTCAGACATGTTTTGATCAGAAATGAGGACATTTTAGGCCCATTTGGAGCATTACATGTCTGAACAGAAATTATTTAACCCGAATATTGCTGTTAAAATGGTGTAAAATACATGTAAATCAGCCCAACTGAGTAGTAAATGTTGGTCTATAATTCTGAAATTTGGCAAGAAAATAGTCAGTAACCTACTGAATCTGACTGCATAGGTTTTAGAATTACATCCAGTATAGCAGTGATTACTGGTGTGGTATAGGGGCCCCAGCAGGCCTGTAATTCGCCTTCTGGGGGGTGCCTTAAGGTTTGCTCATATTTTGACCAATAAGGCAGAAGTAAGGCTGTAAACCATATTTTTGGCGAGAGTGGGCACCACTAAAAGAGAAATAAGTAGTGTATTCATTAAGAAATACATACCAAGCTCAAAATACATGTATTGGGAGTGCATGTAGCGAGGGTACCATAAACTTTAAATTCAGCTCAAAACACCCCTTAAATGGGTTGGATCTGGCTCAAATTTTCACAGGAAACTCAGTTTTCATCATAGAAGTAAATTGCATTTGTCTGACAAACTCGAGGGCCATATTTGGAATTTCAGTTTCGGGGTGTGGGCGTGGTCTGCCCCCCCCCCCCCCCCCCCCCTCATGAGGGGTAATTTCAGGTATATCATATTGTGGTCAATCTGAAGCACTTATGGAATTTCAGACATGTTTTGATCAGAAATTAGGACATTTTAGGCCCATTTGGAGCATTACATGTCTGAACAGAAATTATTTAACCCGAATATTGCTGTTAAAATGGTGTAAAATACATGTAAATCAGCCCAACTGAGTAGTAAATGTTGGTCTATAATTCTGAAATTTGGCAAGAAAATAGTCAGTAACCTACTGAATCTGACTGCATAGGTTTTAGAATTACATCCAGTATAGCAGTGATTACTGGTGTGGTATAGGGGCCCCAGCAGGCCTGTAATTCGCCTTCTGGGGGGTGCCTTAAGGTTTGCTCATATTTTGACCAATAAGGCAGAAGTAAGGCTGTAAACCATATTTTTGGCGAGAGTGGGCACCAATAAAAGAGAAATAAGTAGTGTATTCATTAAGAAATACATACCAAGCTCAAAATACATGTATTGGGAGTGCATGTAGCGAGGGTACCAGAAACTTTAAATTCAGCTCAAAACACCCCTTAAATGGGTTGGATCTGGCTCAAATTTTCACAGGAAACTCAGTTTTCATCATATAATTAAATTGCATTTGTCTGACAAACTCGAGGGCCATATTTGGAATTTCAGTTTCGGGGTGTGGGCCTGGTCTGCCCCCCCTCATGAGGGGTAATTTCAGGTATATCATATTGTGGTCAATCTGAAGCACTTATGGAATTTCAGACATGTTTTGATCAGAAATGAGGACATTTTAGGCCCATTTGGAGCATTACATGTCTGAACAGAAATTATTTAACCCGAATATTGCTGTTAAAATGGTGTAAAATACATGTAAATCAGCCCAACTGAGTAGTAAATGTTGGTCTATAATTCTGAAATTTGGCAAGAAAATAGTCAGTAACCTACTGAATCTGACTGCATAGGTTTTAGAATTACATCCAGTATAGCAGTGATTACTGGTGTGGTATAGGGGCCCCAGCAGGCCTGTAATTCGCCTTCTGGGGGGTGCCTTAAGGTTTGCTCATATTTTGACCAATAAGGCAGAAGTAAGGCTGTAAACCATATTTTTGGCGAGAGTGGGCACCAATAAAAGAGAAATAAGTAGTGTATTCATTAAGAAATACATACCAAGCTCAAAATACATGTATTGGGAGTGCATGTAGCGAGGGTACCAGAAACTTTAAATTCAGCTCAAAACACCCCTTAAATGGGTTGGATCTGGCTCAAATTTTCACAGGAAACTCAGTTTTCATCATAGAATTAAATTGCATTTGTCTGACAAACTCGAGGGCCATATTTGGAATTTCAGTTTCGGGGTGTGGGCCTGGTCTGCCCCCCCTCATGAGGGGTAATTTCAGGTATATCATATTGTGGTCAATCTGAAGCACTTATGGAATTTCAGACATGTTTTGATCAGAAATTAGGACATTTTAGGCCCATTTGGAGCATTACATGTCTGAACAGAAATTATTTAACCCGAATATTGCTGTTAAAATGGTGTAAAATACATGTAAATCAGCCCAACTGAGTAGTAAATGTTGGTCTATAATTCTGAAATTTGGCAAGAACATAGTCAGTAACCTACTAAATCTGACTGCATAGGTTTTAGAATTACATCCAGTATAGCAGTGATTACTGGTGTGGTATAGGGGCCCCAGCAGGCCTGTAATTCGCCTTCTGGGGGGTGCCTTAAGGTTTGCTCATATTTTGACCAATAAGGCAGAAGTAAGGCTGTAAACCATATTTTTGGCGAGAGTGGGCACCACTAAAAGAGAAATAAGTAGTGTATTCATTAAGAAATACATACCAAGCTCAAAATACATGTATTGGGAGTGCATGTAGCGAGGGTACCATAAACTTTAAATTCAGCTCAAAACACCCCTTAAATGGGTTGGATCTGGCTCAAATTTTCACAGGAAACTCAGTTTTCATCATAGAAGTAAATTGCATTTGTCTGACAAACTCGAGGGCCATATTTGGAATTTCAGTTTCGGGGTGTGGGCGTGGTCTGCCCCCCCTCATGAGGGGTAATTTCAGGTATATCATATTGTGGTCAATCTGAAGCACTTATGGAATTTCAGACATGTTTTGATCAGAAATTAGGACATTTTAGGCCCATTTGGAGCATTACATGTCTGAACAGAAATTATTTAACCCGAATATTGCTGTTAAAATGGTGTAAAATACATGTAAATCAGCCCAACTGAGTAGTAAATGTTGGTCTATAATTCTGAAATTTGGCAAGAAAATAGTCAGTAACCTACTGAATCTGACTGCATAGGTTTTAGAATTACATCCAGTATAGCAGTGATTACTGGTGTGGTATAGGGGCCCCAGCAGGCCTGTAATTCGCCTTCTGGGGGGTGCCTTAAGGTTTGCTCATATTTTGACCAATAAGGCAGAAGTAAGGCTGTAAACCATATTTTTGGCGAGAGTGGGCACCAATAAAAGAGAAATAAGTAGTGTATTCATTAAGAAATACATACCAAGCTCAAAATACATGTATTGGGAGTGCATGTAGCGAGGGTACCATAAACTTTAAATTCAGCTCAAAACACCCCTTAAATGGGTTGGATCTGGCTCAAATTTTCACAGGAAACTCAGTTTTCATCATATAATTAAATTGCATTTGTCTGACAAACTCGAGGGCCATATTTGGAATTTCAGTTTCGGGATGTGGGCCTGGTCTGCCCCCCCTCATGAGGGGTAATTTCAGGTATATCATATTGTGGTCAATCTGAAGCACTTATGGAATTTCAGACATGTTTTGATCAGAAATGAGGACATTTTAGGCCCATTTGGAGCATTACATGTCTGAACAGAAATTATTTAACCCGAATATTGCTGTTAAAATGGTGTAAAATACATGTAAATCAGCCCAACTGAGTAGTAAATGTTGGTCTATAATTCTGAAATTTGGCAAGAAAATAGTCAGTAACCTACTGAATCTGACTGCATAGGTTTTAGAATTACATCCAGTATAGCAGTGATTACTGGTGTGGTATAGGGGCCCCAGCAGGCCTGTAATTCGCCTTCTGGGGGGTGCCTTAAGGTTTGCTCATATTTTGACCAATAAGGCAGAAGTAAGGCTGTAAACCATATTTTTGGCGAGAGTGGGCACCAATAAAAGAGAAATAAGTAGTGTATTCATTAAGAAATACATACCAAGCTCAAAATACATGTATTGGGAGTGCATGTAGCGAGGGTACCACAAACTTTAAATTCAGCTCAAAACACCCCTTAAATGGGTTGGATCTGGCTCAAATTTTCACAGGAAACTCAGTTTTCATCATAGAATTAAATTGCATTTGTCTGACAAACTCGAGGGCCATATTTGGAATTTTAGTTTCGGGGTGTGGGCCTGGTCTGCCCCCCCTCATGAGGGGTAATTTCAGGTATATCATATTGTGGTCAATCTGAAGCACTTATGGAATTTCAGACATGTTTTGATCAGAAATGAGGACATTTTAGGCCCATTTGGAGCATTACATGTCTGAACAGAAATTATTTAACCCGAATATTGCTGTTAAAATGGTGTAAAATACATGTAAATCAGCCCAACTGAGTAGTAAATGTTGGTCTATAATTCTGAAATTTGGCAAGAAAATAGTCAGTAACCTACTGAATCTGACTGCATAGGTTTTAGAATTACATCCAGTATAGCAGTGATTACTGGTGTGGTATGGGGGCCCCAGCAGGCCTGTAATTCGCCTTCTGGGGGGTGCCTTAAGGTTTGCTCATATTTTGACCAATAAGGCAGAAGTAAGGCTGTAAACCATATTTTTGGCGAGAGTGGGCACCAATAAAAGAGAAATAAGTAGTGTATTCATTAAGAAATACATACCAAGCTCAAAATACATGTATTGGGAGTGCATGTAGCGAGGGTACCAGAAACTTTAAATTCAGCTCAAAACACCCCTTAAATGGGTTGGATCTGGCTCAAATTTTCACAGGAAACTCAGTTTTCATCATAGAATTAAATTGCATTTGTCTGACAAACTCGAGGGCCATATTTGGAATTTCAGTTTCGGGGTGTGGGCCTGGTCTGCCCCCCCTCATGAGGGGTAATTTCAGGTATATCATATTGTGGTCAATCTGAAGCACTTATGGAATTTCAGACATGTTTTGATCAGAAATGAGGACATTTTAGGCCCATTTGGAGCATTACATGTCTGAACAGAAATTATTTAACCCGAATATTGCTGTTAAAATGGTGTAAAATACATGTAAATCAGCCCAACTGAGTAGTAAATGTTGGTCTATAATTCTGAAATTTGGCAAGAAAATAGTCAGTAACCTACTGAATCTGACTGCATAGGTTTTAGAATTACATCCAGTATAGCAGTGATTACTGGTGTGGTATGGGGGCCCCAGCAGGCCTGTAATTCGCCTTCTGGGGGGTGCCTTAAGGTTTGCTCATATTTTGACCAATAAGGCAGAAGTAAGGCTGTAAACCATATTTTTGGCGAGAGTGGGCACCAATAAAAGAGAAATAAGTAGTGTATTCATTAAGAAATACATACCAAGCTCAAAATACATGTATTGGGAGTGCATGTAGCGAGGGTACCAGAAACTTTAAATTCAGCTCAAAACACCCCTTAAATGGGTTGGATCTGGCTCAAATTTTCACAGGAAACTCAGTTTTCATCATAGAATTAAATTGCATTTGTCTGACAAACTCGAGGGCCATATTTGGAATTTCAGTTTCGGGGTGTGGGCCTGGTCTGCCCCCCCTCATGAGGGGTAATTTCAGGTATATCATATTGTGGTCAATCTGAAGCACTTATGGAATTTCAGACATGTTTTGATCAGAAATGAGGACATTTTAGGCCCATTTGGAGCATTACATGTCTGAACAGAAATTATTTAACCCGAATATTGCTGTTAAAATGGTGTAAAATACATGTAAATCAGCCCAACTGAGTAGTAAATGTTGGTCTATAATTCTGAAATTTGGCAAGAAAATAGTCAGTAACCTACTGAATCTGACTGCATAGGTTTTAGAATTACATCCAGTATAGCAGTGATTACTGGTGTGGTATAGGGGCCCCAGCAGGCCTGTAATTCGCCTTCTGGGGGGTGCCTTAAGGTTTGCTCATATTTTGACCAATAAGGCAGAAGTAAGGCTGTAAACCATATTTTTGGCGAGAGTGGGCACCACTAAAAGAGAAATAAGTAGTGTATTCATTAAGAAATACATACCAAGCTCAAAATACATGTATTGGGAGTGCATGTAGCGAGGGTACCATAAACTTTAAATTCAGCTCAAAACACCCCTTAAATGGGTTGGATCTGGCTCAAATTTTCACAGGAAACTCAGTTTTCATCATAGAAGTAAATTGCATTTGTCTGACAAACTCGAGGGCCATATTTGGAATTTCAGTTTCGGGGTGTGGGCGTGGTCTGCCCCCCCTCATGAGGGGTAATTTCAGGTATATCATATTGTGGTCAATCTGAAGCACTTATGGAATTTCAGACATGTTTTGATCAGAAATGAGGACATTTTAGGCCCATTTGGAGCATTACATGTCTGAACAGAAATTATTTAACCCGAATATTGCTGTTAAAATGGTGTAAAATACATGTAAATCAGCCCAACTGAGTAGTAAATGTTGGTCTATAATTCTGAAATTTGGCAAGAAAATAGTCAGTAACCTACTGAATCTGACTGCATAGGTTTTAGAATTACATCCAGTATAGCAGTGATTACTGGTGTGGTATAGGGGCCTCAGCAGGCCTGTAATTCGCCTTCTGGGGGGTGCCTTAAGGTTTGCTCATATTTTGACCAATAAGGCAGAAGTAAGGCTGTAAACCATATTTTTGGCGAGAGTGGGCACCAATAAAAGAGAAATAAGTAGTGTATTCATTAAGAAATACATACCAAGCTCAAAATACATGTATTGGGAGTGCATGTAGCGAGGGTACCATAAACTTTAAATTCAGCTCAAAACACCCCTTAAATGGGTTGGATCTGGCTCAAATTTTCACAGGAAACTCAGTTTTCATCATATAATTAAATTGCATTTGTCTGACAAACTCGAGGGCCATATTTGGAATTTCAGTTTCGGGGTGTGGGCCTGGTCTGCCCCCCCTCATGAGGGGTAATTTCAGGTATATCATATTGTGGTCAATCTGAAGCACTTATGGAATTTCAGACATGTTTTGATCAGAAATGAGGACATTTTAGGCCCATTTGGAGCATTACATGTCTGAACAGAAATTATTTAACCCGAATATTGCTGTTAAAATGGTGTAAAATACATGTAAATCAGCCCAACTGAGTAGTAAATGTTGGTCTATAATTCTGAAATTTGGCAAGAAAATAGTCAGTAACCTACTGAATCTGACTGCATAGGTTTTAGAATTACATCCAGTATAGCAGTGATTACTGGTGTGGTATAGGGGCCCCAGCAGGCCTGTAATTCGCCTTCTGGGGGGTGCCTTAAGGTTTGCTCATATTTTGACCAATAAGGCAGAAGTAAGGCTGTAAACCATATTTTTGGCGAGAGTGGGCACCACTAAAAGAGAAATAAGTAGTGTATTCATTAAGAAATACATACCAAGCTCAAAATACATGTATTGGGAGTGCATGTAGCGAGGGTACCATAAACTTTAAATTCAGCTCAAAACACCCCTTAAATGGGTTGGATCTGGCTCAAATTTTCACAGGAAACTCAGTTTTCATCATAGAAGTAAATTGCATTTGTCTGACAAACTCGAGGGCCATATTTGGAATTTCAGTTTCGGGGTGTGGGCGTGGTCTGCCCCCCCTCATGAGGGGTAATTTCAGGTATATCATATTGTGGTCAATCTGAAGCACTTATGGAATTTCAGACATGTTTTGATCAGAAATGAGGACATTTTAGGCCCATTTGGAGCATTACATGTCTGAACAGAAATTATTTAACCCGAATATTGCTGTTAAAATGGTGTAAAATACATGTAAATCAGCCCAACTGAGTAGTAAATGTTGGTCTATAATTCTGAAATTTGGCAAGAAAATAGTCAGTAACCTACTGAATCTGACTGCAAAGGTTTTAGAATTACATCCAGTATAGCAGTGATTACTGGTGTGGTATAGGGGCCCCAGCAGGCCTGTAATTCGCCTTCTGGGGGGTGCCTTAAGGTTTGCTCATATTTTGACCAATAAGGCAGAAGTAAGGCTGTAAACCATATTTTTGGCGAGAGTGGGCACCACTAAAAGAGAAATAAGTAGTGTATTCATTAAGAAATACATACCAAGCTCAAAATACATGTATTGGGAGTGCATGTAGCGAGGGTACCATAAACTTTAAATTCAGCTCAAAACACCCCTTAAATGGGTTGGATCTGGCTCAAATTTTCACAGGAAACTCAGTTTTCATCATAGAAGTAAATTGCATTTGTCTGACAAACTCGAGGGCCATATTTGGAATTTCAGTTTCGGGGTGTGGGCGTGGTCTGCCCCCCCTCATGAGGGGTAATTTCAGGTATATCATATTGTGGTCAATCTGAAGCACTTATGGAATTTCAGACATGTTTTGATCAGAAATTAGGACATTTTAGGCCCATTTGGAGCATTACATGTCTGAACAGAAATTATTTAACCCGAATATTGCTGTTAAAATGGTGTAAAATACATGTAAATCAGCCCAACTGAGTAGTAAATGTTGGTCTATAATTCTGAAATTTGGCAAGAAAATAGTCAGTAACCTACTGAATCTGACTGCATAGGTTTTAGAATTACATCCAGTATAGCAGTGATTACTGGTGTGGTATAGGGGCCCCAGCAGGCCTGTAATTCGCCTTCTGGGGGGTGCCTTAAGGTTTGCTCATATTTTGACCAATAAGGCAGAAGTAAGGCTGTAAACCATATTTTTGGCGAGAGTGGGCACCAATAAAAGAGAAATAAGTAGTGTATTCATTAAGAAATACATACCAAGCTCAAAATACATGTATTGGGAGTGCATGTAGCGAGGGTACCATAAACTTTAAATTCAGCTCAAAACACCCCTTAAATGGGTTGGATCTGGCTCAAATTTTCACAGGAAACTCAGTTTTCATCATATAATTAAATTGCATTTGTCTGACAAACTCGAGGGCCATATTTGGAATTTCAGTTTCGGGGTGTGGGCCTGGTCTGCCCCCCCTCATGAGGGGTAATTTCAGGTATATCATATTGTGGTCAATCTGAAGCACTTATGGAATTTCAGACATGTTTTGATCAGAAATTAGGACATTTTAGGCCCATTTGGAGCATTACATGTCTGAACAGAAATTATTTAACCCGAATATTGCTGTTAAAATGGTGTAAAATACATGTAAATCAGCCCAACTGAGTAGTAAATGTTGGTCTATAATTCTGAAATTTGGCAAGAAAATAGTCAGTAACCTACTGAATCTGACTGCATAGGTTTTAGAATTACATCCAGTATAGCAGTGATTACTGGTGTGGTATAGGGGCCCCAGCAGGCCTGTAATTCGCCTTCTGGGGGGTGCCTTAAGGTTTGCTCATATTTTGACCAATAAGGCAGAAGTAAGGCTGTAAACCATATTTTTGGCGAGAGTGGGCACCAATAAAAGAGAAATAAGTAGTGTATTCATTAAGAAATACATACCAAGCTCAAAATACATGTATTGGGAGTGCATGTAGCGAGGGTACCATAAACTTTAAATTCAGCTCAAAACACCCCTTAAATGGGTTGGATCTGGCTCAAATTTTCACAGGAAACTCAGTTTTCATCATATAATTAAATTGCATTTGTCTGACAAACTCGAGGGCCATATTTGGAATTTCAGTTTCGGGGTGTGGGCCTGGTCTGCCCCCCCTCATGAGGGGTAATTTCAGGTATATCATATTGTGGTCAATCTGAAGCACTTATGGAATTTCAGACATGTTTTGATCAGAAATGAGGACATTTTAGGCCCATTTGGAGCATTACATGTCTGAACAGAAATTATTTAACCCGAATATTGCTGTTAAAATGGTGTAAAATACATGTAAATCAGCCCAACTGAGTAGTAAATGTTGGTCTATAATTCTGAAATTTGGCAAGAAAATAGTCAGTAACCTACTGAATCTGACTGCATAGGTTTTAGAATTACATCCAGTATAGCAGTGATTACTGGTGTGGTATAGGGGCCCCAGCAGGCCTGTAATTCGCCTTCTGGGGGGTGCCTTAAGGTTTGCTCATATTTTGACCAATAAGGCAGAAGTAAGGCTGTAAACCATATTTTTGGCGAGAGTGGGCACCAATAAAAGAGAAATAAGTAGTGTATTCATTAAGAAATACATACCAAGCTCAAAATACATGTATTGGGAGTGCATGTAGCGAGGGTACCATAAACTTTAAATTCAGCTCAAAACACCCCTTAAATGGGTTGGATCTGGCTCAAATTTTCACAGGAAACTCAGTTTTCATCATATAATTAAATTGCATTTGTCTGACAAACTCGAGGGCCATATTTGGAATTTCAGTTTCGGGGTGTGGGCCTGGTCTGCCCCCCCTCATGAGGGGTAATTTCAGGTATATCATATTGTGGTCAATCTGAAGCACTTATGGAATTTCAGACATGTTTTGATCAGAAATGAGGACATTTTAGGCCCATTTGGAGCATTACATGTCTGAACAGAAATTATTTAACCCGAATATTGCTGTTAAAATGGTGTAAAATACATGTAAATCAGCCCAACTGAGTAGTAAATGTTGGTCTATAATTCTGAAATTTGGCAAGAAAATAGTCAGTAACCTACTGAATCTGACTGCATAGGTTTTAGAATTACATCCAGTATAGCAGTGATTACTGGTGTGGTATAGGGGCCCCAGCAGGCCTGTAATTCGCCTTCTGGGGGGTGCCTTAAGGTTTGCTCATATTTTGACCAATAAGGCAGAAGTAAGGCTGTAAACCATATTTTTGGCGAGAGTGGGCACCACTAAAAGAGAAATAAGTAGTGTATTCATTAAGAAATACATACCAAGCTCAAAATACATGTATTGGGAGTGCATGTAGCGAGGGTACCATAAACTTTAAATTCAGCTCAAAACACCCCTTAAATGGGTTGGATCTGGCTCAAATTTTCACAGGAAACTCAGTTTTCATCATAGAAGTAAATTGCATTTGTCTGACAAACTCGAGGGCCATATTTGGAATTTCAGTTTCGGGGTGTGGGCGTGGTCTGCCCCCCCTCATGAGGGGTAATTTCAGGTATATCATATTGTGGTCAATCTGAAGCACTTATGGAATTTCAGACATGTTTTGATCAGAAATGAGGACATTTTAGGCCCATTTGGAGCATTACATGTCTGAACAGAAATTATTTAACCCGAATATTGCTGTTAAAATGGTGTAAAATACATGTAAATCAGCCCAACTGAGTAGTAAATGTTGGTCTATAATTCTGAAATTTGGCAAGAAAATAGTCAGTAACCTACTGAATCTGACTGCAAAGGTTTTAGAATTACATCCAGTATAGCAGTGATTACTGGTGTGGTATAGGGGCCCCAGCAGGCCTGTAATTCGCCTTCTGGGGGGTGCCTTAAGGTTTGCTCATATTTTGACCAATAAGGCAGAAGTAAGGCTGTAAACCATATTTTTGGCGAGAGTGGGCACCACTAAAAGAGAAATAAGTAGTGTATTCATTAAGAAATACATACCAAGCTCAAAATACATGTATTGGGAGTGCATGTAGCGAGGGTACCATAAACTTTAAATTCAGCTCAAAACACCCCTTAAATGGGTTGGATCTGGCTCAAATTTTCACAGGAAACTCAGTTTTCATCATAGAAGTAAATTGCATTTGTCTGACAAACTCGAGGGCCATATTTGGAATTTCAGTTTCGGGGTGTGGGCGTGGTCTGCCCCCCCTCATGAGGGGTAATTTCAGGTATATCATATTGTGGTCAATCTGAAGCACTTATGGAATTTCAGACATGTTTTGATCAGAAATTAGGACATTTTAGGCCCATTTGGAGCATTACATGTCTGAACAGAAATTATTTAACCCGAATATTGCTGTTAAAATGGTGTAAAATACATGTAAATCAGCCCAACTGAGTAGTAAATGTTGGTCTATAATTCTGAAATTTGGCAAGAAAATAGTCAGTAACCTACTGAATCTGACTGCATAGGTTTTAGAATTACATCCAGTATAGCAGTGATTACTGGTGTGGTATAGGGGCCCCAGCAGGCCTGTAATTCGCCTTCTGGGGGGTGCCTTAAGGTTTGCTCATATTTTGACCAATAAGGCAGAAGTAAGGCTGTAAACCATATTTTTGGCGAGAGTGGGCACCAATAAAAGAGAAATAAGTAGTGTATTCATTAAGAAATACATACCAAGCTCAAAATACATGTATTGGGAGTGCATGTAGCGAGGGTACCATAAACTTTAAATTCAGCTCAAAACACCCCTTAAATGGGTTGGATCTGGCTCAAATTTTCACAGGAAACTCAGTTTTCATCATATAATTAAATTGCATTTGTCTGACAAACTCGAGGGCCATATTTGGAATTTCAGTTTCGGGGTGTGGGCCTGGTCTGCCCCCCCTCATGAGGGGTAATTTCAGGTATATCATATTGTGGTCAATCTGAAGCACTTATGGAATTTCAGACATGTTTTGATCAGAAATTAGGACATTTTAGGCCCATTTGGAGCATTACATGTCTGAACAGAAATTATTTAACCCGAATATTGCTGTTAAAATGGTGTAAAATACATGTAAATCAGCCCAACTGAGTAGTAAATGTTGGTCTATAATTCTGAAATTTGGCAAGAAAATAGTCAGTAACCTACTGAATCTGACTGCATAGGTTTTAGAATTACATCCAGTATAGCAGTGATTACTGGTGTGGTATAGGGGCCCCAGCAGGCCTGTAATTCGCCTTCTGGGGGGTGCCTTAAGGTTTGCTCATATTTTGACCAATAAGGCAGAAGTAAGGCTGTAAACCATATTTTTGGCGAGAGTGGGCACCACTAAAAGAGAAATAAGTAGTGTATTCATTAAGAAATACATACCAAGCTCAAAATACATGTATTGGGAGTGCATGTAGCGAGGGTACCATAAACTTTAAATTCAGCTCAAAACACCCCTTAAATGGGTTGGATCTGGCTCAAATTTTCACAGGAAACTCAGTTTTCATCATAGAAGTAAATTGCATTTGTCTGACAAACTCGAGGGCCATATTTGGAATTTCAGTTTCGGGGTGTGGGCATGGTCTGCCCCCCCTCATGAGGGGTAATTTCAGGTATATCATATTGTGGTCAATCTGAAGCACTTATGGAATTTCAGACATGTTTTGATCAGAAATTAGGACATTTTAGGCCCATTTGGAGCATTACATGTCTGAACAGAAATTATTTAACCCGAATATTGCTGTTAAAATGGTGTAAAATACATGTAAATCAGCCCAACTGAGTAGTAAATGTTGGTCTATAATTCTGAAATTTGGCAAGAAAATAGTCAGTAACCTACTGAATCTGACTGCATAGGTTTTAGAATTACATCCAGTATAGCAGTGATTACTGGTGTGGTATAGGGGCCCCAGCAGGCCTGTAATTCGCCTTCTGGGGGGTGCCTTAAGGTTTGCTCATATTTTGACCAATAAGGCAGAAGTAAGGCTGTAAACCATATTTTTGGCGAGAGTGGGCACCAATAAAAGAGAAATAAGTAGTGTATTCATTAAGAAATACATACCAAGCTCAAAATACATGTATTGGGAGTGCATGTAGCGAGGGTACCATAAACTTTAAATTCAGCTCAAAACACCCCTTAAATGGGTTGGATCTGGCTCAAATTTTCACAGGAAACTCAGTTTTCATCATATAATTAAATTGCATTTGTCTGACAAACTCGAGGGCCATATTTGGAATTTCAGTTTCGGGGTGTGGGCCTGGTCTGCCCCCCCTCATGAGGGGTAATTTCAGGTATATCATATTGTGGTCAATCTGAAGCACTTATGGAATTTCAGACATGTTTTGATCAGAAATGAGGACATTTTAGGCCCATTTGGAGCATTACATGTCTGAACAGAAATTATTTAACCCGAATATTGCTGTTAAAATGGTGTAAAATACATGTAAATCAGCCCAACTGAGTAGTAAATGTTGGTCTATAATTCTGAAATTTGGCAAGAAAATAGTCAGTAACCTACTGAATCTGACTGCATAGGTTTTAGAATTACATCCAGTATAGCAGTGATTACTGGTGTGGTATAGGGGCCCCAGCAGGCCTGTAATTCGCCTTCTGGGGGGTGCCTTAAGGTTTGCTCATATTTTGACCAATAAGGCAGAAGTAAGGCTGTAAACCATATTTTTGGCGAGAGTGGGCACCAATAAAAGAGAAATAAGTAGTGTATTCATTAAGAAATACATATCAAGCTCAAAATACATGTATTGGGAGTGCATGTAGGGAGGGTACCAGAAACTTTAAATTCAGCTCAAAACACCCCTTAAATGGGTTGGATCTGGCTCAAATTTTCACAGGAAACTCAGTTTTCATCATAGAATTAAATTGCATTTGTCTGACAAACTCGAGGGCCATATTTGGAATTTCAGTTTCGGGGTGTGGGCCTGGTCTGCCCCCCCTCATGAGGGGTAATTTCAGGTATATCATATTGTGGTCAATCTGAAGCACTTATGGAATTTCAGACATGTTTTGATCAGAAATGAGGACATTTTAGGCCCATTTGGAGCATTACATGTCTGAACAGAAATTATTTAACCCGAATATTGCTGTTAAAATGGTGTAAAATACATGTAAATCAGCCCAACTGAGTAGTAAATGTTGGTCTATAATTCTGAAATTTGGCAAGAACATAGTCAGTAACCTACTAAATCTGACTGCATAGGTTTTAGAATTACATCCAGTATAGCAGTGATTACTGGTGTGGTATAGGGGCCCCAGCAGGCCTGTAATTCGCCTTCTGGGGGGTGCCTTAAGGTTTGCTCATATTTTGACCAATAAGGCAGAAGTAAGGCTGTAAACCATATTTTTGGCGAGAGTGGGCACCACTAAAAGAGAAATAAGTAGTGTATTCATTAAGAAATACATACCAAGCTCAAAATACATGTATTGGGAGTGCATGTAGCGAGGGTACCATAAACTTTAAATTCAGCTCAAAACACCCCTTAAATGGGTTGGATCTGGCTCAAATTTTCACAGGAAACTCAGTTTTCATCATAGAAGTAAATTGCATTTGTCTGACAAACTCGAGGGCCATATTTGGAATTTCAGTTTCGGGGTGTGGGCGTGGTCTGCCCCCCCTCATGAGGGGTAATTTCAGGTATATCATATTGTGGTCAATCTGAAGCACTTATGGAATTTCAGACATGTTTTGATCAGAAATTAGGACATTTTAGGCCCATTTGGAGCATTACATGTCTGAACAGAAATTATTTAACCCGAATATTGCTGTTAAAATGGTGTAAAATACATGTAAATCAGCCCAACTGAGTAGTAAATGTTGGTCTATAATTCTGAAATTTGGCAAGAAAATAGTCAGTAACCTACTGAATCTGACTGCATAGGTTTTAGAATTACATCCAGTATAGCAGTGATTACTGGTGTGGTATAGGGGCCCCAGCAGGCCTGTAATTCGCCTTCTGGGGGGTGCCTTAAGGTTTGCTCATATTTTGACCAATAAGGCAGAAGTAAGGCTGTAAACCATATTTTTGGCGAGAGTGGGCACCAATAAAAGAGAAATAAGTAGTGTATTCATTAAGAAATACATACCAAGCTCAAAATACATGTATTGGGAGTGCATGTAGCGAGGGTACCATAAACTTTAAATTCAGCTCAAAACACCCCTTAAATGGGTTGGATCTGGCTCAAATTTTCACAGGAAACTCAGTTTTCATCATATAATTAAATTGCATTTGTCTGACAAACTCGAGGGCCATATTTGGAATTTCAGTTTCGGGGTATGGGCCTGGTCTGCCCCCCCTCATGAGGGGTAATTTCAGGTATATCATATTGTGGTCAATCTGAAGCACTTATGGAATTTCAGACATGTTTTGATCAGAAATGAGGACATTTTAGGCCCATTTGGAGCATTACATGTCTGAACAGAAATTATTTAACCCGAATATTGCTGTTAAAATGGTGTAAAATACATGTAAATCAGCCCAACTGAGTAGTAAATGTTGGTCTATAATTCTGAAATTTGGCAAGAAAATAGTCAGTAACCTACTGAATCTGACTGCATAGGTTTTAGAATTACATCCAGTATAGCAGTGATTACTGGTGTGGTATAGGGGCCCCAGCAGGCCTGTAATTCGCCTTCTGGGGGGTGCCTTAAGGTTTGCTCATATTTTGACCAATAAGGCAGAAGTAAGGCTGTAAACCATATTTTTGGCGAGAGTGGGCACCAATAAAAGAGAAATAAGTAGTGTATTCATTAAGAAATACATACCAAGCTCAAAATACATGTATTGGGAGTGCATGTAGCGAGGGTACCAGAAACTTTAAATTCAGCTCAAAACACCCCTTAAATGGGTTGGATCTGGCTCAAATTTTCACAGGAAACTCAGTTTTCATCATAGAATTAAATTGCATTTGTCTGACAAACTCGAGGGCCATATTTGGAATTTCAGTTTTGGGGTGTGGGCCTGGTCTGCCCCCCCTCATGAGGGGTAATTTCAGGTATATCATATTGTGGTCAATCTGAAGCACTTATGGAATTTCAGACATGTTTTGATCAGA
Organism: Sabellastarte sp. h YS-2021; assembly: GCA_964017235.1. NCBI lineage: Eukaryota > Metazoa > Annelida > Polychaeta > Sabellida > Sabellidae > Sabellastarte > Sabellastarte sp. h YS-2021. Next base: position 85,042,395 of record OZ024935.1, on the reverse strand, counting down.
AATGAGGACATTTTAGGCCCATTTGGAGCATTACATGTCTGAACAGAAATTATTTAACCCGAATATTGCTGTTAAAATGGTGTAAAATACATGTAAATCAGCCCAACTGAGTAGTAAATGTTGGTCTATAATTCTGAAATTTGGCAAGAACATAGTCAGTAACCTACTAAATCTGACTGCATAGGTTTTAGAATTACATCCAGTATAGCAGTGATTACTGGTGTGGTATAGGGGCCCCAGCAGGCCTGTAATTCGCCTTCTGGGGGGTGCCTTAAGGTTTGCTCATATTTTGACCAATAAGGCAGAAGTAAGGCTGTAAACCATACTTTTGGCGAGAGTGGGCACCACTAAAAGAGAAATAAGTAGTGTATTCATTAAGAAATACATACCAAGCTCAAAATACATGTATTGGGAGTGCATGTAGCGAGGGTACCATAAACTTTAAATTCAGCTCAAAACACCCCTTAAATGGGTTGGATCTGGCTCAAATTTTCACAGGAAACTCAGTTTTCATCATAGAATTAAATTGCATTTGTCTGACAAACTCGAGGGCCATATTTGGAGTTTCAGTTTCGGGGTGTGGGCGTGGTCTGCCCCCCCTCATGAGGGGTAATTTCAGGTATATCATATTGTGGTCAATCTGAAGCACTTATGGAATTTCAGACATGTTTTGATCAGAAATGAGGACATTTTAGGCCCATTTGGAGCATTACATGTCTGAACAGAAATTATTTAACCCGAATATTGCTGTTAAAATGGTGTAAAATACATGTAAATCAGCCCAACTGAGTAGTAAATGTTGGTCTATAATTCTGAAATTTGGCAAGAAAATAGTCAGTAACCTACTGAATCTGACTGCATAGGTTTTAGAATTACATCCAGTATAGCAGTGATTACTGGTGTGGTATAGGGGCCCCAGCAGGCCTGTAATTCGCCTTCTGGGGGGTGCCTTAAGGTTTGCTCATATTTTGACCAATAAGGCAGAAGTAAGGCTGTAAACCATATTTCTGGCGAGAGTGGGCACCACTAAAAGAGAAATAAGTAGTGTATTCATTAAGAAATACATACCAAGCTCAAAATACATGTATTGGGAGTGCATGTAGCGAGGGTACCATAAACTTTAAATTCAGCTCAAAACACCCCTTAAATGGGTTGGATCTGGCTCAAATTTTCACAGGAAACTCAGTTTTCATCATAGAAGTAAATTGCATTTGTCTGACAAACTCGAGGGCCATATTTGGAATTTCAGTTTCGGGGTGTGGGCGTGGTCTGCCCCCCCTCATGAGGGGTAATTTCAGGTATATCATATTGTGGTCAATCTGAAGCACTTATGGAATTTCAGACATGTTTTGATCAGAAATTAGGACATTTTAGGCCCATTTGGAGCATTACATGTCTGAACAGAAATTATTTAACCCGAATATTGCTGTTAAAATGGTGTAAAATACATGTAAATCAGCCCAACTGAGTAGTAAATGTTGGTCTATAATTCTGAAATTTGGCAAGAAAATAGTCAGTAACCTACTGAATCTGACTGCATAGGTTTTAGAATTACATCCAGTATAGCAGTGATTACTGGTGTGGTATAGGGGCCCCAGCAGGCCTGTAATTCGCCTTCTGGGGGGTGCCTTAAGGTTTGCTCATATTTTGACCAATAAGGCAGAAGTAAGGCTGTAAACCATATTTTTGGCGAGAGTGGGCACCAATAAAAGAGAAATAAGTAGTGTATTCATTAAGAAATACATACCAAGCTCAAAATACATGTATTGGGAGTGCATGTAGCGAGGGTACCATAAACTTTAAATTCAGCTCAAAACACCCCTTAAATGGGTTGGATCTGGCTCAAATTTTCACAGGAAACTCAGTTTTCATCATATAATTAAATTGCATTTGTCTGACAAACTCGAGGGCCATATTTGGAATTTCAGTTTCGGGGTGTGGGCCTGGTCTGCCCCCCCTCATGAGGGGTAATTTCAGGTATATCATATTGTGGTCAATCTGAAGCACTTATGGAATTTCAGACATGTTTTGATCAGAAATGAGGACATTTTAGGCCCATTTGGAGCATTACATGTCTGAACAGAAATTATTTAACCCGAATATTGCTGTTAAAATGGTGTAAAATACATGTAAATCAGCCCAACTGAGTAGTAAATGTTGGTCTATAATTCTGAAATTTGGCAAGAAAATAGTCAGTAACCTACTGAATCTGACTGCATAGGTTTTAGAATTACATCCAGTATAGCAGTGATTACTGGTGTGGTATAGGGGCCCCAGCAGGCCTGTAATTCGCCTTCTGGGGGGTGCCTTAAGGTTTGCTCATATTTTGACCAATAAGGCAGAAGTAAGGCTGTAAACCATATTTTTGGCGAGAGTGGGCACCAATAAAAGAGAAATAAGTAGTGTATTCATTAAGAAATACATATCAAGCTCAAAATACATGTATTGGGAGTGCATGTAGGGAGGGTACCAGAAACTTTAAATTCAGCTCAAAACACCCCTTAAATGGGTTGGATCTGGCTCAAATTTTCACAGGAAACTCAGTTTTCATCATAGAATTAAATTGCATTTGTCTGACAAACTCGAGGGCCATATTTGGAATTTCAGTTTCGGGGTGTGGGCCTGGTCTGCCCCCCCTCATGAGGGGTAATTTCAGGTATATCATATTGTGGTCAATCTGAAGCACTTATGGAATTTCAGACATGTTTTGATCAGAAATGAGGACATTTTAGGCCCATTTGGAGCATTACATGTCTGAACAGAAATTATTTAACCCGAATATTGCTGTTAAAATGGTGTAAAATACATGTAAATCAGCCCAACTGAGTAGTAAATGTTGGTCTATAATTCTGAAATTTGGCAAGAAAATAGTCAGTAACCTACTGAATCTGACTGCATAGGTTTTAGAATTACATCCAGTATAGCAGTGATTACTGGTGTGGTATAGGGGCCCCAGCAGGCCTGTAATTCGCCTTCTGGGGGGTGCCTTAAGGTTTGCTCATATTTTGACCAATAAGGCAGAAGTAAGGCTGTAAACCATATTTTTGGCGAGAGTGGGCACCAATAAAAGAGAAATAAGTAGTGTATTCATTAAGAAATACATACCAAGCTCAAAATACATGTATTGGGAGTGCATGTAGCGAGGGTACCATAAACTTTAAATTCAGCTCAAAACACCCCTTAAATGGGTTGGATCTGGCTCAAATTTTCACAGGAAACTCAGTTTTCATCATATAATTAAATTGCATTTGTCTGACAAACTCGAGGGCCATATTTGGAATTTCAGTTTTGGGGTGTGGGCCTGGTCTGCCCCCCCTCATGAGGGGTAATTTCAGGTATATCATATTGTGGTCAATCTGAAGCACTTATGGAATTTCAGACATGTTTTGATCAGAAATGAGGACATTTTAGGCCCATTTGGAGCATTACATGTCTGAACAGAAATTATTTAACCCGAATATTGCTGTTAAAATGGTGTAAAATACATGTAAATCAGCCCAACTGAGTAGTAAATGTTGGTCTATAATTCTGAAATTTGGCAAGAACATAGTCAGTAACCTACTAAATCTGACTGCATAGGTTTTAGAATTACATCCAGTATAGCAGTGATTACTGGTGTGGTATAGGGGCCCCAGCAGGCCTGTAATTCGCCTTCTGGGGGGTGCCTTAAGGTTTGCTCATATTTTGACCAATAAGGCAGAAGTAAGGCTGTAAACCATACTTTTGGCGAGAGTGGGCACCACTAAAAGAGAAATAAGTAGTGTATTCATTAAGAAATACATACCAAGCTCAAAATACATGTATTGGGAGTGCATGTAGCGAGGGTACCATAAACTTTAAATTCAGCTCAAAACACCCCTTAAATGGGTTGGATCTGGCTCAAATTTTCACAGGAAACTCAGTTTTCATCATAGAATTAAATTGCATTTGTCTGACAAACTCGAGGGCCATATTTGGAGTTTCAGTTTCGGGGTGTGGGCGTGGTCTGCCCCCCCTCATGAGGGGTAATTTCAGGTATATCATATTGTGGTCAATCTGAAGCACTTATGGAATTTCAGACATGTTTTGATCAGAAATGAGGACATTTTAGGCCCATTTGGAGCATTACATGTCTGAACAGAAATTATTTAACCCGAATATTGCTGTTAAAATGGTGTAAAATACATGTAAATCAGCCCAACTGAGTAGTAAATGTTGGTCTATAATTCTGAAATTTGGCAAGAAAATAGTCAGTAACCTACTGAATCTGACTGCATAGGTTTTAGAATTACATCCAGTATAGCAGTGATTACTGGTGTGGTATAGGGGCCCCAGCAGGCCTGTAATTCGCCTTCTGGGGGGTGCCTTAAGGTTTGCTCATATTTTGACCAATAAGGCAGAAGTAAGGCTGTAAACCATATTTTTGGCGAGAGTGGGCACCACTAAAAGAGAAATAAGTAGTGTATTCATTAAGAAATACATACCAAGCTCAAAATACATGTATTGGGAGTGCATGTAGCGAGGGTACCATAAACTTTAAATTCAGCTCAAAACACCCCTTAAATGGGTTGGATCTGGCTCAAATTTTCACAGGAAACTCAGTTTTCATCATAGAAGTAAATTGCATTTGTCTGACAAACTCGAGGGCCATATTTGGAATTTCAGTTTCGGGGTGTGGGCGTGGTCTGCCCCCCCTCATGAGGGGTAATTTCAGGTATATCATATTGTGGTCAATCTGAAGCACTTATGGAATTTCAGACATGTTTTGATCAGAAATTAGGACATTTTAGGCCCATTTGGAGCATTACATGTCTGAACAGAAATTATTTAACCCGAATATTGCTGTTAAAATGGTGTAAAATACATGTAAATCAGCCCAACTGAGTAGTAAATGTTGGTCTATAATTCTGAAATTTGGCAAGAAAATAGTCAGTAACCTACTGAATCTGACTGCATAGGTTTTAGAATTACATCCAGTATAGCAGTGATTACTGGTGTGGTATAGGGGCCCCAGCAGGCCTGTAATTCGCCTTCTGGGGGGTGCCTTAAGGTTTGCTCATATTTTGACCAATAAGGCAGAAGTAAGGCTGTAAACCATATTTTTGGCGAGAGTGGGCACCAATAAAAGAGAAATAAGTAGTGTATTCATTAAGAAATACATACCAAGCTCAAAATACATGTATTGGGAGTGCATGTAGCGAGGGTACCATAAACTTTAAATTCAGCTCAAAACACCCCTTAAATGGGTTGGATCTGGCTCAAATTTTCACAGGAAACTCAGTTTTCATCATATAATTAAATTGCATTTGTCTGACAAACTCGAGGGCCATATTTGGAATTTCAGTTTCGGGGTGTGGGCCTGGTCTGCCCCCCCTCATGAGGGGTAATTTCAGGTATATCATATTGTGGTCAATCTGAAGCACTTATGGAATTTCAGACATGTTTTGATCAGAAATGAGGACATTTTAGGCCCATTTGGAGCATTACATGTCTGAACAGAAATTATTTAACCCGAATATTGCTGTTAAAATGGTGTAAAATACATGTAAATCAGCCCAACTGAGTAGTAAATGTTGGTCTATAATTCTGAAATTTGGCAAGAAAATAGTCAGTAACCTACTGAATCTGACTGCATAGGTTTTAGAATTACATCCAGTATAGCAGTGATTACTGGTGTGGTATAGGGGCCCCAGCAGGCCTGTAATTCGCCTTCTGGGGGGTGCCTTAAGGTTTGCTCATATTTTGACCAATAAGGCAGAAGTAAGGCTGTAAACCATATTTTTGGCGAGAGTGGGCACCAATAAAAGAGAAATAAGTAGTGTATTCATTAAGAAATACATATCAAGCTCAAAATACATGTATTGGGAGTGCATGTAGGGAGGGTACCAGAAACTTTAAATTCAGCTCAAAACACCCCTTAAATGGGTTGGATCTGGCTCAAATTTTCACAGGAAACTCAGTTTTCATCATAGAATTAAATTGCATTTGTCTGACAAACTCGAGGGCCATATTTGGAATTTCAGTTTCGGGGTGTGGGCCTGGTCTGCCCCCCCTCATGAGGGGTAATTTCAGGTATATCATATTGTGGTCAATCTGAAGCACTTATGGAATTTCAGACATGTTTTGATCAGAAATGAGGACATTTTAGGCCCATTTGGAGCATTACATGTCTGAACAGAAATTATTTAACCCGAATATTGCTGTTAAAATGGTGTAAAATACATGTAAATCAGCCCAACTGAGTAGTAAATGTTGGTCTATAATTCTGAAATTTGGCAAGAAAATAGTCAGTAACCTACTGAATCTGACTGCATAGGTTTTAGAATTACATCCAGTATAGCAGTGATTACTGGTGTGGTATAGGGGCCCCAGCAGGCCTGTAATTCGCCTTCTGGGGGGTGCCTTAAGGTTTGCTCATATTTTGACCAATAAGGCAGAAGTAAGGCTGTAAACCATATTTTTGGCGAGAGTGGGCACCAATAAAAGAGAAATAAGTAGTGTATTCATTAAGAAATACATACCAAGCTCAAAATACATGTATTGGGAGTGCATGTAGCGAGGGTACCATAAACTTTAAATTCAGCTCAAAACACCCCTTAAATGGGTTGGATCTGGCTCAAATTTTCACAGGAAACTCAGTTTTCATCATATAATTAAATTGCATTTGTCTGACAAACTCGAGGGCCATATTTGGAATTTCAGTTTCGGGGTGTGGGCCTGGTCTGCCCCCCCTCATGAGGGGTAATTTCAGGTATATCATATTGTGGTCAATCTGAAGCACTTATGGAATTTCAGACATGTTTTGATCAGAAATTAGGACATTTTAGGCCCATTTGGAGCATTACATGTCTGAACAGAAATTATTTAACCCGAATATTGCTGTTAAAATGGTGTAAAATACATGTAAATCAGCCCAACTGAGTAGTAAATGTTGGTCTATAATTCTGAAATTTGGCAAGAAAATAGTCAGTAACCTACTGAATCTGACTGCATAGGTTTTAGAATTACATCCAGTATAGCAGTGATTACTGGTGTGGTATAGGGGCCCCAGCAGGCCTGTAATTCGCCTTCTGGGGGGTGCCTTAAGGTTTGCTCATATTTTGACCAATAAGGCAGAAGTAAGGCTGTAAACCATATTTTTGGCGAGAGTGGGCACCACTAAAAGAGAAATAAGTAGTGTATTCATTAAGAAATACATACCAAGCTCAAAATACATGTATTGGGAGTGCATGTAGCGAGGGTACCATAAACTTTAAATTCAGCTCAAAACACCCCTTAAATGGGTTGGATCTGGCTCAAATTTTCACAGGAAACTCAGTTTTCATCATAGAAGTAAATTGCATTTGTCTGACAAACTCGAGGGCCATATTTGGAATTTCAGTTTCGGGGTGTGGGCGTGGTCTGCCCCCCCTCATGAGGGGTAATTTCAGGTATATCATATTGTGGTCAATCTGAAGCACTTATGGAATTTCAGACATGTTTTGATCAGAAATTAGGACATTTTAGGCCCATTTGGAGCATTACATGTCTGAACAGAAATTATTTAACCCGAATATTGCTGTTAAAATGGTGTAAAATACATGTAAATCAGCCCAACTGAGTAGTAAATGTTGGTCTATAATTCTGAAATTTGGCAAGAAAATAGTCAGTAACCTACTGAATCTGACTGCATAGGTTTTAGAATTACATCCAGTATAGCAGTGATTACTGGTGTGGTATAGGGGCCCCAGCAGGCCTGTAATTCGCCTTCTGGGGGGTGCCTTAAGGTTTGCTCATATTTTGACCAATAAGGCAGAAGTAAGGCTGTAAACCATATTTTTGGCGAGAGTGGGCACCAATAAAAGAGAAATAAGTAGTGTATTCATTAAGAAATACATACCAAGCTCAAAATACATGTATTGGGAGTGCATGTAGCGAGGGTACCATAAACTTTAAATTCAGCTCAAAACACCCCTTAAATGGGTTGGATCTGGCTCAAATTTTCACAGGAAACTCAGTTTTCATCATATAATTAAATTGCATTTGTCTGACAAACTCGAGGGCCATATTTGGAATTTCAGTTTCGGGGTGTGGGCCTGGTCTGCCCCCCCTCATGAGGGGTAATTTCAGGTATATCATATTGTGGTCAATCTGAAGCACTTATGGAATTTCAGACATGTTTTGATCAGAAATGAGGACATTTTAGGCCCATTTGGAGCATTACATGTCTGAACAGAAATTATTTAACCCGAATATTGCTGTTAAAATGGTGTAAAATACATGTAAATCAGCCCAACTGAGTAGTAAATGTTGGTCTATAATTCTGAAATTTGGCAAGAAAATAGTCAGTAACCTACTGAATCTGACTGCATAGGTTTTAGAATTACATCCAGTATAGCAGTGATTACTGGTGTGGTATAGGGGCCCCAGCAGGCCTGTAATTCGCCTTCTGGGGGGTGCCTTAAGGTTTGCTCATATTTTGACCAATAAGGCAGAAGTAAGGCTGTAAACCATATTTTTGGCGAGAGTGGGCACCAATAAAAGAGAAATAAGTAGTGTATTCATTAAGAAATACATATCAAGCTCAAAATACATGTATTGGGAGTGCATGTAGGGAGGGTACCAGAAACTTTAAATTCAGCTCAAAACACCCCTTAAATGGGTTGGATCTGGCTCAAATTTTCACAGGAAACTCAGTTTTCATCATAGAATTAAATTGCATTTGTCTGACAAACTCGAGGGCCATATTTGGAATTTCAGTTTCGGGGTGTGGGCCTGGTCTGCCCCCCCTCATGAGGGGTAATTTCAGGTATATCATATTGTGGTCAATCTGAAGCACTTATGGAATTTCAGACATGTTTTGATCAGAAATGAGGACATTTTAGGCCCATTTGGAGCATTACATGTCTGAACAGAAATTATTTAACCCGAATATTGCTGTTAAAATGGTGTAAAATACATGTAAATCAGCCCAACTGAGTAGTAAATGTTGGTCTATAATTCTGAAATTTGGCAAGAAAATAGTCAGTAACCTACTGAATCTGACTGCATAGGTTTTAGAATTACATCCAGTATAGCAGTGATTACTGGTGTGGTATAGGGGCCCCAGCAGGCCTGTAATTCGCCTTCTGGGGGGTGCCTTAAGGTTTGCTCATATTTTGACCAATAAGGCAGAAGTAAGGCTGTAAACCATATTTTTGGCGAGAGTGGGCACCAATAAAAGAGAAATAAGTAGTGTATTCATTAAGAAATACATACCAAGCTCAAAATACATGTATTGGGAGTGCATGTAGCGAGGGTACCATAAACTTTAAATTCAGCTCAAAACACCCCTTAAATGGGTTGGATCTGGCTCAAATTTTCACAGGAAACTCAGTTTTCATCATATAATTAAATTGCATTTGTCTGACAAACTCGAGGGCCATATTTGGAATTTCAGTTTCGGGGTGTGGGCCTGGTCTGCCCCCCCTCATGAGGGGTAATTTCAGGTATATCATATTGTGGTCAATCTGAAGCACTTATGGAATTTCAGACATGTTTTGATCAGAAATTAGGACATTTTAGGCCCATTTGGAGCATTACATGTCTGAACAGAAATTATTTAACCCGAATATTGCTGTTAAAATGGTGTAAAATACATGTAAATCAGCCCAACTGAGTAGTAAATGTTGGTCTATAATTCTGAAATTTGGCAAGAAAATAGTCAGTAACCTACTGAATCTGACTGCATAGGTTTTAGAATTACATCCAGTATAGCAGTGATTACTGGTGTGGTATAGGGGCCCCAGCAGGCCTGTAATTCGCCTTCTGGGGGGTGCCTTAAGGTTTGCTCATATTTTGACCAATAAGGCAGAAGTAAGGCTGTAAACCATATTTTTGGCGAGAGTGGGCACCACTAAAAGAGAAATAAGTAGTGTATTCATTAAGAAATACATACCAAGCTCAAAATACATGTATTGGGAGTGCATGTAGCGAGGGTACCATAAACTTTAAATTCAGCTCAAAACACCCCTTAAATGGGTTGGATCTGGCTCAAATTTTCACAGGAAACTCAGTTTTCATCATAGAAGTAAATTGCATTTGTCTGACAAACTCGAGGGCCATATTTGGAATTTCAGTTTCGGGGTGTGGGCGTGGTCTGCCCCCCCTCATGAGGGGTAATTTCAGGTATATCATATTGTGGTCAATCTGAAGCACTTATGGAATTTCAGACATGTTTTGATCAGAAATTAGGACATTTTAGGCCCATTTGGAGCATTACATGTCTGAACAGAAATTATTTAACCCGAATATTGCTGTTAAAATGGTGTAAAATACATGTAAATCAGCCCAACTGAGTAGTAAATGTTGGTCTATAATTCTGAAATTTGGCAAGAAAATAGTCAGTAACCTACTGAATCTGACTGCATAGGTTTTAGAATTACATCCAGTATAGCAGTGATTACTGGTGTGGTATAGGGGCCCCAGCAGGCCTGTAATTCGCCTTCTGGGGGGTGCCTTAAGGTTTGCTCATATTTTGACCAATAAGGCAGAAGTAAGGCTGTAAACCATATTTTTGGCGAGAGTGGGCACCAATAAAAGAGAAATAAGTAGTGTATTCATTAAGAAATACATACCAAGCTCAAAATACATGTATTGGGAGTGCATGTAGCGAGGGTACCATAAACTTTAAATTCAGCTCAAAACACCCCTTAAATGGGTTGGATCTGGCTCAAATTTTCACAGGAAACTCAGTTTTCATCATATAATTAAATTGCATTTGTCTGACAAACTCGAGGGCCATATTTGGAATTTCAGTTTCGGGGTGTGGGCCTGGTCTGCCCCCCCTCATGAGGGGTAATTTCAGGTATATCATATTGTGGTCAATCTGAAGCACTTATGGAATTTCAGACATGTTTTGATCAGAAATGAGGACATTTTAGGCCCATTTGGAGCATTACATGTCTGAACAGAAATTATTTAACCCGAATATTGCTGTTAAAATGGTGTAAAATACATGTAAATCAGCCCAACTGAGTAGTAAATGTTGGTCTATAATTCTGAAATTTGGCAAGAAAATAGTCAGTAACCTACTGAATCTGACTGCATAGGTTTTAGAATTACATCCAGTATAGCAGTGATTACTGGTGTGGTATAGGGGCCCCAGCAGGCCTGTAATTCGCCTTCTGGGGGGTGCCTTAAGGTTTGCTCATATTTTGACCAATAAGGCAGAAGTAAGGCTGTAAACCATATTTTTGGCGAGAGTGGGCACCAATAAAAGAGAAATAAGTAGTGTATTCATTAAGAAATACATATCAAGCTCAAAATACATGTATTGGGAGTGCATGTAGGGAGGGTACCAGAAACTTTAAATTCAGCTCAAAACACCCCTTAAATGGGTTGGATCTGGCTCAAATTTTCACAGGAAACTCAGTTTTCATCATAGAATTAAATTGCATTTGTCTGACAAACTCGAGGGCCATATTTGGAATTTCAGTTTCGGGGTGTGGGCCTGGTCTGCCCCCCCTCATGAGGGGTAATTTCAGGTATATCATATTGTGGTCAATCTGAAGCACTTATGGAATTTCAGACATGTTTTGATCAGAAATGAGGACATTTTAGGCCCATTTGGAGCATTACATGTCTGAACAGAAATTATTTAACCCGAATATTGCTGTTAAAATGGTGTAAAATACATGTAAATCAGCCCAACTGAGTAGTAAATGTTGGTCTATAATTCTGAAATTTGGCAAGAACATAGTCAGTAACCTACTGAATCTGACTGCATAGGTTTTAGAATTACATCCAGTATAGCAGTGATTACTGGTGTGGTATAGGGGCCCCAGCAGGCCTGTAATTCGCCTTCTGGGGGGTGCCTTAAGGTTTGCTCATATTTTGACCAATAAGGCAGAAGTAAGGCTGTAAACCATATTTTTGGCGAGAGTGGGCACCACTAAAAGAGAAATAAGTAGTGTATTCATTAAGAAATACATACCAAGCTCAAAATACATGTATTGGGAGTGCATGTAGCGAGGGTACCATAAACTTTAAATTCAGCTCAAAACACCCCTTAAATGGGTTGGATCTGGCTCAAATTTTCACAGGAAACTCAGTTTTCATCATAGAAGTAAATTGCATTTGTCTGACAAACTCGAGGGCCATATTTGGAATTTCAGTTTCGGGGTGTGGGCGTGGTCTGCCCCCCCTCATGAGGGGTAATTTCAGGTATATCATATTGTGGTCAATCTGAAGCACTTATGGAATTTCAGACATGTTTTGATCAGAAATTAGGACATTTTAGGCCCATTTGGAGCATTACATGTCTGAACAGAAATTATTTAACCCGAATATTGCTGTTAAAATGGTGTAAAATACATGTAAATCAGCCCAACTGAGTAGTAAATGTTGGTCTATAATTCTGAAATTTGGCAAGAAAATAGTCAGTAACCTACTGAATCTGACTGCATAGGTTTTAGAATTACATCCAGTATAGCAGTGATTACTGGTGTGGTATAGGGGCCCCAGCAGGCCTGTAATTCGCCTTCTGGGGGGTGCCTTAAGGTTTGCTCATATTTTGACCAATAAGGCAGAAGTAAGGCTGTAAACCATATTTTTGGCGAGAGTGGGCACCAATAAAAGAGAAATAAGTAGTGTATTCATTAAGAAATACATACCAAGCTCAAAATACATGTATTGGGAGTGCATGTAGCGAGGGTACCATAAACTTTAAATTCAGCTCAAAACACCCCTTAAATGGGTTGGATCTGGCTCAAATTTTCACAGGAAACTCAGTTTTCATCATATAATTAAATTGCATTTGTCTGACAAACTCGAGGGCCATATTTGGAATTTCAGTTTCGGGGTATGGGCCTGGTCTGCCCCCCCTCATGAGGGGTAATTTCAGGTATATCATATTGTGGTCAATCTGAAGCACTTATGGAATTTCAGACATGTTTTGATCAGAAATGAGGACATTTTAGGCCCATTTGGAGCATTACATGTCTGAACAGAAATTATTTAACCCGAATATTGCTGTTAAAATGGTGTAAAATACATGTAAATCAGCCCAACTGAGTAGTAAATGTTGGTCTATAATTCTGAAATTTGGCAAGAAAATAGTCAGTAACCTACTGAATCTGACTGCATAGGTTTTAGAATTACATCCAGTATAGCAGTGATTACTGGTGTGGTATAGGGGCCCCAGCAGGCCTGTAATTCGCCTTCTGGGGGGTGCCTTAAGGTTTGCTCATATTTTGACCAATAAGGCAGAAGTAAGGCTGTAAACCATATTTTTGGCGAGAGTGGGCACCAATAAAAGAGAAATAAGTAGTGTATTCATTAAGAAATACATACCAAGCTCAAAATACATGTATTGGGAGTGCATGTAGCGAGGGTACCAGAAACTTTAAATTCAGCTCAAAACACCCCTTAAATGGGTTGGATCTGGCTCAAATTTTCACAGGAAACTCAGTTTTCATCATAGAATTAAATTGCATTTGTCTGACAAACTCGAGGGCCATATTTGGAATTTCAGTTTTGGGGTGTGGGCCTGGTCTGCCCCCCCTCATGAGGGGTAATTTCAGGTATATCATATTGTGGTCAATCTGAAGCACTTATGGAATTTCAGACATGTTTTGATCAGAAATGAGGACATTTTAGGCCCATTTGGAGCATTACATGTCTGAACAGAAATTATTTAACCCGAATATTGCTGTTAAAATGGTGTAAAATACATGTAAATCAGCCCAACTGAGTAGTAAATGTTGGTCTATAATTCTGAAATTTGGCAAGAACATAGTCAGTAACCTACTAAATCTGACTGCATAGGTTTTAGAATTACATCCAGTATAGCAGTGATTACTGGTGTGGTATAGGGGCCCCAGCAGGCCTGTAATTCGCCTTCTGGGGGGTGCCTTAAGGTTTGCTCATATTTTGACCAATAAGGCAGAAGTAAGGCTGTAAACCATACTTTTGGCGAGAGTGGGCACCAATAAAAGAGAAATAAGTAGTGTATTCATTAAGAAATACATACCAAGCTCAAAATACATGTATTGGGAGTGCATGTAGCGAGGGTACCATAAACTTTAAATTCAGCTCAAAACACCCCTTAAATGGGTTGGATCTGGCTCAAATTTTCACAGGAAACTCAGTTTTCATCATAGAATTAAATTGCATTTGTCTGACAAACTCGAGGGCCATATTTGGAGTTTCAGTTTCGGGGTGTGGGCGTGGTCTGCCCCCCCTCATGAGGGGTAATTTCAGGTATATCATATTGTGGTCAATCTGAAGCACTTATGGAATTTCAGACATGTTTTGATCAGAAATGAGGACATTTTAGGCCCATTTGGAGCATTACATGTCTGAACAGAAATTATTTAACCCGAATATTGCTGTTAAAATGGTGTAAAATACATGTAAATCAGCCCAACTGAGTAGTAAATGTTGGTCTATAATTCTGAAATTTGGCAAGAAAATAGTCAGTAACCTACTGAATCTGACTGCATAGGTTTTAGAATTACATCCAGTATAGCAGTGATTACTGGTGTGGTATAGGGGCCCCAGCAGGCCTGTAATTCGCCTTCTGGGGGGTGCCTTAAGGTTTGCTCATATTTTGACCAATGAGGCAGAAGTAAGGCTGTAAACCATATTTTTGGCGAGAGTGGGCACCACTAAAAGAGAAATAAGTAGTGTATTCATTAAGAAATACATACCAAGCTCAAAATACATGTATTGGGAGTGCATGTAGCGAGGGTACCATAAACTTTAAATTCAGCTCAAAACACCCCTTAAATGGGTTGGATCTGGCTCAAATTTTCACAGGAAACTCAGTTTTCATCATAGAAGTAAATTGCATTTGTCTGACAAACTCGAGGGCCATATTTGGAATTTCAGTTTCGGGGTGTGGGCGTGGTCTGCCCCCCCTCATGAGGGGTAATTTCAGGTATATCATATTGTGGTCAATCTGAAGCACTTATGGAATTTCAGACATGTTTTGATCAGAAATTAGGACATTTTAGGCCCATTTGGAGCATTACATGTCTGAACAGAAATTATTTAACCCGAATATTGCTGTTAAAATGGTGTAAAATACATGTAAATCAGCCCAACTGAGTAGTAAATGTTGGTCTATAATTCTGAAATTTGGCAAGAAAATAGTCAGTAACCTACTGAATCTGACTGCATAGGTTTTAGAATTACATCCAGTATAGCAGTGATTACTGGTGTGGTATAGGGGCCCCAGCAGGCCTGTAATTCGCCTTCTGGGGGGTGCCTTAAGGTTTGCTCATATTTTGACCAATAAGGCAGAAGTAAGGCTGTAAACCATATTTTTGGCGAGAGTGGGCACCAATAAAAGAGAAATAAGTAGTGTATTCATTAAGAAATACATACCAAGCTCAAAATACATGTATTGGGAGTGCATGTAGCGAGGGTACCATAAACTTTAAATTCAGCTCAAAACACCCCTTAAATGGGTTGGATCTGGCTCAAATTTTCACAGGAAACTCAGTTTTCATCATATAATTAAATTGCATTTGTCTGACAAACTCGAGGGCCATATTTGGAATTTCAGTTTCGGGGTGTGGGCCTGGTCTGCCCCCCCTCATGAGGGGTAATTTCAGGTATATCATATTGTGGTCAATCTGAAGCACTTATGGAATTTCAGACATGTTTTGATCAGAAATGAGGACATTTTAGGCCCATTTGGAGCATTACATGTCTGAACAGAAATTATTTAACCCGAATATTGCTGTTAAAATGGTGTAAAATACATGTAAATCAGCCCAACTGAGTAGTAAATGTTGGTCTATAATTCTGAAATTTGGCAAGAAAATAGTCAGTAACCTACTGAATCTGACTGCATAGGTTTTAGAATTACATCCAGTATAGCAGTGATTACTGGTGTGGTATAGGGGCCCCAGCAGGCCTGTAATTCGCCTTCTGGGGGGTGCCTTAAGGTTTGCTCATATTTTGACCAATAAGGCAGAAGTAAGGCTGTAAACCATATTTTTGGCGAGAGTGGGCACCAATAAAAGAGAAATAAGTAGTGTATTCATTAAGAAATACATATCAAGCTCAAAATACATGTATTGGGAGTGCATGTAGGGAGGGTACCAGAAACTTTAAATTCAGCTCAAAACACCCCTTAAATGGGTTGGATCTGGCTCAAATTTTCACAGGAAACTCAGTTTTCATCATAGAATTAAATTGCATTTGTCTGACAAACTCGAGGGCCATATTTGGAATTTCAGTTTCGGGGTGTGGGCCTGGTCTGCCCCCCCTCATGAGGGGTAATTTCAGGTATATCATATTGTGGTCAATCTGAAGCACTTATGGAATTTCAGACATGTTTTGATCAGAAATGAGGACATTTTAGGCCCATTTGGAGCATTACATGTCTGAACAGAAATTATTTAACCCGAATATTGCTGTTAAAATGGTGTAAAATACATGTAAATCAGCCCAACTGAGTAGTAAATGTTGGTCTATAATTCTGAAATTTGGCAAGAACATAGTCAGTAACCTACTAAATCTGACTGCATAGGTTTTAGAATTACATCCAGTATAGCAGTGATTACTGGTGTGGTATAGGGGCCCCAGCAGGCCTGTAATTCGCCTTCTGGGGGGTGCCTTAAGGTTTGCTCATATTTTGACCAATAAGGCAGAAGTAAGGCTGTAAACCATATTTTTGGCGAGAGTGGGCACCACTAAAAGAGAAATAAGTAGTGTATTCATTAAGAAATACATACCAAGCTCAAAATACATGTATTGGGAGTGCATGTAGCGAGGGTACCATAAACTTTAAATTCAGCTCAAAACACCCCTTAAATGGGTTGGATCTGGCTCAAATTTTCACAGGAAACTCAGTTTTCATCATAGAAGTAAATTGCATTTGTCTGACAAACTCGAGGGCCATATTTGGAATTTCAGTTTCGGGGTGTGGGCCTGGTCTGCCCCCCCTCATGAGGGGTAATTTCAGGTATATCATATTGTGGTCAATCTGAAGCACTTATGGAATTTCAGACATGTTTTGATCAGAAATTAGGACATTTTAGGCCCATTTGGAGCATTACATGTCTGAACAGAAATTATTTAACCCGAATATTGCTGTTAAAATGGTGTAAAATACATGTAAATCAGCCCAACTGAGTAGTAAATGTTGGTCTATAATTCTGAAATTTGGCAAGAAAATAGTCAGTAACCTACTGAATCTGACTGCATAGGTTTTAGAATTACATCCAGTATAGCAGTGATTACTGGTGTGGTATAGGGGCCCCAGCAGGCCTGTAATTGGCCTTCTGGGGGGTGCCTTAAGGTTTGCTCATATTTTGACCAATAAGGCAGAAGTAAGGCTGTAAACCATATTTTTGGCGAGAGTGGGCACCAATAAAAGAGAAATAAGTAGTGTATTCATTAAGAAATACATACCAAGCTCAAAATACATGTATTGGGAGTGCATGTAGCGAGGGTACCATAAACTTTAAATTCAGCTCAAAACACCCCTTAAATGGGTTGGATCTGGCTCAAATTTTCACAGGAAACTCAGTTTTCATCATATAATTAAATTGCATTTGTCTGACAAACTCGAGGGCCATATTTGGAATTTCAGTTTCGGGGTGTGGGCCTGGTCTGCCCCCCCTCATGAGGGGTAATTTCAGGTATATCATATTGTGGTCAATCTGAAGCACTTATGGAATTTCAGACATGTTTTGATCAGAAATGAGGACATTTTAGGCCCATTTGGAGCATTACATGTCTGAACAGAAATTATTTAACCCGAATATTGCTGTTAAAATGGTGTAAAATACATGTAAATCAGCCCAACTGAGTAGTAAATGTTGGTCTATAATTCTGAAATTTGGCAAGAAAATAGTCAGTAACCTACTGAATCTGACTGCATAGGTTTTAGAATTACATCCAGTATAGCAGTGATTACTGGTGTGGTATAGGGGCCCCAGCAGGCCTGTAATTCGCCTTCTGGGGGGTGCCTTAAGGTTTGCTCATATTTTGACCAATAAGGCAGAAGTAAGGCTGTAAACCATATTTTTGGCGAGAGTGGGCACCACTAAAAGAGAAATAAGTAGTGTATTCATTAAGAAATACATACCAAGCTCAAAATACATGTATTGGGAGTGCATGTAGCGAGGGTACCATAAACTTTAAATTCAGCTCAAAACACCCCTTAAATGGGTTGGATCTGGCTCAAATTTTCACAGGAAACTCAGTTTTCATCATAGAAGTAAATTGCATTTGTCTGACAAACTCGAGGGCCATATTTGGAATTTCAGTTTCGGGGTGTGGGCGTGGTCTGCCCCCCCTCATGAGGGGTAATTTCAGGTATATCATATTGTGGTCAATCTGAAGCACTTATGGAATTTCAGACATGTTTTGATCAGAAATTAGGACATTTTAGGCCCATTTGGAGCATTACATGTCTGAACAGAAATTATTTAACCCGAATATTGCTGTTAAAATGGTGTAAAATACATGTAAATCAGCCCAACTGAGTAGTAAATGTTGGTCTATAATTCTGAAATTTGGCAAGAAAATAGTCAGTAACCTACTGAATCTGACTGCATAGGTTTTAGAATTACATCCAGTATAGCAGTGATTACTGGTGTGGTATAGGGGCCCCAGCAGGCCTGTAATTGGCCTTCTGGGGGGTGCCTTAAGGTTTGCTCATATTTTGACCAATAAGGCAGAAGTAAGGCTGTAAACCATATTTTTGGCGAGAGTGGGCACCAATAAAAGAGAAATAAGTAGTGTATTCATTAAGAAATACATACCAAGCTCAAAATACATGTATTGGGAGTGCATGTAGCGAGGGTACCATAAACTTTAAATTCAGCTCAAAACACCCCTTAAATGGGTTGGATCTGGCTCAAATTTTCACAGGAAACTCAGTTTTCATCATATAATTAAATTGCATTTGTCTGACAAACTCGAGGGCCATATTTGGAATTTCAGTTTCGGGGTGTGGGCCTGGTCTGCCCCCCCTCATGAGGGGTAATTTCAGGTATATCATATTGTGGTCAATCTGAAGCACTTATGGAATTTCAGACATGTTTTGATCAGAAATTAGGACATTTTAGGCCCATTTGGAGCATTACATGTCTGAACAGAAATTATTTAACCCGAATATTGCTGTTAAAATGGTGTAAAATACATGTAAATCAGCCCAACTGAGTAGTAAATGTTGGTCTATAATTCTGAAATTTGGCAAGAAAATAGTCAGTAACCTACTGAATCTGACTGCATAGGTTTTAGAATTACATCCAGTATAGCAGTGATTACTGGTGTGGTATAGGGGCCCCAGCAGGCCTGTAATTGGCCTTCTGGGGGGTGCCTTAAGGTTTGCTCATATTTTGACCAATAAGGCAGAAGTAAGGCTGTAAACCATATTTTTGGCGAGAGTGGGCACCAATAAAAGAGAAATAAGTAGTGTATTCATTAAGAAATACATACCAAGCTCAAAATACATGTATTGGGAGTGCATGTAGCGAGGGTACCATAAACTTTAAATTCAGCTCAAAACACCCCTTAAATGGGTTGGATCTGGCTCAAATTTTCACAGGAAACTCAGTTTTCATCATATAATTAAATTGCATTTGTCTGACAAACTCGAGGGCCATATTTGGAATTTCAGTTTCGGGGTGTGGGCCTGGTCTGCCCCCCCTCATGAGGGGTAATTTCAGGTATATCATATTGTGGTCAATCTGAAGCACTTATGGAATTTCAGACATGTTTTGATCAGAAATGAGGACATTTTAGGCCCATTTGGAGCATTACATGTCTGAACAGAAATTATTTAACCCGAATATTGCTGTTAAAATGGTGTAAAATACATGTAAATCAGCCCAACTGAGTAGTAAATGTTGGTCTATAATTCTGAAATTTGGCAAGAAAATAGTCAGTAACCTACTGAATCTGACTGCATAGGTTTTAGAATTACATCCAGTATAGCAGTGATTACTGGTGTGGTATAGGGGCCCCAGCAGGCCTGTAATTCGCCTTCTGGGGGGTGCCTTAAGGTTTGCTCATATTTTGACCAATAAGGCAGAAGTAAGGCTGTAAACCATATTTTTGGCGAGAGTGGGCACCACTAAAAGAGAAATAAGTAGTGTATTCATTAAGAAATACATACCAAGCTCAAAATACATGTATTGGGAGTGCATGTAGCGAGGGTACCATAAACTTTAAATTCAGCTCAAAACACCCCTTAAATGGGTTGGATCTGGCTCAAATTTTCACAGGAAACTCAGTTTTCATCATAGAAGTAAATTGCATTTGTCTGACAAACTCGAGGGCCATATTTGGAATTTCAGTTTAGGGGTGTGGGCGTGGTCTGCCCCCCCTCATGAGGGGTAATTTCAGGTATATCATATTGTGGTCAATCTGAAGCACTTATGGAATTTCAGACATGTTTTGATCAGAAATTAGGACATTTTAGGCCCATTTGGAGCATTACATGTCTGAACAGAAATTATTTAACCCGAATATTGCTGTTAAAATGGTGTAAAATACATGTAAATCAGCCCAACTGAGTAGTAAATGTTGGTCTATAATTCTGAAATTTGGCAAGAAAATAGTCAGTAACCTACTGAATCTGACTGCATAGGTTTTAGAATTACATCCAGTATAGCAGTGATTACTGGTGTGGTATAGGGGCCCCAGCAGGCCTGTAATTGGCCTTCTGGGGGGTGCCTTAAGGTTTGCTCATATTTTGACCAATAAGGCAGAAGTAAGGCTGTAAACCATATTTTTGGCGAGAGTGGGCACCAATAAAAGAGAAATAAGTAGTGTATTCATTAAGAAATACATACCAAGCTCAAAATACATGTATTGGGAGTGCATGTAGCGAGGGTACCATAAACTTTAAATTCAGCTCAAAACACCCCTTAAATGGGTTGGATCTGGCTCAAATTTTCACAGGAAACTCAGTTTTCATCATATAATTAAATTGCATTTGTCTGACAAACTCGAGGGCCATATTTGGAATTTCAGTTTCGGGGTGTGGGCCTGGTCTGCCCCCCCTCATGAGGGGTAATTTCAGGTATATCATATTGTGGTCAATCTGAAGCACTTATGGAATTTCAGACATGTTTTGATCAGAAATGAGGACATTTTAGGCCCATTTGGAGCATTACATGTCTGAACAGAAATTATTTAACCCGAATATTGCTGTTAAAATGGTGTAAAATACATGTAAATCAGCCCAACTGAGTAGTAAATGTTGGTCTATAATTCTGAAATTTGGCAAGAAAATAGTCAGTAACCTACTGAATCTGACTGCATAGGTTTTAGAATTACATCCAGTATAGCAGTGATTACTGGTGTGGTATAGGGGCCCCAGCAGGCCTGTAATTCGCCTTCTGGGGGGTGCCTTAAGGTTTGCTCATATTTTGACCAATAAGGCAGAAGTAAGGCTGTAAACCATATTTTTGGCGAGAGTGGGCACCAATAAAAGAGAAATAAGTAGTGTATTCATTAAGAAATACATACCAAGCTCAAAATACATGTATTGGGAGTGCATGTAGCGAGGGTACCAGAAACTTTAAATTCAGCTCAAAACACCCCTTAAATGGGTTGGATCTGGCTCAAATTTTCACAGGAAACTCAGTTTTCATCATAGAATTAAATTGCATTTGTCTGACAAACTCGAGGGCCATATTTGGAATTTCAGTTTTGGGGTGTGGGCCTGGTCTGCCCCCCCTCATGAGGGGTAATTTCAGGTATATCATATTGTGGTCAATCTGAAGCACTTATGGAATTTCAGACATGTTTTGATCAGAAATGAGGACATTTTAGGCCCATTTGGAGCATTACATGTCTGAACAGAAATTATTTAACCCGAATATTGCTGTTAAAATGGTGTAAAATACATGTAAATCAGCCCAACTGAGTAGTAAATGTTGGTCTATAATTCTGAAATTTGGCAAGAACATAGTCAGTAACCTACTAAATCTGACTGCATAGGTTTTAGAATTACATCCAGTATAGCAGTGATTACTGGTGTGGTATAGGGGCCCCAGCAGGCCTGTAATTCGCCTTCTGGGGGGTGCCTTAAGGTTTGCTCATATTTTGACCAATAAGGCAGAAGTAAGGCTGTAAACCATACTTTTGGCGAGAGTGGGCACCACTAAAAGAGAAATAAGTAGTGTATTCATTAAGAAATACATACCAAGCTCAAAATACATGTATTGGGAGTGCATGTAGCGAGGGTACCATAAACTTTAAATTCAGCTCAAAACACCCCTTAAATGGGTTGGATCTGGCTCAAATTTTCACAGGAAACTCAGTTTTCATCATAGAATTAAATTGCATTTGTCTGACAAACTCGAGGGCCATATTTGGAGTTTCAGTTTCGGGGTGTGGGCGTGGTCTGCCCCCCCTCATGAGGGGTAATTTCAGGTATATCATATTGTGGTCAATCTGAAGCACTTATGGAATTTCAGACATGTTTTGATCAGAAATGAGGACATTTTAGGCCCATTTGGAGCATTACATGTCTGAACAGAAATTATTTAACCCGAATATTGCTGTTAAAATGGTGTAAAATACATGTAAATCAGCCCAACTGAGTAGTAAATGTTGGTCTATAATTCTGAAATTTGGCAAGAAAATAGTCAGTAACCTACTGAATCTGACTGCATAGGTTTTAGAATTACATCCAGTATAGCAGTGATTACTGGTGTGGTATAGGGGCCCCAGCAGGCCTGTAATTCGCCTTCTGGGGGGTGCCTTAAGGTTTGCTCATATTTTGACCAATAAGGCAGAAGTAAGGCTGTAAACCATATTTTTGGCGAGAGTGGGCACCAATAAAAGAGAAATAAGTAGTGTATTCATTAAGAAATACATACCAAGCTCAAAATACATGTATTGGGAGTGCATGTAGCGAGGGTACCATAAACTTTAAATTCAGCTCAAAACACCCCTTAAATGGGTTGGATCTGGCTCAAATTTTCACAGGAAACTCAGTTTTCATCATAGAATTAAATTGCATTTGTCTGACAAACTCGAGGGCCATATTTGGAATTTCAGTTTCGGGGTGTGGGCCTGGTCTGCCCTCCTCATGAGGGGTAATTTCAGGTATATCATATTGTGGTCAATCTGAAGCACTTATGGAATTTCAGACATGTTTTGATCAGAAATTAGGACATTTTAGGCCCATTTGGAGCAATACAAGTCTGAACAGAAATTATTTAACCCGAATATTGCTGTTAAAATGGTGTAAAATACATGTAAATCAGCCCAACTGAGTAGTAAATGTTGGTCTATAATTCTGAAATTTGGCAAGAACATAGTCAGTAACCTACTAAATCTGACTGCATATGTTTTAGAATTACATCCAGTATAGCAGTGATTACTGGTGTGGTATAGGGGCCCCAGCAGGCCTGTAATTGGCCTTCTGGGGGGTGCCTTAAGGTTTGCTCATATTTTGACCAATAAGGCAGAAGTAAGACTGTAAACCATACTTTTGGCGAGAGTGGGCACCACTAAAAGAGAAATAAGTAGTGTATTCATTAAGAAATACATACCAAGCTCAAAATACATGTATTGGGAGTGCATGTAGCGAGGGTACCATAAACTTTAAATTCAGCTCAAAACACCCCTTAAATGGGTTGGATCTGGCTCAAATTTTCACAGGAAACTCAGTTTTCATCATATAATTAAATTGCATTTGTCTGACAAACTCGAGGGCCATATTTGGAATTTCAGTTTCGGGGTGTGGGCCTGGTCTGCCCCCCCTCATGAGGGGTAATTTCAGGTATATCATATTGTGGTCAATCTGAAGCACTTATGGAATTTCAGACATGTTTTGATCAGAAATGAGGACATTTTAGGCCCATTTGGAGCATTACATGTCTGAACACAAATTATTTAACCCGAATATTGCTGTTAAAATGGTGTAAAATACATGTAAATCAGCCCAACTGAGTAGTAAATGTTGGTCTATAATTCTGAAATTTGGCAAGAAAATAGTCAGTAACCTACTGAATCTGACTGCATAGGTTTTAGAATTACATCCAGTATAGCAGTGATTACTGGTGTGGTATAGGGGCCCCAGCAGGCCTGTAATTTGCCTTCTGGGGGGTGCCTTAAGGTTTGCTCATATTTTGACCAATAAGGCAGAAGTAAGGCTGTAAACCATATTTTTGGCGAGAGTGGGCACCAATAAAAGAGAAATAAGTAGTGTATTCATTAAGAAATACATACCAAGCTCAAAATACATGTATTGGGAGTGCATGTAGCGAGGGTACCATAAACTTTAAATTCAGCTCAAAACACCCCTTAAATGGGTTGGATCTGGCTCAAATTTTCACAGGAAACTCAGTTTTCATCATAGAATTCAATTGCATTTGTCTGACAAACTCCAGGGCCATATTTCGAATTTCAGTTTCGGAGTATGGGCCTGGTCTGCCCCCCCCCCCCCCCCCCCCCCCCTCA
The DNA here is from genome assembly GCA_964017235.1 of Sabellastarte sp. h YS-2021. Classification (NCBI taxonomy): domain Eukaryota; kingdom Metazoa; phylum Annelida; class Polychaeta; order Sabellida; family Sabellidae; genus Sabellastarte; species Sabellastarte sp. h YS-2021. Next base: position 85,018,011 of record OZ024935.1, on the reverse strand, counting down.
GGAGGGGTAATTTCAGGTATATCATATTGTGGTCAATCTGAAGCACTTATGGAATTTCAGACATGTTTTGATCAGAAATGAGGACATTTTAGGCCCATTTGGAGCATTACATGTCTGAACAGAAATTATTTAACCCGAATATTGCTGTTAAAATGGTGTAAAATACATGTAAATCAGCCCAACTGAGTAGTAAATGTTGGTCTATAATTCTGAAATTTGGCAAGAAAATAGTCAGTAACCTACTGAATCTGACTGCATAGGTTTTAGAATTACATCCAGTATAGCAGTGATTACTGGTGTGGTATAGGGGCCCCAGCAGGCCTGTAATTCGCCTTCTGGGGGGTGCCTTAAGGTTTGCTCATATTTTGACCAATAAGGCAGAAGTAAGGCTGTAAACCATATTTTTGGCGAGAGTGGGCACCAATAAAAGAGAAATAAGTAGTGTATTCATTAAGAAATACATACCAAGCTCAAAATACATGTATTGGGAGTGCATGTAGCGAGGGTACCAGAAACTTTAAATTCAGCTCAAAACACCCCTTAAATGGGTTGGATCTGGCTCAAATTTTCACAGGAAACTCAGTTTTCATCATAGAATTAAATTGCATTTGTCTGACAAACTCGAGGGCCATATTTGGAATTTCAGTTTCGGGGTGTGGGCCTGGTCTGCCCCCCCTCATGAGGGGTAATTTCAGGTATATCATATTGTGGTCAATCTGAAGCACTTATGGAATTTCAGACATGTTTTGATCAGAAATGAGGACATTTTAGGCCCATTTGGAGCATTACATGTCTGAACAGAAATTATTTAACCCGAATATTGCTGTTAAAATGGTGTAAAATACATGTAAATCAGCCCAACTGAGTAGTAAATGTTGGTCTATAATTCTGAAATTTGGCAAGAACATAGTCAGTAACCTACTAAATCTGACTGCATAGGTTTTAGAATTACATCCAGTATAGCAGTGATTACTGGTGTGGTATAGGGGCCCCAGCAGGCCTGTAATTCGCCTTCTGGGGGGTGCCTTAAGGTTTGCTCATATTTTGACCAATAAGGCAGAAGTAAGGCTGTAAACCATACTTTTGGCGAGAGTGGGCACCACTAAAAGAGAAATAAGTAGTGTATTCATTAAGAAATACATACCAAGCTCAAAATACATGTATTGGGAGTGCATGTAGCGAGGGTACCATAAACTTTAAATTCAGCTCAAAACACCCCTTAAATGGGTTGGATCTGGCTCAAATTTTCACAGGAAACTCAGTTTTCATCATAGAATTAAATTGCATTTGTCTGACAAACTCGAGGGCCATATTTGGAGTTTCAGTTTCGGGGTGTGGGCGTGGTCTGCCCCCCCTCATGAGGGGTAATTTCAGGTATATCATATTGTGGTCAATCTGAAGCACTTATGGAATTTCAGACATGTTTTGATCAGAAATGAGGACATTTTAGGCCCATTTGGAGCATTACATGTCTGAACAGAAATTATTTAACCCGAATATTGCTGTTAAAATGGTGTAAAATACATGTAAATCAGCCCAACTGAGTAGTAAATGTTGGTCTATAATTCTGAAATTTGGCAAGAAAATAGTCAGTAACCTACTGAATCTGACTGCATAGGTTTTAGAATTACATCCAGTATAGCAGTGATTACTGGTGTGGTATAGGGGCCCCAGCAGGCCTGTAATTCGCCTTCTGGGGGGTGCCTTAAGGTTTGCTCATATTTTGACCAATAAGGCAGAAGTAAGGCTGTAAACCATATTTTTGGCGAGAGTGGGCACCAATAAAAGAGAAATAAGTAGTGTATTCATTAAGAAATACATACCAAGCTCAAAATACATGTATTGGGAGTGCATGTAGCGAGGGTACCATAAACTTTAAATTCAGCTCAAAACACCCCTTAAATGGGTTGGATCTGGCTCAAATTTTCACAGGAAACTCAGTTTTCATCATAGAATTAAATTGCATTTGTCTGACAAACTCGAGGGCCATATTTGGAATTTCAGTTTCGGGGTGTGGGCCTGGTCTGCCCCCCTCATGAGGGGTAATTTCAGGTATATCATATTGTGGTCAATCTGAAGCACTTATGGAATTTCAGACATGTTTTGATCAGAAATTAGGACATTTTAGGCCCATTTGGAGCAATACAAGTCTGAACAGAAATTATTTAACCCGAATATTGCTGTTAAAATGGTGTAAAATACATGTAAATCAGCCCAACTGAGTAGTAAATGTTGGTCTATAATTCTGAAATTTGGCAAGAACATAGTCAGTAACCTACTGAATCTGACTGCATAGGTTTTAGAATTACATCCAGTATAGCAGTGATTACTGGTGTGGTATAGGGGCCCCAGCAGGCCTGTAATTCGCCTTCTGGGGGGTGCCTTAAGGTTTGCTCATATTTTGACCAATAAGGCAGAAGTAAGGCTGTAAACCATACTTTTGGCGAGAGTGGGCACCACTAAAAGAGAAATAAGTAGTGTATTCATTAAGAAATACATACCAAGCTCAAAATACATGTATTGGGAGTGCATGTAGCGAGGGTACCATAAACTTTAAATTCAGCTCAAAACACCCCTTAAATGGGTTGGATCTGGCTCAAATTTTCACAGGAAACTCAGTTTTCATCATAGAATTAAATTGCATTTGTCTGACAAACTCGAGGGCCATATTTGGAGTTTCAGTTTCGGGGTGTGGGCGTGGTCTGCCCCCCCTCATGAGGGGTAATTTCAGGTATATCATATTGTGGTCAATCTGAAGCACTTATGGAATTTCAGACATGTTTTGATCAGAAATGAGGACATTTTAGGCCCATTTGGAGCATTACATGTCTGAACAGAAATTATTTAACCCGAATATTGCTGTTAAAATGGTGTAAAATACATGTAAATCAGCCCAACTGAGTAGTAAATGTTGGTCTATAATTCTGAAATTTGGCAAGAAAATAGTCAGTAACCTACTGAATCTGACTGCATAGGTTTTAGAATTACATCCAGTATAGCAGTGATTACTGGTGTGGTATAGGGGCCCCAGCAGGCCTGTAATTCGCCTTCTGGGGGGTGCCTTAAGGTTTGCTCATATTTTGACCAATAAGGCAGAAGTAAGGCTGTAAACCATATTTTTGGCGAGAGTGGGCACCAATAAAAGAGAAATAAGTAGTGTATTCATTAAGAAATACATACCAAGCTCAAAATACATGTATTGGGAGTGCATGTAGCGAGGGTACCATAAACTTTAAATTCAGCTCAAAACACCCCTTAAATGGGTTGGATCTGGCTCAAATTTTCACAGGAAACTCAGTTTTCATCATAGAATTAAATTGCATTTGTCTGACAAACTCGAGGGCCATATTTGGAATTTCAGTTTCGGGGTGTGGGCCTGGTCTGCCCCCCTCATGAGGGGTAATTTCAGGTATATCATATTGTGGTCAATCTGAAGCACTTATGGAATTTCAGACATGTTTTTATCAGAAATTAGGACATTTTAGGCCCATTTGGAGCAATACAAGTCTGAACAGAAATTATTTAACCCGAATATTGCTGTTAAAATGGTGTAAAATACATGTAAATCAGCCCAACTGAGTAGTAAATGTTGGTCTATAATTCTGAAATTTGGCAAGAACATAGTCAGTAACCTACTAAATCTGACTGCATATGTTTTAGAATTACATCCAGTATAGCAGTGATTACTGGTGTGGTATAGGGGCCCCAGCAGGCCTGTAATTGGCCTTCTGGGGGGTGCCTTAAGGTTTGCTCATATTTTGACCAATAAGGCAGAAGTAAGGCTGTAAACCATACTTTTGGCGAGAGTGGGCACCACTAAAAGAGAAATAAGTAGTGTATTCATTAAGAAATACATACCAAGCTCAAAATACATGTATTGGGAGTGCATGTAGCGAGGGTACCATAAACTTTAAATTCAGCTCAAAACACCCCTTAAATGGGTTGGATCTGGCTCAAATTTTCACAGGAAACTCAGTTTTCATCATATAATTAAATTGCATTTGTCTGACAAACTCGAGGGCCATATTTGGAATTTCAGTTTCGGGGTGTGGGCCTGGTCTGCCCCCCCTTATGAGGGGTAATTTCAGGTATATCATATTGTGGTCAATCTGAAGCACTTATGGAATTTCAGACATGTTTTGATCAGAAATGAGGACATTTTAGGCCCATTTGGAGCATTACATGTCTGAACACAAATTATTTAACCCGAATATTGCTGTTAAAATGGTGTAAAATACATGTAAATCAGCCCAACTGAGTAGTAAATGTTGGTCTATAATTCTGAAATTTGGCAAGAAAATAGTCAGTAACCTACTGAATCTGACTGCATAGGTTTTAGAATTACATCCAGTATAGCAGTGATTACTGGTGTGGTATAGGGGCCCCAGCAGGCCTGTAATTTGCCTTCTGGGGGGTGCCTTAAGGTTTGCTCATATTTTGACCAATAAGGCAGAAGTAAGGCTGTAAACCATATTTTTGGCGAGAGTGGGCACCAATAAAAGAGAAATAAGTAGTGTATTCATTAAGAAATACATACCAAGCTCAAAATACATGTATTGGGAGTGCATGTAGCGAGGGTACCAGAAACTTTAAATTCGGCTCAAAACACCCCTTAAATGGGTTGGATCTGGCTCAAATTTTCACAGGAAACTCAGTTTTCATCATAGAATTCAATTGCATTTGTCTGACAAACTCCAGGGCCATATTTCGAATTTCAGTTTCGGAGTATGGGCCTGGTCTGCCCCCCCCCCCCCCCCCCCTCATGAGGGGTAATTTCAGGTATATCATATTGTGGTCAATCTGAAGCACTTATGGAATTTCAGACATGTTTTGATCAGAAATGAGGACATTTTAGGCCCATTTGGAGCATTACATGTCTGAACAGAAATTATTTAACCCGAATATTGCTGTTAAAATGGTGTAAAATACATGTAAATCAGCCCAACTGAGTAGTAAATGTTGGTCTATAATTCTGAAATTTGGCAAGAAAATAGTCAGTAACCTACTGAATCTGACTGCATAGGTTTTAGAATTACATCCAGTATAGCAGTGATTACTGGTGTGGTATAGGGGCCCCAGCAGGCCTGTAATTCGCCTTCTGGGGGGTGCCTTAAGGTTTGCTCATATTTTGACCAATAAGGCAGAAGTAAGGCTGTAAACCATATTTTTGGCGAGAGTGGGCACCAATAAAAGAGAAATAAGTAGTGTATTCATTAAGAAATACATACCAAGCTCAAAATACATGTATTGGGAGTGCATGTAGCGAGGGTACCAGAAACTTTAAATTCAGCTCAAAACACCCCTTAAATGGGTTGGATCTGGCTCAAATTTTCACAGGAAACTCAGTTTTCATCATAGAATTAAATTGCATTTGTCTGACAAACTCGAGGGCCATATTTGGAATTTCAGTTTCGGGGTGTGGGCCTGGTCTGCCCCCCCTCATGAGGGGTAATTTCAGGTATATCATATTGTGGTCAATCTGAAGCACTTATGGAATTTCAGACATGTTTTGATCAGAAATGAGGACATTTTAGGCCCATTTGGAGCATTACATGTCTGAACAGAAATTATTTAACCCGAATATTGCTGTTAAAATGGTGTAAAATACATGTAAATCAGCCCAACTGAGTAGTAAATGTTGGTCTATAATTCTGAAATTTGGCAAGAACATAGTCAGTAACCTACTAAATCTGACTGCATAGGTTTTAGAATTACATCCAGTATAGCAGTGATTACTGGTGTGGTATAGGGGCCCCAGCAGGCCTGTAATTCGCCTTCTGGGGGGTGCCTTAAGGTTTGCTCATATTTTGACCAATAAGGCAGAAGTAAGGCTGTAAACCATACTTTTGGCGAGAGTGGGCACCACTAAAAGAGAAATAAGTAGTGTATTCATTAAGAAATACATACCAAGCTCAAAATACATGTATTGGGAGTGCATGTAGCGAGGGTACCATAAACTTTAAATTCAGCTCAAAACACCCCTTAAATGGGTTGGATCTGGCTCAAATTTTCACAGGAAACTCAGTTTTCATCATAGAATTAAATTGCATTTGTCTGACAAACTCGAGGGCCATATTTGGAGTTTCAGTTTCGGGGTGTGGGCGTGGTCTGCCCCCCCTCATGAGGGGTAATTTCAGGTATATCATATTGTGGTCAATCTGAAGCACTTATGGAATTTCAGACATGTTTTGATCAGAAATGAGGACATTTTAGGCCCATTTGGAGCATTACATGTCTGAACAGAAATTATTTAACCCGAATATTGCTGTTAAAATGGTGTAAAATACATGTAAATCAGCCCAACTGAGTAGTAAATGTTGGTCTATAATTCTGAAATTTGGCAAGAAAATAGTCAGTAACCTACTGAATCTGACTGCATAGGTTTTAGAATTACATCCAGTATAGCAGTGATTACTGGTGTGGTATAGGGGCCCCAGCAGGCCTGTAATTCGCCTTCTGGGGGGTGCCTTAAGGTTTGCTCATATTTTGACCAATAAGGCAGAAGTAAGGCTGTAAACCATATTTTTGGCGAGAGTGGGCACCAATAAAAGAGAAATAAGTAGTGTATTCATTAAGAAATACATACCAAGCTCAAAATACATGTATTGGGAGTGCATGTAGCGAGGGTACCATAAACTTTAAATTCAGCTCAAAACACCCCTTAAATGGGTTGGATCTGGCTCAAATTTTCACAGGAAACTCAGTTTTCATCATAGAATTAAATTGCATTTGTCTGACAAACTCGAGGGCCATATTTGGAATTTCAGTTTCGGGGTGTGGGCCTGGTCTGCCCCCCTCATGAGGGGTAATTTCAGGTATATCATATTGTGGTCAATCTGAAGCACTTATGGAATTTCAGACATGTTTTGATCAGAAATTAGGACATTTTAGGCCCATTTGGAGCAATACAAGTCTGAACAGAAATTATTTAACCCGAATATTGCTGTTAAAATGGTGTAAAATACATGTAAATCAGCCCAACTGAGTAGTAAATGTTGGTCTATAATTCTGAAATTTGGCAAGAACATAGTCAGTAACCTACTAAATCTGACTGCATATGTTTTAGAATTACATCCAGTATAGCAGTGATTACTGGTGTGGTATAGGGGCCCCAGCAGGCCTGTAATTGGCCTTCTGGGGGGTGCCTTAAGGTTTGCTCATATTTTGACCAATAAGGCAGAAGTAAGGCTGTAAACCATACTTTTGGCGAGAGTGGGCACCACTAAAAGAGAAATAAGTAGTGTATTCATTAAGAAATACATACCAAGCTCAAAATACATGTATTGGGAGTGCATGTAGCGAGGGTACCATAAACTTTAAATTCAGCTCAAAACACCCCTTAAATGGGTTGGATCTGGCTCAAATTTTCACAGGAAACTCAGTTTTCATCATATAATTAAATTGCATTTGTCTGACAAACTCGAGGGCCATATTTGGAATTTCAGTTTCGGGGTGTGGGCCTGGTCTGCCCCCCCTCATGAGGGGTAATTTCAGGTATATCATATTGTGGTCAATCTGAAGCACTTATGGAATTTCAGACATGTTTTGATCAGAAATGAGGACATTTTAGGCCCATTTGGAGCATTACATGTCTGAACACAAATTATTTAACCCGAATATTGCTGTTAAAATGGTGTAAAATACATGTAAATCAGCCCAACTGAGTAGTAAATGTTGGTCTATAATTCTGAAATTTGGCAAGAAAATAGTCAGTAACCTACTGAATCTGACTGCATAGGTTTTAGAATTACATCCAGTATAGCAGTGATTACTGGTGTGGTATAGGGGCCCCAGCAGGCCTGTAATTCGCCTTCTGGGGGGTGCCTTAAGGTTTGCTCATATTTTGACCAATAAGGCAGAAGTAAGGCTGTAAACCATATTTTTGGCGAGAGTGGGCACCAATAAAAGAGAAATAAGTAGTGTATTCATTAAGAAATACATACCAAGCTCAAAATACATGTATTGGAAGTGCATGTAGCGAGGGTACCAGAAACTTTAAATTCAGCTCAAAACACCCCTTAAATGGGTTGGATCTGGCTCAAATTTTCACAGGAAACTCAGTTTTCATCATAGAATTAAATTGCATTTGTCTGACAAACTCGAGGGCCATATTTGGAATTTCAGTTTCGGGGTGTGGGCCTGGTCTGCCCCCCCTCATGAGGGGTAATTTCAGGTATATCATATTGTGGTCAATCTGAAGCACTTATGGAATTTCAGACATGTTTTGATCAGAAATGAGGACATTTTAGGCCCATTTGGAGCATTACATGTCTGAACAGAAATTATTTAACCCGAATATTGCTGTTAAAATGGTGTAAAATACATGTAAATCAGCCCAACTGAGTAGTAAATGTTGGTCTATAATTCTGAAATTTGGCAAGAAAATAGTCAGTAACCTACTGAATCTGACTGCATAGGTTTTAGAATTACATCCAGTATAGCAGTGATTACTGGTGTGGTATAGGGGCCCCAGCAGGCCTGTAATTCGCCTTCTGGGGGGTGCCTTAAGGTTTGCTCATATTTTGACCAATAAGGCAGAAGTAAGGCTGTAAACCATATTTTTGGCGAGAGTGGGCACCACTAAAAGAGAAATAAGTAGTGTATTCATTAAGAAATACATACCAAGCTCAAAATACATGTATTGGGAGTGCATGTAGCGAGGGTACCATAAACTTTAAATTCAGCTCAAAACACCCCTTAAATGGGTTGGATCTGGCTCAAATTTTCACAGGAAACTCAGTTTTCATCATAGAAGTAAATTGCATTTGTCTGACAAACTCGAGGGCCATATTTGGAATTTCAGTTTCGGGGTGTGGGCGTGGTCTGCCCCCCCTCATGAGGGGTAATTTCAGGTATATCATATTGTGGTCAATCTGAAGCACTTATGGAATTTCAGACATGTTTTGATCAGAAATGAGGACATTTTAGGCCCATTTGGAGCATTACATGTCTGAACAGAAATTATTTAACCCGAATATTGCTGTTAAAATGGTGTAAAATACATGTAAATCAGCCCAACTGAGTAGTAAATGTTGGTCTATAATTCTGAAATTTGGCAAGAAAATAGTCAGTAACCTACTGAATCTGACTGCATAGGTTTTAGAATTACATCCAGTATAGCAGTGATTACTGGTGTGGTATAGGAGCCCCAGCAGGCCTGTAATTCGCCTTCTGGGGGGTGCCTTAAGGTTTGCTCATATTTTGACCAATAAGGCAGAAGTAAGGCTGTAAACCATATTTTTGGCGAGAGTGGGCACCAATAAAAGAGAAATAAGTAGTGTATTCATTAAGAAATACATACCAAGCTCAAAATACATGTATTGGGAGTGCATGTAGCGAGGGTACCATAAACTTTAAATTCAGCTCAAAACACCCCTTAAATGGGTTGGATCTGGCTCAAATTTTCACAGGAAACTCAGTTTTCATCATAGAATTAAATTGCATTTGTCTGACAAACTCGAGGGCCATATTTGGAATTTCAGTTTCGGGGTGTGGGCCTGGTCTGCCCCCCTCATGAGGGGTAATTTCAGGTATATCATATTGTGGTCAATCTGAAGCACTTATGGAATTTCAGACATGTTTTGATCAGAAATGAGGACATTTTAGGCCCATTTGGAGCATTACAAGTCTGAACAGAAATTATTTAACCCGAATATTGCTGTTAAAATGGTGTAAAATACATGTAAATCAGCCCAACTGAGTAGTAAATGTTGGTCTATAATTCTGAAATTTGGCAAGAACATAGTCAGTAACCTACTGAATCTGACTGCATAGGTTTTAGAATTACATCCAGTATAGCAGTGATTACTGGTGTGGTATAGGGGCCCCAGCAGGCCTGTAATTGGCCTTCTGGGGGGTGCCTTAAGGTTTGCTCATATTTTGACCAATAAGACAGAAGTAAGGCTGTAAACCATACTTTTGGCGAGAGTGGGCACCACTAAAAGAGAAATAAGTAGTGTATTCATTAAGAAATACATACCAAGCTCAAAATACATGTATTGGGAGTGCATGTAGCGAGGGTACCATAAACTTTAAATTCAGCTCAAAACACCCCTTAAATGGGTTGGATCTGGCTCAAATTTTCACAGGAAACTCAGTTTTCATCATAGAATTAAATTGCATTTGTCTGACAAACTCGAGGGCCATATTTGGAGTTTCAGTTTCGGGGTGTGGGCGTGGTCTGCCCCCCCTCATGAGGGGTAATTTCAGGTATATCATATTGTGGTCAATCTGAAGCACTTATGGAATTTCAGACATGTTTTGATCAGAAATGAGGACATTTTAGGACCATTTGGAGCATTACATGTCTGAACACAAATTATTTAACCCGAATATTGCTGTTAAAATGGTGTAAAATACATGTAAATCAGCCCAACTGAGTAGTAAATGTTGGTCTATAATTCTGAAATTTGGCAAGAACATAGTCAGTAACCTACTAAATCTGACTGCATAGGTTTTAGAATTACATCCAGTATAGCAGTGATTACTGGTGTGGTATAGGGGCCCCAGCAGGCCTGTAATTGGCCTTCTGGGGGGTGCCTTAAGGTTTGCTCATATTTTGACCAATAAGGCAGAAGTAAGGCTGTAAACCATACTTTTGGCGAGAGTGGGCACCACTAAAAGAGAAATAAGTAGTGTATTCATTAAGAAATACATACCAAGCCCAAAATACATGTATTGGGAGTGCATGTAGCGAGGGTACCATAAACTTTAAATTCAGCTCAAAACACCCCTTAAATGGGTTGGATCTGGCTCAAATTTTCACAGGAAACTCAGTTTTCATCATAGAATTAAATTGCATTTGTCTGACAAACTCGAGGGCCATATTTGGAGTTTCAGTTTCGGGGTGTGGGCGTGGTCTGCCCCCCCTCATGAGGGGTAATTTCAGGTATATCATATTGTGGTCAATCTGAAGCACTTATGGAATTTCAGACATGTTTTGATCAGAAATGAGGACATTTTAGGCCCATTTGGAGCATTACATGTCTGAACACAAATTATTTAACCCGAATATTGCTGTTAAAATGGTGTAAAATACATGTAAATCAGCCCAACTGAGTAGTAAATGTTGGTCTATAATTCTGAAATTTGGCAAGAAAATAGTCAGTAACCTACTGAATCTGACTGCATAGGTTTTAGAATTACATCCAGTATAGCAGTGATTACTGGTGTGGTATAGGGGCCCCAGCAGGCCTGTAATTCGCCTTCTGGGGGATGCCTTAAGGTTTGCTCATATTTTGACCAATAAGGCAGAAGTAAGGCTGTACACCATATTTTTGGCGAGAGTGGGCACTACTAAAAGAGAAATAAGGAGTATATTCATTAAGAAATACATACCAAGCTCAAAATACATGTATTGGGAGTGCATGTAGCGAGGGTACCATAAACTTTAAATTCAGCTCAAAACACCCCTTAAATGGGTTGGATCTGGCTCAAATTTTCACAGGAAACTCAGTTTTCATCATAGAATTAAATTGCATTTGTCTGATAAACTCGAGGGCCATATTTGGAATATCAGTTTCGGGGTGTGGGCCTGGTCTGCCCCCCTCATGAGGGGTAATTTCAGGTATATCATATTGTGGTCAATCTGAAGCACTTATGGAATTTCAGACATGTTTTGATCAGAAATTAGGACATTTTAGGCCCATTTGGAGCATTACATGTCTGAACAGAAATTATTTAACCCGAATATTGCTGTTAAAATGGTGTAAAATACATGTAAATCAGCCCAACTGAGTAGTAAATGTTGGTCTATAATTCTGAAATTTGGCAAGAAAATAGTCAGTAACCTACTGAATCTGACTGCATAGGTTTTAGAATTACATCCAGTATAGCAGTGATTACTGGTGTGGTATAGGAGCCCCAGCAGGCCTGTAATTCGCCTTCTGGGGGGTGCCTTAAGGTTTGCTCATATTTTGACCAATAAGGCAGAAGTAAGGCTGTAAACCATATTTTTGGCGAGAGTGGGCACCACTAAAAGAGAAATAAGTAGTGTATTCATTAAGAAATACATACCAAGCTCAAACTACATGTATTGGGAGTGCATGTAGCGAGGGTACCAGAAACTTTAATTTCAGCTCAAAACACCCCTTAAATGGGTTGGATCTGGCTCAAATTTTCACAGGAAACTCAGTTTTCATCATAGAATTAAATTGCATTTGTCTGACAAACTCGAGGGCCATATTTGAAATTTCAGTTTCGGGGTGTGGGCCTGGTCTGCCCCCCCTCATGAGGGGTAATTTCAGGTATATCATATTGTGGTCAATCTGAAGCACTTATGGAATTTTAGACATGTTTTGATCAGAAATGAGGACATTTTAGGCCCATTTGGAGCATTACATGTCTGAACAGAAATTATTCAACCCGAATATTGCTGTTAAAATGGTGTAAAATACATGTAAATCAGCCCAACTGAGTAGTAAATGTTGGTCTATAATTCTGAAATTTGGCAAGAAAATAGTCAGTAACCTACTGAATCTGACTGCATAGGTTTTAGAATTACATCCAGTATAGCAGTGATTACTGGTGTGGTATAGGAGCCCCAGCAGGCCTGTAATTCGCCTTCTGGGGGGTGCCTTAAGGTTTGCTCATATTTTGACCAATAAGGCAGAAGTAAGGCTGTAAACCATATTTTTGGCGAGAGTGGGCACCAATAAAAGAGAAATAAGTAGTGTATTCATTAAGAAATACATACCAAGCTCAAAATACATGTATTGGGAGTGCATGTAGCGAGGGTACCATAAACTTTAAATTCAGCTCAAAACACCCCTTAAATGGGTTGGATCTGGCTCAAATTTTCACAGGAAACTCAGTTTTCATCATAGAATTAAATTGCATTTGTCTGACAAACTCGAGGGCCATATTTGAAATTTCAGTTTCGGGGTGTGGGCGTGGTCTGCCCCCCCTCATGAGGGGTAATTTCAGGTATATCATATTGTGGTCAATCTGAAGCACTTATGGAATTTCAGACATGTTTTGATCAGAAATGAGGACATTTTAGGCCCATTTGGAGCATTACATGTCTGAACACAAATTATTTAACCCGAATATTGCTGTTAAAATGGTGTAAAATACATGTAAATCAGCCCAACTGAGTAGTAAATGTTGGTCTATAATTCTGAAATTTGGCAAGAAAATAGTCAGTAACCTACTGAATCTGACTGCATAGGTTTTAGAATTACATCCAGTATAGCAGTGATTACTGGTGTGGTATAGGGGCCCCAGCAGGCCTGTAATTCGCCTTCTGGGGGATGCCTTAAGGTTTGCTCATATTTTGACCAATAAGGCAGAAGTAAGGCTGTAAACCATATTTTTGGCGAGAGTGGGCACTACTAAAAGAGAAATAAGGAGTATATTCATTAAGAAATACATACCAAGCTCAAAATACATGTATTGGGAGTGCATGTAGCGAGGGTACCATAAACTTTAAATTCAGCTCAAAACACCCCTTAAATGGGTTGGATCTGGCTCAAATTTTCACAGGAAACTCAGTTTTCATCATAGAATTAAATTGCATTTGTCTGATAAACTCGAGGGCCATATTTGGAATATCAGTTTCGGGGTGTGGGCCTGGTCTGCCCCCCTCATGAGGGGTAATTTCAGGTATATCATATTGTGGTCAATCTGAAGCACTTATGGAATTTCAGACATGTTTTGATCAGAAATTAGGACATTTTAGGCCCATTTGGAGCATTACATGTCTGAACAGAAATTATTTAACCCGAATATTGCTGTTAAAATGGTGTAAAATACATGTAAATCAGCCCAACTGAGTAGTAAATGTTGGTCTATAATTCTGAAATTTGGCAAGAAAATAGTCAGTAACCTACTGAATCTGACTGCATAGGTTTTAGAATTACATCCAGTATAGCAGTGATTACTGGTGTGGTATAGGAGCCCCAGCAGGCCTGTAATTCGCCTTCTGGGGGGTGCCTTAAGGTTTGCTCATATTTTGACCAATAAGGCAGAAGTAAGGCTGTAAACCATATTTTTGGCGAGAGTGGGCACCACTAAAAGAGAAATAAGTAGTGTATTCATTAAGAAATACATACCAAGCTCAAAATACATGTATTGGGAGTGCATGTAGCGAGGGTACCAGAAACTTTAATTTCAGCTCAAAACACCCCTTAAATGGGTTGGATCTGGCTCAAATTTTCACAGGAAACTCAGTTTTCATCATAGAATTAAATTGCATTTGTCTGACAAACTCGAGGGCCATATTTGAAATTTCAGTTTCGGGGTGTGGGCCTGGTCTGCCCCCCCTCATGAGGGGTAATTTCAGGTATATCATATTGTGGTCAATCTGAAGCACTTATGGAATTTCAGACATGTTTTGATCAGAAATGAGGACATTTTAGGCCCATTTGGAGCATTACATGTCTGAACAGAAATTATTCAACCCGAATATTGCTGTTAAAATGGTGTAAAATACATGTAAATCAGCCCAACTGAGTAGTAAATGTTGGTCTATAATTCTGAAATTTGGCAAGAAAATAGTCAGTAACCTACTGAATCTGACTGCATAGGTTTTAGAATTAAATCCAGTATAGCAGTGATTACTGGTGTGGTATAGGGGCCCCAGCAGGCCTGTAATTCGCCTTCTGGGGGGTGCCTTAAGGTTTGCTCATATTTTGACCAATAAGGCAGAAGTAAGGCTGTAAACCATAATTTTGGCGAGAGTGGGCACCACTAAAAGAGAAATAAGTAGTGTATTCATTAAGAAATACATACCAAGCTCAAAATACATGTATTGGGAGTGCATGTAGCGAGAGTACCATAAACTTTAAATTCAGCTCAAAACACCCCTTAAATGGGTTGGATCTGGCTCAAATTTTCACAGGAAACTCAGTTTTCATCATAGAAGTAAATTGCATTTGTCTGACAAACTCGAGGGCCATATTTGGAATTTCAGTTTCGGGGTGTGGGCGTGGTCTGCCCCCCCTCATGAGGGGTAATTTCAGGTATATCATATTGTGGTCAATCTGAAGCACTTATGGAATTTCAGACATGTTTTGATCAGAAATGAGGACATTTTAGGCCCATTTGGAGCATTACATGTCTGAACAGAAATTATTTAACCCGAATATTGCTGTTAAAATGGTGTAAAATACATGTAAATCAGCCCAACTGAGTAGTAAATGTTGGTCTATAATTCTGAAATTTGGCAAGAAAATAGTCAGTAACCTACTGAATCTGACTGCATAGGTTTTAGAATTACATCCAGTATAGCAGTGATTACTGGTGTGGTATAGGGGCCCCAGCAGGCCTGTAATTCGCCTTCTGGGGGGTGCCTTAAGGTTTGCTCATATTTTGACCAATAAGGCAGAAGTAAGGCTGTAAACCATATTTTTGGCGAGAGTGGGCACCAATAAAAGAGAAATAAGTAGTGTATTCATTAAGAAATACATACCAAGCTCAAAATACATGTATTGGGAGTGCATGTAGCGAGGGTACCATAAACTTTAAATTCAGCTCAAAACACCCCTTAAATGGGTTGGATCTGGCTCAAATTTTCACAGGAAACTCAGTTTTCATCATAGAATTAAATTGCATTTGTCTGACAAACTCGAGGGCCATATTTGGAATTTCAGTTTCGGGGTGTGGGCCTGGTCTGCCCCCCTCATGAGGGGTAATTTCAGGTATATCATATTGTGGTCAATCTGAAGCACTTATGGAATTTCAGACATGTTTTGATCAGAAATTAGGACATTTTAGGCCCATTTGGAGCATTACAAGTCTGAACAGAAATTATTTAACCCGAATATTGCTGTTAAAATGGTGTAAAATACATGTAAATCAGCCCAACTGAGTAGTAAATGTTGGTCTATAATTCTGAAATTTGGCAAGAACATAGTCAGTAACCTACTAAATCTGACTGCATAGGTTTTAGAATTACATCCAGTATAGCAGTGATTACTGGTGTGGTATAGGGGCCCCAGCAGGCCTGTAATTGGCCTTCTGGGGGGTGCCTTAAGGTTTGCTCATATTTTGACCAATAAGGCAGAAGTAAGGCTGTAAACCATACTTTTGGTGAGAGTGGGCACCACTAAAAGAGAAATAAGTAGTGTATTCATTAAGAAATACATACCAAGCTCAAAATACATGTATTGGGAGTGCATGTAGCGAGGGTACCATAAACTTTAAATTCAGCTCAAAACACCCCTTAAATGGGTTGGATCTGGCTCAAATTTTCACAGGAAACTCAGTTTTCATCATAGAATTAAATTGCATTTGTCTGACAAACTCGAGGGCCATATTTGGAGTTTCAGTTTCGGGGTGTGGGCGTGGTCTGCCCCCCCTCATGAGGGGTAATTTCAGGTATATCATATTGTGGTCAATCTGAAGCACTTATGGAATTTCAGACATGTTTTGATCAGAAATGAGGACATTTTAGGCCCATTTGGAGCATTACATGTCTGAACACAAATTATTTAACCCGAATATTGCTGTTAAAATGGTGTAAAATACATGTAAATCAGCCCAACTGAGTAGTAAATGTTGGTCTATAATTCTGAAATTTGGCAAGAAAATAGTCAGTAACCTACTGAATCTGACTGCATAGGTTTTAGAATTACACCCAGTATAGCAGTGATTACTGGTGTGGTATAGGGGCCCCAGCAGGCCTGTAATTCGCCTTCTGGTGGATGCCTTAAGGTTTGCTCATATTTTGATCAATAAGGCAGAAGTAAGGCTGTAAACCATATTTTTGGCGAGAGTGGGCACCACTAAAAGAGAAATAAGTAGTGTATTCATTAAGAAATACATACCAAGCTCAAAATACATGTATTGGGAGTGCATGTAGCGAGGGTACCAGAAACTTTAATTTCATCTCAAAACACCCCTTAAATGGGTTGGATCTGGCTCAAATTTTCACAGGAAACTCAGTTTTCATCATAGAATTAAATTGCATTTGTCTGACAAACTCGAGGGCCATATTTGAAATTTCAGTTTCGGGGTGTGGGCCTGGTCTGCCCCCCCTCATGAGGGGTAATTTCAGGTATATCATATTGTGGTCAATCTGAAGCACTTATGGAATTTCAGACATGTTTTGATCAGAAATGAGGACATTTTAGGCCCATTTGGAGCATTACATGTCTGAACAGAAATTATTCAACCCGAATATTGCTGTTAAAATGGTGTAAAATACATGTAAATCAGCCCAACTGAGTAGTAAATGTTGGTCTATAATTCTGAAATTTGGCAAGAAAATAGTCAGTAACCTACTGAATCTGACTGCATAGGTTTTAGAATTACATCCAGTATAGCAGTGATTACTGGTGTGGTATAGGGGCCCCAGCAGGCCTGTAATTCGCCTTCTGGGGGGTGCCTTAAGGTTTGCTCATATTTTGACCAATAAGGCAGAAGTAAGGCTGTAAACCATAATTTTGGCGAGAGTGGGCACCACTAAAAGAGAAATAAGTAGTGTATTCATTAAGAAATACATACCAAGCTCAAAATACATGTATTGGGAGTGCATGTAGCGAAGGTACCAGAAACTTTAAATTCAGCTCAAAACACCCCTTAAATGGGTTGGATCTGGCTCAAATTTTCACAGGAAACTCAGTTTTCATCATAGAATTCAATTGCATTTGTCTGACAAACTCCAGGGCCATATTTCGAATTTCAGTTTCGGAGTATGGGCCTGGTCTGCCCCCCCCCCCCCCCCTCATGAGGGGTAATTTCAGGTATATCATATTGTGGTCAATCTGAAGCACTTATGGAATTTCAGACATGTTTTGATCAGAAATGAGGACATTTTAGGCCCATTTGGAGCATTACATGTCTGAACAGAAATTATTTAACCCGAATATTGCTGTTAAAATGGTGTAAAATACATGTAAATCAGCCCAACTGAGTAGTAAATGTTGGTCTATAATTCTGAAATTTGGCAAGAAAATAGTCAGTAACCTACTGAATCTGACTGCATAGGTTTTAGAATTACATCCAGTATAGCAGTGATTACTGGTGTGGTATAGGGGCCCCAGCAGGCCTGTAATTCGCCTTCTGGGGGATGCCTTAAGGTTTGCTCATATTTTGACCAATAAGGCAGAAGTAAGGCTGTAAACCATATTTTTGGCGAGAGTGGGCACCACTAAAAGAGAAATAAGTAGTGTATTCATTAAGAAATACATACCAAGCTCAAAATACATGTATTGGGAGTGCATGTAGCGAGGGTACCATAAACTTTAAATTCAGCTCAAAACACCCCTTAAATGGGTTGGATCTGGCTCAAATTTTCACAGGAAACTCAGTTTTCATCATAGAATTAAATTGCATTTGTCTGACAAACTCGAGGGCCATATTTGGAATTTCAGTTTCGGGGTGTGGGCCTGGTCTGCCCCCCTCATGAGGGGTAATTTCAGGTATATCATATTGTGGTCAATCTGAAGCACTTATGGAATTTCAGACATGTTTTGATCAGAAATGAGGATATTTTAGGCCCATTTGGAGCATTACATGTCTGAACAGAAATTATTTAACCCGAATATTGCTGTTAAAATGGTGTAAAATACATGTAAATCAGCCCAACTGAGTAGTAAATGTTGGTCTATAATTCTGAAATTTGGCAAGAAAATAGTCAGTAACCTACTGAATCTGACTGCATAGGTTTTAGAATTACATCCAGTATAGCAGTGATTACTGGTGTGGTATAGGGGCCCCAGCAGGCCTGTAATTCGCCTTCTGGGGGTGCCTTAAGGTTTGCTCATATTTTGATCAATAAGGCAGAAGTAAGGCTGTAAACCATATTTTTGGCGAGAGTGGGCACCACTAAAAGAGAAATAAGTAGTGTATTCATTAAGAAATACATACCAAGCTCAAAATACATGTATTGGGAGTGCATGTAGCGAGGGTACCATAAACTTTAAATTCAGCTCAAAACACCCCTTAAATGGGTTGGATCTGGCTCAAATTTTCACAGGAAACTCAGTTTTCATCATAGAATTAAATTGCATTTGTCTGACAAACTCGAGGGCCATATTTGGAATTTCAGTTTCGGGGTGTGGGCCTGGTCTGCCCCCCCCTCATGAGGGGTAATTTCAGGTATATCATATTGTGGTCAATCTGAAGCATTTATGGAATTTCAGACATGTTTTGATCAGAAATGAGGACATTTTAGGCCCATTTGGAGCATTACATGTCTGAACAGAAATTATTTAACCCGAATATTGCTGTTAAAATGGTGTAAAATACATGTAAATCAGCCCAACTGAGTAGTAAATGTTGGTCTATAATTCTGAAATTTGGCAAGAAAATAGTCAGTAACCTACTGAATCTGACTGCATAGGTTTTAGAATTACATCCAGTATAGCAGTGATTACTGGTGTGGTATAGGAGCCCCAGCAGGCCTGTAATTCGCCTTCTGTGGGGTGCCTTAAGGTTTGCTCATATTTTGACCAATAAGGCAGAAGTAAGGCTGTAAACCATATTTTTGGCGAGAGTGGGCACCACTAAAAGAGAAATAAGTAGTGTATTCATTAAGAAATACATACCAAGCTCAAAATACATGTATTGGGAGTGCATGTAGCGAGGGTACCATAAACTTTAATTTCCGCTCAAAACACCCCTTAAATGGGTTGGATCTGGCTCAAATTTTCACAGGAAACTCAGTTTTCATCATAGAATTAAATTGCATTTGTCTGACAAACTCGAGGGCCATATTTGAAATTTCAGTTTCGGGGTGTGGGCCTGGTCTGCCCCCCCCCTCATGAGGGGTAATTTCAGGTATATCATATTGTGGTCAATCTGAAGCACTTATGGAATTTCAGACATGTTTTGATCAGAAATGAGGACATTTTAGGCCCATTTGGAGCATTACATGTCTGAACAGAAATTATTCAACCCGAATATTGCTGTTAAAATGGTGTAAAATACATGTAAATCAGCCCAACTGAGTAGTAAATGTTGGTCTATAATTCTGAAATTTGGCAAGAAAATAGTCAGTAACCTACTGAATCTGACTGCATAGGTTTTAGAATTACATCCAGTATAGCAGTGATTACTGGTGTGGTATAGGGGCCCCAGCAGGCCTGTAATTCGCCTTCTGGGGGGTGCCTTAAGGTTTGCTCATATTTTGACCAATAAGGCAGAAGTAAGGCTGTAAACCATAATTTTGGCGAGAGTGGGCACCACTAAAAGAGAAATAAGTAGTGTATTCATTAAGAAATACATACCAAGCTCAAAATACATGTATTGGGAGTGCATGTAGCGAAGGTACCAGAAACTTTAAATTCAGCTCAAAACACCCCTTAAATGGGTTGGATCTGTCTCAAATTTTCACAGGAAACTCAGTTTTCATCATAGAATTCAATTGCATTTGTCTGACAAACTCCAGGGCCATATTTCGAATTTCAGTTTCGGAGTAAGGGCCTCGTCTGCCCCCCCCCCCCCCCCCCCCCCTCATGAGGGGTAATTTCAGGTATATCATATTGTGGTCAATCTGAAGCACTTATGGAATTTCAGACATGTTTTGATCAGAAATGAGGACATTTTAGGCCCATTTGGAGCATTACATGTCTGAACAGAAATTATTTAACCCGAATATTGCTGTTAAAATGGTGTAAAATACATGTAAATCAGCCCAACTGAGTAGTAAATGTTGGTCTATAATTCTGAAATTTGGCAAGAAAATAGTCAGTAATCTACTGAATCTGACTGCATAGGTTTTAGAATTACATCCAGTATAGCAGTGATTACTGGTGTGGTATAGGGGCCCCAGCAGGCCTGTAATTCGCCTTCTGGGGGATGCCTTAAGGTTTGCTCATATTTTGACCAATAAGGCAGAAGTAAGGCTGTAAACCATATTTTTGGCGAGAGTGGGCACCACTAAAAGAGAAATAAGTAGTGTATTCATTAAGAAATACATACCAAGCTCAAAATACATGTATTGGGAGTGCATGTAGCGAGGGTACCATAAACTTTAATTTCAGCTCAAAACACCCCTTAAATGGGTTGGATCTGGCTCAAATTTTCACAGGAAACTCAGTTTTCATCATAGAATTAAATTGCATTTGTCTGACAAACTCGAGGGCCATATTTGAAATTTCAGTTTCGGGGTGTGGGCCTGGTCTGCCCCCCCTCATGAGGGGTAATTTCAGGTATATCATATTGTGGTCAATCTGAAGCACTTATGGAATTTCAGACATGTTTTGATCAGAAATGAGGACATTTTAGGCCCATTTGGAGCATTACATGTCTGAACAGAAATTATTCAACCCGAATATTGCTGTTAAAATGGTGTAAAATACATGTAAATCAGCCCAACTGAGTAGTAAATGTTGGTCTATAATTCTGAAATTTGGCAAGAAAATAGTCAGTAACCTACTGAATCTGACTGCATAGGTTTTAGAATTACATCCAGTATAGCAGTGATTACTGGTGTGGTATAGGGGCCCCAGCAGGCCTGTAATTCGCCTTCTGGGCGGTGCCTTAAGGTTTGCTCATATTTTGACCACTAAGGCAGAAGTAAGGCTGTAAACCATAATTTTTGCGAGAGTGGGCACCACTAAAAGAGAAATAAGTAGTGTATTCATTAAGAAATACATACCAAGCTCAAAATACATGTATTGGGAGTGCATGTAGCGAAGGTACCAGAAACTTTAAATTCAGCTCAAAACACCCCTTAAATGGGTTGGATCTGGCTCAAATTTTCACAGGAAACTCAGTTTTCATCATAGAATTAAATTGCATTTGTCTGACAAACTCCAGGGCCATATTTGGAATTTCAGTTTCGGGGTGTGGGCCTGGTCTGCCCCCCCCTCATGAGGGGTAATTTCAGGTATATCATATTGTGGTCAATCTGAAGCATTTATGGAATTTCAGACATGTTTTGATCAGAAATGAGGACATTTTAGGCCCATTTGGAGCATTACATGTCTGAACAGAAATTATTCAACCCGAATATTGCTGTTAAAATGGTGTAAAATACATGTAAATCAGCCCAACTGAGTAGTAAATGTTGGTCTATAATTCTGAAATTTGGCAAGAAAATAGTCAGTAACCTACTGAATCTGACTGCATAGGTTTTAGAATTACATCCAGTATAGCAGTGATTACTGGTGTGGTATAGGGGCCCCAGCAGGCCTGTAATTCGCCTTCTGGGGGGTGCCTTAAGGTTTGCTCATATTTTGACCAATAAGGCAGAAGTAAGGCTGTAAACCATAATTTTGGCGAGAGTGGGCACCACTAAAACAGAAATAAGTAGTGTATTCATTAAGAAATACATACCAAGCTCAAAATACATGTATTGGGAGTGCATGTAGCGAAGGTACCAGAAACTTTAAATTCAGCTCAAAACACCCCTTAAATGGGTTGGATCTGGCTCAAATTTTCACAGGAAACTCAGTTTTCATCATAGAATTCAATTGCATTTGTCTGACAAACTCCAGGGCCATATTTCGAATTTCAGTTTCGGAGTAAGGGCCTCGTCTGCCCCCCCCCCCCCCCCCCCCCCCTCATGAGGGGTAATTTCAGGTATATCATATTGTGGTCAATCTGAAGCACTTATGGAATTTCAGACATGTTTTGATCAGAAATGAGGACATTTTAGGCCCATTTGGAGCATTACATGTCTGAACAGAAATTATTTAACCCGAATATTGCTGTTAAAATGGTGTAAAATACATGTAAATCAGCCCAACTGAGTAGTAAATGTTGGTCTATAATTCTGAAATTTGGCAAGAAAATAGTCAGTAACCTACTGAATCTGACTGCATAGGATTTAGAATTACATCCAGTATAGCAGTGATTACTGGTGTGGTATAGGGGCCCCAGCAGGCCTGTAATTCGCCTTCTGGGGGATGCCTTAAGGTTTGCTCATATTTTGACCAATAAGGCAGAAGTAAGGCTGTAAACCATATTTTTGGCGAGAGTGGGCACCACTAAAAGAGAAATAAGTAGTGTATTCATTAAGAAATACATACCAAGCTCAAAATACATGTATTGGGAGTGCATGTAGCGAGGGTACCATAAACTTTAATTTCAGCTCAAAACACCCCTTAAATGGGTTGGATCTGGCTCAAATTTTCACAGGAAACTCAGTTTTCATCATAGAATTAAATTGCATTTGTCTGACAAACTCGAGGGCCATATTTGAAATTTCAGTTTCGGGGTGTGGGCCTGGTCTGCCCCCCCTCATGAGGGGTAATTTCAGGTATATCATATTGTGGTCAATCTGAAGCACTTATGGAATTTCAGACATGTTTTGATCAGAAATGAGGACATTTTAGGCCCATTTGGAGCATTACATGTCTGAACAGAAATTATTCAACCCGAATATTGCTGTTAAAATGGTGTAAAATACATGTAAATCAGCCCAACTGAGTAGTAAATGTTGGTCTATAATTCTGAAATTTGGCAAGAAAATAGTCAGTAACCTACTGAATCTAACTGCATAGGTTTTAGAATTACATCCAGTATAGCAGTGATTACTGGTGTGGTATAGGGGCCCCAGCAGGCCTGTAATTCGCCTTCTGGGGGATGCCTTAAGGTTTGCTCATATTTTGACCAATAAGGCAGAAGTAAGGCTGTAAACCATATTTTTGGCGAGAGTGGGCACCACTAAAAGAGAAATAAGTAGTGTATTCATTAAGAAATACATACCAAGCTCAAAATACATGTATTGGGAGTGCATGTAGCGAGGGTACCATAAACTTTAATTTCAGCTCAAAACACCCCTTAAATGGGTTGGATCTGGCTCAAATTTTCACAGGAAACTCAGTTTTCATCATAGAATTAAATTGCATTTGTCTGACAAACTCGAGGGCCATATTTGAAATTTCAGTTTCGGGGTGTGGGCCTGGTCTGCCCCCCCTCATGAGGGGTAATTTCAGGTATATCATATTGTGGTCAATCTGAAGCACTTATGGAATTTCAGACATGTTTTGATCAGAAATGAGGACATTTTAGGCCCATTTGGAGCATTACATGTCTGAACAGAAATTATTCAACCCGAATATTGCTGTTAAAATGGTGTAAAATACATGTAAATCAGCCGAACTGAGTAGTAAATGTTGGTCTATAATTCTGAAATTTGGCAAGAAAATAGTCAGTAACCTACTGAATCTGACTGCATAGGTTTTAGAATTACATCCAGTATAGCAGTGATTACTGGTGTGGTATAGGGGCCCCAGCAGGCCTGTAATTCGCCTTCTGGGCGGTGCCTTAAGGTTTGCTCATATTTTGACCACTAAGGCAGAAGTAAGGCTGTAAACCATAATTTTTGCGAGAGTGGGCACCACTAAAAGAGAAATAAGTAGTGTATTCATTAAGAAATACATACCAAGCTCAAAATACATGTATTGGGAGTGCATGTAGCGAAGGTACCAGAAACTTTAAATTCAGCTCAAAACACCCCTTAAATGGGTTGGATCTGGCTCAAATTTTCACAGGAAACTCAGTTTTCATCATAGAATTAAATTGCATTTGTCTGACAAACTCCAGGGCCATATTTGGAATATCAGTTTCGGGGTGTGGGCCTGGTCTGCCCCCCTCATGAGGGGTAATTTCAGGTATATCATATTGTGGTCAATCTGAAGCACTTATGGAATTTCAGACATGTTTTGATCAGAAATTAGGACATTTTAGGCCCATTTGGAGCATTACATGTCTGAACAGAAATTATTTAACCCGAATATTGCTGTTAAAATGGTGTAAAATACATGTAAATCAGCCCAACTGAGTAGTAAATGTTGGTCTATAATTCTGAAATTTGGCAAGAAAATAGTCAGTAACCTACTGAATCTGACTGCATAGGTTTTAGAATTACATCCAGTATAGCAGTGATTACTGGTGTGGTATAGGAGCCCCAGCAGGCCTGTAATTCGCCTTCTGGGGGGTGCCTTAAGGTTTGCTCATATTTTGACCAATAAGGCAGAAGTAAGGCTGTAAACCATATTTTTGGCGAGAGTGGGCACCACTAAAAGAGAAATAAGTAGTGTATTCATTAAGAAATACATACCAAGCTCAAAATACATGTATTGGGAGTGCATGTAGCGAGGGTACCAGAAACTTTAATTTCAGCTCAAAACACCCCTTAAATGGGTTGGATCTGGCTCAAATTTTCACAGGAAACTCAGTTTTCATCATAGAATTAAATTGCATTTGTCTGACAAACTCGAGGGCCATATTTGAAATTTCAGTTTCGGGGTGTGGGCCTGGTCTGCCCCCCCCTCATGAGGGGTAATTTCAGGTATATCATATTGTGGTCAATCTGAAGCACTTATGGAATTTCAGACATGTTTTGATCAGAAATGAGGACATTTTAGGCCCATTTGGAGCATTACATGTCTGAACAGAAATTATTCAAGCCGAATATTGCTGTTAAAATGGTGTAAAATACATGTAAATCAGCCCAACTGAGTAGTAAATGTTGGTCTATAATTCTGAAATTTGGCAAGAAAATAGTCAGTAACCTACTGAATCTGACTGCATAGGTTTTAGAATTACATCCAGTATAGCAGTGATTACTGGTGTGGTATAGGGGCCCCAGCAGGCCTGTAATTCGCCTTCTGGGGGGTGCCTTAAGGTTTGCTCATATTTTGACCACTAAGGCAGAAGTAAGGCTGTAAACCATAATTTTTGCGAGAGTGGGCATCACTAAAAGAGAAATAAGTAGTGTATTCATTAAGAAATACATACCAAGCTCAAAATACATGTATTGGGAGTGCATGTAGCGAAGGTACCAGAAACTTTAAATTCAGCTCAAAACACCCCTTAAATGGGTTGGATCTGGCTCAAATTTTCACAGGAAACTCAGTTTTCATCATAGAATTAAATTGCATTTGTCTGACAAACTCCAGGGCCATATTTCGAATTTCAGTTTCAGAGTATGGGCCTCGTCTGCCCCCCCCCCCCCCCCCCCTCATGAGGGGTAATTTCAGGTATATCATATTGTGGTCAATCTGAAGCACTTATGGAATTTCAGACATGTTTTGATCAGAAATGAGGACATTTTAGGCCCATTTGGAGCATTACATGTCTGAACAGAAATTATTTAACCCGAATATTGCTGTTAAAATGGTGTAAAATACATGTAAATCAGCCCAACTGAGTAGTAAATGTTGGTCTATAATTCTGAAATTTGGCAAGAAAATAGTCAGTAACCTACTGAATCTGACTGCATAGGTTTTAGAATTACATCCAGTATAGCAGTGATTACTGGTGTGGTATAGGGGCCCCAGCAGGCCTGTAATTCGCCTTCTGGGGGATGCCTTAAGGTTTGCTCATATTTTGACCAATAAGGCAGAAGTAAGGCTGTAAACCATATTTTTGGCGAGAGTGGGCACCACTAAAAGAGAAATAAGGAGTATATTCATTAAGAAATACATACCAAGCTCAAAATACATGTATTGGGAGTGCATGTAGCGAGGGTACCATAAACTTTAAATTCAGCTCAAAACACCCCTTAAATGGGTTGGATCTGGCTCAAATTTTCACAGGAAACTCAGTTTTCATCATAGAATTAAATTGCATTTGTCTGATAAACTCGAGGGCCATATTTGGAATATCAGTTTCGGGGTGTGGGCCTGGTCTGCCCCCCTCATGAGGGGTAATTTCAGGTATATCATATTGTGGTCAATCTGAAGCACTTATGGAATTTCAGACATGTTTTGATCAGAAATTAGGACATTTTAGGCCCATTTGGAGCATTACATGTCTGAACAGAAATTATTTAACCCGAATATTGCTGTTAAAATGGTGTAAAATACATGTAAATCAGCCCAACTGAGTAGTAAATGTTGGTCTATAATTCTGAAATTTGGCAAGAAAATAGTCAGTAACCTACTGAATCTGACTGCATAGGTTTTAGAATTACATCCAGTATAGCAGTGATTACTGGTGTGGTATAGGGGCCCCAGCAGGCCTGTAATTCGCCTTCTGGGGGGTGCCTTAAGGTTTGCTCATATTTTGACCACTAAGGCAGAAGTAAGGCTGTAAACCATAATTTTTGCGAGAGTGGGCATCACTAAAAGAGAAATAAGTAGTGTATTCATTAAGAAATACATACCAAGCTCAAAATACATGTATTGGGAGTGCATGTAGCGAAGGTACCAGAAACTTTAAATTCAGCTCAAAACACCCCTTAAATGGGTTGGATCTGGCTCAAATTTTCACAGGAAACTCAGTTTTCATCATAGAATTCAATTGCATTTGTCTGACAAACTCCAGGGCCATATTTCGAATTTCAGTTTCAGAGTATGGGCCTCGTCTGCCCCCCCCCCCCCCCCCCCCCCTCATGAGGGGTAATTTCAGGTATATCATGTTGTGGTCAATCTGAAGCACTTATGGAATTTCAGACATGTTTTGATCATAAATGAGGACATTTTAGGCCCATTTGGAGCATTACATGTCTGAACAGAAATTATTTAACCCGAATATTGCTGTTAAAATGGTGTAAAATACATGTAAATCAGCCCAACTGAGTAGTAAATGTTGGTCTATAATTCTGAAATTTGGCAAGAAAATAGTCAGTAACCTACTGAATCTGACTGCATAGGTTTTAGAATTACATCCAGTATAGCAGTGATTACTGGTGTGGTATAGGGGCCCCAGCAGGCCTGTAATTCGCCTTCTGGGGGATGCCTTAAGGTTTGCTCATATTTTGACCAATAAGGCAGAAGTAAGGCTGTAAACCATATTTTTGGCGAGAGTGGGCACCACTAAAAGAGAAATAAGGAGTATATTCATTAAGAAATACATACCAAGCTCAAAATACATGTATTGGGAGTGCATGTAGCGAGGGTACCATAAACTTTAAATTCAGCTCAAAACACCCCTTAAATGGGTTGGATCTGGCTCAAATTTTCACAGGAAACTCAGTTTTCATCATAGAATTAAATTGCATTTGTCTGACAAACTCGAGGGCCATATTTGGAATATCAGTTTCGGGGTGTGGGCCTGGTCTGCCCCCCTCATGAGGGGTAATTTCAGGTATATCATATTGTGGTCAATCTGAAGCACTTATGGAATTTCAGACATGTTTTGATCAGAAATTAGGACATTTTAGGCCCATTTGGAGCATTACATGTCTGAACAGAAATTATTTAACCCGAATATTGCTGTTAAAATGGTGTAAAATACATGTAAATCAGCCCAACTGAGTAGTAAATGTTGGTCTATAATTCTGAAATTTGGCAAGAAAATAGTCAGTAACCTACTGAATCTGACTGCATAGGTTTTAGAATTACATCCAGTATAGCAGTGATTACTGGTGTGGTATAGGAGCCCCAGCAGGCCTGTAATTCGCCTTCTGGGGGGTGCCTTAAGGTTTGCTCATATTTTGACCAATAAGGCAGAAGTAAGGCTGTAAACCATATTTTTGGCGAGAGTGGGCACCACTAAAAGAGAAATAAGTAGTGTATTCATTAAGAAATACATACCAAGCTCAAAATACATGTATTGGGAGTGCATGTAGCGAGGGTACCAGAAACTTTAATTTCAGCTCAAAACACCCCTTAAATGGGTTGGATCTGGCTCAAATTTTCACAGGAAACTCAGTTTTCATCATAGAATTAAATTGCATTTGTCTGACAAACTCGAGGGCCATATTTGAAATTTCAGTTTCGGGGTGTGGGCCTGGTCTGCCCCCCCCTCATGAGGGGTAATTTCAGGTATATCATATTGTGGTCAATCTGAAGCACTTATGGAATTTCAGACATGTTTTGATCAGAAATGAGGACATTTTAGGCCCATTTGGAGCATTACATGTCTGAACAGAAATTATTCAACCCGAATATTGCTGTTAAAATGGTGTAAAATACATGTAAATCAGCCCAACTGAGTAGTAAATGTTGGTCTATAATTCTGAAATTTGGCAAGAAAATAGTCAGTAACCTACTGAATCTGACTGCATAGGTTTTAGAATTACATCCAGTATAGCAGTGATTACTGGTGTGGTATAGGGGCCCCAGCAGGCCTGTAATTCGCCTTCTGGGGGATGCCTTAAGGTTTGCTCATATTTTGACCAATAAGGCAGAAGTAAGGCTGTAAACCATATTTTTGGCGAGAGTGGGCACCACTAAAAGAGAAATAAGTAGTGTATTCATTAAGAAATACATACCAAGCTCAAAATACATGTATTGGGAGTGCATGTAGCGAGGGTACCATAAACTTTAATTTCAGCTCAAAACACCCCTTAAATGGGTTGGATCTGGCTCAAATTTTCACAGGAAACTCAGTTTTCATCATAGAATTAAATTGCATTTGTCTGACAAACTCGAGGGCCATATTTGAAATTTCAGTTTCGGGGTGTGGGCCTGGTCTGCCCCCCCTCATGAGGGGTAATTTCAGGTATATCATATTGTGGTCAATCTGAAGCACTTATGGAATTTCAGACATGTTTTGATCAGAAATGAGGACATTTTAGGCCCATTTGGAGCATTACATGTCTGAACAGAAATTATTCAACCCGAATATTGCTGTTAAAATGGTGTAAAATACATGTAAATCAGCCCAACTGAGTAGTAAATGTTGGTCTATAATTCTGAAATTTGGCAAGAAAATAGTCAGTAACCTACTGAATCTGACTGCATAGGTTTTAGAATTACATCCAGTATAGCAGTGATTACTGGTGTGGTATAGGGGCCCCAGCAGGCCTGTAATTCGCCTTCTGGGCGGTGCCTTAAGGTTTGCTCATATTTTGACCACTAAGGCAGAAGTAAGGCTGTAAACCATAATTTTTGCGAGAGTGGGCACCACTAAAAGAGAAATAAGTAGTGTATTCATTAAGAAATACATACCAAGCTCAAAATACATGTATTGGGAGTGCATGTAGCGAAGGTACCAGAAACTTTAAATTCAGCTCAAAACACCCCTTAAATGGGTTGGATCTGGCTCAAATTTTCACAGGAAACTCAGTTTTCATCATAGAATTCAATTGCATTTGTCTGACAAACTCCAGGGCCATATTTCGAATTTCAGTTTCGGAGTATGGGCCTCGTCTGCCCCCCCCCCCCCCCCCCCCCCCCCTCATGAGGGGTAATTTCAGGTATATCATATTGTGGTCAATCTGAAGCACTTATGGAATTTCAGACATGTTTTGATCAGAAATGAGGACATTTTAGGCCCATTTGGCGCATTACATGTCTGAACAGAAATTATTTAACCCGAATATTGCTGTTAAAATGGTGTAAAATACATGTAAATCAGCCCAACTGAGTAGTAAATGTTGGTCTATAATTCTGAAATTTGGCAAGAAAATAGTCAGTAACCTACTGAATCTGACTGCATAGGTTTTAGAATTACATCCAGTATAGCAGTGATTACTGGTGTGGTATAGGGGCCCCAGCAGGCCTGTAATTCGCCTTCTGGGGGATGCCTTAAGGTTTGCTCATATTTTGACCAATAAGGCAGAAGTAAGGCTGTAAACCATATTTTTGGCGAGAGTGGGCACCACTAAAAGAGAAATAAGTAGTGTATTCATTAAGAAATACATACCAAGCTCAAAATACATGTATTGGGAGTGCATGTAGCGAGGGTACCAGAAACTTTAATTTCAGCTCAAAACACCCCTTAAATGGGTTGGATCTGGCTCAAATTTTCACAGGAAACTCAGTTTTCATCATAGAATTAAATTGCATTTGTCTGACAAACTCGAGGGCCATATTTGAAATTTCAGTTTCGGGGTGTGGGCCTGGTCTGCCCCCCCCTCATGAGGGGTAATTTCAGGTATATCATATTGTGGTCAATCTGAAGCACTTATGGAATTTCAGACATGTTTTGATCAGAAATGAGGACATTTTAGGCCCATTTGGAGCATTACATGTCTGAACAGAAATTATTCAAGCCGAATATTGCTGTTAAAATGGTGTAAAATACATGTAAATCAGCCCAACTGAGTAGTAAATGTTGGTCTATAATTCTGAAATTTGGCAAGAAAATAGTCAGTAACCTACTGAATCTGACTGCATAGGTTTTAGAATTACATCCAGTATAGCAGTGATTACTGGTGTGGTATAGGGGCCCCAGCAGGCCTGTAATTCGCCTTCTGGGGGGTGCCTTAAGGTTTGCTCATATTTTGACCACTAAGGCAGAAGTAAGGCTGTAAACCATAATTTTTGCGAGAGTGGGCATCACTAAAAGAGAAATAAGTAGTGTATTCATTAAGAAATACATACCAAGCTCAAAATACATGTATTGGGAGTGCATGTAGCGAAGGTACCAGAAACTTTAAATTCAGCTCAAAACACCCCTTAAATGGGTTGGATCTGGCTCAAATTTTCACAGGAAACTCAGTTTTCATCATAGAATTAAATTGCATTTGTCTGACAAACTCCAGGGCCATATTTCGAATTTCAGTTTCAGAGTATGGGCCTCGTCTGCCCCCCCCCCCCCCCCCCCCCCCCTCATGAGGGGTAATTTCAGGTATATCATATTGTGGTCAATCTGAAGCACTTATGGAATTTCAGACATGTTTTGATCAGAAATGAGGACATTTTAGGCCCATTTGGAGCATTACATGTCTGAACAGAAATTATTTAACCCGAATATTGCTGTTAAAATGGTGTAAAATACATGTAAATCAGCCCAACTGAGTAGTAAATGTTGGTCTATAATTCTGAAATTTGGCAAGAAAATAGTCAGTAACCTACTGAATCTGACTGCATAGGTTTTAGAATTACATCCAGTATAGCAGTGATTACTGGTGTGGTATAGGGGCCCCAGCAGGCCTGTAATTCGCCTTCTGGGGGATGCCTTAAGGTTTGCTCATATTTTGACCAATAAGGCAGAAGTAAGGCTGTAAACCATATTTTTGGCGAGAGTGGGCACCACTAAAAGAGAAATAAGGAGTATATTCATTAAGAAATACATACCAAGCTCAAAATACATGTATTGGGAGTGCATGTAGCGAGGGTACCATAAACTTTAAATTCAGCTCAAAACACCCCTTAAATGGGTTGGATCTGGCTCAAATTTTCACAGGAAACTCAGTTTTCATCATAGAATTAAATTGCATTTGTCTGATAAACTCGAGGGCCATATTTGGAATATCAGTTTCGGGGTGTGGGCCTGGTCTGCCCCCCTCATGAGGGGTAATTTCAGGTATATCATATTGTGGTCAATCTGAAGCACTTATGGAATTTCAGACATGTTTTGATCAGAAATTAGGACATTTTAGGCCCATTTGGAGCATTACATGTCTGAACAGAAATTATTTAACCCGAATATTGCTGTTAAAATGGTGTAAAATACATGTAAATCAGCCCAACTGAGTA
Organism: Sabellastarte sp. h YS-2021; assembly: GCA_964017235.1. Classification (NCBI taxonomy): domain Eukaryota; kingdom Metazoa; phylum Annelida; class Polychaeta; order Sabellida; family Sabellidae; genus Sabellastarte; species Sabellastarte sp. h YS-2021. Next base: position 84,985,801 of record OZ024935.1, on the reverse strand, counting down.
GTAAATGTTGGTCTATAATTCTGAAATTTGGCAAGAAAATAGTCAGTAACCTACTGAATCTGACTGCATAGGTTTTAGAATTACATCCAGTATAGCAGTGATTACTGGTGTGGTATAGGGGCCCCAGCAGGCCTGTAATTCGCCTTCTGGGGGGTGCCTTAAGGTTTGCTCATATTTTGACCACTAAGGCAGAAGTAAGGCTGTAAACCATAATTTTTGCGAGAGTGGGCATCACTAAAAGAGAAATAAGTAGTGTATTCATTAAGAAATACATACCAAGCTCAAAATACATGTATTGGGAGTGCATGTAGCGAAGGTACCAGAAACTTTAAATTCAGCTCAAAACACCCCTTAAATGGGTTGGATCTGGCTCAAATTTTCACAGGAAACTCAGTTTTCATCATAGAATTCAATTGCATTTGTCTGACAAACTCCAGGGCCATATTTCGAATTTCAGTTTCGGAGTATGGGCCTCGTCTGCCCCCCCCCCCCCCCCCTCATGAGGGGTAATTTCAGGTATATCATATTGTGGTCAATCTGAAGCACTTATGGAATTTCAGACATGTTTTGATCAGAAATGAGGACATTTTAGGCCCATTTGGCGCATTACATGTCTGAACAGAAATTATTTAACCCGAATATTGCTGTTAAAATGGTGTAAAATACATGTAAATCAGCCCAACTGAGTAGTAAATGTTGGTCTATAATTCTGAAATTTGGCAAGAAAATAGTCAGTAACCTACTGAATCTGACTGCATAGGTTTTAGAATTACATCCAGTATAGCAGTGATTACTGGTGTGGTATAGGGGCCCCAGCAGGCCTGTAATTCGCCTTCTGGGGGATGCCTTAAGGTTTGCTCATATTTTGACCAATAAGGCAGAAGTAAGGCTGTAAACCATATTTTTGGCGAGAGTGGGCACCACTAAAAGAGAAATAAGTAGTGTATTCATTAAGAAATACATACCAAGCTCAAAATACATGTATTGGGAGTGCATGTAGCGAGGGTACCAGAAACTTTAATTTCAGCTCAAAACACCCCTTAAATGGGTTGGATCTGGCTCAAATTTTCACAGGAAACTCAGTTTTCATCATAGAATTAAATTGCATTTGTCTGACAAACTCGAGGGCCATATTTGAAATTTCAGTTTCGGGGTGTGGGCCTGGTCTGCCCCCCCCTCATGAGGGGTAATTTCAGGTATATCATATTGTGGTCAATCTGAAGCACTTATGGAATTTCAGACATGTTTTGATCAGAAATGAGGACATTTTAGGCCCATTTGGAGCATTACATGTCTGAACAGAAATTATTCAAGCCGAATATTGCTGTTAAAATGGTGTAAAATACATGTAAATCAGCCCAACTGAGTAGTAAATGTTGGTCTATAATTCTGAAATTTGGCAAGAAAATAGTCAGTAACCTACTGAATCTGACTGCATAGGTTTTAGAATTACATCCAGTATAGCAGTGATTACTGGTGTGGTATAGGGGCCCCAGCAGGCCTGTAATTCGCCTTCTGGGGGGTGCCTTAAGGTTTGCTCATATTTTGACCACTAAGGCAGAAGTAAGGCTGTAAACCATAATTTTTGCGAGAGTGGGCATCACTAAAAGAGAAATAAGTAGTGTATTCATTAAGAAATACATACCAAGCTCAAAATACATGTATTGGGAGTGCATGTAGCGAAGGTACCAGAAACTTTAAATTCAGCTCAAAACACCCCTTAAATGGGTTGGATCTGGCTCAAATTTTCACAGGAAACTCAGTTTTCATCATAGAATTAAATTGCATTTGTCTGACAAACTCCAGGGCCATATTTCGAATTTCAGTTTCAGAGTATGGGCCTCGTCTGCCCCCCCCCCCCCCCCCCCTCATGAGGGGTAATTTCAGGTATATCATATTGTGGTCAATCTGAAGCACTTATGGAATTTCAGACATGTTTTGATCAGAAATGAGGACATTTTAGGCCCATTTGGAGCATTACATGTCTGAACAGAAATTATTTAACCCGAATATTGCTGTTAAAATGGTGTAAAATACATGTAAATCAGCCCAACTGAGTAGTAAATGTTGGTCTATAATTCTGAAATTTGGCAAGAAAATAGTCAGTAACCTACTGAATCTGACTGCATAGGTTTTAGAATTACATCCAGTATAGCAGTGATTACTGGTGTGGTATAGGGGCCCCAGCAGGCCTGTAATTCGCCTTCTGGGGGATGCCTTAAGGTTTGCTCATATTTTGACCAATAAGGCAGAAGTAAGGCTGTAAACCATATTTTTGGCGAGAGTGGGCACCACTAAAAGAGAAATAAGGAGTATATTCATTAAGAAATACATACCAAGCTCAAAATACATGTATTGGGAGTGCATGTAGCGAGGGTACCATAAACTTTAAATTCAGCTCAAAACACCCCTTAAATGGGTTGGATCTGGCTCAAATTTTCACAGGAAACTCAGTTTTCATCATAGAATTAAATTGCATTTGTCTGATAAACTCGAGGGCCATATTTGGAATATCAGTTTCGGGGTGTGGGCCTGGTCTGCCCCCCTCATGAGGGGTAATTTCAGGTATATCATATTGTGGTCAATCTGAAGCACTTATGGAATTTCAGACATGTTTTGATCAGAAATTAGGACATTTTAGGCCCATTTGGAGCATTACATGTCTGAACAGAAATTATTTAACCCGAATATTGCTGTTAAAATGGTGTAAAATACATGTAAATCAGCCCAACTGAGTAGTAAATGTTGGTCTATAATTCTGAAATTTGGCAAGAAAATAGTCAGTAACCTACTGAATCTGACTGCATAGGTTTTAGAATTACATCCAGTATAGCAGTGATTACTGGTGTGGTATAGGGGCCCCAGCAGGCCTGTAATTCGCCTTCTGGGGGGTGCCTTAAGGTTTGCTCATATTTTGACCACTAAGGCAGAAGTAAGGCTGTAAACCATAATTTTTGCGAGAGTGGGCATCACTAAAAGAGAAATAAGTAGTGTATTCATTAAGAAATACATACCAAGCTCAAAATACATGTATTGGGAGTGCATGTAGCGAAGGTACCAGAAACTTTAAATTCAGCTCAAAACACCCCTTAAATGGGTTGGATCTGGCTCAAATTTTCACAGGAAACTCAGTTTTCATCATAGAATTCAATTGCATTTGTCTGACAAACTCCAGGGCCATATTTCGAATTTCAGTTTCGGAGTATGGGCCTCGTCTGCCCCCCCCCCCCCCCCCCCCTCATGAGGGGTAATTTCAGGTATATCATATTGTGGTCAATCTGAAGCACTTATGGAATTTCAGACATGTTTTGATCAGAAATGAGGACATTTTAGGCCCATTTGGAGCATTACATGTCTGAACAGAAATTATTTAACCCGAATATTGCTGTTAAAATGGTGTAAAATACATGTAAATCAGCCCAACTGAGTAGTAAATGTTGGTCTATAATTCTGAAATTTGGCAAGAAAATAGTCAGTAACCTACTGAATCTGACTGCATAGGTTTTAGAATTACATCCAGTATAGCAGTGATTACTGGTGTGGTATAGGGGCCCCAGCAGGCCTGTAATTCGCCTTCTGGGGGATGCCTTAAGGTTTGCTCATATTTTGACCAATAAGGCAGAAGTAAGGCTGTAAACCATATTTTTGGCGAGAGTGGGCACCACTAAAAGAGAAATAAGTAGTGTATTCATTAAGAAATACATACCAAGCTCAAAATACATGTATTGGGAGTGCATGTAGCGAGGGTACCATAAACTTTAAATTCAGCTCAAAACACCCCTTAAATGGGTTGGATCTGGCTCAAATTTTCACAGGAAACTCAGTTTTCATCATAGAATTAAATTGCATTTGTCTGACAAACTCGAGGGCCATATTTGGAATTTCAGTTTCGGGGTGTGGGCCTGGTCTGCCCCCCTCATGAGGGGTAATTTCAGGTATATCATATTGTGGTCAATCTGAAGCACTTATGGAATTTCAGACATGTTTTGATCAGAAATGAGGACATTTTAGGCCCATTTGGAGCATTACATGTCTGAACAGAAATTATTTAACCCGAATATTGCTGTTAAAATGGTGTAAAATACATGTAAATCAGCCCAACTGAGTAGTAAATGTTGGTCTATAATTCTGAAATTTGGCAAGAAAATAGTCAGTAACCTACTGAATCTGACTGCATAGGTTTTAGAATTACATCCAGTATAGCAGTGATTACTGGTGTGGTATAGGGGCCCCAGCAGGCCTGTAATTCGCCTTCTGGGGGATGCCTTAAGGTTTGCTCATATTTTGACCAATAAGGCAGAAGTAAGGCTGTAAACCATATTTTTGGCGAGAGTGGGCACCACTAAAAGAGAAATAAGTAGTGTATTCATTAAGAAATACATACCAAGCTCAAAATACATGTATTGGGAGTGCATGTAGCGAGGGTACCATAAACTTTAAATTCAGCTCAAAACACCCCTTAAATGGGTTGGATCTGGCTCAAATTTTCACAGGAAACTCAGTTTTCATCATAGAATTAAATTGCATTTGTCTGACAAACTCGAGGGCCATATTTGGAATTTCAGTTTCGGGGTGTGGGCCTGGTCTGCCCCCCTCATGAGGGGTAATTTCAGGTATATCATATTGTGGTCAATCTGAAGCACTTATGGAATTTCAGACATGTTTTGATCAGAAATGAGGACATTTTAGGCCCATTTGGAGCATTACATGTCTGAACAGAAATTATTTAACCCGAATATTGCTGTTAAAATGGTGTAAAATACATGTAAATCAGCCCAACTGAGTAGTAAATGTTGGTCTATAATTCTGAAATTTGGCAAGAAAATAGTCAGTAACCTACTGAATCTGACTGCATAGGTTTTAGAATTACATCCAGTATAGCAGTGATTACTGGTGTGGTATAGGGGCCCCAGCAGGCCTGTAATTCGCCTTCTGGGGGATGCCTTAAGGTTTGCTCATATTTTGACCAATAAGGCAGAAGTAAGGCTGTAAACCATATTTTTGGCGAGAGTGGGCACCACTAAAAGAGAAATAAGTAGTGTATTCATTAAGAAATACATACCAAGCTCAAAATACATGTATTGGGAGTGCATGTAGCGAGGGTACCATAAACTTTAAATTCAGCTCAAAACACCCCTTAAATGGGTTGGATCTGGCTCAAATTTTCACAGGAAACTCAGTTTTCATCATAGAATTAAATTGCATTTGTCTGACAAACTCGAGGGCCATATTTGGAATTTCAGTTTCGGGGTGTGGGCCTGGTCTGCCCCCCTCATGAGGGGTAATTTCAGGTATATCATATTGTGGTCAATCTGAAGCACTTATGGAATTTCAGACATGTTTTGATCAGAAATGAGGACATTTTAGGCCCATTTGGAGCATTACATGTCTGAACAGAAATTATTTAACCCGAATATTGCTGTTAAAATGGTGTAAAATACATGTAAATCAGCCCAACTGAGTAGTAAATGTTGGTCTATAATTCTGAAATTTGGCAAGAAAATAGTCAGTAACCTACTGAATCTGACTGCATAGGTTTTAGAATTAAATCCAGTATAGCAGTGATTACTGGTGTGGTATAGGGGCCCCAGCAGGCCTGTAATTCGCCTTCTGGGGGTGCCTTAAGGTTTGCTCATATTTTGACCAATAAGGCAGAAGTAAGGCTGTAAACCATATTTTTGGCGAGAGTGGGCACCACTAAAAGAGAAATAAGTAGTGTATTCATTAAGAAATACATACCAAGCTCAAAATACATGTATTGGGAGTGCATGTAGCGAGGGTACCATAAACTTTAAATTCAGCTCAAAACACCCCTTAAATGGGTTGGATCTGGCTCAAATTTTCACAGGAAACTCAGTTTTCATCATAGAATTAAATTGCATTTGTCTGACAAACTCCAGGGCCATATTTGGAATTTCAGTTTCGGGGTGTGGGCCTGGTCTGCCCCCCCCTCATGAGGGGTAATTTCAGGTATATCATATTGTGGTCAATCTGAAGCATTTATGGAATTTCAGACATGTTTTGATCAGAAATGAGGACATTTTAGGCCCATTTGGAGCATTACATGTCTGAACAGAAATTATTTAACCCGAATATTGCTGTTAAAATGGTGTAAAATACATGTAAATCAGCCCAACTGAGTAGTAAATGTTGGTCTATAATTCTGAAATTTGGCAAGAAAATAGTCAGTAACCTACTGAATCTGACTGCATAGGTTTTAGAATTACATCCAGTATAGCAGTGATTACTGGTGTGGTATAGGAGCCCCAGCAGGCCTGTAATTCGCCTTCTGGGGGGTGCCTTAAGGTTTGCTCATATTTTGACCAATAAGGCAGAAGTAAGGCTGTAAACCATATTTTTGGCGAGAGTGGGCACCACTAAAAGAGAAATAAGTAGTGTATTCATTAAGAAATACATACCAAGCTCAAAATACATGTATTGGGAGTGCATGTAGCGAGGGTACCATAAACTTTAATTTCAGCTCAAAACACCCCTTAAATGGGTTGGATCTGGCTCAAATTTTCACAGGAAACTCAGTTTTCATCATAGAATTCAATTGCATTTGTCTGACAAACTCCAGGGCCATATTTCGAATTTCAGTTTCGGAGTATGGGCCTGGTCTGCCCCCCCCCCCCCCCCCCCCCCCCCTCATGAGGGGTAATTTCAGGTATATCATATTGTGGTCAATCTGAAGCACTTATGGAATTTCAGACATGTTTTGATCAGAAATGAGGACATTTTAGGCCCATTTGAAGCATTACATGTCTGAACAGAAATTATTTAACCCGAATATTGCTGTTAAAATGGTGTAAAATACATGTAAATCAGCCCAACTGAGTAGTAAATGTTGGTCTATAATTCTGAAATTTGGCAAGAAAATAGTCAGTAACCTACTGAATCTGACTGCATAGGTTTTAGAATTACATCCAGTATAGCAGTGATTACTGGTGTGGTATAGGGGCCCCAGCAGGCCTGTAATTCGCCTTCTGGGGGGTGCCTTAAGGTTTGCTCATATTTTGACCAATAAGGCAGAAGTAAGGCTGTAAACCATAATTTTGGCGAGAGTGGGCACCACTAAAAGAGAAATAAGTAGTGTATTCATTAAGAAATACATACCAAGCTCAAAATACATGTATTGGGAGTGCATGTAGCGAAGGTACCAGAAACTTTAAATTCAGCTCAAAACACCCCTTAAATGGGTTGGATCTGGCTCAAATTTTCACAGGAAACTCAGTTTTCATCATAGAATTCAATTGCATTTGTCTGACAAACTCCAGGGCCATATTTCGAATTTCAGTTTCGGAGTATGGGCCTGGTCTGCCCCCCCCCCCCCCCCCCCCCCCCCCCCCATGAGGGGTAATTTCAGGTATATCATATTGTGGTCAATCTGAAGCACTTATGGAATTTCAGACATGTTTTGATCAGAAATGAGGACATTTTAGGCCCATTTGGAGCATTACATGTCTGAACAGAAATTATTTAACCCGAATATTGCTGTTAAAATGGTGTAAAATACATGTAAATCAGCCCAACTGAGTAGTAAATGTTGGTCTATAATTCTGAAATTTGGCAAGAAAATAGTCATAACCTACTGAATCTGACTGCATAGGTTTTAGAATTACATCCAGTATAGCAGTGATTACTGGTGTGGTATAGGGGCCCCAGCAGGCCTGTAATTCGCCTTCTGGGGGATGCCTTAAGGTTTGCTCATATTTTGACCAATAAGGCAGAAGTAAGGCTGTAAACCATATTTTTGGCGAGAGTGGGCACCACTAAAAGAGAAATAAGTAGTGTATTCATTAAGAAATACATAACAAGCTCAAAATACATGTATTGGGAGTGCATGTAGCGAGGGTACCATAAACTTTAATTTCAGCTCAAAACACCCCTTAAATGGGTTGGATCTGGCTCAAATTTTCACAGGAAACTCAGTTTTCATCATAGAATTAAATTGCATTTGTCTGACAAACTCGAGGGCCATATTTGAAATTTCAGTTTCGGGGTGTGGGCCTGGTCTGCCCCCCCTCATGAGGGGTAATTTCAGGTATATCATATTGTGGTCAATCTGAAGCACTTATGGAATTTCAGACATGTTTTGATCAGAAATGAGGACATTTTAGGCCCATTTGGAGCATTACATGTCTGAACAGAAATTATTCAAGCCGAATATTGCTGTTAAAATGGTGTAAAATACATGTAAATCAGCCCAACTGAGTAGTAAATGTTGGTCTATAATTCTGAAATTTGGCAAGAAAATAGTCAGTAACCTACTGAATCTGACTGCATAGATTTTAGAATTACATCCAGTATAGCAGTGATTACTGGTGTGGTATAGGGGCCCCAGCAGGCCTGTAATTCGCCTTCTGGGGGGTGCCTTAAGGTTTGCTCATATTTTGACCAATAAGGCAGAAGTAAGGCTGTAAACCATATTTTTGGCGAGAGTGGGCACCACTAAAAGAGAAATAAGTAGTGTTTTCATTAAGAAATACATACCAAGCTCAAAATACATGTATTGGGAGTGCATGTAGCGAGGGTACCATAAACTTTAAATTCAGCTCAAAACACCCCTTAAATGGGTTGGATCTGGCTCAAATTTTCACAGGAAACTCAGTTTTAATCATAGAATTAAATTGCATTTGTCTGACAAACTCGAGGGCCATATTTGGAATTTCAGTTTTTCGGGGTGTGGGCCTGGTCTGCCCCCCCCTCATGAGGGGTAATTTCAGGTATATCATATTGTGGTCAATCTGAAGCACTTATGGAATTTCAGACATGTTTTGATCAGAAATGAGGACATTTTAGGCCCATTTGGAGCATTACATGTCTGAACAGAAATTATTCAACCCGAATATTGCTGTTAAAATGGTGTAAAATACATGTAAATCAGCCCAACTGAGTAGTAAATGTTGGTCTATAATTCTGAAATTTGGCAAGAAAATAGTCAGTAACCTACTGAATCTGACTGCATAGGTTTTAGAATTACATCCAGTATAGCAGTGATTACTGGTGTGGTATAGGGGCCCCAGCAGGCCTGTAATTCGCCTTCTGGGGGGTGCCTTAAGGTTTGCTCATATTTTGACCAATAAGGCAGAAGTAAGGCTGTAAACCATACTTTTGGCGAGAGTGGGCACCACTAAAAGAGAAATAAGTAGTGTATTCATTAAGAAATACATACCAAGCTCAAAATACATGTATTGGGAGTGCATGTAGCGAGGGTACCAGAAACCTTAAATTCAGCTCAAAACACCCCTTAAATGGGTTGGATCTGGCTCAAATTTTCACAGGAAACTCAGTTTTCATCATAGAATTCAATTGCATTTGTCTGACAAACTCCAGGGCCATATTTCGAATTTCAGCTTCGGAGTATGGGCCTCGTCTGCCCCCCCCCCCCCTCATGAGGGGTAATTTCAGGTATATCATATTGTGGTCAATCTGAAGCACTTATGGAATTTCAGACATGTTTTGATCAGAAATGAGGACATTTTAGGCCCATTTGGCGCATTACATGTCTGAACAGAAATTATTTAACCCGAATATTGCTGTTAAAATGGTGTAAAATACATGTAAATCAGCCCAACTGAGTAGTAAATGTTGGTCTATAATTCTGAAATTTGGCAAGAAAATAGTCAGTAACCTACTGAATCTGACTGCATAGGTTTTAGAATTACATCCAGTATAGCAGTGATTACTGGTGTGGTATAGGGGCCCCAGCAGGCCCTGTAATTCGCCTTCTGGGGGATGCCTTAAGGTTTGCTCATATTTTGACCAATAAGGCAGAAGTAAGGCTGTAACCATATTTTTGGCGAGAGTGGGCACCACTAAAAGAGAAATAAGTAGTGTATTCATTAAGAAATACAATACCAAGCTCAAAATACATGTATTGGGAGTGCTGTAGCGAGGGTACCAGAAACTTTAATTTCAGCTCAAAACACCCCTTAAATGGGTTGGATCTGGCTCAAAATTTTCACAGGAAACTCAGTTTTCATCATAGAATTAAATTGCATTTGTCTGACAAACTCGAGGGCCATATTTGAAATTTCAGTTTCGGGGTGTGGGCCTGGTCTGCCCCCCCCTCATGAGGGGTAATTTCAGGTATATCATATTGTGGTCAAGTCTGAAGCACTTATGGAAGTTCAGACATGTTTTGATCAGAATTGAGGACATTTTAGGCCCATTTGGAGCATTACATGTCTGAACAGAAATTATTCAAGCCGAATATTGCTGTTAAAATGGTGTAAAATACATGTAAATCAGCCCAACTGAGTAGTAAAATGTTGGTCTATAATTCTGAAATTTGGCAAGAAAATAGTCAGTAACCTACTGAATCTGACTGCATAGGTTTTAGAATTACATCCAGTATAGCAGTGATTACTGGTGTGGTATAGGGGCCCCAGCAGGCCTGTAATTCGCCTTCTGGGGGGTGCCTTAAGGTTTGCTCATATTTTGACCACTAAGGCAGAAGTAAGGCTGTAAACCATAATTTTTGCGAGAGTGGGCATCACTAAAAGAGAAATAAGTAGTGTATTCATTAAGAAATACATACCAAGCTCAAAATACATGTATTGGGAGTGCATGTAGCGAAGGTACCAGAAACTTTAAATTCAGCTCAAACACCCCTTAAATGGGTTGGATCTGGCTCAAATTTCACAGGAAACTCAGTTTTCATCATAGAATTAAATTGCATTTGTCTGACAAACTCCAGGGCCATATTTCGAATTTCAGTTTCAGAGTATGGGCCTCGTCTGCCCCCCCCCCCCCCCCTCATGAGGGGTAATTTCAGGTATATCATATTGTGGTCAATCTGAAGCACTTATGGAATTTCAGACATGTTTTGATCAGAAATGAGGACATTTTAGGCCCATTTGGAGCATTACATGTCTGAACAGAAATTATTTTAACCCGAATATTGCTGTTAAAATGGTGTAAAATACATGTAAATCAGCCAACTGAGTAGTAAAATGTTGGTCTATAATTCTGAAATTTGGCAAGAAAATAGTCAGTAACCTACTGAATCTGACTGCATAGGTTTTAGAATTACATCCAGTATAGCAGTGATTACTGGTGTGGTATAGGGGCCCCAGCAGGCCTGTAATTCGCCTTCTGGGGATGCCTTAAGGTTTGCTCATATTTTGACCAATAAGGCAGAAGTAAGGCTGTAAACCATATTTTTGGCGAGAGTGGGCACCACTAAAAGAGAAATAAGTAGTGTATTCATTAAGAAATACATAACAAGCTCAAAATACATGTATTGGGAGTGCATGTAGCGAGGGTACCATAAACTTTAATTTCAGCTCAAAACACCCCTTAAATGGGTTGGATCTGGCTCAAATTTTCACAGGAAACTCAGTTTTCATCATAGAATTAAATTGCATTTGTCTGACAAACTCGAGGGCCATATTTGAAATTTCAGTTTCGGGGTGTGGGCTGGTCTGCCCCCCTCATGAGGGGTAATTTCAGGTATATCATATTGTGGTCAATCTGAAGCACTTATGGAATTTCAGACATGTTTTGATCAGAAATGAGGACATTTTAGGCCCATTTGGAGCATTACATGTCTGAACAGAAATTATTCAAGCCGAATATTGCTGTTAAAATGGTGTAAAATACATGTAAATCAGCCCAACTGAGTAGTAAATGTTGGTCTATATATTCTGAAATTTGGCAAGAAAATAGTCAGTAACCTACTGAATCTGACTGCATAGATTTTAGAATTACATCCAGTATAGCAGTGATTACTGGTGTGGTATAGGGGCCCCAGCAGGCCTGTAATTCGCCTTCTGGGGGTGCCTTAAGGTTTGCTCATATTTTGACCAATAAGGCAGAAGTAAGGCTGTAAACCATATTTTTGGCGAGAGTGGGCACCACTAAAAGAGAAATAAGTAGTGTTTTCATTAAGAAATACCATACCAAGCTCAAAATACATGTATTGGGAGTGCATGTAGCGAGGGTACCATAAACTTTAAATTCAGCTCAAAACACCCCTTAAATGGGTTGGATCTGGCTCAAATTTTCACAGGAAACTCAGTTTTAATCATAGAATTAAATTGCATTTGTCTGACAAACTCGAGGGCCATATTTGGAATTTCAGTTTTTTCGGGGTGTGGGCCTGGTCTGCCCCCCCCTCATGAGGGGTAATTTCAGGTATATCATATTGTGGTCAATCTGAAGCACTTATGGAATTTCAGACATGTTTTGATCAGAAATGAGGACATTTTAGGCCCATTTGGAGCATTACATGTCTGAACAGAAAATTATTCAACCCGAATATTGCTGTTAAAATGGTGTAAAATACATGTAAATCAGCCCAACTGAGTAGTAAATGTTGGTCTATAATTCTGAAATTTGGCAAGAAAATAGTCAGTAACCTACTGAATCTGACTGCATAGGTTTTAGAATTACATCCAGTATAGCAGTGATTACTGGTGTGGTATAGGGGCCCCAGCAGGCCTGTAATTCGCCTTCTGGGGGGTGCCTTAAGGTTTGCTCATATTTTGACCAATAAGGCAGAAGTAAGGCTGTAAACCATACTTTTGGCGAGAGTGGGCACCACTAAAAGAGAAATAAGTAGTGTATTCATTAAGAAATACATACCAAGCTCAAAATACATGTATTGGGAGTGCATGTAGCGAGGGTACCAGAAACCTTAAATTCAGCTCAAAACACCCCTTAAATGGGTTGGATCTGGCTCAAATTTTCACAGGAAACTCAGTTTTCATCATAGAATTCAATTGCATTTGTCTGACAAACTCCAGGGCCATATTTCGAATTTCAGTTTCGGAGTATGGGCCTGGTCTGCCCCCCCCCCCCCCCCCCCCTCATGAGGGGTAATTTCAGGTATATCATATTGTGGTCAATCTGAAGCACTTATGGAATTTCAGACATGTTTTGATCAGAAATGAGGACATTTTAGCCCATTTGGAGCATTACATGTCTGAACAGAAATTATTTAACCCGAATATTGCTGTTAAAATGGTGTAAAATACATGTAAATCAGCCCAACTGAGTAGTAAATGTTGGTCTATAATTCTGAAATTTGGCAAGAAAATAGTCAGTAACCTACTGAATCTGACTGCATAGGTTTTAGAATTACATCCAGTATAGCAGTGATTTACTGGTGTGGTA